>OY776106.1:6633333-7960000 GCA_963675205.1 Catocala nupta
TGCCCTACTAAATCAAAGCCTGCACTAATATTGCAATGGCTTTTTTTGTTAGTTTTAGTACTTTTTATCTACCTTGATATAGCTTCTTTCATTTATAATGTTTCATAAATAAATAAAGATAATTGTTCTACTTTCGAGCCTTTTACTGTTTCACCATTAAAAAAAATAATAGTATAGACCAATAATATTTTTTGCATGCCGCAATTTGCATTATTTAGACCTTATAAAATGTCGCAAAGAGTATGTTTTTTATAACCATGTGCATATTTTATTCTCATCTCAGTTAATTTTATAAAAAACCTCATTATATAATATATAAAGGCCTATTCTCTACTTTATATTCGCCGCCAAGTTGTCGCCTAACAATAAATTCAGTTGCTTCACCAAAAAATCACTGCCAATTTAAATTTAAATAAAGCGAATATAGCGAATAAAATACAATATAAAGTTGCTACTTTATACTTAAAATGCTATTTTACTGTAGCTGCCTAACCCATTATTTTTGCTACGCGTTTTAATTATTTTAAAAATCCTAAACGAGATTAGTTTGTCACCGCGTTAAATACATGCCAAATAATAATATATTTTATCAAAATGATGTTAAAGTAACCCTTACACTTTAGATCTTTGACATAAGTTGCATTTAAATGCCTTGTCAAAGAAACCCCCCCGCATTCGGGGTAACTTTGACACATAAAAAAATATATAAAATTGTGGGGGCCTGTGGGGCTTCATATTGATATGAGTTTGATAGCCAAAGGACACATTGTTCTGTTGGAGTTAAAACATAATTAATCATGGGTGTCAAAAAAAGTAACTATCAAAAAACTACCGAAACATGTGCAAAATAGGCCTGTTATACGGTACCTACCTACATATTTAAGTACTTTATGGACTATATTCATGTTTGACCACTGTAATAAAAAAAAATATTATTTTTATTATTACTAACTAGTACCACAGCTGGCCCGTGTATAGCGGTCAGCGACTCCGAATTCACAATACACACATACCTACATTTCACACAATCAGCTGATCAGAGTACGACACCCCTAAAATATCAAACAAAATGCTCGATTTTAATTACTTTTGTATATAAAATTATTGACCACCCATAATAATGTAATTCAATGTTATGTAGTGTGGAGAGTTAAGTTGTTTATTATGACAGTAATAAATGAGGCGTATTCTAGATAAGACGTCGTTTTTATTTATCGCCACATGGCGACCCAGCCAGGTGACGCGGCGCGTCGCCGCATCCACGTATTTACAACTCAGCAAATGTGCGCTGTTACGGCGAACAATAAGCTATTCGCATCGGGTCTAAATCAGAGTGTGAACGAACTTGTACAATATTATATTCTGGACAACGTGTGTTTCTACATTTATTTTTTATCTTTTCTTATCCAAAATGGGACAAAAATGTTCTAAGAGCATTTGCGAAACTAAAGAAACTGTAATAACGCAGCATGGCTATGACAATAATTTGCGGATGGATGCCCAGACCCATTTCGAGACAATTAACATATTGGTGTCGACCATAGTTGCTATATGTGGAGATGCCGTACTGTATTTGGCATACATACAATACAGAAAACGCCACAAGGATTGAGTCTGTGAAGGATTTCGAGAAAACTTTGTATGGCACATGCAGGAGCGTTTGTCTAGTCGTGGAGATAGAGCACGTCAGCGTGAGGAAGATATTATATGAAGGCAGTAGAATACCGTGGAAGCCGTAAGATGAGTGGCGGAGATCATTCATCGTATTTGAAGTGTAATATTATAGTGCGTATACGACATACGAGCAGTGGCGTGCGGTTCATAAAGACAAAAAGACACTGCCTACCCTAACTCCTTCTACTCCTCTCTAACTCAGATAAATATTTATTATATTATATTATTTTATTTTGAAGTCCAATATTTATATTTATCGACGAATAATTAATTTCCATAAACAAAATTTCTTAAAACCTATATCATAATATCAGCGCCAACTGTCGCGTACCGGCTGCATTAGCGCTGCGCTGCAAGGCGCCTAATTCGACGGAATAAACATGAACTAATATTGCATAATTCTTTGCATGTGTGCATCGAAACGGATACAAAAATATCTATGTGCGTTCCTATAAATATTTGTCACACAATGTTAAAACTTACGCACACAAACGCAAAAAAAGACAGAGTCTTTATTAGATAAATGACGTGTTCAGTGGTCTTCGTACATGACAAAAGTTCACGAGAATTGCCGAAGTACCACGAATGTTATGCACCGATTTGAAAAGTAGCATGGTTTATTTGATTAGCGCTAACTAAAGCACAATTTTTTCTGTCGTAGGTATTTTGTTTAATTTTATGTGAGTTCTAAGAAGTCGCCATTGTTAATATTTGTTCTGTGTTGTACTCGCAGGTCATTTAACATTTTAACGTTTTTATAGAGTGAAAAATGGAAATTCTTCACTGTGAAAGTTGTTCAGATGGTGTGTGTATACAGGAAATAAAAAGTGACACGTTTTTAAAACTATCTTTCAGTGATAAAAAACAAGCGATTGCGAAAGGCCGTAGTACACCAGATTTGCAATTAATACAAACTAAAGGTAAAGTCAATCGTAAATTTAATATAAAACAATATGATTCATTTAATTGGCTCACGGGCTGCATATATAGTAATCGATTGTTCTGTTTTCATTGTTTATTATTTTCAAACAATAAAACCGTCTGGAACGAAGCCGGTTATAACGATATACATAATTTCCTTACTGCGGCAAAAAAACACGAGCAATCTGAAAAACATTTAGAAGCTTTCCTTAAATATCACACCTTTGGAAAAATCGCATTGAGACGCGTTTAAATTCTCAAATTCAAATCGATATTGATAGATGTCGACGCAAGTCCATGGTAATTAACAAATGTAATTGTTCTGATTATGAAATCAATCATTGTGTCGAATAAATTGGTTGCTTTTAGTTATTAATTAGTGTTATGATTTTTGGAATGTACTGACTGTATTTTGCGTTAGAATAAAACCTAAAATTAATTAATGAAATTATTATGAGTTGTTTAACAGTTAAAACATTCGCCGCCATTTGTAGACCGGATGTTTTAACTGAGATTAAGATTTAAAATTAATTCAATTCTTCATAATTACTTTCGAAATGTTTAATGAATTTACGAATTATTTTTGTAATTAAAATTAATCATTTAAAGAAGTTGCAATTTAAATGGTGCGTTGACGTTTTCCCGCCCGACGCCATCTTTTGGTTTTAATTTCGCTGGCTAAAATCACTTTTTGTTCGAGCGCCGGGCGGTTAAGACGTGGTGAGCTGGTGTATCTTGTGAGTACCTATCTATTGTTTTATTATGATTGTGATTATAAAACTGTTACTTGGATAACCCTCTGGTGTCTTGTAAAATAAATCGTTTAGTGTGTTTCTGGTTGTGTTTTATTGTTTGCGATGAGTGCGCCGAATAGTAAAGGCAGTGACGTTAGCAATGCTGACGTCACTGCTTTTAAGGATTCCTCTGGACCTAACCCCTCGTCATAGACATAACGCAAAAGTCGATCGGAACCGAAATATTTTTTAACGACTAATTGACATCGTTTGCTTTTTGGGGAACCAAGAAATCGCTTTTCGAGAACATGACGAATTTACTTCATCATCTAATAATGGTAATTATTTAGAAATGGTCAACTTGCTCGCAAAATACGATGGAGTTTTGGAAAATCATTTGCAAAATTGTACTAGTTCATTTAGTCGCTTTATTATAATGTTCTAACATAAAGTCCTAGGCCATTTATACCGAAAGAATTTAGACGTTTGGCATTCGAAAGCATACAAACCTTAGTCATTCCGGGATACGGGATATTTTATTTTGTTAATTATATTTTCGGAGGTCCTTTTACCAATATAGATAATACACAATACCGGACTATTCTGTATTATCTGTTTAAATATTTTTCACTTGTAGTAGTATTAAGGATTAACTTTTAGTAATTTATATATGAGGGGATGAAAAGGCCAAAATTAAAGTATGTAAACAAGAGAGTATATGTGCAAGTGAGAAACAGGCAAAACGACTTAAAGGCATATTGCGAGAACTGTTAAAAGACATCGGCGACAACGCAATGGAAAACAAAACCATTGTGGAAACTGAATCTGTGGTTCTCATTCGTCACCAAACTGTCCTGAGCATGCCTCGCGCTGAGGCTAAACATGTCAACGCATATTTTGTGTTCGAAGCAAAATACTGCAAGTTGGAGTACGCTCGGACCCCACGATGCGGCTGTCCTCTTATGAAACGAGTTCAGTATTGTCAAACTTTTCTATTGCAACGGTTGGGGCGTGCAATCCAAAGGTGCGTGGCAAGTTCTTTTTCCAATTATTTTATTGATCTGTTGTTTTTGACGTTTTATTGCTCACAAATATTCGACATCACTGACCTTTTATAGCTACTGTTTAAGAATCACGAAACAAATTGAAGTAGGTAGTCATTCTTCTCGAAAATGTAATGTGTTAATTATGTGGAGTAATATGATATTGAGGACTTTTACGTCAGTATCTTTGTAAGACTGGCTCTCAAAGTAACATTAGGCAATAGACAGCATTATGCTAGTAGGGCGAAGTCCCGTAGCGGACGGCACCTAGCGTCGGACACTCGTACTATCTCAACAAACGACAACGTGATCTATTCAAATATCGGTGAAAGGGGCGCGGGGGAACGTAGGAATACAGGATCACGCGACGCGGTTTGCCAGTGAGGCGCACAGCCACAGCGGGAGAGATCGATTGCTGTTTTTGGCAGGAAAGCGTTGCGTCACGTAAATTTCAGGTAAGTATTACTGCTATGGTTTTTTGTTTAATTGTTTTTGTTATTTGTTAATAAAGACAGTGTTCCATTATAATTCATAAATTGTGAAAGTTTTTATTAATTACCTAAACAGTTTTAGTATGAAATACGTAATTTTGGACATTCCCTGTCCACTACCTCCGGACACAAAGGTGTCCCTTACCACCAGACAGTTTATAGGTTAGCTTTTACTACAAAGCATTTATACTTATCATTATAATGATTGTTTGTTGTTTAACAGGATAGAAGGAGGGAGATATTTCAACATGGAAGAAACAAAAAAGAAAGGAAAATGGGATCAGCAAAGATTAAAAACTGCGATGGTCAAGATTTTGTCTAATGAAATGAGTCTCAGAGAAGCTTCGTCGTGTAACAATATCCCAAAAAGCACTCTACATGATAAAATAACAGCATTGAATGGTGGAGAAGAAGTCACGTTGCAACCAAAAGTTGGTAGATTTATACAAACCTTCTCACCCGAGTATGAACAAGTTTTACTGAACCACATAAAAGATTTGTCTAATAGATGTCTGCCGCTGATGAAAAATGAGTTTTTGAAGTTAGCTTACGATTTGGCTGA
Organism: Catocala nupta; assembly: GCA_963675205.1. Classification (NCBI taxonomy): domain Eukaryota; kingdom Metazoa; phylum Arthropoda; class Insecta; order Lepidoptera; family Erebidae; genus Catocala; species Catocala nupta. Next base: position 6,638,759 of record OY776106.1, read on the forward strand.
AGCTATGAAGATCCCCCGTCGTTTAAATACAGAGCAAAAAAACTGCTGGTAAGCATTTTTATTATGATTTCATGCATAGACATCCGGACATTTCATTGAGGACACCAGAGTCGACAAGCATGATGCGAGCCGTCGGGTTTAATAAACCACAACTGGATATATTCTACGACAATCTGGAAAGGCTAATGACACAGTTCAAAGGAGTCCGGCAAGTTTTCATATATCTCTGGGCTTAATGTTACTACGATGATTTTTGCTTTATTTATAGATATATTATTAACATTTCAAAACTAACATATTCATCTAGCTGCTCAATGGGAGTAACGAGATATTTACTGTCAAAGAAAAATTAAATACACATACACATGTATTTAAAAGTCTCAAAGATCTTAAGATCACCGAGTAATTAAGAGTTGTTTGAGGTGTTTGAGGTGTTTTATGTACTGGAACATAAACATATATTTTATTATCAAAACTAAACACTTATGTAGTTTATCATCATCATCATTATCGGCTTATATGATAGTGGGAGCATAAATCTGTGATGTCAAGGTAAAAGGGGATGAGTCAAGATTTTTGAAAATGATTTATTTACATATATGAGGACTTCATACGGTAAAAAGGAGATGAGTCAATTTAAAGTATTTTTATTTCGAGAAAGATAAAAAACAAATGGAGTCTAGTTAAAGATATTAAAAATAGTAATATAGCAAAGAGAGCTAAGTATAGTTATCTCACTTTTACCTACGGAAATAAATGCCAATAGGTTAAGCATAGTGAGATGAGTCGACTTATGTCTAAATGCCTATTTTTTAACGTACCTACCTAATGGGGATTATTGAATAATCCCCATTAGGTAGGTACGTTAAAAAATAAAATATATGAATCATGTTACACTTATTAATTAAAAATATAACTTTCTTATACCTAATAAAATCACAGATTGTACAATTATTAATTTAAAATTAAAAATATAACTTTCTTATACCTAATAAAATCACAGATTGTACAATTATTAATTTAAAATAAAAAAATATAACTTTCTTATACCTAGTAAAGTCACAGATTGTACAATTATTAATTTAAAATAAAAAATATAACTTTCTTATACCTAATAAAGTCACAGATTGTTACAATCATTAATTTAAAATTGTAGCATGAAAATATTTCTTTCTTATACCTTGTAAAATCAAAGATTACAATCACTTAAGTTTTTCTAATTAGGTACGTTAAATAAAAACAATATAAAAATAAAATATATGAGTCATGTACTTTTATTTTTATAAGGTAAGAACAAAATTTTAAATTACCTACATACCTACTTTACGATTTTATTAGAACCAAAAACAGATGTTGCACCAACGAAATTGTTCTAACGATGTTTGGGAATAACGACCTTATATCTATCTAATAAGATACACAATACTGTAAAAGATGCTCATTTTCTAGAGGCGCGCGCGCGCAAGGTGGTGGCGGAGCGGGGTGCGAGTTAGCTCGTATGTGATTGGTCGACCCATCTTTTGTTTTTGTTTCGTAGTCGTTAAGGGTTAGTAGTGTGTAGTGTAGTTCAAGCGTGCAGTTCTTATCAGTTCGCAGTTATTAGTTTAATATAGGAATAAATAAAGGAAATGGCTGGTAGTTCAACTGACGTTTGTTTAGAGTACGTTAAAAAAGGTAAAGCTACCATACTTCTCCGGGCCGGACATCAATACAGTAAAAAATGCAAATATAAAAACGGTGGAGTTTTGTGGGAGTGTACCACAAGAAAACAAAGTAAATGTGCCGGATCCATCACTGTCATGGTAAGTTACTTATTATATTTTGATATATAAGTTTTAAAGGTTGTTAAATAGCCTATTTAATTTTGTATTCTATGTAGGTGCAATATTGTTTACTTAAAAAATAATGTAAAGTAATTAATTATTATTACTTAATTTTACAGGACAATCAAGTTGTAGCTGAGAAACGACACAATGTTTGGGAACCTGATTTTGCGCGGAATGAAGTTACCTTGAGGTTATTCAAACTAAAAACTACACTTGCGGATCCAGAAGCACCTGCCATTCCCACTGCTTACAAAGCGGCTGTGAGCTCACTAAAAGATACCGGAATTGACAAAATAAAAGAATTCCCTGCCCTGAAGTCTATCAAATCAACATTATATAAACACAGAAATGCAGCATTTGAAGTAAGTAAAATTGAGTTCAAAAATGTTGAAGAAGTTAAAGTACCTCCAGCTCATCAGGAATTTATTTTAGCAGACTACAATGACAGTGGTATCCGTGTAATAGCTTTTTGCTCTGAATTTGCCCGACATCAAATAAAAAATTTGAAGATGTTCTTGGGTGATGGAACGTTTTGGATCTGTCCATCTCCCTTTTACCAACTCTACACCATTCATGGGGATTTGGGCAGTACAGAAAAACACATAAACATTGTGCCACTTGTTTATGCCCTCATGAGCCATAAAAATCAACAAACATATGAAATTTTATTTAGTATGCTAAAATCATACATTACCTGATTGGAATCCAGAAATATTTAAATGTGACTATGAAGTGGCTCCGATGAACGCAATGCGAAATGTTTTTGTAAATATATCTATTAGCGGCTGTTATTTCCATTTCACCCAGGCAATATGGAAGAAAGGAAAACAACTCGAACTAACAAAAGATAAATTAACCAGAAGACAAGTTGCACTTAGCACTGCTTTGGCTTTGTTACCATCAGATAAAATCATTGCGGGTTGGTTTTATGTTGCCTCTCAAAGCCCTAATGACGATAATAGTAAGGAGTTTAGAAATTACATGCTCAGACAATGGCTACAAGATGATTTTATTAAAACGTGGTGTGTATTTGGACAGACTCATCGCACTACGAATTTAGTCGAAGCATGGAATGATAAAATAAAAAAGCGTGTGGTAATAAAGAAACCCAACATTATGAAGCTCCTCACAGCGTTGGCTGAAGATGCATCGTATTACGAAGTTCTTGCATTGGGGGTTTCTGAAAATAAAGGTATAGCGGAAAAAACAAAAAAAAGCATCAATCGCGATAATTATATACAGGAGGTCCAAATGGAACTCATTAATGGTGAAATTACGATTGGGCACTGTTTAGAAAAACTTAAGTGATTGTAATCTTTGATTTTACAAGGTATAAGAAAGAAATATTTTCATGCTACAATTTTAAATTAATGATTGTAACAATCTGTGACTTTATTAGGTATAAGAAAGTTATATTTTTTATTTTAAATTAATAATTGTACAATCTGTGACTTTACTAGGTATAAGAAAGTTATATTTTTTTATTTTAAATTAATAATTGTAGAATCTGTGATTTTATTAGGTATAAGAAAGTTATATTTTTTTATTTTATATTAATAATTGTACAATCTGTGATTTTATTAGGTATAAGAAAGTTATATTTTTAATTTTAAATTAATAATTGTACAATCTGTGATTTTATTAGGTATAAGAAAGTTATATTTTTAATTAATAAGTGTAACATGATTCATATATTTTATTTTTTTAACGTACCTACCTAATGGGGATTATTGAACTTTTTAGTTCATTTATACCCATTAAATAAAAATTTTGGGTCAACGTGGAATAGTGAACAAAAAGTTCACTAATCCCCATCAATGGGGATCATCCAACGGGGAAAAGTGGAATAAGCCACATTTAGCTATTAGTTCCTTTGTAACAATATAACTACTGAAATTTCCGACACAGAGCAGTAGACGGAACATCAATTTGAGGGCTACCAAAAATAAATCTTAATTTACACATAGACATACTTATATAATAAGTACAGTAATTAAATAATCTGTGAATTTAATATAATTATATAGCGAGATTTTGTTAGACAGATTTGATATACAAGAAAAATTTACAACTATACATTTTTCTTTTAATTAAGGTCCAAATGATCAGTGTATGAATTTAGCGGACTGGAACAAACGCTGAGATGACAATGATGATCAGTGCGTGTATTTGTTTCAGTTCCACAAACGTTTGAAGATAAAGTGACTTCACGGATTTCTCCAGAGCCTATCGATTTCAGTTCAGATGATAGTGTGGATGATAGGACATTCATCCCTGACGTTGACAATAGTGTCTCTTCTGGGTCTTCTACTTCTGAGAATATTGTAGCTCAAGCAAGTAATGGCTATGATGCTCAAATCATACCAGAAGAACCTAATAGAAGACGAAAGAAAAAAGGAACGAATGTACGGAAAATAATTAGAGATAAAAGGAATAAGGGATTGACATATAAAACACAAACAGGTAAAATAATTCAGTCAAGACAGGTAACTCCTTTACCCGATTGCCGTAAAAAATGTTCGGAGAAAATTGAAACAGATAATCAGAAAGCAATTTTTGATGAACTGTGTGAATTGGGTGATTACAATAAACGTTCGGCGTATTTGTCATCATTAATTTTAGATATACCGAAAAAGACCCAACGCCTGCGTAATACATCTAGGGTACCTAAATCGAGGAGTATGAATCATATTTACCACTTGAAATTGAATGGCACTATGATTGAAGTATGTAAGGGATGTTTTTTGAAAACGTTTGGGATTTCAAATAAATGTATAGAAGTGGCACTTAAAAAAAAGTCCGTAAGAGTATCTGGAATACCAAGTCCGGATAAACGTGGATCACATGTACCGTTTAATAAAATAGGAAATGAAGCGGCGCAGATGGTAAGAAATCATATAGCATCTTATCCATTGTATGCATCGCACTATAGCCGAAGCCATACAAACAAACGGTATCTGCCGTCAGGGCTCACACTTACAATAATGTATCAAATGTACAAGGATAAGGTGCCTACTCCCGTGTCATACACTTATTTTGGCAATGTTTTTCGCACTATGGGTCTCTCTTTTAAAAAACCCTCGCTGGATACATGCAATACTTGCGACGCATACCAAATGAAGATCAAACTTGCTTTACCGCCAGAAGCTAACCTCATAAAGAGAGAACTTGACGTCCATCAGGCAGAAGCTGAATCAGCTTATTTAATGAAAAAAAAGGATAAAGAAGAGTCTAGCGATGTTAAAAGAGTGTACTGCTTTGACCTCCAGCAATGTCTGCCAACCCCTTTCTTAAAGACAAATATTGTATTCTACAAAAGACTTTTATGGACTTTCAATTTAACAATTTATGATTGTTATACAAAGAAAAGTTTTTGTTATATGTGGAATGAATCTGACGGAGGACGTGGAGCTAACCAAATAGCATCATGCCTCTACAATTTTCTTAATTCATTGCCATCCCATGTTAAAAGTGTTACCTTGTATTCCGATACCTGTGGTGGGCAAAATAAAAATGGCCATGTTGCTGCAATGTTCTTATGCATTAGTAAACTACGACCAGATTTGCTAATAGATCACAAGTTCTTAGTGCCCGGTCATACGCATATGGAGTGCGATTCTATCCATGCCCAGATAGAACGCAAGAAGAAACGGACTGATATTTCTATACATTTACCGAGAGATTGGCATAATTTAGTCAGAATGACAAGTCCGAACATTTCAGTTGTTGTAATGAAAAATGATATGTTTTTGGACTTCGCTAAACTTTTCAAAGGTCCATTACAATTACGAAAAATGGATACTTCTGGTGAAAAAGGAGATTGACCAGTTTGAACCAAATGCTGCCCAAGCATGGGAACACTTCAATATGTTTCATTACATGAAAAGATATTTAAAAAAAATATAATAAAAAAAATCCTGCCACGGATTTATAAATAAATAAATAAATAATTCCTGGACATCTCACACCAATTATTTAGTCCCCGTAATACGACCTAAGCTCTGATTACAGGGAAAACGGCAATAATACAAAAATAAGAATGTAAACAAGTAGCAACAAGTCCTTTTAGTGCTTTAAGTTTTGATATTTTGTTATTTTTTGAACATTTATGAGGTTTACGTTAAAAATATATTATCCTACTTATTCTAGCTCCCGAGTATCCTACTCAACGATGTCACCTGTCTCGCTTGCTCATATTCAGATATGCTATGCGTCTGTCCCTCTCGCGCACGTTGGGCTTATCTGTACCAGCTAGCGCGCGCGCACGTGTTTGTGTCGCAGTCTAACATCACTCTTGTTGACGTGAACCGTTGTGTACTGTGCGCTTTTCTATCTCCATTTAAAAAACCTGGCATTCTTTTCGGGCTATCGTATCTATTCCGCATTACCTGTTGGCTTGGCTATTCATTTGAATTGGAAAACACGATGTATCAACCACGTCATAGATTGTGTTTGTTTTGTAATCGTTCTGTGGAACGAATCAGAAGGCATACGTTAACTCGAGATCTCCAAAACGAACATCAACATATAGTTCAAAACATCATTCGAGCTCTGACACGCGAGGTAAGTACTTATATTTTATTTAGTTCTATTATTATACAAAATAAGCCATTAACTCGTTATATAGCTAACAGGTCATATACGGCCCTTGAAGGCTTGTTTGTCAGTTATTGTATAGGTGACCGGTTCGAGTTTAAAATCTTATTGTTTCCATTTCTTGCATGTTATATCGTAGATTATGTATCTAATGATTTTATTATTGGTTTCAGATAACATTCAATAATGAGGAACACCTCTGCCATAATTGTTGGACAAGAGCGCGGCGCGGTACGCTGCCGGCAATGGCTGCTGTGGCAGATGCGCCTGCTGTGGATGATCAGCCCGCGGTGGAAGATCAGCCCGCTGTGGATGACGTAACATTTCCTCTTCCTGGTTACTGCCGAGCTCCGAATACATCAAATGCTTGTATGGTGTACAATTGCACAAATAATACTCGTCTGCGAGTACCAAAAAGTTTAAAAGTGCAGTTACTACTTAATAATAATTATTACATTCCACCATACGCACGTGTATGTCAGGAACATTTAGAGGACAATACCTGGGATGTTCTTTTTACAGCACCAAATCGTTGTTTTGATTTTAGCCCCCAACAAGTATTTCAAATGTTGGAATTATTAAAACAACCCAGAAGTCATATAATAGATTTTGAAAATCTTAACGAACAGCATGATGAAGAATTGCATTATTGGACTGGCCGCACACGAGACGAATTCGAAAGATTATTTAACGAAACTTCACTTTTAGCACAACGATGTCATAATCCAAGAACCGCATTAGGTATAATACTTGCAAAACTAAGAACTGGAGAATCCAATGAAAGACTCGCCACGTTTTTCAACATGTCTCGTACAAGTCTAGAACGAAGAATGAAAATAGCTAGGGAGTGTCTGGATAATGATTTTGTACCTCGCCACTTGGGATTCGACCATATTTCTAGACAACAAATCGTTGAAAGAAATCTAGCGGTTCCTACGTCTTTATTTGCAAATGAGGAAGCTATTGTTATCTGTGATGGAACCTATATATACATTCAAAAGAGTAGCAATTTCTCATTTCAAAAAGACACGTACAGCATGCACAAGTACAGGAACCTACTTAAACCATTTTTATTGGTCACATGCGATGGACATATTATTGAGGTGTGTGGGCCCTATGCTGCGACTACAAACGATGCAACCATTTTAAATAACCTTTTAGATGGTCCGGAAAGAGCCATTCATTGGCTGTTACATTCTGGTGATATTTTCATCTTAGACAGAGGTTTTCGCGATTCTATAGCGTCATTAGAAACCCATGGATATATTGGCATCATGCCACAATTGCAGACTAGAAGAGGTTCTCAACTAACCACAATCGATGCCAATAAATCGCGGTTGTGCACCATTTGCCGGTGGCCTGTTGAGGTGGTAAACGGACGACTCAAACGTGATTTTAAGATTTTTCGTCATGAATACTGTAATGTGGCCATGAGTCACTTCTTTACAGATCTTAAGATTGCTGCAGCGATAACTAATGCCTTCCACGTTGATATTATAAACAATGCCAATGCAAGTGAATTCATGAATATAGCTAGAGAACGGCTGAATGTTGCCAATCACTTAGCTGAGTATGTTGATGAAAGAAGGCTAAATCGGAACAGAGCCAACTTCGAAAATATTTCGGTAGGTAGGGATAATGTTACTGCATTTCCTGTGTTAACACCGGAGGAATTGACTCTTTTCGCAGTAGGAACCTACCAAATCAAACTTGCGCCTAGCTATTATAGCGAGCATATTCGAATCACGAATTCATTCATAATTCAAAACTATAACGGTCAACTTAATGACTTATCCGGTTTTTCGATGCCCTCCAGTAATGTGCAACTAATTCGAGCGCACATAAAGAGCAGACATACATCGTCGAAAGTGTACCATTGTTACATTTTAATCAATGAGATCAATCATGGGCTTGGTTCCATTGAACATTATTGCTGCTCATGTTTTACTGGACGAAGAACAATTGGCAGTTGTGCCCACGTTATGTGCCTGGTTTGGTTTTTGGGGTGGGCTAGGCACCAAGACGTTATGAGACGCCCTGCTTTATTTTTAGATACAATAATCTTAGACGACAATGATGATGACGATTGATTATGTTAGTGCCTACATGAGGTATTATAACATAGGGTATCATTTTGTTATGTTTACCATCTCTGTAAACCTATTTTTTTTTCAAATAAATTCATTGTTTGTAATATACCGTCTTTTATTTTAAAAATAAACTGTTGGTTATGATTTTTGTTAATGAAAGACCTCTACATTCAATTTTTTTTTTCTCATAACTCCTCGGATAGATTTTGAAGCGCTCTGGGTTACAGACTAGTATTAATCTAAGGCACATTGTGCACTATGTTTCAATGTTGGGCGGCACTTGGTCCAACGTCCATACATAGATGGTCAATCTCCTTTTCATGGCATGAAGTTAAATGGTTTAGATTTAGTGGCGAAAATGAACCAGGGGTTATCAAATTTAAGACACAGTTAGACTTACCCGAGTTTAAAGAGATTTCTTTTTGTCGCCGAGGTAAAGCTAATGAAACATTGAATCCAGAAAAATGCTATGAACGTCAACTACCTATAACCCAGGAAAAAAACGAGACCTTCTTAGCATTCTACATCTTATTGATAGTAGTTGCCATGACTTCTACAATAAATTAGAGACCAATACACAAACACGTGACATGGATCCTGAAAATCTTCAATACCAATACACAAACACGTGATATTGAAGATTTTAATGAGGTCTAATTTTTTAATATTTTCATTTAAATTTTGATGTACAATAAAAATAATAATTTCTGTTCATTTAAATTTAAGGCATTAATGAGACGAGTCAAATAAATAAATAAACAGCAATTATTTATTGTTAAGGCAAAACGAGACGTCATTTATTTTCATAATAATTATATATTTTATTTTTTGAGTAAATATAAATAAACAAAAATTTTGTTTCATAAACGTATATTATAAAGGACAATGGACCAATTGGGCCTAATGACCAATACACATGAGATATTATTTTTGTGATAGGACACACAACTAACGAGAAAATTAATAAAAAAAATTTTACTTGTACTGGTTCTTGTACAGCTACGTCGAAAAGTTTTATTTAATTATGTCAAATATTTTTCAATTATTAAATTTTTTGAATAGGAGTGAAAGAATTTTACTTTATTATTACCTGCGAAAACTACTTTTTTTCATAAAAGCATTTATGTTATGGCACCTAAAATATTTAATAGGTTACCAAAACAAATCATTTTAAGTAAATGTATGAATGAATTTAAACATAAATTATTTGGACTATTAGTTAACAAGGCATATTACTCTATTAATGAATTTTTAAATGACATATTATTACAGTAAGACCTATCCTTTACTTAGCGTTGTGACATTTTTAATTGACATATCTTTTTAATCATTGTGACATTTTAAAATTGACATTTCTAATTCATTATTTTTGTAATTGCATGCAATATTAAAATTTAATCTGAAATTGAATATTATCTCTATAACATATTATATTTTAATGTTGCCATCTAATATTTTGTATGCCTATCGGCGGGACATGGAGCGCACTATATAAACGATTGTATAACATCTTGTAAGCCTGTGTTCACAAAATAAAATTATTAGAATTTGAAAAAAAAAAAAAAAATTACTAAAGTCACTAATTCTAACCACATAGAGCCACATGGGATTATAATAACACAATATACCTGTTACAAAAATAATAATAAGTGTATTTCGACTATAAGAGGGCGTAATAAAAGTTCTATGCGAGAGTGAATTGCAGACCGTTGCTTATTATATTAGCATTGTGTGTGATTAGTCCTCAAGCAAGATAACACGCGAATGCTAAAGGGCCCGTGAACGAGAGAGAGAAACCTGTTGACCTTGGAAAAGCGCCCGCGCATAGCAGGTAAGTAAATCGTTTCGTTCGACTGCTTTATTCAGTGGTCAATCGGTATTCTCCGCTTCTGACTGTGCAGTGCTCCTGTTATTCTTACTTTTAACGTATTTCTATTACGACGACCCTGCTTGTTTTTGGACTCTGGTGATATTCTTACATGAACTGACTTTGGCTACCTTTACGGACTTGAATTCTGTTCTTAAAAATGCAGGAAGAACGTTTGTGTGTTCTGTGTCCACGTTCTGTTCATAGACGTAGACAAAATCATGTTTTGCAAGCAAGCTTGTTACATACGCATCCTGCGCATGTTTCCTATATACAGGAAAACGCTATAAGACAGGTGAGTTTTATACCGTTTATTATTATTAATATCAGTTATTTAAATAATGTTTATCTAACGCATGTAAGTATATTTAATACATGTAAAGCGCAGGCTAGGTATACATAAAGTGCGATCCATACGAAATCTACAAGGTGTTTCAAAAAACCTAATTATATGTTACACAACCCGTGTTGCCGATTACGGTGATGTGTGGTGCCAGTTTCGAATAGTACCACGATCTCCAATCCCTCTCTATTAACTTCTCTATGAACCGTATGTTCCCCGGTGGGAACTCGTATAGGCTGCTTGCTTAGAATACCTTCTTAATCCTTTAAAAAATGTGATAACAGGTAATCTAAGTTGTGAATTATTTTATTTGCAGGTATCATTCAACAGCACACAATCTGTCTGTTATCGTTATTGGCAAAGAGTCGACCACAATGTTTTAAATCCAGTACAAAATCCAGTAGAACATGAACCAGAAGTTCCACCACCAGTACCAGTTCCAGTACCAGTTCCACCTTTGCAAAATGATGCACAGGGTTCCAATGATGGCGAACTTTATGTGCCTTCATATAAAAGAGCACCAAACACATCAAGCCACTGCATATTTGGCGCTTGTGGTAACGATAACCGCCGGCGTATACCGAAAACAATCAAGCTGTATATGATGACTACACATCAGTTGTATATTCCTCAACATGCACGAGTATGCAGGGAACATTTAGAAAGTAATATGTGGGATGAATTGGAGAACCACTGCACAATTTCTCATTACTTTACAGCAGAATATTTCACAGACGTGTGTAACATCTTCACTGAAGGAATCATTACTAACAAGCAGTATGATTTCGAAACTATGGTCGGTCTCAATGACGACAGTCTTCATTTTTGGGTTGGACTCAATGGAAGTGAGTTACACTCCATATTATTGCAAACACCATCGCTACGTGCATACAGCGATAATAGAACCATCCTCGGTCTTTACCTCGCTAAGCTACGGACTGGTGAGAGCAATGAAAGGCTTGCGAACCTATTTAAAATGTCTCGACGAACATTAGAGAGGAAGCTGGCGATTGCAAGGCAATGTTTTATTGATGAATATGTTCCTCAGCATCTAGGTATTGACCACATCACCAGAGAAGATGCACTACAAAGAAATCTGGCAATACCTAAATATCTCTTCGGAAATCATGAAAACACGAAGTTGATTGTGATTTGCGATGGAACATATGTTTATATTTAAAAAAGTTCCAATTTCTTATTCCAGAGACTGACTTATAGCTTGCATAAGTTTTCCAATTTATTGAAACCGTTCATAATTACAACTAGTGATGGATACATAATAGATATTTTGGGTCCATATGCTGCAACAACAAGTGATGCAACCATATTGATTTCCATTTTGGAAAACGAAGAACACTCGCTGCACGTATTTCTTGTCCCGAACGATGTGTTCATTTTAGATAGAGGATTCCGTGATGCCATCGAGAATCTTGGAATGTATGACTATGAAGGTCATATCCCTCCTACAAAAGATAGAAGTGCCACACAATTAACAACTACCCAAGCCAACAAGTCTCGACAAGTAACAATTTGTCGTTGGGAAATCGAAGTAGTCAACGGGCGTTTTAAGCGTGATTATAAACTTTTACGCCAGGAATATTTCAACAAAGCACTTTTGGACATGTTTGATGATTTTAAGGTGTGCGGAGCATTAATTAACCATTTTCATCCTGTAATCAGTGATAGTGAACGCTCTCCTGCGATAATAAATCGCATACAGGAAAGGGTACACACACCTAACATTTTGCAAGAATATGTAGAGCGAAAGTATCTTAACAGACAAAGGATTTCTTTCGTGAGAATAGAAGACAATCAAATAGAGGACTTTCCACATTTGACTGAGGAAGAAATAATCCTTTTTGCGCTGGGCACATATCAATTGAAACTGGCAAGGTCTTACTGCAGTGAACATTTACGGGATGGCGTTTACATAATTGAGGTTTATCGAGACGAGCATTTAGAAGATTTGACAGATTTTAATATCTTTCAAACAAATGTATTTTTGATTAGAATTCATATTCAATCACGACATGCGAGGGCGCGCGAGTATCGTGACTACATATTAATTGACAGAGACCAAACTGGCATCAGCTCTATTTTACAATATTATTGTACTTGTTTGACCGGAAGTCGTACGCTGGGAAGCTGTGCGCACATTTTTTCCGTAGTTTGGTATATGGGCTTAGCTAGATACAAAGGATTTAACCCTCCAGCCGCATTTTTAGATTCTGTTATTCTGGATATAGACTAATGTAAAGAAAAATAAACAAATGCGTAAAAGTAATCTTGTTGTTTCATTTATTGTATTTATTATTATACGTAGTTGTCGATGGATGTCGTAAGAGGCGTTTTAAATTGCAAATATTGCAATCAACAGCATTTGGGAGTGGCTCCAGTGCTATTTTAGGGTAATATTCTTTCATTCGTATTGAAAAACAATTATTAATTGCAAAATATTTAACATAAATAAATAAAACTTTTCGACGTGACTGTACAACAACCCGGTACATTTTTTTTTTTTTTCTCGTTAGTTGTGTGTTATGACCTATCACAAAAATAATATCTCATGTGTATTGGTCAGCAGGTCCAACTCCCATAGTGTTTTGCCCATTGTCCTTTGAAATTTGTATCTCTTATAGTTTTCTATTAAAGTACAATTATTTGTTTTAAGACTAATCCGTGTTTTCTTTATAAGTCCCTACTGAAAAATCGTATTTAATGACTCATCCCCTTTTACCTTGACACCACAGAAATAAAATACCTACTCGTTGCTTTCTACACTTTATTAATCACTAATCATTATCATCATCATAGATAATTAAAATATTATTTAAAAACTGTGCAGGCTTTATTATGTTTTGTTGAAACCTTGCCCAGCTAAGGCATCATATTATAACCATTACATGACAACAACAACCAACAGTTCTTTTACCTACCACACAATTACAATAATATTGCTCGATCTCTTCCCTACCAACAAGAGAGCTGTCAACTAAAATATATGAAAAATATGTTTTTGCACTGATATGTTATCATATGATTTTGTTGCGTATGCATTGTGATCGAAATCCGTTAAAACAAGCCATTGTCAGTCGAATAAACGAGAAACCAATATCCGTTGTGAGAATGCGTGGGCCGTTCGTGAAAGCAATGTACGCCAGTCTATAAAATATTGCCAAAATCGTCAAGAAAGCAAAGTACGTAATAAAAACACAGTACGAGAAGTATTCACAATGCGAGAGCAGTAAGCGGTGCACAAGCAAGCGAATGTCGAGTAGTTTGCCAATAATTGACGCTGTCAAAATCATTTTTGAGTTGCCATTAAATAAAATAAGTCTCAGTTAGCATCGATTCCAATCTAAGAAAAAATAATTGAAATGGGTTGAAAAAAGTGTAAGTGGTCTATATTTTTGTACATTCATTGATCTGTAATACTAACAATACTGAAACACTGATACTCAAATAAAAAAAGTGAAAGGGATATCGATTTGCCTAATTGTTATTTCATATAGCAACACTGTATATTATCCAAAGTCAACCGGAACCATTAAATAAAATTTCGTTGAAGTTTTATTTAAATACTATCCCATTGTAAATCTATAAAATATTAGAGAACATCGCATCAAAAAATATCTAAAGAATTTTGAATAATAAGGCATTGGAGTAACATGAAGTTATGTTAAGCCTATTTCTGCCGGTGTCCTTTCCACCCTCCAACATTTACAACTGTGATGAAACTGGAGTCAGCTGTGTGCATAAACATCAAAAAGTTCTGGCTCCGAAGGCTGTCCGTCAAGTAGGAAAGCTCACTTCTGCTGAGAGGGGCAAAAATATAACAGTGTTGTTTTGTATGAGTGCTAACGGTCACTTCATACCACCTTTTTTTGTCTTTCCAAGGCAAGGAATGATCGGCTCATGATTAATTCTCCGGCAAAAAGCGTTGGCGTGGCTCAGCCAAAAGGTTGGATGAATAGTGATTTTTTCTCCAATGGTTACAGCTATTTATTAAACACTCTCACCCGACTCAAGCAAGTCCTGTGTTGCTTCTACTGAATAGCCATTGTAGCCACAGGACGCTAGCGGTAATAAATCTTTGGCAAGAAAACTACATTCATTTTATAAGCTCACCACCACACACCATCCACAAGTTCCAACCACTAGATAGAACATTTATAAAGCCATTCAAAGATGCCTATAACCAACGATGCGACATGTGGATAAAAGCAAACGCTGGATCTCGGATAATCGACTACGATATTGCTGGTCTGGTCAATAAAGTGTTTACCAAAGTAGCTTGGCTGGACATTGCGGTGTCTGGGTTTAAATGCACAGGAATTCACCCATTCGACAGACATTTATTTTCTGACTTGGATTATTTGGCTTCAGACATGACTAATATTCCACTAGAAGAGCCATGAACCTCCTTAAACATACCAAGTTGCAGTAAGAAAGTTTCCGTGACTTCCACTGATTTGGCCTTGGCTAGCTCATCGTCCTGTGATAATTTAGTCTCAGAAGAAACGACAGACCTTTCTAAAGAATCTACAAACGTGCCAACAATCAGTAGCCCCAAACCATCAACGAGCGAACTTGATGTTGTCCAGACTGTAAATAAACTGTCGCCATTGCCAGATGCCGCAAAAAAAGATCAGCGGCTCGGCAGAGGAAAAGTGAAAGAAGCGAAATTTTAACGTCATCACCCTATAAAATTGCTGTTCAAGAAAAAGAGACCGAAAAGAGCCAGAAGGCACAAAAAAAAGGAATGGGAAATAATTTATAAGCGGCAATAGAACAAAGGGGAAACAAACCAAAGGTGTGAAGGCCAAAGGAAAAAGTAGTTATAACGATAAGAAAAAGGAGACACTAACTGTTATCGTTCCTAGAAAGACACTAGCAGTAAACAATGTATTTAATAAAATACTCCATATAAATAACGTTATTTTGGTACTATTGAAAAAAATAATCCTTTTTTTAAATTATGTATCTTAGTTAAATTACTGTTTAAATGGTCACACAAAATAATTCGTCTAGTGCTTAATTGATGCAAAATAGTTCGTCTATGCCTAATGTTAATAAACTTTTTTAATTGTTACACCAAAATTTAAAAATAAATTATCTTAAAAATAGAATTCAATTGTTTTTAAGATGTCAAAGGCTATAAAAAGGCGTCTTCCAAGTATTTTTTCATTATTTTCGCTAATAATTTTGAGCAATATGGGTCGTGGAAAACCTATCGCGGTAGAAGTTCGAAAAATTATTATTTCAAGCAGTGATAATGGGAAATCTGCATACCAAATCGCCAGACTTATTTTTGTCAAGATCAACTGTCCTGTCAATAATCCAGCATAGCAAAAATAACGGCACAGTTTCGTGTTTGAAGAGATCAGGCCGCCCTCGTATTACGAGTGAAGCTGAAAACCGTGTTCTAAAGAAAATTATAAAGAAAAACCGTCGTGCTCGTGCAGGAGAGCTTACCGTACAATGGCCTGATATGATTAAAAAAGATGTCTCGGTCGATACTTGTAAAAGAGTCCTGAAGAGAATGGGTTACGGCTTTTACACGGCTAAAGAGAAACCCTTACTCACATTACTTCAGAAAAAGAAAAGGTTAAAATTCGCTCGTGATCACTTAAACTGGAATGCTGACCAGTGGCGTCAAATAATATGGAGTGACGAGTCCAAATTCGAGGTGAATGTCGGTGATGTACGAAAAAAAGTTATCCGAAATAAAGATGAAGCATTTCACCAAGACTGTATCAATAGAAAAGTGAAGTTCCCTGCGTCTGTAATGATATGGGGCTGCATGTCAGCACAAGGTGTGGGTCGCCTGCAATTTGTAGACGAGACTGTTAATGCAGTAAAGTACCAAAACATTTTAGAAACGAGTTTATTGCCGTCCATTCCGATTTTGAAACATCAAAATGCCTATGTTTTTCAACAAGATGGTGCTTCCTGTCATACTGCAAGGACAACAAAGGCTTGGTTCACCTCTAAACAAATACCTACAATGAAGTGGCCGTCAAACAGTCCAGATTTGTCTCCTATTGAGACAATGTGGTGGAAAATGAAGATGTTGCGAAAAAATCCATCAAGGTCAAAAAAAGATTTAAAGGAGAAAATTAAGACTGTTTGGGATTCAACAACTCCAGAAGAATGTGAACAGTTAGTAGCGACGATGCCACTTAGGATTAAATCCGTTATTGATAGTAAAGGAGATACATAGTAAAGGAGATACAACCAAGTGGTAGACGAACTGTCTTGCGTGTTCAACTGCGATAGCCGAACTGTTATGAGTTATAATTGATGGAAGAATTCATATTTTTTTTGTAACGACAAAATATTTTATTTGAGTACTTCACAGTAAATAAACTTAATTTAATTTACTAATCTCATTTTTATTTGTTAGACTCATTAAACCGACATTACTTATCTATATTACACTTACGATCTATGGTTACATTCAATTTTCTTAGTAGACGAACATTTTTGCATTGGGGCTCGTATATGTGATAGATGCACAATGTTTTAAGAATGTCTGGCGCTTGGGGTTTGAAGATTAATGCGTCCGGTACTAGGTGCCCATGTTAGACTTAATTTTTTTTATGAAAACTTAATTATCGTTCCTAGATTATGTTTACTCGAAGTTCTATTTTTGTTAATTGATTTTGATTTTATATTTAGTTTGTTAACTAATTCATAAATAAATACATATTTTTCGAAGTAGTCTTCATTTTATTTCCGGAAAACCTTATATGTCCGCTACTAGGGGACTTCCCCCTACTAGAAATCACTGATGTTGACTACCTTCCTTTCTCCTTCATTATAAGTTCGTTTTCCATTCGATAATAAAATGAACCGAGTACAGTCTATTTCAGCTTATTTGATATCAGTCACAAAGCGGTTGCTATACCATTCAAGTCTTCTTAGAGTCCTCATTTCAATATATAGTTTCAGTATCTGAAGTATTGGTGTAGTTATTTTTAATTTGTGAATCCTTTGCGATAGCTTCCTTCATACTCAATAGTGCTGTGATGTTATATTCGATTTTCGTTCAGTTTGTGTCCAAACACAAGCCCTTACAAGTCCAACCATGAAACTAATGGCCACTCCTACAACTAACAAGTAAAAGTTATCCGAAAGAAAAATCGCATGCTGTCTCACTCATGTTAGGTTAAAGCAGAGAGATGGCGAGACTTTTATCTTATAAAGGTGATAAGAGAAGCCCTAAGTCATGTTATTTAAAGTTATGTGGTGAGGTCATTTACTACCTTCACGTCTCCAGCCGACCATACAGATCGCCTGGATCAGGTTTTTAACCGCCGTCTGATACTAGGCGTTGACCTTTTGCGGCTAGTTAGCTCTACCCAGCCAACCCTCCTTCTTTCTCATACGGGCTTGGGACCGTCAAAGGCGAAGTTAAAGATCAGATACTTTGGAAACACTAGTAATTAACTAGCAAATCTATGTATTTATATAATTATAATAAATAATACGAGCCCCTGCTGTGTACCGGCTACTTCTCAGTGTGAGGTTTCCGCCCGATGTTTTCCTTTACACTCTATATATAAATAAACAAAAAAAATACCCAAACAACAACTATATTGCGTGCACAGACAAATCTCATATTTAGTATTGTTAAAGTTAATATGAAGGAGTGACAGAATCTAAAATTTCTAACAATAATGACATACCCATTTAATAAATTATACCATCAAATTTCAACTACTAAACAACCAATAGTTAGTATTAATGTGGCTAGCTAATTATTAGTAATCCTATTTAGTTTAATACTTTGTTTAATCATCTTAAGTATGTATGGAACATTAAATTAATAAAATATAACAAGTTATGCTGACTTTCCATTTAAGCACTTAAACTAAAAGCAACATAAGTTCAAATTTAAAGGTCCAGTTAGAGGCGATGGACCTCTGGGATGTTTGTAATGGCACCCACTTGCCAGTGCACCAATAGTTATGTGTTTGATGTTGAACCAATTGTTCTGTAATATAATATACACAAATAGTCAACACTTTCTTAAAGTCAAAGCCAGACTGACTTGTTTGCAGATCTATGACAGACGATTATGTCTGTATGTCTGGTGAACTGCCAGAAGTCTGTTTATTAGAGGTGTCATCTATATTAATAAAAAAATGTTTGTTGTAGGAAAGATTTGTAATGATTTACATTAAAACGCATCAACCAATTTAAAAATTCTTTCGCTGCTAGAAATCTATATTATCAGCAAGTAACATAGGCTATATTTTATTATAAAACATACTGTTTGTTACATAGCCTAACCTACTTCGAGCGAAACCGCGGGCAAAAGCTTGTGTAATATATAATAATATTATGTACTAGCAGACTCACGCAATTTTGTCTCCTTCATATAAGAGATTTTTTCCTGTTTCAGTAACAATTTTCATTGCTGCTCCGCTCCTATTGGTCGTAGCGTTATTTTATATATATTCTTCGATAAATGTGCTCTCCAATACTAAAAGAATTTTTCAATACGAACCAGTTGTTCCTGAGATTAGCACGTTCTACCAAACAAACAAACTCTTCAGCTTTATAATATTAGCATAGATTAACAATTGCCTCTTAATAAGTGTAAGTAGCCTGCAGACATTTCGATTATAATCAAATAAATAAATAGTTGTCCTAAGTCAAGTGTTAATTGTGTCCATTTTCTTAATGTTTGCCACTGGGATACAGAGATTATACCAATCTCTACTCATAAATAAAAGCCAAAGGACATTGCATGTTAATAAATCTATGCCACAGTTACACCCTATGCTGATCTTAAATATAATTTATTTGTTTAGAGATGTTGTTAAAAAAAGAAGCAGCTTAGGCAATATAAAAATCTATTGTTTGTAGGCACTGGTGACCACATTGATGTTAAAATGTAATAATTTGAATTGTCTATTCAATACACCTATTTATACCTAATTTACAGGCATTGCTTCAAACATGAGTGTTGATAGTGTTGACTTTCAAACACAAATTGCTTCCCTGCAGTTTCTCCCATGTCTATAGTTACTACTATGCTCCTGTGGATCGTGCCTTGGTGTTATATAGCCTTTGTTATTTCTAGATAAAGTAGGCATTTACTGGTACTTTAAACTTTGAATTTGGTTCAGTAGTTTTAAGTTTATTAATTACAAACAAAAATACAAATATCTCTTTATAATATATATTACTGATCACCCCAAATGTTACTGACTATATTCAATCTAATAATGTATTACTATTGATCAAATGTTAGTAAAATTAAGAATAAATATATATATTATTATTATCTAAAATATATGTTATGAATGAAGCATACAAAATGAATTGCTTTTATCAGTAATTATTGGTCTTATTGCTTACAGAAAGATTATAGTTTAACCGTTTGATTCACAGGGGCACACCGGCGGCGGGAGGCAATAGGTCTGGCATTTTAAGATTTGACAGGTTTAGGACTTATAAACCACTGCATTTTTTCATTTTACTATGCAGATTACACAACCAACCAACTATATCACATTATAATAGAATAAATGCTGCATACTTTTAATCTAGTTCAATCATCACTTTTGATTCCTTAGTATACATGTCAGGCTATAGGTTCTCAAAAATGAACATCCATACAATCCATATGACAAGACAGTACTCTCTGTCTTATCCTAACATCAGAATCAAAATAATCATGTTTATTCATGTTCTTAAAGGTGACTTATAAACATCAAACTTACTATCATTAATAACATACATACATAAATTCACGCTTTTTTCCCAGAGGGGTAGACAGAGACTACGGATTTCCATTTGCTACGATCCTGACACACTTCTCTGGCTTCATTCACTCTCATAACATTCCTCATACACGCTCACCGGTTTAAGGTGCTCTTAACCTGGCCTTTATCCAGAACTTCTCTGATCTGATCAAGAAACATTCGCTAGGTCTTCCCCTTGCTACTGTTCCATGCACACTAGCCTTATAAACTTTCTTAGTCAGTCTGTTCTCGTCCATTCTTTCTACATGCCCAAACCAACTTAACATACCCTTTTCTATTCTCGTCACTATATCCACTTTTATGCCGCATCTCTCTCTAATCACACTATTCCTTATTCTATCTTTCAGAGTCACACCACATATATTTCTCAGTGCTCTCATTTCTACAGCATTTATTCTGCTCTCATGCTTCTTTTGCCATATCCAACTTTCACTACCATGCATAAGTGTAGGTACTATTAGTTCTCTATGAACAGCCAAACATGCTTTTTTGGATACATTTCAACTGTTCATAAAAGCGCGTAGAGCGCCATTCACTTTATTGCCAGCAATCATTCTTCTTTTAATATCTACCTCATGTGTACCATCCCTTGTAAACAAAGTACCCAGATATATGTACAAACTCTTTCACTTGCTCCACTTGTTCTCCATCAATCATAATATTGCACATCGTTTCTTTTTTCTCACTTTCGTATTGCTTACATTCATTTCCATTCCTTTACTCTCACAAGCATCATGCATAATAGTTACCATCGCCTGCAACTCTTCTGTCAATTATTGAATTGCCAGACATAATTAAAAACCTTTAGTGTCTTGCCCCAGGAGTGCCGCGAAAGTAAACTCATTGCCACTGTTTTAACTTATCTATTAGCCTGATATCTAAAACAATTAAACAAGTGGTATCAAAGCCCTGAAGACTGAGAGTGCATTGGCCAAGATGTTAACCTGTAGCATCTGAGCCCCGGAGCTGAGTGTTGGCCAAGAAATGAAACACTTAGCCAACAATAGGATCCCATGGCCTAGACATAATACTTTTTTTCTATTACTATTGTGTGTGGATGCCAGCTAATTAGTGGGCTAATATTTTATGTTAGCCTAATACATATAATAGCTCAAACACAACCTATGTTACGCCCGAAAATTACTTAACAGGAAACTAAGTAACACTGTGTCTCTCCGAGAACCCATTACCTCATGCAATATCTCATACCACAAGATGAAGAATTGAATCAAAATAGTTAGATCATGCATCATGCCTAATATGAACATATCCAAGTATATACCTGGGAAAGTGTTTACCTTTTCAAAGTAGAGGATGCAACTGATACTATCTATATACTTATTAATATGCAAATTGAAAACTATAATACCTACTAGAGAATACTGTGTGCATGAAATCTGAGATTAAGCATAGTTTAATTTTTAATAAAAACAAATATGTAATTGAAAGAGTTATAGTGCTATTTCGAATGACTAGTAGATATATAATGTTTCCTAATTGATAAGTCTCATGTTTAAAAAATGATCTTTAGAAAAGGTAAATATAAATTTCTTAGGACATTAAGTGTGCCATATTATACTAATTATACTTGGGAAAAACTTTTCAAATTTTGGAGATTTTAGGTACATAAAGCATAATAATATTATAGACATATTTGAAATGGCGGTCAGCGGATAACAAAATTGTCGGTCTTATCAAACCTTCGAAATTCGTGTCATATATAGACTACTTAACATTTGCAGATAAGGCAATTGAATGAGGCATAATTGGAAATTTAGAAAAGTGTCACACAGTTATCAACAACTTACTATAAAATCGACAACGCCGATTACCTATAACACAATGTTTCACGATTTTTCAGTTTCATACCGATGTACCCGTAGCTTCTAGAAACTTGTAAATAACTCACATACTAAATAAATAACACGCTTCGTACAAAGTTAAAGTAGACCCACAGGCTACTTCCCCCTTGCCAGGGATACAACAATGTACGATGGAATCTGAAAACGGCAATAAGCGTCCCAAGCCATGCCAAGCCATGTTATAATTTGTTACTGTTGCCACACCACACACTAATCACTATTACCATACTACGTTTCACTTTGGATTATGGGTTAATCATTGTATTTGTGATTAACAGCAAACATAACTCATTTTGAGCTTTTAATTACACCAAAGATTCTAGAATTGGAGACTGTATATGGAAGAATGATTATGACCTATGTATTGCAAACTGTAATTGTATTTCACAGCATAATTATTTTAATATAATAAGCAGTTCTTAAACAGTAGGCACAACTTGTATCACAGATTACAGAGAGTCTATACAGACAGATGACAATCTGCGAAGTAGAAATTTCGACCTTCTGAACCTCAAGAATTGATTTTGACAGAACAGATTATACAGAAATCTTTAGTGAAGATTTGAGTTTGGGTACGAGTCTTTTAAGCATGTATAAATAAATATAGGGATGTTTTTTTTATTACGCACATATGTATTTATATTGTTAGGAAAGGTATAACCAAATAAAAAACGAGTGATATTTATTATTTTTATTATTCAATTTAGTTTTAAATATAATAATGCTTTATTTTGCATAGGAGGCAATTCTCAAGGCAATCGGAAAAGATCAGTACCTTTTAATATTCTATTTATACTTTTACACCAATTGTGTACTGATAACTATAAGGTGTAATCCAGAAAATTTTCAGCCACATTATCGTGTGTCGCACAAATAAGGAAATCTATAGGATACTTAGATTTGATTAACATTTTTATATGCCACAATATTTTATGTTGTTCAGGTTAATTTCTAAGTATTCTATAGATTCCTTAGTAATATATTTAAACAGCCTTACTGCACGTGTAGACGGGTAGGTCAGTTTATTTTGTATCGATTTATACTCTCTTACCGAGATCCACTTGTGAACCGAATCTATTTCATTAGATGTCAAATTCGATTCACAAGTGGAGCATTGTATATTTTTTAATATTTTTCTAATGACCCACCCTGTAGTATAGGCTTGTGAGTGCACACTCAATCTTTCTTGAGTGGCCATTATCTGATTAAAACTGCGATTTTAAGAGGATTCGGCAACTTTATTTTGTGTGGTACTTCCAGAAAACAATGATTTTAATTTTAATAATTGTTTAGCCGAATCCTCGTCACAATTAAATGTATTTGAATGAAATTTTATAAACCTTGTTATCAGTAAAGATTTAAAAGTGTTTTTAAAAGTATGGCAGTCTGGATTACTATTTCTGTAATTATACGCCCGCATTTGAAATAGCAGAATTGAAATAGCATGGATGCATAATTTTAAATCCCTTGTCTGCTAAAAACTGCCATAATCTTTGCAAACTTTTTAAAGTTACAATCCAATTGGCTTATGAAGGTACCGATTTTTCTTTACCTGTACTATCAACAAATCGCAAATTTGTAATTTTCTTAATTGCCTCAGACCAGAATTGGTGGTGTTGTGACTTCTGGGTGACAACACTTCTCAACGGTTTGCCCTTTTGCATGGCAGCAAAACTTGCTCCGTTAACAATGTCAAAGAGGTTGTCGAAGAATGTTGTAATCTCCCACATATTTTTTAATGTAGGGCTGACAGCTGTTCCATCCAAGTAGTTAGCTATAACACAAAAAAACTATTATGTTCATAATATACTAAATTAATTAATATAATTATATCATATCGTTTGTGTTCATAGTACCCTCAAATAACCTGAACACAGGTTTACAGTAAACCAGATGGCAACTATAAATATATAAGTAATGATGTCATCTTATAAAATAAAATTGACTGAATATAATAAATTCTATGTACTAGTAAAAAAAAAAAAGAAAGTGATGTCAGTATATTAGAATATAATCTTACCCATAGGAGTAGTAGTAGACCTTCTTTTACTGCAATTAAGCTCATTGCATACATATTTGCAATAAGAATGATCAATATTAGTGTTCAAGTTTTCTGAAACAATGTAGAGTTAATTATTTAATTAATATTAATATAGTTGTCATTTAACAATAGATATCAATAGTGAGAAGCATTCAATTCATCAATACCTAGCTAAAATGTAAATATTACTTAAATGAGTGTATGCTAAATGGTAAAGCAAAGAAATTATCTGTGAAATGAAGTTTATGCTCTCCATTGTTATGCAAAATAATATTATGACATAAAAAGTTTTGCTATAAAGAGTGCACCCATAATTTACAACAAAATTTTACAGATATTAATGAAACAAATGACCATGAAAAGCTCTATTAGCAATTCAAGCTTAAGGTTCTCATTAAAAATGTATATTTTATGTATATATCTCAGTGATAGTAAGTGATTCGTATGTTAAGTAATATTTAGTCTAGCACAATTAGGGTAACTAATACTTATATGAAATTAGATAGGTAGGCAAAATATCTACTTACCAGTGTCTTTATCTAGCGTTTCTGGCACTCCAGAAGCAATTTCACTAGCCGTAAAAAGCGTTTGGTAACCTCCAAGACGAACTCTTGATTTGGCAGTAAGAAATCGCTTTTCAAAATGCTTTACGCAGACGTATAGTTTGCGAAGATCACTGAAACTTTTTTGTTCACTGCTAGATACGCACTTTGACCACTTGTGGACTCCTATCTCAGTTTTTGGGAATTGAATCAGTTTGACGACGTCACGTCTACTGTTGCAACCCGCGACACAGCAATTGTTAAACATGGTAGAAACGCTTGCGCAATATTACTGCTAAGATAGCTTGAGAGGATGTTACGGAAATTAATCAACGCAAAACTCACTCGATCAAAACCATAACGGTAATGACAAACTGTCAAATTTCAAATTTGAAAGTACACCAAAACAAACAATATGGCGGGTCTTGAAGGAGGCGCGGGGGAGGGTGAAGAGTTGTCAAAATCAATTCTTGACCATAGACCATGCCATAGACATAACGTTGTAAAATTTCCTTGAGAGATTACCACCCGTGACTTGTATTGAATTTGAGTAGCAGGTAAGGTAATAGGTATAGACAGTAGACACTATAGACTTTAGCATAGTCTATACTCTATGGTTTCATTATCGATTGTTGCCATCTTCTGAATTTAGTTTTTTTTTTAGTTAAATCAGCATAGAAACAAATGCAAACAACTCTCTCATATTCACTCGTATAATTTACAGATATGGTATTAATTACATTATTCGCATTTGGTCGAATTCGCAAATTCGGATTACCATTTCGTCGGAATACAGTTATGAAGAAAAACGGTTATGTTGTAACAAACATTTATTTATAATATTTTAAAATACATAACTATTATTATTTTAATAATAACATTTTATTTACTCGTTTATTACAATTACAATTATTGTAATAATATAGAAAAAAACGCGACCAAATCACTATACGACTGAAGTGTTTAAACAAAAGAAATGTTTAATAATTATTGTCTTACGTTTACGCGAATGTTATACTTAGAAATTAAACAACTTTATACTGATTTTATTGCATTATTAATTTTTTATAAAATATATCTATTATTACGAAACTTTTAACTACTATTGTTAAACACTTTTACTAGTTACTGTTTTCTTCTATTTAAGCTATTTAAATTATATAACTATATAGATTTAATTTTACACTTTCCCCAGCGTTTCGGTTGCTTTTTAGCTGCCAAACCAAGTTTTTTTTTTAAATCTTGTAATTTTATGTGATATTAAATTATATTCAGACATGATACTAGAGGTAATTTACTGGGTAATTAATATACAGATAACTGATTTTTATAAAAACTATATTAAATTCTTACAACTCACACTGTGACCATTTTTTTTGAAGTAGGAATGTGTATAGTAATCTTATGTTAAAAGATAGACATATGTCATCCCGGACTTTTTCATACACGTATAAAAGAGGAACAATCCCACCATACATTGTTTTGTTATATCTCATAGGGATTAGGTAGCGTTTTCGATGCAAGGTCCCAGTCGAGTAGTTTATTTCAACATCTTTAATCATATTTCAATAATTTACACAAAATTTTTACAAATCTACTATGGCTCTAACAGCCCGCTAAATTTTAAGTAACTATTGTAAAATATTTAAGGCTTATTCCATGTACACTTAGTTTGCAAATAAATGATTTGAATTTGAAATATACACCTAAACCTTCCTCATGAATCACTCTTCCTAAAGGTGAAAAGTTAACTTTTAACCGTTAACTCTTACTAATATAACTGCGGGTAAAAGCAAGTAATAAATAAAGTATTATATGTTGTTAATAAGACTGATAAATGATTTTATGATGTCTATGACAGTTAAAACGAATCATACAGAGGTAAGGAAGGTAATATTAATACTTAAATATATTATGTTTGTCGTGAAGAAAACCATTGTACGCTTTTGTAAGTATATTTCACACACGACGGATTAAAATTTTGCATAAATACAACCAGTCATATAATTCTGGCATCATAATATTAACTCCTATCAAAATATTCAATCAATCAAATGATAAATGATATAATATACACCGGTCTCGGTGTGAGAAAACTCTTCTCACGCCATAGACCTCCACGCTGCTGGTTCAGTGCGGTTTCACATACCTACCTTTAGGAACATAATGGAGAACTCTTAGACATGCAGGTTTCTTCACGATTTTTTCCTTTACAATTAAATGATACGTTGCCAAATTTCTTATAAGTAGGGCACGGATAAATATGGATGGCAAATTCAAAATATGTACATATAATATGGACCAAAAAATGTAAAATATGGAAATATATGGAGTATAAAATAAGAATATCTTTCGTATTAAACATTGTTCATTGTGAAAAATTACTACAGTAACAGTCACATTAAAAAAATATATAAATAGATAGCGAAATGTTTAAGTAATTCAAATAAAAAAATGAAGTTACATGCATCTGCTACTAAATCTGTCTTATGAAATTAATTGCAGTACACAATCACATGCTTTTTTAAATTATCGAAAATAAAACTCTGTCGATTTGATCTAAATATAGTCTTATATGGGTTGAAAGATCTTTCCACATAACATGATATACTTAATAGGAGCGTACTTAAAGACGCCTAGTTCCGTACTTGTGTAAGTGCGTCTGCAGTACCCTCACCCACACAGTAGGGTTTATATGTGAAGTGAGTGCCTTTGGGTAGGTCTCTTTGTGTAGTGGCCGGCCGTTTCACACGGCGGGCCGTAACCTCGGCGCGGTCGCGACTGCATGCGAAAGCGATTCGCACGGCCCCGTCGATAGTGGTTTTGTCGAGGAACACCGTATTCTTATTGCATCTTTTATTTTACCCCGGCGAGTCCGACATGATCCCTCCGCCCGCCCCCGCGGAGGGGTATGCGTCAACGCATTCCCCCAAGTAAAATAAAAAAAAGTTACAGGTATGACATAGACATTACTGATTGTATTGTCTCACTCGATTGTAATACTTTAAAATCGCTAAATCCTACATCTTCTAGCAAGCTATCGACTGAATTAAAAATATATTGCATTATCAGTTTTAGAGTAAAGAAAAATGTGGCAACATAATCAACAGTGTAATTCATTATATTTAAATAATACATAAATTTAAGTTGTTTGCGAGAAATTTACCATAATTTGTAATGTCAATAAATTACGTACATATATAATCAATAAATTTATTATAATTAATACCATATCTATAGTTACGAGTGAAAAATGAGAATGTTGTTTGCTTTTTTATCTATGCGGACATAAATAGTCGGGAAAACTAAATTCAGAAGATGGCAACATTAGTTAATGGGAACCATCCATAGACTTTACTGCAGAGTCTAATGTCTATACTCTGTATTATAGTATTGTAATCTATGCTCTGTATTCACTATACTTCATTCATTAAAATTTAGCGAACGAGCTTAGTGATAGTTATGTACACGGCACGCAAACTTAGAACAAAAAAATTCAACCGTATACTCTATGGTTGGAAGAATAGAACATGACAGGTCTCTTCGCCCCCTTCTATCATTCTTCACCCCTCTTACGCCCGGTCACAGGACCATAGTTAATTTACAAATGTTACTGTCAAATTTAGGCGGTTTTCGTAAGTTTTTGTCGAGTGAAGTTTGCGTTGATTAATTTCCGTACTTATCCTCTCAGTGATTTTATGCTGTAATATTTTGTATTCGTATTGCAAGATGTACAATAAGTGTTGTATTGAACATTGTGGTACTAAACGAAAGGACATTAAAATGCATCCGTTTCCTGTTAATGAGATAAAACTCAAAAAGTGGCTTCTGAGCATTAACAATGATTATTTGTGCAGCTTAAGTGCGCAAAAACTTCAAAAACTATGTGTGTGCCAGAAACACTTTGAAAAAAGGTTCATCAGTGAGAAGTATCGGCTCAAAGTTGATGCTTATCCGTCGTTGTTTTCCGCCTTTGAAATTACCTCTGGAATACCCACAAAAGTTGACAAAGGTTCGTACGTAATTAATAAATATCTGCTAATCTAGTAACATGAGAATATTCCATTTCAACTCAAGTTTCCTTAGCCCAGCATTGCTGTTTTTAACAGCTTCTAACACTCTGTCCAAGTATACTAGGTAAAAGGTACTTATTGCAAATTAAACAGGCTGACTGCAACAACACAACAAAACTTATGTGCGTTTTTATAATTTCTAATGTGACAATAATGTCGTGGATGTCCACCCGCCCCTAATAAGACCCACTGACCTGACAATATGTGCAAGTAATTACATAATTAATAAGGGTCTTCAAGTATTTCCTTACATTTTACTTCCCTGTGTTATTGTGATGCCGTGATGTACCACTGGGCGATTCTGGGTTCACGATAATATTGCACTGTTAGAAACTAGAAAAAGCGCACATCTGCAAACAGTATTGATCGTCGCTCTATCGCCCATATTGATATTAAATGAGCCTTTCCATATAATTTATAGAATAATAATGTATACATTTCTATTTTCAGATGTATATCAGAATCATGATCACATCTATTCTCGGAAAAGGAAACATGATGACCATACTTATGCCCGTGTGCCAGGTAGTTCTGATATATTTTTTTTAAACTTTGCCCCACACTATGAATTTCTCCTGTACTGTGAGTGTGTTTATAAACATTTAAACTGACATACTCAAACAGCCAGATCTGGAACAACTACTTGTAGGTCATACAAATATTTGTTCCATTGCAGCAGTCGATCGCTTAACCACTGCGCCAACCGTGCTGTTGAATTAACTATTTAAAGTATAAAATATATTCATGAGAACCTGCTGATTATTATTATAAAACCAAAGTAGACTTTTTTTGTTGATTTTGCCATACAAAACAGTAATAAAGTACTTTATTTCAGACACCTCACTCGCAGTGCCTTTGTTAGCAGAAAAACCAACAATTAATGATGGAGTGTCCTCAATTTGTGACACAAGGCTTATGACTCCCAAAAAATTGAGGAAAGGAAGACTTTTGAAAACAACAAAAAATCTTACTCCTAAATGTAAGAAACTCTACAAGGAGTATGTTCGGTCAAAGAGACAACTCAATTTTAGTCAGAGGGCCAAGAGGGCTCTCAAATTTTCAAAAGAGAAATCTTTTGAAAAGCTGACTCAAAACATGAATCCTTTGGCGAAACAAATAATGTGGATGCAATTGAAGCAATGCACCAAGAGCTCAAAAGGTCGTCGATTTACTGAGGAAGAAAAATTGATTGGTCTCTCAATCTTAAAACAGAGCCCGAGATGTTACAAATTTTTACAGAAAATATTTATTCTCCCCTCTAAAACCACATTAAATAAAATGATTTCGGGTTTGAATATTGGCACTGGAATTAATCCTCAAATATTTGAAGCAATAAAACAAGAGGTAAGATTGATACGTTATTTAGGGATTTATAATATTTATTGATAGATTCAATATTTATGAAATTTTAATTTAATTTGAACATAAACAAAAACATTTTTCTTGTTTTAGGTTAGCACTTGGTGTGAGAACAAAAAATATTGCTCAATACTGTTTGACGAGATGGCCCTAGAACCGGGCCTCACATATGATAAACACGGAGACATAATCCATGGCTTCGTAGATTTAAATGGGAAGACTGATGAATTTGCAGACCATGCTCTAGCATTCATGCTTAGAGGAGCCATTTACAAATGGCAGCAACCTATTGTTTTTTACTTCTGCAAAGGCACAACGTCATCCCACCAACTAAAAAGCATATTAAAAACGGTCATTACTGCATGCATTGATGCTGGTCTTTTACCTCTGGCTCTGGTCAGTGACCAGGGCTCAACATTTCAGTCAGCTATAAAAAGTCTTCTTGAAGAAACAAGGAGAGATCAGTTACTGGCTGATAAAAATAACGGTAGGTACATACTGAATTCTACACTTTGTTAAATTGCTGCATTGTATTAACGATGGTTCTGCCAATAAGGTTGACTATACTGATCCTTTTTTATATGGTTATTAATGTTATTATATTATAGTCACTAACCACATGATAAAGAAGAAGATGTTATTATACATAATATAATGGTGGTAATATTATTTCTGTTTTAGATGGTGTCATTGAAATTCAAGGGAACAGAATAAGTGTTATATTTGATCCACCACATTTAATTAAAGGATTAAGAAACAATTTTTTGACCAAAAATATAAAATACCAAGAAAAAGTTTCAAAGTGGAGTGACATTGTCGAAATTTATAAAACGGACTGCAGTCATGCCCAAATGAGACTGATGCCCAAACTAAATGACGAACTGGTTATACCAGAAAAAATTAAAAAGATGAAAGTAAGTTAGATGTAATGAATTAAAACACTTCCTTATAGTATATACTGTATATGTATAGTACGCGGTCTTCGGCCTATATTATGACACGTACCCTCGAATAATCATGTATTTCCGTTGCGAATTTAAGGCACATTCAAGTATACAGCCGATAGAATTTTAGAAAAAGTTTTGCATTGTATTTTTTTTTTAATTAATCGTTGGTTAATTTCTTTATAGGTGAAGAATTGTGCTCGAGTTTTCAGCAAAACGGTTGCAGCTACTCTGACTTATACATCTCAATTTTGTAAGTAATTCTGTAATATAAGAGTAATTTTTTCAAAATTTTGTAGCAAAAGCATTTGTACCAGTTATAATAATTACGAGTTTCAGCCCGCGGCTTCGCCCGCGTTGTATGTCGATAAAAAGTAGCCTATGTCCTCACCCAGGTTTCAAAGTATCCCCATACCAAATTTCATTAAAATCGGTTCAGTAGATCCAGAGATTACCTACTACAACCTCACAAACTTTACCTCTTTATAATATTAATATAGAATAATTGCCTAATATATTTTTCTGAATCTCGAACTTTAACTCCAAGTTAATTTATTTCTACTAACTTACCATAGTATACCAAGTTTAATTTCAGCGTCATTTATTCCAGGTCAATATGCTGATGGGAGAGGAGTTAGTTCTACCCTCGAAAATACTGCTGAAATAGTATCTTTTTTTGACGATCTGTTTGATTCAGTGAATGGTGCGAGTTTAAATAGCAAGACATCAAGAGGGAAACCCTTACGTGCGGCCTGTAAATCAGGGTCGCCACACCAACGATTCTGGCAAGAAGCCATACAAAAATTAAAAGAAATACGTTTTGTGGATGTTAAAGGTAGGGAGACAACTGTGCCTTCATTAAAAAATTGGATTGTAACTCTTCGAAGTTATTTAAGGCTGTGGCAATTCTTCCAAAAGAAAAATGTAAAAATAATGCGCCCGCGCTATTTTACCTCAGATCCAATGGAAAACTTTTTTGGACAAGTGCGGGCGTATAATTTCAGAAATAATAACCCGAATTGCCACACCTTCGTTAACACCTTCAGATCATTACTAATAACGAGATTTATAAAATTTCACTCAGATACTTTTAATTGTGAAGACGATTCAGCAGACCAGCTGGTTAAGCTGAAACAGCTATTTATACCTTGCGAAAAAGATGATGTGCAGTATCTGGGTGAAATTAATGTAGAACCCCATACGTCAGGAACGGTCCTGCGATCTGCTGCTCAGGAACGCCTCAATATACATGCAAGAGCTTATACAGCAGGGTGGGTCACAAGAAAAATTTTCTCTAAAATAAAATGTAACGATTGCGTTTCCGATTTAACAACGCGGGAGGTTAGTGGAATACATAATTGGGTGCAAAAAAAAGAATATAAAACTATTAAGAAAATAAAATTGACCTACCCTTCTGAAAATGCAGTAAGAGCGTTCGGAGTAGTGACAGAGGAAGCAAATGAGTACTTAGAACATTGTCCAGGCCAAAATAACATTTCGAAAATAATAAAAAGCCAAATTATGTCCAAGTACTCATTTGACTTCCTTTCTTGTAAAACACATAAAAAGGAAATTGAAAAGGCCTTCCTTGACCATGGGGTAAGATTAGTTATTTTTAACTGGTGTTGTATAATAAATAAAATAATGAAAGGCACAGATATATCCCGATTAATAGAAAAATCTCTTCCGAGAATGCAACACAAGGCATATAATAAATATAAAAAGAAATTAAAAAATAAAAATTTGGTTAAATATTTGTTGTGTTTCATTTACATATTTCTCTGTAGTTTCCTGTAGTTATTATATTACCAATGAGCTCTAAAAGAACTCATTGGTATTTTACTTATAACAGCAAAAAAAATTGTGAATTGTTGAATACCTACGGTACAGCGGGGTAATTGAGGCTTTCTGTGTGAGCCTTTGCCAAAAATTCAACACCTAAATTAAAAAAAAAATAACTGTCATGTTCTATTCTTCCATCTTTTGACAACCTCTACTTACCATTTTTTCTCTATGGGAGTGGGTCGTCTGATACGTAGTATCTCTAAGTAGTCTGTGGTTATGTACCTACTGCGGCTACGGGCTACTGCACGGCAATCTTGAGTATAAGAATCTTTGGTTGAATAAGCTAACGTGAGAAATTGAGAATAATCTTTGCATATGTGTATATAACGCGTCCATCAAAATTTAAAAAGAGTATTATGTTTGCTGTCAATCACAAATACTATAATTATAACAAAAACTAAAGTGAAACGCATTTATGTAGTGTTGGGTGTGGCAACAGTACCTAACAAATTATAAGACCTACTATAATTTGTTAGGTACTAACTACGAAGGGATGCATATTGTCCGTTTTCAGATTTCATCGTACATTGGATCCCTGGCAACTTGGTCGACTTTAACTTTGTACGAAGCCCGTTATTTATTTAGTATGTGACATAATTTGCAAGTTTCTAGAAGCTTGAGGTTTATCGGTAAGAAACTGTTTTATATAATCCGCGTTGTCTATTTTGTCGTAAGTTCTTCATAGCTGCGTGAGATTTTAATATTTCGAATTATGCCACATTCAGTGGCCTTATCTGTAAATATGAAGTAGTCTATAGTCACGAATTTCGAGGATATGACAAGTCCGTGAATTTTGGCATCCGGTGACGGCCATTACAAATAATTATGTCTATAATAATGTTACTTATAACTAAAAACTTAAAACAATTGTTGCCATCCAGTGTATTGACATATTTCCAAGTATAATTCGTACCTATATCGAAATTTATATTTACCTTTTCTGCAAGATCATTTTTTAAACATGAGACTCATGGGTAAAGAAACACATTTTATATAATTATCTACTAGTCGTTCGAAATACCACTATAACTCTTTCAATTATTTATTTCCTTTTATAAATTATACTTTGCTAAATCTCAGACTTCATGCACACAGTATTCTCTAGGTATTACAGTTCTTGTCTATCTAGAATAAATACATCTAAAATAGGTGATACTTGAAAACTACACCTCTAATATACAGACTTCTCGCAGTTCACTAAACATAATCATCTGCCATTAACAAGGCACAGTCTGAATTTGACTCTTAGAAAGCATTAACTATTTGTGTTTATATTACAGAACAATACGATTCACCATCAAATCTATAGAAATTGGTGCACTGGTAGGTAGGTGCCATTACAAACATCCCAGAAAATCACCTATAAGTGGCATTAAATTTAAACATGTTGCTTTCAGTTTAAATGCTTAAATTGAAAGTCAGCATAACTTGTTAATTATTAATTTAATGTTTTATACATACTTAAGATGATTAATCAAAGTATTAATCTTAATAGGATTGCTAATAATTTGCTAGCCACATTAATACTATTGGTTATTTATAGTAGTTGAAATTTGATGGATTTTTTTTTGTTTATCTCTCAATGAGAAGAGGCCAGTACCTAGCAGAGGGGATGGTATTATTATTATATAAATACATAGATATGCTAGTTAATTACTAGTGTTTCGAAAGTATCTGACTTTTAACTTCGCCTTTGACGGTCCCAAGCCCGTATGAGAAAGAAGGAGGGTTGGCTGGGTAGACCTAACCAGCCGCAAAAAGTCAACGCCGAGTATCGGGCGGCGGTAAAAAACCTGATCCAGGCGACATGTATGGTTGGCTGGAGGTGTGAAGGTAGGAAATGACCTCACCCCATCACTATAACCTCATGACTTAGTCTCATGGATGGACTTGTAAAGGCTTGGGTTTGGACACAAATGGAACGAAAAACGCATCTAACAACACAGCAGTGTGAAGTATGAAGGAAGCTATTGCAAAGGATTCACAAATTAAAAACAATACACCAATACTTCAGATACTGAAAATGTACATTAAAATGAAGACCCTTCCCTGTCTTAAAGAGATGTATCAATGTCTAAGAAGACTTGAATGGTAAAGCAACCGCCTTGTGATTGATATCAAATAAGCTGAAATAGACTGTACTCGGTTCATTTTATTATCGAATGGAAAACAAACTTATAATGAAGGAGAAAGGAAGGTAGTCAACATCAGTGATTTCTAGTACTAGCATAAAGCTGTCTGTTGCCTAATGTTATTTTGAAGGCCAGTCTTACACGTTTGACGTAAAAGTCCTCATTATCATATTACTCCACATAATAGCGAAGAAAGAACATTCTGGAAAAGCAGAAAATAAAATTTACATTTTCGAAAAGAATGACTACCTAGTTCAATTTGTTTTGTGTTTCCTGAACAGTAGCAGCAATCAAACGTCAAAAACAACAGATATATAAAATAATTGGATAGAGAACTTGCCAGGCACCCTCGGACTGCTTGCCCCAACTGTTGCGATAGAAAAGGTTGACAATACCGAACTCGTTTCATAAGAGGACAGCCGCATCGTGGGGTCCGGGCGTACTCCAACTTGTAGTATTCCGCTTCGAACACAAAATATGTGTTGACATGTTAGCCTCAGCGCGAGGCATCCTCAGGACAGTTTGGCGATGAATGAGAACCACAGATTCAGTTTCTACAATGGTTTGGTTTTTCATTCCATGGTCGACGTTGCCTTTTTACAGTTCTCGCAATATTCCTTTAAGTCGTTTTGCCCGTTTCTCACTTGCACATATTCTCTATTTACTATTTACTCTATTTACACACTTAAATTTTGGCATTCAGCCTTTTCATCCCCTCATATCCTCGTAAGGCCCAGGCCAATAAATGATTAGTTTGTATTACAACCCAACGGTCCTTTTAAAAGGACTAATTTTTATAGGTCTTCAGACCCAAACAAAAATATGAAATATCTTTCTTTTCTAGCGGTTTTTTGAAAAATGTGTTTTTAGGGTGTTTCTATTATTTACCTTAGGACCTACCTGCAAAGTCTAGACTTAATATATTTGGTCCTTTTTAAAGGCCTCTGGGTCAATATGAGATAACAAAGTACCAACAATTGATACTTTCTATAGGACTTTGGGTCATTACAAATGAAATAAAAAGATTTATAATTTATTACATAAACCTTTTATTAAGTAGAAAACAATTTAATTCGTATATTATATACGAGAGATCAATCAAAATAAAACTAAAAGACCACACTCTGTGGATTCAACAGTAAAAAAATTATCTTATTTTGTAAAAATTATAATTATAATAATCAGTCTTCATTGTGTGAAGAAAGAAACTGCTACAAAATATTTCGTGCTGATGACTAATCAGTATGAAATATTTTGTAACAGTTTCTTTCTTTCGTAAGGCATAAATACACATTGCACGTGCTGCACCGCATTTTAGTTCTTTTTTTACAGTTAGAATCACGACATTTGTTTTGTATATCTGTCATTTCTGGTAAGTGTGATGCATATTTTTTTCTATTTTTATTGGTAGGCAATGCAACAACAAATTGACGTCCTCTTTTTCGTGGTGGTAAATTCTCTTCTCCATTTTCGTCATCAGTCTCAACAGTAGGAACTAATTCTGCTTCTTCTCTTTGGTCTCTTATCAGTTTACCCGCTAACTCTAATTTGTATTGTCTTAGTTGATGAATTTTTTTAACAGGCACTTTTCGACGTATTTCTTGGTTTTTGAACACTAGCCAAGAATTGGCAACTGCTATATCTACCATATGTGCTGCAAATCTTTGTGTCCATTTTTTGTCCGGTATCGTGAAGGACAAACTGATAGAAGCCGATCTGCTAAGTCAACGCCCCCCATATTGGTGTTATATGCTTTGACCACTTCAGGCCTGTCGACAGTCTCATATTGCCAATTTTTTTTGCTCCACTTTTGGCAGGTATCGGTTGTTTGATTAGCATGCACAGTTGATAAAAATACGATACCTTTGCTATCGTACCATTTTGTTACAGCAACATCATTATTATCTCTCACTATGACCTGCATCGTACCTCTTCCCATTCTTTTCATTTCAAGATCTTCCATCAGCAATGGTCTCACAGGAGCAGGTATACGGTTTTTCATGAGAGTTCCAGCACACATTATGCCATTCAATAAAAGTTCTTCTGCAAGTTTTAAACCATTAAAATATCGATCGAAGTATACGATGTGGCCAGGAATCAAATTCTTAGTCAAATTTAAAACGGCTTTCTCTGGCAGGCTGTATGTAGTGTTGGCGTATTCAGGATATGTCGTTTCGCCCTGGTAAATACAAAAATCACATATTGTGCCATCTGGATTAGCCAACACAAACGCCTTTAGTCCAGTAGGGTTTGGTTTTCCTGGACAGTATTGTTTGACGCCACAAATACCAGAGAAAGGTATGATCATTTCATCAATACTTATAGTTGTACTTTTGTCCAATGTCCTACAACTATTTTGGACCTTAGTTATTAACGGCCGCACCTTCCAGAGTCGATCGTTTTCTTTTACATGGCGTGAAATATTTTCGTCAAAGACGAATTTTATTGAGTTTCGCAGCAAAAAGAATCTATTTCTAGCCATATTGTCAGCTATTAAGGTAACACGAAACTCATTTTGCCAGTACATTCTCAATTGAGGGTATTGAATGCATGACATGGCTAAAGTTATGCCAAGGTAGACGTATAATTCTTTGGTATCAAGACCAAGACATTTGCCATGTCTTGCTAAATATGTTTGGTTAGTTTTCAATACCATTAACTCGACAAATTCCTCATCAATACAAGATTTAAAGTAATAAAATTTATCAGTATAGCAGTTTTCATCAATTGGCAGATATGAAGGTTCAACACGCGAAAAAACGTGTGGATTTAAATTATTAACAGACCATCCAGATTGTCTCATACCAGTTGAAAGTGTCGCTGATGCATTTAAATTATTCGTCATTCTTCGTGAAGCCATGCCACGCGAACGTCGTCTGGGTACACCTCGTCGCATACCATGACCTCGTCGCATACCACGGCCCTGTCCTCTTCCTCGTAAAGCGGGGACTGAATCAGTTTTTTCGTCAGAAAGGATGGACTCTGAATCTGAATCACTAGATTCCAAATCCGATCGCCTAATACTCGACGACCCTGAATCAGAAAAATCTTCATCTAGTGTTAGTAGATTGGAAGTCCCGGCTATTAACCCATCATCAATTTCATCGACATCAGCAACTTCATCTTCATTGTCGGAATTATCGAGGAAATTTGCTATGTCTTCCTCATTTAAACCTGAAAAATAAAAAAAACCTTTTTAAGAATACTACACAGTTGGAACACAGCAAGGAACAGAACCTAAAAATATAAAAAACTAATTTATTTAATTGTTTAAATTTCTATTGATTTTATTTAAAGTAAACGTAATAACCCAAAGACCTCTATAAAGGTCTAAAATAAAAACAGGCCTTTGGAGTAAAAACCCGCGGTACTTTAAAAAGTACCAAAAAGTTTCGACTATTAAAAAGTATTATTTTTGACAATAACTTACGGCAATTTATTAATATAATAACGTAAAATATATATAAACACTTATTTTCTTTCACATTTATATGGAAAAATCATTGATTACTTAGATAAATAAAGATTTACTTACCCCCACATGTCTGACATCTTGTTGCGAAAGAAATGGCGTCACGTATTTATTTTTAACCCAATCAGTATCAACTTCCGGTAACAGATTAAATAGAACTTTGAGTGTTTCCTCTAATATAAAAATTTTATTTGGCGGGCTATTTGAATTAAAAAAATGCGGCATTTTAATTGAACCTTTTTAAAGGACTTGGGTCTGCATGTAGCAATAACCAAAATGAATGCTGGGTCTGAACTCACTAATAATTTAGTCCTATAGAAAGGACTTTGGGCCTTAGGGAGGATATATAAATTACCAAAAGATAATCCTTAATAACAAGTGAAAAATATTTAAAGAGATAATACAGAATAGTTCGGTATTGGTGTATTATTTATATTGCTATCGGGACCTCCGACAATATAATTATTAAAATAATCATGATCACGCCAATGGTGGTAAATATGTGACCATTACCCGTTCAGGATTATGCCATGTGGATGTGGCACATCCTCAGCGCCAGTGGATCATTTTTGCACACACAGTCTATTTTGCTTATAACATTGTGTATCCTTAATGCACACGCTTTTCATACTATTTGTTTGAGAAAAAGAATCACCTTGCCTAAACGAATTAAATGGTATATTTGGGTTTGGGTTATGACGTATAGTTTAGAAATTATTAGTCATCAAAATATTTGGTTCTAAAAAAAGTCAACAGTTCAACATATAAAGACGGAACTTTAGGAAAACGAAACAAAAATTGTTTTCCTAAGGTTCTTGTGGTATTTTTGTGATAAATCTGAAAATAAATTAAATTAGTGAACTTAAAAATAGCAGTTCGGATTACATTCATGTCATATTTACCAAATTATATTATTTTGCCAAACTATAATTTCTATTTCTAACTTTATAAGTTCATTGCATTTGGGTTTCAAAGATAGGTTGGAAGTCTCAGTAGTTCATTGATGGCGATTGATTATGTTGGCGTAATGTTACAGATAATTTGATATTTGAGAATTCATTTAATGCCTTCTATCGGCACAAGACATGTGGTTTTTTTTATAAAAGAAGCCACCCAAAATATCTTTAATGGGTGCCTAACTGTATGGTAAATATAAGCAGTCTTAAGTTTCTCGTTGTCACTTTTTCTAACGTAACGAGATCACTGACCATATACCGGTCTGAAAATACCACTTTTCGCTAGTTGGCAACATACTTTTTTGCCCAATTTTATAGTTTCTCATCATTTCAACGGTAAATAATTGTTAATTTTTCGTCGGATTGCTTTTTTGCCATTCTCTAATAATAAGTGTTATGCGTACGGTAGAATCGTGAATAAAAACTCCAGCATGTGCTAAGTCTTGCTGAAGTTCCTGGCTTGTAGTTCTGGGCATTCAATTACTTGTCCCTGTTAAAAAAACCCTGTATTCCTGTTCGTCCCCTTGACTTCGTCCCCCGAGAGGGACGAACGGGAATTTGTTATTTATTTTCCCGATGGTCCCCTAATTTTTTTGGGACGAACGGGAATAATTCTTTTATTCCTTTTTTTAGTTCTATTGCTCCCACCAAATAATTAAGACAGGTGGTTTTAATTGGTAAAAGAAACAAATTTGAAATAAAAATCAGTCATTTATTAAGAAATATAGATCACAGTAAAAATCACAGAATCATCTAATTCTTAAATATTCCTAATTCTTACAAAGTAACATTTGCTTAATTTGCTTGCACAATTTAAAAATCAAAATAAATCAAAAAACCACATGTATAAAATCAAAGTGAAGAAACGTGAACAAGAAACATCATAAAGAATACCTAACAACAATTAAAATTCTCAATTATTGAAGAAAGTAGTCGAGGTCATAACACTAGGCAGTAATAATTATTGCACACAAAGCCTAGAGTTTAAATCACATTTACACAACCATCGAGCTCTTTACTTATTATGATTAATATTTAAGTAAGTTTTTCTAAAAAATGTCCTACAGTTATTTCTGAATTAAGAAGTTGCATTTGGCAATTCATAACATATTGGTCTGTCAAGATTGAATGTAGCTTACGCCGTTTTGGATTTTGTTTTGCTTTCACACTGTTTAAGTTAGTGTCTTGATGTAACACCGTAAGCAATATTAAAATATTAGTTTTTTTTGGCTGACACTATTTAATTTAAAATGCCACCCTTCGGCAAAGTTATTAGTACGGTGTCGTTTTCCAAAACTGCACCACACTTTTATGAAATTCGGTTTAAGCCACTGCGATAGCATGTATTGCCGAAAATTTTCACTTTGGCTATCATCGGGGCTTTCGCTAGCGATATAAAACCAGCCTTCAAAAATACGGTCCTCTGGTAATAATGGAAGCACCGCACTTAGGGCTACTTGACGTCTTAAAAATTTATTTTTTGATAGATTTAATTCACGGCCATTTCTCCAAATAGCGTTACTAAAATGATAGTAACAGCCATGGATATTTATCTCTGGAAAAATTGTACGCATAGCAGACATAGCTGCTTCTTCAAAATCACTGGTAAATGATGTAGGATTCCAATCGTTGATTTGAGATTTAACGAGTCTGAAAAGTATCTCGTATGTTTCTTTTTTACGGTTTGACATTAAAGCGTAGAATAATGGTGTCATAGATGTGCTTTGATTATTACTTCCTAAATCATCATGAACGGTGTAGAGCTGTTGGAATGGCGGTGGACAACTCTTAAAAAATATATTTGGTGACGGTACATCCGTCACCAAATATATTTTTTAAAACTATCAATTTTTCTTTAGCTTCTTGGGAACAAAAAATGAGTAAGCGTGTGTTACCATAACTGTAATCTGCTAACAAAAATGATTGAAATTTTGGAGGAACCTCAACGGTTTTAACGTCTTTGAAAGTGATTTTACTCATATTATTAGTGCTATTTTGATGGCGATACAAAGTGCTTTTGATGTTTTCAAACTTGGGTATATCTTTGGGTGAAGTTACTTTATCAAGCCCTTCGTCCAAAATTTTCGAAATTGTTGAATGAAAGGCGGCTGGTATGCAAGGTACATCATCAGAAGTTATATTTTTCTTGCATTCATCAATATGGATGGCTATTATGTTTTTGTTGAAGTCCGGTGTACAGGGTGTGTGTGTGGTTTCTTTCAAAATTTGATCATTCTGCAATAAACGTGAATTTAATAATTGATTTACCCATTGTCTGATTTTGCATGAAAAAAGAAGTAAAAAAGTAGGCAAGTACTTACTTTTATAGTTAAGGTCCTCCTGTTACATTTAGTGTAGGTAAACGTTTTAAATTAAACAAACATATAAGCATGTTTTTATAATTCATAAACAAATAGAGAAGAATTTTGAAAAATAATAATAAAGTCTAACGAAGCAACCAATTTAAAAGTAAACAACGAATAAACATTTTGTACACAAATCTTTTTAGTGGGACGACTGGCACTAATCGAAGAACATATTCCCATTCGTCCCCTCTTGAATTAGGAATGGGAAGATCGGGAACTAATTAAATATTATTTTTGTGACTTCCCGTTCGTCCCCCTCGGGGGACGACGTCGAGGGGACGAACGTCAATACAGGCTTATCGCTATTGTTTTTACTAAATGCGAACGTTAAAGGCTTATGATCCGTAAATATTACTAACTTACGCCCCTCTACCATATGTCTAAAGTAATGAATTGACATATAGATTGCTAAAAGCTCTCTGTCATAAGTGCTATATTTTGTCTGTGTGTCTGACATTTTTCTTGAATAGAATCTTATGGGTACCCATGACTTACCATCCCAATGCTGTAAAACTGCTCCTATACTCACATTCGATGCATCTGTCATGAGAGCTAACGTTGCATTTGGTAAGGGATGGGCTAATGTAACTGCGTTCTTAAGAGCTATTTTGCATTTCTCGAAAGCCTCAACTGCAGTCTCAGTCCACTCAATACTGGTCTTGTCTTTTTTTTTGGAGTTGTGTAGAAACTTATTGAGTTCACTCTGTTGCTGTACCGCATGTGATAAATGTAGCCTATAAAAATTTACCATGCCCAGAAAACTTCTAAGTTGTTCGACTGATTCTGGTCGTGGAAACTCTAATAATGTGCGTACCTTATCTTCTAATGGTCTGACTCCTTTTGCCGTTACCTCGTACCCCAAAAATTCAATTTTCTCTTGTAGAAAGGCACATTTAGATATGTTTATTGTTAGCCCAAACTCGTCGAACCTTTTAAATACCATTTCTAGATGTTTTAAGTTCAAAATCTTACTTGTACTACTGCAGATGACGTCATCGATATAACAGAAGATTTGCGAGCTTCCCGTGACCGTCATCGTCATGTTCACTTACTTGCTCTATACCTTTCAGTACAACGTTATCCATGAACCTTTGATAAGTTTGTGCCGCATTACACATACCAAATGTCATCCGCGGGAATTCATATAATGTGTGATTCAAATATGGTGTGATAATCGCTGTCTTCTCGATGTCATCTGGATTTACCCTAATATTGTGAAAGGCTTTATTAACATCTAGCCTAGAAAAATACGTCTTACCTGCTACTCCGTAGTTGAAGTCCTGTATCCTCGGAATGGCGTAACGATCTGGCTTAGTCATCGCGTTCAGGCGCCTGTAGTCACCACAGGGACGAATCTGCCCGTCTTTCTTAGGTACTACGTGTAGCGGGCTGGCCCACTCGCTCTTGGACGGCCGACATATCCCTGCTTCTTGCATCTTCCTGAACTCCTCACGAACCAATTTGTACCTGTTTGGGGAAAGTGGTCTTGCTTTGCAATAAACTGGAGGACCTGTGGTTTCAATATAGTGGTACACATTATGCTTTGTGTCGTCTTTAAAATTACTAGGTTTAGTTATACTAGAAAATTTAGCTAATAACTCGAAACAAGAGTTGGTTGCACTGAATGTGCTAACAGCTTGTTTCGCGCCGTTAGAGAGATACCCCTTTATAGCTAAGTTAGTTATCTTATCTACGAGCCCCTTTGAACTATTGTCTACCACGAGCTTAAAATTATTAAGGAAATTGCTCCTAATATTGGTTGACTAACGTTCGCAATTACAAAGTTCCAATTAAATGCTCTACGTAACCCAAAATTAAGTTCTAACATAATAGTCCCAAATGTCTGTATTTCCGTACCGT
This sequence comes from Catocala nupta, assembly GCA_963675205.1. Taxonomy (NCBI): domain Eukaryota; kingdom Metazoa; phylum Arthropoda; class Insecta; order Lepidoptera; family Erebidae; genus Catocala; species Catocala nupta. The sequence goes on from OY776106.1 coordinate 6,682,712, forward strand.
TTGCTGCATACAACTCACTTTATTGGCTGGAGTTACTGATATATGCGCATCTGTGTCCACTAGAAACCGTAACGCATTTTTACTGTCATACACGTTGAGGCAATAATTTTGTATCTCGGCGATGGTCCTGCATGCCTCCTCGGAGGCCGTCGCACCTAGTTTTCCGACTTCTTCGCTAAATTACACGGCTGCTCGCACCTTCTAGCTGTCGCCCCAAACTTATAGTGGAAACGGCATAGCCAGTCTGGACTCGTTGGTGATCTGCTTGGCGTTCGCGCTCTATATTGTCTGCTTCTCGATGGCGATCTGCTATTGTACCTGTCTCGTTGGCGACCTGTTCGCACCTTCGGTGCAACAAAGCCACAACTAGTCATTTTGCAATTTTACAGGAGAAGACTTTTAAGTATTTTTTCTTACTGTTTTCTTCATTACTAGATGACTATGTACCGTATCGTAAATTCCTTTTGAATTGATATAGTTCATTCTTTTACCTACAGTTTAGGATAAAAAAATATTTTGATTTATTAAAAAAGAATGTAAATAATCAGTAAATACAAAAAAAGGTCCCAACTTGTGACTTTGTTGTACCAGGAAAAAATATAATTTGATTATTTGTGCCTTACCTTCAATTAAGATTTATGATAAAGTTAAAAATAAAACCATAAGTATTTCACATTTATTTTGTTTATTTTATTTTAATAAAACGAACTGTAACTGTAATACTAAAATAAACGTTAAAACAAAAAAGATACCGGCATGTGACTTTGTTGTACCAGGAATACATATAATTTAATTATTTGTGCCTACCTACAAATGAGATTTATGATAAAGTTTTAAATAAAACAAAAGATATTAAATATTTATTTTGTTTATTTTGATCATATAAAACCAACTAGAAACCAAAAGTAATCAAAAAAAAAGTATCTCAAAATGTAAAGAAAACAAAACAATTAAACCTTAACAAAACGTAACATAATTTCACGTTTTCAAGTTTTAATCACATTCTAGATAATGCAGACATCACTCATCTTTGTAAAATCAACTTTTAACAGTCTTCCATTCTCATATTATTTATTAATTACTTATACTTTGTTTCGCTATTTTAGAAAATACAGTAAATTATAGTAAAAATGTACTTAAAACTTAAAATATTGTCATCATTTTTTAAACTTAGTTTTAATTACCTTTTAAGTAATGCCGACTTACCTACACGCTCAGTCTTATAAAGTTTTGTGTTTATAACAGTCTTATGTAATAATTAAAAAACCAATTGCTAGTAAATAAAAACAAGAAAATAAAAAAAAAAAAATTTAAAGCAAATAACTAACTGAAACTTAAACCAGTTAGTTAATTTGACCTTTATAAAAAAGTATCATTGAAAAATAAAATAATAAAGTAAAAAAGGAGTACTTAGAGATATTTTAAATTTTAGACTTTAAAGAATCATATTCTCATAATACTAAACAGTCTTTAGGGTCTGTAAATAATTATTGAAACAAACTGTTGTATACATTTTCATAGTATCTAGGTACAATATTGTCTTTTATTAATTGAGTAATATCTTGTCGCTTTTTAATCGAAATTGGTAACTTAGAGTCATAAACTGCAATCAAGTTAATATCTTGGACATTTCTCTTACCCGTACGACTTATTTTAATTTTAGCTTCACTCCACTGATCAGTTTTATAAGTATTTTTGTACTTATAGGTGTCAGAATCCTTAACAAATTGTACGGCTTTAATTTCAGAAATTTTGATAGGCTCTCCATTAATGTTTTTGACAATGTTTAAATTTATGTCATTAGAATAGTGCTTTTAAATCAAAGAAGTCACTAAAGTTCATTTCATTGACAATAAAACTATTGCCAGATATTTTTGCATTTCTGATTAGTGTCACGTACTGTTCTGGCGTGTAAATTGGTCCAGATTTTTTCGCTCGACGAATGCTTTTTTCTATAACTGAGTGGACAGCGTCTGCTTCATTTTGAGTGTGCCCACGAATTAGGAACTTGTGTGTTATGGACTTAATCGGCAAGGTTGAAACAGCGTAATAGTACATGCTCAGTATAAATTTATTTTTTTGCTGACCGCAGCAGTTGTCTGAGAAAAATATAATATCTGAATTTGGTTTAGTTAAAGAGCATTCTTTCAAAAAATTGTATACACAAGTTCCTATTTCGTTGGCACCTCGCTTGCCCAGGCTCTCGTGCCAAAAGAAACAAGATGTTTTCTCATCTTTCATATCGGAGATTGTAAAGTTGTAGCAGTTAAGTTTGCTTTTATAAAAAAAAGCTGATGATTGACCTATTGGGCAAGGCAATACAGCCTGAAGGTCGTAAATAGCCACAGTCATGTTGTTATTAGAAATTTTGCACTTTTCTAAATCTTGCTTTTTTTCTATCCGGCTAAGACACTTTTCTTCTAAATGAAGTTGGTAGGCAGCCTTTAACTCATCTTTATTTATTGCATTTTTGTATGCTTCGCATACGTCGCACTGGTCTTTGCGAGGAATAAAAAAGCTAATATTGAATTGTGTGTTGAAAATCCTATGGTATGCGTCGTAATTGGCTGCTTGCTTGTTATTAGATAAGCGAATTTGTTGATAATTGCGATGTAACTCGGCTACAGTCAAACCTCCATCTATATATTCTCTGGTCGAATTAGCTCTAATGTAGTGGCTTTCAATTCTTGGGATTGAATTTATGTGGTCGCGAACAGATTGTACTATGTCAGCATTAAGCTTTCCTTGTTTTCCGTGCTTACCACGTCTATCGACTGGAATCTCACTTACAGTACCAAATCTACCAGCAATTACAGTACGTAATGGCTTGTCACTTATAGCCAGCGTATTCAACAAGAATGTTTTGCAAACCCTTATCTCTTGACCTTGATTTATCAAATAAAAACTTGTGTTTGGTTTTCTAAATCTTTTATTCAAATCTTCATCTTTTTTAATCCTAATAGTACGGAATGCTGGTTCGATTTGCTTTATACAAGAGGCAAGGAAATCACGCTGTCTTTGAAAAGAGCCAAGTCCCCAATACGTGTTAAATATTGTATTTCTATCATCATTGGAAAATTTGTTAGAACATGACAGGGTACAAGTATTCTTACAGGGTGGGCGGATCTTCTTTTTAGGCATGGCTTTTCCTCTACTAGATATGTAAGCTTGTCCAATATTCTTTGAATTCTGTCTCACGTTTTTTTTCCATTGGTTTGGATTTTTGGTCCGTTTTTTGGACTTTGGTACCTGACTTGGGAGTGCATTGTTTTGAGGTGCATTATTTTCTGTATTTAATACATTAGATACACTTTTGGAGGCACTTGAACCAGTGCTTGAGGTGGACGAACTGCTGCTACTGGAGCTAGACGAACTACTGCTAGAGCTAGTCGAATTACTGCTAGAGCTAGACATACGATGAATTGGCTCAAAAACTTTTTTTCTAGGGCGCTTTTTTCGTGGTGGTAAATATTGCGATCCATCACTTCCTGAATAATCATTTATATCAGAGTCTTGATCCACATTTTTTTCAATGATATCTTCTGAGGGTAAATTAATATTAATCACATCGGACGAAGCTAAATCTCTGTCATCCGAAGCGTTACATTTTGTGCTGTCTTTGGTACTACTCTTCATTATCACATTCTCCTCTATAATGGTATTTTGCAACAATGAATCAACAATAACTGTGTCAGTGCGGGCTTCTCCTACATTATTCGTGGTGCGGTCGATCATACGGGTGTCAGTTTTAGAACATGATACTTCATTGATATTATAGTTTGGTGGGATACTGGAAGCTTCTAAATTGCAGTCAAAATTATTGTTCTGTTTCGCTGGATCTAATTTGTCTAACCAATCATTAACTAATGTTCGGTCCTTTGATGAAACATCTTGTTGAATTTGAACCATAGAAATAATTTTTCTGCATCGGGAACCCATCATTCTCTACAATGAAATTTATAATATTTGTGAGCAGAATGCATAATAAACGGTCAAGCAAGACATGCCATCATTTTACTGATCATAAGAAGTTACTTGGACTATTCTCATTTGCTACATAATGCTAGATTGCAAAATCATAGGAGTTTTACTTTATTTTTAACTATTACTACCGTAAACGTACCTAATAACTTACGAGGAGTTATTAAACTTTATACTTATTTTTTCATATCAATATAAACCATGCTGAAACTGTCGTTAATAGGTGCGTTTACGGTACTTCCTATTGAAAAATAAAATATTGTTTTTCAGCGTTATAACAACAAAAATAAGTACCTAGTAGTAATAGAAGTTAAAAATGATTAACATTTATTTAAATAGCCCAACAGTATCAAAATTTACGATAATATTATCGAAATTATGGAGAAACAAAGATATAATTTTAATTTTAATCACGTAGGAAACTAATTAGATACAGACATTTTGAATAACAAGGTAACAAGTATTTTCATAATCCGACCAATAGTAGTAATGCTGGGCCTAGAAAGCCTTTTTATCATTTATGCTTTCGTAATTCCATCAATCTGATTTATAAAACTATGTTGTTGGACCTACAAAAGCTTTATTCTGATCTGGACTTTATAGTTCCAATTAAATTACTCACAAATCATAATATTGGTCCAACAAAAACCTTAAAAAAGTAGTGTCGTTGTTGTTTCAATTATATTACACACAAATCATAATATTGGTCCAACAAAAACCTTAAAATACTAATGTCTTTGTTGTTCCAATTATATTACACACAGATCATAATATTGGACCAACAAAAACCTTAAAAAAGTAATGCTTTTGTTGTTCCAATTATATTACACACAAATCCAAATATTGGACCAACATATACATTTTACAACGAATGACTTTGTTTTTCCAAATTTCTCACAAATAAGAAAAAAGAATTGATGTCACTAAAGTATATGCGCCTTTGTTGCTCCATCAGATATGAATAAAAGTGGCCATAAATACCTTTAAGTAGTTGTAGCTCCAGGACGCAACCAACTCACGAAGGGCGCGGGGCACTACTGACCAATCAGACCTCGTTGTCCCAAAAGCCATAGAAAAAGTAGTAATAACCACAAAGGCACTAGTGCCATCTAGTAGAATATTCCAATAATTTCATAGCTGTCTTTGTTTCTCCAAACGCAGGTATGACTTGCAGACAATTCTGCATATTTATTTCATTTTTGCAATTTTGCGTAGTTGTGGCTTTGTTGCACCGAAGGTGCGTGTTGTTCTCACTTCCGACTTCACTTCTCACTTCCCGTAGGGATGCGACCTCAAGCATCAGTTTATTCATATGTGTCAATACCTCTGTCATAGGAGTCACCTGGTGTGTGGTGTCGTCTACCGTGACCACCAGGGCTGTTGTTGACTGCGCACTCTCCATTACTTTGTCCGCTATTGGTGCCAGGTTGTCCAACTTTTGGTCCGCACTGGCCGCTAAAACCGTTCGTACAGTGGACGGCAATCGCGACAGCCACAGATTGCATACTGTCTCTTCGCTGGCTTGGCAGTTGCGCGCTAGCTCTCTCATTTTTCTCAGTAACTGCGATGGCTTCTGCGTGCATAAATCCATTTCACCTATTAGTCTTTGGAATTGTCTCTCCGGTGATTCCTCATACACTTGTATAAGTCTCTCTCTCAGTGTCGAGTACTTAGCTGTGTCCGGCGGATTAAAAACAATGTCGGCTACCTGTTGTAGCGCTTCACGTCCCAATTTCGATACAACCAGTTGAAATTTACAGTCATCCCCTTGTTTTTGCGGTGTAATTGTGGCCTCGAACTGGGCAAACCACAGCCTGGGCAGTTCTACCCAAAACTCTGGAATGCGCGCTGAAATTGTCACTGCTGCTAAACTCGTTTCTTCACTCTTGACCGCCGCTTTGGGTCCAGACGTCACTGCGGGTGTGGGATTCATTTCTATTGTCTATTGTACTAGTGAGCCACTGTGACGCGACACGATACACTTACGCGAGTATTATTTATTGTTCCTAATAAGACGCACAGTTCACAGTCCGTGGTCACCACTGTAGGGATTGCCTACTTTGGGATATGTAAAATAAAAGATGGTATACAGTCTAACTAACGAAGTATATTTTACTTCACAATAGTTATACTTATGTTCTAATAATATACAGAGTACCGGGTATTGCCGCGTCGGGGAGTGAACTGCGCCTGTCGCCGCGGTCCGCACTAGCGCATAATACATTCGCTGACAACGCTATTTCCTACGCACACATTAACATACAGTGCCCCTTCAGTTTCTAGTTTGTTCAGACCAGTAGATAATTCCGGCTTTAATTTTCGATTTGAGATATCTGTGCAATTTTTGTAATTTTTGATAGCCATGTTATAGTCGAGGAAAACAATATTGCCAGAAGAAATTTGAATATAACTTGGCCTATTTTTAGTATGTTAGGCATTTAGCACATAACTTGCGTCGTACAGTATGTACTTTTTTAACCCTTTATAAGGGCATAAGGAATTGACATAGTTATAGTAAAACTGCCAGTGGTTTATATTATGGTTTAGTGTTAGAAATGAAAATATATAATAAAAAAAATATTATTATTATTATTTCTATGTTGGGAAATTCTTTCCCTCTGCCTTATGGCCTACCCTTGTTTGTTTGCTAAAAAATGGATTTGTTTTTGTGATGTGATTAATTTATGATAAAATCGTAAAAATTATTAAAACTATGTACGTTATAAAAAGGCTTTATTAAAATTATAAAAAAAATATAATTGCTTATGATAAGCGTAAAAACAAGGCACTACACAAAGACAGTGCACTTGGCACTTTTCGCACATCATTTTTGACCTCTTGTCATTTATTTTAGTGCTGAACAGCCGGCAACGTTAATACGTTGGTAGTGGACAAGGCATATGCTCCTCAACATTATTGATACGTATTTCTTCGGCAATATTACCGACGGTTTTTTGGGGACATCGGTTTGTGCGTACTTTCTTCCGTACAACGTAGTTCGCCATCGTTGAGTGCCTTTTACGACTCGTAAAACCACTTATTTGTCCTCTGGCTAAAGCAACGCGGAATTCAAAATACGTTAGCCTTACTTTGTAGCTTTGGCTCAAAATAAAGGCGTTGTTTATGCTGGCATCGAGTAAGAAATAAAAAATTCTAAGCCACCATTTTTTACTTCGTCGTCCAACTGTATAGGTAGATTTCCGTCGATCAAACCGATCCACCCCTCCCATTCTTTTGGTGTATTCTTTAGTGACAAGAGTGTACTGAACATCTAATTTGGATCCATCTTTTTGCGTCCTTCTACTGTAGTTCGACCGAGCTTGGGATTAACCCTTTATAACTCAACAACGTATTTATTGTTAAATAGTTATTTTTATTGCATGTTTTGATAAATAAAAATAAACGTGTTTTTTATTTTTAAAATATTTTAATCTTATACCTAGGAAAATAGAAAGAAGGGGAGTATTACAGATATGTCACATTGTCTTATAAACGCACATTATTTTATGATGTGTGGAATGCCTTGAAGCAATTGTTTTGCTTATTATAGCACAGTGCTACGCCACATTTTTCACAAATCGTTTGTGATACGCCAGTACAATTCGATAATTTGCAGAGAATTCTCTTTTCAGCCCATATAGGCCAATGCCCAACTTGATCCTGTCGCACAGCCACTGGAGGGACATATTGGGCTGGGCCCTTGCGTTTTTTCGCTTGTATTTCTGGTTCAATACTTCTACGAGTTGTTTGGGCTTTGGCATCCAACTTGCACAACACTGTAGCAAGCTCCTCTCGAAAATCAGCTGACGATAGCTGCGTATTTTGAGCGTTGTTGATCTTGCGTACTCTTTTATATAATAACCAGGCATTGGACATTGTAAGGTCTAAGAAATGGTAAAACATGCGAACTTGCCATCTCTTGCTTCGCAGTTTTATCTTATACCTGCCCATAATACTGTCGATCAAATTAACACCGCCCATGTGACGGTTTCTCCCACGATGTTTGGTCGGTCAATGTTCACATACCTCTTGTTGCCCTTATCGTATCTGGAGACTTGAGTTTTAGGTAGCTCACCCACAAAACTCGAAGCAAGCGTGACAACTGTATTATCTGTCCAGGCAACTGGATATTTCCGTACCTTCAACACTGCCAACATATTCGATAGAGTACCCACGTTCTTTTTTTGATATCTCTTTGTCAGTGGGCAGTTTGCAGTCAGGCACACGATTACGCCGTATGGTTCCTAGACTGAGAATACCTAGTTTCGCCAGATATTCCAGAAGTCACTGGTCTCGAACGTCATAGAGCGAGATCGGTAGAATTGCCAGCTAAAATCGGTATATTTGTACCCAAAATCGGTATTTGACAAAAAAAAATACAATATTCAATAAAATTCGTTTATTTATAAAAAAAAACTTAGACTAATTTGTAACAATCATAATTATTTTTTATACCAATATTCTTTGGCCATAGCCACGGTCATCTTCGAATTAATTTCAAAATCGTAACAATTAGCTGTATTAAAGAGTCGTTTTGAATGTAATAGACCAGTGATTGGTTCAGTAGACAGCCTATTTCGCTGCTTTGTTTTTAAAAGATTAATATGTGAAAATATGCGTTCAACGTTAGCGGATGAATGGGGAAGTGATAAAATATTAAAGATGAAATTAGACAACAATGGAAACATTTGAGTTTCATCGCCACGCTTTAGTAAACTTACTTCATCCCAAAATAGTTCTACATCATCAGGAAATGTTTTGATTTGTTCACAATTTCGTAAAATGCGCCACTCTGTATCAATTTCCTGGAAATCATTGCTGTGAACAATATTGGAAAAGAGCCTACTCACAGGAACTATCGAAGCAGTTTTGCCAATTTTAACATTTTTTGGATCAATTATGTCTAAACCTTTTATTGGGTTATTTTTCAATGGAAACCGCGTGGTTATTTGCTTACAAGCTTCGATATAAAAATCTAGGAATCTGCATTTAAACAAATTTACTTGATCTGAGTTTAGATTTTCTGAACTACTTAGTAGTGTATTAGACGCAGCAGCACCATAGTATACGTGGGATCCCTCCTTTTCGCATAATGTTTTTTGTCCTAATATACTTCGGCATAACGATTTTGGCACAATTTGTTTTGGCATAATAATACTTTGGCATACTTTTTTTAGGCATACATTTTATGTTGGCATAATCATGTTAAAGACTAATTTGTTTTGGCATAAATTTGATTCCCATAACGTTAGTAGGCCTAATGACTATTAGCATAACGTTAGTAGGCCTAAAGACTTTTAGCATAATAGAAGTTAACTCAGATAGAAGTTAACTGATTGAAATAGTAGTCCTTAATTATTTATTTTAGGTGTATATTTTTAGCAATTGCTTGTAAATATTCTAGTTTAGAAGGATACTCATCTTTTTTACTAATGACTTTTTCAATTTTTTGGGTTTTGTCCGTGTATTTTTTCTTTTTTTTTGGTATAAGTGATGTTACGATATCCAGTTTATCTATTTCAATGGCTTGATGTCTTATTTCTTGAACTATCTTTTTTGCCAAAAAATAAAATCCAGTATGGTGTTTTCCCACAAAATGAGCAAATCTATTGTGCCATGCCTCTGCATGATTTTGTGTCCTGGGTATATTTTCCTTTACTAGTAAATACGTACTCCAGACTTTGGGTGGAAATGGTGGTGGTGAACTTGTAGTGCCCCATACATAATTCTGAGCAAACCAATTAGCTATAGTATCTGTAACAATCAAATAATATTGTTGGTTAAAAAATTAATATGCTGTGCAACAAAAGTTAGTCACAGAACCGAATTGCTGCAAAACCGACTTCACGTAGTCTTGTTTGTCCTACCCCTAGACGTGTTATTTAAAATCGCGTAGGCGCGTGGGGCCGCTGGAGGCCCGCAGCGCCGGAGCCGTGACAGAAACTCATTCAACACATCATCAATTTATGCTTTAGGATAATATGCTTAAAAAAGTTATGGTTTAGAACTTTATGCTTAATAAATTTATGCTTTACAATATTATGCTTAATCATTATTATGGTTAGAGAAATTATGCTTAAAAAATTATGCGTAAGCTGTTATGCGTAATTATATTATGCGAAAATATAATTATGCCAAACAACATTATGCTAAGTTATATTAGGTTTTAAAATTTTATGCTAATGGATAGGGAACCAGTATACGTCATGAATATCCATAAAATTTCTGGGATTCTTAAAATCAACGTTTCCGATTGGAGTGCTAGTTAAATATTCTCTTTTTAAAAAACAATCATAAATAGTTTTTAATGTTCCAGTTATTTTTCATATAAATTATGAATTTTCGGGTGTTCTGCTTGCATTTCTTTATTTAAATCGGTAAATAATGGTAATACAAATTCTAAATATTCCAAAAATAATATCGTAGTAGGATCTTGGAGCTTCCGTAATATATGTTCTGCAGCTAAAAGATGATCATTGTTAGATATTTGGTCTATAAAAAATAGTTTAAGAGCAGAGAGTTGTTCCAATATTCTCTTCACTGCTGCCTGTACTGATAACCAGCGTGTTTGAGAGGGGTGAAGTATTTTATGTACTTTTAAGTCGCAAAACATTTGAAAGTTTTTAAACTCTGCCACTCTTTTTGGGCTAGAAGAAAAGTAGTTGTAAATGTCTCTTACAAGATCCTCTATAAAACGTGGCAATTTGGTACAAGCATATGACGCGCAAAGGTGAAACGAATGGCAGGCGCATTTAAGTATAAAAATGTTAGGAATTTCATTTTGCAGCAATGTTACAACAGAATTATTACGTCCCATCATTACGTTTGCCCCGTCAGATGCAAAACCTATTAGATTATCTTTATATGGAAAATTATTGCTTCTAAAAAAATTTACAATGTGTTCAAATAAGGTTGCTGCATTAGCTTCTTCTAATGGAATAAGAGCTAAAAAACATAAAATTGATAAATGATGGAGTGGAGAAAAATTTTGCTCGCATTAATGCAGAGGAGTTGGATCTATTGTGTTCAAACTTGCAAAGCAAACTTCGGAGAAATGATACGAACTGGCGTCGAGCGATAACCGTGAGAGAAAAGCTACTTTTAACATTACGGTTCTTAGCGACAGGAGATTCTTATACCAGTTTGCAGTATCTCTTTCGCATCTCGAAACAATCTATATCGAAGATTGTTCCTGAAGTTTGTGATGCCATTATCGAACATTTAAAGGATTATGTAAAAGTAAGTGTAAAAAGAAAACAATATCTTATAAATATAGTCCAATCACTTTAATTATAACCTTTACATTAACTGAACACAAATACCTAACAAAAAAGAAAACTAAAGAAAAGTGAAATTAATTTTAACGTGTCGCTCGCATTATGTTTTAGTATATTTAGGAGCCAGAGGAAGAGGAGGAATCTCTGATGGATTTTGAGAAGTCTTCGTAGGAGAAGGGGGAAGTGGAATCTTTGATTGAATTGGAGAAGTCATAGGAAAGGGGGTACTTGATGGTTGAGAAGGTAGTGGTGAGGGTGGCATCGGATCAGTGTGAGATGAAACGTGAATGCCAGGATGTGGGGTAATGGGTGGTTGAGGAGGTAATGGTGAGGAAGACGTCGGATCGGTGTAAGATGAAGTGTGAATGCTAGGACGTGGGCTAATAGGTGGTTGAGGAGGTAATAATATTATATGCGCAAGTAACAGTACGTGTTGTATTAATTTTTACATAGATAGATATAATTATTCATTTTCAATCGACACAGGCGCTACCATTTGTGCTATAAAATATAAACATGTAATTGAGCTAAACATTCCAATCCATAAAGAGAGTATGAAGATAAGCGGAATCGGTGGTACGACAGAAGCAATGGGATATGTTTATTTAACGCTTAGCAACTGCTATAATACACTGGGGCACGTGTTTAAACATAAGTTTTATGTTTTTAATTCCTTACCTTGTAAGGCACACGCTATTTTAGGTCAGGATTTTCTTACGAAATACAATGCTGTGGTGGATCTTAACTGTTTAACTTTAACACTAAATAATAACTTAAATGAAAACATTATATTACCTTTAAAAATAATTGTTATGGCTTTACTTTGCCACCAAGATGCGAATCAATACATTATATTTCAACAAATATTAAAGAGGAATGTATTGTTTGTTCGTCCGAATTGCAGGATGGAATATTTATTGCAAGCGTATTAGTTAAGCCTTTAGACGGCATGATACCTATTTTGATTCTAAACACGAGTGAAAACGAAGTTCACCTTGATAATATTCAACCGATCATACAGAATATTAATGACTATAACGTATATAATTTCGAGAATTATCAAAACTTGGATGCAGTGCGTGTAAAAAAATGATTTAGCTTATTAAATTTAAAACATTTAAATAATGAGGAACAAATAGCAATCGAAAATATTTGTGCAAAATTTTCGGATATATTTTTATTGCCTGGTGACAAATTAACTACAACAAATATTTTTAAACATCATATTAGTTTGAAACCGAATGTTCAACCAGTATTTAGTAAACCTTATAGAATTCCATACTCGCAAAAACGCGAAGTAAATGAGCAAATTAGCAAAATGTTACGAAATGGTATAATTGAACCATGTCAATCGGAATGGTCAAGTCCTTTGCTATTGGTTCCAAAAAAACTAGATAGTTCCGGAAATAAAAATTGGCGTTTGGTAATAGATTATAGAAAACTGAACAACTGCATACAAGATGACAAATTTCCACTTCCAAATATTAACGAAATTTTGGATTCTCTTTCGGGTTCCATATATATTTCTACCCTAGACTTATCTAACGGATATTATCATTGTGACCTTGACCCTGAAAGCCGAAAATATACGGCATTTTGTTCTGGTCAGTATAAAGTTTCGGATAATAGCGATACAGGTAATAAATGTACTGCTTCCGTGTCAGGACAGTACCAAATGACTCGGATGCCCATGGGGTTAAAAACAAGCCCTAACGCTTTTTCAAAGCTAATGACTGTTGCTATGTCTGGTTTGACATACGAGAAGTGTCTTATATATCTAGATGACCTTGTGGTTTTTGGGAAAAATTTAGACCATGCTACTAAAAATCTTATAGATGTTTTTACTAGGTTACGTCAAGTAAATTTAAAGTTGAACCCTAATAAATGTGACTTTTTAAAGAAGGAGATTTTGTACCTAGGACATGTCATATCGGGTGATGGTGTACTCCCCGATCCAAAAAAGATTCCGGCATTAAGTAATTGGCCAGTTCCAAAAAGTATAGAAGAGGTAACCAGATTTGTAGCTTTCGCAAACTATTATCGTAAATTCATTAGAAATTTTGCAAATATAGCTAATCCTTTGACTCAGCTAACAAAGAAAAATACACCTTTTGTATGGGATCATAAATGTCAAACTGCATTTTCTATGTTAAAAACTATAATCTCATCCCCGCCTGTACTCGAGTATCCTAATTTTTCTACAGGTCATAAATTTATTTTACAAACTGACGCTTCACAATACTCATTGGGTGCTGTTTTATGTAACTTTAATAGAAAACCGATAGCGTTTGCAAGCCGAAATTTAAATAAGGCGGAACGTAACTATCCTACAGTCGAAAAAGAACTGTTGGCGATAGTATGGGGTGTTAAACATTTTCGACCATATTTATATGGTAGAACTTTTGTTATTGAAACCGATCATAAACCTCTTATATATCTTTTTGGAATGCGAGACCCATCTAGTCGTTTAATGAAATTTAGACTATTACTCGAGGAATATGATTTTGAAGTGGCATATATAAAAGGATCAACCAATATTCCAGCTGATACAATGTCACGATTACCTGTTTCATCCAATGATCTAAAATCTATGCATGATAGTATTATCAATGTAATGACGCGTTCGCGATACAAAGAAGTACTCAAGTCTCAGAGTTCTCGGAATGATATGTCTTCTACTGACGACTGGCCTGCGCAACCAAGAGTTGTAGAAATTCATAGTAAACCGAAAATGTCTGTAGAACTTAAATTTATTGACTATGATAAACTAAATACCCTACGTAGTTTGAAAGAAATTGAATTAGAGAATAAAGTGTTTTGTTATTCGTCATCAAGAATGACTTTATTTATAAATCCAGTTTGCCAATCACAGCTGACGCCAAGCGCTTTTGTGAGGGAACCGAGAAGTTTTTGTAACCAAATAAACGTGCACGAATTAATTTTTGTAAGAAATAAATATTATGATGATTTTATTAAAAAGTTGTTAACAGAAATAAAGTGGTATTCGCATTGGAGCGGTCCGCGCTTATGTATCTTAAATGATATAAAAATAATTCATGATAAAGACGAACGAAAAGTAATATTAAATGATTTTCATCTTTTACCAACAAGTGGCCACGCTGGTATAAGAAGAATGTATAATAACATCAAACAATATTACTTTTGGCCAGGTCTTGAAAGAGATGTAACCGCGTTTATTAGAAAGTGCGATAAGTGCCAAAAACAGAAACATAATTCTCATTATATTCGGGAGCCTTTAGTCGTTACAACCACTGCCAATTCGGCGATGGAAAAGGTTTTCTTGGACGTAGAAGGCCCATTAGATAGAGACGATTACAACCACTCATATATCTTAACTATTCAATGTGAGCTGAGTAAATACGTAGAAGCGTATCCCATGATGTCTAAAAGTTCAGAAGAGATATCTAAAAACTTTGTGAATAACTTTATACTTCGGTTTGGGATTCCAGACCGTATAGCTACTGATAGGGGTACCGAATTTTTGTCATCTGTTTTCAGAGATACATGTAAATTACTGAATATAACTACTTTGAACTCCACTGCTTACCACCATGAGACAATAGGTTCTCTTGAAAATGCACATAAACAATTAGGTAACTATCTGAGAATTCAAACAAATAATTATTCGGGGTCATGGAGTACATGGCTACCCTTTTGGTGTTTCGCGTATAACACATCTGTTCATACAGCTACAAAATTTACACCGTTCGAACTAGTGTTTGGTAAAAAATGCAATATACCATCCAATTTGATTCAGAACAAAATAGATCCTCTCTATAACTATGACAATTACCCGTTAGATTTAAAATTTAGGCTACAAACTTCGCATAAAGAAGCTTATCAAAATTTATTACAAAGTAAATTACTCAGAAAACAAAAGCATGACTTAAGTACTCATCCCATTACATATAAGCCGAACGACTTGATATTAGTGAAAAATGAGACAGGTAATAAATTCCAAGAAATTTATAAAGGTCCGTACTTAGTAATCAAAGATGTTACACCAAATGTTGAGATAATGAGAGACAATGGTAAAATTGATTTAGTTCATAAGAATAGAACTAAGCTATATTATACATAGTTATTTATATACAATTTAGTTATATACAACATATTGTGGAATGCACTGTACAATGAATATTTTATACACTTATATACAAAATATACCTATTTTTATACGGTTTTATATTGCTTTGTTTACTCTTTTATACTTATTATTTTTTTTGTATGCGTTTATATGCTATTATTGTTACTGATTAGTTAAGATTAATAAATGTAGTGTACCTTTCAACATGTTTAATATACAGGGTGTCCAAGAACCTGGCGTCCAACTGGATTCCCACGATGCCCCAAGTTCTAACAGTACTCAGAAAAATATTTTAAAAAATCCACCCCATGTACTTACAGAATTATACTGATTTCAAAAAAAAAGGGGAAATGAGCACCCTGTGACATACTTTTGAATGCTGTGACTGCTAATGCTGATAATTTCGATATTTCTTGGAGGTTTTGTAATCTAGGGTATTGCTGTGTCTAAATAGAATGTAAAAATAAAGTACTTATTGTACCATTTTAAAATAAAATATTATTTTAACTAAAGGTGATATGGAAAACTATTGAATTTCGCAACTTTGACCGACTGTAGTGTAAAAAAAATGTACCAAAATAGTATGGCAAGTGACGTCAAATTTTGACGCGTTTATTCCTCTTTTTAAAAAGGTATAATACTTACACATTAATTTGAAAAAAAAAATTTTGATAATATTTTTACTCAACAACCCAATTTTTACGAAGTGCCTACCTACTAACGGTAACTGTCGGACCCTTTCTTATCTTAGAAACTGTTATGTTACTACTATTATTTACTTCGGTTCCAAGAGTGAGCAAGAAGGAAATACACACAGGTAGATGGGTTCCCAGTAGAATAAAAGCAAAGAATGTTAGTTTAAAGATATTTTATTACAATAAATGTTCAAAATGTTGACCACCCGCGGCAATACAAGCTCTCACTCTCCTTAAAAAGGACCGCTTTATGTTTCGCGAGTAACTTTTTTGACGTATCACCTGCACTGCTTGTGTTATCTTCTCACGAAGGTCAGCGATGTCATTAATGGGCTTCGCATAAACGAGCTCCTTCATAGTTCCCCAGAAAAAAAAATCCAGCGGATTTAAGTCAGGTGAGCGGGCTGGCCACGGGATTGTTCCTGATCGCCCAATCCACCTGTTCGGGTATTGCTCGTCCAAAAACTCTCTAACGGATACGCGAAAATGTGCTGGACAGCCGTCGTGTTGGAACCACATATCTGGTGGGGTCTCTTCTAGTAAGTTTGGCAAATCATTTTGAAGAAAATTTAAATATGATTCGCCAGTCAAATTCTCGGGCATCTCAAATGGACCAATAATATTCCCACAGAGAATACCGGTCCACATGTTCACTTTGAACCGGTACTGGGATCTATCTTCTCGCATCAAGTGCGGATTTTCCACATGCCACTCGTGCAAGTTGTGTAGGTTCATGTAGCCATCCTTCTTAAATGTAGATTCATCTGACCACAAAATTTTGTCGATAAAGTTTTCGTCTTCTCGATGTTTTTGCAGGATTGTTTCACAAAACGCGACTCGGCTCGGATAGTCTCGAGGTAAAAGACTTTGCACTCGCTGTACGTGGTACGGATGATATTCTTCTTTTTGGAGAATACTGTGTGCTGTGCTCTTCGGTATCCCCGTATCAGCTTCTATTCCTCGCACAGAGATGCTTGGATTTGCCGACACCGCCTCTAAAACTTCATCGCGTATGAAGTCATTTACGGGTCGTCCTTCACCAGCTACTTGATTGGGGAACCGCCCGTCACATAGTGATCTGTGCACATTAATGAAAACTCGATGGTCGGGATATCGCGTAGCCCTCGGATACCTTTCTCTGTAAAGTCTCGCTGCAGCTCGTCCATTACCTCTACATTCTCCATAAATGTAGTGCATATTTGCGTATTCTTGCGGAGTGTAGGTCGCCATGGTAGCACACACAAAACACAAACTGTCCAAACACAGGCAAAGGTCGTCGTAAAGAGTTCGTTTCAAAGTCCAGAGCACAAAGAGTAATCGAGTCCAATAAACAAAGCTTTAAATCGTAGTACGTGATCAATGGTAACAATAAGAGAGAGGTGCGTAGTAACGGCAGGAGGCAGTGACGCGTACTGACCGTACTGTTATCCTAAATAGCACGATCCCAGATAGCGTCACTATCTATCTCACTCGCACCTCTAACCTTTTTCTCCCTCACTCTTACCTGAATAATGGGGTACCATAAAGAAGAACCAGCAAATCGCAAAGATAGTTTCTGTCTTGCTCCCTCCTGTTGTAATAACGAATCACTATGGTGAGATGCATGCACATACCGTCCCTTACGGTCTAACCTGTTTTTTGAGAGGCCTGTTGTTATTTTTATGAGCATACAACAGTAATTCTTTAGAGGTTAGATTCAATTCGTCGTAAATTTTTCTTTCTAAGAATTCTGTAAGACATCGTAAAAATTGGGTTGTTGAGTAAAAATATTATCAAAATTTTTTTTTTTCAAATTAATGTGTAAGTATTATACCTTTTTAAAAAGAGGAATAAACGCGTCAAAATTTGACGTCACTTGCCATACTATTTTGGTACATTTTTTTTACACTACAGTCGGTCAAAGTTGCGAAATTCAATAGTTTTCCATATCACCTTTAGTTAAAATAATATTTTATTTTAAAATGGTACAATAAGTACTTTATTTTTACATTCTATTTAGACACAGCAATACCCTAGATTACAAAACCTCCAAGAAATATCGAAATTATCAGCATTAGCAGTCACAGCATTCAAAAGTATGTCACAGGGTGCTCATTTCCCCTTTTTTTTTGAAATCAGTATAATTCTGTAAGTACATGGGGTGGATTTTTTAAAATATTTTTCTGAGTACTGTTAGAACTTGGGGCATCGTGGGAATCCAGTTGGACGCCAGGTTCTTGGACACCCTGTATAATAACCAGGCATTGGACATTGTAAGGTCTAAGAAATGGTAAAACATGCGAACTTGCCATCTCTTGCTTCGCAGTTTTATCTTATACCTGCCCATAATACTGTCGATCAAATTAACACCGCCCATGTGACGGTTTCTCCCACGATGTTTGGTCGGTCAATGTTCACATACCTCTTGTTGACCTTATCGTATCTGGAGACTTGAGTTTTAGGTAGCTCACCCACAAAACTCGAAGCAAGCGTGACAACTGTATTATCTGTCCAGGCAACTGGATATTTCCGTACCTTCAACACTGCCAACATATTCGATAGAGTACCCACGTTCTTTTTTTGATATCTCTTTGTCAGTGGGCAGTTTGCAGTCAGGCACACGATTACGCCGTATGGTTCCTAGACTGAGAATACCTAGTTTCGCCAGATATTCCAGAAGTCACTGGTCTCGAACGTCATAGAGCGAGATCGGTAGAATTGCCAGCTAAAATCGGTATATTTGTACCCAAAATCGGTATTTGACAAAAAAAAATACAATATTCAATAAAATTCGTTTATTTATAAAAAAAAACTTAGACTAATTTGTAACAATCATAATTATTTTTTATACCAATATTCTTTGGCCATAGCCACGGTCATCTTCGAATTAATTTAAAAATCGTAACAATTAGCTGTATTAAAGAGTCGTTTTGAATGTAATATACCAGTGATTGATTCAGTAGACAGCCTATTTCGCTGCTTTGTTTTTAAAAGATTAATATGTGAAAATATGCGTTCAACGTTAGCGGATGAATGGGGAAGTGATAAAATATTAAAGATGAAATTAGACAACAATGGAAACATTTGAGTTTCATCGCCACGCTTTAGTAAACTTACTTCATCCCAAAATAGTTCTACATCATCAGGAAATGTTTTGATTTGTTCACAATTTCGTAAAATGCGCCACTCTGTATCAATTTCCTGGAAATCATTGATGTGAACAATATTGGAAAAGAGCCTACTCACAGGAACTATCGAAGCAGTTTTGCCAATTTTAACATTTTTTGGATCAATTATGTCTAAACCTTTTATTGGGTTATTTTTCAATGGAAACCGCGTGGTTATTTGCTTACAAGCTTCGATATAAAAATCTAGGAATCTGCATTTAAACAAATTTACTTGATCTGAGTTTAGATTTTCTGAACTACTTAGTAGTGTATTAGACGCAGCAGCACCATAGTATACGTGGGATCCCTCCTTTTCGCATAATGTTTTTTGTCCTAATATACTTCGGCATAACGATTTTGGCACAATTTGTTTTGGCATAATAATACTTTGGCATACTTTTTTTAGGCATACATTTTATGTTGGCATAATCATGTTAAAGACTAATTTGTTTTGGCATAAATTTGATTCCCATAACGTTAGTAGGCCTAATGACTATTAGCATAACGTTAGTAGGCCTTAAGACTTTTAGCATAATAGAAGTTAACTCAGATAGAAGTTAACTGATTGAAATAGTAGTCCTTAATTATTTATTTTAGGTGTATATTTTTAGCAATTGCTTGTAAATATTCTAGTTTAGAAGGATACTCATCTTTTTTACTAATGATTTTTTAAATTTTTTGGGTTTTGTCCGTGTATTTTTTCTTTTTTTTTGGTATAAGTGATGTTACGATATCCAGTTTATCTATTTCAATGGCTTGATGTCTTATTTCTTGAACTATCTTTTTTGCCAAAAAATAAAATCCAGTATGGTGTTTTCCCACAAAATGAGCAAATCTATTGTGCCATGCCTCTGCATGATTTTGTGTCCTGGGTATATTTTCCTTTACTAGTAAATACGTACTCCAGACTTTGGGTGGAAATGGTGGTGGTGAACTTGTAGTGCCCCATACATAATTCTGAGCAAACCAATTAGCTATAGTATCTGTAACAATCAAATAATATTGTTGGTTAAAAAATTAATATGCTGTGCAACAAAAGTTAGTCACAGAACCGAATTGCTGCAAAACCGACTTCACGTAGTCTTGTTTGTCCTACCCCTAGAGTGTTATTTAAAATCGCGTAGGCGTGTAGGGGCGAGGCGGCCCGCGGGCTGAGGAGCAGGCGGCTGAGGCTGGCCGGCGAAGCCGGCCAACAAGCCGAAGCTGCGGTGGTGAGCGAAAGCCGTCTGCGACGATTAGCACGCGTGGGGCCGCCGGAGGCCCGCAGCGCCGGAGCCGTGACAGAAACTCATTCAACACATCATCAATTTATGCTTTAGGATATTATGCTTAAAAAAGTTATGGTTTAGAACTTTATGCTTAATAAATTTATGCTTTACAATATTATGCTTAATCATTATTATGGTTAGAGAAATTATGCTTAAAAAATTATGCGTAAGCTGTTATGCGTAATTATATTATGCGAAAATATAATTATGCCAAACAACATTATGCTAAGTTATATTAGGTCTTAAAATTTTATGCTAATGGATAGGGAACCAGTATACGTCATGAATATCCATAAAATTTCTGGGATTCTTAAAATCAACGTTTTCGATTGGAGTGCTAGTTAAATATTCTCTTTTTAAAAAACAATCATAAATAGTTTTTAATGTTCCAGTTATTTTTCATATAAATTATGAATTTTCGGGTGTTCTGCTTGCATTTCTTTATTTAAATCGGTAAATAATGGTAATACAAATTCTAAATATTCCAAAAATAATATCGTAGTAGGATCTTGGAGCTTCCGTAATATATGTTCTGCAGCTAAAAGATGATCATTGTTAGATATTTGGTCTATAAAAAATAGTTTAAGAGCAGAGAGTTGTTCCAATATTCTCTTCACTGCTGCCTGTACTGATAACCAGCGTGTTTGAGAGGGGTGAAGTATTTTATGTACTTTTAAGTCGCAAAACATTTGAAAGTTTTTAAACTCTGCCACTCTTTTTGGGCTAGAAGAAAAGTAGTTGTAAATGTCTCTTACAAGATCCTCTATAAAACGTGGCAATTTGGTACAAGCATATGACGCGCAAAGGTGAAACGAATGGCAGGCGCATTTAAGTATAAAAATGTTAGGAATTTCATTTTGCAGCAATGTTACAACAGAATTATTACGTCCCATCATTACGTTTGCCCCGTCAGATGCAAAACCTATTAGATTATCTTTATATGGAATATTATTGCTTCTAAAAAAATTTACAATGTGTTCAAATAAGGTTGCTGCATTAGCTTCTTCTAATGGAATAAGAGCTAAAAAACAATCTTTAATACGATTCATTTTCGCATATCTCACAACTAAGCACAAGTCTTTGGTCGTACTAAGATCAGTGGACTCGTCAATAATAAGCGAAAACTTAGTTTGCCCTAGATCTTCACATAAATTATTGAAACTTTCTTTACCTATAATATGATCAATTATGTCATGAGTTTTGGTTGAAGAGCATTTTATTTCTTTTGCTATTTTTGAATCAGGACAAACGGCTTGCATCAACTGCGGTAGGTGCTCCATAATAGTGAATGGTAGATTGTGTTCAGCAACAAACGAGGCTAATCTTATTTCACCTGAAATTAAATATAAAGAATTAAAGTTACGTAGGTATATCTAGTATGTCTAGTAGCGATTAGGGTATAATTATATCCACTGCTTCTATAAACCGATAAGTAGAAAACAAAATAATATAACAATGTAAATAGTAAAATAAATAACTACTTAAATAAATTACCTTGCTTAACCAGTATATCAGATTTTTGAGTTTTGGTCACAGTAAATGATGATATCTTCGGTTGTGATTTTATATTCTTTGATGATACTGAGTGTGCTTGTGAAGAACTATGTTTCTTTATAGCGTCTTTTCCTGATGTGACGTTGATATCTTTATTACAACTCTTACAATAGGCATAGCTTTCGCCTTTACGACTATCTTGCAGCCAACCTGGAAATTCTTCTTCCCATTCTTTTCTATAATATTGTAGATATTTTTTTCTTCTTACACTCGCACTTGTGCTTGGCTCCTCGTCAGACGACATTTTAACTTAATTATCTGATTTTGTAGGGACTCTTTCGGTTAGGTACTCACTCTTCAAAGTTAAGAAAATTAATGAAAAAATAAAACCGAATTACTGTTTATATATACTAGACAGGTAAATTCCCGAGCAGGAAGCCCCTTATAACATCGAATTGTAGGACACAAGGGTGTCAAGTGTTCCCCAAAATATATGAACTACATTCTGCACTAGGTCCATACTATTGAGGGCTTCCCCGTAACATTAAACATAAATGAAAAGGGTTGCCAACTTAAAAGTGTAAAATCGGTAGAAAAATCGGGAGAATTTCCATGTGTACTGTGAAATCGTAGAAAAATCGTTATATTTCGGTATTTCGATAGAACAGAGCCCATATCGGTAGAAATACCGAAAAATCGGTAGGTTCGAGATCACTGCCAGAAGTGGCAAAGACGTGAAATAATTATCAAAATACACTCGGTAATTCTGATGTGGAATTTCTCGCGAAAGTCGGACCACGACATTTGAAGCAGCACCTAAGTTCGGCTCATTAGATTCAACTATATTTTCTGCTCCTGTTTCAGGCTCAAATTTGTAAGCAAATCGACTCACACCACATAAAGCGTAGATCTTGTAACCCCATTTGTTAGGTTTCTTAGAATTATATCTCTTCAAGGTGTTTCTCGCTTTTGTGGAGCAAAGGAGATTGACCATCTATGTATGGACGTTGGACCAAGTGCCGCCCAACATTGAAACATAGTGCACAATGTGCCTTAGATTAATACTAGTCTGTAACCCAGAGCGCTTCAAAATCTATCCGAGGAGTTATGAGAAAAAAAAAATTGAATGTAGAGGTCTTTCATTAACAAAAATCATAACCAACAGTTTATTTTTAAAATAAAAGACGGTATATTACAAACAATGAATTTATTTGAAAAAAAAATAGGTTTACAGAGATGGTAAATATAACAAAATGATACCCTATGTTATAATACCTCATGTAGGCACTAACATAATCAATCGTCATCATCATTGTCGTCTAAGATTATTGTATCTAAAAATAAAGCAGGGCGTCTCATAACGTCTTGGTGCCTAGCCCACCCCAAAAACCAAACCAGGCACATAACGTGGGCACAACTGCCAATTGTTCTTCGTCCAGTAAAACATGAGCAGCAATAATGTTCAATGGAACCAAGCCCATGATTGATCTCATTGATTAAAATGTAACAATGGTACACTTTCGACGATGTATGTCTGCTCTTTATGTGCGCTCGAATTAGTTGCACATTACTGGAGGGCATCGAAAATCCGGATAAGTCATTAAGTTGACCGTTATAGTTTTGAATTATGAATGAATCCGTGATTCGAATATGCTCGCTATAATAGCTAGGCGCAAGTTTGATTTGGTAGGTTCCTACTGCGAAAAGAGTCAATTCCTCCGGTGTTAACACAGGAAATGCAGTAACATTATCCCTACCTACCGAAATATTTTCGAAGTTGGCTCTGTTCCGATTTAGCCTTCTTTCATCAACATACTCAGCTAAGTGATTGGCAACATTCAGCCGTTCTCTAGCTATATTGATGAATTCACTTGCATTGGCATTGTTTATAATATCAACGTGGAAGGCATTAGTTATCGCTGCAGCAATCTTAAGATCTGCAAAGAAGTGACTCATGGCCACATTACAGTATTCATGACGAAAAATCTTAAAATCACGTTTGAGTCGTCCGTTTACCACCTCAACAGGCCACCGGCAAATGGTGCACAACCGCGATTTATTGGCATCGATTGTGGTTAGTTGAGAACCTCTTCTAGTCTGCAATTGTGGCATGATGCCAATATATCCATGGGTTTCTAATGACGCTATAGAATCGCGAAAACCTCTGTCTAAGATGAAAATATCACCAGAATGTAACAGCCAATGAATGGCTCTTTCCGGACCATCTAAAAGGTTATTTAAAATGGTTGCATCGTTTGTAGTCGCAGCATAGGGCCCACACACCTCAATAATATGTCCATCGCATGTGACCAATAAAAATGGTTTAAGTAGGTTCCTGTACTTGTGCATGCTGTACGTGTCTTTTTGAAATGAGAAATTGCTACTCTTTTGAATGTATATATAGGTTCCATCACAGATAACAATAGCTTCCTCATTTGCAAATAAAGACGTAGGAACCGCTAGATTTCTTTCAACGATTTGTTGTCTAGAAATATGGTCGAATCCCAAGTGGCGAGGTACAAAATCATTATCCAGACACTCCCTAGCTATTTTCATTCTTCGTTCTAGATTTGTACGAGACATGTTGAAAAACGTGGCGAGTCTTTCATTGGATTCTCCAGTTCTTAGTTTTGCAAGTATTATACCTAATGCGGTTCTTGGATTATGACATCGTTGTGCTAAAAGTGAAGTTTCGTTAAATAATCTTTCGAATTCGTCTCGTGTGCGGCCAGTCCAATAATGCAGTTCTTCATCATGCTGTTCGTTAAGATTTTCAAAATCTATTATATATTACTTCTGGGTTGTTTTAATAATTCCAACATTTGAAATACTTGTTGGGGGCTAAAATCAAAACAACGATTTGGTGCTGTAAAAAGAACATCCCAGGTATTGTCCTCTAAATGTTCCTGACATACACGTGCGTATGGTGGAATGTAATAATTATTATTAAGTAGTAACTGCACTTTTAAACTTTTTGCTACTCGCAGACGAGTATTATTTGTGCAATTGTACACCATACAAGCATTTGATGTATTCGGAGCTCGGCAGTAACCAGGAAGAGGAAATGTTACGTCATCCACAGCGGGCTGATCTTCCACCGCGGGCTGATCTTCCACAGCGGGCTGATCATCCACAGCGGGCGCATCTGCCACAGCAGCCATTGCCGGCAGCGTACCGCGCCGCGCTCTTGTCCAACAATTATGGCAGAGGTGTTCCTCATTATTGAATGTTATCTGAAACCAATAATAAAATCATTAGATACATAATCTACGATATAACATGCAAGAAGTGGAAACAATAAGATTTTAAACTCGAACCGGTCACCTATACAATAACTGACAAACAAGCCTTCAAGGGCCGTATATGACCTGTTAGCTATATAACGAGTTAATGGCTTATTTTGTATAATAATAGAACTAAATAAAATATAAGTACTTACCTCGCGTGTCAGAGCTCGAATGATGTTTTGAACTATATGTTGATGTTCGTTTTGGAGATCTCGAGTTAACGTATGCCTTCTGATTCGTTCCACAGAACGATTACAAAACAAACACAATCTATGACGTGGTTGATACGTCGTGTTTTCCAATTCAAATGAATAGCCAAGCCAACAGGTAATGCGGAATAGATACGATAGCCCGAAAAGAATGCCAGGTTTTTTAAATGGAGATAGAAAAGCGCACAGTAGACAACGGTTCACGTCAACAAGAGTGATGTTAGACTGCGACACAAACAGGTGCGCGCGCGCTAGCTGGTACAGATAAGCCCAACGTGCGCGAGAGGGACAGACGCATAGCATATCTGAATATGAGCAAGCGAGACAGGGGACATCGTTGAGTAGGATACTCGGGAGCTAGAATAAGTAGGATAATATATTTTTAACGTAAACCTCATAAATGTTCAAAAAATAACAAAATATCAAAACTTAAAGCACTAAAAGGACTTGTTGCTACTTGTTTACATACCTATTTTTGTATTATTGCCGTTTTCCCTGTAATCAGAGCTTAGCTCGTATTACGGGGACTAAATAATTGGTGTGAGATGTCCAGGAATTATTTATTTATTTATTTATAAATCCGTGGCAGGATTTTTTTTATTATATTTTTTTTAAATATCTTTTCATGTAATGAAACATATTGAAGTGTTCCCATGCTTGGGCAGCATTTGGTCCAAACTGGTCAATCTCCTTTGCTCATCCACACATATATACTTTTCCAATGGCACATTCTGGAAGGTTTCGTTTAGTTTCTTGACAAGTGGTCTTATCTTGAAAAGTCGGTCGTGGTTGGCATGATCACGAGGAACACATTTTGAATTGTCATTGAAGTGAATAAATCGCCTGATTTTTTCAAACTTATTCACTGGCATTGTAGTTTTTACCAAGGGGGTTCCTATATTGGCATTCCAATGCTTCGTAACTCTAGGAAGATGCACTAACGACATAATGTACAACAACCCAAGGAATTGTTAAATATCCGTTTCAGTAACTCGAAAACTCATATTAGGATCTTTCTGAACAATGTAAAGATTTGTTTGATTGACGAGCTCAGTTAACAAATCTTTAGAAAAAAGTTTGAAAAAGAACTGAATCGGATTATCAAGTTCTAAAAACTCATGTGGCAAATTTTCATTACCTGTAAAACGGAGCTGTTGCTCATTCAGTTCTAGGTTCCTCTTTCTCCAGCGAACATTCAGATTTTGCTTTGTTTGACGAGACGATGACGGTTCTGCCCGAGGAGCAGCAGTATCAGGCTGCTAAGAACTACTAGTATCGCGCTCCAAGTCTTCAATGATATTGACGATGTCCAATTGATGAACCTCTTCAAAACTTTCTTCCTGTAACGGTAACTCTGGAAGAAAACGTGGAATTGACGGCATTGTTTTGGCAACTTTCATTTATGATGTTTAGTAAAGGACGAATTTCATACAATTTGTCGTAATCAGTTGTATTTTTTGTGGCCGTTTTTCATTGTCGTTTAAATGCAAACAACGCAATATTTTGTAAACCTTTTAACAGGCATCACATCAGCCACCTCATTGACTCTAAAACCCGGATCAGAGGTCTATAGATGGCAGGATGTGATATCCCATGATTATCAATATGCCTATAAAAGCTTGTAGCTCTTGTTGTGTCAATGGAGTCCATGCTGCAACATGCTGCTCAGCATATTTATTGGTTTCTAAAATAATCAACTCGTAAACTTGTTGTGTAAAGAAGCTTTCAAAAAAATGAATGGGTTTTGTTCTGTTATTAAATCGATACCTCCCACGTAAGTTGTTGTATCTCCAAAACAGCAAATTTACAGTAGAGCTTTTCAAAGATTCAAAGTGAACCAAAATCTGGGTTTATTGTTGCATCTTTTTGAAATTTGGTATTTAAATGTAATACACTTGAGAGCAATAAAATCGCACACGTTGACTTTTTGTTGTTAAAGCAGTTTTTTTCATAAATGTGAATACATATTAAAATAAAACTTACACTATTTGAATGTTTACTTCAGTACCTTTCTAATGATATCAAATACAGTGTAAAAAAAGTACCCATAGGGAGTTTTAGGGCACAAAACCCAACATACGGATAAAATTACCCAATTTAGCTTAACAAAGAATAAAAATAAAACTCAAAATGCTTGATCAAATTGTTTTTTAATAAGGTGTATTCCCTCCCCTAGCCTTGATTACAGCTCTTAATCGGTTTTTCATGGACCGTATTAATTTCACCATGAAATCTTGTGGTATGGCGTTCCACTCCTCTTCAATGGCAAGTTGAAGCTCTTGGAGGCGCGTAGGAGCAGGGCTTCTTGCTCGAACTCTTCTTTTTAGCTCATCCCAGACATGCTCAATCGGATTGAGATCAGGACTACGAGCTGGCCACTCCATCGCGGTGATTCCAACATCTTCCATGTAGTCGCAAACTGTTCTAGCGACATGCGGTCTGGCGTTGTCGTGCATTAAGAGAAAATCTTCTCCCATAAGCCACGCAAGCGGCCTCACATGTTCTTCGAGCACTTCTTCGACGTATCGTGCAGCCGTCAAACTTCTCGATCTCGGGCCGGTATTCGCCGTAGTGATGAATACAATGTCAGTTTTAGTGTCCAACATTATGCCACCCCAAAACATACACGATCCACCTCCAAAAGCCACACGTTCGCTTATGCAGCATTGTGAAAATCGCTCTGATGACCTTCTGTAGACCCTAGAGCGTCCATCATGACCATGTAAAGTCATTCTGCACTCATCAGAGAACATAACAGCCCGCCATTGGTCATAC
This sequence comes from Catocala nupta, assembly GCA_963675205.1. Classification (NCBI taxonomy): domain Eukaryota; kingdom Metazoa; phylum Arthropoda; class Insecta; order Lepidoptera; family Erebidae; genus Catocala; species Catocala nupta. The sequence goes on from OY776106.1 coordinate 6,710,952, forward strand.
GTCCAATTTAAATGTTCCCTAGCAAATTGTAGCCGGGCTTGTCGGTGAGCTGTGGTCAATTTGGGACCATTTGCTGGGCGATGTGAAGTCATTCCTGCTTCACCTAGTCTTCTTCGAACTGTCCACCGACTTATACTGACATTGCGAACTTCTCGAAGCTGTTGTCCCAGTTGAACCGCGTTCAGTTGCCGATTTCTCAAAGACCTTGTCACAAGAAAGCGGTCATCACGCTCTGATGTTGTGCGTCGCCGGCCAGATCCTGGTCGCCGAATGTAGCCACCGGTCTCTTGGAACCTCTGGTATACACGACGAACAGAGTAGCGGCTCAAATTTAGCCGTCGAGCAACTTCACTTTGGTTATGGCCTGCTTCGAGCAAGGCAATAACTTGAGCGGCTTCTGCGGGCGTGGTATCCATATTTTTCCAGTAAATCCGTATGCTTCCAGTAGAGATGTTATCACGTTGACCTTCGGTATGCAACTGAATAAAAATTCCAATAAACTGACCTTTTTATACCTGCGGCTAAGGGTGCAAGTAGTGACAACGCAAACGCGTGAATTTGGGGAATTCGGTGTACGGTCGGTTTTTGTAAGTTACGTGAAGGTCAATGATTTTAATTTTATGTTTTTGTAAAGCTAAGCTTGTATGCTTTAATTTTGTCTAATGATTTTTACTCAATATCTTTCGATTTTAGAAAACAATCAGTAATAAACCAAATTACAAGGGGTGTGCGATTTTATTGCTCTCAAGTGTATAATAGTCGTCTTAACTTCGTTAAAAGATATTTTAAGTAATATGTTTATTTTCGGAGATATTGTTCATACAACATTTTACTCCGGAGTACAAGCTATGCCAGTTGTTGCATCTGATACTAACAACATTATACCGCGGCGCCCAGATAACGCCAATTGTGGTATATGATAGTTATCCCTGTATACGTTGAAAAACATAAGTCTCACTCTGTTGTATGTGGTAATAATATTTATATTAGTGACAAAATTCAATTGTACAATTTGAACGTGATAATTTTTTTAGGTTAATAAATAAAAAAGAAATGTTATTAAGGTTAAAATTATTTATTAGAAACAACATTAGTGATAAAAAATAATCAGAAAATCTTTATCTTTAAAAATAAAATAATGATCTTTTAAAACATAATTAAATAACTTCTTCTATTGCTGAGTAATCAAAAACGTTTCAACATAAAACAATCAGTCAAAAGACTTTTTAAAAATTATACAATATTATAGAATCAAAGCATGACCTATGCTTATAATAATATTTTTGTAAGTAACGTTAGAAACTCTTCTTAAGAACTAATCAAATAGAATGACAAAAATCAACATCACTATAAAAAAAAAATTATGAACTTACTTAATCATTTTTTTTTTATTTTTTTTTATTTTGCTCTTCAAAATGACCACACTCCGCCTGATGGTAAGCAGTCGTGTGGTCTAAGAGCAGTGGCCTCCACATCGTCCTCATAGCAGCCGAGGCGATGTTGAGGTCTCTACTTTGACGGCCTGAGAAGGTGCTTTTTCACGCCCCGCTTAAAGGACCTAGGATTGAAGGAAGAAGGAAACACGTGCCTTGGCAGAGAATTCCATGCCTTGATCGTTCGGCAGAGGTATGAGGACCCAAACTTGTTGGTACGCACTCTAGTCGACTCCACCGTGTAAGGATGGCATCTGAGCCCAGCACGCGTTGTTCTGGATAGGAAAGGGGAGGGCGGGATAAGGTGGAATAACTCTTCAGAGCACTCCCCGTGGTATATTCTGTAGAAACATGCCAAAGAGGCAATATCCCTACGGAGTTGCAGAGGTTCCAGTGAACTCGTGACCTCTGGATCCCCGATGATACGGACAGCCCGCCGCTGTAACCTGTCAAGAGCGTCTAGCAAGTACTGCGCGGAGCCATCCCAAAGATGAGAACAGTACTCCACGCAAGGCCGCACTTGTGCCTTATACAATAGGCACAGCTGCCCAGGCGCGAAGAACCGCCTCACCCTGTTCAGAACTCCGAGTTTTCGCGAAGCTTGCCTAATGACGCTCTCGATGTAGGTTTTGGGATTAAGGGAGCGGCAAAGATCCATACCTAAGATGGAAAGGCTACCACGTATCACCAGTGGAGTGTTCTTCAGAGAAGGGAGGGGAAGGAACGGAGACTTTTTTGTTGAGAACGCGCATGCCTGGGTCTTCTTGGCGTTGAACTGGACCAAGTTTTTGGCACCCCATTCAGAGATGCGGTTCAAGGTCTGGTCAAGTTCAACGACAAGATCCTGCCTTTTCCCCACAACCTCAGCCTGTTTGGCTCCAGGACGTCCGAGATATCGCCCATGCACGGTACTGTCGTCTGCATAACAATGTATGTTGCCGAGATTCAACATATCATTAATATGCAGAAGAAAGAGCGTAGGGGATAAGACGGACCGCTGAGGCACTCCTGCATTGACCTGCATAAATTTGGAAGCGCGACCGTCGCAAAGGATACGACGCTTCTGCAGGAAACTTGCAATCCAGGTGCACAGTTGAGGGGGCAAGCCATAGGCCGGAAGCTTGGAAAGAAGGAAAGAAGAGACCGGTGCCAGACTCTATCGAAAGCTTTGGCTATGTCTAGGCTGACAGCCAAAGACTCGCCGTGCTTGTCCATAGCCTCACCCCAGAGGTGCGTGACGAACGCTAGAAGATCACCCGTTGATCGTTTAGCCCGAAAGCCGTATTGGCGATCATTGATCAACGAGTGATCCTCCAGGTAGCGGACAATTTTGGTGTTGATCATTTATATGAGATCAGCTTAAAATCAAAGTAGTAATTTGGTATCCATTCAAATTTTTGGCATTGTACTTATTGGTTTAATACGATAACATCGTTAATGTATGTATAATATTGATAAAGAAATTTAAAAATAAAAACAATTGTGTTATTGTCAACCTTACAAACCTATAATTAAGGCAGCCTTAAAACAATATAGCCTCCTGAGGCCGAACTCTTATTTTAACCGACTTTGATTGCAACCGGATGTACTTTATATAGTACAAACGTGTTTGGGCTATCAAGGCCGAGACTTTATTGGTTTAAAAAGTACAAAAACATTTTCACAGGGTTTTTGGCTAGAACAAACTTTAATAAGGGAGACATAAGGAACACATTGCGTGTGTTTTTTCTTTGTAAAGTACATGCGGCCTTAGTTTAAATATCTAAGAAGCTTTAAGTTTGAGGAAAACTTGGACCATGTCAGCCTTATTACAAAAAGCGGTTTAACTAAAAACCATGGTTTAAACTTCTATAAACTAAAACAAAAATGGTATTACAAAACGTGGTTTTGCGATAAACCATAGACTAAATCATGGTCTAACGCTAAACCTCGGCGACCCCTAGTTTAACGATGGTCTAAATCGTATCTGTCAAAGTTTCTTTTAAGATAAATCAAGATTTTCATTGTGTCGAGTTGTTTTAACCCAAAAATGGATATTAACATGATCGATTTAATTGATATGGAGGATATTGAAGCCTCTGAGTTGTTGGAAACGCCACGCCGACACAACAGAAATCGTGTTCGAGTTAATCCTTTCGTGGAATTAACCGATGAAGATTTCAGGCATAAGTATAGGTTTAATAAACGTTACGCAATGAAAATAGTGGACTTATTAAGATACGATTTAATTACAGATCGAGGATGCCCTGTGTCTCCTGAAATACAAGTGGTTTGCGCATTACGAAGCTGGGCTCGACATGAAGTAAGTTGATTCAACGACGCCTAAATTGCATTTATCAAAACATTGGTAGCAATTTATACTAAATGATGCCCTAAATTCTATATTTAGTTTTTGTTTTTAATAGATCCAGGATGACACAGCCGATTTGCACGGCGTCTCACAACCTTTTATAAGTAAGATATGCAAAAAAATTGCAGAAGCCATAGCCCGAATATCACATAGATTTATAAAAATGCCTGCTACATTGACAGAACAAGAGGAAGCGATGCAAAAATTTCGCAGTATTGCAAATTTTCCTACAGTAATTGGTGCAATTGACTGTACACATATTAAAATAAAAAAGTTAAGTGAAGATGGCGGTCAACTGTATATTAACCGCAAAGGATTTCCATCAATAAATGTCCAGGTATTATTAATTTCACATTCATATTTTTCTTCCAAAATAAAGGGACAACAACTTTTGTCCACAGCCCCATCCCTGATGAGGCATTGGTTATAGTGTTGAAAAGTAGCCTAAGCTACCACAGGGTTCAGGGTGTCCATGCGTAATGTCATTAATATACACTAAATAATAACAACCCACCCTGGCTTTGCATAGAATATGGATGCAGTGGAAAAGTATAATTAGGTTGTTTGGTCAATACAAAATTTTCTTAAAAATATTTAAATAACAATGAAAACCATTCATATCTAGTGGTTTAGAATTAGTGAGTTAGGAAAAAAAGACACAAGTAGCCAGTGACTTTGTTCTATATTATGTACTGATAGTCAATAGTCATGCTTATTAATAAGAAATACTAAAATATGTAACTTTTGTTCCAGGTAGTTTGCAATGCAGATTTAAAAATCATGGACATTGTTACTAGGTGGCGTGGGAGTGTTCATGACTCACGAATATTTCGAGAAAGTCGTTTGAAGCAGCGATTTGAGGCTGGTGCATTCTCAGGCATATTGCTAGGAGACAGTGGCTATGCTTGCACACCATATTTGTTTACTCCATTACTAAATACTACAACACCTCAAGAGGAACGATACAACAATGCTCACATTAGCACCAGAAATGCAGTGGAAAGATGTTTTGGGTTGTGGAAGCAGAGGTTCCGCTGCTTATTAAGAGGCCTTTACTGCAACATTGAAACTGCAGAAAAAACGATTGTGGCATGTGCTGTCTTGCACAATATTGCCATAGATATGAAGGAAGATGTGTTTCATAGTGGGTTTGATGACAATGAAGCTAACACACAAGCGTCTGAAGCAGTAGTTTTACCAGTGGAACACAATTTACGGGGAAATATTAGAAGACGGCAATTCATTGAAAGACACTTTTAATTAAAATAATATATTTTAAACCCTAAAATTAAATAATTGTAACATTTTACAATAAAATTTCTTTCAACCATAAGTTTTGCTTGTTACAAAATAACATTTTTAACTTCACTGTAGTATCTGAAAAGAAATATTAGATCATAAATATAATGTGTGAACTCTTTTATAATTATAGTGTAGATTTTATTTTATATATTGCCCAATTATAAATTATTCAAAAAAAATATGGAGTGTGACATTTGTGTTTTTAATATTATTGTGAAGTCTAATCTCCCATAATATACATGTTAATAATAATAATATAATAATATTCTACCACATACACACAACACCATCTAGCCCAAACTAAGCAGAGCTTGTACTATGTGTACTAGACAATGGATAAACATACATATATACTTTTTTTTTTGTAAATACATACATATTATACATAGAAACACCCAGACCAAGACAAACATACGTGTTCATGCACACAAATATTTGACTTGTGCGGGAATCGAACCCTAACCACTACGCCATCGAGGCCGACATGTTGGTATTATGTATAATATTTTGGTTAAGATTTTTATGATAAATTTAAATAGTAATTATAAATAAGAATAAGATAATAAGATTGTACATAAAGTTTATTTCTTTCTGATTTTGATATATATATATATATATATTTTATTGGAATAGAAAATATTAAGATTTAAATTTTTGAAGAAAATATAATATGTTAAAACAAAATTTCACTCAACATTTAATATTGACTAAACAAAGTACAAGAGTTCTTCTTCCTATTTTCTAATAATTCTATTTCCAGTTCTAGTTTTTTTATTTTTAGTTTAGCAATTTTAACATTGTACTACTGGTGCTCCACTTCTAGCATATCTAATTGTTTCTTTTTAAATTGAGTGTTGGAGTTCAATATTGTTTCTTGCATTGCTTCTTTTCTGTAAAATATTTACCTTTTATATTTTATACTAAGCAAATAATAAGAATATAATCTAAGATAATCTTGCTTACATGTTTTGAGGACCCTTTTTACCCAACTGCTTTCTGTGAATAATCTTTTTTTTTCTAGGTGTACTAGTTCCCACATTTACCTTTGAGGTACCTGAAAGTATTTTAATTACTTATAGACGAATTATATAAATCCTTTAAAGTCATGTTATATATTTTTTGAATATTAAAAATATGGTCAAATTAAAGGGTTACAATTTTATAATATATAGATTAAATTTTTATTTTTACCTTGGTCCATTATTACTTCTACTACCTCATCATTGAATTCAGAAGGTGATTCTGTGGTTAAAGGAGGTGGTTCTGTGATTATAGAAGGTACAGCTGAGCATGTACTAGGCTCAGCTGTTGTTTCACTGTCTTTTGGTGGGTTTAATTCAACCTACAAGTATTGATTAATTATTAAATATGTTATAAATTAATTTAATCAGTGTTTTATAATAATAAGTAAATAACATTATTATGCTTACCACAGTTTTTATTGCATCACTGTCATAGTCGGTATACTCGACAATAAAATCGTGTGGAGCAATATCCATAATCGCCAGATCTTCTTGAGAAGGCGACTTGGGCTTTTCACCACCCCCTGTCTTCATCTGATATTGCCTATGAGCGGACAAGTTAGCTTTAGCCACAAGTTTCATTCTCTTCCATGCCAATTTAACTTCTCCATCAGACCTATTTTTTCCCATGAGTTCATTAATTCTGAAAATAAATCAATAATATGTTAATTTGTGTTGTTAACGGGTCACATAATAATAAAAATATAACACTTACTTCTTTGCTATATTCTTCCACTCTTGAGCCTTTTTAATATTGGAAGAAGTTTTCGTACATTTGTCCTCGATTATGTGGCGTGATTGTTTAATCATCTCGCGTAGTATATCCTACAATATTTAAAATTAGGGTTATCAATTATCAATAAATTAAAGACGAATTTCAAGTTCATCTAAGTAATTTATGTTTACTTACTTTTTCCTCGGTACTCCAATTCTCAGATCGTTTTTTTTTGTATTGCTGCATCACTTTCAGTTATTAAAATTACTAAAAAAAGGTAAATAAAGAGGCAATTGTTCTACTAAAGGCGTCAATTCCAAAGCTAAATTAACTGTTATAGTTTCATATTACGCGCGTTCGCGCAAGAATAATACGTTTCGTTACACGTACTTATATGTATTATTAAAAATTAATACGACATTAAGTAATGTGCTTAAAGCTAAACAAATCTGCAATCGACGAAATAACGAAATAATGTTTATATCCATGCAAAATAACAAAGTCTCAATATTTTTAACACTCATAAACATCATTGTATCATTAGTGTATTATCAAAACGTTTTCTTTTCTGAGCATACGGAACGTTGCAATAGAATGATATCATGGTGAACGAATGATATTTGTATTAATCTGTAGTTGATGTTTAAACAATGGTTCAAATGACGGTACTAAGAAAACCACGGTTTTATTATGTTTTGTAATACGAACAAATTTAGACCATGGTTTTGCAGATAAGCCTGGACTTGTTAGTACAGGTTTAAACCAAGGTTTATTTAGTTTTTTGTAATAAGACTGTGTGTGTATATTTATTAGTTAATAATATAGAATTTATTAAAATGAAACAATATAATCATCACTAAAGAAAAAGTATTTATTCTAGAATCATACTTATATAATTAACAAAACTTTCTTAGGACAAATCGTAGAAAATAAACTCTTAAAAAAACTTTATGACAAAATTTCAAAACCTAATTATTTTGCTCAACACTTACTATCATCAATCAGTTTATAAAGATAATTTCTAAATTATTTTGCTTAACACTTACTAATTATCATAAATCAGTCTATAATAGGTAATCTTCTTAGTCTTACTTCTTATGGAATTCAATAAAACAATTTCTCTTTGGTGTTATGCACAACGGTTAGTTGCAGTAAATGCAAGATACAGTGGTCTTTTTACTGCATCCAGAATTTCTGCATCTGTTCTGCTTGGTACCCATATCGGGCAAGTGATTTGCTGCATGAAAACGTTTCGCATCAGGTGGCAGAGGTACTAAACCAGGCCTTCCTCGCTTTTTATTTTGATCTCTGCTCTCCTGATTGTACTCAGGTTCATTCTCAACTTCATAAATGTTATCTAATATCATTTTTTCAGCAATCTCTTGTTTAAATTCTCTTAGTTTCAAAATTCGATGAACAGGCTTCCCTAGTTTCTTATTATCTTCTTTGTATTTTATCCAGGAATTCACAATCGCCAGATCCACCATATGCGAAAAGAACCTAACCGTCCATTTCTTTGTGCGAGCTCTTGCAGGGCAGACAGCCAGAAGTCTATCAGTAAGGTCAACTCCTCCCATATTTGAATTATACTCTTTAATAACTTGTGGTCTCGGAACTAGTATGAATCGTTGAAGTCTTCGATCATATCTTGAACACTCATCGACCTCTTCCGCAGCATAAATGCTTGATAACAAGATGACAGGTTTATTGTCGAACCATTTTGTGATCGCAATACCTCCGTCCTCACGTACCAAAACGTCATGACTTCCTCTGCCTCGACGTTTCAAGCAAATGTCGCTGTCCATGTCATCTTTTAGGTATTTGGGAATCCGATTCTTCATGACTGTTCCGGCACATTTAACACCTCTTTTGGATAACTCTTTAATCAGTTTTATAGTCGTAAAAAAACGATCACAATATACAATGTGACCAGGAACCAATGAATCGCACAATTTTAGAACAACGCTCTCTCCCAATTGAAGTCCAGAAGCAATAGGAAATGTATTTTTGCCTTGGTAAATTATAAAATCACAAACCAATCCATTCGGATTAGCTAAAATGAAAGCTTTTAACCCGGTGGGGTGAGGTTTGCCTGGGCAATATTGTCTCATTGCACATGCCCCAGTGAATGGTATAATCATTTCATCCACAGATATTTTCTGCTGTCGCCTTTGTGCCAAACATCCTCGAAGCACACGTTCGATCAAAGGGCGAACCTTCCACAATCTGTCAGCTGCTCTCATTTCAAGGGTTACGTCAAGATCGAATACTAACTACAGTGAATTTCGTAGCTGGATATATCGGTCTCGAGACATAGCTTCAGTAATAGTGGTGAAGGCGTATTTTTTATTCCAATACATTCTTATATGAGGATAGTTTATGCAGGCCATCAGAAGTGTGATGCCAATAAAAACCTTGCATTCTTCACGAGTCAGTTTTATCGAATGGCCTTTAGTAGCAACGGCACTTTGGTTAGTTTTATCAACAATCAAGTCGATCAAATCATCATCAATATATTCTTGCACATATTCAGTTAGATTAGATTCATCTTGTATTATTGAAGGTAAATATGACGGTTCCTGCACTTCTGGCAATGGTACATTAAAAGATCTACGAGACCAAATAGCAGCACCAACTGGTCTACCAAGAGGTCTTAGAACACCACCGCGAGTGCGTACACCGCGCCGAGCTCTAAACCTAGTACCTCTGGTAATACCACCACGGCTTCCACTAGATCTTGGTCTTCGCACCCTAGCGCGACTTCTGTCCGGACGTTGAGTAAGCTCATCTTCTTCATTCTCAGATTCATTGTCACTACTCGATGAACTACTATCGGGACTTGGTGAAGGTGACCGAGAACGGGACTTCTCTTCGTCAGGCTCTTTGTAAGATGGATTTTCATCATCACTGACATCTTCAATTTCGGAGAAGTCGAGGAGATCAGTAATAACGTCGTCTTTTAATACCAAAAACAAGAAAGAACCGTTTAGACACTTTGACCGGATGTGCTTTATGCAGGACAAATTACGCTGATAAAAATAATGTTCTACAACCGAACAGCCTTTATACAGGACAAAATAATATAAACTACAGTATATGAAATACTAAAAGGCTTGCGACTCAAAAAACTAATTGTTATTATTAAAGCAATATTTTACATCAATATGAAATTCACTGTAAAGTGGCAAAAGTTAAAATATCAACAAAATTTTAATTTTCACTTACCTCGTGAACCACGCGCCGCCATTGTTGTTGACAAATAACCAAACATTTCGGAAATGAGTGAAGTTACTTCCAATTTGCTGTCACCTATCAAAAATAGACCAATCACAGGTGATATTTTCGTGTGATTGACTAACGTCAAAATATTATTATCCAATGAATGAAGCTAAAATATGTAGGTCTGTATTTTGTACTTTGTAAAGGCCATCCGGTCATAGTTCAAGTCATTCTTTGAAAATAGTCGGCTGTAACGGTATAACTTATTTTAACCTTTGTGAAGGACTTGAGGTGTCAGGAGGATCAAATAAATATTATTTTTATGAGATAAATATTAAAAGCTGAGATGCTTAATCAAAGGCAAAAAAAAAAGAAAAATTATACAGAATATTTGGAAAAGACTAATGTCTATTCTGAATCAGAAAATTCAGCGTCATTATTAACGCCAGCAGCAAAAGATAAATGCCTAAAAAAGTCGTGATATGTAGCTGGAATAATTCCACTATGACACAGGCTTATCAAGTCTTCATATTTTGCCTAAGTTATAGGAAGACGGTTGAAATACAAGGGGCATAGCTCAGCCATACTATTCCTTTGGCGTCTACGGGTATTGGTATTGAGAGCGATTGTCATAGCATTACTGTCTGCCAAATCGTACCGATACATAATTTTAAAAAGATCTTCTGCACATACACTTACTTCTTTTATTTTATTCCATCTAACTGCGTTCCCATTCACATTTTTTGACCAATTACGTCCATTCAAAAGTGTTTTATAGTTTAAAAAATCTGTATGCTTCATTTCGATCACGTTATATGGTTTGCCCTCCTGTTTAGCCCATCTCACTAAGCTAAACCATTCAAAGGGTGTATAAATAAGTTTATTTTTAGACGAACGTTCTATTAGAGCATGTACGCTATCACCTTCTGCCTGGGTGTGACCTTTTTCTAGAAATGTATGTTTGATAGTAGTATTAAGCATAAGCTACAAGAAGGTGAAGGGTGCGGTTTTTCGAGATTTCCAATATCAGAATTGAAGTAACTTCTGGGTTATTATCAAAGAAATCTGTATCAATTATGTTTATATTGCTCATAAGAGCAATATAAACATAAAATGCAAACACGATACGATTGCGATTCTGACCGGCACAGTTGTCAGACCAGAATCGAAATTATTTTGCACCCTGTTCATGCAATTTATGTATGAAATGAGAAAGACAGCCTGATACCTCATTAGAACCACGTTTGGCTTCTCCCTCGTGCCACATATAACAATGACCCTCTTTATTTGCTAGGTCAAATATAGTAAAATTAAAGACGGACAGCTTCCGTTTGTAATATAAAATACTCAATTGGCCATGGGGTGCATTAAGAATCTTTTGAAAATCAAAAGTACCAGCATTTATTTTCCCTTGAGAAGATTTGCTTTCCTCTTTATCAGACTTGTCACGCGGACCGCGCGTGCCATGACGGCTGCGTGCGAGTCGGAGTGGTGGCTGGCGCCCCCCTTCCCATCCTGCCCAGCGGTAGCGATATATAAGCCCGATCGCGTCCTGGACTTCGCTTCTTCCGGCCCGGCTCCACACCTTCAGTTAAGTGTCCTGATTGTACAAGGACCACGAAGCAAGTCTTTAGCGAACCACGCCCTGACTATAGTTATATATAGTAAATATTGTTACTCTTATACTTGTAATCTAAATACATTAAAAGTGTAATTGTCATACGTTATATTATTATTTCTCTCGCATTAAATTCACCTAGGGACACCACGCCCCTACAGCGTGGCCTGTTCCTTTTAGATCTACTGATCTCCTACAGAAACCACTCTAAAGGTTACAGACTTCATAAGCTGTCGGGATAATTTCTTGTTAGTGACGTGAATTTCATAATCCATGACTTGCTGCTCTGATGGACTGTTAATATTTCTAAATATAAAAACTGAGCTTAAAGTTTTCATTTACAATGTCTCGATATAGACGTTCGGATTTAGCGTTCTCTTCATATGTATTAGACTGAAGCCACTCATTATACATTTCAAATAATTTATGAAAATTTAAATCTCCATCCAAATATAACTTATTTGACTTTTGCCTAGTAAAATGTGACTCGACAGGCTGCAAACTCTTAATATGGTCACACACACTGGTTATAACAGACTCTGTCTTTTTTATAGGGTGGTTTGAGTGTTTTCCTCTTTGATCTGGAATTAGTATTCCAGTAGTCATATCTATCTTTTCTAGGGCCTTATTAATAACCTGATCACTGACGGAAATAGTGCTCAAAAAATGTTTTTGCATACATCCACATAATTGTTTTCACCATGATCTAGTGGCAATGAGTACTTTAACGTGTACTTACGCCTTGAAATGGTATCTGTGTAGACTCTGCGTTTAATATTTTTTTTACTAAGCTGGCTATATACGTCCATTGTTTTTCTCGATTTCCCAAACTCCAAAAACTCTCAAATATCTTCTGTCTTTCTCCTTCACTTAATTTATCAAAACACTTTTTGCGGCAGTGACATGGCGGGCCTATCTTTCTCTTTGCTTGAATTTTACCATTTCTTGACATGTACTCTTTTCCCATATTACGTAAATTCTTTCTCTTATTGTCTATCCATTCATTAAAATGTCTTTTTCTTATATTGCCCTTATCTTTCCTTGGTTGACGACGGCGACCGCTTGTGCTAGGACTATTATTCGAAATATCTGACAGCGGACTATAATTGTTTATTGTTGTATATGTTGAGCAGCTAGACAGATAACCTGGTGAGGGTACAGGCAAAATATCAAAAGTTGATAAGTTTTCCTTTTGTATATAATAAGGGCAAAAATCATTATCACAATCGTAGTCTAAGTGGTTGGTACTACAAGAAGGTGAAGGGTGCGGTTTTTCGAGATTTCCAATATCAGAATTGAAGTAACTTCTGGGTTATTATCAAAGAAATCTGTATCAATTATGTTTGCTAGCTCATTAATTTCCGACTCATTAGAGCTTATTGGTAATGGAGACTGAAACAATAATAATGTTTTGTATAATAAATGATCAGTAGATTCGGGGAATCGAACCTGAGATCTCGGCGTGCTAATACAATGCACTAGGTATGCATCTAGCTATTGAGGCAGTCGTACTTACCATTTAAAGATCGACTTTTCAATTGATGACTTGACTTACAACGTAAATTTAAAATAAAAAAATAGTAAATCCAACGTAAAATATAGCATTTCAATATACAACAACATTTTAATGAACGATTTCCGAAGTAAAATGTTGTATTTATTACATACAACAAAATCTTTACCTTCAACGAAAACGTAAAATATTGTATGTATCACATACAACATTTTTAATGAATGCTGAATGCTCACCGGCGAATATTGTCGTAAGTAATCTATACAATATTTTAGGTTGATGCCACCATAAAAAGTGTTAGTAACCTAATTCATGCTACTGAAATAATACTAAAATAAACTTACCTATAATATTTCGTAGGCTTGAATCAGGAAAACTGTTTAATTCTATTTCGTTTACTGAAATATTGTTATTTTCAATGGGTGTATCGGTGTTATTACTTTGTATATTCGCATTATTAAGTAAATCACATATTCGACGCTCTCTTGATATAATACTTGTACGATTCATTATAACAAATATGAAGTAAACTAATTACGTTAATGAATTAGCAAATAAATTAGAAGCGCTTCCAACGTGCATGAGGCCGGTTGAAAGTCCGGCGTGGTCTGTTGTATGTAACCAATACGAGGCGCGAGCGTGTGATTCTACCCGCCCCGCGCCCCGCGTACACAAATGTATAGGCATATACATTGGTCTAATCCGTTCGCGTTTGAAAATTACAACATTATGCGTCTGACAAATCCTTTAAAAATTGTGATTTTGTTATTTTTTCACTTTTAATGGATATAATGATTCATATTAGGATATTTTTCAAGAAAAAAGCAAAATAGCATTTTTGTGGCATACAACAACTTACGTGGGAGGTATCGAAATCGTCGCTTTGGCTAAACAGGGTTCTCGTCAAACATTTGGGGATCCGGTCGAAATGTCCAGTTTACTTTTCCACTCTTCTTCATCAGCGTCAGACTGGTCCGAATCAGAACTCGAGTCGTCAATTACAGGTAATAAGGGTCTTACTGGCGATAAAGGTCTTACTGGCGATAAGGGTCTTTCAGGTGATAAAGTTCTTTCAGGCGATAAGGGTCTTGTATCAGAATTAGCGGGTAAAACAGGTCGTGGTCGAGTTACGCGATTAATTCTGGAAGAACTTGGAGAAGGGCTACTACTTATATTGCGTCCATCAGCTTGCATGTCGGGGTTATTAACCTCATCATCATCTAGTCCTGCCAATATACTTTCAAGTCTAGCTGTACTAAATTGTTCTTCTTCCTCTGACTCAACATAATCGTCTGATAATTCTGGATTATCAGGTAACCCAAATAAATCATCTAAAGCCTCTTCTATCTCTAAATCTCGTAATATTTTTCGACTCATCTGTAAAAGAAAAGAAATAAATCACAACCACAAGCAAAAACTGAAAATCTATTCCGAAAACACCGAAGTCCCCAGTGGGCAGAGGGAACATGCAACCCACCTTAAAAACAATATATTACGAAAAATCAAGATGTGTAAATAGATAAATATGCACCATATAATGTACACTGAACATAAATAAAACCAATAAGTAAAATAAATACCTTTCGCTAGTAGCTTTCGAAAGATTCTCTTCGATTTTATTTTTTATTCAAAATAACTCCACTTTGAAAACATGATCGCAACTAATAGAAAAAGTCAAACTGTCAGCTGTCACATTTTTATGTCAAATGTGTGACACTAACCTACTTATGTTGCCAATATAAAAAAAATTATGTTTTGGAATATACATTTAATTTTTTTTATCGATTAACATAGTGGTAAAAATGGTACCTTTGCCTTAAAAAGGAAGCATTTGGATATTAGTAAACTCATTTAATAGCATTTATTATTTAATTCACCTTCCAAAAAATTAAATCGATACAAATCTTCTAAAGTAGAAATAAAATAATATATTTTTCTTGTGCATTAATTTTCGCTTACTAACTAACATTGAGATCAATTAACAAGTCTCATTTAGAACACACTAAAACAATACAAACACTCAAAACAAAAAGACTTCTAAAACAAAACAATTTTCTTTTTATCATATATTGAAAAATGTTTTCTATCTTTGGTTAAACATAAAGCAACTTTGCAAAAAGTACAAAAAATTGTGCTTCTGCTATTACACCTTTCATATCGGCACACCTTTGTTGCATCGGTAATACTGATGGCAAATTCAGTGTTCCATGTCTTCTCTTCATACTTGTCGGTATCGCAACAGCTGTGCTATTCTGTAAAAACAAGATTTCGATCTCACATTTCATCAAGAACTCACTCTCACTTCGCTTGTCACCCACGCTCTTACTCTCGGGGTATTCTGTTGTGCTATACAAGGTCAGGTGAAGTGAGTTGAGGTCGAAAACTCAGGTGAGATCATATATAAACATTAGTGTAGGCCAATCTACGTTTCGGTTTATTGATACATATTATCAATAAGCTTTTTCTTACAAATATGGCAGCCAAAATTCCAGATAAATATTATTTTTATCTTAATTAATGCTAAACATAACAATTTTTAATTTACCTTGACGTTAAACCATTATTTAAACACAATAAACTTATATTTGGCTCAAAATGCTTGGTGCCAAAGCTTTAAACAATCTGTTAAAAAAAGATACGCGTCAAAACTTGAACTGTTTGGTCGAGTGTATCGAGTGCTATAGTTTATTATTTTTAAACGTATTTAATAAGTGCTTAATATTCAATATGGAGTAAGTATTTTGGTTAAATCATTGTTGTTCATTAAGATATTTTTCAAAAAGTAATTTGGTACATTAAATATATGAATTCTTTTTTTTAGTCCTATTGAGCGCGTTTCTCATCCTTCTTTGGCTCAAGTCGAAACTTTGATCCAGTATTTAGAACAAAAACCGCATCTCGCGAAAGGTTTCCTAAAGACCCAAAGGGGATTGCTTTAGAAACGGGCCGATTTAATTAAGGGTTGTGGGTGTTTGAGGTGGAAGGGGCAGAGCCTTCTGAACACTCCCCAATTACCCCCTTTGCGCGCAAATGTTTAGTTTCCGAGAAAATAAAAATTTAAATTGTTCATACTTAACCTCAAAATTGTGACATTTTATATTAGTGTCTTGCATAAAATCAGTTGTTTTGGAAGCAACTTACAACTGGGACATCTCCGGCGCTGTAGGAAGTGCAGCCTCTTCGCCATTGCGTAACAAAGCGCAAGCATCCGCACTCGCCTACGCAGCTTCGGCTTGCTGGTCGCTGTACAGCTGGCGGAGGCTGCCCTCCCTCCGCGCCTCCGGCTTTTTATAACCACTCTAGGGGTAGGGTATAAAGTACTGGGGAGAGTCGGGGTAGGCTAAGGAGCGGGTCAATTCAGTGATCAATTTTTAAGAGCACTTTAACTTTGTAAAGAAAGTGAAAAGTAGGTATTTAAAATAGTATTTTTTTCTGGCGCGACAAAAGTTACGTTTCATTTCACGTAAAAATAATATCTTTTACCAAATTTGGTGAAATAAAATGATCATTTTACAATAAATGTTTTGTTACATATATACATAATTAAAAATAGATCTTTATATCACATTTTATCAAAAAAAGACGAAACAAATTACGTTGGTGTCATCAAAAAGCCGTTCCATTTCACGTGTTTATAAAAACGCATAATAAAAAAACTACGCGAGTGCGCGGGATGGGAATGTTTCCTAGGGGTTGGAAAACCCACCCCCAACATATTTCAATCAGCACCAACCCCTGTTTCGATCGGCCCGTTTCTAAAGCCAACCCACCCAAAGCGCTAGAGCTAAAGCACAAAGGGAATGGGAAATAATTGCGCTAAAATTAAACAGCATTGGTGGAGGCGCTCTAAATAAATGCAAAGAAATGGATGAAGGTACGTTCACAAGTGGTTTTTTTAAGGGTCGGCCAACCACTTATGACCACTTAAAATAACTTTGCACAGGACTAAATTACGGTTTTTGTGACTTTTATGTATTAAATTTAAACGTTTGTTTTTCCTAGTATTGGTCTGACAAAAAAAGTGCAGTGAAAAAAAAGGAAGTGCACGAGCTGCTGTTAGACGTAAAACTGGTGGAGGGATTGAGGAGTTGCCTGAGATGACTGATGTTGAAGAAAGAATAGTGGCTTTGATGGGTGGTGGAGGATTTGCAACTGGTGATGTTCATCTGCAGCTTCAGGTTTTTGATGTCAGTTAGTTTTTGTGGAATATAATTTCAGTTGTACAATGTCACAAGTTTAAATATAAATAATAAAAATATTGATTTACAGGAGCCAACACCATCCTTAGATGACAGTCCATCTATTTTAGCTGGACATCAGGGGCAAATAACAGATCCTGGCCCAAGTACAAGTGGCCAATATGTAAATGCCTCAGTGTTTTATCCAGTGAGTCTAATACATGTAACCTTTCTCAAAATTAAATACTGAGGGATTAAACACTTCGGTCTAGTTTTGCCTAGTGGATTATAACTACCTAGCTATTGAGCATTAAACAACAAAAGTTAATCTCTTGTCATAAGTGGAAAACTACAAGTACTAACAGTGTAAAACCTACACTGTTGTAGCCCTAGGCCTGCAATAAAAAACTGTGTCCACATTGCTTGAAATAAAATATGATACAATGTTTACAGGACACTATACATATGGATTTGTCTGGTGATAACAGAGGAACACCACTCCCACCCACAACAGTACAGGCGCATTCTCCAAGGGTGGTAAGATTTGAATCATATTTACTTAAAAAGCCCTGGAACTTCACATACTCAGACTTAAAATTCAATTTACTATACTTATCTTTTACATATTAACAGATAAACTTGCACAATTGCATTTGCATTTGTTTACTTGTCGCTGATTGGTGTAAATGATTATTGTACACATTAGTGTTAGAGTTACTTGTATGACTAATAAATGGGATATAAGATAGGTGAAAAATTGTAAATATATTCTCAGTTGAATCAGTCTGCGTGTTTCAATATAACCCTAACGGTTACCAGCTACGGATCTGGCTTCTGCCCGCCGGCTAGTAACGCGTTAAATTGGTGACCCCTGACCTCTCATCGTTCTAGTGCTGTTGTAATATCGGTTCACTGAACCGACACCCAACATCTGTTGGTTTTCGGCCAAATCTAGACGTACGAACACGCTACCTTATCGTCATGATACAAGAAAAAGATGAAGAATCCACCGACAAGTAAGTAACGACCCTTCTCCACGGTGATGTCGCTACAATCTCACTGCCTGCACGTCTACCACCATTCTGGCGTCAAAACCCACGACTGTGGTTCGCACAGTTTGAAGCCGCCGTCGCCGCCAGCAAGATGGGAGAAGAACAGAAATTCAACCTCGTCCCGTTGCTAGGCTGTAGCGACCTCAAACAAATCGGCGACATCATATTAAACCCGCCATCGACCAACAAGTATATTACGCTAAAGAACAGACTGATATCGACGTACCAAGAATCAGACCATCGTCAGCTACAGCTCAGCGGCCTAGAGCTCGGCGACATGAAACCTAGCCAGTTATTACGTAAGATGCGCGATTTGAGCGGTAAATTACTAACAGATGAAGCTCTAAAAGTTATGTGGCTCAACCAATTACCCACACAAGTCCGCGCCGTACTCTCCGTGAACACTGAATCGTCGCTAGAATGTTTAGCTGTGATTGCCGACAAAATGGTTGAACATTTCGAACCCGCAACAGTCGCCGCAGTCCAGACTACAACCTCTACGCCGGCGCACACATCAAGCCCGTCGTGCTTACATTGCCCAACTACAGAAAATCTACAGTTCGACCTATTATATAAACAAATAGAAAAACTAACGCTGGAGATCGCCGAGATTCGAACCAATCAACAACATGCGTCGTATCGCTATGGCGCCACTCGTTCGCATAGCAACAACCGATCGCGATCGAACTCGAGATACCGTGCCCGCTCAAACGGCAAACCCGGCGATCCCGACTGGATGTGTTATTACCACCTGCGCTATGGAGTTAAAGTAACAAACATAATAAGCCTATGCAAAACAACATAGTTAACTTAATATTTAAATTATTTTGTATATTAACAAGCATTATAATGTGTTGCTACAATGTTTAACAAATCACTTAACAATCATATCATCTCATTCTCTAGGTGTCACCAATATTAGCACAACAGCCTGATGTTTCAGCCCCTGGAAACAGAAATATGACACCACCTGGTGATGATCTCAGTGCAGCTACAAGTAAATATTCTAGTATTATTTTGAATTAATTTGTTTTTAAATTTTAGTTTGCATTGTGACTTTTATGGTTACACCATTTGCCTTCTTGCGAGTATTTTGATTACGGCTGGTTCAATGGAGAGCCACCTTGTGTCACATATTTTTGTGATTTTCAACGGCTCTTCTCCACAGTTTATGAGCTTATATATTTCATCGTACTCCTCCCTTGGTTTTGGTGAAATCGAGAACCATTTGTAGATTTCACGTACAAAGAATTCAATATTGCGAGGCAAAGTGTTTTCAGACGCATGAGACACTGCCAACTGCAGAGAGTGGCAAATGCATCTAATTAATACAAGGTTTTCGAGCCCATAATCTCTTTTCAAAATTGCATGCACACCATTATTAATTCCTACCATGACTGATGCGTTATCAGTCCCAATGCCTATCATATTTTCCAATTGCATGTTGTGATCCTGTAAACAAGTGATTAAGCCATCAACTATACCGCGTGCGTCAGAAGTTTTAATATGCACTAAAGTCAGAAAAGAACTAATTATATTGTTCTGGCTATTACTGAAGTAACGTATGACAACCCCAACGTATTTAGATACACTAATGTCTGTAGAATCGTCAATGATTACGCTGTATTTTTGCTGGTCGACATCGGCTAGCAATAAATTTCGAAAGTGCGGTGCCAAAACATTGTTAATGGTTGCTGTACACTTTATCCGGTGAAGTTTCAAATTCGTGGCCGCCTCGGAATCTTTAAAACAATTTTTACAAGCTTCACTCAAATGATCTACACTCAGGATAGCACTGTGCTCAGCGATGTATAGGCATAAAGTTCCTACTGCTACACGTACAGCTGGGGGTAGTCGTGGTATCTTAGGTTGAAAGGCAATTGTTTATTACCTGAAAATAATACAGATTTCATCATTTCACAGTTCGCGACTTCGTCCGCATATATTTAAACTTACATGCCCAATTTTTCAAAATGAAAAGTACCCTATATTTTCTGAGTATCAAACTACCTTTCTGAGGCTCTCTGACAAATTTTATCAAGATCAGTCCAGTAGTTTGGCCATAAAGAAGTACCTAACAAATGAACAGACATACGTAGGTGGACAAACTAATTTTCACATAATTTATATAATATTAGTGTGCATGATCAAAGTAAGTGGGTAAAGTCGAAACTATTTGCTGAGAAGAAACAACAAACTCACCTGTTTATAACTCAATTTTTTGTTTGTGTTTTTTAGTTCCACTGTGCTTTTTAATATCATATATTTTCGCATTAAACTCTGTTGTGCATAAAATACACATTGCTTTGGAAGCATCACCACGGATGGGTTTCAACCATCCTTTAAATTCTGCCATATTTTCCCATTCAGTGCGATATTTCTGGGAATAGTTTTTCTTTTTATAAGGTAAATCCATTTTAAATGATTTGGTTAAGTACAAATGCGAGTAGCACGGCACGGAACAAAAACGAAAAGTAAATAAATTCACATTGCCCGGTATTTCCCCTGCAGACGCGGGAATCGGAATCCTCGCAAAATTCCATAGACAATGTTCGTTCAGAAATAGATTATATGTAGATTGTGAAAACAAGTGTTATAGAATGGAAGTATACAATATTACGTATTACTATTTTGCTGTAATTTTACCTTGTCAATAATTAAAAGCTTCGAGATTAAAAGTTGCTAAATTTGTGGCTAAAATGTTTAGCCAACAATATTTGATATTTTTGGCTAAATTAACCTTAAAAGTTGCCAGATATAGCCAAAAAATGGCTAACTTGGCAACACTGTCTAGAGGACCGATTAGTGTCGATGATGGAGCAACGCATTGATGCGGATCGCCTATTGGCGCAAGCCATTTTATCTCTAGCAGAGGTATTAAGGGCTCGTGTAGAATGATAAAGAAATTAATAAAACTTATATTCAGTTTATAAATATGTGAATTTATTTCCGAGTAATAAAGTGTAATAAAAGAAAACTTATCTAGAATGCCATAATCTATTTACTAAACAATTTCTTGAGTTGCGCCCCCGAGCAACGTCAGATTCTATTTGTAGGCCCCTGGGACGGGTTTCTTGTTGCAATGAATTCTCCTGTTGCAACTCTTCCTCACTTAGAATGGGAGCAGACAAACCAGCACGATTGCATATGTTGTGTAACACACAACAAGCTATTACAATCTTAGTAGCGACATCAGGATGGTAGTGTAATACTCTGTGTACTAAAAGACAACGAAAACGTGCTTTTAGTACTCCAATTACCCTTTCCACTGTATTGCGTGCAGTGGCATGGAGTTGATTATAATTGCCATCTGGAGTGCTCTCATTTGCACCAGCAATTGGTGTCATCAAATAAGGGCGCTGTGGATAGCCAGCATCTCCTAAAATAAAGACGAATAATCGAAATCAGGCTCATTTATCCTATAAATCAGGCGGCCATTTAGGCTGTCATAAGGTAAACAGGCACAAATTAAAGTGTCTTTAAGAAGTAATTAGATAATTTACCAAGTAAATACACTACTTCACCAGAATTTGTCAACTCTTCCAAATGATCTTTTATGATAGAATTATTAAATATAAAAGCATCATGAGTGGCACCCCCATATGATGCATCAACATGTATAATGTTGAGATCTGCATCAACAATCTACAAAAAAATAATGTGTGCCAAGTACCAGAACAAACTATATCAGTAATATAAAATTAGCAAATACACAAAATAAATACGTAATATATTCTTGCAAAGATACTGACCAACATAACATTTCTGGCATGAAATCCTTTACGACAATAAAATCTTTCTTCATCTTCATGTGGCCTTAATATTGCAACAAATGTGCCATCAATGCATCCAATTATTCCTGGAATATGGAATTTTTCATAAAACCTGTAATTTTATAAGACTTGATTAAGGACACCTATTCAAAAAAATCTATATTTATATAAATGTTTAATTTTCTTTGTGTGCTGTGCAATGTGCTTTTTAAATGTGATAAGTTATTGAAGATTCTTATCTTTGTTGTAATAATCGTCTTTCAGAATAATTTTGCGGGAACCTTATATATTTCTTAATTATTGTGGGATGATTTAACACTTCCACAATTTCTTTTATACTTCGAGATATGGAGGTCTGAGATAAATATGTCTCAATATTTCTTCCCAATATTTTTTGATAACTGCCACTTGCTAAAAATGCTAGTGTACAGAGGAGCTGAAAAGAATAAATAGGCGTTAATTAAAATAATCATGATATCATATCAATGAAAAGAAAACAAGAATAAGTAGATTACCTTAGACCTATTTGTGTGTCCTCTTCCCTTACGCCTAATTACTGGTAGGAAAGGAATTAGTTAATTTTCTAACTGATGAAATAGTTCCTCCGAAAGTCTATACATATGAACGAATTCGTCACTGCTCATAGCTAAGGACAAATTTCTTATATTTTGGGCTTGGCGACGGCTGGAACACAAGTCCATATCGTGGGCCTCCTTTAGTATATTCAAGAAAACAAATGATCGTGCCATCCTGAAAATGAACGTAAATGTTGATAATAAAATATTGACCGTATATCTTTTGATTTTGGCAACAAATTTGTACTTACTTGTTGTAGTAAAACTTTGTGAATCTTGGTAAAAATTTACAAAATAAAACTTAATTCCAAGTTTTCACATAAATCTCACACACAAAATATTAACTTTTAGATTGACGTTTAAAATCAAAAGTGACACGCGAAGTGAATAGCGAAAACTGAGTACCGAATACCAATTACTGTCAATTAACCAAGTTCTCACTCGAAAATAGTTCATCTCACTGACGTTTTCACTTGACGGCGCTAGTGTAGTTTTCATACCAACAAGCTTTTGTTTGTGAATACCAAATACAGTTTTCACTGCGGATTCGAACGTGAGTTCTAAAGTGAGTCACTACAGAATAGCACTGCAGCTCCAAGATGACCTGGTGGCGCTGATTTATTAAAATAAGTATCTCGCAATATTTTGAAGTCTATTTTAAAGCGATCGTTAATCGTCTCAACTCCCCTTCGGAATATCGTTATGAGTCTGGATTTGTTGGCATCCACTGTGTTGAATTGGGTTTCATGTTACCTCTTAGATGGCGGCATGTGCGGCTTAAAACCACATTTTTCTAAATCAAGAATAGCCTCTCGGAATCCTCGATTTAAATTAGTGCGTCGCCTGCGTTTAAAAACCACTGAATAGGTGCTTCTACTGATGGAATATTGTGATTGTTTAATACATTCTGCATTATTGTAGCGTCTGACTTTGTAGCTGCATATGCACTGTGATTCCGCCCTAGGCCATAAATTGAAAAATTTCATTGTCTTACTCCAGTAAGATCACCTCATTAAGTCATTAGCTAGTTCACATACTTCCAAAAACTATAAATACCAACGTAATTAGGTCAAGGTATCATTCACTTTTGTGCAGCGGAAGTGAGCGCATCGCGATACTAATTAACGCTACGTGTGAGTCATTAAAACTTAATCACGTTGTTTTTGAGTGTCACCATTTCAAATCAAGTGTTTACGTATTGTGAAGGTATGGATGTTCAAGAGAAAGGTATGTACTTTTATTATCAACCACTTTTTATTTATTTTTATGCACATATTATTTTGTATCATTTTATTATTGAGGGTAGTTTTCTTTTTAAAAAATGTGATGTATATTTATATCTTTTGGACCTACAACTTTTCGCTGTACTTTGCTGCCCTTGAAGCATATCTTTTTAGAATAAGGAGAACATCCTTATAAAGGGCTATAAGTTTCATCTGCCTCTTCCTGCCTCTTCTTACGTTAGTGGGCTGTCAAAGTATGTATGCCCATAGAATAAAATTAAAGTCATTTTTTTAAGTTCAGTTTTTATATTGTTTCAGGTACATTTTCAAATGTTCTGTATCGAGGATGTCAATTTTTAACATTTGGTACTCTAAAGTGGGTAAACCAAATGAAAAATCACAGCATGTCCTGAACACTTTGACTGAAACATCATGCCTTTCTGATTACATCGAAAACTTACTGAAAACAGCCTTAGAATTACGAATGTATGTAAACGAATTTCTCATTACTGGGCCAAGTCGAATCGTACTAAATCTAAATTCTTAGAAATGTGTTCAGATTGGCTGCATGAAATTGAAAATATTGATGTAGAGCGAACTAAGGTACGTGTATCTCTGAACTTTGACGAAGTTGAAGCATCAACATCTTCATCGTCTGGCCGTCGGAAAATGAACTTTGACGAGACCAGTAAACGTACAAAAAGGAGAAGATAATTTGTCTAAGCAAGATCCTTCTCTTGTACATTCATTGCTTAGTGCTTCCGATGATAGTTTATTAACTTTTCCTGAAATCGATGCTAACGAAGTTTTATCGCTCATTGTCGAAGCTCACTTAACTCGACATCAATATTTATTAGTAAAGAAATTTATAAACAATAAGTTTTCAAAAAGCATTTTGCCATCTTACCAAATTGTTGTGGAATCGAAAAAACACTGTTATCCTCCAGATATAACTGTTAGCGAATCATCTGCCGAAGTCGAACTTCAAAGTTTATTAGATCATACAGCCAATCGAATTCTCAAGTCTCAAAAGGTTGTTTTGGATAGGGTACCTAAAGAATCCTAGGATAAGATAGTGTAATGTTGGGGATCAATAAATAGACAACCACCTCTATAGAAAGCCGTATATTGCATTGAATTAATTATAAAGTACAGTGCGCGTTGGCGTAAACTACAAACTAAGCATATTATTTGATACTTACAAACTAAAAGAGCATACCTATTACATATTCTAAAGTAAAGAAGCTTACACTCTTATACACACACTACACCTCCCGGGGCAAAAGAAAAAAAAAAATTGTAAGTTATATATATTTTTTTTTTTTATGTATTACCAATTACACAAAAGTATATAAACTAACTACGGTTTTCTAAAACAGTAACTTCTACACCTTATACAATACTATTATAATGCTATATTTCTATTTATGTACCTTATCACTTTTCTAACTGCAGTTAAAGAATGATATTTATATAAAGTAAAAAGTTAATAATAAAAGGTAATTAAAAAAAAAATTACATTAAAAAGTAATTAGAATTACATT
This sequence comes from Catocala nupta, assembly GCA_963675205.1. Lineage (NCBI taxonomy): Eukaryota > Metazoa > Arthropoda > Insecta > Lepidoptera > Erebidae > Catocala > Catocala nupta. The sequence goes on from OY776106.1 coordinate 6,736,469, forward strand.
GCATCTAGTCTTAATATTATCGGTAGTAAGGTCTAGTCCTATTCTTATGAACTAGTTCTACTTTATTATTCTTACATATTTTAACATTACAACCTAAATCTTCTATAATTTTATAGAGACCTTCATATATGGCATCTAATTTTCGACCTGTTTCATTTTTCAAGAGCACCAAATCATCTTTGTCGTATTTCATAGAGTTAATAGATTTATCATACAAACATTTACGTTTTTGTTTATTACTTAGTAATTTTTCCTTTGCATCGGCATGTGCTAACTGTAACCTATATTTTAGTTGTAAAGGATAGTCATCACTATTGTATAATGGTTCTACTTTTACACTGATTCTATTAGGTATTCTACAGAGTTTACCAAATACAAGTTCGTATGGCGTATAATTTGTTTCAGAATGGACTGTGTTGTTAAAACTAAAACACCAAAACGGTAACCAATAGCTCCAAGTGTCTGTGTGATTTTCACATTGGATCCTTAAAAATGCACCCAAGGTTTTGTGCGCATTTTCAAGAGCTCCTATGGACTGGTGATGATATGCTGTAGAGGATAATTTATCAATATGAAGAATTTTACAAACCTGTTCCATAGTTGAAGAGATGAATTCAGTGCCTCGATCTGTTGCTATTGTCCCAGGACTACCGAACCTTAATATGAACTGTCTAACAAATGCATCTGCAATTGACACAGTTTCTTTATTTTTAAGAGGAATTGCTTGGACAAATTTTGTTAGTTCACATTGTATAGTCAGTATATAGCAATTACTATCGATGTCCCTATCCAAAGGTCCTACTACGTCTAAATAAATCTTATCGAATGCCGAGGATGCCGTTGTTGTAATTTCCATCGGCTCTTTTATATATCGAAAATATTTAAATTTTTGACATTGTCTACATTTTTTAACAAATTCTTGGACGTCCTTCTCAATACTTGGCCAATAGTATCGTTTCTTTATAGTATTAACCATTCTGCGCACCCCAGCATGTCCACTAGATGGCAATAAATGAAAGTCATTTATAATAATAGTTTTTTCATTATCGTCACTAATTCTTTTTATTCCCCGTAATATACAAATTTTTGGTCCGGACCATTGCGTGAGAGATGATACTTCCTCACACAAATTCTTTATAAAATCTATATTATCTTCATATTTTATTATACAAACTTCATTAATACCTATCTTCTCACAAAATAATCTTAATTTATGCACAAATTTGGCTCGCGAAAATTGCGCCTTGAAATCAAGATTTATAAATAACATTTTTCTACTTGAAACAAAAGCAAAACTTTCTGATTCTTCAGTTATCCATTTAACAACTCTAAATCTTTTTAAGTCTCTACTTTCAATAAAACACATTTCTACTGTTTCACACGGTTTTCTTAATATATCCACAACCCTTGGTTGATCAGGCCTCGTGTTGATGGATTTACTAAGTGCCGTTTTCTCATAATTCTTCATACTTTCCTCCATATCATTCATCCTTTTCTTCTGAGCCCTTGTCAACACAGCTACAACTTGCTCATGCATACTCTTAAGGTCATCTGATGTTAAAGAAATTCTCGATAAAGCATCCGCAACAACATTTTCTTTCCCTTTCACATACACAATCTTAAAGTCATATTCTTCCATAGTTAATCGAAATTTAAGGAGTCTGCTAGAAGGATCTTTTATTCCAAAGAGGTTTGTGATCTGTCATGATAGTAAATTTTCGTCCATACAAGTAAGGCCTAAAATATTTAACAGACCAAACGATTGCTAGAAGTTCTTTTTGTATCGTAGGTTAATTCTTTTCTGCTTTATTTAATGGTCTACTTGCGTATGCTACTGGTCTAAGATCTTTATTACACAATACTGCACCAATGGCAATACCTGAAGCGTCTGTTTGTAATATAAATTCGTTACTTTCCCTAAAATCAGGATATTGTAGAATTGGTGAAGAAATTAAAGCGTGTTTTAGAAAATTAAATGCATTTTTACATTCTTCTGACCAAATAAAACTTTCATTTTTTCTACATAACTTGTTAAGAGGCATTGCTATTTCCGAAAATGATTTTATAAATCTACGATAATAATTACAGAAAGCTACAAAACGTTTAACTTCTTCGACATTTTTAGGAGTAGGGTAATTTTTTAATACTTTTGTTTTTTCTGGATCGGGTAAAACTCCTTTGTCTGAAACGACATGGCCTAGATAAAGTAGTTCTTTTCTTAAAAACTCGCATTTTGTGGATTTAATTTAAGATTTACTTTTCTTAATCGTTCCATAATGCTCATAAGATTTTGGTTATGGGATACTAGATTTCTTCCTATAATAACAATGTCATCTTGATATAATAGACATTTGTCGTATGTCAACCCCGACATAGCCACTGACATCATACGACTAAAGGCATTAGGACTTGTTTTAAGGCCCATTGGTAAACGTTTCATTTGATATTGGCCTGTATTTGTAGTAAAAGCAGTTAATCTACGACTAGCAGGTTCCAAGGTCACTTGATAGTAACCTTGGTAAAGGTCAAGATGACTAAAATAAACAGCCCCCGAAAGAGAATCTAATATTTCATTTATATTGGGAAGTGGAAATTTATCATTACAAATCATTTCATTTACTTTCCTATAGTCCACAACTAACCTCCATTTCTTTTCAGTGCTTTCTTCTTTATTTCTCTTAGGTACTAATAAAACTGGACTTGATCATTCACTGTTCGCCTTTTCTATAATATCATTACCTATCATTTTATTTATTTGCTTATCTATTTCTGGTTTTAACGCCTGTGGTAACCTATATGGTTTAGTATAAACCGGAGTACAATTTGCCTTTACGACTATTGCCTGTTCATAAATGTTAGTAGTTGTCAGTTTGTCCCCTTTTACATAAAAAACATCTGCATATTTAGCACATATCGTTTCTATGGATTCCCTCTCTTCTTCATTAAGGTAATTTAACTGTAGTTCAGATAATAAATTATTTACTCTAGGTACGTCTACATTGTTATCATTGAATTGACAAATATCATAATCATGCAAAGATTGCAAGTTAGGAATAAAAGTTGGTACAATTATGTCTTTTTCACTGACATTAAGTATTCTTACAGGAATCCTATTATTTCTTACTTTTGCTATCGCGTTTGCCACAAACACATCCGTCGTCAGCTCTTTACCACAAACAATCACTTCATCATTCATAGATTGGTTAACATAATAAAAGCAGTTAATCTACGACTAGCAGGTTCCAAGGTCACTTGATAGTAACCTTGGTAAAGGTCAAGATGACTAAAATAAACAGCCCCCGAAAGAGAATCTAATATTTCATTTATATTGGGAAGTGGCTAGATGGCGCTACCGTCACGTAAACATACATTCTGTGCTCTTCCGAACAATTTATCTTTTAAAAATAATCTACCAAAGTTTTATCGCATCAGAACGTTACTTTAGTGAAATAAAAGTGCAATTAACAAGGAAAAGTGTTATCTCAAAGAACTGTTTAGTAACTATAATAAAAACTCTGATTTAAGTGACGACCTATCTCCAAGTGACAAACAACAAAAACAATAGTGAAGTGCTCATTATTCATGCTGGAACCTCAAATAAAAAGGTGTGTAGTGCATTGAACTTTTATATATTATATATTGACAAACTTTGACTAAAATTAACTAACAGTGACCAAATAACACAATAAACTTGACCGTTATCAAAATTATATTTGAACTTTGACGTACAAACTAGCGTAACTTGTGGTGAATAGAGATAACACCAAGATACTTTGTGAGATTACTGCCACCTGGTAGTGAGTAGTGGAACTGTTAAATAATTGAGTATCTTGATATCGATCATTCTAATAGTTTAAACAGTTCAACGTTAGGTGGCGCTACACTATTGATAATGATGGATGGACATATTACTTTCCGTAAACAGCGTAGAACTGGATCATTAAACGATATATCACAAGGAAGTACAACATTATTTGACGCAACCATGTTAAGTCTACAAGATTCATCATTAAATACCAGTCAAAATGTTCTAGACTTACAAGAAAAATTGCTGGAAATGACTAGTAATATTGAAAGTGCGCATGCAGAAATTGAAAATTTAAATGCTGAAAACTTAAGGCTGAAGTCGGATTTACAAAAATGCGTGATGATAATTGAAACGTACAAAAAGATTCACTCTAGTGAAATAATAAACATGACACCAATTTCGGGGCGCAAACGGAAAGCTAAACGATTAAGTACTAGGAACGGAACGCCTATAAAAATAAAGGAGCAATCATTAGAAAAAACTCATCAAACTAGTGTAGAAGATAAAAGTTTTATAAATGAAAATCTCGAAGAGGTGGCGCCGACGCCTGAAAAAATTAATATAGCAAACACTACAATTGCACAGCAAGTACAAGATTGCACAGGCACCAATGAAATTGACGACAATATGTATGAATTAGATTTACCCTACAATAGGCAATCTTCACTTCCATCAAACAAATTATGTGCTACTACGAAGGATACTCAAATATCAAACAATATGAATGGGGAAATAAAGAACAAGATTATCATTATTGCGGATGAGCAGGGACGTTTTGTGCGACGTGCGTTACAAAACCTGATTGGCGACCAATACCAGGTAACCTGTTTTTGGAAATCGGGTGCTACCCTACAAGATGTCTTGCTCTCAGATCATACTCAAATAAAGACATTGACTAATAGAGATTATGTTGTTGTATTAGGCGGAATGCATGATAGATCACCAACTATTTTAAAGATTTGTATAAGTAATTTTTTGTGTCAAACCAGGAATACTAATGTTATTTTTTGTGAAATCCCATACAACAAGTGTCTAAGAGAAAATAATTTAAATTACGAATTAAAATTGTTATGTTCCAAATTCACAAATGCTACATATCTTGACATGGGCTTTAGTGTTGAAATCCCACGCTGGACTTTCTTTGCGCGACACGTATGTCAATTAGTACTTAGGGAAATACTGCGTTCTGATTACCAATTACGATGTAAAGATTCGCATATCAAAATGAATATACTCAAACCTATAATGTTAGAGAAGGCAACCCAAACTAATGCTATGATAAAATGCAACTGTAAATGTAATATTCTAAACTGTGAAAACCCCACAGATATGACAAACCTACCACAGGAATGTACAGATACTAAATTGTCGCCAATAACTGATAGCTTTTTTCGTTAATAATTCACTTTATGTATTACACCAAAATATTGCGGGTTTGATTAATAAAGCTGACAGTCTTGCTGTTTCTTTGTCAGTACTTGAGGAAGATAAATATTGTGTAGATGTCTTGTGTGTGACAGAACACTTTATGATGGCAGGCCAAGAAGAACTCCTTTGTATCCCAAATTACAGTTTAGCGGCGTGTTTTTGTAGGATAGATAGTAAACGAGGTGGCGTTTGTATTTTGGTAAAGGAAGGGCATACTTGGAAAGAGTTACCATGTATAGCACAATTGTCTATTAGCGGCATCTTTGAGTGTTGTGCGATTGAACTAGTTAATTATAAATTAATTATTGTTTGCATATACCGAGTACCAAAACCAGCTCTCTTGAATATCTTTTTGCTGAAGTTAGATAATCTCTTAATTAAAATAAGTAAGATGAAGTATAAAAACTTAATACTAACTGGCTATTTTAATATTGACGTCTTAAAAAATAATAGTATTACCCTTGATTTTAAGTGTTTGTTACTGAGTTTTGGTTTGACTCTTGCTTTGGATAAACCAACTAGATTTATAAGTCAGACCTGCATTGATAACTTTGCCCATAATTTTTCAAAAAGGCGTTCAACAACAATAATAAAAGAACTCGCTCTGTCAGATCACACAGCCCAAATTTTCAAATGCTCAGTCGATAAATCATGCATATTGAAGTACTGGTATAAAAAGCAACGAGATTATGCACGTGAGAATATTGATAAATTTATAAATTGTCTAAAAAACTTGACATTTGCAGAAATATATAATACTGACGACCCAAATATAGCATTTGAACTGTTTCTAGAACAGTTTTCTCTCTTTTATGATTTGTGCTTCCCAATCAAAGTCATCACTATAAGAACAACCAAAAAGACAACTTGGATATCTAAGGGCATTAAGATGTGCAGTAAAAGAAAAAGACAACTCTTGTGGCAGTACAGAACTAAACCATCACTCGCCAATAAGAAGACCTATACAAATTACGCTAAATTATTCAGGAAAATTATTAAGCTGACTAAACGTGCACAAAATAATTACGAAATCAATTCGAACAACAGATCTAAAACAGCGTGGCAATTAATTAATAAATCCATATTCAAGGTTCCCATAAATTCTATACAAAATATCTTGATACAAAATAAAGTTATTACTGACCCAGAAATAATTGCGAATAGCTTTAACAACTACTTTGTTGATAAAGTAGTTCCGATAGCTGGGAATGGTATAAAGGTAACCGCGGGCATAGCGTGCAAACGGGATTCTATGTTCATGCCTCCGTGTTTACCTTAAGATATAGTGAACATCATAAAAAATCTAAAAAACACCAGTAGCGTAGGATATGACGGTATTACAACTAATATACTAAAGTCTGTAAGTACTCTTATTTGTGGTCATTTAAGTTATCTTCTTAACCTCTGTATTTCCTCAGGAGTATTTCCAGAATGCCTAAAAACCACTATTATTAAACCTATTTTAAAAAAAGAAAGTAATGAGTTAACCCTTAAATGCATGAATTTTGCTTGCTAAGCAAACAAATTTTTTTTGGATGCAGGGTTAGCTCTATAATAAGGGAAAAATAAAATAAAAAATAAAAAGATCAGGAAAATATTATATTTTCAATGAAAATGGGTTGATGGAAATTTCCATCACTATGTTGTCAGTAGTGAACTGACAAGTACAAATTACTCATTATGGTAATTATTGAAGCAATTATTGTTTTTATTGAGACACAGATTTACTTTGCATTTTGAACAATGTATAGTTGAATATCCCTTACAGTTAGGGTATTTACATCGTAGGGATCCCCCAACCAGAGGCCAATGACCCTGTCCATCTCTTCTAACTTCCTTTGGTGGAGCAACTGCAACAGCACTTCTTTTTTTCTTTGCTTGTATTTCACGCTCTAAAGCACTAGAACTTGGACGACCCCTTTTATTTTCTTGTACTACTCCTAAGTTACAGAGAGTAAAGGCCAATTCATTTCTAAAAGTGCCCAAATTGAGGATATCTTTCTTGGGCACATTCTTGGCAATCAAATTCTTTTTATATATTATCCAGGCATTTATTACTGCTAGGTCTAAAAGATGAAAAAAAATACGAATATACCATTTTCTTGACTTGATCTTTATTCTGTATCTCCCAAGAAAACTGTCCATCAAGTCAACCCCACCCATATGGGCATTGTATTCTCTTATAATTTTAGGGCATGGGATCTGTATTTTTTCCTTATTTTTTTTGTCATACCTAGATACATTATCCAAAGGCAAAGCTCCAACATAGGATGAAAGTAATGTGACAACTTTATTGTCCTTCCATGCAACAACACTCATATCCACATTTTGAAAAGTAGTCACTCTTTCTTCATATGAGCCTCTTGGAGTAGATTTACTCATAATTTGCTTTTTATCAGGTAATTTTGAATTTGGTATTCTATTTTGTTGAACTGTACCTACTGACAGGATTCCTTGAGTGGCCAAATAGTACACCAATGGCACAGATGTATAAAAATTGTCAAAATAGACAATATGATTGACAAATCTAGGTATACCTCGAGCTAAACGAAGAACAATATTACTGGTGGGGCCCAAATCTGGTTCATTCTCAGGTTTTTCAGTCAAATCCTGGCCAGCATACACCTCAAACTTATATGCAAAGCCTTGGAGACTACACAAAACATAAAGTTTGAAGCCCCACTTATGGGGCTTATTAGGCAAATACTGCTTGAGAAAGTGTGCAACTTTAGTTGCACACATTTGCTCGTCTATGGAAAGTCTTTGTTCCATAGCAACTGATGAAAATCTATTATTTAATTCATCAATAAGAGGACGTATTTTGAATAGACGATCATGGCCTGGCTCACCAATGGGCTTGTGGTATTCATTGTTATTGAAATGTAATGATTGTTTTATCTGTTCAAACCTGTTATTAGTTAGTACTGAATATATTGGTTCATAACCAAATTTTGGAGACCAATATGACCTTGTGCTTGGATAATTCTGGACAGACATATATAATAGTACACCAAAAAACTTCCTCAAGTCTGTCAAATTGTATGCACTAGAGATTGCAGGATTTTTTTGAGTGGCATAGAGGTTTGTTTGTTCCAAGATGATTTTCATAAAGTCTTCAGTAAAAAAGTACTTGAAACAAGCATATGGAGTATCTAATTCTGATAATTCAGGTCCTAAATCAGAACTGCCTTGAAATTTAATTTTAGATTCATCAAATTCCATGGTTCTTTTTTTCCAAATCAATTTTCTTTTATCCAGCAATCCTGTAAATGTATGTCCAGTAGGAATGCTGATGTTTTCGTCTGGAATGTCTCTCACCTCATTTTCAATCAAGGGAGGGTCACCTCCAGGATCATTTGGGTCTTCTGTGTCCTCTTCATCACTTTCTAGCATATTTAGCACCTGCTCTCTGTCATAACATTCAGGTATTTGTTCCTCTTCTTGGTCGGATGTTTCCATGTCATCTTCCGACAGCCATCCACCTTCTAACGATGCTAAATATCGTTCTATATCCCTGTCATTCATTTTGTAAAATATCGACGCCTAGAACAGAAAAAAGACCAAACTTATCAAAAAATATTATTCACTGGGTTTTCATACAACCTAAATAACCGTCATGACATGATGATGTAAATTTACATCAATACTATTTTGTGTTTTATTTCAGCATTATTCTTTTGATGAACAAAAATAAAGTAATAAATCGCTAAACTTACCTCAAATATATCATTCAGAAATAAAATTGTATATAAACATTGAGTATTTCAATATTTTTTTCACATTTACATTTACTGAAATTACCATACCGCCTATTGACACTTTCGAATGACATTTGACAGCAGACACTGACAGATAAACTTTTTCTTTTCGTTCAGAAACGTCGTAAATATTCCTTATAAGTTGCCATGTAAAAATAATGTGATCACCGAGCTCTGTGTAACGAAAAAATTGCAAACAAATTGGTTGATGGAAATATCCATCACGATACATTTAAGGGGTTAATGTGTAACTACAGACCTATTGCTCTTATCCTCATTTTCTCAAAAATCCTGGAGAAATATATTTACAAAGAGCTGTATAAATATTTTGAAGATAATAAAATCATTTGCAAGGTACAATATGGGTTTAGACAGAACAGGACGATTAATATGGCTATTTATGATTTTTTGCACAGAACAATGACCAACGTAGATAAAAGAAACCCTGTGTGTGCTTTGTACTGCGACATGACGCAAGCATATGATTATGTGCAACATGTGACCCTAAAAAATAAACTGGAATGTTATGGTATAAGAGGCAATGTACAGAATTTAATATCATCGTACCTATCAAATAGAAAACAGGTCACAGTCATATCCAAGGTGAATTTCAGGACAAAATGGGAACAGGTATATAGGTCAAACGAGCGTGTAGTCACATATGGGGTGCCACAGGGCAGTGTACTCGGCCCATTACTCTTTATGATATATATTAATGACATTCCCAAATCTATAGGCCATCCCATGACACTCTTCGCAGATGACAGCACAATCACAGTGCCATGCAAAGCACTGGCCTCTTATGAGGACGATATTAATAGGTCACTGTCGTCAATGGTAAGATGGCTAGACAACAATAATCTTAAAATTAATATTAGTAAGACACACATAATGCATTTTAGTCAACGTAATCCCTTGACTCAATCAATAAATATTACTTATAATGACTCTGAAGTAAACGAAGTTGACGAAACTAAATTTCTAGGATTAATAATTGACAAAAAACTGAACTGGAAAGCACATGTAGACAAACTATGCAAAAGAATCAGTAGCAGCTCATATGTTCTTTATAAACTTGCACCCATTATAAATGTTAGCACTCTGCTGATGGCTTACCACGGACTAGTGCCATCTGTGATGAGATATGGAATCATATTTTGGGGGAACTCGGTAAATGTAGAAAATGTATTTAAACAACAAAAACGCTGCATTAGAGCTATGTTCGGTCTACAAACTATAGATAGCTGCAGACCGTATTTTACCAAATACAAAATTTTGACACTGCCTTCGCTATATATTCTGGAAACCGCTTTATTTGTAAAAACTAATCCGCAGTTGTTTTGTCGTGTATCGGATATTTGTGAGCGTAACCGTAGAGATAATTATAGATTGTGCATGCACAGGGCAAACACAGCTTTGATGGGAAATAGTATCTTCTGCATGGCCCCTAAAATATATAATAAAATACCAAATAATTTCAAAAATTTACATTTACCACAATTTAAAGAAAAAATTACTACTCTACTGTTGAGTAAATGTTACTATAACGTAAAAGATTTTTTAACTGACAGGGATATATAATTAGTACCTATTATTAATTGAGACCTCGTAATAATAATTACTAGTATGGACTTGATTTTATTTGATTTACTATTATTATTTGTTAATTTTATTATATTCTGTCCTATTGATTTTATTTGTTCTATTGATTTGTTAAATTTATTGTATTGCCTATAATTATTATGACATTGATGTTTATTATGGAATGAATGACCACTTTATGGTGATGACACTGATGACATGCATTGTAAATTTTATTGTTTCCCAACTGTGTTTAATTAATAATGCTAATCAGATTATAATTATGTGCTTTAATATTTGTATATCTTTATGAGATAAAACATGTTGAAACTATGTCAACTATATGACCACCTTTATGTACACATGTTTGACAAATAAAAATTATCTTTATCTTTATCTTTATTATAAATAAAGTGTATCGACTCAGCACGTGCTGGAATAGTTAATGTATTTTTTAATCTTTCTTGTTCATCAATAAAATTTAAGTTATATGTTTTTCCTAAATTTGTAAGCGTTAAAACATCTGTATTTAAATTAATATTGGCTTGAAACTTATTTAAGAAATCTAAACCTATTATTCCATCAGCTTTAAGTGGTAAGGAATCAAAAATAAGAAATTCATGTTGAAATATTTGATTGTAGTATTTAAGATTTAAATTTACAGAACCTTGAGAATATTGTTGACCACCTATTCCATTAATCAATGTACTATTTTTTCTAACAGTATGGTTTTTTGGTAATATTTCCTTTTTAATTATTGATAATGATGCACCTGTATCAATAAGCCAATAATATTTACTGTGGTTGATATAGAATGTGATATATTTAGCATTGCCTTGGCATGATAATATGAAATGTCTAAACTCGAAAAAACTGGTTCTTACTGTTTGTATCAACGTTAGTTTTATTGTCATTATCAATTTGTTCTACTGGAAACACATTTTGACCTCGCCTACTATTCCTAAAATATCTCGTACCTCTATGTCCTCTTTCATTCATTGATGATGGCCGGTAATTGCCTCTAACATAATTACCACGCCACGATGGTCCACGATTATGCGTATTACTATACTGCTGACCACGATTGTAATTGTTACTATAGTACTGGCCACGATTGTAATTGTTACTATAGTACTGACCACGAAAACTACCTCTTTGACGCGGATAATTTTGCAAGTGTGTCATTTTGGGTGAACTGTGTCCATTTCTAGATATGTGTAATATCTTACCTGATAATGGCTGGAAGGAGGTGCTATCTTCATCTTTTGCTGCTTGGATGGCATCTTTCAGGTTGGAGTAATTTCGAGCAGCAATAATAGTACTTAGCTTCGAGCTGCGTAAACCATCTGAAAAACGTTTTATTGCAAGCTTTTCATTGATTTGTTTTAATGCCTTGAAAGTATCCGAGTTACCATCGGTTTGAGATATAGTTAAATCTGTTAATAATTTCTCAATCTCAGTGCCATATACTTCAATTGACCTTGACCCCTGTTGAATATTTTGTAACCTTGTCTGTACTGCTATAAAGGACTTTTTCGGTAAAAGATGCTGTCTCAAATCTGTTATTAGCTCTGGTATAGTTTTATATGTGTTAGACAAACGTAATTTTGCACTTTCTGATAATCTATTTTTGAGAACAAATGTGATTAACAAGGCCTCACCTTTTGAATCGAGCATATCTGCGTACATCTCAACAGAGTCTATTAGCCGTTTGGTTGTATCCTCAGCACCGTCCAATACTGGAATCAAACTACACGCCACTTTGAGGTCAAACTCCATCTTTGTTAAATTTTCAATAACTGGATATACACATAAACCACCTATTTCCTTATATACCTTACTAATATTTTGGAAAATATCTAATGCCGATGTCAAATTGGTGTCTTTTTTATTTTCTAATACTAATAATAATTGCTTACATTTATCAAAAATATACTGGGATTCATTTAACTTTGCCTCTATAACTTTGCCTTTATATCTGCTACGCCCCTTTTTTACCAAATATTTTCTAATGTTTACCAAAGTATTATAATATTCAATTAAACTATTAATCATAATCTAAAAATAACAAGTCTAAAATTGACACATAAATTTTCATACTAAACTATAACATAAATTCAATAAAACTATTGCGACACGACATATAACAATGCGCTGCGTTGCATTTTTAGCACGCGGTGTCAAGTTCGGCGAGTGTCCGTGCACAATTTTAACGCGTTTAAGTTATAACGTTATGAAATATGATATCGTAATCACTAATTTTTGCACATATTATTAACCACGTAATTTATTCTGGATGTCTAATTATTATCAGGAATACCTTCAACTCGTCCTCGCATGGATGCTCGTATACGTTGAATTGCGTTGAGCCCAATTTCATCTTGTATCCAGCGGCGATGGCAGCCTCTATATATCCGTAGAGCAAAGTAGATTACCAGAGCAGACAATATGGCGAGGATGATCAGAGTAATGATGCTTAGGCGCTCCACATGGCCTCCGATGTTCTTAAGCACGGCGTCATTATTACCACCAGCTGCGTTCTGACTCAGGAAAACCTCTTCCTTCTCGACCTTTGATTGACACATATTCCTTACGAGTATATATTGGTAACCGGAATTATACTAGTATGAGCCCCTTGGCAGACCAGACTGCAGAGGCAGGGTCGCCATGTAATGTTGAGGATCAATAAATAGACAACCACCTCTATAGAAAGCCGTATATTGCATTGAATTAATTATAAAGTACAGTGCGCGTTGGCGTAAACTACAAACTAAGCATATTATTTGATACTTACAAACTAAAAGAGCATACCTATTACATATTCTAAAGTAAAGAAGCTTACACTCTTATACACACACTACAATAGCTTTGATAGGGAAATGGGGTTTCGATGGCAGTACAGGGCATTCTGAATATAAACAGGGTTTCTCTGACGCCACTATTGAAGACGGTAGCTTGTTTCTTACTTCATATGTGCCACTTCAGCTTGTTTTGAAATTAGATACTGGAGAAAATACCGTAGTTTTGTGGAAAATCCTCGTCCTTCGTCAACTAGATACTGTAGGCCTGTACGCTTTCGATATTTGAAAGAATCGACTGCAGTATCAGTTGAGGAAGAAGCATATTTTAAAGAGAAAATAAGTAACTTACAGCAAACTGTTTTCAAAAAAGAAGATCAGGAATACCGCGTTACTCATTGCTTGCAATTTACTATGGTAGATGGCAAAGTGTGTAATGCACTTAGCAGTGTTTCCTCGTCTAAATGTTATATTTGTAATGCCTTGCCCAGCGAAATGAACCAAATTGACAAATGTTTAAACAAGAAAGTCGATGAGAGTAAATATGAATTTGGTTTATCACCTCTTCACGCGTTAATACGCTTCTTTGAATATTTTGTTCATGTCGCATACAAGTTAGATGTTAAAAAATGGCAAGCTAGATCTGAAAATGACAAAATTCTTGTTGCAGCAAAAAAAACATATATTCAGACTCAATTTAGAGAAAGATTAGGTCTTATAGTGGATAAGCCCAAAAGTGGCAGAAGCGGGACCTCAAACGATGGTAATACCGCCAGACGGTTTTTCTCGAACTCAGAAATTTCAGCTGAAATTACTGGGATCAAGAAAGATCTCCTAGATCGTTGCTGGATCATACTTCAATGTTTGAATTCGGGATATAACATTAATAAGACGAACTTCGAAGAGTTCGCATTAGAGACAGCTCGGCAATTAGTTGCCGAGTATCCGTGGTATAACATGCCTGCTTCCGTTCACAAAGTCCTAGTTCATGGTGCTAATGTTATTGATCACGCTTTATTGTCAATCGGAGAGCTGTGTCTGAAGAAGCAGCTGAAGCAACTAACAAACACATCAAATCATTTAGGAGAAATCTCACGCGAAAAATGAGTCGCATTTTGACCAATACTGATTTAATTAATAGGCTTCTTCTTCATTCAGATCCCTTCATAACAGGTCTACGAAAGTTACCTGTCAAAAAAAAGAGTGTACTGTCAAAAGCTGTTTTAGATTTGTTATGTATTTAAAGGTAATTTTGCCAATATTTCGTATAGTTTGTAGGTTGTTTGTATTTAGAAAATAAACTTATTTTATGTATTTTTGCTATTTTATTTTATTCTTTTGTGGTTATTGTTAATACAAATAACCATTATTTACAGTTTTACTATTAAAATTCGCAATATAAAATGTTTTAGATACATCGATCGTCTAAAATAAAATTACTGCGAGATATTTTTACACCTAAATGTTGTTAAGAATTTTTTAAACTTATATAATATATTATAATTTTAATTATTTACGTTTACCTAAATATATTCCAACGTGTAAAATAATAAAATACTTTTTATAACGGATTTGTGTATTTATGACCGCCTTTGTATGAAACCTGAATCACTGTGATATGGTGACTTCAATTATGTAGCCGTCTGCACATACGATCAGAAAAGGTTTAATTAAGTTTTTGTATTTGTGCAAACTAGAGGGTGTTTGGCAGAACGTTGAACATACGAAAATGGTGGATAGGTGGGGTCATCTGCTACTTACTCAGCCCTAATTTATTTGGCTCTGACACCTAGATATTTTTAAAAACATTTTTTTTTTGCTTTCTTCTAGTTTTACCACTTTTTTAAGTTCAAAGTGTAATTTTTATTAAAAATGGGTAAAACAGGCAATACTTTTACTTTATTTTTAATCTTTAATGTTGACAGATTCTTATAAAACTTTATTGCTTTATTCAGATGTTAGCTAGAAAAAAAGTTATGACTCCTCAAACTTACAGAAGATGATGACAGAGATGTAAAAAATACATAAATCTTAATTTCAACTTGCATTAAAAAAAAAAACAAGTCATGATTCAGGAGTTCCAATTCTAGCAAAACATCCTTAGTATGTGACCTTTCTAATGGTATGTAATTTGCTTTTATAAAAAAACCTTTAAGAGTTATTTCATAATTTTATCAAGTAGGAAATTTTTGACAAAACTACCTTTACGGAAAGTGAAATGTTTTGCGAAATTTGATACTGCAAGGTTGGTAAAAATTAAACGATCGATTGAAATTATGTAAGTTCTTGAAATAAGTACAAAGAAAATAGCTGTACCAGTTAGGTGCGTTAATAAAACAATTAAATAATTTTAAATAATTTATTTAATTAATAAATTACAGATGTTCGAATTGACGCCCTTCATTTACAATACAGGCGCGGCATCTACGTCTGATTTCTACAGTTGTTTTGCGCAGCAGCATCTCCTGTCGCATAACTTCGAAAGCAGCATTAATTCGATTTATCAAATCTTCTCGACTTTCTACTACTGTAGTGTAAACAAGTTCCTTTGGCTTCCCCACACATGAAAATCGAGCGGAGTGAGATCGGGCGATCGTGGAGGCAAGGTAATTGGTCCTTCCCTGCCAATCCACGAATTTGGGAAACAATTATCCAAATGCTCACGTACAATCAGAATCCAGTGGGCTGGGCAGCCATCGTGTTAAAAGACAATAGCCTCTCAGCTGTAGCGGCCATTTTGCGCGAATTCGCCTATCTGTGGGACTACTTTTGGGTGGTATCGCACGATATCGGCGTGCGTGATTTAAATGATGATATCTCTAGTTTTATATGAAAGCTGTTTACAAAACTGATGTCGTTGGAATCGGCATTAAATAAGCTAACATTTAAACATGAATTTGTTCAGTTTTGCAGTGTAATTTATTATTAATTCTAATATCAAAACAAGATAAGCTATATTTTTCTAGTTTATTGTACAAAAGTCGTTACAATAAAAAAAACATACGAATATTCTAAAAGATTTTTATTTTATTTACGTAAATATACATAATTTCACATTAATTAATTAAAAACAACACACCAGGCCATATATTTTTTTCGTCCCACAAGTTTTACAAAAAGCGCCTTCTTTACGTGACCCGAACGCCTCGGCAAAATAATCGGGTGAGTTTATGTTTAAATTCCGAGAACACTGTAGGTCGAGTGGCTTTGGTTATTGACTTATACTTTACTATTGTCCACATACTTATCACGTACAGAGTTTCAGCTGTTTCAAGTGTTTAGTTTGTTAGAAATCTAACAATAAACCAAGCATTTGAAAATAAGCTCAAAAAAGGTCCCTCAAACTTTAGGTCACAGGGTAAATTCTAATGCATTTAATTGAAATACAAATTAACATTCTACAATTTGATGAATTTTACAAATCGATAAGCACAATAAAAGGACTTTTTACTTTATCGCGTGTAGGTAGAACCTTACACCTTACCTAACAGTACGGATACTGCTATTTTTCGACTATTCTCTAAGGTACCTAGGACTTTTCCGATGAAGCCGGTCTTTTCATGCAGAACCAGCAAGGCTACGGTCATTGCTTACCATCATGCGGGCCTAGGGTAGAGTATGGAATTAAGGGTTTTAGTCAAGATAAAACGCTCATTCATCTACACCACAGAGTTTTATTAGCTTCAATCACAATCAATCATTTATTTTTGTAAAGCATAGGTAAGTACTTAGTAAGATGGTAGAAATACAATATTGAATTCTGATTTGCCAATGATTGGCGTACAAAATACTTTATAGCAAACAATATAATTAGATATATATAATAGATAAAGACAAATTATTTCAAAGTTACTGTTAATGTAAAATTTTTATTCTTCTAAGTTATAAACTTTCATTCGTATAATTATAAACTTTCATTCGTATAATTATAAAAAATAATGTTATTCATCTGAATTACGGAATGTTTTTCATCTAAATAATTAAATAAAATTGTATTCATCCAAGTCACAAAACTTTATTCATCGAAATAATAAAATACAGCTTTATTCATCTAAATCACAACATTTAACACATCAAATCAAAAAAATATTATTCATCTAAATCATAAAATTTTATTCATCTGAAACACGAGGCTTTGTATTATAAATCGCAAAACTTTATTTATTTGAATTCGAAAGTTTTATTCATAAAAATAACAACATTGTATGAATGTTAATGCTGTAACAACGATTTATAATTAGGACAAGTGTAGTAACATTAAATTTTATTCATCTGAATCACAAAATTTCATTCATAAAAATAATAAAGCTTTATGAATGTTAGTGCTAGAACTATGATTCGCAATTTAGGCATGAGAAGAATGAATGAAATACAATATTTATATCTGCGTGAACTAGGCTTTGCTTCAGGTGGTGTGGACGGATAACGGATCAACGGATTGACGACATTTGGCACACAGGTCGGCCATGTCACGTCACGTGATATGATAGAAATCGATTTTGCCTCTTGATCGCAAAAATACTTTATTCATTTAGGTTACAAAGTAACACTTACGAGGGTGCGTTTTTAAGTTCGCGGAATGGAATAGAAGGGGATGAAATAATATTACAAAATTATTTTTCCTTTTCAATATATTCACCTGAAACCCTAATACATTTCTCAGATCTATGAATTAACTTATGAATACCTTCATAAAAAAATGTTTTGTCTTTCTCTGAAAAATACGCCGAAACTGCATCCTTCACTTCTTCATCGGTTGAAAATTTCTTTCCTCGAAGCTCTTTTTTCAGATTTGGAAAGAGATAATAGTCGCTGGGAGCCAAGTCTGGGCTATAAGGTGGGTGATCAATGATATCGAAGCCCACCTTGTGCAAAGCAGCCAACGCAACTCGACTCTTGTGAACAGGAGCATTGTCGTGCAAGAGCAGGACACCTTTGGTCAATTTTCCTCTTCTTTTTTCTCTGATTGCCTCTTTTAACTGCTCTAAAATTGAAGCGTAGTGTTCTCCGGTTATGGAAACACCTTTTTCTTTGTAATCAACCAACAAAATTCCTTCTGTGTCCCAAAAAACTGTCGCCATGAGCTTTCCCGCCGATTGCGACACCTTGAATTTCTTAGGCGGTGGTGTACCCTTTTTATGCCACTGCATGGAATCTTGTTTAGACTCAGGTTCATAGTGATGAACCCAAGTTTCATCCCCAGTAACAATTCGCTCCAAAAAACCATCCTTGTCTTCATTACACTGGCTCAAAAACGCACGCGAACACTCGACGCGCTTCTGTTTTTGAGGCGGTGTGAGCATTCTAGGCACCCATCTTGCACTGACTTTTGTCATGCCGAGATGATCATGGAGAACCTTGAAAATGGTCGTTTCAGATACTCCAACCATCTCTGCGATTTGCTTTTTCTTCAAACGTGCATCCTCCAATATTAATTTTTCGATTTTTTCGATAAGATCTGGAGTGGTGACCTCAACAGACCGCCCAGGCCGGGAATCGTCTTCAATTGATTCCCTGCCTTGCTTAAAGAGGTTGTGCCACTTGTATACCATGGTTTTTCCTGGACAAGAGTCCCCGTATACAGATGACATCTCTTCCAAAATGGTTTGAACATTTTTTCCTTGCTTGGTAAGGAACTTTATAACGGCGTGGAACTCGATTTTCTCCATACTTCACAATTTCTTCCAGATTGAGTTGCTTGAGGGACGATAGTTCAAAGACTAATGACCTCATTATGATAATACTCGGTATATATACTAATTATTAGTTGCTAAACACGTTAGTGACTAAACAAGCACCCCCACCACCTTCCATACCCTCCATTCCGCGAACTTAAAAACGCACCCTCGTATGAACGTCAAATTAGCTTGTAAATTTACTGAAGTTACACTTGCCTCTTGATCACAAAGTAAAAAATACTTTATTCATTTAGATCACAAAGTAACACTTATGAACGTACTTTATTAAATTAAATGAAAACGTCAAATTAGCTTGTAGAATCAGGCAAGAAACTCATGGCTACTCTATTTAATGGAGAAATCAATTGTTTACAATATGAGATGTTGATGTTTCTTATAAATCTAGTATTTTGACCTAACAGCTAATAAATAAATACTACCTAATTACCTACATACAATTCGTCAATAATAAACCCACCCACGCAAACACAACACACCACACCATACAAAACCGAAACTGAATAAAAAAGAAATAGGGAAAAAAAAGAAATGAAAAAAAAAAGAAATAGAAAAAAAGAAATAGGAAAAAGAAAAGAAATAGAAAAATAAAATATTTAAAAAAGTCTACAGATTCGGCTTTTTATGGTAGTCGACCCAACATGCAACGCAAAGGGGGACGTCGCACGTTCTACACACCGTAGTGGTAGAACTTCGTATCCCCCTTTGCGTGCAGCATGCACATCGGCGTCGCTTGTGGTGTATTGCGTTTGGAATTGATGATTCCGTAACTATGGGAAAGTGGTCGTGCTGCGCATCCCGTATCAGCCAGATCGGCACCGAAACGCTACCTGCTGCTGGTCTCAGTCTCGGTACCTGTACCGGCCGATACGCAGCCAACAGAGCTTCCGACACCTTGTATCGGAAGTCTCTGTGGCTGAGAGGACGAAGTTGAGCATGTTTAGTGTATACAATAAAAGTATTCAGAAGACTCGTATTCAGGAGTCTTCTGAATACTTTTATGTACCACTTGTTCCCGCGCTTCCTTTCGAACATAAACATGCTCAACTTCTGGTCCTTCAGGTCGACCCCTCCCATGTTACGGTTATAATCATCAATTAACGCCGGTTTGCGGATAGCAACTCCAGCTCGTTGGCCCCCAACTTGCTCTGCATTGTGGAACGTGGAAAGGGCCGTCACCAGTTTGACGTCCTTCCACGCTATCATAGTGATATCACCACAATGAATAGCAATTTGGTCTCCACGTGGCATCCGACTTTCATTGGCAGCTTTGATCGCCGGAGGAACGTTAATACGCCGACGATTGCACCCAGGAAAGGCGACCCTTCCAGAGCAACAAGGACTCGTCTAAGCTCAGCGACTGCTGAGGAGTATACATGCTACAAAACTTGCGGTTACAGTGCTCCATAACCGGCGCTATTTTGGAGATCTTACGATCGTAAGATCTCCCGTGGAGGGTGTCATTATTGACGAAGTGTAAAAAGCGCATCAAGAGGCAAAAACAATTTCTGCTCATAATTTCACGGAATTGTGGCATGCCCAAAACCCCTGTGGTCCAATATTCATCACTCCGTGCCCTATAATCAATGCTCATATAGTTAAGGAGAGCAAACAATCTGTAAATTTCCTCAACAGTGGTATCCTCCCAATTTTCAAGATTGGGAGTGATACCATCTGTTTCGGATAATTTACAGATTGTTTGCCATGCATACTCGTTGGTTTCCTTAACTATATGAGCGATTATTTGTTCGTCCCACACCACCTGAAATAAGCCTAAGGGGTCGGTTGCGGTCACCTGCGAGCCCGGAGTGTTCAAATACACTTCTCGTTGGCCGGAAAACATGCTGAAGTCTTCCGACCAAGTAAATGTTTTTGAACCCACCGGGCTCGACCCGCCTGCCGCTGCCTCCGGCCGCTGTTCTGCCTCCAGGCTGGCTGGCTGGTCTTGAACCAGGCCCGCCACACCGTGCACGCCATCCGCCGTCAGCACCTCGTCGTCTGTGCTCCGCTCCGGAGCACATGCCAATGCGTCTAGTTGCCGCTCGTCGCGAAACACTATGTGTTCCCGCGATTGGCGGCTAACTAGACGTATGTTGGCAAGCCCTGCGCCGCTCGCCCAGTCTGCTTCCCCATCCGAATCCGTGTCTTCCGACTCGCTGCCAGAATCCGGACGGGCAAGCAGTTCCTCGATGGCCGAGAAATCCAGGGAGCAACGCGGGCGCTTCCGAGGCGGAACATCAGCCGGCGTAGCGACGGACGGCGTAACGGGCGGTTGCCATACCTGGAATAGATTTAAAATTCCAGTTTATTTATTTTTATTGTCTATTTTGACTTGTGCGGGAATCGAACCCGCGACCTCAGGCGTGGCAGTCGGTTACACTAACCACTACACCATCGAGGCCGACATAATACGTGTCATATCCAACTATCATGTTTAGACAGGTACCAAAAATTGTAGTGGAAAAACCACAAAAATAAAATTTGGCAGTGAAGGTTTGTTTACCTGAAGGCCAGTCGCTGTCTCTTGCAGCATGAGGCTGCCCGGGTCCTCGACGCTTGACGGGCCGGCAGGTGACCGCGTCACTGGCAGGCCATCCATTCTATAGTAAAATAAGATCATTGTTACTCAATCAGACCCTCAGCCAGACATGTGTCATAGCGGCATTCATAAGTAAAGTACCCTACTTAAATTTAATGGGAGAATGTGACTATTGTTATATTTTCATTGAATTTAGTTTCCACTGATGATATCGTTGGGAGAATAAATTAATCTTTATAACAGGATAAGGTCAGATTTAGCTTAGCTATAATATCATAAAATACAACTATTTCATGTAATGGTCTGTGAAATCATGAAGTAATAAATTATATGATTTGGCCACAACATAGACACCGTGTGATATTATAAGTACAGCATAATATATGATTTAAATCTTTGACATAGCATATATAAAAGGAAAAATCATGTCTATCTAACAATCGAATACAACTATGTATATAACAAATAGAACTAAAACCCAAGTCAATGAAAGTAATTCAATTATACAAACATGTTATGAACCATTATAAATAAATAATTACCTAGATGGACTGCCGCCCTCCTCTTAGAAATTTGTTTGGATTGTCTGTAATCAATATAGGTACAACTTTAGAATTCTACAGGTTTGGATTTTGGGTTAGGGGTCATTAGGCCCACTATGGAATTGGTCCGAGGACCAGTTACCCCCTTTAAAAATTTTATAATGGTTAACTGGGCCCGCATCTGTTTTGGTTACTACATAGATATCAATATATTGCCATGTAGAAAAAAACCCTGGTTTAGTCAGATCAACAGTTTAATAGTCAACTTTGATTATTCATTAAAAAATACAAAACTATACAAAACTATATTAACTATATTATTAAACAATAATTAACATTATTTCTTTCTTCTTCGTTTAAATTATTAATACAATAACCTTATCAAATCCGGTACACAACACTATACATTGGTAAATAACAATTCTAGTTAGTTAATTTTTCAATGCAATGTCCTATACTTATTTCATTATCTATTAATTCTCGCAGAACGCGCTCAATTTTTTTTTGTGATCGTTTACTTTCAGTTGTTTTTTTCGATATGTACCCGTTTCTTTTTAATATACCAAAATAATGACGTGAATCTTTTTGAAGTGACTTTATTAGAACAGCAATGTTTGGTTTGGCTGGTACCATTTTATTAAGCCTAGCATTCCAGGCTTCAATTAAATTATTAGTTTTGTGTTTTACTTGGTAGAAACACTATTTCTTTGAAAAATATGCTTTGTTACGCAACCATGTTCTTTCAAAGTAATCATTAAAGGAATCAATTATTGGGTCCCTGTCAATCTCTCCCAAGTTATATAGCCATCCATCATTCACATAGTCTTGAGGTAGGTGACAAAGTGCTTTACACCGTTTCACGTGAACCCTCAGCTGAGGTGATTTTTTGAGACTTGATTTGCCAGTTGTGCAAGCTTAGTGAGCATTTCTCCACAAAGCTCTGGCAAAATGAAATTGACACCCTTGCGTCTTTGCTGTTGGAAAAACTGCTGTAATAGCTTGCATAGCACTAGCTTCAAAATCGGTCGTAAATGTGTCTGGGTTAAACTCCGGAACTCTGCTCCTAATAAGCCGAAACATAATATCATAGGTATTCCTTTTTTTATCTGGGAGCAAGCAGTACACTACAGGCACGATACTGTTACTTTCTTCCGAGCTTCCTACGTCCACGTGCAAAGTATATAATTGTGTAAAAGGCGGTGTTGCACATTTAAAAGTTCCATCACAGAAAACATGTTTAGCATCTTTTAAAACACTTCTAGCGTCTGTGCTTGCAAACAAAAGTATTCTAGCATTGTTATGCGAATAATCCGCTAAAATAAAATTATTAAATATTGTTGGAATCGAGACATCTTTGACTTTAAAACATCTTATTTTTGTAACTCCTAATGCTCGATTCCTGTGCTTGTATAAAGTTTTTTTTATATTTTCATACTTTGGGAAATTTGTCGTAATAAGATTAGGTGTGATATCATTATTAAACTGGTCGATCACTTCTGAGTACAACATAGGCATAGGCGTTAATACTTTCTCTGCTTTTTCAATGATATCATTAACTTTTACTTTTACTTTGTTTCCAACGACATCTGATTGACATTTATGACCTTGTTCTTTAATAATTATCATTAAATTTGTAACTAATACAGCTGTACAGGATTTTCTATTAGCACAACGCCACACAATATGACCATTGGCATTAGAACGCTTTATAATGTACCTATATCCATTACGTAACAATAAATCACCTCCTCTTTGAGATTTTATAATTTCATAACCATTACTGATAGAAGTTTCTGCTGACATTCTAAAAAAAGGGAAAAAATTAAATACTATACCCAATATCTACTCTGAACACATAAATTGCATGAAATTATTTTAAGTGACTCTCAAAACTCACCTCGATATGTAATCAGATTGATTATACCACAGTAATAAATGTTTTAAACTATTTAAACACTGCTTGTGATTGATTCAAATGTTACTACGCTGTAGATAAGAAAACATTTGACATAAGTACTAATAATTTTCCCGAACTACCCTACAACCACCAGTATTGACAAACATTACACTTAATTTTTTTATAAAGGTTTATGATCTAAATAAAATTAGATATGCAATAGAGTTATTGTATAACTGTGATTTTACGCGTAACGTTATATTATAGCACATTAATAAATAAACGATGCATCACGATATAAATGCGCCAACTTCCTGTTGTTGCAAATGCACTATTTATTATTTCCATGTATTTGAAACTATAGAATCGAATTTTCAACTAATTAGTAAAAACTTTTATTAGTAAAGATGTAAATAATTATATATTTATTATAAAAATATATGAAATAGAAAATGACCTAGATATTATTTTGTTGATTTAAACGAAGAAGAAGAAATAAATGTTAATTATTATTTAATTTGTTTTGTATTTTTTAATGAATAATTAAAGTTGACTATTAAACTGTTGATCTGACTAAACCAGGGTTTTTTTCTACATGGCAATATATTGATATCTATGTAGTAACCAAAACAGATGCGGGCCCAGTTAACCATTATCAAATTTTTAAAGGGGGTAACTGGTCCTCGGACCAATTCCATAGTGGGCCTAATGACCCCTAACCCTGGATTTTATATGAACATAGATCATGAAAGCAGTAACACATCTCTAAATATTACCAATAGGTACATCCTTTTAATTTAGTAAAATAACAGACCGGCTAATACATTGTAATCAGGTTAACAAGTACCTATATATATTTAGGCAGCTATTAACACAGCTGAAATTAAAATTAAATAATATATTGAAGAATTGTTGATATAATAAATCCCATAAAATTCTCATTTAGGTATATTATCAAAATCATAAGTATATAACCGGCAATTTGGTTTTATGGTGTTGTGTATATGTGATAGAATATATTATTGTCTAGTTCTGTGATACTAAGAAATCACATTATTGTGCAGGTTGTTAATTGTAAGTTAATTTTATATAGTGTAAGATTACAGGTGCATATACCCACAATAACATACCGTGGGACATGACACTGTGAAAGTAAGTGAAATATACATGTCTTGCTGTATCTACAGTGAGAGTTTCTTGCAGGTTTCTTCTCATAGGCTCTATCCTTTGCCTGAACCCAGCAACTAACCTAAATATAGCGTCAGTAACTTAGTAAACTCACTAACCTATATATTTTGTCATTCATAACTGTTACTTTGTGACCTAAATGAATAAATGATTTTTGACTTTGACTACATACATCAGTAAGCTGTCTTTATTCGACTGAGCTAATTTTCTCTGCAAGACACGTTATTCGAGCGCCCGACTGAATTTAAACTACGCTTCTAGCGATTGCCATCACAGAAATCAGTTTGGTGTATGGCTGATAATGACCAGGTATGCCTGGTCATCATCAGACCCTCAGCTAGACATGTATCATAGCGTCATTCATAAGTAAACTTTTCTACTCAAACACTATCTACGTTTCTACCGATTGCCACTACCGAGATCCATTAGGTGCATACCTGGTCATCATCAGACCCTCAGTTAGGTATGTGTAAAAGTATCATGCAGAAGGAATATTTTACCCAAACACGACTCACTAATGGGTATGGGCGGCACCCTCCCACTAATTATAATACATCTCGGTACAAGGTTATAAAAAGTATGATCGTCAGTATTCTTTTTAGAATATTAGGTCAGATAGAAAGCAAATATAAACGACCTGTATACAATTTCGATTGTTATTAGAAAAACGTTAAAATTTTAAATCACGCACACATGCATACAATCATTTTTAAATGTGTGAGTGTAAACGGGGGCTTTCGAAGTTTTGCCATTGAATTACAAGATTTTGTTAACATATTTCATAAAAATATCACTGAAAACGGATTCCTTATAAAAAATACAATAATGAGAACAAATAAGAATATGTGCAGTTTATATAATATTCCTCTAAATTAATAAAAATATCTTGTAAAACAAAAATGTTTCAACGGTCTACGAGGTCCGACCTCAACTTTCATTGCATGTTTTACGTAAATAAAATGGCAAATCTTCTATTACAATACAACAATTAGGTAATTTAGATAATAAAATACAAATTACTTACGGTTTTATGGTAAAATCCCACTTTGAAACTTAATAATTTATATTATGAACAACACTCACCAATAACAACTTCTTGTCGCGGCGGCCGGAGCAAAAGTGAAGCACAATATGACGCCACATTTAAAAATTATAATATTATTCAATTGATAAGCTTGTTAGTTCGTTTACGAAGTTCGTTACGCGTACATTGATATATAATACACCACTTTGAATACAGGCCTTTTAGTACAAAAACGAAAAAATTTCGAGTGCGTCCATCTTATTTTTGCTGACCCCATATAGCGTCAGCGTGGTTTGACGGGTACAAATCCGCCGACCCTATATGGGGCGTCCTCCTAAAAAATTTTTTGTACCACACCTTTGTACGTTTACGTTCAACTGGATACATGGCCAGAAGCTGATCTTTTTTATCAACCCCACCCATCATGATATTATAATCATATATCAGAATGGGTTTGGTGGACCCTCGGACGGTTTGTTGACCGTTGCCATGGTATGTAGAGATCATAGCCACCCTATTAGAATCTCGCCATACCATGACATCGACGTCCCCTGAGGTCAGACCAGCGATCTGCACCGGGCACATGTTCCGCTTGGTGAGGCAATTAATAGCCTGCGGGAGAAACCTGCGATCGGTTCGCAGGGTGCCCACGCTGTCAAAGCCTAATGATTTTAATCTTCGAGCCAGACATGGGGAATGGTAATAATTATCCATCCATAAAGTGTACCCCTTGTGTTCCAAGCCTTGAACCAGCTGCAACACAATTGCCGGTGTCGATAACTCTAGTGGATCAACAACCTGCTGTGGGGATCTTTTTTTCTGAGCATGCACTTCAAACCGCCATAGGTATCCGGTTTGAGACTCGCATAACTCATAAGTTTTTATGCCACGGTTGGCGGCTTTATTAGGGATCAGCTGGCAAAATTCAAGCCAGCCTTTCCACATTAGCAGACTCTCATCCACTGCAATGTACTGCGCTGGAATGTACAATTCCTGAAATTTCAAGTTCAGGTGTGACAGAATTGGCTGTATTTTGAACAGCCTGGCCTCGGCGTAATCCAGTTCCAGCGCACACATGTCATTGTTATCATTAAAATGTAAGCATTTATTTAAAAGAAGAAAACGGTCAATGGACATCTGTGCGCTAAAACCAGGAGTATAAAATATGTCAAGGGTGGAACCCCAGTACTCCTCTATCCTCGTCTTAACCACAACCCCCATCGCCAGAATTAGGGCGAAATAAACGTATAGCTCATCGGTCGTTGTGTCGTGCCAATTACAAATACGGCTATTGGGATGGAGGTTGTGATTCTCGAGCATCTGGTAAACCATCTGCTGAGCATATTTGTTTGTCTCCGTGGCAATGTGCATCATAATTTGCCGATCCCATATTTCAATGAAAATGTCGTATGGGTCGGTACATGGAGTTGTCGGACCGACATTAATTTCGGAGAATGTTTCCCGCCTCGATTCAGGTGAAATCGGAGTGTTGGGAAAGTCTCTCCAGTCAAAATCAAAAACATCCCTGGGCTGCTCAGTCATCGTCGGAGGGACATCGGCGGGCTCAAGACCAGCAGGTACTGTTTCAGTGGCGGTCGGTGGGTCCCCGGCAGCATCTTCTTGGTTCAAGGGCGTTTCCATCATGCTCCGAAACACCCTTGGAACGACTGGTACCACACCACATGCCTCCTCGTCATCACTACTATCTGTGTCGTTGTCGCTTCCTGTAACAAATTATAGATTTGTGTTGTTAAATCTGGTGGGACCCAGAAATATGTCCCAAGGACCCAAATAAAATCAACGTGCACTTACCATGATTGATGAGATATGTTATGTCCTCGTCCCGCAGGTGCCGAGGTAGACGAGATGGAGGTATACATATTGAAGAAGCCGGCAGCGACTCACTATTGCCGCATTCCATAAACCTGGAACAAAAACAGTGTTATAGTACCTCTGGCTTTACAGATAAAAAGAAAGTCCAACGCGGTGGGAACTTACATTACTGGCGAAGGCGCCGAACATAATGATAGCGGTGCCACCGATGGCTATGGTGGTGCCACCGATAGCCATGGTGGAGCCACCGATGGTAATGGTTGTTGTGGTTGTGGTGGCGGTGCGGTGTTTGATCTAGATGGACATTTTAAAACAAAAGTTAAAACTTGCTGGTAAGTATTATAACCCAAATATCAACAAATATCATACTCAAGCAGAATTACTTACGGTTGCCACATGCGCATCCTCTTCGGATGCATGGTAGTCTCGAGACCGCAACCTTCTGGCAGCCCTTCGATGTTGCAGATCGTAAGTCTAAAATTCAAATTCATTAATTTATATCACTCAAAATGATTTTGATAATTAAAAATAAATAAGTCAATTGAAAAGAAATCAAAACAAATGACTGTCAATGCTGATAGTGTTTTATTCCCTAGACTAGAATATAATGATTTAATATCATTATCTTTAGGAACATACCAAATACGCCAAGCACGTTCATACTATGGAGAACATGTCAGATTTCAGTGCGGATATAGCATAGAAGATTGTACACAAGCATTTGATGCAACTGAATTTAATCTTGAAAGTAATGTGGAATATTCATTGTTAAAGGGAAGAATCAAATCAAGGCATGTACACAGACGTCAGTATTATGTGTATATTTTACTGAAAAATAATACAAATGGCAGGGAAGCAATTCATGAGTACTGCTGTAGCTGTATTGTAGGTCGTCGCACAGTCGGATGCTGTGCGCACGTTATGACTGTTATGTGGTATCTTGGATGGGCTAGGTACCAGGACAACATTGTACCTCCAGCAGCTTTTTTGGACGATGTATGTAGTTGTCAGAGAAGACATTGAATAAAAAATAAAGTAATATATTGCGTGTTTTATTTACCTTTGAAATAATTTTAATAAGATAATAGAAAATAATTAGTTGCTAGAGGAGATAGAAGTAGGTACGTAAGTAAGTACCTTACCACGAAGTGAATGAACATTTACGTAGGTACTTGGTAAGTTCAAAGCTTAATATTATAATATAAATATAAATTATTCTAATCCTATAAATAAAAACCTGCTACAGGTTTCTTGATTAACATCCTACCGATTGCCTCATCACTCATTAGTTCTACGCTAGTGACGCACAGGCGGTATTGTATAAGTAGGTGGAAAGGGACAACAGACACATCCCACGCTCTCTTGCCTAGTTCCCACTCTTTTAACATCTCATTTTTCGCTAGAGTAAGTAGTATATACTTTGATTAGAATCGCTATCGACCTGGCGTAGTATGTACGTACGTCACGATGACATTCTTGACAGGTTTTCTTTCAAAATTGTTTATACGATATCATCTATCCCCAGCTTCCAAAAAAAAATTGGATTACAATAACATTCATTTAAGGTTCTACTGCTACTAGTACAACACAGGTCATCAGTAGACGCGATCTAAAAAAAAATGAGTTGACAGGTCAACGCATGTATAGAAAATGGTCATTGTTCTTTCTCGCTACAACAGGAAATAATTGTAACAAACAGAAAATATTATGATATACTGTCATAATAAAAGTAAAATAGCACTACAAACTTACCGTTATTAATAAAAAGAAGCCACTATAATTTCACAAATTTTTAGGTTATAAATCACTCAGTGCACTGACGAGCCTATAATGACATTTATTTATTATTTTTATTGTATTACAAGCATTAATATATGCTAAATGTTGTTATAATAAAAAAATACAAAAACTAACACAACTTACACCTAAATAATGACACTATTATCCTCTAAAGTTAAAAAATCTAATTTTACTAGCTTGGGTCTATATAATTTGGCAAGCTACTGTAGACATCAAAAATAATAACATAGATAAAAATGGTAGCGATTTTCTTTTATTCACAGCCTCCTTAGGTTTGTTGCCATGCTCATGTACAACCTACTAGATCAGGTAATTGCCTGGATCATATTTTATTACAGTCGAAGTACTTAGCAACAGCTATAATACTGGAGTCACACGTCACGGACCATCTACCAATAATATTATGCCTTAAATTACATACAGCTCTATACAATCGTACTACAAAAATTACAAAACAACTTGACTATGCATCCATCCAAACGGAACTTGACAAGTGTGACTTCAGCGCGGTTATGAAAACAAATGATGCAAATCTGGCCACTGATAAATTCATTACGATAGTCCGAGGTATTATTGATAAATATACATTCCAAAGAAAGGTTAGTAGACGTAAACGAATCTTAAAACCATGGATTACAGACGGGCTGCTGCGGTGTATTAGAAACCATGACAAAATGCATCTTTACCTGAGAATAACTCCCAATAACATAATCCTACAGACATCTTATAACAGGTATCGAAAGTTTTGCAATGCCCTACTCTCTAGAAAATTAAAACTTAACTATGAAAAAGATAAGTTTATCCATGCTCAACGCAATCCAAAAGCAATGCGGGATGCCATAAATTCTATTTCCGGTAGGAAACGTCAGTCGCAACTTGCAACAGAGCTATTGACTTTGCCAGTCAGTGCAAAAGAGTCTGCCAACAATGTCAACCAATATCTAGTCGGCTTCTAAAATAGTTCAACCAGATCTCGCACTTCTAAAGCGTAGACGAACGACCATTTACCAAAGGGCAATTCCCTTGTAATGTTCCCGGTTAGTGAGCAAGAAGTACACGATATTATATCTACACTTAGTAGTAATTTGCCACTGGGTGGGTCAATATACCTGCTTTAGCAATTAAATTATCACGCAGCAATCTGGTGCCGCCGATTACACACATATGTAATACTTCAATATCCACTGGTGTATTTCCAAACAGTCTAAAAAAAGCTATAGTTACTCCTGTATATGAGTCCACTGCATAAAAAATGGATGTCATACAAAAGAAATATAAAAGATATATAGTAATATTTTGTCATACAAAGGAATTAAAGTTAGACAAAAGAATTTATATAGTTCATAATGAAAAAAAATTGTTTTATTTATTTTATTTTAAAAATTAATAAAACAATAATTGAACTTCGCTTTCAAATAACATAATAAAATTATTTGGGTAACACTGACATAAGAACGATTGACTCGTTATAAAATTAACCCGGGCACGCCACGATCGTGACGATAAGTCCCGTGTTTGGTCACATTGTAAATATATTTTAATTCAAAGTTTGTATTGGAACGAGTTACCGAGAATAAACTTAACAATTTAAAAATAAATCTGATCACAATCATTTACTAGCTTAAACTCATTTGATACAAATTGTAAAATGTACAATTTTTACAACACACGCAGCGGGCACTACGTCATTACCGATTTGCTTTGAAGTAATGAATTTCAGTTGAGGCTTTAACTTTATAATTAATTTCAGCTATTTTAAATACGACATCTTCAATAAACCCAACATAATATATCCACTTATTTTTTTCATAATATCTAACTAAAACGCTATCATTAATATTATATGTCATGTCTCTCGTTTCTGTTTCTAGCAGTTTTTCACTCTTACTTTCTATTTTGAAATTATTTTCACAGCCTCCATCATTCTCTATTTCAGTTCTAGTACTTTGTTTAAAATAGCATCTATCATTATTCTCTTTGTCTTCCATCACTGCCTCTTTATTGTTATCAACTTCGTTTACAACACATTTTCATGACATTCTCTTAATTTCAGGTCTAGTTTTGTGTTTGTTACCATTTTTTTCTTTATGCTGTTTTTTTTTTACTATTGCCTGATGTAGATGGGGTAGGATTTTTGTAGATATCATTATTTAATTGACAATTTGTATCTATTCGTTTGAATGTAAATGGACTATACTCATTAATATCGATATATCCCTTATTTTCTGGCTTATATCTTATATCCGACAAAATTGTTATTTTTTGCCAGTGTGTTTACCTACTGTTTCTGTTTTTTCACTGACTTCAACATATTTTTTTTTTCGATTTTATATCTATTCGATTATCTTTAGTATTTCCATCATCGTCGTGTTCGCATTCTGAGTTATCACCCTTCCAGCGACTTCCATCCGACTCGGCATAGTCGGTTTTAAATTATGCTCCTGTATATCAAAACAGGCACAATAACCAGAAATCATACCACAAAACAAACCAACTTCCTAAATTTGATTATTTATTTATTTATTTATTTTTAACAAACTTACATCTATCATTACAGGTATTAAACCTATTTCGACAGTGCGCAACAATACAATAATTATATTCAACACCTATACTTATCCTAATTACACGTAATAAAAATACAAATTCTAAATTATCATTACACAATGAACTTACAAAATTAAAATAGTTATCTATATAATAAAAGCATAAAAACTTAGTATTGAGTTATTATCTACAAATTAAAAATAACAAACAATACACATTATTACTCTGGCCAACTCACTCAAATTGCACGTAAAAATTATTTCGATATTATTTAGTTTTAATTTGCGCATGCGCATCTTTCTCAATTTTGTAAGGAACCATGTGTACTTTTGTATCGTATTAGTATATTCTTTACTCTGTAATTGTGTACTATTAGGTCATTTATAACCCAAGCCGCGTGCAATGTTGATAATTTTAATTATTATGTCTATCGTGGTAACTGTTGACGTTGTTGACATTGACAGATGTCAGTCTGGCATGTATGCTGCGTTCGTAAACCTCGTTTTACAAGATGCGGTAATAAATATTTATAATTATTATCTATATATTATTATTATTTATTCTGTATTTGCATGTTGTTGTTATATTATATTTAAAATTATAATATTATTAGGTATATTTATATATAATTTATAATGTAATCATATAATTTTAAGAAATTTTAATCTTAAGGCTTTTATTTTATGTTAGGCCTGCGAGAATACCAGCGTTGCAGT
Organism: Catocala nupta; assembly: GCA_963675205.1. NCBI lineage: Eukaryota > Metazoa > Arthropoda > Insecta > Lepidoptera > Erebidae > Catocala > Catocala nupta. The sequence goes on from OY776106.1 coordinate 6,769,624, forward strand.
TAAACTGCAACAATAGCTGACGCAGATGCCTATTTTACCACCTCTATTTAAATAATTTAATTGTTTGTGTACTGTATGTTTATGTTGGTAAATAAACTTTTTCATTTCATTTCATTTCATTTCATAATGATACGAATGGACCTGGTAATAGGCGTCTTCGCCAATAAGTTCGTCCTGGCATTAGGAACTGCCAGCAGTGGCGGTCTTCTTCGCTTCCACACATATCTGTCTGGGACACAGAGACACAAACGACGCAGCACACCAGCATTGTGCTCTGTTCCACGCAACAACCTTATTAAATATGTCACTAGATGGAATTCTCTACGTACTCTTAATTGATTGTACCCTACCATGCCCAACACAAAAAGAGTAGGATACATAAGCGGGAAAAACGGGTATATTCCGTAATACTTCAAGTAAAGGTATCTTGTGAATTTGTTCTGAATCCGCTCCAACATGTCATTATATTTTTGTTCATGAGGCGACCATATGATAGCGCTATGTTCCAGATGGCTCCTGACTAGCGCATCATACAGCACCTTAACAGTCGACACGTTGGTGAAATCCCGCGTTTGTCTCAGAACAAATCCCAAGTTTCTATAGGCCTTCTTACATACTTGCTGTATATGATCGCGAAATTTGAGGTCAGGAGTGAAGTCCACTCCCAGATCGCGTACCTGAGACACTCTCTGCATCGGTGTTGTACCTATGACGTATTCGTAGTGTATAGGCGAACGAGCTTTGGAAAAACTCATAACTGAACACTTCGATTAATTAAAAAACAGTTTATTTTTCTGACTCCAATCCATCACTTTGACTATGTCTTCCTGTAGTCGTCTACAGTCATCCTCACTCCGGACCTCAAGCAGCAACTTAAGGTCATCCGCAAATAGTAAACACGAGCCATTTGTAACGACATCCGGCAAGTCATTTATCATTACAATAAACTCAAGAGGACCTAAGTTGCTACCTTGACTCACGCCTGACCTGGTTAAATACGGTTTAGATACACAACCATTGTAGTATACATACTGCTGGCGATCCCTCATATAGCTACTAAAGATCTGCAGTAGTTTCGGTGTGCATCCTACTTCAGCTAACTTCCTCATAAGTATATCATTATCGACAGTGTCGAAGGCTTTTTTAAAATCAAGATACGCTACATCCACCTGCACGCCTGCATCCACCGCTGGCACCACTGTAGCCATGAAGTTAAGGAGATTGGTAGCAGTACTACGAGCTTGACGGAACCCGTGTTGCGCTTCAGATAGTACTGGTCGCACTTGCTTCTGTATACATTTTTGGATAGCAGATTCAAAAACTTTAGCTGGCGTTGATAGTACTGCCACGGGCCTGTAGTCCTTAACATCATGACTTACCTTGCCCTTAGGAACGGGAATAACTCTTGTGACATTCCATTGGCTCGGGAAAGCAGCTGACTCCAAACAGATGTTAAATATATACTGTAAAGGCTCCGCAAGTACCCCACCACAGTCCTTAAAAATGAATGAAGGTATACCATCTGGACCAGCCCAACGCTTAGGTTTAAGGGAGCCCAGCGCTTCGCTTACATGATCTAATGTCAATGAGTCAATATGTATACGAGCGCTGCTCTCACCGCACGCCGCCGCCGCTCGCGCGTCCAGCTTTGGAGATTCGCTACTGTACACCGATTTAAAGCACTTTGCAAAGTGTTCTACACATTCCCTGTCACTTAAGTACTGATCTCCAATCATAATAGCCGGTTTATTTGCCGTTTCTTTTGTTGCCCTTATATAATGCCAAAATGATTTAGGGTCCTTTGCAAATTGACACTGTATCCTATCTGTATATTGTTTATGCGCCGCAACAATGGCTCTTTTGACGTGTGCCCTATAATTAGAGAAAGCTAGGTAATCACATTCTAATTTTGTTTTCTTATACTTCTTGTGAAGCAAGGCTTTAGTTTTGATATCATTTATGATATCTCTAGTGTACCAAACTGGATAGTTGCGTCTGGTACTATTACTATTTTGTTTTATTCTAGGAAAACATTCATCTAAAATATTCGAAAAGCTATTGTAAAAATAATCTATAATAACATTCAAATCATTAAATTCGTATAACCTACTCCAATCCATATTAAATAACTTATAATATAATAAGTTAAAGTCAGCTTTATAAAAGTTCCATTGTGGGCGCAAACTGAGTTCGTTGTGATTAGACACGGAATGAGTGCGCAGGGCGCAGGCGGTGGCGGCGGCGGAGTTGGCGCGCGCGCACCGCGAGCGGAGGGTGGTGAGCATCCACCGGCACTAGCGAGGCATCCGCGCGACTCACACTAATTTCCCTATTAAAACCCGCGCTCAGTACCAAGTCCAGTCGCCGACCTAAACTGTTATTAATGTTATTACTTTGAGTGAATTGACAATAGGACAGAAAATATTCATAATAATTATTTACATAAACGGTACTTGACTGTAAATTAAAGTCTCCCATAACCATTACCTCTCTATATCTAGTACATAATTCTTCAATTATTCTAAACAACAACAAATAATCATTCTCAGTACTACCCGGTGGGATATAACAGACACAACACAAAAATAAAAACTTATTATTCAAATGTACAGTTGCACACACGATTTCAAACACACAGGTGTCTATCGCTACGTTGGGCACAAGTACCTGTCTTAGCTCGAACCGGTGCGTGGCCACGAGAAACGCGCCACCATGCTTCCGACCGTCCGCTCGATCACAACGTATTAGTTGGTATCCTTGTGGTATTATTTCCAAATCGTGTATGGAACCGTTGCATCCCGTTTCAGTAATAAGATAAAGATCGTAGTCCAAACACTCAATGTTTATTCTAAATTCATTTAATTTAGTTCGGAGTCCTCTAACATTCTGGTAGTAAAGATCTATGTTCATATTGGTTGACTGGTTTCCGTGGTCTCCGAAACCAAATCCACTCGCTGAAACTCGCTTTGACCGGCCATACTTCTTCTTCATTCAGTTTATCAAACATAGGTTCGGCTACACCTACAATAAACGACGCATAATCCCTCTGTGTTTTATGTTTGATCTTCTCAATCTTAACAGATGTTTCCTCGCCACATATTATCTTGACATGTCTAGTCATGGCTTCTACTGTTGTTTCGGGGTGTAAATGCCAAACATGCAAATGTTTATGGCGCTCAGTACCTTGTATAGTGACCAATTCCGAGTTTTTACCCATTTTCACTTCATTTGTCCGCCTTCGCGCTTTTCTGCTTTGTACAGTTGTCCAGCCGCCATCCTTGTCTTTGCTGTTCACCTCTTCCAATGGTTGTTCATCAGTCCCTGACGAGCTGGACCTGGTAGTAGCAGCCTGCGGTAAAGCTGACTTCGTGGCCCCACCATCGCTTTCGCACTGTGGCTTATCAGCTGGTTGAGAGTTACGGGGTTTTTGCGGCGCTGTACTAGGTTTATTTTGCTTGTTGTCATTCTGAGGAGGAATCCGTGGCACTCTAGGTATTTCAGCCTGGGTATTATTGACCTTTTGTTCAATTACTTTCATAGCCTCAATAATGTCACGGAAATCATTTTTTGTTTGTAAAAACATGTTTTGTAGGTGAGCTATTGCATTTGCCTGGCTATCCAAACGAGCTATAATCTCCAATCGCATATTGCCCAATTCCTGGAGCAATAATGTATCGGAATCGAAAGTTGTAGGCGTCAGTTGTAATTGGCTACCGCGCTTAGTGTTTACGTTATTGTTGGGTGTATCGAAGGCGTATTGTTCTGAAATCGTGTCCCTTCGTCCAGCATACTCACCATGGAATCCTGATATTTCATGAATGTCAAAAAACTGTTCTGAAATAGTGCTAAATAGTGCCCAAAGGAAAAAAATAGTGCTCTTGTACTTGCGAAGTTATAGCCATAGTTCGATGAGTATGCTGGACGAAGGTTTCGCCCAGCATACTCACCTCCGTCCGGAGAATCTGTATACGCTTCAAACATAATTCATACTTCAAAAAATAGTTCCCAAATAGTGCCAAACGGTGCCCAAAAAGAAAAAACAGTGCTCGAATAACTTCGGAGTTATAGGCTTCGTTCAGTGAGTATGCTGGGCGTAGGTTCTACGCCCAGCATACTCACCTCAGTGCGCGAATATCGAACGAGCTATAGGTATAATTTACGTCTCAAAAAATTGTGCTTGAAATAGTGCCCAATATCAGTCCAATTTTTGCTTGACTTTTGACTTAGAAAACCATTAAATTTTAATGTAAACTTCTACATACTAACGTAAAATGGGGTACAGTCGTCGACACATGTTTTTGGACAAAAATATTAAACTTTCTAATTGTAGACTTCATGTTATTGGAAATAATTATGGTATTTTCTCACATGTCAAAAACTTTCGATTAAATGCATTATTATATATTTTATAAATAATAATAAATGAATGAAACTTTAAGCGTAAATGAAGTCTATTACTTCATTGCATTGTGTGTTTGTCTGAATAAAAACAGTCATTTGCAGCCAATAAAATTAATATCTTGAAAAATTGTAAAAAGGAAATTATACAGTTTCTTTTTGTATATATGTTGCAGGCAAAACTTATAACCAGTCAAAACTAGTACTGTGACATAGTTATACAAATTTTTAAAACTCTTTCCAATAGTTTCATCAATGAAAGGTTTAGCAATAAAAAACATTTTTAATTACTTACGTTATTTATTACTATTTAAAGGGCCAAAGTAATCAGAATTCTAGTTAACTAGTTCACAGCTTTTGTTAACATTCATAATATAATCAATGTAAATAGAAAAAAATGTAGTTTTAATATTGTATATAATATACATATAAAAAAATGTTTAGCCAAATATTGGTAAAACTTTCTAAAATATAACACGTAGGTACTTGTACTTTGTTTTACTGCTACAACGTTTTAATCACAATAAAATTATCTTACAAATAAGTATAAATTGAGCAATCACAGTTTATAATCACGTTTTTTTTATTAATATTAAATACCCTATAGTAATTACAAATTAACAATCACAGTTTATAATCACATTTCTGTAAGTTATTAATAAAATAACTTTTACAAGAACAAAAAAAAAACAAACAAACAATAACAAAATAGGAACTAACAAGTTAGGACCGATCTTCATCTTACATTCGCGTATAAATAATGCAGTGTGGTACAGTATATTGGGAATTACTACAAACTTTTTTACTAAGGTCATCATAGCAGTTCCAAGTTCTCTTTAGCAATCGATAGCACTTTGACTTGTAATGCCCCATGCGTCCTGATTCACCATTTGTAAAATCTATTACCGACAGAATTTTAAAGGTGTCACCGTTTATTATGATCTCTTTAGGAATTTCATCAATTTCTATTTCAATTGAAGTATTAATTTCAATAAATACGAAGTCTAGTACTTCATATTTGTATGCGTTTTTACCGTTACATAATTGGTATTTACATTTCCTTTCAGTATCATTTACTAATAGAGCTTCATTAAGGGCTCCAATACCTTGAGTCGTCAATATGTTTACATTTATTGGAATCCAACTACATTTTGTGCCAGAACCTTTATTGATTTCACAGTTCTGGTTTGTACAATTTAAGTATCTATTAGCACTATAAAAACCATAACTTTGTATGTTATCTATTATAAAAGTTACATTACACTCACAATTTTTGCAACTACTAAAATCGGATTCCACAGTATCATATATTTTAGCCAATACCTTAGAACGAGTAGTGTAAATATCTTTTGGTTTTCTAGCCTTCTTAGTGATTTTCTTTAGATTGTCATACGTGATCAAACTTCTGGTCAGTTGTGAAAGATCGTTTTTTTTATCATTGATATATTTTCTAATATTAGGTCTATCTAAATATGCAATTGAAAAACTTTGGACCACGGAATCAAAAGCACACGTATTAATAAACGTGAATCTGTATGTTCCTGAAGTAGAAACACTGCCGTTTTGTAAAATATGTAATTTTGTACGACGATTGATTCGTTTTTTATTTTTCTTCTGTTTAGACACCAGTCCCCGCCAGTCTTCAATATAATTTGGTTCGCTCCTAAAAATTGAGTTTTCATAAAATGATTCATCATTGACGAGAGTATTTATTTGTGGTGTGTTATGGTCACTTATTTCATTTTTTTCATCGACAATATTTTCAGTTCCTTCTTGAACATCAATCAAGTCACTTTTGGCTAAGCGTATGGAACCGGTTATCAAAGGCTCGTGTTTAATAATAAACTCATCTACGCGGTACTTATTTGAATTTGTTTTAAAAAATAACTTTTTTACGTCTTTCATATAACTTTCTACATTTGAACTGGTTGGAGTACAATAATTACTGTTAAAATAAGTCATCATTATATTTCCCCATAGTGGAAGTTTTTTAAGAATCCTAATCAAAGTGTCCTTTATTTCCGGCAAGTAATAAATATTTTCGATTTCAGTTTCTTGATCACACAATTGTTTAATTAAATCTTCTTTCTCCTCAAGATCTTTATACATTTTCAGAAGCGGGTTTTCTTCTTTATCTAATCCCTCCCATAAAGAATGTTTAATTGGAACGTGATTTTCCGAATCTACATTTTGTATTTCACATTCCTGCAAATTAGTTTTGATCCGGTTTTTTAATTCTAAAATCGCCGTTTCACACCGTGTTAAATTTCCATTTCTACTGCCGCGGTGTTTATTATTTGCTATAATATAAACATTTTCTATAATTTTCTTTACCTCTCCGTATGAAACACATTTTTTAATCAGAATCATACAATCAACAAAAAATTTTGTTACTCTAGTGTCTATATTTTTGAAAATACTTTGATTGTACAATGTTTTTATGAAATGCGAAGTATCAAGGCGAACATAACAGGTTGGAATTTTTTTGGTTCTATTTTCTAAAATATTAAAACATGTATTTAAGTAGTCAGAGGTGGATTTATAACCACAAAATACTTTTACCACCGCACCTACTAAAGCTGCGGAATCATCAGTTACTACTTCATTTGGAGGTTTTCCATTAGCCAACCAAGATTGTAACCAGCTAGCAATAGTATCTAAAGAGTGACTTTCTGATATACACTGTGAAATTGGCACGCTACTTTTAACGGTTGTATCTGTCATCATAACATACAAAAATATAGGACTTTGCGACTCTTGAGATAGTTGTGTGTGTTCATTGACGACAGGCCGAAGATTTTTATTAAATATAGAACCTGTTGCGTCTATAGAAACTCTAATATAATTAAACTCTTTTTGGCATTTTTTATAATAATTCTTTTGATCGTCCGTCCAGTAAAATGTATAAAATGGAAAAGCAGAAACATATCTAACACATTTATCAAAAGGTGGTGAAACACACATACAAGTAAGTGACAATATTGGGTTGGGATGGAAAACATCAACTTTTTTATTTTCATGTTTAATTCGATGTAGTGTTTGTAATTTTGGCAATACTGGAGGTTCCTTGTCATTTTTCTTCATTAAAGTTGAGGCTAATTTATATCTTATAGAAGCTGCTGCTTCGTGTTGTAATTTTTCACCTAATTCCCTTATTTGGTAATACCGTAATCGGTTTTTTTTACTGGTGTTATGAGAGTACTTTTTATTTTCATTAATTACGCAACATTCTAGTTTAATTAAATTTTCCGTTTCTAAGTTAGTTGTTATAATTATTTTTGCGTGACATTGATTACAATATCCTGTGCATTTGATTTCGTAATTGTCTTTCACAATATTATTTTTAAAACACCAAGTGCATAAAGATCTTATTTCTTTCCATAGATGCATTTGAATTACATTAGTCCATTGGTTTGGTTTTAATTTACGTCTGACATTATACAGACTACCAGGGGCGATTTTGCTATTTCGGTGATAAAAATACCTTTGAGGCTTAATACTATCCCAAGTTATTGTATCCATATAAAATGTATGCGTACTGGTGTTCTCCGAAACACTATTAATGCTTTCGTTTGATGACGATGTAGACTTTTGATTTATCAAATTAGAATCATTATTACGAATTATTTCTTTTTTATCAACACCAAAAAAGTATTCGTAATTTCGTTTTATGCTTAATATGATTGATTTAATACTCATTTTGTAATTTAACCGTGTTTGAATTTGTTTATAAATTGAGTCATTTGCGGAAGGAATATTTTTAAAAAAGTCATCTTTGAATTCTGAAATTACTAATTTTTGCGTTTCTAATGAAACCTTTGGTTTAGGCCCTCGTTTTCCTTGCTGATCCATGTCGTTAGATTCACAAGAATTATCACAAATTATTATGCCATTTGTTTTCAATATTAACATAATATGAAATAACAACTAACTAACTAACATATAAATCAACATCAATAACATTATGAACACTTGTGTACTTATACTACCTATATTACCTGAAAATACCAACTATAGATGTAAAAAACATAACGGGCCCCACCGCTCACGCAGTACGAGTCAGAAAAAGTTGTCTTCTAACGTGGTAAACATTGTGTCTTCAAGATAATCTGAAAATAACACGTATTTAAATAATTTTATATAGGTATGACAGGCTCCAGCCTTCCTCTAAAGGTACTTAAGCACTTACGTGTTTTCCATTATTTTAGCGTGATTTCTATTATAAATAGCGAAGGGGCAAAACACGAGGCTGAAGACGATTTCCCGAAGTCACAACTCCCATAGAAAATGTGATGAATAGGTTGACGACACTTAAAAGTTTAAGTGCATTCGCCGGATGACAATCGGTAATAGTCTTCACTTCACGTCATATTATCTAAAAAATACATCTGTGTTAATTCTATAGTTACGTTTATACTTACTACCGACGCTCGCGCTGACTGATTCTACCTATTTCGATATTGAAATGTAACTAACGTGAACTTAAGACGAGAACAGATCCTGACGGGTAACGAGGACAAGCTTGTAATAAAAAAATTGAAGAAAAGTAAATTATATCCTAGCAAATAAGACAGTGTTTCATTTCCAGTAGAATTGGAGGATAAAACCAGGCCTCCGCAGAAGTAGGTATATAAATAGGTATTTGAGATCCAATTAGATAAACAAACAAGTTACATTACGTTATTATGTGTGTACCTACCTACATCAAACCTTTAAAAAAGTAACTAAGTAGGTACCCATTTTTAAAACTTCTTAAGCATGTCCTTAATTTTAAGTGTACAGTGTCATATTCAACGAAAAAATGAACGTGTTTTTGTAAAAAACAACTCGCTTGCTACCTAGTTTTACAGTGCAATTAATGAATGAGTGTAAAATCAATTTAGTTAAATGCCACTATTATAAATTGAAATATACTTACTGATTTGGGTGCAGCTCCTATATTGATTACGTACTAGATACACAATTTTATATAGGTAAATAATGACATCACCAACACATTGTTTGGTTTTGCAACCCACTATGTAGTCAAACTCAAAAGCCGGCGTTATTATAATGATGTGCGACGAAGTAAACAAACAAAGAAACTGAGAAGCGCTTGTTCGTTTCGATTGCTTTGTGACACAAAATGGACCCTTATCACCTTCAAAATACAGATCAGTCTTGTCTAATAATCGTAAGATGTTAGGGCAGCGCCATCTAGTATTTAAACATAAACATATTCATTTGCGTCGCGGGCGCCGCGCGTCGCTTTGTGACACAAAATGGACCCTTATCACCTTCAAAATACAGATCAGTCTTGTCTAATAATCGTAAGATGTTAGGGCAGCGCCATCTAGTATTTAAACATAAACATATTCATTTGCGTCGCGGGCGCCGCGCGTCGTAAGCCCCATACCTATTGACCGTACGTGCATCCATTACTGCCACACTATATTGAACTTTATCACATGAGGAATACAGGTCAATTCCGTAAACGTTGTGGTACCGTCCTTGATCCGGAAAATGATTATTTTGAATAATTTTGTCAGTTGTAATGTTAGCATTAATAACAGCAACTTTATTTTTCATGCATGATTTACTTCATTTGATATCTTAATCCTTCAAGCGCCGTGATCTAGACAAAATATATAAAATCATTGTTCCTAGCTACCGGGGTCCCATGCGACGCGCGAAGGCTTAATCATATTATTATAAAGTATTATTAAAATAATGTGTAATTAATAATATTGCGATTCTAAAGTAAATACTCCCTTACATAGACAATTAATAATTTACACAAGACAAAAATTGTTAGAAAGAAAGTTAATAATATTGTATTCGACTGTACTCAATGTAATGTATGTAGAAGTTTACAATCAAATTTAATGGTTTTCTAGGTCAAAAGTCAAGCAAAAATTGGACTGATATTGGGCACTATTTCAAGCACAATTTTTTGAGACGTAAATTGTACCTATAGCTCGTTCGATATTCGCGCACTGAGGTGAGTATGCTGGGCGTAGAACCTACGCCCAGCATACTCACTGAACGAAGCCTATAACTCCGAAGTTATTCGAGCACTGTTTTTTCTTTTTGGGCACCGTTTGGCACTATTTGGGAACTATTTTTTGAAGTATGAATTATGTTTGAAGCGTATACAGATTCTCCGGACGGAGGTGAGTATGCTGGGCGAAACCTTCGTCCAGCATACTCATCGAACTATGGCTATAACTTCGCAAGTACAAGAGCACTATTTTTTTCCTTTGGGCACTATTTAGCACTATTTCAGAACAGTTTTTTGACATTCATGAAATATCAGGATTCCATGGTGAGTATGCTGGACGAAGGGACACCTGAAATCCCCTTAGTAGTTCGAACAGGAGTATCACTGTTGCATTGTTTTGGAACTGAACAAATACATTCCGGGCACACCCATTTTGTCATGTCATCCCTCGTAAATGCATCAAAAATGGCCTGTTCAATGTTAAGACATTTCAGATCATACTTTTTCTTACATTTATTGCTCGAACATTGCATGTAATTCATACCCATAATAATAGAATGGCATCCGTTACATTTCATTTTGTTCGGCATTTTAATAATAGTGCCAACAAAACAACAAAATGTACTAGTGGGTAGAAATCAGCTGTTGAACCGTGCGTGCTCAATGTAGATCGCTGCGACTGCGCTTCACGTGTGCGACAAGGACGAATTATTCTGTGTCTCGCAGCCCGTCTCTTTCCCGCGAGGTGAGGTGGAGCTTACCTCAGTTAGTTGACGCTTCGCGCGAATTTACGATCGTAATTTTTTGCACTACACAGTTCACGGCACTTTAGTCCTTATTAGCACTTATTGTCTGTCCCTAATAAAGGCAATTTTGCGTGAAATAGACTTTGCTAATATTAGAAAAAAATATATTTAATCAAACACACGTCCACTTCCGACAAGACAATTACGTTATATCGGTATTTGGCATAGAAATCACTTGATGGATAGCTATAATGTTGGGAACGGGGATGAGATCTTTTGCCATTGAATCTTAATCTTTTATGAGGGTATCTACATTTTCATCAGATATTAAGAAATATTTGATCTTTGAATTGCAATTGCTTTGTATGCTGCCTCCGCATTGGGAATGTCCTGACCATGAGCAACATAACTGTCCAAATTTCTTTTTGTTGCTTCTCCTATTCCATCTGCGGCACCTTTTCCGTGGCTTGCCTCGAAAACGGACCAAGTAGCCTTTTCAAATCCATACTGTGATACCATTTTATTTATCATGTAAAAGTTTTATTTTGTCTATATTGCGTTGTTGGTCCATCTGAATAGAAATGCAGTGTAGTTACTTTGGGATATTTCTCTTTAATAAGTTTTAATACAGGGGTCAGATGGGCCCATAATGGTCCAAGGGCTATGATTAGTGTTTGGAGATATTGTACAGAAAGATGTTGTCTGCGGCTTACCCTTATAACTGGCATAAACAACGCCAGTGTGTAAGGAAATTTGACGATTTGATGCACCAAAATGTAAAGCTTGAAGTTCTTCCGCTAGTTTGCAACCGTAGTTCTCGGAGAAGTCGTAATGCAACAGAACTTCTTGTTCAGTTAAATATTCCTTACAATTTTTATACATTGTGTATTGATGAGTGATGTTGAAATTATGTTTCTTAAACAAAAGCATCTGATCAGGGAATGTTTGTAGCAATATTTCTAATGTCTATGTCACTTCCTCTTTCTCTATTCTCTTAGTAATCTTCTTATCATATTTGTACCGGACGGGCGAACTCGGGGTTGAGGATACTATAGCGATGGTTACAAGATCAACCGACAAGTCGCTGACGTCCTATACACGATGTGTGGACTGTACTGTAGCGGTTACTGGTTACGGTGCGGAGGCTCTGAAGACGTGTCATACGGTGTGGGGTTCAGGGCTTCGAAATAATATACATCTTGACTGTTCGTTTCTTGAGGTTTCTGGCTGGCTCCGTTTGGTTCTTGAGGCTTGAAGATGAGGTTTCTTGAGCACCCATAGACGACCGATACTGTGTCGCTTAGGTACCTCGGAACTTTACCGTAACGAGAGCCGGCCAGAAATCCCTGTTAAACAAGTTTATTTTTACTATAAAATTATCACATTTCTGCTTATAACTATGGAACTATACTAGCTAGCGTGATGGTATAACCAGTGCCGCGTAGGGCACGAAAAGACCTAGCTAGTAATACATATTTTATCTGTCGGAAGTTAGGTCTAGGTATAGATATTCTATGTTATGTGTTAAAAATCTAATTTGCGATTACGTTATATAAGGATAAAGTTTAATAACTTTATGACTATACTATATAGGAATATAATTCCTTCAGCATTTTGTAGCGCCTTTCATTGCGGACAAAATAAAATACACAGGTGAAACCTTTTATTAAAACCTTAGGACTTAGGTACCCTAACATTCCTATCTTCAGGGAAAAATGCACATTTTTATTAATAATGTTTAAGGACGCTTTTACATTTTTCTACAAATAACAGTGCTTTTCAGGTACCATTTTAACGTATAAGCAATCACAAATGTGAAGATATTATGGTCTCAATTTAAAGATAATCTATTCATCTCCAGATTGGCATCATAAAAATTGTATGATATCATACAAAATTTTCGTATAAATCTGTTTTCACCATCACAATAATCACAGAAAATTAACAAAAATAGGGTCTGAGTAGGTACCATTTTAGATAAATTTTATGCATATTTTATCTTCTAACTTATAACAAATTACGGCATTTATAGTCCTCTATACGATCAGCTAATTATTTTGTACCTAAATCATAACATTTTTCAATTAACAGCTAAATAAGAACGCGTGCAAATTTATTCATACATTTTTCACTCGCGGTTCATCATTCCGCGCTCAGACGCGCTTGTGGAAGCACGGGTGTATCGCTCTATCGCAAAAAATAAATTACGAAGAAGTCGCGCGTTGTAGGTACGTCGTTTATCGTGACGTGAAGGAGTTGATACTTTTTCGAACCGAAATAAAAGTAAGTACGAGTTTCATACTATTATTTATTATTAGAATGTGATTTAGAATTTGTTGAGTAAGATCAGGATTTGGATACGAATGGCTATGCAGTTGTTAATAAGGTTGAGAAATGGATGGGTGGGGTTAAGCAGCTCTTAGTATAGTTAAGATTTAGATTACGCCGTGGGGCTTGAGAGTAGATGGATGGGGTTAGGCAGCTGTTGGGAAGGTTAAGAAATGGATGAGAGGGGGTTAAGCAGCTGTTGGGCAGGTCAAGAAATAGATGGGTGAGGTAAAGCAGCTGTTGGGTAGGTCAAGAAATGGATGGGTGATGTTAAGCTTTACAAAAGCAAGGTATGAATAAGTGGGGTTAAGCGTCTGTGGGTGAGTTCAAGAAAAGGATGGGTAAAGTTAAGCATATTTTTACATGTTTGAGAAATGAATGGTTGGGCAGAAGCAGTTGTTAGTGAGGTCGAGATTTGGATGGGTGCGGTTAAGATGTGAAGAAATTCGTTCCTGACGGCTGTTCCCTGACCGTACACTTTTTTAAATGTTAATCGAGATAGCAACTTGGAGGTTTGAGAGTATATATATATATGTGTAATAAGTACATATTATATAGTATATCATCCTTTTTTTAATACAAAATGGTGGATATTGTGATGGGTCTTCTTAGGTGACAATTCATAAATATGACATGGTAGATGTTACTCTTCTATGTTCCGCGGACAAAAAAGGCAAAGTTATTGGACGTCAAGCGTATGCGTACTTTTAGTTTTCATTTTAAAAGAGTAATGAGCAAATATATATTAATAATAATTAAATAGATATAGCAAAATACACCGAGTCATAAGAATGCATATATTTATACAGCGCAATGACTTCACATCCAATATAACAGAATAAATTAATTTACAATTTTACTAAGTGATATCTGCAGACCAATGGTAATGTAACTCCTAGCGGCCTACAACGTCATCGGGTAGTAACGTCTCTCGCCACCCGCTTAACATGGGAGTGTCACGTACGTATTTGCCAAGCTACTGGTACGATGTATTGTTAAAATGTTTATTTTGTTTTTTTTTAGATGCCACGTATTCGAAAATTTGGTTATAGACCAAAAAAACCTGCAAACTTAGCAGTAAACAAAAGTAATAAGACTATGTAAGTATTTTCACTATGGAGTTAATTAATATTGTCTTCTGTTTATTAGTTATTTGGAGTAATAGTTTAAGCAATTTTTTTCTATTATCAATCCCATTACGTTTCGTCAGGTAACTTATTTGGATGTATTATGTTTTTTACTAACAGGGAGAGCAGCATAGATGTCTCGTTAGACCATGATGAGCAGTATGAAATTTCATTTGTAAGTTTTATAATAGTATTCAAAGTTTGTTTTTTTTTTTTTACCATGCTACTAGTATTGTCATTTTATTTTCAGGAGCAGCAATGCGTAGTACAATTTAAGCCAAAAGGCAAAACAATAGTTGAAATTGATTACCTATTTCAGCAGATAATGCAAATAGGAAGCCACACTTCTCTTTTCGATTGCGGTATGAAACATCTAGTGATAAATAAAGAAAAAAGAGATGGCCTGCATTCGAAATTCAAACTTGCTTGCAAAATGTGTGGTGAAAAGTTTGAGCTTCAAACAGCGCGGAAAGACGACCTTAAAATGGACATTAATCAGGATGTTGTATCCGGAATCATGTCTACTGGTGCCGGTTACACCCAACTTAATACAGTCCTTGCCCATGCCGACATTCCACCGATGCCTCTGCGGTTATACCAAGCTACGCATGATCAAGTTTCCCAATGGTGGGAAAAAACTGCGGATCATTGCATGTCTGAGGCAGGAAAGGAAGAGGTCGAGCATGCAAAACATATCGGCAATATGTCATCTCAAGAAACACCAATGATTGCTGTTATTGCGGATGCGTGTTGGAGGCCGCGGCAATCATTGGTCAGCACAGCAAAAAAGTGCTTTACTGCGGGGTGAAAAATAAATATTGTGTGATATGTTCCCGATCAACAAACAAAGGAGGCACCTGAACATAGATGTTTTAAGAACTTCAGCGGCCCTTCAACAGCAATGGAAGCTGCAATTATTACCGAGGGGTTTAAACGTTCCATATCCGACCATGGACTTATTTATTCACATTTAATTGCTGATGGAGATGCTAATACCTATTCATGCATTAGAAATGCCCGACCCTACGAAAATCTCACTGTCGCTAAAATAGAGTGCAAGAACCATCTTTTGCGCAATTATTGTAAAGCATTGCTGGCACAGTCAACTACCTCATCCTATAACATCAAAGCAAGGAAACTTGTCAAAGAAAAATATTTGAGGTTGCGTTGGGGAGTTGATTCTTCAATAAAATACTGGTCTAGGCAAAACATACCTTTCGCAGAAAAGGCCAATAACATAAAAAAGGATATCCAAAATGGGCCCTACCACATATTTGGTGATCACAGCCATTGTTCACCATATTTTTGTAATAAAACCAACTCGGAAAACTTTGTTCCAGAATTAGTAGCTTTTGGGGTGTTCCAAAAACTTACCGATTTGGCGTATAGACTTTCCCAAAATGCATGTAGTTTTGCGTATAACGAAACAAACAATTTGGTCGAAAGTTTCAATGCCAGAGTTGCCAAGTACGTAGGAGGAAAAAGGGTCAATTACTCATTAAAAGGGTCATACAGCGGAAGATGTGCGGCTGCAGTCATATCGTTAAATACCGGTGGCACATTACAAACCTATGTGCATAAATTTATTTTCGGGACTGATGCAAGCGCACAAATAATTCGGCTAGAAAATAAGCGCAAAACCAACAATGGTAAGAAGAGGAACATTAAAAAGAAAAAGACCATAAAACATGCCACTGCGAAAGATGCTCATTATGGTGTAATTTGTCAAAAACCTGACATGGATGCATTGGATTACACTAAAGCAAAACAAGACTTTTAAAAATCTTTGTCACTCTACAGAAGAGAGAAATAATATAGAAAGAAGCACAGTCTAGCAGAGTGCAAGCCCGCTCTGGCTAGAGACACGGCGGAAACTATTAACTGCTTTATGGTTTGCTAGAGTTTGCAAGCGGCGTGCAAATACAAATTGTGCTCCTCTTGTCAAACAGATATTATATGGAAATGATCTGAGCAATGTCCCATCAATTAAATATGGCAAGAAGAACGAGCACACAGCGCTTCAAGAATTAAAAAGCGCATTAAATTTAGATATACAAGACTGTGGATTACACATCGATAGTGAATTTTCATTTCTAGGTGCTACTCCAGATGGCAAATACCAACATGGTATTGTAGAAGTAAAGTGTCCATCGTCTGCATACAACTTTGAACCTGAAGAAGCAATCAAGCAAAAGAAAATTGACTTTTGGGTGTACAAATCTGACGCTTTCATCGTCAATAAGAAAAGCAAATGGTACTACCAAGTTCAGGGTCAATTACGAGTAACTGGTCAAGATATATGTATATTCGCGGTGTGGACAGGCGACGGAAAAATTAAATATGAATTTATAAAAAGAGACGAACAGTTCTGGAAGGAAAATTTGGAAGTGCATTTAGTAAAATTTTACAATAACTGTTTACTTCCAGAACTGGTTGACCCCCGATACATGAGGTCTACGAACCTAAGGGACCATAGCTCACACACACACAAAAACGTGTTGTGTGAACAAAATAATGCCTAAAAGCTCAGAGTGTAAATAACACCAATGCTTCTGTATTTTTCTTACATAACTATATTAAATATATTATAGTATTTACTTCTTTCTGTCCTTTAAATTTTTACTCCCAAGCTAGTATGTCTATGTCATTAACTCTTTATGTAATGCTTCAAAATGTTAGTTATATGTGTATGTAATATATGTTAGAAAATTAATACCCGAATCAAATCGTATCAGTAGTTTTTGAGAAAATCTCGGATCTAGAAACGTACATACAGGTCGATGCAAGTACCTCCTTTTTTTCAAGTCATAAATACTAACCTAATTATCACTAAAATAGTACGGTCACCAAATGCGCTTTCAAAGTAAATTTGCTGAATCAATTCCAATAATATTAAAAATTATACCAAGGACCAAGATTATTTAAGCGATGTATAAAATCGAGCGCTCTGTGGTTTCAATGTGCGCGACTTTATATACCTAAATTTGAGTTTGTCGAAAATGTAACAGCGTCCTTAACATTATATTCTTATAAACTATAGAAAATGTATTATTATGTTATTTACACTATTTAACTATACGATTTAGGTCTATATGTGACCTAATTCGGCACTATTTTAGAACTATAAACTTTATTGATACGGTATACTTAAATAACATGTATTGAATTTATGATCATAATACGATTCTTAAACTAATGTTAACGTTGTCGCGAACAATATTCGTGTTTCTTTGTAACCCATCTTTTCATGTCACTACGTCCTTCAGGTTTCTTTGCGATAAATTGCAAATAACGCTATTGTTAGAGCAATAACTACATTCTCCATACATACATTTGGAATTGGTGATATTGCACGCAGTAGTAGTAACTAACTGGGCCAAATTGTCACTCTCAACATTTAACTTTTTAGTTTTCCGGCCATGAAATTTAGATTGGCGTGCTTAACACATGCACAAGTGTTTCTGTCGCTTAGTTTTGGACTACGAATATAAAATGGTTTGAATTGAGTAAACATTTTGTCAGATAATTTCCCACCTTCACCTTTATATTTTGCTTGTATTTTTTCATGTTATCTAACCAACAAGTGGGTACGTAGCTTAATAACAATAGGTTTACTCAGCGAATACTATAATAGCTACTTATTATTATTTCATAGCTGACCTTTTATCATCTGAATCGTCGTTTCAATTATGTGTGATTAATGTGGTACCTCAATATAATAATAATGAAGACTGTCCTATTTCCATAATTATTAAATAAAGATTTGTATAATAAGCATGTCGGATCGACTTGATTTTTGTATTTAAATATTCATTTTATTTGCACACGTTAAAATTATTTTCGAAGAAATGAACATTTGATAAACGGTTAACAATTAAAATAATCATAATTTAAAGCTATTGGTTTTAAAGCCCAAAAGAAAACGGGGCATCATTATAACAAGCAAACAAGTCGATTCGGCTTTCAAATTATGTCCACTTAATTAACAAGAGCTAAAAATTATTAGTAGGCGTGTACTTACGCAGTTACTGCGATGTGATCCCACTTCTGAGATATAAAACGGCCTCACAGTCCTCACCAATGAAACAGCGGATCACGATACAATTATTTATTGTTCTCTGCACTTAATAGTCACACTACTTTTACAATCCACTCTCAACCTCCGAAACTACCGTTTCGCACCAAGTGCCAGCACCGAATGCCGCCACAAGCTACCGCCATTTGCCAAGAGACTTTTTAATTCTAACGTAGTCATTTTAGATACTTTTATTTTAAAGGAAGTCAATTTCAAATTAACGTCTAATAAAAGAATTGTTTGTGAATTATTTATATTTAATTGTTGTTAAAAAGATTGAACCTTACACTTAATTATTAAAAACCATCAAGCCCTTTAAGCTACAGCATGTACCAAAGAAATAGACATACAAACATACACATCGCAACTTTAAAACAAAAGTGGCATTATACGAAATTATATTTTTAAACTATTTATTCGAAATAACTACATTATTTATTAATAACTTTTAAACTTTCGCGTTGCACGATATATATATAATATGTAACGGGTATTAACGCGATCATGCATAATGTTTACCTTTTATATGCTTGACGTTTCGATCAGGTTACACCGGCCGTGGTCACAAGCTGACTGGTGCTGCGATGTCATGTCTCCGTTTGTGAGGCAGAAGAATCTTGATTCACCCTCACTTTTGGCATATTTTTGTTTGTCCATGTACGGTCACAAACTACACTCACGGTATCCCTATTATGAATGCTAGCCGACGTGTCCATATTCTGTGAATTACCTAACTGTGCAAAACAGCGAAGTTGCGTATAATATAATCACGGGATTCCGCGTCGCGGATAATTTAAAACCATCTTCCCTATTTATTTATTATAATTTCTATGTTTTTTGATTTCAATAGCTTCTCGCACTACTCTTGGATTAAAGTGGCGATCGGTGGAGAGGACTTCCGGACGATGTAATTCTATCCAATGACTAGTACCCGATTCCAGTATATGTTCTGCAATTGCTGTTTTGCTAGTCTGTCGGTTTTTCATACAGGCGATGTGTTCTTTGACCCTCTCAACAATAGTACGCTTGGTTTGGCCTATGTAAGAACTCCCGCAGCTGCAATTTATTTTGTAGACACCTGGCGTTTGTAAAGGCAAAACGTCTTTTGGACACGTCGTGCTTATGTACTTTAGGCAGGCCATATAATTTTGGTGGTTGGTGTGCCTTTGGCTTATAGAGTTTATCGTACTCGTCTTCTGAAAACAGGTCCTTGTTTTCCTGTCCAATTGCGTTAATACCCGTTATATATTATATATATACATTATTTATTATTACAGTTGCAGTTTGTAACTAAGGCTGGGTTGCACCATCTTACTTTAACATTAACAAACATCGAAACTTCAGTTAAAGTAACGGTTAGGCCAAAAATGAGTTGCACCATTTGACAAATAGTTAAATGACGTCATAACTTTAACCGTAACGGTAACCGCTCACTTTTCGCTGGTTAGTGCTATTGTTTGTGTTAAATTATCCGTCAGCTGTCAAACGCGTTGATTATAACCTTTAAACATCATGTCCCTACTCCAAGAAATACTCGCGGAAACCAGTTCTGAAGACGAAATCGATGATCTTGTCATTGTAAATAGAAAAAGAAAAGTGTACTTACCTAGACCCGATCGTTTTTCTACATGGGACAACGAATGTTTCTTGGCGAGATTTCGAGTCTCTAAAAACGTAGCTAGGTGGCTGAGTTTACGATTGCACCGCTGGTTAGAGCATCCTACGTTGAAGTAAGTAAGTTTCCTTTTCTAGCATAGTATTTACTTTTTACTTAATTATGACTGCCTATTTTAGTTCCTTGTAGGTACTACCTATGGGCGTTTGTTATCATATTTTTGAAATGCTCTCAATTACCTATGTTTATTAATTACTTTATGGTATCTTTATTTTTCAGAAATAAGGCAGTAACTCCAGTACAGCAAGTACTCATCGCATTAGAATACTATGCCTGTGGTTCATTCCAAAGATGCGTTGGCGATACAGCTGGTGTTCATAAGTCTACAGTATCACGCATAATATATAGGGTGAGCCGGGCAATTGCAAGCATGCGAGCAGAGTGATTCTTTCTGATGAGTTGGTTCTACCAGATTTATTTTTTACAGCAAAATTCTATTTATGTCCCGCGTGCAGCAATAACGGCTTTCCTCTTTAGTTTTAATTGTAGCGATTGAGTGGCGCCACCTATTTACTGGTGGTATAGCTTTAATTTCATCACAATTATACACCTTTACTTTTATATAATAGGGTCCTACTTTGGTCTCGGAAATTTTCCGGGCATAGCCTTTTTCGACCCGTTTAGTGTAGTACGAATAAAGAGGAGTCGGTTCTTTACCCCTCGACGTAGATGCCTTCGTAGATGTATTTTTCCCCTCACTTTCACTACCGAAGGGATCCTTTGCCGTTAACTTATTGTCAGCTAAAGGCACTGGGTTTATACGAGGCTTCTTAGTTACATGCGCTTTAGATCCCTCAGGAGGCCTTGAGCGCTTGCTTATAGCCAGCTTTGGGAATATTTTTCGCTGCATCGGCTGCTTTTCAACGTCCGAGTCTTCATCGGATGAGAACAATTGAGGCATTGATTTGGACCTGGAATAATAAATGAAATTGGAGTTATTATTCAATTAAAGATTTACCTATGTATCTTGCTTAATCTGGAAATTCAACAGAGTTATATTATGATACGAAACGAAATGAAGTGAAATTTAATGCTCATCGAACATCCCATTTTTCCGAATTTTTCTTCAGTGTAATTCTGAGGTTCTCTACATAACACAGGCGATAGGAGATCAAAGGTATTGTTATTCTCTTTTGACCACTTTCGAAGTTCACGAACGTATGTGGTACAAACTTTATGTGGGACCCACTGTTTATCTTGATTGGCGATTGATAGGCCGAAATACATATTATAAACGTTACTTATGAATTCGGTTATATTACGCTGCTGTTTTCTCAGCGTAAATTTCCCACAAATGTAGCAAAAATTGTCCGGAGAGTTTAAAACTTAGGCCGCGTGTCCACGGCAAGAAATTTTTCGTGTCGGCTACAGACAAGATGAAAATATTCATGTACATGAGAAGAATTTTGTCGGGTCTGTGCACGAAAGAATGTCGTGTCTGTTGCAGACAAGAAAAAATCTAGTATGTACACGGTACGAATTGTTTCGTTCAGTCATGGTTTAGACATTGTAGGGTGTACATCGTGTCATGTTGTGTTGTGAATTGTAGAAAATAATGTTGACTACCATGCAAAAAAAATGGTGATTGCCTATAATTAAATGGAAAATAAAAAAAAAATAACTCCAAGAGAAAATACTGGGTGCATCCTATGCTAAGTCAAAAACATGAGTTTGCTAACTTCTACTTTGAACTGCGACAGTATGAGGAAAAGTTCGTCCTTTATTTTCGTATGAAAATCACTTCGTTTGCTAAATTACTGGCTGCTATAGAAAATAAAATAAAACATGAGAGTAATAAAATGCGTGAAAGTATTACCCCGTACATCAGATTGGCTGTTACTTACCTCAAGTAAGCAAATAAAATATTATCTTAATATTTTTAAAGTAGTTTTATTATTATTAAATTGTAACAGATGAATTAGTGCGTTTCATATTCTTCTTGTGGAGATTCCCTTAAAAAATCAAAATCAAATTCTTCAGTATATGTGGTAGCATGACTACTATTAGAGACATCGGTATAGATAGGTGAGTTTGCGGATTCGGAAAACGTCGACGTTGTGGTAAAATACCCTGGTCTAGTTGAGAAAGATGGGCCAGGGGTTTCCGATGGTGCAAAGCTAACTGACAATGGTGTAGTGTCACATATTTCCTCAAACTCGGTAAAATCTATTTCTTCACTCTCAGTCAATTGACGCTGATTGATATTCTTCTTACGTTTCATCGTGCGCACCATTTTTATGACCTCAAATTGGAAATCGATTAGTTCTTCGTCATCAAATGTATCTACAATCGAAGCTATCCCTCTAAAAAATGCCATGGCACGACTCTCTTCTTCTTTAGTAACATTTTTGATGAAATTCGCCATGTTTCGGTCAATTTCTGAGGTGTATCCTTTTTTTTTTGTGACTGGTTGGCTTCTTATGGGGCTTTTCTCTGTTTCGCTGTTTGAGCACGTTTGTCAAGGATTTGCGAGTTTCGTTAAAAATAATATTTGATCGTAATATTCACATTTGCGAACATTTTTAGTACCAGATCCCGATTTCTGTTCCTTTAGCCTTTCTTCCTTTCCTTCACTCGGAGTATCCTCTTTGCGAATGATAAGGGGACTTTATCGTAGTCCGGCCTAAGCGATGGTGTTTGTGCTGCGAGTTTTGCGAGCTCATCTGCACGCTCGTTGCCAATTGTGTCTGCGTGAGCTCTGAGCCAGAAGAGTCTTATTTTCTTGCCTTGGGTTGTTATGATGTTTATATTCTGTTTAATGTTTCTTGACAGGGCTGTGGTATGTTGTGGGTTTTTCAGCAGCTCCAGCGAAGATCTTGAATCGCCCAGGATGTTAATAATAGGTTCGCTGCTGATGTTAGCCATTTCCACTGCTCTATGCAACGCGAACATTTCCGCTTGGAAAACAGAACAATAGTGGTCTAGACTGAAGGTTTGAGATGTAATTTCCTTCCCTCCTTCCCACCACGTGAGGGCAGTTCCGGTCTTTCCCTCAATTTTGCTGCCGTCTAGCGTCTGTGTAAATTTGAGGGCCGATGATGTGGTGGGGCTCGACTGTTTCGGGATCCATGTTTTCCAGGAGCTTGAACTCAGTTGTTGTGAGTTCGGAGGGGTGAGGTTGATGCAGATAGCTCACCTTTTGCTTTAGCCGTTTCCCTGGGGGGAGGTAGTCTAGACTGATACCCTTTTTGATCTTGTAGAGGCTTGGCGTTTCCTGGATCCTTAGATCGAGTGGCAGCAAGTCTGAATGGTCCAAGGCTGATGTCAACAAGACTGTCCTATATCCTTTGCAAACTTTCAAGGCGAACCCTCTTTGGGTCAAGTTAAAGATGTCGTGTACAGTGTTCAGTTCCGTGGCTGGAGCCCAAATACTGGAGGCATACATGATGATGAGCTCTATGACCGCCGTGTAGATGGTGCGGACTATTTCTCCGTTCATTCCCTACGTCACCTTTGCAGCGCATGCTAGCTGCTTGTATATGTCCGCTGCTTTCTTGCAGGTGGCGTACACATGTGATGTGAAGGTGAACGGGCGGTTGATGGTGAGGCCCAGGAGCTTTATTTCTTCTACGAGATTGATTTGGTTGTCCGACATGTAGATCGCAGGGGGGACGAATTTAAGTTTCTTGGTCAAGACCATAGCACTGGTCTTATGTGCTGCGAAGTGTAGTTTGTTGTTCTGCCCCCATTCTACTACAGTCTGCAACGTCTTATTCGCTGTCTGCTCCAGGGCGGTTACTATGTGTTCGGAGAATAGTAGGACTACATCGTCGGCGAATGCTTGGCAATTCACTCCGTCGCCAGTTAGTTCTTGCAGCAAGGAATTGAGGATGATATTCCAAAAGGTGGGCCCTCCTATGGAGCCTTGTACGCACCCTTTGGAAGTTCTCTTTTCACTTGTTGTTTACGACGAGTTTACGACGATGCTGCGGTCTTTAAGATATGAGCCTACCATGTTGTATAGAATTTTGGGGCACTTTTTATTTTGTAGTTGGTACTTGAGGGCTGGCCACCATGCATTGTCGAACGCCCCCTCGATATCTAGTGAGACTAGGAGTACTATCTTATTCTTTCCACTATCTTTCCGATAACTGATAGAAGACCAAAGGGCCTGTACGATTTGGGGTGAGTGTAGTCTTCTTTGCCAGGTTTCCTTAAGATGACGATATGGGCTATTTTCCATGCTCTGGGGAAGTATGCTAGTTTTAGGCAGGCGTTTGCCAGTGCCAGAAATACTCCCCTGTCGCAGGCGATGGCTTGTGTAGCGATGTCGGATGTTATGCCATCTGGGCCTGATGCTTTCTTCGGATTTAGTGTTTGAAGCACTAAATCAAGCTCCCCTTGTGTGAAGGGAGGGTCGTCTTCTCTCAGTTGTCCCGGTTGACTCTCTTTCGCCAGTTTTCGGAGCTGAGTGTGGTGTGGGGTGTCGGTGCCTGTGGTGTTGTTTGGGTAGAAAGTTTCTGCCAGGAGGTCCGCGAGTTTTGCAGGCTAAGGGTTTTGCTGCTGTTGTCCCGGAGGAGGGTGTCTTCTTGTTTCCTGGCGGTTTTTCTGAGTACCCTGTAGATACCGTCCCACATGTCTCTTTTTCCTGGTTTGTACAGAACTCCTTCCAGCTTTGTGTTTGTGCCTCTACTGCTTGTTGGATGTAGTTAAGCTTTGCCTCTACATATTCATCGATGACGCTTTGCCTTCTGGTTGGTGCCGCATTGCGGATGCGTCTCTTTCTTCTAAGGACTTCTTGCTTTAGTCTTCCTAGAGACGGCGTCCACCATGGGGGTGATGGTCTGCCTTTATAGGATCCTTTCCGTGGGATAGTTTTTCACAGGACTCTGTGATTGCTGTTATGTAGGATCCTACTATGTACTCTAGCTCAGGTGGTGATGATACTGTGTTGATTAATACAGGAGTGATGGATTTCTCTTCTAGAGTAGATTTAAAGAGGGACCTGTATTCTGACCACTTCGCCTTTCTAGTGTTATAGACCCGTGTTGTTTGGGGCTTTAAGGGTGTTAATGCCCTTTCAACACGGAGTGTGAAGGTTATTGCGTTGTGGTCTGAAGTCGTTAGATTCTTGTTAACGGTCCAGTCTTCTATTCTTCCCAGTAGTGGTTGACTACAGGCTGTGATATCAACTATGCTTGAGTATAATTTGCCTCTCCTGTAGGTCTCGAACGTCGGGGTGTCTCCTGTATTCAGTATGTGTAGGTCCATTTCGTCTAAGAAGGCACTGTAGGTAGCTCCCCTCTGGTCTTCTGAGGAGCTGCCCCACTAGTAACTCCAGGCATTCACGTCACCTGCCACTGTTATGTTGTTTGTCGACATCTTGCTAATTTGTATTTTTATTCTTTCAAGGTTCTCATTGATGTTTTGATCTCCCTCGAAGTAGACTGATATTAGTCCAAGCTTCAGTCCTCCTGCTTGTATTACAACTGCTGCCTCCGTTTCTGTCACCAGTTGCGGGTCATTGATCGTCTCAAGCAGGTCGCCGAAGATGATAATGGCTGCCTTATTTGGTTTCTGGCGGTTAAGAGTACATTGGACGATGGTCGTACCCGGATGTTTTGTGATTACCCCATTTTTTCCAGTGTATGGTTCTTGCACCAATGCTATTGTTATGCCTTGGTGCCTCGCCGCTTGGAGTAATTCCGCTGTTGCCAATTTGGACCTTTGAAGGTTGGCTTGGACTATGGTCAGTCTCTTAGTTGATGTTCGGAGAGATAATGAGAGATGTTCGTTGGCATTGACCTTAGCACCGGTATGAGATTTTGGAGCGTGCTATAGAGTCCCATTTCTGCCTCTCGGCACAGTCACCGCTGAACGCGTTTTGGTTTGTGTCTGTGGGGTATGGGTGGGTGTCCCGGTGGTTTTGGGTTTTTAGTGCAATTGAGACATGTTGGGGACTTGCCTTCCAGTCTCGAGGGGCATTTCTCCCATGTGTGGGGCTTCCCACAGTGGCTGCATCTGCCTTCCTTCTCTTGGCAGAGAGCCTTTGTGTGTCCGAAGCCCAGACAGTTGGTGCATTGTATTAATGGAGAGTGGTCTGCAACAGGTCTTCTCTGTAGATTGATATAAAGTTTGCCCGCCTCGAGCATCTGCTTATGTATTTTTGGGGACACTTCCAGGACTGGGTGGCACTCCAAGTTGTTCCTTGCTCTTTTTTTGTAGCGTACTCTTATTATCCGTTCCCCTACTTCGGTGCCGCTTAATATGTTTTGGTTTTGGGCCAGTATGTGCTCTGCTATTTCGGAGTCCGTGTGGTACGCGAGCACGTCCCTCACGATGACAAGAGGGTTGTTACTTCTGGCCGCCTCTGTTTTCGATGTTTTATTTTGCATGTCTTTTTGATAGCGCTTGCTTCTTCCTAGCGCTTGTATATACCATATTATTGTGTATTATGTAGGTCATTATTATTATTATTACCTATTTACTGTTACGGTGTTTACATTAGCTAAAGAACGTTGTAATTGTAATATGTAAGTCAATATAGACTTTGTATAACATGAGAGATTATTTTAATTCCCACATCTTAATTTAAAAATTAAAACACATCTCTGCTCTCTGCTTTGGTGGAGTCAGTTGTCTACGAGGATACCTATTTTAGTATTTCGTAGCAACCATCTTTCGATTAAATAATCTTCGATCACAACTGGTTGGTTGCCATGAAACACTAAAAATCCTCGTAAACAACTGAGTTATGAATGCAATAAATGAATTATTAAAATAACATTTACCGTTTTCAGTGAGTGATTATTCCACTGCAATTTTACGCCACAGATAATTCTTGTATTTCGTATCTTAATACTTTGAGTTTGATAAATTGTATAAAGCTGGGTGTGATCGAACACACTCTATTAGTTTTTCGTCGTCCATTTTCGACACTTGCATCAAGGCGTCATTACTTATCTCTCCGGAACGAACAAAGTGACTGTGCATACGCAGCGAAACCACGGACGGGACGGGGCAAACATCGTCGCCGACGATATTTTTCCCGTCCACGTTCTCGCCCCGTCCGTGTACCCGTGACATATGCTTTTTTAGATACATTTTGTATGAAACGATATTTCCAAAACTTTCCGTCCCGTCCCGTCCGAATAAAAACCCGTCCCATATGCAGCTACCTTAAGTTAAGCAGAGATTATTAAAATATAGAATAACAATTAACACTTTTAATTAACTATTAAACTTTATATATATGTATTTCACAAATTTACTGGGTAGCTTAATATAATCCTACGCGAACAGTAGACAGGGCGTGGTTCGTATAAAAAGGATTTACTGTGTGGTTCTTCTGAGGGCAGAACATTTAACTTAGGATGTTGAAGCCAGCCGGAAGAGACTTGATCCAGGAAGCGATCGGCTTATATATCCGCTACCGCCGGGCAGAAGGGGACGAGGGGCGCCACTCACCACTCCGACTCGCGCGCAGTCGTCATGGCGCGAACGGTCCGCGTGACATACCCCCCAGTTTGGGGGGAATTTATCCTCGGGAAAATTCGATCTCCCGAGGACTCCCCTCTCCTCCGGCAGCAGCTTCCGACCGGCATCTTGGAACATGTGGAAGAAGTGGTGTCAGTCCCATGGATTAAAATTTTAGTATCTAATAATCCTATTATAATAACGTTGGTAATGAGCTCGCACGATAAAAGTAAAAGAGGTGATTAGTATTGAAATTAAACTACTATATACGGATTTTATCGCGTTGTTTATTTAGCACTGTATTACAAAATTTTGAAAATATTACTCTACTACTACTATTGAATTTTACTAATTTATAAGCTAATAAAATTATTTAAACTATTAAATCTATTTATTTTTGGTTTACACTTTCCTCGACGTTTCGGTTGCTTTCCAGCAGCCATGGTCACGGGGAGACTACCAGAGAGAATTTTTTTCTAATACATAAAGATAAAGATAAAGATAAATTTATTTGACTCAACATGTGTATAATCAGATGTTACATATATTTTTTGTCTCAACATGCTCTGTCTGGTCAGACATGCAAATGTATGTGCCTAATAAGAGTTTTAAAATTATGCTGGATCTAATACAATAATTAATATGTCAATTAAGCGTCTCTAAATAATAAAGTGAGATATATTATAAATAGGTCAGTTCAAATCTGTATAATAAATATAAAAAATAATTAATTAATAAGTCATTTCCAATAATAGTATAGTAATAGATAAGTCAATAATTAAGAACATGTCAAATTAAATCAGATCCTAATAAACGATTATTAAAATAAAGAAAACAAATTATATAAGATTATCACATAGGAAACCATTAATATTATAGTAACATTTATGCAATAAAAGATTTCTTAAATTACGTTTAAATACATTAACATTATGGTCCTTAAATTTATTTGGTACTTTATTGTATATTTTGGGTGCCATGCAGAAAATGCTCTTGCCCAAAAGCGCTGTTTTTGCAGTTTGCATGCACAGTTCATGATTATCACGTCGGCTGCGAATAGAGACATCTGATAGTTTATTAAATAGTTGTGGATTGGTTTTCACAAATACAGCTGTTTCATAGATATATAATGATGTAAGCGTTAAAATTTTATATTTCATGAAGTATTTATAATCAATAAATCATAACAATTTTATAGACCGATACACGCTTTGAAGTACGCAGTTTAGAAGTATATATTTTCTAGTGTTAGTAAGTAGTAAGTAAGTAAGTAATTATTCGTCGGAATATGGGTATACATAGATCTTAATGTTTAACATAGTTTCAAACCATATTCTACCATTATTTGGCATACAAATATTGATACATAGTTAATTTACAAAAAATATTCATTTAATTATATTAAAGAATATCACAAATTATTGTTTTCTAAGAATTCTTTAACACTATAAAAACATTTATTTAATAAAAATACATATAACTTTCTCTTAAAAATATTAAAACTGTCGATTTCCTTAAAGCTACTTGGCAGCTTATTATATACATATATGTATCGCCATACAGTACACATTATTATAAAATACATTTACTCTTTGCTTGGGTGTGAGTAGTTTGTGAGTGTTTCTCCCTGGTCTTGTCACGGCATCATTGTGTTTACAAAACAAGTGTGGATGTTTACGTACAAAATTACAAATTTCAAAGATATACAAACTAGGCTGTGGCAAAATATTATGTTTCTTAAAATAATCCTTACAACTCTCAGTCTGTTGTAATCTGAATAATGCTCGTATACATTTTTTCTGGACAATGATGGCTTTATTTACCTCGACTGAATTGCCCCATATTATAAGACTATATTTTAATTTTGACGAAACATAACCGTGGTAGGCTATAAGAGCCGTTTCTAAAGTAGAGACTTGTCTCAATCGATACAAGGCATATACAAATTTATCTAAGTTTATACCAAGATTCTGAATATGTTCTTTCCAGTTGCAGTGTTTGTCTATTATGATACCTAGAAATGGTGCTACGTCTACTTCTTCAACTACATTGTCGTTACATTTTATATTAAGTTTCGTGGGCTCTATATCATAAGTTTCGAATTGAAGCATTTTGGTTTTGTTTATGTTGACTTTTAGCTGATTGTAATCCAACCATTCAATTATGTTACCCAAAGCTTTGTTTATCTTGGGCTCCAGTTAATTTTTATTTTTATCTTCTATGATTAGAGTAGTGTCGTCTGCATATAGTACAGTTACATACACAGTTGTATTCGGTGATATTAGGTAAGTCATTTATATATAAAAGAAACAAGAGGGCGCCAAGGATACTCCCTTGTGGCACTCCAGAACTGTTCATTAATTTAAATTCGGATCTAGTAGACGAATTACATTTGCCAGAAGTGCCAGTGCACATATCATATGCCAGTTCAAGGAGACTGGCATATTTCCAAACATTTGTTAACGGTGCAGCTTGGCCACTTATAAAACTTTTCATTCTTCTTAATGATTCTCTATGCCTATCCCGTAATTTTTCCATTTATTTTTTGCCGTTTTAACTGGAACAATAATGAAAATATTATCTTTTGCAGGTTTTTGCAACAGGAGGTTCCTACAAAACAATTAGTTATAATTATAGAGTAGGCGACAGAACAGTTTCTAGAATAGTAAAAACCGTCTGCCACGCAATTTGGAATAATTTGCAAGAAATTTATATGAGTGTGCCAACAGAAACAGAATGGAAAGAAATTGCCGAAAATTTTATGAATAAATGGCAATTCCCACACTGCCTTGGCTCAGTCGATGGCAAGCATATCTCAATAAAATGCCCACCTAATGCAGGTTCCCAATTTTTTTATTACAAACATTTTCATTCCATTGTGGCGTATTTATGTTATGTGGTTTATGTTTTATATAATTATTTATATAATGTCTATATGTGTCGGACATACAAACACTAATTGTTATTAGTGAATCGGCTAGCCGCGAGGCCGGTCCGTGAAGCGTTGTCCTGCTCCCGCGCACTCGTCGCGGCCAACGCCCATACGCATTCCACGGCGCTTCCTCGCGGCCAGTCGGTTCTTAGCTGCGGACGCGAATCACGTGCCTATATCTTCTTATAAGCTAATTTATGTTAATATAAGTTACCGCTTCTCTCGCTGTATCCTATCATCTCTTAATTAAAGGTACCGCAAAAGAACTACTACCAACACTGAAGCCCTGCGCGAAGATTTTCGGGAAGAATTCAATGCTTTCCAAGCGAGTATGCGGTCTATGTTCGACAACTTTCTGCAAAAACAGGACGAGAAATTTACGGCGCTTATCTCGGAGTTAGAAAGCGTAAAAGCATCTATACAGTTCGTTAGTGATAAGCATGATGAGCTTGAGAAGAAATCATTGAATATTGCTTCTCGCATACCCGTGCTCGAAGATCAACACCAAACGAGCCAACAACGAATCGCCTTATTGGAGGCGAAACTTGAGACAGCTGAACAAAAATCTCGCAACTGCAACATAGAAGTTAGCAATCTACCCGAAAAACGTGGTGAAAACCTTATTAGTATAGTTGAAAACATTGCGGGTGTTATAAATCAACCAGTGTCACCCCGAGACATCATTGCCATTCACCGAGTTCCCAGAATGAACCCAAAAACAACTCAGCCTAAGAATGTGATTGTAAAGTTTTCTAGCCAAATATTACGTGATAACTTTATTTCTGCAGCACGACGTAAAAAGGGAATTACTTCGGATGAACTACAAATACAGGGGTCTTCTCAAAAAATATTTATCAACGAGCACCTTACTCTGCAAAACAAAACGTTGTTTCGCCAGGCAAGAGAAAAAGCCAAGCAATTTGGCTATCGCTATGTTTGGATCAAGCATGGTGTCATCCTCGTTAGAGCAGATGTACCTGAGGCGGCTTTCTCGATTCGTACCGCGAGTGATTTGGCTAAAATTAAACCATACACCCCAGGACATTAAGAATGGTCTTCTGCATTACATGCGTATAATTTTTGTGTTACTATTCTACGGAAGAGGTCTTGTGCTATTTAGAATGGTTCAAGGTATAAATACCCTCAAATACACGGTTACTTTCTTATCTTGTACCAACATAAGTAACTCGCCAGATCTGCGATCTCTGATTTTCTCATTACTCTATGTGTTTACGTTTACTGCGATTTGTTCGATTCGCTTAGAAGTTACCTTCAGTAGCGAAAATAATGCTCGATTGTGTAAATCCAAATGTAGAATTCAAACATTATCTTATTTAAATATATTCGTTTACAGTACAATGATGGTTAACGTGAACTTAATTTCTAGTGTAGAATATTGCTATTCTCAGTGTACGCTTCTCATGTGTGTTATATTGTTATTCGTGCAACATTCAACGCACATTATATTTACCGCCAAACTAAAGAAATATGCATTGGTATGTAACTTAATTTTTTCTTTTCAAATACTATACTTTTATATGACTGTCGTGCAAGGTTACATAATATGTGCAAAATTATTTTTCAGTGAGGTTAATTTGTACTCCGGCTGCTATATTATATATATTACTGTAATATTGCTCACGTACTATTTTCTTTATTGCATTATATGCATAGACAGAGCTGAATCGAAATGTTTTATACCGACCCTCGTTAACATAATATGTTTTGTGCAAACTTCGAGATTTATAGTTTATAGTATTTCATATAATTTTAATAGTATGAATCTCATCACATACTTTTATGTAACCATAATATCATTTTGGCTCTGGCATATAGACATTGTTTATGAATATCTTATTACTGCTTGCATAAACTATTTATACTATAAGTGTTATATATATATAAAAATAATACTTGTTCTTTTCACTATACTGGCCTACAGATGTCAATTGTACTTATATCGGCTTATTATACATTTCTCCCGTTACTTATGGATAATTATAACTTGACAATTTTCTATCAAAACTGCCGCGGGCTGCGTACCAAGTTGCACACTTTGTTTATGAATATATTGTCTTTCTCCTACGATGTGATAATATTAACCGAAACATGGTTAATACCGGGTATTACCGATAGTGAATTCATTGACGATAGGTACTTAGTTTTTAGATGTGATCGGGACCGTGGCGTCACGGGTAAAGGTCGATTTATATCTACAGACATTGAGTGTGGCAGACACGTGCCGTGACAGACACCGACAGACACCATTTATTTATATGTAACGTATAGAAACGTGCCGTGACAGACATCCCGGATACCGACAGACACCGTCATCGGCGTCTGCTCTCACTGGCAGTTACTGCATAGCTTTAGAAGAAAAAGCATGTTATTGAAAATGTTCAAACACTTCTCTATTGAAGATTTGTCCATAATTGCATTATTGTTAGAAGAAGAAGATAAAACTAAAAAAAGAGCAAAACGCATGGCTGTACATCCTATGCTTAAGAAAAGAAAATTAGAAGGAGAATACTGGACACTCTTTAAAGAACTTGTTGACGATGAAAAAAAATTTTTCATATATTTTCGTATGAGCCGGTATCAGTTTGACATTTTACTAAACAAAATTGAATTGCTGATAACCAAACAAGATACAGTTTTTAAGGAAGCCTTGTCACCAAAAGAAAAACTAGCAGTATGTCTCAGGTAAGATTTATTACAGAATTATTTATTATTGTGTAAACAAAGTGGAATACTATTCTAAGTGCCGATACACCCTTTCGTCAGTAAGGTCTGGCTGAAAACCTTGGTAAAAATCTTGTATTGTTTCTGGCATAGGAGTATTGTCTTCATAAGTGTCAAATGTTGATGGCGTGGATACCGTAGAACTCGTTGATGGCCTGCTCAGTATCTCTATTTCCATGTCAGATACTATTTTAAATATCTTTGCTTTTGCAATAGCCCTCTCTCTGGGCGGAAAAGATCGCAATGTAGTTACAACTCCAGCCATAACTTGTTCGATGTCGTCCGGCGGTGGAGTATTATTTTTACTCTCTATTATATACTTCATTAGTACAGTACTAGGTGTTTCATCAGTTGCTTTTTGGCCTCGTTTACCCTTTGGCTGAGGGTGCTTTGGAGTTTGAGCTGGGGAGGGTGTAGTTGGCAATGTACCAACTGTTTGTTGACTAACCTCAGGTGTAAATGTGTCAGTCGTTTGTTGCTCAACCTCAGGTGACTGAGCAACCTCTTCCTCGTGTGCATAATCATTAAAACCGGGTACAGGTGGAATTGGACATTTAGTCGGCCTTTCTTTCATGTACGGTAACAAAAAAGACATTTCTTCTTCGTACCTCCATTTTTTTTCACGAACACTAGCCTGTCCACTTTTCGTATCTTTTTTCTTTTTATGAGAACGTCTGAAGGCATCTCGCAACAGTGCCCATGCTTTTTTACATTCATTTCCTGAAACAAGGAAAACAAATATCATAATCATAATATCATAATGTTTTATTTGCAGATTTTTGGCTACTGGGGACTCCTTCGTTTCTATAGCATTTAGTTATAGACTAGGAGTAAGCACTGTACACAAGATAGTGAAAGAGGTTTGCAGTGCAATAATAGAACGGCTGATGAGTGAAACAATGCCTGTCCCTACAAAAGAACAGTGGCAAAAAATCGCAGAGGAGTTTTGGAATACTTGGAATTTTCCAAATTGTATAGGAGCCATTGATGGCAAGCACGTTCAAATAACTGCTCCGGCAAACTCTGGATCTCAGTTCTTTAACTATAAAAAAACTTTTTCAATCGTGTTGATGGCAATTGTGGACGCTGACTACAAGTTTATATGTGTCGACGTCGGCGCTTATGGAAAAAACAGTGACGGAGGTATTTTTTCAAATTCAAACATCGGAAAAGCATTAATTTCAAACACATTTAACGTTCCAGAAAGCACAAATTTACCTGGCACTGAAATTACAGCGCCATATGTTATCATAGGAGATGAAGCATTCCCTTTGACAACTTATCTAATGAGACCATATCCTAAACCTCAACTAGATGACCAAAGAAAAAATACATTCAACGATAGACTATCTCGTGCAAGAAAAGTTGTCGAAAATGCATTTGGGATTTTGTCTCAAAAATTTCGTATCTATAACAGGAGAATACAACTTGATCCAGATAATGCAGACAATGTTATTATGGCGACGTGTATCTTACATAATTATATAAAATCTGGTGGTTCTCAGCATTCACATAATGAAGAAAACATTATTGCATCATATTCTTTGTCAAACCTACCTAGACAGGGTGGAAATCATCAGGTAGCCGCATTTAATGTCAGAGAGAATTTTGCTAGGTTTTTCGATTCACCCGAAGGAGCGTTAAACTACTAGGTGATTATATCGGTGTCCTGTCGTTTGACCATAACTATACTAATTTTAAGTTGAAAAAATGTTATCTAATAAAAACCCAACATACTTACTATTGTTGTTGAAAGACTAATAAAGGCGTCATTAGCCTGTCAAGTCAAATTAAAATTAAGTAAATTATATTATGTGACTGTGTCTATTTTTATAAGTTAAATATTGTTAGAGTTAAAGATCTTTAAAAAAAAGTGTAAAATACATTATAAAAAAATAAAATATGTACTCACCATTACTATTAAGTTTTATTCCTATTTCGTTCCACGCCTGATCCTTTTTCTGATTGTCACTATACCTTTTATCACTTAAATCATAAAGGTATTTGTAATCTCGTACAAATTCTATGAGCTTTTCGTTATCCATTGTAAAAATGCAAAATAAAAAAGAAAGCACGTGTACGCAGTTCCGATACTCTATTCACACTGCCCGGCAAGGAGCCACAGACACGTACAGACATGAACCGCGCAGACAAAATATTCTTTCCGAGAATACTGGCCGGGCACGACACGTGTCTGTAAGCGTCTGTACGGCCGTGTTACGATAGATATAAATACGTTAATAGTTACTGTATGGAAGAATATCATTTTGTCTGCCACGGCACGTGTCTGCCACACTCAATGTCTGTAGATATAAATCGACCTTAAGAGGGAGGGTGGTGGAGTACTGATCGCGGTTCTGCGTACGTTACGAGCGTCGAGTGTATTTGTGAACCTTGCTCAACCTGACATCGAACATGTTATGGTGCAGTTGCCCGCCTCGACTCATAATAGGCGTCACATTATAAGTGCAGCGTACATACCCCCGTGCTCTCGGGATGAAGTATATATGCTGCATTTGGACATAGTACAGGGCGTATTAAATGATAGCTGCACCGAAACGTTTTTTATTGTAGGTGATTATAATTTACCAGACATTTGTTACAACATCAGTGGGTTGGGGTATGACATAATTACAGTTACTAAGTTTGAGCCACACGCTCAAACTTAGTAACTGTAATTATGTCATACCCCAACCCACTGATGTTGTAAGTACATACCTGTGTAACTTTATGTCTTTTGTAAATGCCACTCAATTCAATACAATTAAGAATAGTTTGGGTCGTGTACTGGACTTATTTTTATCAAACATAGACTGCCAATCCAGAACATGTACTCCACTAGTTCCTATAGATAATTATCACCCGCCGTTCTGTGTAACTTCACTGATGGAAACTAAATCAATCCCTATGGAACGTAACGTGTCGACCAAATACAACTTTCATAAGGGGAATTATGAAGATGTTAACAGGGAGTTAAGTAGAATAGATTGGAATGTACTACTCAATAATCTCACCGCTGACCAATCTGTTGACATATTTTATGAAAATATTTATAGGATAGTTAAATTGTATGTTCCTATGTCGCGTCCCAAACGTTCCCGCTTCCCGTTGTGGTTCACACCCGCACTTATTAAAATTTTTATGAATAAAGAATCAGCGTGGATAAAATGGAAGACGTATAATAATAATATATCTGACTACGAAATTTTTCTATACATCGGAAACGCTTTAAATCTGAGTCTGCCAAATGCTTTCAGTCATATATTAAATCTGTAGAAGATAGTATTCCACTTCATATCAAGCACTTCTGGACATATATTACAAATCGGTCGAGTAAATCAAAATTACCAGCCAATATGTACCTAAATAATACACACTCAAATAACCCAACCACAATATGCAATATGTTTTCTTCTTACTTTAATTCAGTTTATGAATCTTCTATTTTTGACCCTTCGCAGTGGTAGCCTCCTGATGTGTGTGCTGTTAATTCATCTTATATATCCAATATAATCTTAACTTCGGATACTGTTCTCAGCGCAATAAACAGTTTGAACACTAATAAAGGTTCTGGTCCCGATGGGCTGCACCCATTTTTTTTAAAGAATATAGCGATTAATATCATTTTGCCACTCCAAATAATATTTAATAAATGTCTCCTCGAAGGGACCTTCCCTGCTATTTGGAAATGTGCTTATATCACGCCCGTATATAAGAGTGGCAACAAAAGTGATATCGAAAATTACCGTCCAATATCGTTGCTTTCCACCTTGTCGAAGCTCTTCGAGAGTCTTGTACACAGCGAGCTGTATTCGTATTTTCATAATTTAGTTATATGTGAACAACATGGTTTTGTCAAACGCCGCTCGACAACTACTAATCTCATGGTTTTTAGTAATTACTTATTCGAAAGTATGGATAAACAAGTCCAAGTCGACGCTGTGTATACAGACTTCCGGAAGGCTTTTGACAAGGTGGATCATAAATTATTGCTAGATAAGATAGCGTACAACGGGATTCGGGGTAACTTATTGAGGTGGTTTGTTGCTTACATTTTTAACAGGACTCAAAAAGTTGTGATCAACGGATTTGAATCAAACTCGATAATTGTCACTTCCGGCGTCCCGCAGGGCTCAATTCTGGGCCCCTTGCTCTTTATTTTATTCATAAATGACATTAACAGTTGTTTTAGACATTCCCAATTCTTGATGTACGCTGATGACATCAAAGTCTTCAAATCCTGTAAAAGTACACAAGATTGTTCGCTTCTACAGGAAGATCTTGATAGGCTGTCACAATACTGCCTTATAAACAAACTCCAGTTAAGTCTACCTAAATGTAAAATTATAAGTTATACAAAAAATAAAAACATCTTAAAGGACATGGCCAAGTTTTGTATGGGCGTTTGCCTAGTTGTAGAATTTAATTTACAGCAATGATTTTTGTTATTTTATATTCGTGAATATTGGCACATTAAGTTGCTATATGTAAAAATCTCAAAGAACTTGTCAGTACAACGTACTAGACGTAAACAGTTTCACTGAACCTGCAATCAGATTGCAGACAAATGTGTAGAGAATAACATTTGCTATTAAAAAAACTCTAGGCGCTTTATTAAAGTAACAAAGATTATTGTGAATTATTATTATTACGGTTAAGTGAAATGATTTTGGAGTAACTAAGCATGTAAACTAAGTACAGGTCATCTGAATTAAGACTTTTTAACTTCTTATTGATAAACATTGATGCAACTGGGTAAGAGTCTCAAACAAATGTGACAATAATAACATTCGAAACTTATGTTTTTCTATAAAGTACATTTCAGCAGGCCAAAACCAAGGCCATATCCTTAAATGTATTTTTATAG
The DNA here is from genome assembly GCA_963675205.1 of Catocala nupta. Classification (NCBI taxonomy): domain Eukaryota; kingdom Metazoa; phylum Arthropoda; class Insecta; order Lepidoptera; family Erebidae; genus Catocala; species Catocala nupta. The sequence goes on from OY776106.1 coordinate 6,807,910, forward strand.
TTTAATTACCAATTAATGAGGAAAACACAAAACAAAAGGCATCCCTGCAAGTCAATTCCAATAGAAACCCAAAATAGCGTCCAAAACAGAATATCTACAAAATAAAACCAAAAAATACCTGTAAATAATTATTTATTTGTTATAGGAAATACATATACTTAGGTACACTAATCGGCAATGAGTGTACATTTGTATACAATATAGAATATTAAGTAAAATAATCTAAAGATTTTGTTAGAATTTTCTAATATTCTTGAATTGGTACTAATATGTTGTCTAAAAATCCTGCTGGAGCTTGAATATCATTTTGGTGTCTTGCCCAACCAAGGTACCAGATTATTGTCATAACGTGACAACAACAACCAACAGTCCTGTTCCCTACAAGGCAATTACAATAGTAACCCAAAATAGCGTCCAAGACAGAATCACTACTGTGTTCAGTGTCATATAAAACATACGAAAAATAAATTCTTTGAGAAACATGACGTGATTTAATACGTCCTCTTAATAAATAAGGATTATTACCACCAACTCGAATTATCATTTCAAGGGAGTGTTCAACTTCTGGACACACTTCAACAACATAGATACCATTATCCCTAACATGTTCACCGAAGTATGAACGTGCTTGTTTCACCTGATATGGGCCAAGTGCAAATAACATTAGATCATTGTATGTAAAAACGGGGAAATTATTTAGTTGAGGTAAGTTACCATCAATACGGGAAAACATAACTCGTCTTCTGTTTAAGTTATAATCATTGATAAATTGTCCAAGATGATTAGGTTCATCCATAAATCGCAATGCCCTTTGTATTATACTTTCAGCATTAGGACCATCCCTTAAGACAGGATGGAATTAATTTAATAGAGCCCCAGCAATTCTGAAGTCAACCATTAAATGTGTTGAGGCATTATTAAAATATCTTTGTCTGAACAGTTTAAAATCTCGTTTAAACCTTCCGTTCACGACTTCCACAACCCATCTACATAGTGTCACCTTACGGCTTTTATTAGCTTGTGAACATGTAAGTTGGCTTGCCCCATCATCTAATGATTCAGGTTTATATACACGGTAATTACAATTTTGCAGCAAAGGGAGGGCATCCCTGAAACCCCTATCTAAAACAAAAATGTCATTTTCTCTAAAAAGTCTTCGAAACAAACCATTTTCATTTTGAAACAAGTGTGTCATAATTTCAGCATCGGTTTGGGTGGCAGCATAAGGTCCTACTGCATCGATGATGTGACCATCACAAGATACAATCAGGAATGGTTTAATCAAATTGTCATATTTGTGCAAACTATATGTCTTCTTTTGAAACATATAGTTTGCACTTTTCTGTAAGTATATATAAGTCCCATCAAATATTGCGATTGCAGGTCTATCTCCACTTATAGGCTCCTCAGGATCACCTAATAAAGCTTGAGGTATCCTCAAGTTTCTATCAGATATTTCCCTATAGGAGATATGGTTTACACCAATATTATTGGGTACAAAATGCTCATTGAGACATAACCTAACTCTTTTCATTATTAGTTCCAATGTTGACCTAGGTAAATCAAAAAGAGTGGCCAAGCGTCTATTACTATCACCTGTTCTTAGTTTAATTAAATATATAGCTAAAGCTCGTTTAGGTTGCTTAACATTTAAATGAGGTAAAAGATTATATAGAATTAAAAACTGGGGTACTGTAAGACCTGTCCAATAATGACATAAGTGGTTCGGCATTTCAGAGACATTTTCAAAGTTCAAAAAATTGTCTTTTGACTTCATAATATTAATTATGTCTTCTATATGGAAAGCGCTAAATGTAGAATGTGTCTCATTCATTTGAGGCAATAAATGCCATTGGTCACTGTATAAATGTGTTTCACACACTCTACAGCTCCGAGGAACATAGAAATTATGCTCTTGCAATAACACTTTTTTAAGGAATTGTGGGATCAAATGCAATGTTCTATTTCTACATTGTTGAAATATACAGTGAGCAGATGTAATTGAAGCCCGCATATAACTAGGTAATGATATAACATTTTCCCTTCGAAGTGGCACATTTTGAACAGGCGGTAACGGTGGTGGCTCTGGTGGGTTAATCACTTGAACATTGGGGGTTGCTACATTGCTGTCCGAAGCCAATTCCTGTATGTCTCTTGATGAGTCAAGCCCTGCCTGTCTATGGGCTCGCATCCAACACAGATGACAAACATAGTTGTTTCTTGAAAGCTGAAAATAAACACAGATTAAAGCTTATGTTGTATGTATATATGTTTATATATTATTAAAGATGGAAAATACATAACGAAAATATAAAATATAAATATTTGATTACAATCATAAATACATGAAAGATAATTTTTTTATAGATTGATACAATTAGATATTTACAATGACGAAAACAAAGTGCTTACCAGGTAATTAGTACTTTGAGGCACTAGAACTGCCAGCAATGGACTATCCATACTCACATTATGGTGCCTTATTTTTCTAACCGATTTTCCACAACCAAGGCAAACCAAGTTATGTCCCAGTAGTCTCCCATGTTCACCAGCTTCAGTATTTAATAATAAGAAGCACGGATGACAAATAAATGTTTCCAGAGGCAACTGAAAATAACATGCACTGTTAATGTCGCGTAACCAAAAATATAAAAATCTGATTTAGTTTTTCTACTAATTCAAATTCATACCTGAGTTTGAGCATTGGTTATCCAACGCGAAAGTCTTGTTTGATGGTGTGCAGAAAGCGAGGATATGAGATGCCTCTGCAACCTTTGCACGGCTATCCCGCAGTTAATGCACCTCATATTGATTCACAACACAAATCCGATAATATCCAAAAAGTAAGTATCAGTCCGTAGAGATAAGCCAGGGTCAAATATATCAGAATATAATATCAGGGGTTGGGTTTAGAAACGTGCCTATTCGTTGGGCAGAATCTAAGGGTAGTACGTGATACTAGAGAGTTTTCTAAGCCACAATCAGTAATTTTTTCTTGCCGGAGACCACTCATTTTAAAAAAAATAAGAAATTCATATTGCGTTTTTTGAGGTTATGAATAAGTAATTGACACAGAATTACGTTCCTTTCTACTTAGGGAAGTAGGGAGGAATGCAATTCAGTGTCAAAATATTTATAAATTAAAGTTATTATTATAGATATTTATTTCAGTCTATAAAAATGAGCCTGTACTTTTTTTATGGGAAACGAAACGCATTGCTCCCATTTTGTTAAGTTGTTTTGTTGACATTCATTCCGTTCCGCAATAGAAAAACAAAATACTTCAGGCAAGATAGGTCCTGGCAAAGTAGTACAGATCGACGAATCGAAATTCGGAAAAAAGGAAGTAAAATAAAGGTAAATATTAAAATCTGTGACAGACCCGAATTAGTTTACCCCGACTTCACGTGGTACTTTTTGCCCTACCCCTAGAGTGTTTTTTAGAGCCCGGAGGCACGGAAGGGGTGCAGCCTCCGGCCGCAGTAACAAAGCATAGGCACAAGCGAGCCTAAGCGGCCGAGGCTGGTCGCCGCAGGCGACCAGCAAGCCGAGGCTGCTTAGGTGAGCGCATGGGCCAGTGCTTTGTTACGCTAGGGCGAAGAGGCTGCACATCCTGCAGTGCCGGAGAAGATGCATTCTCAAGATATTGTATAATATAGACTTTATGTATTAAATTATATTTTCTGTAAACTGTTAGATAAAGACAGTGATTTGCCCTCTTATTCTTTGTTATTTATCAATATATGACAGTAAAATTTTAAAAATAAAAGTTAATTTTTCTCGGAAATTATAGGGCTCCGGCGGGAGGGGAGGGCAGGGATTAGTTACCCTTCCCCCTCCCCACCCTCCCCCCACCACCGTTACCCCCTATCGAATAGGCACGTTTCTAAACTTTTACCAATATCAGTCCGTAGAGATAAGCCAGAGTCAAAAATATTAGAAAATAATCGCACGCAAAACACAAACACAGTACTCGTATGTAACGACGAATCTGAATGACATTACTTTGACATTGGACATAGACATAGATTGTCAAGCAACTACACGCGTTCCGTTATGCGCATTATTTTTTAGTATTAAATAAAAAAATAAAAACTAACTTACGCCTCAACATTATATATTACTATATAATTATTTTATTTAAGGTAAGAAATACCTACTCGAATAGTTTAAATTAATAAAATAAGATCATTTCTCGTCCTTATCCGCAAGTAGTAAGCATGTAAGGTACGGAACGTCCATTACTATATTATTTTTTTCTGTGGTCCATTATGGCGGATGTTCTTCGGTATATTGTATTTCAATAGCGTGACTTCATATTTTTAAATAAAATCTGACAAGTTCAGAGATGCTAAAAACTATGTGTTAATACATTTTTCTATTTCTGTTTTACAATGTATTTACTATGTTTGTGTAAATGGAATGTCATTTTTTGTCCACATCCTTTTAACTACAAACTTCATGACAGTAATTTAGAAAAAGTTAATCATATTCACGATCTCGGAGTCATACTCGATTCAAAGTTGCACTTAGATCTACATGTGAATAGTGTAATCAATAAAACATATAAAATGTATGGTTTCGTCATGCGGTCTTCCGTCGACTTTAAGCGTCCTGCTACTTTCTTATTACTTTATAAAGCTCTTATCCGTTCACAACTTGAGTATGCAGTCCCGATTTGGTGTCCTTTATATAAGAAATATGTAAATGCACTGGAGATGATTCAAAAGAAGTTTCTTCGATCTGTGCAGTACAAATGTTATCATTCGAAATTAACATATATCCAACTACTTCATAAATACAACCTCTTGACACTGGAGTCCAGACGTATTCTTCTAATGTCGATGATGCTTCATGGCATATGTAACAATAGATTCGACTGCGCAGACATTATAAATAGTCTATGTTACATTACACCCAGAACTGTAATGCGACGAGGAGCGCGCACACCACGACTGTTCCATACTGCACGGTGTAGAACCAACGCCGGGGTGCGGGCGCCCCTTCGTCGCCTCGTAGAAACGTATAACACACACTTGATTGATATCGATATATTTGCTTTTTCACATTTTAAATTTAAAGACAGGGCCATAGAACTACTTAAAACTAATACTACACAACTATAATTTTCGCACGTTTGAAAATAATATTAAGACGTAACATAAAATTATTTCGTGGACATTAGTGTGGGTTACACGTTTACTCAATTTTTATATGTTGTCTAGTTATGTAAAAATAACGTGTAACTGTTTTATGTCCCAATAAACAAAATTGAAAAAATAATTGAAAATTAAACTAATCTAACTTATTTTAGCTGGCGGTGGATGTTCGGCTTAAATCCCATATCTATCGAGCTTATATAATAGTAATTTATGGCTGACAAAATCAAAAGCTTTAGACATGTCTTTGTCTTTTTGTTAAAGTGAAACTTGACAAAGTAGTTGAAAACTTTTTACGAAAACCATTCTGCTGAGGCTTAAGAATGTTATATTTTCCAAATATACTGAAAATTAATGTGAATTATTCATTCATTTTTTGACAATATAGGGATCAATGTAATGGGTCTATAATTGTTCATATAATTGTTCACTAACATCACCTTTCTTATATAGAGGTTTAACGATCGAATATTTTAATCTCGTAGGAAAATGTCCTTGTTTAAATGACAAATTAAGAATGTGACACAGAGGAGAGCACAATATTTTTGCACAGGATTTTAAAATGTCAGTTCTAAGGTAGTCATAGCCTATTGAATTTGTGTTATTTAGGGATGTAATAGTTTTACAAATGTCAAAATCAGTCACCGGAGTCAAGAAAATTGTATTAGTATTATTCGTGATTGTATTCGGGTAATTAGTCAAATTAGAATTAGATGTCAAGTTAATAAAAAATGTATTGAATTATTGAGCTATTTGATTTGCATGTAAGTATTCAACGTTATTTACTTTTACACAATTAATATGTTTAGCGGTCTCTTTACTGGATGTATTATTTATTATAATGTTCCATGCCGCTCTATATTTGTTATTCGCATTATTTATATATTTCAAATTATCGATTTTTTGTGCTCCGGTCATACATTTTTATATGATTTTGCTATAATTAGTATATTTTAGTTTATTGTAATGCGTTCGTGACGTTTTATATCGTAGATAAAGACAGCGTTTTTGTTTACATGATTTTATTAATCCTTTTGATATCCATTTTATTTTAATTGGCTTTTTTGTTATTTTGACTGTAATTGTAGGAAAACAGAGTTCATAAAATAGAATTATAATATCGTGGAACTTATTAAATGCATCTTCAGTGTCAAAGCAATTATATACTTCATTAAAAGAGAGTGCTGACTTCTACTAATAAAAATTACGACACAGTGTATACAAGTACTATAAGCATTGCGTAACAAAAACGCAACTAATAAAAATTATTTTGACAGATGGCGTGTATACATGCGTTATAAGAGATCGAAATATCTTTATAAACTTACACAAGCTCTACACACGCTTGCACCCTTGTATTAGGAGTGCGTAAATGCAAAATGGTGGTTATTTAATCAGCTGAGGTTGTCCTTTTGTTAGTGTCACTTGCTATGGATATGCAGGAGGTAGTCAGTAGTTTATTTGTAAAGGTATTTGTGCGAGTTTAATTCTTATTTAGCGATGGATTATTTACATTACGTTAGTTTATTTGACATGTTTGATAGTGAGGACAGACAAGGAAATCAAAGAAAGATAAAATCCTATAAAAATAGATTTGATCCATTTGATCTGGATGATAAAAGTTTTAAATCTAAATATAGATTTACGAAAGCCTATGCAAGGAAAATAATCGATTTGGTGAAAGACGATATCAAAAAGGATAAAAGAGGGGGTGCCATTTCACCTGAATTACAAGTTTTAACAGCTCTAAGAAGTTGGGCTCGTCAGGAAATACAAGATGACACAGCTGACTTACATAGCATTAGTCAACAGTCTGTTACTAATATATGTCGCCGAGTAGCAATATCTTTAGCTAGCCAATCTTGCCATTTTATTCACATGCCGTCAAGTTTATCAGAACAAGAAGAAGTAATACAAGGTTTCAGAAATGTATGTGGTTTTAGAAATGTGATTGGGAGCTATTAACTGCACACATGTAAAAATAAGAAAAGCTGGAGGTGATGCTGGACAGTATTATGTAAATCGTAAAGGATACTATTCAATGAACGTTCAGGTAGTTTGTGACTCCACTTTAAGAATTAGAGACATTGTTGCAAGATGGCGTGGAAGTACACATGATGCCAGGATTTTCCGAGAAAGTTCACTAAATGAACGTTTTGAATCAGGTCATTTCCAAGGTATCCTACTTGGTGATTCAGGATATCCTTTGAAAAGTTATCTGTTTACACCTTTTCAATCTCCATCGAGCCAGAAAGAAGAAGCATATAACCGTGCTCATATTCATACCACAAACACAGTAGAACGGTGTTTTGGTCTATGGAAGCAAAGGTTTCGGTGCTTATTGATCGGTTTCACAGTGTCCCTTGCACATGTAAAATTGTACATAATTGCCTTGGCTGTTCTACACAACATAGCGATTGATATGGGGGAAGAACTTGAAGACCTAACTTATGTATTACCTTCACCACAAGTGCCTGAACTTAGACATGGACAAGAAAATAATGAGCATGGGCGCATCGCTCGAAGAGTTTTTGTGGAAAGATATTTCTAGTTTAATATTTGTAAACAAATTATAAGTTAATTAAAACACAATATCTACTTTAGTGTTTATTTTTACTGCTTTTCTAATTTACCTAATAATATCTTATTTTCTAATTCTAAATTATTTAGGCGAAGCAAATGTTCTCTTCTTACCCATTCATGTGCTTCAGTCATCTGTTGCATCTTTAACTTTGACTCCGCTCTAACGCATTCAATCAGTATAGCATCCCGTTTGGACATTTCATTGTTCACTTCTTTTTTCTGAAATGAAAAGAAAAATTATGAAGTTTTCATAAAAGGTAGTTTACGTATCTTTAAATTGTGGAAACAATGGAAATTTTGCAGTTTATTAGATTTGTTCACCTTATAACATTTAATAAAAACACTTAATACAATTCTTATGTAGTTATGATAATAATACTACTTACTCCACTGAATTTATGCTTAGATATTTTTCTCTTTAAATTAACTTTTGCATCAATATTGTCTGTCCTGTTTTGCTCATCATTGCATGTTTGTGATATCTGGAAGTGAACAGTTAATTAGGCATATTATTATGCAGGATATCAAAAGAAAACAGGTTTTAAGGGCACCTACTAATTTTATACTTTATTATACAAAATTAACACTAAGAGCAAGAATCATATCATCTGATGTCATAAATTTAACTAAAATGGAATTCTTAACAACTTGTCACATTAGTGTGTATTACTAGGTTTAAAAGTTTTGTACAGTTTCTGACATCATTTTGCAACTACATCAATGTTCCTCAGCTACTGTCATTTAAATTTATTTAGTGTAACTTCAGCACTATTATGTAGAAATGGAACACAAATACATTTAAGTTGTGTACCTGGTCAACATCATCAACATCATTATTTTCTGATGGGGCAGTTTTATCTTCTGGCTCCATCACAATAATAGTTTTGACCTGCAAAAATAAATTGTTAAGTAATCACTTATCAAATTGTTTTTGCTAAGTATACGAGTACAAAATGATTAAATACATAATATTGTCTTATGTTTACGCAAATGTTATACATTGAAATTAAACACACTCCCCGTGAACATGGCTGCTGTAAAGCAACCGAAACGTCGGGGCAAAGTGTAAACTTAAATATAAATAGTTTTAATTAGAAAATATATAGCTTAAATAGTAGTAAAATTCAATAATAGTAGTGTTAGAGTTTTCAAAATTATGTAATAACAGTGTTTAAAGTAAAATAAACAACGCGATAAAATCCGTATAAAGTGTTTCATTTCAATTATTAAATACATTTACATAACTAACCTGATTCAGCTGTCCATCACTATCAAACACATTTTCATCTTCTTTGAATTCTTGTGGTATCAAACTTAAAATATGTAGTTTGTGTGTCCTGGTTTGGACTTGGTGGTTTTTCTCCACCACCAGTCAGCTTGCATGACTTTTTGTAGTCTGAGAGAGACTTCTTTGCCCCTAATTTCATGATTCGCCGGTATTGTATTCTGGTAATACTGGTAGTCTGCAAGTTCTATTAGACAGCCAACATTCAGTGAGAATAATGACATCACATTCTATACTAAGCCTGTATATAAAGACGGTTAAACTATCTATGTTCTTATATATACTGAGAATATTTTGGGTTAGTACCGTTAATGGGTTGTCATAATCGGAAAAGAAATGTCTGCAATTTTCAGTGTCACACACTTTCGATTCATAAATGTGATTATTGTCTATATCATTAATTAAGTGTTCAGCCATAGATTTAAAACTAAAGTGATTAATCAAAAATACCCTTAACAGTTAGCTCTAAATAAGAAATAAAAAAGGCGGCGCTCTTAGACCTCATTAAAATCTATGGAATTTATATACATCGTTTTAGCTATTTTCTTCGCCGGGCATTCGAGATCACCTGTTTTGTGGCTGCTAGGTTTTTTGAAACACAAGCATGTTGCACATTTCGGTGAATCGGACTTCTTAGTGCATTCACTGACCTGGTGTCCTAGTTCACCGCAATGTGCACACGTGTAGATGGTCTCACGGCAGGTCATTGCGGCATGTCCGTACTGTTGGCATTTGAAACACCTGGTTACAAGGGTGAAGTCACGAACTGGGCAAGATGTCCAAGTGATAAATACCCGATCCTGATTGATAAGGGCCTTCCTTATGCTAGGTGGAACTTCTATAATATACTTGCATGTATGTGCCTACTTTTTTCCTGATTTGTGGCTGTGTTTTATAGAGGACAAAAATGTCACGGCTTAGATTAGGAAGCTTGTCAGCTATATTTTGCTCATATATGCAATCGTAAACTTCTTTATCACTAAGGGCAGATGGTACTCCTAAAATTATTATCCTTGGTCTTCTTTTGATTGTGTCCTCCATCTTAAGTCCGACACTACTCAGTTGGGCTGATTTTCTCAACTTTTCTGTATAATATCGTCCTTTGTTTCAGTGCTTATAATGACGCCTCCGTTCTTGGTCTTACGCAATCCCCTCACATGCAATTTCATCTGCTCAGGACATATAATCTTTTGCACCAATGATTTTGTGTCGTCACTAGATTTTAATTTATCACTCGGATAAGTTGGACCGATTTAAGCAAAAATGATTCAGTCCACACTAACCTCATTTCGAGATAATAGAGTTTAAAGTTTATTTCGGTATTTCTCTGGCTTTGTAGTTCTAAATGTTATGTTTTTAATTTTATGTTATTCTAAGTGTTCTAAACTAATTTACATGCATGTATTTAGTAAATAAATTTTAATAGTTTCGTAGATATTCAAGAAAACTTGCGCGTGGATCATTATTACATAATACATTTTGTATGGAATTAGCTGTGTAGGCTGCGGAAAGAAAAATGCAAAAATGTTCCAAACTATGACAAAAATAAAAGCTTAAAAATGTTTATTATTTTTATTTTATTTAAAAAAACACAAATGTTACCCTACTCCTCATCCAAATCAAAGTCGGGTTCATCACAATAACCATCTATATCGTCTATTATTGCATCGTCTCCCTTCAGTTTTTTATAATAACCAATGCAATCATTTGGTATGAGATGGAATAACGATTTCAAATCGTTTAACTTCTTTTTGTTAATCAGTTTTCCTGAAGGCCATAATTCTTGCAAATCTTCTTCTATGACACCCAAATCAACACCTTTTAATTTCTTTTTAATATTCAGTTCTTTGTAGTCCTCATTAAAGGAAGTTCTCATGAACAAAGAATGTTGAGTCTTTTTTGTGATTAAAATTTCTTTTGTTTTGAGCCAGTTTACTTTGCTCTTATCATTAAATATTTTTCTATTAACTATTTTCTTTTCTAGAATTTGAGATCCAACAAAATCACAACTTTCCATTTTATGGACCTGTAAAGGATTTTTGTTTTTGCATTGTTTCATAATGGCAATATAATCATCCACGGAGTATATCCTTTCATATTACTTGAGTCGAGTCTCAATTTTAGCGAAGTCGTTGTCATTTGGTAGGAAAGTGTGTCCTGATTCTAGGTAACGGAAGCTGATTGTCTCGAGAGTGGGGTGTCTATTTAATAAAGCCTTTAAAATCAAAACGATTTTGATATTCCTGTTTTGCCCTCCGCAACAGTCACTCCACAAAATCAATTTTTTTACTGTAGGAGGTAGCACGCACTTAATATATTTCCTCAAACATGAACCCACTTCTTGGGCCCCTCTGCCTGCCTCGCCTTCAGCCCAAACAAAACAATTCCCAACACCGTTGGAAGCCGAGTGTATACCGCAGTTGTATACCCATAACTGCCTTTTGTAGAAAACTATATTGGTCGGTATTCTAGGTAAAGGCAAGGTTTTCTCCAAATCGTAAGTCAGACATTCAGTTTCTTCACAAGTTTTAGCCTGTTCAAAATCTTCCTTCAGCTTCTTCCTTAAATCTTCGGCAATTTTTTGGTGTTCTTCTTTTTCTCTTTGGGCATTTGCTCTTTCAGCTGAGGTAGTAGAATTTTTCAATGTCATTTCATAAAGATCACATTTGTTACACGTGTCTTTCTTAAGGCTCTTGCACCTCAAATTGAATTTTTGTACAAAAATATGTCTAACAACATTGAAGGATGGACATTTTTCATCTTTTCCAAATTCTTTTTCGAATTCTATTTTGAACAATTCGTAGATTTTTGGTACCGTCATTCCTGGCTGCAGATATAAAGCATCGCTGTTCTTTTCTCTACGATAATGTGACTCGTATTTTGGCAACCTTTTGATAACATCGATAATAAGCTCAATATGTCTTTGTGGCGTTTTATTCCATCCGCCTGCTGTTTCTCCTCTTTTATCTTTTATTTCTCTGTCATTGCGTTTTTTTCGAAGACTGACAGTAACTTTTTGAGGTGTTATTTGCAGAGTTCTACAAAACATGTCTCGACAAACAGGTATATTGCCAAGTGTATACGTGCGAATAAATTCGCGAGGTTTCCTCTTCGACGGGGAGCATAATGTAACGTAACTTCGTTTCTTTTTGCTTTCTGTAATGTTAGATGTTATGTACAAAACTTGAGCTGCGTACGATTCAAGATGTACGAATCTATGAAATTCTCGTTCCCTATCTTCTTTTGAAACTAAATTAGCACAATCTTTTTTGCATGAACATTTAAAATCTATGAATTTTTTAGATGATACTTCCTTCTTTTTAGTTTGGTAAGGTAAATTTTTGTATTTCCTTTCTTTAATTTCCTGACGACTGTATTTTTGTTTGAGTTTCCTTCCTCTTTTTTTACGACCTTCATTTTCGTTTTCTGGTGCATTCTCTAAACTGCATACGATATCGTTAGCAATTTCTTGTCGGTAATTAATTTGTTTTTCCGCTTCTTCACTTCCTTCGGTGTTATTTTCTGTTTCACGTTCTATTTCTTCCATAACATCTTCAACATTAAGTCTCTCCGTTGATTTTCTTTTTTCAGTTGCCGTACTCGGAGAATGGATTAATGCCTGTGTGGTTTTGATTCTTACTTCATCACAATCAGTGTCACTTTCTGAATCTGTGGTATCTTGTGCTATAAAATCTGGATCTCTTACGCTATCGTCACTGTTATATGTTAGGTTATCATTATCTTCTAATCTTAGTGATGTTGGTTCTTCAACTATTTGGTCTAATGCAATGTGCGTATCATTAGGAACACTCTTCATTATATAAGGAGTCAGAGGTGAATATGACGGCGGAGGAATTGACAAATTGGAAAGTAGCGTTGGACTAGTAACGCCATCATTATCTGAAACATGAAAAATAAGTGGTTCTGACAATCCAATTTAATTTTCTTAACAATAATATGATATTAATCGGGATTGCTTTAAACGTAGTTTTGCTAGATCCTTCTGTGCCAGTAGGTAACAAAGTATTGTTTGTCCCCGCCTGCAGCGCCTTAAAGTATTTAGTTTAACTAATTTGAATATACATTGTGAGACTTGTTTTTCCTTTTTCAGTTCATTATTTTTAAGCAGTCGGGTTTTTTGTTTTTATAATAATAATTTTACATACATACATACATACATACATAAAACAGTCATCATTTAGGAATTTTAATGTAAATAATAGTACCTTCTAATCTCGGTGATGTTGGTTCTTCAACTATTTGGTCAAATGCAATGTGCGCATCATTAGGAACACTCTTTGTTATATGTGGAGTCAGAGGTGAATATGACGGCGGAGGAATTGACAAATTGGATAGTAGCGTTGGACTACTGACATCATCATTATCTGAAAGATTAATTGCAATAAAATTAAGATGTTGATTATTGTATTTTGAACTTTAGTCTAACGAACATTTTACTGTCCTGGTATTAAATAGTACCTTACCTTCAGATATTCGTTTTTGGAAAACTTCACCAGAAGCCATTTGGCTAACATTGATTGGCGATTTGTTAACTTCGGTTTCTTCAATAGCATTCTCTAAAATAAAAGATCTTTCCCGATCTTTCAAGTTACGTACTTCATTCGTGCAATCTCGCTGTAAACAAGAGGCTAATTCCTCGTCATCACTTGCCTCGATATATGTTTCTTGTCGACTTTGAGTATTGTCAATGCGCTGAACTACTGTGCATCCTGACCCCGACATAGAGTTTATGACATCTTTTGGCTTAAAAGGGCATACCGTTTCCTCATCATTACTGTCGCTTGCTTCTACATATGTTTGCCTTTCATTAAAATGTGAACTATCTTTAATACTAACAATCCCCTGAAGTGGATTTTCAGAGCACCGTTCAACAAAAGAGTCTTCACAAGGTTCTTCAAGCATCTCATTTGTCAAAATGTTGAAAATTTTTTCCGTTTCTGGAGACATTTCTCTGATTGGCGATGACGTACAAGATTGTTGATTTTCGTCATCTGAAACAATATGGAGCCGTCGTGTATATTTTTGTATCCCTGATAAGTACTTTAACTCTTTACGTTCCACCTATTTAAAATTACGTCGGGCCACGTTCAATATAGGGTCTCAAACAAAGCTCGAAAAAGCAAATCAGCTGTTTCACACATTTTGGTTAAGTAGGTATAAACATTTTGTATAAAACAGCTGTTTTTTTTTCTAAAAAACACTTTAAAAACAATGTGGAAATAAGTAGATACCTAGTATTATGTGTTCTTACCTAGCTTACTTTGAGCGGTTTGACGAGAGTTTTTATTGCAATAGTCTTTCTGAACCATCCTTATAATGTTATCACTCCTCTTACATTTCTTTGAGAGATGTGAATAATTAAGAAGCGAACCGCCACCTTCTACGGCAAAACAAAAAAAATGCAAATAGGTAAATAATAAGTAAGTAGGTACGTACGGTCGGCTGTAGTTAGATAGTAGGTAGGTTAGTTCCAAATAATTTGGAGCTCACCTATAGCTGTGTTTCTAGGTACCTACCAACTTATTCTGAGTAAAATGTATAGGTAGCAAGCCGGGCATAAAGGTTATTTAGCGGCTAAATATACCTAAAAGTTCATCCGTAGATTAAGTAGATAATGTCACCTGCACGTAATAGTAATTATTGTAACAAAATATGATTATAAAATACATAAACCACAGAAGTTACTGCAATGAAAACAATTTAAAAGAATATGAGTAGGTACATAAACACAACGCGATCGTAAAATATCTACGAGACATATTAATAATTATTACCAGTAGCTATCTACAATAATAAAATTACTTACCATCATCTTTTTGCCCTGCATCTGTTCTTTTACGTACACTTTTTAATATTGAATCTTTTCTATTCATTTCTAGGTTTAAGACTAAACTTTTGATAAAAACTCGAATCACCAACTTTACAAAACACAATTTAACAAATTCAATTACAATGAGATGTTACTCATGCACTTTTCTTTATTTTTACTACGCAGCAATAAATTTCACACAACGTTTCAATAGACGAGATCAGTACGAAATGACGACGCCCGCTCCCCACTCCGCCCGCTGCAGCCGCACATATTACGCGTTTGCAGCGGCGCGAGTAGGTAAGTTTATTTAAAGTACCTACCCACAACCTAATAAAGTAATAATGTTTGCAATGAGTGCAGTTTTTTGTTTTGAAAAATATTTAATGACACAATAGTATTTACTCAACAATTACTTAATAAACAAATTTGCCATAAATTGCGAAGTGGATCCTTTTTGTTTATTCAATTAAAGTATAATATAGTTTTCATTTCAAAATTGCAAAAACGTTTCAAGCTCTGAAGTTCATTTTGTGTTAAAATTTAAATGAAGAAAACACGCAGCAGCATTATTTGCAAAAAAGATTCAAGTGAGGTGGATCGTTTTTGTAAAACTTTAACAGTAATTTTTCACTGCGCTTAAAGTTTTACAAAAACGATCCACCTCACTTGAATCTTTTTTGCAAAACTTTAGCGCATTTGAAATGGTTGGTTTAGAAATATGCAAAAATGATCTTCAATAAGTTTGTCTACATGACCACATTATTCTAAAAAAATAGAATAAATTTCATGCAAAACATACAATTTTATTGCAGGTACAAAAAAATGCAATAAAAGATAGAAGGTTTAAATAGTTATATACGTATTTCATTAAAGTTTTCGGTATAAAAATAATATTTTGTTTACTTTTTAGCCGAGATATTAATGATAATTTTATATTTAACCGTGAATCGTTTTTTAAGAATTGAATTTTTCGTTTTTCTTTAATTAAATAGAATAGTCATGTGGTCTGAATCAGTATACTTCTGTAGTCGAATGTTATTTGGAATTGAGTTAAAATGATTCAAGGTTATTGGAACATTTAAGCAGAATGATTTTTATAATATTTTCCATATTGTATAAAAAGCATTATTGTTCCAAGTAGTTTGAATCATTATAGCAAAAAACAAAAAACCTATATCAGGGCAACCAAGAAAATGCAAAAATGATTCTAATAGCTTGAAACATTTATGCATTATGAAAAAATGATGTTCGCTATGACAGTTGTGGTTTGGACCATACGGATTTTCGTCAATTATTAACATAGAGTTCCGAGTCTTTGATATGTTAAAATATACCTTATTTAGAGTACATAAGTCACAAAAACTCGAAATTGTCGAGATTGTGGGTTGGATCATTTTTGCATAAATCGGTCCAGTTGCGATAGAGCTCAAATTTTTAGGACGCAATGGAATATTTTGACTAGATTTCACCATATCAGCAAAGGACACATTTTATACGACTGGTTTCGTGCAGTTTTCTCTATGGTCTCCTTAATCGAATTTTTAAAGTAATTCAAGCATTCCGTCAACTCTTGTTTTTCTTTTAAGGTATCGTAAGAGGTGCTAATCATTATAACATTTTATTTTAATGACTGATAATGAACTGCCATTTGAGAAACCCCACTTCCAATTTTCCTCGCTAAGGTGTTAATCTTAAATTTTTGGTCAGAGTTAAGCTTCTCTCTGCAGCAATAGTACATAGTCAAATATAAAGACTCGGTTATATTAATAAAAATAAATACTTTATTTAATAAACACGAGTAATAATACAGTCTTTACAGCGGAGAACAAAGGAATGAATTAATTCTAAGTTACATGGGTTTATAACTGGTGTGACACGTTACATGTGTGCTGTCTGTGTGAGACCTCACAGAGCTGCTTTAGTTATGATACATGTAATTAGATTAATGTGTTTGGTCATCATTAATTTTATGGTAATTCGTTATGTTACGAGTTATACAGAACAACGATCAAGTTCGGTTGCTAAGGCTGGTGACGTGATGCGTTCTTAGTTTACTAATATGGTTCGTTGTGTGGTCTGGGAACGCATAACTCCTCCCCCCATAGGTTCAAAATCATCATCCGATTTAGAAAGCTGAGGATGTTGATTTTGGTTTTTACAGAAAAATACAGTTTTATAACGGTACACGAATACAATGAATATAATTAACAATATCAGGTAAATGATTAGAGTTCCTAAACTAACACTGTGCATGTTCACAAATTGCCCATTTTCACTATTTATCACTTCACTTTTACTTAACACGTGTGACAGGAACTGCAGGTTTTCTAAATCAATCTTATCTAAGTTGACTGATTTCTTTTCCAAGACATCTCGTGGTGTGTCTATCTTTGGTAGGTGTATTTTTGGTGTACTGGTGAAAACGGCTTCTCCGGTCTGGACACGACGTTTTCTTAATGTAAGTTTTCCAATTTTTACTTCACATGCGTTGGTGAGTGTCAGGATGTATGTACCCATGATGCTGTGTTGGCTCATATCATTTTCACAAGTTTCCGTCAGTATTGTGTGGAAACCCGAATAGATTATCCATGAGTTTGGTTGTATTGTTTTAATCTTGATGTCGGTAGCTTCGACAGACAATGGAGAACACGTAGTTATTCTTGTAGAGAATTTCATCAGATCTTCTATACATTTACTCTCTTCTTCAAATGATATGTGGTTGTCATAACACAAGAATTTTCCATCAGCGACTTCTTCACAGGGCTGAGAGAGCGGTAATATTTTCGACCCTTTTGTTTGGATTTGGGAATGTTTGGAGGTTATTAGGAAGGTAAGGTTTAGATGAGCATTGTACATCGGGAAAGGATGTAATTTGTAGTAATTATATTTCTCTAATTGGACTGTAGGAACTGACATTATAAATGTTATTCTTTTGGCTTTAGCATATGCTTTAATATTTATACAATTTTCTATATTTATTAGATTTTCTATAGTAACTGGAAAAACTAACTTGTCCGTTTTCTCAATATCTTTTAGAATATAAAACAGTTCACTAGAGTCTAAAATTGATTGATGTAAAACATTTATTCTGCTAAATGCTATCGCTGTTTCTACCTCATCTATCTTAGTTAATAATACTTGAAAATTGTGAATCAACAAGTTAAATGTATTTAATACATGATCTTTGCTCCTTTGAAACTGTGTTCTATTTAAAATTTCTTCAATTTCTGTAATGGTTTTATCTAATACAATAAAATTATTTCTGGTAGAGTTTGTTACATTGACAAAAGTTTCTACAATTTCTGAAATCAATGTAATTTTGTGTACAAGTGCATTCTGTTTTGATTGCATTTTATTTATTAAATCATCATATCTCAATGCGTCTTCGTTATCTAAATTTCCTGTAATAGCTTTAACAATATTTCCAAGGGGATTAATAATTCCTCTCTTGATTCTAATATTTGGAATTAATTGATTAAATCTATCTAGAGTAATATTCATGATATACTGGGTTTGTGACTGTGCATCTAAGAGACTACCATCTAAGATATAAATGTTTAACTTATCTTTCATATAGTTCATTATATCGTTATATTTATCTATGTTATAATTCAAATTATTATTTACTAATTCTAAGTCTAAAACCTTAATGATATGCCAGTTATAGAGGCTTATTTGTCCTATGCCTTCTTTGACAGGGAGAATTCCTGGGTTGTCCTCAATCTTTTGAAGTTGAAGGGCGTGGACTTGCGTCACTATCAGCAGGACGTACCTGTGTAGGACGTTTTATGTCTTTTAGTGGGACTTTCGTGTTACGATTTTGTGTTTCATCTGTATCAGTGTTTCTATTTATGTCGTCTATTATTCGAGCAGTTTGATATCGAGATTTATCTTTACTTCGCCTTGTATTGACTCCTTTTATAAAGACTTTATCGCCTTTCTTAATATGAAATTTAGTTTCACCCCCGCGTTTTTCTTTTATTTTTATTTTAGATGCTAACATTTTATCGGATAGATAGTTATACAAATATTTTGTTCTTTTTACGTGTTCAGTGACTAACTGTTGAGTGTAACTTTTGCTAAAATCAACGTTAAAAGTACTAGAAGAGTCAGTATGGCCAAACACTACCTCAAAAGGTGTAAGACCAGTAGTCGAGTGTATCGATTGGTTATAGGACATAATGGCGTATGTCATAACAGAAGCTGCGTCTGAAATTTTTTCTTCATATTTAGCTAACCTATAGATTTCTAGAATTGTTGAATGAAATCTCTCTACTAAGCCCATTGAGTTTGGGTTATGTGGTGTACCAATATGTAATTCTATTTTGTAGAAAGTTAACATTTCCTTTAGTAAATTATTATTAAATTCGCTGCCTGGATCTGCACTAATCCTACTTGGTATTCCATATATTGAGAAATATTTAAGCAATGCCCTAACTATTTCAGGTGTTGACCTATTTGGTACCTCGAAGGCTTGTCCTAACTTACTAAATGCGTCTATAAGTGTAAGAAAATATTTTCCTTCTATGGAAAAAATATCTATAAAAATTTCTACGAATGGTTTATTCTGAGTCTGAGTTAATTGTAACTCTGGTTTTAAAGGTTTTCTGTCATATTTCATACGTTGACATAGTTCGCATGAATTTATAATACAAGCTATGGTTTGTTCTAGATTATTCCAGTAATAAGTACGTTTTAAGTGTGCAACAGTTTCTTTAATACCTCTATGGCATGTTTTCCCTACGTGGTATTTTAATACAATCTCGCGTTGTTCATTTTCGTCTTCTACGTAAATAACACGTTCTGTACATTCACGAATTTTAACAGAGTCTTTCTTAAAAATGCTAGTTACTATACTAGAGAATTGTTCACGATGTCTTTTGTCTTCAAAATAAATAAATTGAGTGACTTTAGGACGAATATATTCTTTCAAGAATTGTTTAATTAATTCAGGGTTATTGGTAGGCATGTGTACTTCAAGTACTTTTTGTCTATCCCTTGAAAAATTTTTACGCTATATTCGTTTCTATTCCACGTAAACACAAGTATTTGGTTAGGTTTTGTATCTATAGCTTCCTTTAAAATGGGTATATCTGAGGAATCAGTGTTCTCTTCAGAGTGAACCGTTTCTACAGGTGAGTCGGGTCTTTCCGATGCAGTGATAGTACCACTACTCACTGAGCGTACAGGATAATTATACTGTGAACTTTTACTAATTGACTTAACTGATAGAGTTTTATCATCGTCTGATGAAATTAAAATTGGCTCATTTTCCGGCGTATTTACTATCATTGACATGTTGTCATTCTCTAAAATATTTAATTTTATACGCGACAATGCGTCCGCGTTGCTATTTTGCTTACCAGGCTTATACTCAATCTCGTAATCATACTCAGCTAATCTTAATCGCCATCTAGTTAACCTACTACCTGGTTCTTTAAATGATTGTAACCAAGCAAGTGGTCTATGATCGCTTAGGATTTTAAATTTGTTTCCATACAAATAAGGTCGAAAATATTTGCAAGCCCATATAATGGCTAAAAGTTCCTTTTCTATCGTGCTATAGCGTGTTTCAGCTTCATTGAGAGTTCTACTTACAAATGCAATTGGTTTATCGCTGCCTATTGAACCTTGCGATAAGACTGCACCAAGAGCATAGTTCGATGCATCTGTGGTAAGTAAAAAGGGTTTCGTGAAATCTGGAAACTGTAGTATGGGTGCATTAGTTAGAATTTCCTTACATTTTTCAAATGCGTCAATATATTCTTGCGTTATATTTAATTTATTTTTCTTTTTCAAGCAATTAGTCAATGGTTGAGTAATCTTTGAAAAATCTTTTATAAATTTTCTATAATAACCAACTAATCCTAGAAAACTCTTTATTTCTGTGGGAGTTTTCGGTAATGGGAATTCTAATACTGCTTTAATTTTATCATTGTTTGGTTTTAATCCATCTTCGGATATTGTATGTCCTAAGTATAGAACTTCTTTCTGTAGGAATTCACATTTATCTAAAGTTATTTTTAAATTCGTTTCTCTTAACCTATCAAATATTTTTCTTAACTTATCTATGTGTTCTTGGAGGCTAACTGAATAAATTATAATATCATCTAAATAAACTAAGCAATGTATGCCTTGTAATCCTCTCAGCACGTTGTCCATTGCACGTTGGAACGTAGCTGGAGCTGTTTTCAATCCGAAGGGCATTCTTTTAAATTCATAGTGCCCCGATTGGGTTAAAAATGCAGTTTTCTGCTGATCCTCCTTATCTACTTCTATTTGGTGATAACCACTAGCTAAATCTAATGTTGCGAAATATTTTGCTTTACCTAATCTATCAAAAAGATCCGTTATATTCGGAAGAGGGTATTTATCATCTATAGTTATTTCACTTAAACGTCTATAATCGATGACCATGCGATATTTTTGTTCGCCTGATGCGTCGATTTTCTTACGGACTAAATGTACAGGAGCACTCCATGGAGAGTGGGATTCCTTAATAACATCATTACTTAATAATTTATCTACTTGTTTCTGAACTGCCTGATTCTGTTTCAATGGATTCCTATATGGACGTATAAATATAGGATTCTCATCTTTAGTTCTAATCCTATGTTCAACCTGATTTGTAAATGATACAGGAATATTATCACAATGGAAGATATCTTTGTATTCCGCACATAAATTTTGTATGCACGTCTTTTCTTCCTGATTCAAGTGATCTAATCTTAACTTAGAAAGATTATTTTCTAACTCTTGTTCTATATTAAAGTCTACATTAAGATTATTTATATGGCAATATTCATTCAGACATAGTCACATCATCTGTGAAAGCAAAAGCTTTGCCGTACACTCCGACAATTATTTTGCGAAAAGTTGTTTTAATCTAAGTCCCGCGTTTTAAAACTTATATCAGTGATCGTGCAATCAATAACTGACGTTTCAGTAGTAAAACGAGGTCGATATTATAAACAAATAAAGAAGTTATTAACTAAAAACTGTTTAAAAATTTCCGTTTTAAGTGTTGTTGTGCGTATCATTGACATTGAAGACAATAGTGAAGGTCAAAGTCTGCAAAAATAAAAAACTCAACTACTTTATTTAGATAAGACAATTGTATCATAGAGTTACCTATTTCGAAAATTTCACTTAGTGACATTTGGTGGAGCGTGAACTGTGACGGGTCTATACGCCACATGCCTCAGGATCGATTCCCGCCGTCGAGTTAACTTTTTGAACACTCCTATCGTCGAAGAGGCTAGTTGCACTACACACCAAAGTCCCAAGTTCGAATCTCCCACCAAATATATATATATATATATATTTTTATTTCATTTTTTTTTATTACTATTTCAAATTCTATTAAAATCTTAAATAAAACATCAAAATGAAATGCTTTGGGTGTTTTAAAAACTCGAAAGACACAAACTACCTCAGCTGTTCATCTGCTAACTGTGAAAAAAGCTTTTGCCCACTATGCATTAATCCGTCTACGCTGTCCACTGACAAGAAAAAGAGTTGGAAATGTCCAGATTGTTGTGCATCCCAAAGAAAGGGCGGGGATAACAGTTCAACACCAATTCGCCCTACAGATGATAATGTCACTAAAAGGAAAAAGACAGACATAAATTCAGATGCCAATGTCTCCTCCGAGGTAAAACAGCTGGTGGAAGAAGTGCGCCTACTTACTCGTGAAATATCCTCCCTTAAAAACCAACTGGAACAAACTACAACGTCGTTGAGTTCCTGCCAAGCCAAGCTGGAAGAACTGGGGTCATCCATAGCCATAAATGATGTCCGTATAAAGCGCCTGGAAAACCGTGATCAAGACATAAAGTCACTTGAATTAAAAATGGCTGAACTGCAACTGGAAACCAATACGCAAGCACAATATACAGGGTGGCCCAAATATCGTGGATCAAACGAACCAGAGTGATAGAGGAGGCGATTTCCAACAAAAAATCTTTCTACAGCATGGTCATAACTTAATTGGATAAAAAGTGATGATCATTTTTGTTTTTTTCAAATAAACTACCGATTTATTTACAATTTCATTAATACAGAAAAAAGTTGATAAAAAACAACAAAACAAAAGGTGTTGTATTATGACTAGATAATGTTTCATTACAAAAAAAAAATAATTGCAGCTCTGGGTACCAATTTCAAAAAGCAATTAATTTTTCCCGTCAATTTTGAAGCATTACAAAAAATTACTACTCAATTTGAGAGCATCCTGTGAAAAATAAAAGTATTATGGAAAAGTGACCCTGTATTTAATAAACTTGCTGATTTAATGCTGATTTAAATGAGGTATAACACTTTAATGTCAGACTTTTAGTTCAGGTTTTATGCGAGTTTTTTTCATGTCAAGGAGCAAATTTGTTAGAAAGGAAAATTTTAATAAAAAATATGTAGTAATTAAAAAACCATCTTGAAATAAAAGAACAACAATTATGAGTTGATAATTTTATTAAATTAATTTTTCACAGTAAATGTTCAAAATTCCTGCCTCTAACCATTATGCACAATCTGCACCGCCTAATAAAATTGGTACGTAATCGCCGGAAAGCACGTCTGTTATTCATAATTTGTACTTTAGCAGACTCGAGCTTTTGTCGTAATTCTTGTTCAGTGTTGTTCTCTCTTTGATATACCACTTCTTTGAAATAGCCCCAAATAAAAAAGTCTAATGGATTAAGGTCGGGCGACCGGGGTGGCCATGCAATAACTCCGCCTCTACCAATCCACCGGTCGGGGAAGCGCTCATTCAAGTGTTGTCGAACTGATCGAGCGTAATGAGGCGGGGCACCGTCCTGTTGCAGCCACATTTCTTCTCTTATTTCTCCTGGAACTTCAGCTTCGTTGAGTGTTGGATTCAAATCATTTTGTAAAAAATTTAAATACGCAGCACCGTTTAGCCTTGGTGGCATTTCGTGTAGCACCAGCTTCTGGTCAATGATACCAGCCCACATATTAATACCAAACTGATGCTGGAATCGATCATTTCTGATGATATGTGGGTTCACTCTGGAGTAGTAGTGTAAGTTATGGATGTTAAAAATTCCCATTCTTCTAAAACTTGACTCATCCGACCATAACACTTTATTGAAAAACTGCGGATCCTCTCTGTGTAGTCTTAACATCTCTCTACAAAATCTCACTCTAGGTTCATAGTCAGCTGGCAGCAAAGCTTGAACTCGTTGCACGTGGTAGGCATGATATCGTTTTCTTTTTATAATACGCTGCACCGCCGAACGTGGGATCCCGAGATTTCGTGATATTTGGCGTTGGCTAATACCGGGGTCCAATCTTAACTCTCGCAGTATTTGCTCTTCATTGTCAAATCTTACCACTGGTCTACCTGCTCTCGGAGCATGCGTACCGGGTAAGACTCCCTCCATGTACGCATTATGCACGCGCAAAAAGACCCTGTAGTCCGGGAAACGGTCTCGGTTAGGGTACCGTTGTTGATATTCCCTGGCAGCCGCCCGAGCATTGCCGTCGCAGAAGCCATAAAGGTAATGCATTTCTGCATACTCCCTTTGGGTGTATTCTCTCCTCGCAGCAGCCATCTTCCGTCTATCTAGCCAATCCGTAGCGATCACAAAGTCCGGTTCACACAGCGTAGGTCACAGGTAGGCAATCTAAGACAAGTCAAATAACGATGCGTAAGTCACAGGTAGGCAAGGTCACAGTGCAGAATACGTGTGCGTAGTCACAGGCAGAAAGCGAGTTACTAACAAACAAAGAAAGACGCTTACGCGCTTCCCCCGGCCCCACCCCGCCGGCCTCGCTCCGCCCGGCATTCTTCTACCTGAACTGAACTGAGAACGCATCGCCAGACCTTTTTCGACAAAGGATTTAAATGGTTAGTGTAAAAAGCTTTTTTTTAATACAGGAATGGTTAGAGGCAGGCATTTTGAACACTTACTGTAAATAATTTAATAAAATTATCAACTCATAATTGTTGTTCTTTTATTTCAAGATGGTTTTTGAATTATGTACTACATAATTTTTAATCAAATTTTCCTTTCTAACAAATTTGCTCCTTGACATGAAAAAAACTCGCATAAAACCTGAACTAAAAGTCTGACACTAAAGTGTTATACCTCATTTAAATCAGCATTAAATCAGCAAGTTTATTAAATACAGGGTCACTTTTCCGTAGTACATTTCTTTTTTCACAGGATGCGCTCAAAGTGAGTAGTAAGTTTTTGTAAAGCTTCAAAATTGACGGGAAAAAATGAATCGCTTTTTAAATTTGGTACCCAGAGCTGCAATTCATTTTTTTTTGTAATGATACATTATCTAATCATAATACAACACCTTTTGTTTTGTTGTTTTTTATCAACTTTTTTCTGTATTAATGAAATTGTAAATAAATCGGTAGTTTATTTGAAAAAAACAAAAATGATCATCACTTTTTATCCAATTAAGTTATGACCATGCTGTAGAAAGATTTTTTGTTGGAAATCGCCTCCTCTATCACTCTGGTTCGTTTGATCCACGATATTTGGGCCACCCTGTATATTAGGAAATGAACTGGAACTAGCAGGAATTCCCGAGCACGAGAATGAAAGTTTACATCACATTGCTCTGCTAGCTGCTCGAAAGGTGGGTGTCGATCTGGAGGACAACGACATTGACTGGGTAGCAAGGGCGGGCCCCCGAGTTATATCTGCGCTATCAGCTGACCGTAATAAAAAGTTTTCAAGACCTATTGTGGTGCGCCTTATACGGCGTAGTAAGAGGGACCAAATAATAAAAGCTTCACGCTCGAGGAAAAACATCACCAGTGTTGATTTGGAAGTGCCTGGTACATCAACGAAGGTCTATTATGATGAACGCTTGACAAAGGCAAACAGGTTGCTTTTTCGAGATGCAAGAACAAAATGCAAAGAATTCGGGTACACTTTTTGCTGGTGTAATCGCGGCAGTATCTATGTCAAGCAACGAGAAGGAAAATCGGCTATGCTTATTCGCACTACAGAAGATCTCACACGCATATTCAACCCTACTACCTAATAATACATCGGCCGGACCCGAACTCCTACTACATAATGGCTTTTATAACTGGTATTTAAAATTAATACATCGCTACAAATATACTATTTTATCATATATATTATATTCGCTATATTTACATTATATTTATGCTGTAATATTGTATATATTTTATTCACGTAAATACACATTACTTACAAATTTCCACACAGCATGTACAATCTTTAAACGATTAACTCAAAAAGTTAAATTTTATAGATTGCATCCTTTTATATATCAGTATAAACCTTTATACAAAACTAATGTTGCAATGCAATCGAATTATACTTCAATTGACTTCTGAGCACACGTTTCAAGATTCGACAACTCATCATTTAAGCATCCAAAAGGCTATTATACTTTTCAACTATTTCGATATAGCAAACAATAATCGTATGCTCCGACGTTTTTTAGTATCGAAGTATTATATTATCTGTGGTATCGATAAATCATACTAATGCAGATATTCACTTCTACTCGTCGTGGGAGTTTAACTTGCATGTAGTGGTATTGATCTTAAAAATATTTTTACACTGCCATGATTAATCATAACATAGCCGACGAGATAGATTCATTAGGTATAAATTGTTACAAAATCCAAGCGCCTGAAGAATATCAAATGGCAATTGCACAAACTTACAATCACAATTTTAGAATATTAACTTATAACATAAGGAGCCTAAACAAAAATTTTGATTACTTCCAGCTAACGCTAAATAGATTCCCTATAGCATTTGATGTTATAATCTTGACCGAATGTTGGCTTGACGAGTCTACAGTATTACCTTGCATACAGTCGTATACTAGTTATAGTACAGCAAAAACTATTAACCAAAACAGTGGTGTGGTGGTTTACGTGAAAGATTGCCTGAGTGCTAGCGTTTCCGAACCCTGTATTACTGATGCAAATTGCTTGCGGCTAGATCTGCCTAATTCAATTACGATTCTGGGAATATATCGCCCACCGTCATTTAAAAATCTTAGTAACTTCCCTAGTTCCCTTGATTGCGTGCTTAGTGAATGTTCAAACAAATCAAAGACACTGGTACTTACAGGTGATATAAACATTAACCTACTAGCGAGTGGCAGTAGCCAGGATATTGAGTATATGTGTCTAACAGCAGAACATGGCCTCTTCCCGGCGATAACAAAACCAACTAGAGGGGATGCATGCCTCGATCACATATTTATAAACACCGTTAAAAACGTGGTAGGTTTAATATGTAGTTCGGACATAACTGATCATGATCTAGTAATTTTAGGCCTATCTATAAATAAACAGACAAATAGGCATCTGGATCGGTTTATCGTTAAACGGGACATTAAGGCTATTATCGATGTCTTGTCGAGTGAGGACTGGGCGCCAATTCTAGCAAACTCTGATATTAATGAAGTTGTACATAGCTTCTGTAATAGACTACAGGAGATAATCAATAATCACTCGCACAAAGTGAAAATAAGCCACACGAAATTCAGTATCAAACCCTGGATCACACCTGGTCTAATACGCTGTATACAGCACAAAGATCGGCTGCATTTAAAATCACGAAGCTCGCCTAACGATCAACTTAAACGTACAATTTATACTCGTTACAGAAACTACTGCAATAACCTAATACGTAAATTGAAGAATGAGTATGAAAACAAAACAATAACTAGTAATACAAATAACCCAAAAACAATGTGGAAGGCAAATAGAAGTGTTTGCCACCTCTCCCAAAACAAAAAAGAACCTACAGAACTTTTAACACTCCACGGTAGTTCAGGCCCCAAAAATTCATTAAACATTTGCAATACATATTTTTCAACGGTAGGTCAAAAACTGGCGAACACAGTGTGAAGAAACCCTCGCAGCTAGTGTTACCAATAACCTATTAACACACTCTTTCTTTCTGGAGCCTACTGATGTATCTGAGGTGGAGAGTCTTATACTTTCTTTACGAAATGATAAAGCACCAGGTGTTGACGGTTTGACAAATGTTCTTCTGAAACAAATAAAAGACAGCATTATACCACCACTCACTGAAATATATAATCAGAGTCTAGCTTTAGGTATTTTTCCTAAGGAATGGAAACGAGCCTCTGTCACTCCTATATATAAAGGTGGCCCTACCGACTCGATTAATAGTTATCGCCCCATCTCACTTCTGACTACTTTTTCGAAACTGCTAGAGAAAATTGTTAACAATAGGCTGACAAAATATATTGCAATCAATAACCTTATCTCCGATAGGCAGTTTGGGTTTAGAAGAGGAAAATCCACAGATGAAGCTGTCCATTTACGTACCTCCACAGTCGCAGGATATCTTGATAGAAATAGGTGCAGTATAGGTGTATTCTTAGATTTAGCGAAAGCTTTTGACACCGTGTCGATTCCCATACTATTGCAAAAGCTAGATAAGCAATTTGGTATCAGAGGAATAGCACTGGAATGGTTCAAAAGTTATCTCTTGGAAAGAACTCAATCTGTTAGATTAAATAACTATGACAGCGGCCTACACACAACAACTTTTGGCGTCCCGCAAGGCAGTATCCTTGGGCCTACTTTATTTATAATTTACATGAATGACATGCATGTTGGCATTCATAAAGATATCATTTGTTATGCAGACGACACAGTAATAATTTACAATGGTTCATCATGGAAGGAGGCCTTTCACAACGCTGAACTAGGGATGAAGCAAATAGTGAACTGGCTTCAGAATAACTTGTTGACTCTGAATGCCGACAAAACACATTATATCTGTTTCCATAAGACTGCTGCCTCAGCCCCAAACGCCACGCTCAGTATTAAACTGCATAAGTGTCTGACAGGGGAATTCTGTGACTGTCGAAACTTAAATAAAGCTCAAACTATTAAGTATTTAGGTATAATGATAGACCAAAATCTTAACTTTAGGGCACATATCTCCTTCTTGTCAAATCGAGTTCGTAAAACGGCAAATATTATAAGACTACTTCGATCATCAACTCCAGTAAATATTTTGAAAATAATATACTTTGCGTTATGCCAGTCAATAATAACATACTGTATCAGTTCCTGGGGAAGCGCTGGAAAATCTTTCATGATACAGATAGAAATAGCACAAAGATCTGTTCTTAAAACTATGCTCAAAAAGCCTTTTAGATACGCCACGAAAGATCTTTACAACGATTGTAAGCTGCTTAACGTACGCCAACTATTTATATTTATTTCATGCGTCAATCTACATCCCTTAGTTATGAAGTCCGTTACGTATCCAAAACTTCTGAAACGACGGGTATTTCGAATTGATGTACCTTTAGTCAAAACGTCATTCGCAAGGCGCTTCAGTCCTTTTATAGAGCGCTACTTATATAATAAAGTAGTAAACTACTGTCACATCAAACGATGCTCGATTACGGAAGCAAAGCTCAAAATCATGAGGTGGCTACTATCATTGTCATATGATGCTACTGAAAGACTTTTGATTCATTTATGCTGATATTTTATTTTATTTTATTTTTATATTATTATACATATAAACACTTACATACGAATACACACACCCACAAATATATTTACCTACATACATATATATACACATATATATTTACTGCATATAATGTATTTATTATCATATAGTACCTAATTCTTAAACACTTATTATAAGATACCCAGTCCTTTTATTTTGTATTCATCTTGTAAATTTTTATTTTTCATTTTTGTCCTATGTGTAAATCATTTGATCACAGTAATATTTTGTTTTTAAATAATATGAAATGTTACCCAGAAGTGTAAAATGTATGAAATGTCGACCGAGCTACTTATATTAAAAAACCGGGCATTGTGAACCGAAACAGGCACCCACAGGACAGGCTTTGCCTAGTGTGGGGCCGTTGGATACCAACAAATTGTATGTTCTTTTGGTAATAAATGATTTTTATTATTTTATTATTATTATTATTCTCTACCTTAACTACATCTACAGGCCTATCGAAAGTTATAGTTATGTATTTATCTGTAACGTTCTGTATGACCGTTGAAACGAAATAATCTACGCAAGTTACTATGGCATCCGGCATACGAACACCTGGGCAAAACTCCGTAAATCTAAACATAGCACTACCATTTTCTAACATTGTAGGAATTTTCACACGCATTTCTGATCGTGGTGGTATCTTTACTTTATGAAAGTGATTATACCAAATTGGAATATCGGTATATTTTGTATTTAATACTTGCCTTTTCATGTCAATACTTGCTTCTAACTCTTTTAATAAATCTATACCTATAAGACCATCATATGCTTTATCTTCATCATATATATAAAATGTATGACACAAGTTCGTGTTAAAGGTTCCCGGTAAAGGAATATTTATAACTTCGTTGTGTTTGCTACAACCGTGCGTACTATAGATTTCGAAGGGTTTATGCATTTTATACCTCTCGAAATACATTGTTGCTTTCTCAGGACTTATAAAGGAACGCGTACTACCTGTATCGATTAGAAAATAAGAACAAATCTCAGGCAATTGGATGTGAGGTAATTTTAAAGTATCACTATAGTTTATCTTTATTATTTCGGTTGCTCTTCCCCTGAGGCTTCTATGTAAAAATTTATTCCCTGATTCGAATTATGAGAATAATTATTTTCTATGTTCTCATTAGCCTTTTCCGGTGAATAATATGTTTCACCGCGGTTATATACCATATTATTATGTACAGTTCTCATTGATACGTCAGTATTTTGCTTCGGTGGCATTTTATTATTTATGCCGAAGCGAAAGTTCTGATTAGGATTTTGTTTAAAGAAACCTGACTGTTTGTAGTTATTTACAGTCCTAGGGAACTGCTGTGGCTGATTACCTAACTGTGGTCTATTAAAGTTATTAAAGTTGGGTAGGTTGGATTTAAACCCTTGAGCTTGGGGCTGAGATGGACCTCCAAATCTCGGATTGCTATTCTGTGTAAAACTATTAGGTATACTAAATCTATTCTGTGACATCATATTATTCGTTGAGTGTGTCACTTGGGAAAGTTTATTCTGAGGGTTTGGTAGCCCGAATTTAAATGCTGATAGCGTTGGATTGTGCAACGACTTGTTACTATGCGGCTGTGCTTTACTAGGCAGTTTAATATCATTCCTAGCATTATATCTAGTCTGGAAATTCACTTCTTCTGTGACTATACTTAGTGCTGACTCTAACGTAACACATTTATTTAGCCTAACAAATCTTAATAAGTCTTCTGGTAAATTATACAGGAAAACATTAAGCGATGTGTTATTATATATTATATATTTAGCTGCTTTAATGCCCTCGTCAGACAAGAGGTTGACTTTCGATATTAAAGAGCTCCTAATGTTTTGTATACGATGGCAGAAGTCGATATAAGACTCTTCTTGTCGTATCCTAAGATTTTCTAATTCTATGGCGATGCACGCCTCGGATCTAGGATCACCGAAATGCTGGACAAACAATTCTTTTAATTGTTCTCATGACGTTATATTTTCTCGTTCGCTGACTAATACTGCAGCTTTGCCTATTAATCTGCTTGTAATACAGTGATATAAATATATTTGTTGAGCGGGATTATTGTCCCCCCTAAAGCTCCTAATTACATATTCGCACTTGGATATGAATAGATTCAATAGTTTTTCATCGCCATCAAATCGTGGGATGATTGTTTGTATTTCTTTCGGAATAAGATTGATTTGATTCATCGTTTAAAATATAAATACAATTCAGAAATTACAAAAACTATTATCTTACCTAATATAGTATAGCTACAACTAGAGAGCTATGTAGAACAACACTATCCTAACCTAAAGTGAGTTCTCAAATTGTGTAGAACAACACTTACAAATGTTTAGTAGGCAATGTCTAGTCCAATTAAACACAAATTACACAAATATAGACAGGAAAGGAACGGTAGTGAATAAAGGGTCTACTCACATTAATTCGCTCGATCCCATGCCGATTCCCTTACTCGCTGCTGCCGTGTGCTACTTGACGAATTTGTTTGAAGAGGTTCTTTGCGGACTCCTTGTCTAGGCGGCAAGCGCGACGCTACGACCGATGCGCGTGACGTAAACGACCGACTTTTCGCGACTTAGAAAATCCTACCGGCTGCGCCAGTCAAATATAAAGACTCGGTTATATTAATAAAAATAAATACTTTATTTAATAAACACGAGTAATAATACAGTCTTTACAGCGGAGAGCAAAGGAATGAATTAATTCTAAGTTACATGGGTTTATAACTGGTGTGACACGTTACATGTGTGCTGTCTGTGTGAGACCTCACAGAGCTGCTTTAGTTATGATACATGTAATTAGATTAATGTGTTTGGTCATCATTAATTTTATGGTAATTCGTTATGTTACGAGTTATACAGAACAACGATCAAGTTCGGTTGCTAAGGCTGGTGGCGTGATGCGTTCTTAGTTTACTAATATGGTTCGTTACGTGGTCTGGGAACGCATAACTACATACCTCATTCAGGCATTTTTCAGTTGAGGACATCCAAAATTTAATGTCACTATTGGTCAGGGCTTCCACGGTATGATCAGTGGCATGATCTTGCGGTTGAGGAGTGCTGGGAGGGCTGCGTGATGTTTTCGCACTCCGATTGAAAGGCTATTTTCAATATTATCCATGATGTCACTCAGATATTATACATACTATCGTTATTTATATCAAACGTCGCATAAAGTGTAATCTAGGTCACAGATTTAAATGAATATATTTCAACATGTAAATAAAATAATTGTAATGTAGGCACGTCTGTTTGCATCGAACTCTTACTAAGATATGATATATGCCGCCTCTCCAGAAACACTTAAAATGACTTACTATGCACTGTGTCAATCACTGCTCATCTACTGCATCCCCTGCTGGGGTGGAGCAGCCAAATCACACATGATTCAACTAGAGAGTGCACATCGCGCTTTATTAAAAACTATGTTCGAAAAGCCAAGACTATACCCAACCACTAAACTCTACGAGGAATGTCAATTCCTAAGTGTCCGGAAACTTTTTATATATTTATTATTTTACCTGT
This sequence comes from Catocala nupta, assembly GCA_963675205.1. NCBI lineage: Eukaryota > Metazoa > Arthropoda > Insecta > Lepidoptera > Erebidae > Catocala > Catocala nupta. The sequence continues at coordinate 6,840,838 of OY776106.1, forward strand.
GCATAAAACAGTTATTTCATCTCTGGAATATAACGATCTGATCAGCCGTTGTCTCTTTAGAGTACCTGTACCTGTATGTCGCACTAAATTTGCCCAACGCTTTTACCAGTTCCTATCAGCTTACATTTATAATATTGCTTCCAAATGCTGTGACATACGTCTGAATACAGCCTCAGAGACAAAGATAAAAGCCTACGAATGGTTAAGTAAACTCACCTATGAAGAGGCAGAACAGTTGTTAACTACGATAGCATAGAATATATTTACTTATTTATAATATTTAGAACTATGTTTTACTAATATATATAATAGTATTCCCTATATGTGTTATATTTATAGTTTAATAAGTATATAATATAATTAGAAATTTAAACGTGATCTCTTAGTTTTAAGTATTTTAATATTTTTATTTTGTTAAATTGTCTTGTTGTCTTACCTTATATAGTTATAAACACTTGTAGCAGTTGATAAAAGAAACGACACTCGGCTACACGTACAAGTTTATTATAGCGAACTTTATGATAATTACAACTCGTGACAAGGCGGTCCGAAACGGCGTACGAAACGTAGCACCGGCCGTATCCTAACCTTGTTAGCGTGTCTAGAGCAGTAGTTGTTCCGATGCGGAAGCAACGCGAGCCCGAGACAGACTCCCTAGCAAGGTACAACAAGCGGGTTTATATAGGCGGGCTTCGGTCGTTGTCGGAGACACTCGGTGAGGTCCGTGAGCAGCGGAGGGGCACGGCGCGCGCGACTGCTCGTCGCGCGTACAGGCGCAGTTAAATGATTATTTATGCTACACACTGTTTTATTTGTTTCTATTATAATTATGTAATTACAATTGTGAAGTGCAGGAGCTCTAAATCTCTATTGTAACTACGTTTGGCTGGGACCCCACGATACAGGCGTGCCTAGTGTGGGGACGGCGTTCAATATTTACCTGATAAGATCTGCTAAACTAATTATATGTTTTGTTAAGCACTTTTATAAATTTCTTGTTACAAAATAAACGTTTTTTCATTTTCATTTTTATTTTTATGTAGGCAAACAAAGTATTATATTGGTATGGTTTATGCTCATCAGGGTTTTGCGGACGTAAGCAACAAGTTCTGAATAGACATTTGATTTTTGAAATCGCTTGCTCCAATAAAAATTATACAATAATCTTCTAGTGTGTAGTTAGAGAGCTTTACGTGCAGATTTAGGAAAAAGTTGTTGTAAGCCACAGTTGGTCGACAGATAGTGGCATGTATTGAAATAAGGGAAGCTGTTTTCAGCAATAGATGTAATATTACAGGTTTTATTACTACTGATAATACATAGCATTTTCTTTTTTCCAGACGTTCTATATGATTTAAATTTTTGTTCCATTAAAGGTGCGATTTTCTGTGATTTACGTATCACTGATGTATATTCCGCTACTTCATATTGGGCCCTTATGGATAATAGTACTGTTTCCGTTTGTGTTTGTTTGTTATTTTTCTTATGTCCTTTTTTGGTGTAGTCGTTTTCTGTAACTTTATTGGACTGCTAGTTATAGTTTTGTACAAGTCACAGATTTTGGTTCACTGCCCTTAAATATGCGTTTTCTAGTGACAGAGATTCGATTTCGTCATGTGCACTGTTTAATTCCAATTGTAATTTTGCAATTTGCTCTTTCAAGTTAATAACTAAATCAGTTTCTTGATGTTTTAATAGATCTAGCAAATTGTTAGATAAGCTTTCGTCGAAGTCTGTTTCCTCAAGAGTAGTATTTATTTGTTCATTTAAATTATTCGGATCTCAATATGTTCTAGCTCTCCTAAATGTAATGTTCTCTAAGAAATTCATTGTTATGATGTAAGTAATTTATATCAATCACAAAAAGTGGACGGATAGCAGGATTCGAACTTGAGACATGCGACGTACAAGGTCAAGTTGGTCGGTCACCTTATTGTGGGCGTAAAGCTGGGCACACTGAGTACGTGATCCGGAAATTACTCTAATGCTCGTGGTCACACGTACGTCCGGGCCGGTGCACAATTGAAAATAAAGTTCTGTTTCTGATTAAAATTCAATAACTTTTTATTTCTGAATATTATGTTCTAAAATTTTGCACAAATATAGAATAGTATATATGGCTTCAAATGGAATGTAATTTATTATGATTGAATTTAAATTCAAAATTATCAAAAAAGTGCAATATTTATTTTTCAACAATGAATACTACTATTTTAATGTTTACAAAAACCAAAAATCATATAGTACATCAAAATACAAATCAATTTAAATAACAAAAAATATTTTATTTTTAAAAACAAAAATATTGTGATTAAAATCTAACACAGATTAATTAATTAATTGTAATGTTTACTAAATGTTATGTTATTTATACTTGATGAACTTCGGGATCTAAAATTAATTCGTTCACTTTCAAAAGATCTAAGGTGTCTTCATTAAGTTCCTTCACGTTTTTAGTATACGGTTTTCTAATGCTGGTTATGTAAGGATCTGAAGTATAAAAAAGAGTATGAAATACATCCTCGTTTGTAGCGGATCTTGAGCATTTTCTAGCATGATGTAGACGAAATTTTTTATAATCCTTATTACGAGATTCTTGTGCATCTTCCGAAAGTTGACGAAGTTTGAAGTACTGCAAAATGCTTTATGACACTTTCTCCATGAATCAAAATTTTGTGAACTGAAGATGGCATGTAGTACCATTCATAATTGCTCACATAGATCCTAACAGTCTCCATAGCGTAACTGCCAAATGTTTCAGCATTTATCATTACACCTGATGAAAAAGCTTGCAGAATTATGTAAAGTCGTTTAATCAAATTTATATTCACTCTTGTAATTTCAGCAGAGCAGCTTGCATTGTGAAAAAATCTTCTGGCAGTATGACCGTCATTAAAATTACCACTTACTTGTCTTGGTTTGTCGATGATCAATCCTAGCTCTTTCGGAAACGCCTTTGTACCAGGGTTTTCTTCTCTTGCTTTAGTCGTTTCTTTTCTTCGCTTCTGGCTGACCATGTTTGGAAAGACAGATTGTAAAAGGAAATATGTAAAACCATTTCCATACAACGAATCCAGACGTGCAAAGTAGACAGTCCGTATTGACAAGAATTTTCATTTTCAGGCCACTTTAGTCAAATCGTTCATTTGGCGTGGAGTAGCTCCACATATTGTACATGTGGAACCCGAAGGCGTATCTGTTAATACCTGAACTACTTTGCCATCTATCATTGTAAGAAAGAGATCATGCTTCACTTGCACTCCCTCACCTTCTTTGTTAATTAATGATGGACCCAAAGAATTTATTTGACCTTTTATTTCATCCACAACAGCTTTAGTTTTCTCGGGAGTTCGGCAAAAACGAACAGATTAAGGTACCGGATTTTGCTAGACAACATCACCTGTTAGCTCGTTAATTAACTTAATAGGCACCAAAGAAGTGATAAATAAATTTGCATCAGAAATTTGTTCAGACTCTTCTGGCAGTTCCTGTGTGTACTGGCTTTGACCGGATGAGCTATCACAGCCTCATTTACTGTATAGAAGTAAGTTATTCAATCCTATACACTGAATCTATTGTCAATATTCTAGCTGCAGTATGATCTAATAAATCTTGAAGTCTTACTATTTTTGCACTTGTGTCTGTAATTTCTATAGCTGAAGATGGTGGATAGCAAGTAGTTTTAACTTCTTGCACTTTGTAATATAGTGGAAACACAAAACATTTTCGTTCGTTCGTTAAATTTCTCAAGTATAAATATTGTGCTTTCGTTAAATCCAAATCAATAAATACGCTCAATGCTTCTTCATCCATTAACATTTTTGCTGCCTTGCGTCTTCTATGAGACTCCAGAATAAGGTCTTATTTTCACTGTTAGCAAACCTTAATGTTTCCACAAGTTTAGCTTCTGTTCCTTCTCCTATCGAACGTAACCCTCGAAGATATGCATTATAGACGTGTTCAAATCCATATTCATTAAGTAACATTGTATTTTTCTTCTTTTACTGGATTCTGACAAGTCTGGATAAGATACGCACGGTCTCCCACGTTTTCCAGAAGAAGAAGATGGTGTGGAGACGGTTGTAACGTCTTCAGAGTTCGGTTAAGTTACTGAATATTCTGATTCCAACCAATTACTGTTTTCCAATAAAAATATTTATATCCTTTTTCCGTAAAGCTTCTGTCCATCGTTTATTAAAAGAATAATATGTCTTTCAAAATCACTGAGGATGAAACATAACTTGTCTTCAGATACATGATAATTTTCTTTTAAAACTGTTGATAATGCCTCCAATGATTTTCCTCCTTCGATATACGAAAGTATTATTGCACGTTTAGAACACTTGAAAGTAGACATTTTGAAGAGTCAACAAAACACTTAGTTGTATTGTATTCGTAACAATTACACTTCTGTTAATTCACCACTATTTTGTTATTTACAATGAAATGAAACAACTGTTTATATACTATATGAAATATGAGGATAGTGTGCATCTTGTTGATTAATATTTTCACACGCAACATGAGTGCAAAACAGATAAACGCCCTAATATCAATGATAAATTACAAAACTTACCGCAAACTATTGACGTAAACAGCGGCATTTCAAACCGCAATAGATAGCGAGTGGTTTTCCGTTTTCTGACTTTTATCACATTTTTACTAATAACTCCGAAAACCGCAAATATCCGCAGCTTTTTTTTATTTGATTTTGTTTATGGATAGGTAGGCTACAAATCAACATTAAATGTAAAGCAGGGGTAAACGTGGGCAACTGTCAAAAGTCTCGATGAACGTTAAAAAAACTTTTTTCACCATATTTTATTTTGCAGTTATTTTAAGATAAACGTTAACATAATGTTAAATACATATTAGTTGTTTCATATTCTTCAAAAGACGAGGTTCCCAGAAATATATAAGACATTATACCTTTTCCTGTAACGTATAACAATAAAATCAATTTGAAAGTGAACGGGCTTAACATGGACGTCCGTCAAAACTATAAAATTTGTGGTATTGTAAAAAAATCATTTCATATAATTGACAAAAACCATTTTTAATCAGTAGTTGTTCTACGATTTTCCATAGTGCGGTGACTTAAGAACTACTCTTAATCTTTTGAGGTGGTTCTACACAAACAACATCCCATATCCGGAAAAGTAAAATATTTTAAACCAACTTCAAAACAGGGAGGATGTTCTATATTCGACACATATTTTTTTTTATATATGTCCATCGATTTCGCCGTCGTTTGTGAACGGATTTAAAAATTATTTTTTTATTTGAAAGAATGTACTTTCGAGGTGGTTCCATTGTCACCAAATCCGGATCTGATGATGGGATCCTAGAGAAATCAAATTTTATAGGTACACCTATAGTCATTCTAGTATTGTATGCAGTATCTTGTTCATTTACACTCAGGGAGTATCATTTGGTGAAGTGGAACTGATGATGAAGACCAAAATTGGCTACTCGAACAACTAAAGAATACCTAAGTTACAGTTGTGGGTCGATTGCTTTAACATGGTTAATAGGCAGTTTATGTTCGACATAATGCAATGAATTAATAGTTAATGATGATGAGCTGATAGTGGAGTACTATGAGAACTGCGTAATAATTAACAGCTCTGCATCACGAAAAGCAATATTTTGTAATAGATCGTTAGCTATCAACATCAGGTTAGTGTATCTTTAGTGAAATAAAACTGTCCCACGAAAAAGCAAAAATAAAATAATTTTTAATAATGAATATTATCGGAAGTCAGTAGCGAATATCTGAAAAGAAATTACCTTTGAGCCAGCGACGCCTAACATACGCTCTTTTCTATAAAATAATATGATACAAAATCTTTGTATAAAATAAATAATATAATAAATAATACAAGCATAATACCTAATATTATATAAATAAAAAAAATATTTAGGTAGGGAGGAGAGAAGGTATTAGAAAAGGGAAAAATAACAAGTTTAAGTACAACCTAGTGGAGGGCCGTCACTTACTTAGTGTGGTAAACACTGTAGTAGCCCTCGATGCACAAGTTTACTTGGCAGGTGCCACACCTCCACACCGTCGTGCGACGCACTTTGGCTGCGTGACACAATTTGCAGCGCTGTGCTCGCGCATTTTTCGCCGGTAAGTGCATTTCTGATGGTGCGGCTGGTCGTGCTAGTGGTCGAGGCACGGATTGTGCACTGTGTACCTGCAGTATTTCGTGTACCAACTGCAGTCGAAAATCCCTGTTTCCGATTTGATTGTGGTTGTGTGTAAAGATTACGAACGCATTGTGGATAGATACGTTCAAAAGTCAGCGGAAAAGTTTTTTATACCACACCATGTTGCGCAACCTCTCTACAGGCTACCCTGTAGAGAGGTTGTGCAACATGGTGTGGTATAAAAAACTTACGCATGTAGCATTTGATCTTTATGATCTATGCCGCCCATGGAGAGGTTATAGTCTAAATCTACTTGTGGATTGTACCGGTAGCCATACTTTTCTTTGCCGCCGACCTTGATGTCGTGGAATGTGGATAGCATGGCCACCACGCTCTTATCCAACCACACAACCACACTCAAATCTTTGGTTGTACTAAAACAAATCTCTCCCACATTCATATGTAAAAACATATGAATGTGGACATCATCTTTCCCTTTTAGAGATTCAAATTCAAATTCAAATTCTTTATTTGCGATTATGGGTTACAATTAAAGTTGTTACACGGTCGGGGACAAATTCTCTGTTCAGTCGAAGAGTGCCCATTGTATTAGTTTTGTATTGAGCCTCCAAGACCCTTGATAAAGGGGGCGCGTTATAAAAGTTATCCATAACCAATGTATGGCCTTTGTTAAATAATGGTTTTATCAGGCTAAATACAATCTGAGACGTGGCACTCCCCGGCTCATCCTCATCCTCACGACCTTCACCCACTTTTTGCGACGCATGAACGTGCCCCTTGCCCATATACACTTCCATCCTCCACAAGTAATCCGTCCTCGAGTCACACAATTCAAAGCTTTTTATACCTACCCTCTCTCGTTTTGTAGCAATCAACTGAACAAACGAGAGTCGCTCTTTCCATAAAAGGAGTGACTCGTCAATCGCAACATTTTGCTCGGGTAGGTATAACGAGCTGATTTTTTAGGTGCTCGATTACGGTCATTATCTTGTGAAGTTTGTTTTTATATTCGGGCAAGGAGGTGTTGTCCACAAAATGTAGACACCGTTTTAAAAGCAAGAAGCGGTTGTAAGTCATGAGCTCCCCGAAAACTCCAAATCTAAGTTCTTCTTATTTGGGATACCAATATTCCCGCTTGACATTGATGATGACGAGGGATTGCAGCATAATTATCCCCAAAAACCTCCAAATTTCGTATTCTGTGGTGTCTTTCCACCGACTCAATCTGGAGTTAGGCTTGGAGATAGAATTAAGCTGCAATTGGCGCGCATATCTATTTGTTTCGCGTACAATGAGAGCGATAATATCAGCATCCCAATTTATTTAAATTAATATCCCTAAAAGAGTTAGCCCCGAGATATCATATGTCGGGCCAGAGGGCCCGATAAACTCTGCCCTCACTCCCACGAAATTTTCAAAAGTTTCTCGCCAATCAACGTCAAGGTAGTCTTCACGCTTAATCAGGGCCCGGATAGCAACATCAGCTTCGGTATCAATGTCTTGCACCGCTTCAACAAGGTCGGGTTCTTCAAAATCGTCGAATTCCACAGGAAATTCGAAGACGTCCCGCTGCCGCAACGAAATTTCGACGAGGTCGGTGTCGGCGTCAACATCACTGCCAGCGTTGGTGTCACCAAGGTCCTCCAAATCCCGTTCGATATCAACGTCGACTCCTGCAGTAATTTTTTTATTAATGATTTCATTTATCAGACTTTAATCAGTGGCTTTTATCGAACAACTTTCAGTATGGAACCATTTTGCATTTATTTGACATTTATACGAAGAAAATGTATGAAAATTATGATTTTTATTGTGATTTACGTTGGGATTTGTTCAAATTAATGGGTTTATTAATTTTTTTAGAAAATGTATTCTTTCATTTTAGAATTTGATCAACCCTATCGTCATAATGGAGGCAGTAAATAACACGGTCAAATTTTAAAGATTGTAACTCACCGATCTCGTATGACATAGTACTCCTTCCAGATCCAGGCATTGTTGAAATGGTAGACGCTAAAACATTTTAAAAATTTTAGTCCGATGTCCATAAACACTGCAAAAAAGCTTATAAATATGATACTAACTAGGTATAAATCCCAGAAACTCAATTTCAGACAACACAGCGTTAATAGGCGACACCGTTGCCTGAAACTCCCGTCGACGGTGACAATAATATCTTTCGTTTCCTGTCAACAACAAAAAAGTTAACATGTTTTTTGTTTATCTTTTAGACCATATAAAAGGAGATCTCCCATTTTTCCTACATCTTTGGGCCTACTTGTTATAGTCATAAAATTGGTGGAATTTGTTAGATAAATACATATATTATACTTCTGCTTTATTTCATTAAAATTCGCAATTGCAATAATGAGATTTTTTTATTCGAATGTGTAACTAGGTTAGGTTAGGTTAGAACATGGACTCGGGCACGCCACGATCGTGGTGGTAAGTCCCGTGTTTGAGGAGTGGCTGGAGAGGCGGCATGGCGCCCTTACCTTCCGGCTGACGCAGGTAATTACTGGCCACAGTTGTTTTGGCCGGTTCCTGTGTCGTATACGCCGGCAAGAGACGCCCGGTTGTCACCACTGCGGCGACTGCCACGACGTTGTTGAGGACACGGCGCTGCACAAAAATAAATAATAATAATAATATTTTATTTACCAAAAATACAGACAAATATATATGATAGGTCCATAAAAACACAATTGAGTATGGATTATGGAACAGTAGTGCATTGTACTGAGACTATGTTGCTAAAATCTGTACAAAATAATAAACCCTATCTCTTAAACTAGGTATTTCTGTATTTTAAGAGATAGTGTTAGGCTATCAATTTACACTAATAAATGTACACAACAGGTTGGAAAGCAGTGTTGATCCTTCATGAAATTATGTTAAATTAAACAAAACTTCTTATTATTTATAATATTAAATGTCCAATAATGTGAATGTATTTTATGGTATATATGTGTGTACGTTTTGAGTATGCGCGCGCGTGTGGGTGTGTGTGTGTGTATGTATGTGGTCATGAGAGGTACTTTAAAAGGGACTCTGTTTGGAAATAGTCTTGATTTTGTAGCCACTTTAAATTTTACTTTATATATGTTAAGATCTCTAATGCCTAGTTTTTTATGAATTTGCTTGTATAAATGAGTGCTTTGCCTAAAGAACTGATGTCTAGCAAATGTGGTATTGTGTGGGGTACCTAAGGGAAGGTTTCTTCGCTTTGTAGGGTCCACAGGGGGCAGCCTCGAATGTTTCCTAAGGATAGATTTCAGCACAAAGAGCTGACGCACTGTTAGTACTCTACATTCTGAGTATAATTTTGTGGTTGGGTATCTTCTGGGCTTTTTGGTCATAACTTTAAGTATGGCTCTTTGTGCTCGTTCTGCTCTGAGAAATTTTGTTTTATTTGCTCCTCCCCAAACAGCAATACAGTATCCTATAATTGATTTGTATAAGGCGTTATATACCATTTTTAATGTAGTACTGCTCGCAGACTCCCTACGTGTCTTAAAAATGTGAATGAGACGCATTACACGAGTGGTTAGTGTATCCAGTTGTTTGTCCCATTTTAGTGCATCGTCAATAAGTATGCCTAGGTATTTAACGCTATCAGTCCTGCTGAGTGTGGGGCAAGAACAAGGCGCGGATTGGTCTGTGCATGAATGGGCAGTTATTAAAAAAGAAGAAGGCGGCGAAATATTACGTCATCAGTTCATTTCTTCACAGTTCAGTTGCATCTGTCATCGTATAAATGGTTGTAAAGTCTGTGGTTTCTAACTCTAATTTGATTGCCTCATAATCTATTCGAGCATATACATGAGTTCTCTTACAAGTGGGCTTAACGTCAGCTATAGATAATAACATTGGTTTATGGTCAGTGATGTATGAGTTTATGACAAGAGTTGTAGCGTTAAGATTGGTCTTTAAAAGTATATGATCGATACTGTTTTCTAATCGCGTGGCAAATAAATGGGCTGGCAAGAGTCCATGAGAGGCGTTTAAAATAAGATAATCCAGGCTCCGATCGCTTAAGTTGGTTTGCCTTATATCTATGTTTAGATCACCAACTAAGGCAATATTTGGTTTAGGGATGCTGTCGTAAACGCTATTTAAACTAGTCAGAAAACTATCAAAATTTTCTTTTGATTTGTATGACGGGGAACGGTATATTGCTACCAGTGCCAACTTGTTGTCAACTTGACATACTAGGCAGTTTAAAATTACTTAGGGCTTTAAAATTTAGTTCCCATATCGTAATTTGCAACCCTAGTCTCGAATAAATTATGATGCCATCATTTTGGTTGCAGTTTGTTAGAGTAGCGTGTGCCTGAAAATCTGTTATTATAGGTATATTATTAACTTTACTGAGCCAACATTCCGTAAGGATAATTATGTCAATGTGCATATTAATTGAGTGCAGTAGTACTTGTAGCTGTTCAAAGTTTTTATTTACACTGCATATGTTAAGGTGAAGTAATGTTATATCGTTTACAGTCTGATTGACATAATTTAAATATTCCTCTGGGTTACAATTATATGAGTTACCCACAATTATTTGCTCAAGTTCACTGTTAATAGAGTTTAAATTAGCCATTTAGAATAAAAATAAATATATTACAATAAAATATGTATTACGTATAAAATCCGTATATAGTAGTTTAATTTCAATGAATAACATTCGCGTAAACAGAAGACAATATTATCTACGCCATTGTTACCTTTTCACCTACGCTTATAAATACGACTGATAATTCTTTTTGAAGATTTATAAAGCGTTTTGTAATGGATTTTTAACGATTTTTGAAATATTTATATTATAATCCGTATTGACGCAGAAAACCCTATTGAAGTTTACGACAACGTCGAGTTCCAAAGACGCTATCGTTTTAGGAAAGAAACTGTATTAAATATGTTGTTGCCGATTGTGTTTAACAGCAGAGTTACGTGCAGTAACAGAGGACTACCCATTCCACCTTTAATTCAGCTATTAATTGCATTGAGATTTTATGCAACTGGGAATTTTCAAGTAAGTATACCTTGTCAATAAACTTTTATAAAAATATTGTATTTATTCAAATAAGTTTCTATTAAAATGTTTCCTCTTTCTTTTGCAAATTGTGTGTGAGGATTTGCACAAAATTAGTCAATCAGTGACTTCCAAAATTGTGGCTAAAACATCAGAAATTATTGCTCTTAAAATAACACAATTTATAAAGTTTCCTACTTTGAGTGAGCAGACAGAAGTCAAACAATTGTTCTGCCGGGTAGCAGGATTTCCAGGTGTATTAGGCTGCATAGATTGTACACATATTCCCATAAAGAATCCTGATAGACGACGTTGCGAAGTATTTCGTAATCGCAAAGGTTGGTCTTCCATTAATGTCCAATTAGTTCGTGGACCTAACATGGCAATTTACGACATAGTAGCACGCTGGCCAGGATCGGTACACGACTCTCGTATATTTATAAATAACAGATGTTCAATGAGATTTGAAACTGGAGAACTCTCAGGCATATTAATAGGGGACAGTGGATATGCGCAAACCTCATATATGTTTACACCAGTTACTAATCCAAAAACTCAGTCAAAATACGGTATAATAGAGCTCACATAAGTACCAGAAATGTTATAGAAAGGTTAAATGGAGTTTGAAAGCGCCGGTTTGCTGGCTTAAGTAGAAAGCTGCAAAATAATTTAGTTAATACTTGCAACATAATTGTCGCCTGTGCAGTCCTCCATAACATTTCTGTATTAACCCGGGAAGATGACATAGCAGAGCCTAATGAAAATTTAGAAGAGGTACCAGTACCACATGCCAGCGATAATGAAAGAGGTAGTTTGATAAGAACGGCGTTTATAAGAAGGCATTTATAACAAGTTTTGGATTTTTCATAAGTTCAATGGCTACATATATTAGTTTTAATTTAAATATGTATTTAGTTTACAATTATAATAAAACTGTGAATTGCATCTTTTGTGTTTTTGTTGCCAATCTGTGTACGTGAAAATCCATACTTATATTATAAATGTGAAAGTAACTGTCTGTCTGTTACGTTCACGGCTAAACCACTAAACCAATTTTGATGAAATTAGGTATGGAGTTAGCTGAAACCTCAAGGAAGGACATAGGCTATTTGTTCAAATCCATCGCCCGAGTTATTTTTTAAGTCCATCTTATAGGGGATGAAAGTTTGTATGTAAGTATCATCAAAATTCATGCGAGCAGAGCCGCGCGTTCAACTAGTAAATTATATTTTAACTTTATACAGTTCATCAACAGCCTGTCAGGCCAGTGTTAGCTTCCTTAGTTGCCTATTAAGACACCCTTGAGACGAAATGGGGTGATGACATTTGTATTGTAATCAGTCACGGTAACATAAAATGTTATAGATTTGTGTAGTTATCAATATAGAAATATTACTGACAAGGGCAGGAATGTGGCTGTGTTGACAAATGAGTTTGTAATAAGTGCAAACAAAAATTTTAATAGGGTTATTGAAATTAATAATACAGTATAATTCAAAACATTCAATCTATTTAATATTTTTTAGATCTAATTCTGCTGCCTCTCTTTTGGCTTGGTTGCAACGGAGAAGCTCTTCTGCACCTTGTCGCTCTATTACTGCCTTTTTATAAAGCTCTTCTGCTGCTTTTACAAGCCACTGCTTTTCTTGGAGCATTATCTTATGCAATTCTTCTTCCCGTTCTTGAGCACGTTCATAATTATTTTTTCTAATTTTAAATTCTTCACTAATGACTTTAGCTCTAACATTTTTACCTGGATGGGCATAACAAAAATAAGAATATAGTGCTTATATCATTAAAATTAAAGCTAATACTTGAAAGTGTAGGTTATTTTTATGGAAATTATAATGAATTCCATATTAAGTTATATTTATACATCCAGATATGATAAAAGTCTTAAAACATGTTAAATTTTATAAGAATATGTACTGTCAATGTACACATCTCCCTAATTTTCCACTGATTAGGATTGGTTTTTAAGTTACACATAATATTATTTTCATGGTAGGTAATTTCTGTGACATTATTTTTATTTCCTGTTACATGGGACGGGTGGCATACACATACATATAACACACCCCAGCCTAAACCACAGAGTAAAAACAAACATTATTATGTTTGTTTTTACACTACTATTTAAATATATGCTATGATTATTTGAATAGCTGTTACCTGGTGTTTGTTGTTCACCTACACTGTAATCAGTGTGACGAGATACAGATCGGCCACTGATATCTATAAATTATATGATACAAGTTATTTTATGTACATCACCTATACAATGTCATGATACTATAAAAATTATGAAGATGTAATTATATCTTTGTAAGTAAATAAAAGATAAATATAATAAATTTATTAATACATAACAAGTGTTATTCAATTACCTCTTTCAATTTCTGGTTCAGGTTCTTAAACAGTTTCTACAATATTATGTGTCTGTAGACTAGGGTTATCTTCAGGCACAGGCAGCACAGCAGTTTCCAATGGAAGAGGATATTTTTGATGTGAAGCCGTCTCCCAATTGTGTATCTCTAAAAAGAAAATATAAAAATGTATTGACTTGTTTACTTTGAATTTGTTGTGATTGCATTAAATGTAATTTCAGAAATGTACCTTGAGAGGTTTCTCTTGGTAAATTGTCACTGTCAATAACATATCGTATTTCCACATCAGTCTGTTCAAGCAAAGCCTCATCAATAAGCATAGGATCCTCCTTTGAAGGTCCTGGTTTGGGATGGAAAGATCCTCCACCTGTTCTCATACGCTCTTTTTTCTCTTGAGATAGAAGAGCTTTTTTACGTGTCTTCAGATTGTCCCAACATTTCTTTAATTGTGCTTCTGTCCTCTGAAATTTGGAAATGAAGTATTTTATTAATTCTAGTTTTCCACTTACAGCAAAACTGCTTTTGTCTTATTAATAATTATTGTATTTAACCCTTAATCACTCGCGCTAAAAAACTTGCATTGATACTCGCATGGGGTCACAGAGACCCCAAACACAAATGGGCAGAAAATTCAAGAAAACAACTATTTTATGAAAATCAACTTTTATTAAACTTTAGGTAGGAACAATATTAATGAGATCAAGATAATTAAACTTTGCTAAATAGCTTTTCTGAAACAAAAAAAAGTCTTCCAAAAATATACTTAAAAATCCTAACAATTATCACAAATCTTTTTTGTGTGTTCGCTGCAAATGTGTTTATTGCATTTCATGCACACATCCGATGTTTTTCGGTCCTTAGACCTTGGGCAAATTTCACAACGCAAGCGTTTTTTGGAAACTTTGGAAACTCTACTTGGACCAGGCGTTGCAAGATTTGAATTTTTTTGTAGGCGCCTTTTTAGAACTCTTGGTAGTGACGGTATTTGCGCTCTTGTTTGGCGAAAGGGTTTGGTCAAAAACACCGCCAATAGCTTCAAATAGTCTCGGCGAATAATTTTCGACTGTGTGTTGTGCTTATAAACTATCAAAGAATTTATAGCCGTCACATTGAACAAGTGATAAAATATAACCAGAGGCCAGCGCTTTGTCCTGCGACCAACATTGTAAGTGGAACACATCTGATCATTGGTGTCGACGCCACCTTTGGTTTTATTGTAGAATAAAATAATTTCTGGCTTATTCTTAGCCGATTCTACTACGGCATTATCGTGGTGCATAGTTGATAGCATAAGAACAGCCTTTGATTTTTTGGTCACATATGAAAGAAAATATGACTCTTTGAGTCATATTTTCTTTGAAGCCAAATAGTGCACTTTGTTCTTGGCGTTGTCTGTTTGGTAGAAAATTTGAAGGGATTTCTTTTTTGTTCTTACGAAGTGTACCCACTAGAGTCAATTTTTTTGACAATAAAGTATGTGCCAGTGGAATGCTAGTGTAAAAATTATCTGTGGTGACGTTTCTTCCCGTTCCTTGAATCGGTTCTGTTAGACGAAGTACGATACTTTGAGTGTCATTTGGAAGTTTGTATTCTCCTTCTGGTTGACTACCTACATATACCTCAAACTTTGTAAATAATAGGTTTTAGCGTCTACCATAGAATAAAATTTGATACCATATTTACTGGGCTTATCAGGCATGTAGACGACTCCAGAAAATCTTCCTCGAAAAGCCGGGAGTTGTTCGTCAATTGTGACAAATTCGGAAACTGTATAGTGTTTCTTGAACCGATCACTCATGAGAGTACAAAATTCTCTTATAGGAGCTAATTTATCTTTTGACAGTCTTTCTCCTCTAGTCAACCTATTATCGAACCTCAGACAGCGTAATATAAAGAAGAATCTATTGAAGCTCATAGTATCTGAGAAAAAGTCTACTCCAGTTCCATCTTGTGCCCACAAATCTTTATAATTCAAGTGAGAAGATCGCAATACACCAGCCATCATCAGCAGACCAAAGAAAGCTAGAAGTTCGTCATAGTCTATGTCTTTGGCATCTCTTTCCCGGCTGAATTTAGTTTTGACACTCTGTACATAGTCATTGGTGTTATTCAAAATCAAATTAGTAACTTCAGCATCAAAAAATATCAAAAATGATTCTAAAATATCAGTCACATCTTTGGCAGTTCCTTTGGTACCCGGCAAATGAGTAATAATATTATGAGTGCGCGTACGAACTGCTTTGCGCGCTGGCTCTTTTGACCATTTCGTTATTTTATCTTTACCTATAAAATAATTAGTTGATACCTCTGGTTCTGGTTCAATATCGCTTGTATCGGATGATGACTCACTGCTGCTCGAAGCTTGGACATTTTGTTCAATTTGCTGCAAGTCTACATCTTCATCGGAGCAGCTACAATTGCCAGAGTTGTTACTTTCCTCGTCTTCTAATAATTGAAGAATATTATTATCTTGGAGCCGACTCATTGTCTGTAAGTAAAAGTGAACATAAATGTAATAATATCGAACTGGTAATAATGTAAAACAAATATTTTATTGCACACGAATTGAAGAATAACAGTATACAAGACTAATAGGTGATAGTAATACATAGACATTTAAATAAAACAAAAAAAAATGTATTTTGAAATAAGGAATCGTTTCAAAAAACTTACGTTTACGCTCGCGTGGGGTCAGGTCGACCCCAGCACTATCACAGAGACGCGTCCACTCTCCGGCGCTGCTTGCCGGCAACTGACGTTAAAGGTACCGACAAGTTAGGAAGCTACCTGGACTGTTTTGTTTATAACTTAAAAACTCTAATAGTTATACGCTTTTAAATGCGCTCTGGGGTCAGACTGACCCCGCGCGAGTGATTAAGGGTTAACTATTAATTATTAAATAAGATAAAAGTAGTTATATTCTAGTGTTCAAAATACTATGCCAAATAAAATACCACGAAATCACGGAATTCGTATTTTAAGCGTGGTATTTACAATATTATGATTTAAAAGTGAATTATATGGGCTATTATATATTAGTTTCTTACCTTAATATTTGTTTCAATTGAGTTGTACTCCTCCACTAAGCGTCCCCAAGCCACTTTTTTATACCAGTATTACCGGCGGTTATGGTTGACGCCGAATTTAATTTATATTTTATAATTAATTCTTGGAGACACAACTTCTCCGCCTCACTGAATATTTGTCTTCCAGACATATTATGTGTGGAACAAATAAAGCTAAAGGATAAAACTTGGATCACAACACAACAAACAAATCAAACAAACAGCTCGGAATGACGCGATGCGACACAGATTAAAAATCATTCATTAAAAAACAAAAATCTGTCAATTTTGAGGTGATCATAGACAAAAACATTAAAAAGTATGATAAATCTATGATTTTGTGACGTATGTAATGACGTTTTACCTCGACTCAACCTCATTGGAGGATCCTCAAGATTACCTCAAGTCAAGAGAAAGGCATGACTAAGAATACCGATTTCGAGGATTCCTTGAGGTGATCCTTAAGGTATCTTCGGTTGAGTCGAGGTTGAGGAAGTTTTGAGGTAACTTCTTAGAATATGGGTGTAAGAATACATTGTATCACCACTCATTTAATATGAGGGTGTCGTAGAAAGCGACTAAGGGAGTATAGTAAAAAATTAACATCACTACAAAGAGAAGGAAAACTCGAAATCAAATCCTATGGCCAGCATTGTATAGTAGGCCAAGACCTAACAATTGGCTCACAACGAATGTGTCGTAAATTGGGCGATACCTGTGTCTAGCAGTGAACTGATAAAGGCTGGCTCAGTCACAACTTTGCACTAATAAATAAAGACAATTATAGTATCAAGTCTACATGACTTTAGGTATTAGGTAGTAAATATGTATAATTTCTAAAAACATGAAATTTAATGTTGATACTTACGAACGTTACCGCAAGTAGGCACACAACATTTTTCTATCGATGGACATAGACATCGTTAACAATAATAACTAAATACAAAAGCAGATCAAAGTCCGGTAGAAAAAGCGTAAGTTATTCGTCGTAAGCAGGTCCTTCGGTGTCCAAGTATAGCCAAGTCGCACAAAATTAAACAAAAAGCACAATAACCACGAGATCATAACTTGCGAGCAAAGATGAAGCGATATTTGAAGTTTTGAACCAAAGCGCCATATTTTTTCGACTCATTTCATCACATCAATTATGTCGATAATAATCAGATTGTTTTTTTTAAACGTTATTTAAAATTATTCTGTAATTATTTTATTACTACCTTAAATTAAAATATTGTCTCCAAATTACTGCATAGTATGAAACGCATCAATTTTAAATCATAGGGTTGCAAAGTAAAAATTATAAATTGGCGTACTAAAAAATATCAAATATTTAGTTTAACGCGCTCTGTTGTTGTGTGGAAGCAAAATCGCAAACAGATTTATTTCAGATATTCTTCAAATGTTCTAAGTAAAAACACTGCGGTTAAGCTCTTGAGATAACATACAGTGCTGATATATTAATTAAATTATTATGATTACGGAAGGATTCTCAATGGTAGATACTCGCAATCTCCTTAAAGTTGATTTCATAATGTTATTGCAATATATCCATGAAATTGATAATTATAACGTTGCTGCAATCCGTGGTGCTAAAATGCTTTTGGCATCAAGAGATGAATATGTAGAATCGTCCGTTGGATATGTGCAAGTAAAACGAGACCATTCTCTTGTTACTGTAAAGTGCCAAGTAACACCGGAGCATAAAGTCCGCACTAAACCATATATAGTGATTGCTATCATAAATGAGATGGAAGAAACTATTGAAGACGCGAACTGTGAAGGTTATTCTGCAAATGCCAGTGGATGTAAACATTCCATACGTTTTTTATGTGGTTGATCAGACGAACTGAGGAGCCTTCAGTTACTTATTTTACATGTTATTGGGCGCGACCGAAATTGGCTAATGCTATTACTAAACACATATTTGTTTAAGCGAAAGATATGGGTAAAAAGAGGCAACTTGGAAATACTGAAGATAAAATTTTCACTCTTAATTAATTTCTGGAACAATGCAAAATAAGTAAGTAAAAGTAAATAATTGTTTGATAACAAATTATCTACTACCGAAAGCTACCAATACTAATAAAAATAAAAATAATCTTTTAAACGGGAACTCGTACAATGCTGATATTTTGTGATCAATGTCAACCTAATTATCGACTAATTATTGGTATAGCTAGATCTTCGTTCGGTGCTGTGGTTTTGGAAATTCAAGGTGTCTCTACCAAGATGAGCGCTCACTTCGGCACAGCCACCAATACCCCCTTGTACCTTTTAAGCGGTGCACAGACCAATTCTGCTACTTTACAAATAATTTCGACAAATTATCGACTAATTCTCTACGTAAACAAATTTCTAGTTTGCGATGGTGGCTGTGCCAAGATGAGCTATACTAATATTTTCTGCCTTTTTAATGTAAAGAATACACTAAAATAATTTAGGTGCGTTTTCGAACGAAATTATCCCAACAGATTTAGTAAAATTACTCGTATCAATTCTCATATATAATTTATGTAAACTATTCAAGTTACCTTTTAATGCTTTAAAAGAAGCCTCAAAATAATCCCTGGTTGTATCAAATTATGTGAAACATTTAATTACGGCCGCAATCAAAGCCGATAAGTCGTCAGTTATAACTTCTGCGGGCGAAGTGATGTTCTTTGTCCATTTAAATAACCAATCCGCAATAGTTTCTTTTGTATGGGAATCGCTAACCATTTATGCGACAGGTACAGATTTGAAGTTTTTACTAGCAGTTAACAATACCACGTACATATATATATATATATATATATATAATTTCTTGGTTAGGTTGTTAGGTTTACAAATAGTTGAGTAAGTACCTATCTTGGGTAGGTCTTATTGCGTAGGAGCCTGCCGTTTCATACGGTGGGCCGGAACCTCGGCGGGGTCGCGACCGTATGCGAAAGTGATTCGCGCGGCCCCGTCGATAGTGGGTTTGTCGAGGAACACCGTGGTAGGTTTAGTCGGTATTCCGGGAGGTACATTATCTTTTTAACATCTTATTTTACCCCGGCGAGTCCGACATAATCCCTCCGCCCGCCCCCGCGGAGGGATATGCGTCATTGCATTCCCCCACGTAAAAAAAAAAAAAAAAAAGATTTACAAATAGTACCAGTAGCATCTAATGAAATAATTATTCAATCAACTACTTTAGAATAGTGTCTCTAATAATGCAGTTGTTCTTCTGACCAATAGTATACATGAAATGTTGGTTTTATCAGCATTTCTTGTATTATATAAGAGTACTCGACGTTCTGAGCTAGAATTATCAAATATATTATTACATTTTTGTGATACCAATGTTGACTATTCGATTCATGACGGATTATCCTCACTGTTCCAAGAGAGGGCAATGTAGGTGGTTCTGTGTCTCCGAATGTCATTATCATAATCTATCTTCTCAGTGTCATGTATCCGCACTGTTGCGTTGCACTGCATACATTTTCCATATAATTCGTCGCGGTACGTGCAATATGCCGTATGTCACCAATATCACACTTTACAGGAGGGACATAAAACGGTTTATTATTTGAAAGTTTACTGAAATTTAAATTCTATTAGTCTGTTTTAACATTGACATTATAATTATGACTATTATGAATAAGGTCATTGACCTAACAAATTCTGAGAAATGTTAACATAAGACATATTGCTTTTGGTATAGTGAACCTTTTACATGACATAGGTAAAATTGAATGCAGAATTAAACCACCAAATAATTTGAATACTTTTATTAATTAACAAAATAAACTAATTTATTTGTGAAGTAAATTCTCGTAGAATGGACGATAATCATTAGGAATCAATTCTTTCAACTCTTGTAAGTGCCTGAATTTAGAAGCCATCCATCACTCCATATTATAATTTTTGCTGGGTGTATTTTTTTAATTTCCTTTTGTAGAAAGTCCGTATGAATCGATGCAAACACATCACTCTCAATTCCTGCTAAAGCTTCGTGCCAAATATAGCATACGGCATCTTTAGTAGTTAAGTTAAATAAGGTTTCATTGTGAACCTTCAACTTAGTCTTGTAGTAATTCGCGCTTGCATTTAGTCTTGGAGCTAATAGCACAGCTTGTAAGTCTGCAGTATAGGTTTGAATATTAGGGTTATTTATTGATAATTCTTTGTCTCGTGACTTCTCTTATCTTACTAATATTTTTTTCTGCTCATGTTGTCGAAATGTCTGTTCATCACAAGTTCCCATCTTATACTGTGCACATGTGTTACACTGGTCTTTTATTGGGAACATACAGATCTAAATTCATATTTTTCAAAGTATTGTAGGAAGTTTTCCAGGAGCATGCGCGTTTGTTCTTTGTTTGACACTCTTCTTTGTAAAATCGATACATCTCTCTTAAACTAGACCACAAGGGCTCAACAAAGAGCTTACTGCATGATGCCCGACAGTAATGACTTTCGACTTAAGGCACTACATTCAAAAATTCTTCTTAATTCTTCATGATGTCGGCTTTTTGTCCCCTGGTGTCATTTTGATGTTCTTCATTTGCCTGACGTGTGCTAGGTTGGCCTGCTAAAATCCACGAGCGCACAGTTTTCTCTTCAATGCTTAATGTATTGAGAAACATTTCCGACAAACGCGTTTCTTCACATCTTCAACATTTTCTTTTATAGCCAAGTAGAATGTAAATCCAGTACTTTTTCTTGACGTGGCGGCGTCAGTAGTCTTTCTTCTATACTTTAGACGTGTCTGTAAGACACATCCAGTGACATAAACTTGTTTAGCCTCCCAAGATGATAGGTTCCAAAAGTACGAATGTATTAAATTCCAATCGTCCTCACTGATCGTCTCACATTTGAATACTTGATTTGGGCCCCCTTTTATTGTTCTTGGCTTTTGATGTCCATTACATCTCGGACCAAGGCTTTTAGCTTCCTTTATTTTAGTTTGCTTGTATTTTCCATCTTCTTGTTTTTCAAATCCGACATAAGATTGCCCTTTTAGACGTAACTTAGAATTTTTTAATCTCTTCCACTCATTTTTGTTCACTTGACCTTTACGTTTTCTGGATTTGGTTCCTTCTTCTTGATTTGAAATATTATGGTCATATGTCAGGGAGCCATTTTGTGCCGAGTTTTCATCTACAGATGACCTATCTGTAGATGAAAACTCAGCACAAAATGTCACATTCACTTTCGGGTGGAGCATACAATTCATCAGATCCTGAACTAAAATCGATGTCTGATTCATTTTGCATGACTTCGTTCTCTATTGCTGAAACATGGGTATTACTTGAATGTGGGATAGACACATCTCGCAACTCGATGAAATCTATAGTCTTAGGAGTTGATTCTATTTCGGATGCGATGGAACGTGTTGGTTCTTCCTCCTTATTGGTTTTTGAGCTGACTTGTTGCTCGCTAGAAGCATCAGTAGTATTAAAAGCTAGCTCCACTAAACGGCGGCCTCTAGATCCTAGCATTTTGTTATCCCTGTTACACCTGAAAAAGAGAAATATTATTTTGTAAACCAAGATTAATTTGTTACTATGCCAACGCACGTCGCCGCGCAGAATGCCCGCAGCCTAAGGTAACACAGTGACCGTTTCTTGCATCAAGTGATGGTAGCCTGATAGATACCAGCATAGTTATAGTCTCCATGACCGGGTTAATTTATAATGCAATTTGTCCTATGTCAATATTTTTTACCCGAAAACGATTATTGCAAAATCTCCTTTGTCAATCAAACAGCCAAAATTGATGAAATATCAAATTGAAATTTAAATAAATCACTTATGATATTTACTCGTAGTAATAAGTAAATAATAACTATTTCATATTATTTTGTTGGCATACATTTTAAATCGTATATTTAAAAACTTATTACGAAAAAGTGAGGTTAGGTGTTACATCTGTTTGATACAGTAATAATAATAGGGGTTTCTTACAGTCTATATGGTTATTATATAATGCTAATTACTTACACAACAATTACTGACAATCGCTGTAGTTATATCCATAAATGCACCACTAGAACATAAAAACACACCGGACGTCAATCAAAATACAATGACTTACGACAGTTTGCAAGAACCAAAATATGGGCATCTGTCATTGGTCATATTGCAACTAATTTAAATGATCACTTCTGATTGGACGGTAGACATAGGAGTCTTTGCAACTGTCATAGAGGCATATTTTAATTACTTAGACGCACAAAAAGGAAACTTGCAATTTTTTCACATTCGACCTATTGCATGTACCACGAGGATGTTATAATTTTTAATAGATATCGTCTGGAATCATGGCATTTTAAAATGTTTCCAAAGCTTTTGCCTCAAAAGATAGGACCACTTGTACTTAGGAATGGTTTTGTATCTTAAGCATGGTCCTTATATCATTTTGTCGAATTGTGCGTATCGGCTGTATTTTTTTCCACTCGTGAATATAAACAGGAAAAAACAATGGCAGATTTGTATGGGACTTTTGTAACGCCAAAAAAAACCGACAATATCATCGAAAACCACAGTTATTAGATTTTTAGAACTTGGGGTTCAGAAGTTATTTCCGTTTGTTTTATTTTTAAGAGTTTGTTTTATTGAGATTGTTTGATACTTCTGACAGCTAAGCTGTCATTGTCAACAAGCTACTAAACTAGCTATTCGTTCTAAAATATAAATTATTTTATTTTTTGTTAAGACTACTAATGACTGGTTATGCCAAAAACAGCTGTTAGAAACAGCAAGGATGTACAGCGGGTCCTGTTACCTCGTTACTACCATTGCTTGGTAGGATACCAATCCATGGTCCCTATCAATAAGAGGAAAAGAAAGATATTGTGCAAGCGCATTAAACTGTTGAATGATCTCCCTTGGTATTCCTTACAAGAATATTATAGTACAGGGCTGTATATTCGTTAACCTATGTTTGTTTCTAATAATAGAAAGGGAATCCCATATTGAGGGTGGTAGAAGTGTTCTATAATCAACCCAAGTGGTTAGAGAACCTATAATAGCAGCTGTACTTTCTAAACTTATGCTTTATTCTGCTTGCATTTATGGGGCAAATAAAATAATACTTTGTATATTTAAATATTTATTTATGAACACACAATCACACATTTAAGTTGTTCTTAGTATGACATCATCTAAGAAGGGAACATATCGGGTCAAGCCTTCATATCCTAAATACCACACTATACTCATTACATGCGAGCAACATCCCACAGTTCTTAAACCAACAATACAATTGCAGTAATAACTTCTAATTGCATCCCGACCATTCATATTTCTTTCTGTTACTATAAACACAAAATATGTTTTACTTGATGAATTTATTTTAGCACGAAGCAACATAGGATTAATTCCCTCTAAACCATTTATTCGGTCACGTGATACTTCCAATGTATTAATTCCATGAAAGCGGAAATGCTCACCCACATATGATCGTGCCTGTCGTATTTGATAAACGCCACATGCGAATAACCTTAAATCTTCCAAGGATAGCCGCGGAAATGACATGGTTGTCGCGTCAATGGGTACAAATAGTAACGCGCCTGTTTTAATTATATTGTACTACTAAATCAGCTATTGTATTTGTTAAAAATAACCGGTCAAAAATAATATTAACAAATTGTTCTGCATTAACATTCTCTAAACGGTGGTGTAAAAGCTTTTAACAAAGCAACTGCTATTTTAAAATCGGTCATTAAGTGGGGGCAGGCGCGGTTAAAATATTCACGCCGGAATATTAAAAACCTCTTTTAAAACAGCCATTCACAGCTTCTACCACCCATCTATTAATAGTAGCACAACGCCATCTGTTGCATTCTAGGGTGGTTAGCTGTGATAAGCATCTTCTTTTGTTTCCGGCATATGTCCTATTTAACTCTTATCATGCAGGTTATCCATGCAGTCGCGAAAACCACGATCCAGTATAAAAACATCATTCTCTTGGTAAAAGTTGAAATCTGTTATATAATTCTCGCATTATGGTAGCATCATTTGTGGTAGCACTATATGATCCGCGTACATCTATAATATATCCATTAGAAGTGCACTGCTATAGCAAGTGCTATACTTATGTAGGGAATATGTATCCTTTTGAAACAAATAATTACTACTTTTTTGTGTGTATATATAATTATGTTGCATCGGCTAAGGTAATTGCTGGTTATAGTGCAAGAGGTGCATCAGGCTCACCAAAAATATGCTCAGCAATAAATGAGGTATGCATTATTACTTGCTCCCTTGTTAAATGAGTAAACCCTATATACTGAGGTACATAATCATTTAATAATATGCATCTGACCATATTGATGAGAGTTTCCAAATTCTAAAGTCCTTCTTGGAACTTGGAATATACAAAATAGACTATCCCCCAAGTCAACTGTTCTCAACTTGCAAAGTAGAGCGATTAATGCAAAGCTACCACGATGCACTTTTCTAAGCCTTGGTGTGGCTTCCAATATTTGTTGATGTTGCTGTTTACTAATGCCTATAAAATATTTCACTTGATTTTCAGGATAGTTTTGTATGTTTTCATAGTTAATGTTACTGAAGCCTTCCATTAATATAAATAATATAATCTCTTCTATGTAAGCTGATGTGAAACTATTTAAACTGTACTCTGCAGTAGGGGAAGGTGGGGCAGCCTCATACAGTTTTTATATTTTGTCTTATAGAATTTTCTCTGGTATCAATATCTGTATCGATTCATCAAAAACGAATAGTCTTACTATCTGACTTTATATCAAAATATGTGATTTGTGTAAATACACTTGTGCTGCTTTCTGTAAAAGTTAAAAAAAAAAATTGAAATGTATGAATGTACCCCACATGCGGGGCACTCTCATACAGGCTATGGGGCAGATTCATACATGTGAAAAAATACACAATTTGAGCTTGAAATGTTTAATTATTTATCAAAATACGTTTTCGAAAACAAAAGCAATTAGTCTCTATGATCACACAATACTAAGTAAAAAAGAGAATAACATAAATGTTGGTAGTTTTTCTTTTTATGGCTCTAAAGAAGCTTAGTTAACCTAACAGTCTTTCTGATCAGTCATACCAGTGTTTAAATATCTAAGTCCTATTGACCTATTTATTTAATTCTTATTTAGTAGTAGTATCAATAATCAACAATTTAAATAAAATATCACAATCAACATGAGAAATCTTAAATGTTCAACACTAATAAACTTGAAAAGTAAGTAACTTATCTTTACAATAATTATATTAATGGACGTTATAAAAAGAGAGATCTTTGTTAAAGCTTAAAATACTAGCAGTTCTAGCTGTCTTAGCTGATTTAGGATCCGGTAATATCAAAACTATATCTGATAGATCTACTGATCCTTCATCTTTGACATCTGGAAATACAAATTTCATAGATGATCCTGGTTTCTTCCTCAAAAATGAAACCATTACTTCTGTCAAACTGTAGTGTTTGATGATTTGTCCGACATAGTAAATAACAGACTTCCTTTTTTCAAATTTTACAAGCACATAGGCACCGTCCTTGATATTTTCAGGGTCAACAGGCTCTTCATAATCATCTTCTTCTTCGTTTTCTTCCAGCACGTCGAAAGGCGAAGCAGAACTTTCTCTTAGGCTGACATCTGTTTCACTGTCGCTACTAATTGTTTCAATCTCTTTGGTTTTATTTCTTTTTGGTTTACTTGAGTTATCACAATCTTCATTTAATAAACTCAACGCTCTCTTTATTTCTCTTGCTTTAGTTTTCCGTTCTTTTTCTAATCTCTTCATCTCTTTAATTTTTCCAATTCTTCAATTCTAGTTTTCTCAGGCGTGTCTGTATAAATTCTTGATTTTCCAAGTGATCGACCTTTTTTTGTTTGTGTGCGTCTTTGAACTTTCGGGAAAGGCCTTATCATTTCTGGCGTCTTCAATACTTTGGAAGTAGATGGTGCAGGGCTATCAAAATCTATCACTGTAGATGCAAAATGTTGTGAAAGCAGTGAAGGCGAGACATCTCTGGACAAAGTCGGTGGTGTTCGAGCAAGAACATCACCAAGTTCAGCACTAACTGTAGCAAGCTCATCACCAGCTATTCCAAGCTCCTCACCACTAGTGCTTTCATTGGGATTTGTTACAGGATTTAAATGATACACCTGAACCGGCGCAAAGTCATCATCATTGAAAATCAATTTATTAAAAGGCCATATTCCGGTTTTTTCATAAGCACTGGTGATATTCCTACCATTGAATGACTCCAAATAAGGTATCTTTGTGAGTTTTGGGATATTATAAATATTAAGTGTCTTTCCTGGATTGGAAACGTGCCAGTCATTGAATGCTGTCTTTAATTTTGACTTAAAAGGTCCATATACTCCAATATCTAATGGTTGAAGGCGATGAGTCGTGTGAGGTGGAAAGGAAAGGGACACGATCCCATTGTCACGGCAGTAGTTGATTGCATCTATAGAAATGTGACTTTCATGATTGTCACATAAAAGCAATATTGGATTTTCTTTCGAACATACGGTATGTTTCTGGATGTGCTTTAGAACATCAACAAAAATGCTCGAATTTTTCCAACCACTTCTCGTGGCTACACCTAAAGAGCCTTCTGGAGTACCTTCTAAGAAGTGGTTCTTATAATGTACTCGAGGAAAGATGAATAAGGGCGGTATGGTGTTTCCACTTGCTGAAATTATACCACCAAAAGTGACCAGTTCTCCTCTTTCGGCAGACACTATTTGACCAACCTGTTTTTGACTCTTGTCAGCAAAAATTTTTGGTGTGCTCAAAACAGTAGAAATACCAGATTCATCGTAGTTGAAAATCCGATCGGCAGTAAAGTTATGTTTGCGGTATATATTCTCCAGGTTCTGGAAGAAATCATTTACTGCCGTTTTGTTGAAACCGAATGATCTGGCAGCGCTAGTATTTTCAGGTTTACGTAAACTTAATTTTTTATGGCGTTTTCGGAAACTTGCTAACCAGTCTGCTCCCGCCATCTTATTATTATTCCAACTTGCAGGATATTTGATATCATTCGCCTTTGCAAATTCATACGCAAGTTTTTTAACTTGGATACATGTCAGTCCATAGTGCATCTTAGAACACGCTAAGATATAATTATTTAAAAGATCCTCTTCTGTTTTTGTAAAAACTTGCTGTGATGCAAATTTGGATTCGAATACACGATTTACGCTACCAAGATCTTGTGTTTTGCGTAATTTTTTTATACGGCTTTGTAGTGTTTGTGCATTAACTCCGTATTTGGCTGCTGATTTCCGTAAAGAGAGTTTGTTTTCCAAAACTTCACCGATAGCTTTTAACATTGTCTGTTCATCCACCTCCCCACTCCTAGTTCCCTTTTTCTTGTAATTTCTAACCATATTTTTTCTGTAAAACAAAATTATGATATCACTTTCAATTCTAAAAACTAAAATAAAAAAGTGGGGCACATTCATACAGTATGAATGTACCCCGCTTACTGCTGTATGAATCTACCCCATCACAAGAAAATGAAATAAAAATATTCCTAAAAAAAAAACAACCATACATATCATTATTCACGTATCAATTCACAAACTTGACCCTATTATCTTTTAAATAAAATAGTACTGAATAATCTAGAAAACAACTTTTATCAATAAAAAGATGTTCAAAGTGAGGTTATAAAATTACTTACGCGTGGCCGAATCACTTTCCATGTAACCTCGTCGCGCGTTTCACACCGACTGCTGTCAAACTCCGTGAGCCAACACACACATAAATAAGCTACGCATACACGCATAAGTCGTTCAATTGATGTGTGCCTAACAACAGATATCTCTAGTGTATGAAGGTGCCCCTTGTATGAATCTGCCCCACTCCCCTATACAAGTTCTCAAATCGTGCCTCTTGTAAATGGTGAGTACAGATGCGTGCACCACGAGGGATAAAATATTGATATTGTATTAGTACTTGACGCCTTGTTTCTTGGGAAATAGAATGACGGTCATGAGCCAAACATTCTTGGAAAATACAGTGCCTTGATGTTTCAGCTGCTCTTCTTATATTTGGAAGTGTTATGAACTGAGGCCTACGTTGAGGCCTTACAGTTTCTGGTGAGCCCACAATATCTTGCGCCTGTTCCCAGCAGGCACCACAGACTTCGTTCAAAAGAAAAAATCAGCCAGCGTCTAGCAGTAACTTTAAGATTTTTTGCTACAGGCGATACATATAAATTCTTTTTAAAATATCGAGCCAATTAATATCAAAAATTATACCAAAAGTTTGTAAGGCGATTATTATCGTTCTCCAAGATGAAGTCAAGGTAATGAAATAAAAACAATTTACATATTTTTTTATTATGTTTATTTGGTTAATCTTTAATTATAATAATTTATTTTCACTTACTTATTCTTCATTTGTATCATATTCACTTTGTTTTCATCTGTATCTTAATTTAGCTTGAATTCGTATCATCGTTACCGCTCATTTCATACGCTTTCTGTATGATTTCTTGTGAATTTATTATAATTTTCTGTGTGCTGGGAAGTATACGCTCTTTGGTTCGTGGATGTAGAAACTGCATACACCGGAGCTGGCAGTTGATCGTATGAATAGCCTGCAGCTGGATTTGGGAACACGTAGAACTTTGCACTGGAGTTACTATATGCAGGTGTAGAATTCAAAGATGATTGGAACTCTTTATAGTTCGAGTTATATAGTAGGGTATGAATGTCGTACATTAATTTATCACGTTTCTTTTCATCTAATTTTCATTTTTTTGCTAGTATTTGACAAAAATCGTCGGTGTCGTCATAATCTTGCTGGTGCTTTGAAGCGACAGTTATTGCTTTGAAGGCCGCATCCATTTGGTTTTTTACGTCTTAAATGTTCTTTTTTTTGTGCGTTTGAGATGTTGATGGACCTGGCTTGACCTTATGAGTTGTTTCTTCAGTATTTTCTTGTGCTGTCGTATCATGATATGGAGTAGTACTACCTGACTCCTCTAGCTGGGCACCTGTAGGCTAAAAAAGAGAAACACGTTTAGTTATAATATTTATGTACATTATCTAATACTGAATGAAATACATAATATAATAATATCTTTCTATTTTTCAGTGGCCAACCACGACAGAACAGTGGCAACAGAAAGCCTTGCAATGTCAAGAACGTTGGCAATTCTCGCACTGCCTAGGAAGTATAGATGGGAAGCATGTCCAAATGCAATCGCCCATTTACAGTGGATCCGATTATTATAATATTTCAATATTGTTTTGCTAGTAGTTGTAGACAGCAACCACAATTTTATGTTTGCTGATGTGGAATGTCAGGAAAGGATTAATGATGGAGGTGTTTTTAACAACAGTGTTTTCATGGAAAAATATATCGTAATAACACAAGTTTTCCTAATGAAACTTGTCTGCCTGTACGTTTAGTAAACTGCCCTTTTGTATTTGTTGGTGATAGCGCATTTGCACTGTCTACTAGGATAATGAAACCATATCCTGAGAATCCGCCATAAGGCAGCAAGAACAGAATATTTAATAAAAGGTTATCTCGTGCTCGAGTTGTAGTTAAAATACTTTCGGGATCATGTCATCGGTATTCCGAGTTTTTAGAGCACCACTGTTGCTACAGCCCGAGCATACAAAAGTGATCACTTTAACTTGTATTTATTTACATAATTTTCTAAAAAAGGCGTTCCTCTAGGTTTCTTTATGCCCTAGATGAAACTTTTAATTATATAGTAAATGGTGAAATGCGTACAGGAGCTTGGAGACAGTAGGACCAATATCCTGATGGATTCAGACAACTTGCGAGACTTCCTATTAAACCGCCGGTTAGTGCTTTAAATGTAAGAGAGGAATTTGCAATTTTTCCATTCAACAATAACTTGATTTACATAAAATGTTGTCTAAATAATACTTGTAAATTTGAAATAAATTTTGTTTAAAACAATAAGAGTCATGATTTAATTAACTAACCTCCGTATCCTATGTGGGCTTGCACTCATAATTTTGTTCTAAAAAGCAATCCATGGCCTGAAATTCGTTTCATAAATTTTATTTAGACAAGCACCTGATCTAATGGATCTCTTCTTTTTATTCAAATGATATCTATAAGTTGTCATCAACGATTCCTTTTTTCGAACTATTTTTGTTGAATTTATTGGTGGTATTCCATATCGCTGGTTCTCCTTGGTATAATTCAATAAACTCCAAAACATGTTCATTCGACCATTCAGTCGTGGGCGTTGTCATTTCGACATCCTCTATTAATTTCTCACAGATGCCTTTCCAAACATTTTTGTTTTCGTGTGATTACTGGGTTTGTCGCTTTTAAAGTTCTATATAGCACCGACGTATTTCAGTTTCATATATAAATTATTCCACGTTTATATTATCCATTTTAAGCAAAAAAGGAAATGAAAATTCGATGAAATCAGCTCTGATCTCTCATCTTTCACCGCGCTATTGAACAAAGAAATGAACATGTGATGTTTGCGACGTTGCTGTCCTGTTGACGCGCGTTCGCGGTACCGGGGCGCATTGATGCCGCACCGCGCGCTTTGTATGAAAAAAAAAAAACCATCGTTCATGCGCAGTACGACTAACACACCGCTTCGGCACCGCGGCAGGCCGTGGAACCAATTTTATGGTCTCGATTGAACTACCCACGTCACTGAGAAATGTATATTATTCAGTAAAAGGCTTGGGACAACTCTTAAAGGTACCGTCTAAACATATTATTTTATGTTTGTAACTGCCTCTTTAATTTCGTAGAATATGAGGATACGCGAACCTTCATATGCGTAATCAGCTAAAGGTGGCCGTTCGCGTCGCGACAAAGACAGGAGACCGAGACAGGAGACTAAGACGGGAAACTGCGACAAGTGTCTCGGTCTTTTCTGCATGTACTGGGAGTCGAGACCAAGACTACAACCAAAGCTACAATTCATTCAGTATCGGAGAGACTGCAGATGGAGTCAGTTGTGTTATACTGTGTCATTTATTTACATTGTAATAGAAAGTCAAGTAGAACTTCTATTGAAGGAAGAAAAAGACGATGATTATTATCACAAATACAAATATAAAAGAAGATTACCTATTGACGAATTATATTTAACTAGGGGCCAAGAAGGAACATTTTCGCTATTAGCGAAGAGGCACCTATTGTTTGACGACAATATATTCAGGAAGTATTTTTGGCTGAATAAAACACAGTTTGATTACGTATTAAATTTACTGAAAAAGACAACGCGTATAAAAGGAAGAATATCATTGAAAGAACAAAAAGAACTAACTCTTAGGTAAGTTTGTCAAATCATGGTAATTGTTTTGGTCGAATTTGTTGCTCAGAATGTTTTGAAATAGTTCACTCGAAATGTTTTGTAATTGGCGACATGATAAATCAATCAAATCACTCTGTGTTTGGTGTTCTGATGAAGCTTCACTTATTGGAGAATATGAATTGTATGATGAACTTGTATAGGGGCGGGGCGTTCACCTTAACCGTCGATATCTCCGATCTCATACTTAGTTGTCTTTTTCTCTTTGTATTCTTCTTTGTTGAGTTTTCGGAACTTTTACTTAGTGGTATATATAAGCAGCGATAGCCTAGTGGGCAGCCGTTGGACTGCCACGAAGAGATCTCGAGTTCGAACCCATGGCGCGCATCTCTGACTATTTGAAGTTATATGCGTATTAAATAGTTAATTATCGTTTGCTTTAACGATGAAGGAAAACATCGTGAGGAAACCTGCATGTCTGAGAGTTCTCCATAAAAATAATAATAATAATAAAGTTTATTGATCATTTTCAAATATGCAGTACATGGGTATACAGTTTATACATGGTAAAATTATTGATTTGCTACAATTATAGTGGGTGCAGTTCTGATCTTCTAACTAGGTTACAGTATAACCTGTATGAAGGAGTGACAGTTCCGATCCCTCATTGATTACAAGCATATGTTATATTATCATTTACGTAAATTTGTATTTTTCTGCTACTAAACTATGGTATATTTAAAAATATACAAATAACGAAAAAACAAAAGACGTAAGAGTTAGTTAAGCCATATACTGGATAATGTTTATTTATTTTATTGTATAATGAAGGGCCAAGAAAATAAAAGAATATTTTAATGAATGACGAACGTGCATGTGAGAGAGTATAGATTTTGTCTTTTCTACGTTTATGGATCGTCCTATATGGAGTTTTCTGGTGTTGTAGAAGAACTGCTTATATGATAAAGTGTTGTTTTACATTTAGAATATTCCATTAACAATACAATTCATTGGTAGGGAATATAATAGGGCGAAAGGTAGCCACTTTAAGTACTGCTCTATGTGCTATCTCTAACGGTTTTATAATCGTTTTAGCAGCACCACCCCAACATGAAATGCAGTATGTGACAATAGATTGGCATAATGCAAAATAGACGTTACGTATTACGGTCTGGCTAGCAACTTTCCGTAGCGCTTTAAATAAAAATATAAGTTTTCGGACTCTGCTCGTGAGAACGTTTATATGGGACTTAAAGTTGAGAGTCTTATCCAATGTCATACCTAGGTATTTAATTTGTTCTACAGAGGTTAAGGATCGACAGTTACAAGGAGTTTGGGGCTCAGTGGGACAGGAGTGGACTTTTACAGTTATTGGGATGCGTGGTTGAGAGGCTGAACTGATTGAAAATGTAACGAAGTTGGTTTTGGAAGTATTGAGTATAAGGGTGTGATCATTGAGCCAGTTTAGTGCTGTGTTGAATGAGAGTTGTGCCCTTATTTCTAACTGGGACCAAGTTTCAGCTACGACGGTTATCGCAGTGTCAATTGCAAATTAAATTATGTTTGAATTTTGGATATTAAGGTAGCACAGCTGATTTATGAAGATAAGAAAAAGAGTTGGCCCTATAATACTTCCTTGGGGCACACCGTAATGAATAGGGAGTTCATTACTATTATTATTATTTATCCTAACAAATTGCGATCGATTTGTTAGGTAGCTCTTGAATAGATCAAATTGAACACCTCTGACACCGACTCCCTCAAGTTTTAATAAGAGTGTAGAGACTGGTACCGTGTCGAACGCTTTCGCGAGGTCTAAAAATATGGTTAGCACTTTTTTATTATTATTAATACTTTGAACTACGTGATTAGTTAATTCGTGGACTGCGTCACATGTTGATAAGTTTCTGGGAAAGCCGAATTGATGAGATGATATTAGTTTATAGTGTTCCAAGTAATTAACCAATCTCTTATTAATTAGCTGTTCGAGCACCTTAGATAAAGCACTTAGGACTGCTATGGGTCGGTAAATATTAGGTGAGCTCCAAATCAAATCAAATCATTTATATACACATTTCATGTGTACATAGTTGTTACATTTTGAATATAGGATCTTTATACATGAAACCCTGTCAGGGCACAGCAATCTTAAAACATGCATGAATTTATAACAATTACTTTAAAATTTGAATATTCCTATTGCTTTTATGTTTTAATTGCCTTATTATTATGCTACAATTGTATTTTCTATTAGTAAATATACATTTCTTTTCATTACACAAATAATATTAGCAATTAACAAATTAGATATACAAGAATTAATTAATCAAAATATAAATGTCAATAATACAATTAATATTCAGTATGTCAATTTTAAGAATTATGTCAAACATTACTAAACTACATAAAATAAAACAATTAATATTCAATATGTCAATTTTTTTCCCGTCTCCTCCCTTGAAAATTGGATGAATAATTGCCTTTTTAAATGAAGTAGGGAAGACAGCAGTGTCCCTACAAAGATTAAAAAGATGGCATAGGATGGGTGAATAATGTTCTCGAAGATGTGTAAAGTCTGCCAACCCGCACTAGGCCAGCGTGGTGGACTATGCCTAACCCTTCTCACACTGAGAAGAGGCCCATGCCCAGCAGTGAGACAGTTTAATACAGGGCTGATATTATACTTAGTGGTATAGATATTTCTAGTGTAGAGGTAGAGGTTCCTGGTATAGGCTCTACTAACTCCCTCGAAGGAGTATTATGTAATGACTCGTCTGTGACTGCAGGAGGAGTATCGTCATATCCAACTTCTGAAGAGGTATTAGTATCTTGGTCTATTACATTGGTGGAGTTTTGACGTTCTGATAGTATGATTTCTAAAATCTTAAACGTTCATAAAATTGGCACTTTGAATTTTAGCTGGTCCTGCAGATCCGGTCAAATGTTTTTATTTGAGCTAATATCTGTTATAAGAGTCCCTGATTAGTTTCCATTTTTTTGCGGCATTCCGAATCTGTAATATGTGCCCTATAGGCGCATTTGTGTGCTGGGTTGGTAGAGAATAAAAGCGAGGAGAGATTCTTTCTTGTCGATCTTCTTTATTTGGAGTGTTTTTCTTATTATTGCTGCCCCCTGATTGTACCGATACTCTGCGTGGTCTTCACACCTCCCTGGGGTAGGGCGGTGGGAGAGCCTTTGGGAGAGGGTCTCCTTAAGGCGGTTTTTCTTCGCGGCTCACTACTATGGGCCGGTCACTGTTTTGTCCGCCCTCGAGGCCAGCCAGCCGGGTGAGTCTCTGTTGGGAGAGGCTTAGCTAGCCGCCTACGAGAGGGCGGAGGTTCGTCTTCTGTGTGAATAAGGGGTGACGGCGGTGCCCAGCTGGAGGGAACTGGAATCAGCTCCCGAGCTGGGTGTTTCCATCTCCTTATCCATGTTGTAGTTTCAGGATCAGGGAGGGGAGCGATGTTGGTCAGGTGAGTGTGAGCTGAGCAGTGCGCCCGCTCGAACATACGCCCGGCCAACCCGCTCACGAAACCCTCTATTGGCTGAGGTCTTGAGGTCCCGGTAGATGGTGGCGTTCCGGAGGTACCTGGGCGCGTCGACCGTCCAGCAAAGACCCCGCTATCAGACTGTACCAGGCCGGCCCCGTATATGTGAGGCGCGACCTAATGTAAGTCTTGTAGATTGCAAGCTTAGCTCGCAATGGCAATCTGGAGGACAGTAGGGGACGCAGCTTCGCCCGCGCAACCTTGGCCTTCGCGGCGGTCGACCGTACATGTTGCACCATCGTCAGTTCCCTGTCGATGGTGACGCCCAGGTACTTGCCCGTTGGCGACCAGGGGATTTCCTCCCCCATCAGCTGGACTGGCGGTGGTTGGACTACCCGTCCGGTCACCATCGCCTGGGTTTTCGACACGTTGTACATGAGCCTCCACTTTTTCAGCCAGCCCGGAAGCGCTTAAAGTGCCCGGCTCATCTTCAATGCAGCGTGTGTGGCGTTCCTGGAACTGGACAGGTAGGCGGCATCGTCGGCGAAGAGCGCCAACTTGACGTCGCTCACCACCGGGATGTCGTTAGTGTAGTGGGCGTATAGTGTGGGAGAGAGGCAGCTTCCCTGCGGGACCCCGGCCTGGATGGTCTTCTCCTCTGACGTGGCGTCCTCGACGGCCACGTGGAATGTTCTACCTTTTAGGAAGGTAGCAATGACCGTGACGAGTCGTCGCGGGAGCGAGGACGTCGACAGTTTGTGGATGAGCCCGTCATGCCACACCCTGTCGAACGCCTTCTCCATGTCGAGCATCACGGTAACGGTGTACCCGCGCTTGTTCATCCACGTGGCCATCTCGCCCAGTACGCGAGTCAGCGTGGTGGAGTGCTGGGCCCTGAACCCAAACTGTTCGGGCCTCGGCTTCAGGTGTGGGGTCATCTTCACCAGCAGCAGCCGCTCGAAGACTTTGGACGTCGTCGAGAGGAGAGTAATAGGCCGGTATAGGTCCTGTAGTACCTCTTGCCTGGGAACCCTCAGTCCCCTGTGTACAACAACGTCCAGCACGTTGTCGGCGTGTAGCTCCGATGGGTCCAGCCTGGTAAGCTCTCGGGGGCTGGCTATTTCATAGTTGTACTTGCTGGCATCTTGGAAGAGGCGCTCCCCCGCGCGGTCACTGCTGGCGCAGTTCCACGCCGGGTGCTTGGCGTTCCCGCGACGATGGTGGGTGTGGAAGGAAGAAGAAGCCCACAAATTTCTTCCACCCGGAAATTCGTGGCTGCCGCAGACTCTGGGGGTCGGTAGGCCGCGTAGAGGCGCATCTCCCGTCCGCCGACTTGGACATCAACACCGAGGGCATAGACGGTGTTGAGTTTAGGCTGTGCCTGCCGGCGAGACCTCATCTTGACGGTGTGTAAAGTACCCCGAGATCTTAAATGGGGCAGATGGCTTTAGATGAGTCTCGCTTATCAGCATGATGTCGACTTGCTGTTCCTTGACAAAGAAGCGCACCAGGCCTATCTTCCCTGTCAGGGACTGGGCGTTCCAATGGACCACTCTCAACGGCTTATCCATTGAGGGGGATGGACTGCAGCATTCCGGTGGTATCTATGTCGCCGGCCCTTTCACGCTGCGTAAACAGCGAGATAAGGCGGCGAGCTGGTTCCTCTCCGCGTCATTGTTGACGGTGGAGGTGACGGCTGCAGTTTTCCCCGCTTTGATTGCCGGAGGTTGGTCCTGTCTTGGCTGCTTCTTCTTCCTTCTTGGTCTTCGTTTAGGGGCGCCCTTATCCGCCGGTCCGTTGGCTTTCGCCATGAGTGAGGCCGGGGCGGATTCGCCAACTAGGTTGGGGTGGGCGACCAGTTTTATTGGGCCGGTTTTGGGGTTGATGCCCATCCCGCGGCTGCGCGCTTCCCGCTTGTAGACTGGGCACGCGGGGTTACTGGCAGTGTGCTGCCCCTGGCAGTTGGCGCAGGGCATGGTGTCCGCCACCGCACCGCACGCTGTGGCAGTTCTGCGAACTGTGGCGGAACGCCTGGCATCTGTGGCACTGTGATGGGCCCTTCTCGCCCTTCCAGGGCTCCACGATTACCCCGGGCATGAGCAGTACCTCATTGACCGCATACGCAGCCTGAGTAGCGGCTGGCGACTTCACCTCCGCGAAGAAGATGCACCCCGGTCTGCCCGTTCGGGCCCGGATGTGCTTAGTGTACTTGATCGGTAATCCCTTGTCGGTCAAGTCGTTGGTGATCTCCTCCGCGGGGGTGTCGGCGGGGAG
This sequence comes from Catocala nupta, assembly GCA_963675205.1. NCBI lineage: Eukaryota > Metazoa > Arthropoda > Insecta > Lepidoptera > Erebidae > Catocala > Catocala nupta. The sequence continues at coordinate 6,878,498 of OY776106.1, forward strand.
GCCGCCGATAGCCACCTTAAGTGGCCTTTGGTTGGCCGGCGCGATGGCGTAGTAAGGCGCCTTCTCCTGCCCGATGTCATCTAGGTACGCCTGGATGACCCGGGACTCCTGGTCATCCTTGGGCATAAAACGGAAGCCCTTTCCGTAAGGTCGCCCGTTGGGGGCGTGGCCGAGTCCAGTTCTCCAGACGGTCCACCACGAAGACTGGTAGCGGTTGTCGCGGGTGCGGCTGCCTGGGTCGGCTTCGGTCTCGGCGTCGGCGCTGCTGCCAGTACGGCGGCTGCTGTACTTGGCCTTGTTGTAGGCTTGGGTGTTGTTGCGGAGGCGGGCGCGGCGGATTGTATCGCCCCTAGCGCCTGCGCCGACACGGAGGTCGACGTCGTCGGTGCAACGGGGGAGGGTGCGGTTGCACTTCCCTTGAGGGGGAGTGTTCCCCTATGGGTGTCATGTTTGGTGGTAATGGAGGGGAGGGATTCGCAGGAGAACGAGAGGTCCTCCTGCACGTCCATCTCTCCGTCCGGAGTTGGTGCTGGGCTGGTGGGGAGCTCCGGTGTCGAGCGGCCGCAGGGGGGAGAGTCCTCCTCCTCGGCGGTCGGGGAGTCATTGATGACGGCCCGCTTGACAGGAGGGCTTCTCCTGCCTTCCTCCTCGCGTGCCCTCTTCTTCGTGGTGGTGATGTTTGTGGGGGGGCCGGTGGTGGTGGTGGTGGTGCTGTTGTTGTTGGTAGTGGGTGGCGGTCGCTCTCCCGGGAAGATTCCCGAGAGGTGCAGTTCGGCCAGCCGCAACGCGGCCCTCCACTCTGGGGTGGTCTCCTCTGTCTTCTTGCCACTGAGCTGGAGGTCCACAGTGGCGAAGTACAACTCCAGCCAAGTCTGCAGTCCTCGCAAGACTCCCTTAGTAATAAGGGAGTCGCAATGTCGGTGATCTTCGTCGACTTTGCAGCGCAGGGGCTGCAGATCCTCGGCCGAGAACTTCGCCTGTTCCTCCTCCATACTAGTGGCTCTCGGTTGGTGGTGGTGGTTGGGTTCCGGTGGGAGAGCCGTCGCGCGGCGCCAAGGCGTGATGGTTGGCGTTAGTCACCGTGAAGTCAAGGTCGGGGCTTGGCGCTGGTGCCAGACCGACCACTTCCACACGGCGAGGACACCACCACGCCGGCTCTCAACTGTAGACACTCCCCGCGCAGGACTACTGTACTGGGTGCGAATCTTGATCCTTGTTAAATGTTAAATATTTAACAGACTCGTCGATTATGCTTATTTGTTTCGGCGCCCGTGCGTTCGGAGCGGAGCGCTGTCGACACGTCCGCTCTGTTCGACGATCTCGGCCGTCTGTCTGTACCGATACCGTGATCCGACGCATCTTTATACCAAATTTGCTAACAAAATGTAGGCCCTGTGATTGGTCAGCCAATCAGAGCGCAGAGCTTTCGACCAAAAGTTTAATAATAGTTGTGTTAGAGTTTTCAAAATTATGTAATAACAGTGTTTAAAGTAAAATAAATAACGCGATAAAATCCGTATAAAGTGTTTAATTTCAATGAATCCTTCAATCGATACACAGAAACGAAGATCCTAATGTGAAAGACATTTTGCTCGCTGCAAAATGCTGCTTTCCATCCTTTGTAAAATAGCATTACAGAGCATCTGGAGTCCAACCAACAGTGTAGACGCAGAACGGTTCTTCAACATGTACGGTCAGGTGCAAAAGTCGAGTAGCAATTTTAAAATGCGATATAATCACAACAATTTGTACTTACGACCTTTTTCAATAAAATCATTGCACACCTACACATAACCCCGCTTCACTTATACTGTCACCTGTTTTAAGTATGATTGTGAGTATTAATTTCTAACAAATAAGTAACTGATGTTGTGATGATGGGTATGTTGGTTACAATGCGATCTAAAATGTATCGCTTATTGGTTCGATCCCCAGGAAGTAATAATCTTTTAGTATATTTTTCCTAAATTAGAAATATCAATGACTTGTTACTTTACTTTAAGACTTATTTAAACCGCAGTTATTCAAAAGATGCTGCATGATGCAAATATTTCATATAGGAGTCATAAAGAAGACAGGATTATGGAAGAGATTTGCGAGTTTCGCTTGGAAATGAAAGCTCTTATGGATGACCAAACTAAGGAGTATAAAATACTACTTAATAGGTTTATGAACACCGAATCAGAGCTAGAAGAACTAAGAAAACAAATGAAGGTACTTCAAGATAAGGTAGACATAGTACTAGTATTGGAAACAAAACTCTGAAATATAGAATACAAGGATGAAATAGTAGAAGGTAATAGTGTTACGATAGGTCCTTCAATAAATAAAAATACCGATACTAAAGGTAAAAAAGGACCTATTCGATCATTTGCAGCGGCAACAAAACCGCCAAATGAAAATCGGGTAATTAAAATAAAGTTTCGACCAAAGAGTGTGCGGCCACGAAACCATGTAATAAAGAAAGAATTAAAAAAATAGTACAGATGTAAAGGAGATAAATGGAACAGAAAATGGAGGATTCATTCTGAAAAAATGTAAAAATGGAGCAAAGAAGGAAACTGGATAACAGTAAATAAGAAAAAAGTAGATATCGAAGATCGTAGATATAGACACTGAAGTAAAAAACGGCGGGAGCACGAGTGCAGTAAACATAAAGGGAACTGAACGTAAAATGTTTTTGCATGTATGTATGTTTGTGTCTCTGTAAAGAAACTACAGTTGAAAATTTAGAAAAATATGTATAAAATATATGTGGATCGTTAGTACCAGTCACGGTGGAAATAATTAAACATAAGACTAAAAAGGATTATGCTTCTTTTATCATTGGTGTACCAGTTATGATACATTATCTCAATTGGAGAATTGGGCAGTGAACATCGAATTCTATAGCTAATGTTAAACACCAACGCTCGTTTAAGTCAAACATAATGTGAACACGTGCAACAGGAGACCAACCACTACCTACGATTTGACAAACCACAGATACTCGCAAAAGAACACCGATACCTACCAATGATGCTTCGCAAGGCTATTGAAATTAAATAAATCCTAATTTCAATAGAGAAGATGGTTGGAATGTACCACCAGCTTAGGATCCAGTAATTCAAATAGTGAAACCCAAGAAGAAACAAAACACAGCTAGACTTTATGATACTTTGAGCTCATTCTGCGTAAATAGAAACACCAAAGATTAAATTATGTTTGGGTACTTTGAAATAACTAACAACACTTCAGAACATTGGGACAACTACCATCTTAGTCTCCCCGTGAACATGGCTGCTGTAAAGCAACCGAAACGTCGGGGTAAAGTGTAAACTTAAATATAAATAGTTTTAATTAAATAGCATAGTAAAGTTCAATAATATGTAGTAGTGTTAGAGTCTTCAAAATGATGTAATAAACGTGTTATAAAGTAAAATAAACAACGTGACAATATCCGTATAAAGTTTTTAATTTCAATGTATAACGTATTACGAATACATTATGTACAATGTATACGTAACGTATTCGCGTAAACATAAGACAATATTATGGGTGTGGTTTCATAGAACAACCAAAAAGCCATAAAGTAACTAGTACCCACACAGGTCTCCCATTACTTTTGGAAGATGTACCCCTACGAACACGACGTAGAATGTTTTTGCAAATGGACGGATGCCCTGCACATTATGCAAGAATAGTTTGCAATTATTTAAATGAAAGCTATCCCAATCGATGGATTGGTAGGCAAGGACCTGTCGGGTGGCCTGCGCGTTCACCCGATCTGACACCCCTTGATTATTTTCTGTGGGGGATAATGAAGCAGAGAATTTATAACTCTCCCATCAATAGTGAGGCAGAACTGCAGGAGAAGATTTTAAACTGGCATGGCACTGGCGGCCATAAAGGAAGATCCAACATTATAAGACGAGCAACGCAACAGATTTTGCTGCGAAGTACTATGTGTTTACAACAACGTGGTAGTCATTTTGAAAACTTGCAACATTAAAAGTTTTATTGTAGGTTGATGAAACTTAATAAACGTGCTGATTTCTACTTGATATTTTTTATTTATTACTTATACCTTTCGTACTTTACAGAAAAGTAAGTGGCACTTGCAGCCCAAGTGTATGTTTAGTAATTTATGGCAGAGGATTAGACAAGACCTAATTATTAACCTGAGATAGATAATGCAATTTTCGAAAAAAGATGCATGTGGTGGCGGCAATGTCTTTGTTTAGCCCTTCATAAAAACTGTTTCTTTTTGGGATACAGGTGTGGTTTTTATGTAGTTTTAAAGCTTATTAGATACAGATTAACGTCAATTAATAAAAACTAGGGGCAATGCGGACTTTTTCTTGAGTTTTATAACAATGTTTAAAAAAACATTGTACGAAACTCAGTTTTGGTCTAAAATGTTCCTTATTTTTATGCCATCGGTATTTTTTTGGATGTGAATAGTATACCGTCGTTATTGTCTTCACATTGCGTATTATTACTGTTTTTGTTTCAACACGATTAACCACCTGGTTCAAAAGTTACAAGGCTTTCTTGGTACAAGGTCCATAACTACTAAAGAAAAAATATAAATAGGTATAAATTGAAGAATATTTGTTTTTTATTATTATTTTTCCTAGCGATAAAATGATGTCTAGTTTCACTCATTTTCATATGTGCACTTTATGAAAACTCACACTGTATTAATATAAATATACTGTTTCATAATATTTATTCTAAGTGCTAATTTACAAACGTGTACGTACAGTGCGAGGCCTGACATTCGAGAGACAGTGTTGCCAACCGTTGTGTAACACTTTTAAAATGTCATATCAATACTTTAACAATGACAATGTTAGTGAGTACAGACCTATTGCAGTACTGTCATCAGCGGCTAAGGTGTTGAAGTGTGCTATTCATAGCAACATTTTTATGCATGGGCAGCATTGATTGAACCGGTTAGCAAGGCATTAAAAGGCGCCTGAATCTGTGCAGCGTTAGGTAGAAATCGCCCATAAAAATTCACCCTGCCCAAAAATCGGCTAAGTTCTCTGACGGTTTTTGGGATGGGGAACTGGGCAATTGCTTGCAAGGTGCAAACAGTTGCCCAGTGGTAGCTGTCCAGTGGTTTAGTGCCTCTCTCAGAGATATGGTAGCCGAGAAGCGTGACTTCTAACGCACACATAGCCGTATTGACGAGTACGCCATATTTGCGCATTCGTTCGAAAAGTTGGCACAAATGGTTCTCATCTTCGTCAGGAATTCGGCTACTGACTAAAAAATCATCCAAATATGGGTAGCAGAAGTCAAGTCCTCGAGTCAATTCGTCCACAAATCTCTGAAAAGTTTGACCGGCATTCCTGAGTCCAAACGACATGTAGGGAAATTCAAATAAACCGAAAGGCGTAGTTATCGCAGTCTTCGGTATATCACTTGGTTCTACTGGTAATTGTTGGTAAGCCTTCACTTAATCTTTTACCGAAAATACTGTACAACCAGACAGACAGTGCAAAAAATCTTGTATATGACGAATGGGGTATTGGTCTGGTATTGTTCGTGCATTTAGAAGTCTGTAATCGCCACAAGGGCGCCAACCGTTGTCTTTTTAGACACAAGATGTAGTGGTGATGCCCATGGACTGTCAGACGGACGTGCTGTACCGTTATATATCATGACGTCAAATTCATGCTCCGCGACTTTTAATTTGTCGGGGGTCAGTCGAAGCGGGGAACATGATACGGGCGGGCCTGGCGTGGTGCGTATGGTGCTTTGCGATACCCAGAGTATCAGCAGGACGTGTTATTTCCGGATATTCGGCTAAAACTTTATAATACCTACCGTTGCCACCAGTCGCGATCTTGATGCTTGAAATAACTGAATTATCAACAGTTACAGTAGTGGCTTCAGTGCTAACATCGGTAAAGCTATCGATAAGCCTTTAGTTTCTTATGCCTACAATGAGTCGGTAGTGCGATACAAAATCTACCCCAACTATGGGTTTTGTAACGTCGGCAATGACGAAGCGCCACGGAAAATTACGGCGTAGACCTAGATTTAAATTTAAATTGACAAAACCATACGTATCGATAGACGAACCATCAGTAGCACTAAGCGCCCGCGAAATGCGGCAACGAGATACACACATATATCACTGTCCGTGTCAATTAAATATTGTTCTTTATGGCCAGTCCCACAAGTAACAAATAAAAGTTATCTGAACGATAAATTGCATGCTGTCTCACTCATGTTAGGTTAAAAAAGAGAGATGGCGAGACTTTTATCTTATAGATAAATGTTATTTGGAGGTGGTGGGACAAGCCTTTAGTGTTACGGTTCGTAATAAAGAGGCGACCGGTGTTTGAATATAGGCAGTCGTCCGTCGCCATCACTGACTGCCCTTTGCGTTTCCCTGTCCGAAGTCGCAGGGTTTCGTACATCTGCGTGCTTTTGTACCGTGCTTCGAGTACCAGCAGATTGGGTAGTGGCGGTAGCTCGACTGGGAACGTCGTGATAACGATCGGCTTCTATGTTCTCCTTCTCGGTGCTCCATGGGCCTCGAACGGCGCTGCGATTGCGTTATTAAGGCGCTCACCTGTTTCGTTAACTGAGCCACTTGACGCGTCAATTCGTCTAAGGGCAAAGCTGCACCCCACATTGACGATGATGACGTAGTCGCTGCCACGACCTGACTCGCCGGCGCGGTGATGTTGTGAACGTGGTCAGCGAGTTCGGCGAGTGCATCAAGTGGTAAAGTTGGCTGCTATGCGACTATCGGCTGCATTGACATGGGTAAACGGCTAGCCCATATGGTCCGCAGGAAGTCTTCCGGTATGTCAGATCCGGCGAGATGTTGTAGGTGCCTTAAAAATTGCGAAAGCTTGCGAGTCCCAAGCTGTTCATGTGTCAACAACTGCTAGACCTTGTTCTCCCGCGACGCCGATAGTCGCTTGATGAGCTCGTCATTCAAGCGAAGGTAATCGGGAGGACCAGTGAGCACGTCCTCGACTTCAGCGGCATATTGGCGGTCGAGTGTAGCCAATATGTGATAAAATTTCATATTATCGTCGGTCACACGCATGATGGCAAATTGGCCCTCCAACTGCGCGAACCATATAGCAGGTTTTCCTGGCCAAAATGGAGAACGGGTGGCATAGTCGCGACGAAGCGATTCTTTTCACGGGTGTAGACATTTTTATGTGCGCTGTGTTGTTGCAAAGTCACATGTGCTTGTGATTTCTCCGATTCCGAGTCGCTCGAAGTTTGTTTCTCTGACTGCGACGTAATATATGCTTGTATTCTTGTACGGGGTCATCAGTTTAGCGGAGGCAATGCAGGGTTCGTATCCACTATTAAATAAAACTCGTGCGTAGGTTGATTATAATAATATAATGCATATACTTAGATAGGTAGGTATAGGCAATATTATAACATGCGCGAAGCATCGACAATATAAGACTGGCCACAGCGGTTGATTAGCGAGCGGAGCCGATGACGCCCGAATTCGCAACCACAAGTTTCACGAAGTTCGGCCAGCTGGCGCGGCGCGCGATACGTGCGACCGCCGCATACTACGGGTATCGCGCGGCGAGGCTTGTGTGAATTAATATTTATTTTATTGTCTAGGCTTTTTGTGTTGAATGTATGAGTGCTTTTAAAATATTACGTAAATAAATATGAATTAAAATTATTATGGCTTTTATGCAGTGTAAATATATAAATACAATAAACTATTATTACATACTTGAATATTGGATTACCTACACATATATATTAATAACTATAAAAAGGAGAATGGGCAATATTGTATGGAGCGTGGGCTATCCGCGGCCAAGAATAATTCTAGTATGTATTTATATTATGTAGTCCTACCATTACAGTGGAGATGTATCATCGCCCAAATGTACTACAAAAGTGGATAAAATACATTTTCATTTTTGAGGATGATATGAATAATTGAATAATTCTAGCCTATGTTTAGAGCAAAAATGGCAACTGAAGGTGAAATAAGAAATCTTGGATAGTAACAACATGTAATTATTACTTAATAATATAGCATAGCACATATTGCATTATTAATGATTACAACAATAATTTTATAAACTATGTTTTATAAGGAGTTCCAGGGTTTATTATTACCTATTCGTGTTCTATAATAGCACTTAATTTCGCTGCTGGTAGTCGTATCTCTTCGGCTTGATTTCTTGCCCAACCGAGGTACCAGGCTACGCACATAATGTGTGCGCAGCATCCGACCGTGCGCCTTCCACTCAAACACGAACAATAATAAGCGATCGCTTCTCGTCCATTTCTTTGACGGTCAATGACAATATAAGAATAATAAACCCTGGACCTCACGTGTCTAGACTGAATTCGGACTCGTAGGAACGACACATCTTGCTCTTCAATATACTCGCTAAGCCCTCTTATTTGTTGCTCTCGGTACACCTCAATATTATACAAACCCTGTACAAGATGCTCAGCATAATAACTACGGGCTAGCTTAATTTGGTATATACCAAGAGCAAACATAATAAGGTCTTCTTCTGAGAGATTTGGAAAATCTTCAAACATAGTCTGATCACCAGTTATATTTACGACCGTTGCTCTTTGTCTATTTATGTTATTGCGAACAACAAAATCCGCCAGGTGATTTGGTCGATTCAAGCGGTCATTTATGATATCCACAAATGTGGCTGCATGCACACTGTCCCGGATGGGCTCCTGGAAAGCATTAATCAATGATGCTGCTATTTTGAAGTCCTCAAACATATGGTTTAAAGCCCGATTAAAATAATCCTGCCGGAACAACTTAAAATCCCGCTTGAATCTGCCATTTATTACTTCTGCCACCCAGCGGCATATGGTTACCAATCTAGATCTATTCGCTTGTTTGGTGGTGAGCTGATCAGCACCGCGGTTTTTAGTTTCGGGCATATAAGCAGAGTAATTGAAACTTGCTAAATCGGGCAACACGTCTCTAAACCCACGATCTAAAATAAAAATATCACCAGATCGAAAGTACCAATGGAATGTACCTTCCTCATTATACACCATTCTTTGTACGATTGAGGCATCGGAGTCAGTAGCCGCGTATGGCCCACAGACATCTAATATACTGTGTGTCCCATCATGAACTAGCGATATTGTAAGTACCGATAAAACAACTATTTTAATACACAAATAAACTACAAAATCAAGTCCAAACTACTTTTCAGCTATGTGGCAGCCATTTTGTTTTTTTTATTGAAATATTTTCTACGTGGACACAAAAACCATCATATCTCTCAAAATTTAGGTCATACTGGAATAAAAATAGTCTTATTCGAAGGGCAATACTATTGTCTATCATTTACAATTTGATCGAAGAGTTGTCACTATCAAATCTTTGGAAAAAAACCAAATTCCATCTAAAATATTTGAAAAAACTGACACGAATAAACAAATCAATGTACATTATTGCAAAAATAGCCCCGATGACCCATTTTGTTTTTCTGCGAGATTGACAGGGTATAATCTAAGCTACGATACAACATTCAATTTACAGCTGTATGACTATTGGTTTAGAAGTTATTGTTGTTTGAACATAGCCTATGCGCAAGCACCATGGTCAGAATCAAACAAGGCGTTTGGCACGTACAAGTTACGTTCAATCACCTGTCTTCTGTCTATGTGATCAAAACCTAGGTGTCTAGGCACGAAATCGGCCAATAAACAATCTCTTGCTCTTTTTAAGTGTCTCTCTAGAGTTCTTCTGCTCAATTGAAAAAGCGTTGCTAGCCTTTCATTGCTTTCGCCACTACGCAACTTTATCAAATAAATGGCAAGAGCGGTTTTTGAGTTCGAACCTGACAAAGTAGGCGTCTGTACTAAGATCTCAGAGAATTGTTCTCGACTGAGACCCAGCCGAACATGTATTTCATTCGTCTCCATGTTTTCAATGTTTTCAAAGTTCAGAATAACACTTCTTGACACAGCTGCTTTCATAAGACCCATCATTTCAACGAAATGAGTACTATTGAAGTCGTGCAGTAGATTTGGACTATCGATAATCTCGTCCCAGTCATTGGATAATAAATGTGTTTCACATATTCTGGCTTCTGCTGGTATGTACAAGTTGGAATCCACTAAAAGTGATACCCGAATGATTTCTGGAATGCGATGACGTGTAGTTCTTGTACATTTATCAAACATGCATCTCACTGCGGTATTAGGCACTCGAGAATATTCTTCAATCTGCAGTACACATTCATGAGCGGCAGGGTTTGGATTAGGCTGTACAGCTCGTTGACCTTGCTGCCAGCATGGTCTACAAACGTATTCCAAGGCGTTGTATTGAATCTGGAATGAAGATATTGACTTGTGAATGAAGATAGTAAACTAATAAAATATACATTTGTTAGCATGACACATTATTATCTAAACGCATAATAAAATAAAAATGACCTTATTACGTTAAGAACATATGATGTGATGTGATGCATAACCTAAAGGTTCGAAAAACGCTTCTTTACTACATCACTTCTTATTAGTAAGTACTTAATTAAAATAAAAACTTACTGGCTGTGGAGCAATAGCTTCAATAATATATTGAGCGATTGCGGCATTTTCCTCAAAAAGAGCGTGAGTTATCTCGAACCTCCTTCTGTTTACCACTGATCTATTGCACAAAATACAGATTAGTCGATTTTGTGCCATACTCAACAAAGTCCACTTCACAAAGAGAATCAAAGTCCAAAAATGAATGCCAAGTTATCAGATTAGGAGTAAACAAAGTCCAGGAAGAAAAAACAGATCAAAGGGAAGCGCACAAGAAACAAACAAATCGCACAGTACTCAACGACGCAAGCGTAATGGAAGGACTGCGCAGCACACAAATAAAAAGAGAGCGACGCACGCGCAGGTAGTCGAACTCATCAAACTGGTTTTATTGGGTACACACAATAGCATTAGGTACATACAAATAATAAATTATTATTAGGTGATATGCAATTACTTAGCTAAACTAAATGAAATACAATAAAACGTTCAAAGCAAAAGTTGTTCTTAAGTATCAGTACTTTCATTTGACACTAACTTCATCAATGGCCGCCGATAGCCCAAAACGCCCATTCTCCTTTGTCAATAAAACATAAAAATTTCAAAAAGAATTTATTGAATAACTTACTTAATAAATAACTCTGAAATGGAGAGTAACAAAATTAATAAAAAGAATTGTATTTACCAGAGTTTGAAGTTACGACCACTGACGACTTAATTGGAAAAATAGTGATAATGCAGCCACATTAACCATTCAGCTACAGAAATTCTTGACACATTTATATGATTAGGGATTAAAGTATGAAATTGCCAGGACCAGCAGGGACTACAGCGGTTACGCTCGCTGTTTGACCAACTATAACAAAGCTGTGCGGAAAGCCAAACGGAAGGCTTGGAGAGCACACTGTGAAAACATCAGTACAATTCCTGAGGGAATGAGGCTCTCCAAGGCTATCTTGACTGTCAGAGCACACCCATTGACATCCATTAAGGATGGTAATGGGCAGCGAACAGGGTCTGGTAAGGAGACACTAGCAATGATGCTAAACACACACTTTCCAGACTGTAAGATAATAGAAAAAGAGCAGGAGGACCCGATCAGCCTGGTTGAACTAGGCTACCGCACAACCAAAGCAGATTGGGACACTGCTAGGAAGGTGGTGGATGAAGGGAAGGTCGGCTGGGCTCTAAATGGTTTTCAACCATTCAAGTCACCTGGTCCAGACATGGTTTATCTCATCATCCTGCAACAGGGAGCTGCACTCTTGGTTCCGCATTTGTGCAGATTATACAGAGCCTGCATAGCTTTTGGATACATTCCAAAGATATGGAGGCGTGTTAAAGTCATCTACATACCGAAACCGGGCAAAGCGGACTACGAAGAAGCCAAGGCATACAGACCTATCAGTCTTGAGTCGTTCTTCTTGAAAGCCCTGGAGAACTTAGTAGATAGACATGTCAGGGAGGGAGCATTATGGAAATTCCCCCTCCACAGGCTACAGTGTGCCTACCAGTCGGGCAAATCCACTGAGACGGCACTACATTTTGTGGTAAATAAGGCAGAACATGCATTAGAGAACCGGGAAGTTTGCATTGCTGCATTCCTGGACATTGAGGGAGCTTTCGATCGGACCACCTTTGATGCCATCAGTGTGGCATCGGAAAATCACGGCATAGAGCCAACCATTTGCAAGTGGATCAATTGTATGCTCAGGGGTAGAATCATTAGGTCTGAGTTGTTAGGAGATGAAATATATGCAACGACAACCAAGGGCTGCCCTCAGGGTGGAGTACTCTCACCACTCTTATGGTGCTTGGTAGTCAATTCACTCCTAGAACAACTCAACAAAGGTCCGTACTTAACGGTCGGATATGCAGATGACTTGGTGATACTCGTCAATGGAAAGTTCCCGAGTACGGTATCTAGTCTCATGCAGAAGGCTCTGATTACGGTGGAAAAATAGTGCAGTAGCAATCATTTATCGATCAACCCAGGGAAAACGACTGTCGTGCCGTTTACTAGGATGAGGGATCTGACAGGGTTGGGAACTCTCTCCATGTATGGTACGCAGTTACAATGGTCCATGGAGGTGAAGTATCTAGGCATGACCTTAGATAGCAAACCTACGTGGAAACCTCATGTAGACAAAGTCATAGAGAAGGCCCAGCGGGTCTTCGGCATGATTCGTTCTACTTATGGGAAGACCTGGGGGCTAAAGCCCAAGGTCATCAAGTGGCTATACACGATGAAGACCTATACTCACGTATGGCAGCATTGTCTGGTGGCCAAGAACTAAACTAGCTACATGCAGGATCGCGCTGTCAAAGGTGCAGCGATTGGCCTGCATGGCTATAACAGGGGCGTTCCCGACTACGCCAACGGCAGCGTTAGAGGTCCTGCTGGATCTAACGCCGCTACACATTGTTGTGGAGTCAGAGGCGATAAAGGCGCTACACAGACTATCTGTGCATGGGCTGTGGAGCGTCAACATGCCGGTAACACGACACACAAAATTGGAGATTTCAAAGGATCTCAAAAGGATTATGAGCATGGGATGCGACAAAATGCAACCATTGCACATATTCAAAAAGAATTTTAAAATAAAGGTCCCCACGAGGGACGAATGGAGACAAGGTCTACAATCCCCTGACAAGGGTTGTCTCATCTGGTACACTGATGGTTCCAAAATGGAAACAGGATCGGGCGCTGGTATCTATACCAACGACTGCAAGGTAGGCCAAAGCATGGGCAAATATGCAACGGTCTTCCAAGCGGAAACCTACGCTATAATTGCCTGTGCTCAGGAGAATATCAACAGTAATGTCACTGACAGGACTGTGTATATTCTCAGTGACAGTCAAGCTGCTCTCAAGGCTCTGGACTCGTGTAGGGTAGACTCCAGACTGGTCCTGAACTGTGTTAAGGCCTTAAACAAACTTGGCAGGAAGAACACAGTCAGACTGGTGTGGGTTCCGGGGCATGCAGGGGTGCAGGGCAATGAGGAGGCTGATGAATTAGCCAGAAAGGGCTCGGAGCAATTGTTTGTGGGCCCCGAGCCATTCGTGGGACTCTCTGAGAGCACCGTCAAGGCAGCTTTGAATGCACATGGCAATGACAAACACAGGCTAGAGTGGAAGGCCCTGAGGGGTCTGGAACACTCCAAGAAATTCATTGCAAACAGAGCCACAGGCTTCACCCGGAAGTTCTGCAGGTATAACAAGAGCCAAATACGCCTGCTCACAGGAGCGTTCACTGGCCATTTTGGCACCAACGACTTCCTGTGCAGATTGAGATTGGCTCACAATTCGGCTTGCAGAGCCTGTGGTGAACAGGATGAGTCCATATCGCACCTACTATGTGAATGCGACACGTTGGCTGGATTGAGGATGGGTCTGATGGGATTGGCATATCCAAACCCTGAGGACTTCAGGCTTCTCCCTCTGAAGTGTACGCTACGACTGATGCAGTACATTCATAGGGAGATAGCTAAGGGATAAATCTTGGGGCTGACACAAAAGATCCCAATGGGTCGAAGTGTCGCCGGTCTGTGCTGACTGGCCCCCATACATAAGATAAGATAAGATAAGATGAAATTGCCGATATGTACTGAAAAATTGAAACTCGTTTTTTTCTTAGATGTACCATATTTATTTAATCGAAATATGTATTTACCCTCATACATTGCTACCATCTAAACGAAAGTTCATTTATGCCTTTACGATTGAACTCCGGGGATCTAGATTCGACAAACTGTGTGCCAGCTTTTTGTACTGCCTCCTGCGAAGAAAATTTTTATCACGTAGAAAATTGTCCAAATCACGAAAAAAATGGTAGTCCGTTGGAGCAAAGTCTGGCGAGTACGGAGGATGACGTATGGTTTCTAACTGCAGCTCCTGTAGAGTTACAACAGTTTCTCGTGCAGTGTGAGGTCTTGCGTTATCATGAAGCAATAATGGTGAACATCGATTCACGAGTCGGGGCTGTTGACTGGCAGTGAGCCAGTTTCGCCATCATTGTTCGAAGTTCGGCACAGTAAACATCTGCTGTTATTGCTTGACCAGACCTGAGAAAGCTATAGTAAATAACACCATGAAGAGACCACCAAACAGTTACCATTACCTTTTTATTGATAAGTTTTGCTTTAGGGCACTGTTGCGGCGCGGCGGCGTTTGACCTGGGGTCAGCCATTGCATTTTTCGCTTACGGTTATCGTAAAGAATCCATTTTTCGTCACATGTCACAATTCAATCCAATATTCCCTTATTTCTATACCGATTCAACAAGGCAACACAAGTTTCGACACACATTTCTTTCTGCAGATAAGTCAAATCATGAAGCACCCATTTTCATATTTTTTTATTTTGTTGATTTGATGCAAATGAGCCAATATTGTTGGTAGGGTAACGTATCTGGTATTATGAGAAGAGATCGGAATAGGTAGAGCTGTTTTATGTACTTGCGTCCCGGGATTAGGTTTTTAAGTAGTAAAATCATAAAAAAACTATTCTCGCTTTCGGGACTAATGAAAGATTACACTTCCTTTCTGACGGGTAAATATAAGAAGGATGGGATTAAGGATATTAAATAGATAAACTTGATTCATTCAACCACATATATTTTTTTACGTAACAATTTCTTATTCAAGAATCAACAATCATTTAAACATTTTTATTCTGAAGTTGTACAAAAACATATTACCATACAAATTATTTGCTCCTCAGAAAATCAAAACATTATTAAATAGAACAATATGTATTTACAATAAAATCTTAATTAAAATAATCAATACGCTTCAACAATAATTCACTTATTTAAACAAAACATGTCATTGGTCTGGTTCGTCTTCAGCTTCATTAGAAGACTGAATATGACCAGAGTTAAAATAAATCACCAGTATTTTTCTAAATTATCTAATTTTAATCTATTTATTTTTACATCTAACACCCATTTATATGTGGAAAACGAGCGTTCGACATCTGTTGATGTTAGTAAAGCGAATTTATGTGACAAAATTTTGTAATTCACATCATTTTTCGATAACTTTCCTTCATATTCTCTGAGGATGTCAATTCATTTAAAGCAGTTCTGACTTGATCAAAAGCCAAAAACGAGTCACTTAATGCTAAATTTAGATTCTGCAACTCTTTTAATGAAAACAAAATAATCGTATAGTGATTTTCTACATATACTAAATGATTCCGTATTTATATATAATTATTTATTTTTATATATAAACGAATATTTTTTGCATTACGTATTGCCATTGAATCAGAGCTGTTTAATTTAGAAATAACATTTATTATTTCTTTATAATATTTTGCATAATACGATGCAGCTTCGAGCCAAGTGCCCCATCTAGTTATCACTGGTTGTGGGGGAAGAGGTAAGTTAGGATACGTATCTTTCAATACTTTTATTCTGCGAGGAGCTTTAAAAATATTTTTTTTTTAAATTGTATATTAGCATATCTACATCATGGTATTCTAACCACATCTGTTCTGATACGCGATGAAGAGCGTGTGCCAAACAGGTGACATGTTTTAATTGAGGTAAATTTTTTTTTAATTTACGGCCCGCGAACCACATATATGCAACACTATCAGTACATAATATTAACACATTATCAACTTTTCTTTCAAATTTGTCTTGCCAAATATTTTCCAAACACTCTATTACAAAATTTTAAATAGTTTGGCCGTTAACTATCTCGAGCATTTTACAGGCAATTAAATAAGGTCGACCAGAAAAGTTTTCATTTAATGGCTTTACTAAGAAATGTACAATATAACGACCTAAAAAGTCAGTTGTCTCATTTAACGATATCCAAAGCTTCTCATCTTTAACGTTTTCATAGATGGAGGCAATTTTAATTTTATATTTGTCCAAATACACCTTTCGTAATAGCGACTCGTCAGGCACTTTTTTGTTATTGTAATTACAACAACAAACACCACACAAGTATTTTTGAAAAAATCTTTGAAGTCATTATTTTTATTTGCGACCAGGGGATGTTACAAAGAACTAAATGACTGAATAAGGTCAAAATAAAATTCTTCTTGAGGCTGTTTGTATGTTCCTCGATGTTGAACACCTTCAATATGTCGATTAACATAAGATTATTTTATTGATAAATGGCTTTTACACTTGGTGCAGTAAATAGTACAGCTGGCAGCGTCAAAAATCAGCTCAGGATAGTCACGTATCCACTTCTGAACTGTTTCAGGCTTGACAGAACTTGACGCCATGTTGAAGTACTTCACCTGAATCAAAATGTCGTTAACTTAGAAATGCTGAGTAGAGTCACATTGACACTTAGTGTTCGAAAAACAAAACTAGTAAAATATATATATTCCCAGTGCAAGTTTGAAAATGCAAAGTCAATCAAAAGTTTTTAATTTACGCTAAGAGAGGGTACGGTTAATCGCACACAAGTAGTACACTCAGTACAGTTCAATGATAGTTCATATGTGCACGAACTGCAAACATGTTAGTCTATAGCTCCTGCACTTTACCGTATAGCTAATTAATACATTCTATTAATAAGTTTCTAAGTTAATTTTGACACGTGCGTGACATTCTTTAAAGTCAAGAAAATACTGGATTAGAATAAATTAGTATTAATAAAGTTTAGCTAACAAGAAAAGGTTTTGCGTTTTGTGTGAATAACACTGTACTTTACTTTTTGTATTTAAAATGTTTTTTATTGGTTCGACTTAGGACAAGCTTTCCGCTAAGCCCAAACAATCAATTTTTCTAATATGTCAAGGTAGAATAAGATTAATACATTAGTTCTATTCAATATTTTACTTAAAAAATAGAACTTACCATATCAGTATCAAATCAGAGTCCGTAAATGCTAGCCAAAGTCGTAGTAGCAAGAAGGTTCCAGAATCCAGTAAATAAGCCAGGGTCAGAAGATATTCACCACACAACAAAACACAACAGGAAGCAAACAAGCGCACTCTAAGAACCGAAGTAATCGAGTGAGACAACAAGTTACTGTTGGTAAAGAATTAAATTCTAGTGGCGCCAGAAAGAGACAAAAACAGGTGCGTCAATCTAGCGACAGAAACACACCGCTATTGTTTTCTTTTGTTTCCATAATGCGGCGACATTACGCGTCTCAATAAAGCGCAACGTCGCGCGCTTGTCAAAAAGTTTTATAGCATGCTATTGATGTAAAATTTACAACGTCGCTTATGCGCTTATTGGCTTACATAAACCATTTTTATACATATTGACAAAAATAATGAAATTCAATAAAATCAATGTTTGCAGTCAATGAACCTAAATAGCTCTACCTATTCCGACCACTGATTATGAGTTATGTTTTTAACAGAAATTGGCCATACGTGTGTGCACTGGCTGCTGCTTTGGTCATGAGTCCGTAGCTGTACCGTATATGTGTGCATGCGTGGCGGATAGTTTTACAGACCAACATAATGTTATAGTATGCGTCAAAATCAATATGCCGATCTGGTTATTCTGTAAAACGAGTCCAAGTCAAACGTGCAGGCGTGATTTGCGTCCGGTATGATAGCGAGGGTCGGACAATTCAGCAAGATTAGAAGTCCGAAGAGAATTAAATTAGAAAACGATCGCTCCTGACAGTTTATTATAAAACGGTCGACCATTAGGCGGAGCTTAGAACAATAGCGCGCGCAGTTAAACAATGGGCGTTAGCAGCCATCTTGTGGTAGGCGTGGCTTAATGATCGGCGTGATCGAGTGGCATGATTTCACGTGGCACAATGTAATAGAATAGACGCGAGTGATTTCCGTGTAAGCGGCTTTCATTCCTACACTAGCATTATTATGCAAACTACTTTTTACATAGGTGAATGTCGGTACTTTAGTAGCATCGAAGCCCTTATCCATAATATATATAACAGCTTTGTTATATGCTTCAGGAACACTCTTGTGAGAATCGGTTGCTGCATGTTTTGTTTAAGGGCAACCCTTACCCCTACACATATAAGCGGGCCGGCAGTAACGAATGTTCGGAAACAATGCCGCTCGACTTTCGCTAGGTTGGGCAACAGCGGGATGGTATTAATCGGCAAAGCCTGGCGGTAAAACCGAATATATGTAGATGAATGTTCGAGAATTACAAACCGCTCGGCGCCGCATATAATCACTCGGCTTGGCAACTGCCGACTTATTCTGGTCGGCTTTTAGCGATAAATATTAGTTCAGTACCTAGTGCTAAGAATGTGGGACGAAGACAATGTGTTATTAATTTCCGTAGCTTTTATTGTTACTGCCGGCTCTTTATTACGAAAACCTAGAAGATTTTAGGTGCGAAGTAGCCTTTAAAATCGTAACAATAAAGTTTGCTTCAATAGATTACAACAACATGACTATGGAGTGTTTAACTAAAAAATACAGAAGTATCAGTGGACTTAAATGTTTTTCTAAATATCACGTAGTAATTTTGAAATAATTCTTCAACTGATTGGACCATCAATTAACAGAAATGATACAAAATGGAGAACTGCTTTAACTGCAAAAGTAAAACTCGGATTTACTTTAAGATATTATATATCTGGGAACTCATTTGGAAGTTTGATGCAGACTTTCAAAATTTCACAGCAAAGTGTTTATGAAATAGTACTGTAGTAAAGCTTTGTTCACGGAGTTGAAGAGTTTTATGTAGGTAAGAAAGACTTCAAGGTGATTAATTATTGGGTTGAAGGAATATTATAGAAACTATATTTTAATAATAGTGATTGTTTCCCTCCGTCCAGTAGGATTGCTTCGATCCCCTGAGGGATTTATTTGGATTTTTTGTCCACATAGATCCCTTTATCGAATGTGATCCCCTTGTGCATCTATATGGATCCCACTATCCATTAGGATCCCCTGGAAGATTTATTATGACTTTATATCGACACCGATTGCTTTATCGAAAACAAACAAATAAATGAGGCTTTATTAAAAAAAAGCATAAGTAGACGACACATAAATTAGTTGACGATTAAGTTATGAAAGAACATAGGTGAAACAAAATCTTAATAAAATAATTTAAATAATCCAAATCCCATACCTATACTTTTACAATTTAAAGTATACTTTTAAATTGTCTTTCATGCAGCCCGGATTTTGATATTTAACAAAATATTAACTTTATCTTTTCCAGCTTTATCGGATTTTCTATGAAATGGCTTATTATAATGTCCCCATTTATTAGTTCTAATTGTTTTCCTTGTATAAATCTATTTCTCTTTATATACTTTAATTTCCTGACATTTGACATTTTGCCTGCTTATGTATAATATTTAAATAAGTACCAATATTTGATTTTCTCTACCAAGTTCACCGTTCAGTGTTGCGTGAAAGCCTTCCAAAAATTTGATAGATCGGCCATCTTTCACCAAACATATTCCACATAGGTCTAACAAGTCTGTTTGTGATCCAATACTACTCAACATAATTTTTAAAATTCTTCGTTTTCCCGTCAGTATTATCCATTTCATTAATAATATATAGCCATCCATCTTCTACCATAGTGTCAGGCAATAAAGGTAATGTGGAACATAATAATACGATTCGCCTATCACTCCTATCTTTTGTGAGACCCATAGCTTATGCATGTCACCAAATATTTTTGTAAAAGTGATAATAGCAGCCTTTTAATGTAGTCTGTGGAAAAACAAAGTATATGTGTCATTGCTGCTTATTCAAAATCCACTGTAAATTTCTAAGGCTTGGTTTCTTGGAACTTGACACTTAATTATTTCTAAAAGTATGCAATATGAATCGTTTCGCTTATCAGTCATCAAAGCAAGGACCCAATATTAGTTTTACTAGCTGATGTATCTAGGGAACCGTGTATTATGTATAGTTGTTGAAAAGGAGGTGGCGTACTCTTGAATATACCGTCCGAAAATACCTTACTTGTTTTAATAATTTTCTCGCCTCGAGTAAGCAAAATGTCATTATAGCGTTTCCTTTATAAGTATAGTCTGTTATATAAAATCAGGGGTGGCAGATTAAAACAATTTATAGATAGATTTCCGTTTATATTTAAAATATGTTCTCACTTACAGTCACAATCTAGCTAAGCGTCCATCTTGTTCAACGTTCCGAACAAGAATCCCTGCGGCGCTTACCCAACTTATTTATTACAATTCGTTATCAGTACTTATTTGTAACAAAAACAAGGTTAATGTAAATAAATACGAAGTAAATAGTGCAATATTTTCCATATGAATTTAGAACATTTTTACAATTCTTAAACATACATATTTTGACTTCACTTGTAGAATTTTAGTCAAATTCATGTAATTTGACTACTACCATTTTAGCTACTATTATTAATTCCACAGATTATCAAAAATATAGAATAGATTTAAATAAGCATAAATAAATTAAAATAACATTCTAAGTGTAAACAAGTACGGATAGTACTAGCATATAATTTATGGTCAATCTCTAATTCTAACAGTTAAAACAAATTTTTTATTGATGGCGGAATCACCACTCCTTCCACGAATTTAAAACTGGTTTTGTTGACTCCTGCATGTTTATTTTCCATATTATACCATCATCTTTTTATAGATTCATATTTTGAGACTTCATTAACTAAATCTAAATCCTTTATCTTCTATGGGTATTTCGTTTTCTCCGTAGTTGATATGACAATTAGACGCATGATAATTTTTTCTGACAATAGCATTATTCTGTAAATTAAATTAATATAAGTACCTACTCAGTGTATAATACATATAATCCGAACTACATACAAAGTATCGCCTAATACAAGAAAGAAAATCTCCTCAAAAAATAAAGTGTATAAAGCTACCGATCAATTATAGAGAAGTAAACTCACCTTCAGTACCTGTAGTAAGTCAAGCTTTGTTCACGGAGTTGAAAAGCTTTATGTAGGTAAGAAAGACTTCAAGGTGATTAATTATTGGGTTGAAGGAATATGAATTCAACTATGTCCAGCAGTGGACGTCTTTAGGCTGAGACGATGATGATGAAACTCACCTTCAAAATGAGACTACGAGAACACTTAAAGCTTACTACAATTCGAACATCTCCATAATGTATTAAGGTTTATATAAGCTTTCTTTTTATGGTATTTATATCCATAAAGTAGTAACAACAAAACTTTATGTTTAATTATTTTAAATCACTTTCCATCTTGAGTACAAATGAAAAATGATGACAATAATAAAATGAAGTTGTTATTAAATAATCTGCCAATTGACATAAGTCTGTTTATGCCCTACATTGTAAAAAGGTCAAAAGCTATTTTATCTATCAAATAATTTCACATCCTAATATTCTGCTACAGAACTCTAATTCATTAAATATAAATTATTAGGGAGATCTGTGTTGACAAAAACTTCCAAAATTGATATTATTTGAAGCTATTGCTTCAGGAGCGAAAAGCTGTGTTGTTTGAGAATTATCATCATCAAACATAGCTGGTTGATTAATTCATAGAAAAATGCCTGGCCAAATTGTTGGTCAGAATTTGGTACTGTCAGCTTCATATATAAAGTGACAGATAACATATCCAGATATATAGGAACTTCAAAAGTGATATATGATATTAATACAACTAAAGTCTTCTAATTATATAAATCAACCATCTTGCACAAATATATCGGAACATGGACATCGTCAAATATATGAGTTCATTCAAAGTGTCATAATTATAGTAACAAAAACAGCGCCAGTGGTTTTTAAGCGTCAAAAATATTCAAAAATATAAAGCATTATATGAAAATGAACTCTATCTCTATAAATTTGAAGTTATCTTTGAAATATTCCGAGCCATAGCTATTTATCTCTGAAATGTAAATAATAGCGTAATTTCAAATAATTTAGAAGTATTAGATATATTCAATAACTACTTCGCTAAAATACCTTTAAATACAACTAGTACCCTTAGGTCTTGCCCAGCTCAAACAGAATAATTGGTTAAGAGCAGCGTGGAAGAGTGCAAGACACAATTTAGTTTTGAATGTGTACATCCTTATGTTATAATAAAAGTATTTAAGTCGCTTAATTCAAAAAAATCTGCTGACTTCTGGGGTATTTCTGTAAAATTAGTTGCAAGTATTATTGTTAATATAGCGCCACAGCTATATTCAAATATTCAACGGATGCATTGATGTGGGCATTTTCCCAAATATAATGAAATGTAGTAAATTTATTTAAAAATGCATGCAAAAGTGACCCTAGTAATTTTAGGCCGATTTCAATATTACCTGCTATTAGTTTTGGCGAACCAGTCAATGAGAAGATTATATTACAGCAATTAGACTTCAGTTAACCACTTTAGTGTAAACAATTTAATTCATGCATATCAATATGGTTTAAGATTAGGTTTTAAAGGCTGTTCTACGATAGATGCGGGTGTTACGCTTTTAAGACATATATTCAGTGCCGGAGAAAATTCGCAAGATGTCATTGGCATATTCTGTGATCTCTCTAAAGCCTTAGACTGCGTTGACCATCATACGCTGTTGCGAAAACTCAGGCATTATGGCATCAGAGATACTGCACTTGACTTAGTTGATTCCTACCTAAGCGATAGACTACAATACGTTGATATCAACGGAAGTAGATCTTCTGGATTACTAGTCACTATAGGCGTGCCACAGGGCTCAATTCTAGGACCCTTTCTACGGTATACTATTGTGGGGCAAGGCAGCTAATATCGAGACAATTTTTATTTTTCTAAAGCGTGCTGTACGTAGCTTTTATAATTTAGGACCACGAGTATACCTGAAAGATCGATTTAAAGAAATAGGCATACTTACTGTTGCGTCGCAATATATATTTGCTAACATTATGTTTATTAAACATAATATTCATTTATATAATAAGAATAGTGATATCCATAACGTAAACACTAGAAATAAGCATAAGTTAGTAGGCCCATATCATCGTTTACATAAAGTTCACAATACATTTGCGGGACTCAGTATACATTTTTTTAATAAACTACCTATTAATATAATTAATTTACCATTGCTTAAATTTAAAAGCGCCGTTAAAATACAACTTATTCGGAAGGGTTATTATTCAGTCAACGACTACTTAAATGACAAAAACTCATGGAACTAGTTGCTTGTTGCATACAGGATTCAAATATCTGTATTACTTATAAGTCAATTTAGTAATGTAGAGGTACCTCGTGATTATTTGTGAAATTATTAAGGAACTTGTTTCTTAATTTGATTATTATTGAAGAATATAAATCCACATTCACAATCTGCATTTAGTCACGGACTACCTTTGCATCGTCACAAAGTGTAAATGTATGCGCCATCATGCCATCCTACTGTTTATTTTAGATTTATATTAAAACATATACCTTAGCCCAAATTATTTCATCTCTATGATATTATTAAGTGATTATTGTTATTATCTTTAGTGTTTTATAGTCTGTAGTATATGGCATAATGGCTGCAACACCTTGTTAATCTGAGTTGTAAAATACTGAAATTATATTTAATTGGCGATTTAAAAGAGTGGCCATGAGTTTCTTGCAGGTTACTTAGAAAGAAAGAAGAAGAAAGAAAGAAAGAAAAATGATTTATTTTGGTACCCAAAAAGGACACATTAAACAAAAAATAAAAATAAAAATGAAGAAATACAAAATAAAAGCAGAACAATAAACAAGGAAAAACAAAAATAAATAAAACTAGAAAAATAAAACTAATACTAAATACTATAATTTCATTTCATTTCTGCTCACTGGCAACACCACACCTTACCCAATGGCTCCCACCAAGTCAAGGCTAGTTATTGTGTTGTCAGTAATGTCAGTAAGCAGAAATAAACTATTGTTTAAATATAAGTTTGACTTAAATTTTAAAAGTAATATGAAGGTGTGTGTCCTATTAGTTCCAAAATTTGGATATCGCTCAGCATACGTTGCGATTTGTCAAATCGCAACACTGATATTCTGCGAAATCCAATTTAGTGACGCCGGCGCCTAGTGTCTAAACATATAAAAAAGAAATAAAAATAAAAATATACTTAAATATGTAAATATACGAGTAAATAACATATAAATATAATTACTAAATGGTGTAAAAATGTGTGGAGTAAAATAAGAAACATTTGATTGTGTTTTTAAAGCAAGCGTCAGTGTGATATAGGTACCTATAGTGTATACTTATGTCGCTTCGGAATTATTGTAAACAAGTCTATTATCTAATGTGCATTGCGCAGTGACATAGACTGAGAGATGCGGATCTCAAGAAAATTTTCTCATAGGCTCAACCCTTTGCCTGAACCTAGCAAGTAACCTAAATGTAGCTTCAATAACTTAGTAAACTCACTAACCTATAGGTATATTTTGACGTTCATAAGTATTACTTTGTGACCTAAATGAATAAATGGACATGTTTTTAACAAATAATTAAAAAAAAAATAATATCGGTACTATTTTTTTAATTGCATGATTCTTTTCTCTTTTAGCCTTCAAGCGGTATCCTAGTATATTTAAAAACTTTTGTTAGGACTGAGGTCAGTGGTGTAACTGACTTTTTGTCAAATTAAGGTCATACAGTTGTAGTTATCATATCTGGTCAGTGCATTTTTCTATAGTAAAAAATATAATACATCCTTCTCTAAGGCACAAGTGAATACGCTGATACTAGACCAACGAGCTACATATTCGATCTTATTGACGCTTACCATCAGATAGATTTCAAAACGAATTATCTTAGAAAATTAAGGATATTATAAGCCAATACCAACATATTAAGTTATTACTCTGCCTACGTATCAATCACATAATTTCAGGCTAAAATAATAAATCGTAAAATAACAAGACTTTACACCAATTAAAATGTATTGTCATTTTCTTAAAATTTGACATCACAAAAAAATA
This sequence comes from Catocala nupta, assembly GCA_963675205.1. NCBI lineage: Eukaryota > Metazoa > Arthropoda > Insecta > Lepidoptera > Erebidae > Catocala > Catocala nupta. The sequence continues at coordinate 6,903,876 of OY776106.1, forward strand.
TAAAATACTTGCATATATCCACCTTCAGCAATAATAACATCGCTAAGTGGCTGACGCATGGCTTGCCAGTGCAAGCCGTGCGTTTTAACAAAATCCGTCTCCTCTTAACGATTTCCATACGTTTCCAACGTGTCTCCTTTAAGTTTTCAGTACTTCTTATCGTACTATAGATGTAAGTAAGTAATCTAAATAGTGTCATTGGGATAGGTACAGGCTAATAACTATAATAATATTAAAAACTAAAATGCTATTATCAGGAGACATAGATTAAGAACGTAAAATCCTAAGATTTTATCAAGGAAACGATTTACTGCTATATCTGATATTAATTGCATACGCGTTAATAAAAACATTTCCTTCTCTCGATCAAGTTTCCTCCGTTTTTGTTGAGTGCTTGAAAATTGTTCAAGATAATTTTTAATTTGTTAAGTCCTTCTTCATCATCTTCTAGTCCTATTTCACTCTTTAAATAATTCCAACCTAAAGAAATTTCCTCTTAAGGTTGATAAGTAAGACAACTGCAGAGTAAAACTAATCTTGTTAGGCTTTTATCTTCATAAATACCCAATTCCTTTGCATTGCGTTCCAAACTTTTTTGAATAAAGATGAAAGTGACTGCCTTTTATTTCGTCAACAATGTTAATCTCGTTTAAAGCGGCAATTATTGCTTCTTCTAAATCGACAATTATTTTCTGTTGCTTCCAATCATTTAATTGTGGTTGAATTAATTGTAATAGCATAGTAATAATAATATATTTATTTAAATAATAGGTAATGAAATACATTTGTTGTTATTTGCCCGAACTAGATTGAACCTGTGGCTCGGGCGAAGAAGTGTTTACAAATTATTTTAACAATATAAATTTACATAGGTAACTATAATTCAATAATAACATTTTAATAACCTACTTAACCAACTAGCAGTACCGGTAATAAGTGTGTCAATAATACTGATGCGCTAAGACAGACCAGCAAATTTTTATTTACATATTTGAAGTAACTGCTCAGTTTGCTCATATGACAAAATTTGTAAATAATTAAGTAATATGTTTTTACAGTTAACATAATTTAATTTATAAATACTTAACACTCCCTTTAATCTATTATATAAAAATGGACCTAGAAATTAAAAAATCTATTTGAATAAATTAATTTTGAACCTGATTGTGAGGCACAGACTATATCTTTTCGTCTTTTGTTAGTAACATCTACGTGATAGGTAAGCAATGTGTGCTGTTTTAGTACTGTGTTAAATATTAAAATTTGGCGAACAGTCGTATCGAATTTATTGTGAATACGTGATACATTCGACGAAACGTAAATGTCACGCAACTATGTTCTACGATAGATGCGGGTGTTACGCTTTTAAGACATATATTCAGTACCTGGGAAAATTCGCAAGATGTCATTGGCGTATTCTGTGATCTCTCTAAAGCCTTAGACTACGTTGACCATCATACGCTGTTGCGAAAACTCATTATGGCATCAGAGATACTGCACTTGACTTAGTTGATTCTTACCTAAGCGATAGACTACAACACGTTGATATCAACGGAAGTAGATCTTCTGGATTATAATTTTATTTATTTTATTTTATTTATTATGGGAAACAAACAGTGTACAACATCTAGATAAGCAACAAGTGTAAAAATCTATGCACCATTTACATGTTTTCACAAATATGTGTTTAGAAAGCTTATCATGTAAGAAAATAACAAAATACAATACAAAAACAAAGCACTAGTACAGTGTCTTATAAATTCAATAAGTTAAACAGTCTGAGAATCAAACCACGATTTTGTTAATGTCTTATTAAAAACATGTGGCTTTGAGCTGAACAAATCCAGTTCTGGAAATTTTGTTAATTTGTTAATTTCCCTTGCGGCACGCACGAAAAATGAGTTCGATCGGTAAACTGATGAACAATGAGGAGTGTCTAGAAATGTTTGATGTCTCTTTAACCTGTTTGGGACTTTAATGTTGACTTTAGATAATAAATACGGTGAGTCAATAATGCTTTGTGAGATTTTAGCAAGACACGCGATATCAGAACATTTGCGTCTTTCAAACAGAGGCAAGATGTGATGTCTTTTGCATCTTGCTTCGTAAGAAGAATCAAAGGTGTTAGACTTAAATTGTAAGTGTCTTAGGAATCTTTTTTGTATAGATTCTAGTCGATTAATGTATATACAGTAACACGGATTCCAAACTTGCGAACAATACTCGAGGATACTGCGAACCAAAGCGCAGTAAAGAAGTTTGATGACTTTCAAGTTTGTAAATTGAGTACATGATCTAATCACGAAACCTAATGCTTTGTTGGCTTTTTTAGCTATGTGATCTATGTGTTTTTCGTATGTTAATTTGGAGTCGTGAATAACACCGAGGTCTCGAATGGAATCTACTTTTTGCAACACCTGTCCTTTTATATAATACTGGAAATGAAATGGTTTTATTTTGCGAGTAAATGTGATAAATTGGCATTTTTTAACGTTTAATTCTAAGTGGTTAAGATGACAGTATTGTTCAAATCTATTTAAATCATTTTGAAGAAGTTGGCAGTCATTAATACAAGTAATGTTTTTAAATAATTTCATGTCGTCTGCATAAAGTAAAAATTTTGAGTGTTTGATATATGTGCCAATATCGTTAATAAATATATTAAACAAAAGAGGCCCAAGCAACGAGCCTTGAGGAACACCGGAAGGGACGTTCCACCAGGTAGAACAGAAGCCATTCAGTGCTACAGCCTGAGATCGGTTCTCAATATATGAAACGAACCACCGGTAAAGGTTACCATGGATCCCCACCAGGATAAGCTTTTGTAATAGTATTCTGTGGTCAATTTTGTCAAATGCTTTGCTGTAGTCCGTAAAGATTGCGTCTACCTGACCACCAGCATCCATATGTGAAGTAGTATAGTCAGTGAATACGAGTAGGTTGGTCATTGTGGAACGATTCCGTAAAAAGCCATGTTGTTCCGGTATAAGAGTGGCAGAAACCGTCTGGTAAACTTGCGTATAGACAATTTTTTCTAGGACCTTAGCAAAGATACATAATTTGGATATGGGCCTATAGTTCTTAACATCGTTTTTGGCGCCATTTTTATGTATAGGTGTGATAAGTGCCTTTTTCCAGATGTTAGGTATAAGGCCTTCGGATATTGTTCTTTTATAAAGTATTACAAGGGGATCGAGTAAGCTTGTCGCGCAATTAACGATGAATGCTGGTGATATATTATCCGGACCCGCGCTTTTCGCTACGTCAAGGGACTCAAATTGTTTTAAAAGTAAATCAGCATTGACTTCTATATCACATATACTATTCGGCGCATTATCAGCATGTACGAGATTTGGACAAGAATGCGATGGAGGAAGGAAGTTAGAGAAGAAATGCGCTGCAAAAAGGTTACATATTTCATCACCCGTCTCTGCTGACTGCCCATCGTGAGCTATGATAGAGGGAAATGCAGACGATACAGTTTTACATGACTTAATGTAGGACCAAAACAATCTGGGGTTTTTAATAATGGAATCCTCTGAATGTTTAAAGTATGTAGAATAACATTCATGCTCCATTTTTTTAGCACAAGTACGGAGCAGATTAAAAGTATGATAATCACTAAGATTGCCATATATCTTATATTTTTTTAGATACTTGTATTTTTCTTTGAGTATTTTTTTCAAAGGAGCGCAATACCAAGGCGGGAAGGAGCTGGGAGTAACCACTTTGTGTGGAACATAACGGTTTATTACATCGTGTAAATGTTTATAAAATATATCGACTGCTTCCTCAATAGTGTTATCATTTAGGCATGTTTTCCAATTTATACTATTTAAAGTTGATTTAATTTCTTCGTAATTTGCTTTATTATAAAAATATTTTAATCTTGGACTACTTTTCAACTGACATTCTTGAGTAAAATTTAATATAACAGCCAAAGATTTATGATGATTATCTTCTATTACTAGCGGATCAATGCATGATGTAACTGTTACTTTATGGTTGCATAATACATAATCTAAGATTCTGCCGTAAACGTTTTTACTAAAATTATGTTGGACAAGCCCACACTCTGCTAAAGTATCGAAAAAGGTCACTTGTGTTTCTCCAGTAACGTCACTAGGTTGCAAAGAGCTATCCTCAACTCTCCAATTTACGTTGCTTAAGTTGAAATCGCCCATTATTAGAAATAAATCATTTGGGCAAGAATTAACAATGGACAGAAGGTTAGATGTAAAATTCTGCAGTTGCGTATTAAAAGAGTGACCTAGCTTTTCTTTACACAGGTATATTGTACATATGTGACATTGCCTAGAGTAACTAGCAGTGTTATTGTTTTTTAATGTAATAGTGATCCAAATATCCTCCGCTGTAGATCGCCATTCCGGACGTTCAACCGCGGCTATATCGCGCCGAACAGCCAACAGCACCCCACCACCGTACCTTTCTCCCGTGGACGCATAGTTCCTATCCCGTCTAAAGACATTATACCTTTGATCAAACAGCTCAGCGTCATACACACCCTTTCCGCTTAAAAATGTGCGTCTTGGTACGCAGTCCCCGAGTATTCTGGTAAAATACATTTAAGTTATGAGTAGCCATTAAATTTAACAGTATAAACACGTAGGCGAAGCGAATCAGATAAGTAAACCAATGTTTTAACTATAAACATACCCAACAATACGCGCAGCGTACTCGTAACCTTGACATTAATACCCATATATTGTAGCAAAATAAGATCACAATAAAACAACTGCCGCAAATTAATATAGATAATACTCACTGAGATACATAATAATATAATAGCCCTCGGTGATAAAACACATTTATAACACTTTCGTATAACAGCAAAAAGAAACTCTTTCATTATAATTACAAACAAGTAACATAAATTCATTTTTAAATGTAAGGTAAACATAAAATAAACGTTAGTGGCCGAGAATGTTAGATATCGACACTTATGCAAATGCACAAGCAAATTTGAACGCAGAACACTCAATTTGCACGCCATAAAGACCTTCAAAAATACGCATAAATGCGAGAATAAGTGTAAGAATTCCTTGTCAGGTCGAGTACTTACGCGCGAAAACCGGTTGACTGGATCTGTTGAGCACACATGACAGCGGTCATAAATCATTAGACAAAAGGCAGGTAAACTGCCCGTGGTTCTCAAACTGTTTGTTATGTCGAGTAATATGTTATAATAGATGATTAAAGCACAGTAAATAAATGTTGATATGAGTAGGAAAATAATTGTAGCTATACAATTCTTGCGAGATCTTCTTCTCGATTTATAAAAAATATAGGCAAACTATCTGACTTTCGTGCCATTATTTTGGAGTGCTTCACCCATATGTATTGGAAGTTCCGCTCTTTTGCCAGTGATCTTGCTCTGCTAAGTAACTGCTTATTCCGTTTAGTCAAGTGATTGTTAACATAGAAGTTGCCAGGTAGTGAGAATCCCATGTTGTTGAGTGTAAGCTGCTTACTTCTACGTGCTGATGCAACTAATTCCTCCTTAATATAGCGGTTGTTAAATGCTATGATAATTGGTTTAGCAGTATTAGGTACAAGTGTGGGTATCCGGGCAATATAGTTGATTTCTTCTTTTTTTATAGGAAAGTCGCATAGACTGCCGACCTTCAGGGCAAGTTCAAACAGATTCTCGTTATTCTTCTGAGGAATGCCACGAATCTCAATATTATTTGCTCTGGCCCACTGATCCCTATCGTCAAGTTCACGATTCAGTCTGATGATTTCCGCCTGAATAGTAGGGATGTCCGAGGCTATTTTCTCCACTGAGGATACTCGATCTTCCAAGGCCTTAATACTGTTCGAGAAATTAGATATCAATCCATGCGCCATTTCTAAAGAATCCTTGAGGTTCTTGACGTCAGACTTGATGGACTTAATATCTTCGGCTAAAGATGCCAATGGAGCAAGCTGGCCCACAATCTGATTGAGCTGTCCCTGCATCTTGTCAAGTTGACTCTGCATACAAGGGGTTGCGACTGGAGAAGGTAAAGGGCTCGACTTGCACCTCGGGCAACGCCATACGTTTCTCCTGTCACCCAGTTTCCTGAAGCCATTTTCAGTCACGCCGGCACAAGCATAGTCGTATTGCTTTTTACAAACACTGCAAATAGGTTTGTCGGTGTGTTGTAAATCACAGCTCGCGCAAGTAAACATATCGACAAAAGATTGAGAAACACTGGAAATGCTTTGAGGCGAAATAAGCGTGCGGTATCTAATGTAGCCAAACGGCGACTGGATGTATGTACTATGTACATATAAACCATTTTACACTATAAACCATTTGCAGGTAACTAAAACCTTTATTAAATACTTAAAAAAATACTTATATATATTTGCAAATAAATTTTCCGCCATTTGGTTTAAAATATATAAATCTACACTAAATACTAATCTTTTTACTGTTCATTCACATATTATATTGTTAAGTTCTTACGTAAAAATCTATTACTCGCTGATACGACATCCTAGACCAAAAACTAACACTAATTATGGCTAACCCCTTATCTAATCTACAAGAACTTGATAACATGCAGATTGGTAACGCTGTAGTCTGTTCCATAGAAGACTTCCCAAAAAATACACCCACCAGTCTTCTAACACTACCTTAAATATTATATGACAAAATATAAGAAGCATTTACAGCAACATTAACGATTTTGAGATTATGCTGTCTCAGTTACACCTCAGTATAGACATTGTGATTCTTACAGAATGCCGACTAGTTTCAAATAAACAGATACCTGAAATAAATAACTATTACTCATATTACACTACTAACTTGCTAAATCAGAATAATGGTGTGGTAGTGTATATAAAAAATAATTTGCAAACAAAGGTGCAAGAAGTTATCCTTCAGCATGGCTCATGTCTTCAAATTTCAACTTCTCAATTTACAATTTTAGGTATTTATCGGTCGTCGTCCAATCTTAGCGCTAATGATTTTATTACGTCTGTAGATTTATATCTAGAAAAAATTAAAACTCACAAACGCATAATTCTTGCTGGTGATATAAATATAAATTTAATATCTGATCCCTTGGAAACTACGTATACAAGAAATAAAAGAGAATATTATTTAAATATAATGGCACATCACGGCTTATTGCCGGCTCACTACTTACCCACTCGAGGCAAAAATTGCATAGATCATTTTTTTATAAAAATTGACAAATGTAATACTAACGCATTTACCGCCATCCTCGATACTTCCATCACGGAACATTACTCAATAATATTATGTCTCCCTAACATAAAAAAATTATATTCTCCGCCAAAAAATAAAACAATAATAGACTTTGATAAAGCAAGTAGCACCTTACAATTGTCAAATCTTGAAGAATTATTGTGTTATGACAATCCTGATTATCTTACTGATATACTTCTCAAGAAAATTATAGGTTCTATTACGCTTCACATTAAAGTTATACCTATTCCAAATACTAAACGGATAATAATAATAATATTCTACCACATACACACAATACTATCTAGCCCAAACTAAGCAGAGCTTGTACTATGGATACTAGACAATGGATAAACATACATATATACTTTTTTTTTTGTAAATACATACATATTATACATAGAAACACCCAGACCAAGACAAACATCCATGTTTATGCACACAAATATTTGTCTTGTGCGGGAATCGAACCCGCGACCCCAGGCGTGGCAGTCGGTTACACTAACCACTACGCCATCGAGGCCGACTAATAAAGCCCTGGATTACTGTGGGTGTTCTTAGGTGTATAAGAAATAGAAACAATATGCAAAAGTCATTGAAGAATAACCAACTAATGAAGTACTGAAGATTACATATCGGCGCTACAGAAATTATTGTAATAATCTGGTTAACACGTTGAACGCCGTATGAAAAATATAGGTTTTGCGTACAGGCCACAGGGCTCACCGGTGAGCCTTTCCATACTGTACTGTTCAAGCCACGGGGGTCACCTGTGAGCCGCATGATGGGTCCAACGAACACGCTTGCTACAAGCATGCTTGCTACAGATTGACGTTATCTAACAAAACGTACATAGAAATGAGCCGCGGGGCCCTGTAGCGTAACCGGACGCCGTGGTTATCAAATACTATAAAAACTTGTAAGATTTAAAATGGGTCGTCTTAAGTTTCAGTAGAAATTATTGTTTTGGTTATATAGTTTAAATCAAACTATTAAATTATTATGAAAATGTTTAATTAAAATACAAAAGAACATAACATTTTCTTCTTCGTCAAACGAAAATCTTTAATTCGATGTTTATAAAGTTTTATAACATTTATTAAGTCTTATCAATCACAATTATGGCACTTCTCTAATTATAACATTAGCAATACTTTAACTAATCAAAATACATAAATACAAAAAAACAATCGTAAAAATTTACTCTCATCATTTTTCCCTAACGCGCCAAAAGAAGTATTACTACAAAAATTAATGATGAATCTTGTTAAAGCAAGGTAAACAAAGGTAAGGTTTAGCTGGACAGTTTTGACAATAGGTTGATACCTTTTTTGTCTTGGTTTTAGCCTGTTTGCTGCCCATGACTGTTACATTTTCTGCATAACATTGGCGACATGTTCTTCTAACTTTTCTAGCTAAACCTTCTTTTTTTTCCAGGACGTGTTTGATTCTCTTTGGTCTTTCTACAGGCGCAGTATTTTGCTGCACGACACAAAGATCCATCATTATAAATCTTCTAAAATCTATGATTTGTATGTTTTTTTTAGTCACTGATTTGTAAAGTGTCAGAGCATTTACCATCGCTGTATTGAGTAATAAGTCAAATGCTAACTTTTTGTACCATTTTACGGATTTCCGCAATGGTGACGAGTATGCAGACATTTGATCAGATAAATCAACTGCCCCTTTGGCTTTGTTGTAGTCGACAATGATCTGCGGTTTCATAACTTCATTACCCTGACGCCTTCTTACTTTTGCAAATCGGTCTGAGTGTTTGGTTGACAGAACCAAAACTTCTCTTTTGTCCCTCCATTTTAATGCAGTAATACCATCATGACTTTCTCTAGCAATGTATTCTCCCTTTTTGAGTTTAGTACTTACGACAGCTTTTGGCAGGTGCCTCCTGTTTTTTCTGATTGTTCCGACCAAATGCGTTTCGTTATTAAGTAAAGTCCTTGCTAATCCGACACTCGTATACCAATTATCAGTGAAGAGGCTGTGACCTTTATTTAAAAGACCGCTAAGCAAATCCATGACTACATTATGAGGAGTTGTATTAGTTGTTTCGTCATTTTTGCCAGCATAAACACTTATTCTGTATGTATGTCCAGGAACACAGCATAATTTGAATTCCTTGATGCCGTATTTGTGGCGTTTTTGTTTGTTGTATTGACGAAATACAATCCTGCCACGAAACGGGACAACACTTTCATCAATACACAGGTCCTCGCCGGGTGTATAAAACGTTTGAAATTGTTCATTTAAGACTTTCAAAAGGTAGCGAATGCGATGGAGGCGGTCTGTTTTATTAGTCTCGTCGTTTTGTGAAAAATGCAGCATCTGCAATAGCAATTCAAACCTATTTCTTGGCATTATAGTGCGTGGAAACGGATGACCTATTATGTCATTTGTTGACCAATAGTCGGCCAACCTAGAAAGCTTTGTTATGCCCATAAACAGGATCAGTCCAAAAAACTTTTTAATTTCAATAAGATCTGTTGGTGTCCATTTGCGAAGCCGTGCAAAGCGTGAAACTGGTCCTGACACAATTTTGTCAATAGCAAATTGGTTAGTTAGGTGAGCAATTTCTTGGAAAAGACTGTCAGGAGCCATTAGTCGGAAGAAATCAGCTGGAGACGCGTTTCGCATACTTGAGCAAAGGTTAGTTGGCATGCCAGGATGTTCAGTAAAGGGTATTATTTTACGTTGATTACCTTTAGGGTTTGACCAAGTATCCGATGGCGCTGTGTTACCTGTAAAATAAAAATAGATTATAAATTAATCATTACATTACCGTAATTTTATTTACTGTTACACACTATTTACTGACAGTGTTACATGTCACAAGTTTTATCTGTTTTACATACATACATACTCTCGATAAATAACCCTCCTTCAAGCGCTATTATAGCTAATTGTACCTATACTGAAAATAGTAATAGTTTTTGTTGAGAAAGTCACGCGCGGTAAATACCTACTATATCACTGCGCGTGGGCTAGACGGCTTAAACTAATATGAAACAGACAAATCGTGTGCAATGCATAGTCAAAAAAATACGATTAGGTACTCACCAATAGTATCGGCAATAACTCTCGAGATTTCATCGTCACTATTCTCACTCTCTGACAAAACAATTCGGCGGCGTCTCCTTTTCACTGGTTGAACTACATCTTCATCGGAATCTACTTGAAAACTATGATTCAGTAGATTTATTTCAATATTCTCTAACTGTAATATCTCCTCTTGAGTTAACACAAAATTTTCAAACTCATCCATATTTGCATTCAAAGTGTAACGTTTGTATACGATGACGCAACGCGCGACACTAACCGCCTGAGACTGAGCGATGCAAGTGCGGGCGGGTGGGTGACGGCGTGACCCCGCGGCCCCCGGCCAACGGAAAATCAGTATTCCCTTATTAGAGGCCAAGAGACCCACCGGTGAGCCTTTTGTTATATCACTAAAACTGGACGGTAAAAATCGATAATTTTCATTTTCTATACATATTGCCGCATTTTATAAACTTTGGGATGAAAATCAGAAGTTGATAAAAAAATGCGGTTTTATGATTTTGGCATAGCTCAAACGGAACAGTACGCTAGGCTCACCGGTGGGCCGTAAAGCGTTCAACGTGTTAAGAAATTAAAAAGTCAATATGACAAAAATAAACTGACTGCATCAATACACAACAATAAAACTCTATGGAAATCTATAAATGATATCACATATCATAAGCCCTCAAAAATACCTAATACAAATTTACTATATAATTATGCAAACTCCGTTGATTCGGTTAACTCTGTAAATAGGTTTTTTGTCACTGTAGGTAAAAATCTGGCAGAATGTATATTGAATGGCCGCAATGGGCAGTGTCCTGATTTACCATCAACACCTAATAACTCCATGTCATCTTCATTTGTCATACTAGAGACAGATCCAATGGAAGTGGATAGTGTACTGATGAGCCTTGACTCGAATAGCTCTCCTGGATGGGACGATATTCCCACAAAATTTTTAAAACTTTCAATATCTACAGTAGTTCCCATACTTGACCATCTGGTTAATCTTTGTTTTATAACTGGTATATTCCCCAGAGCTCTAAAAAGTCTATTATAACGCCTGTTTATAAGAGTGGGGACAGGGATGATGTCAATAATTATCGACCCATCTCAGTACTGCCTATAATTTCTAAAATAATTGAAAAGTTGTTGAAAAAAGGCTGCTTAACTATCTAAATAAATACAACCTAATTGCACCATCTCAATACGGTTTTCGTACAGGTGTTTCTACTGAAGATGCTGTTACTAATATTAGTTCCCTTATTGTCAGTAATTTGATAAAGGTAAGAAATGTTTGACAGTCTTTATTGACCTAAAAAGTGCATTTGACACTGTCTCTGTTCCTACTCTCATAAACAAGCTTGAAAACATAGGTATACGTGGTATTTCTCTTTTGCTCTTCAAAAGCTATCCTGTGGAACGTCAGCAGCATGTCAGTGATCGACTGTAGCAGCGTGCGTCTTGCGGCTATTAAAGTGGTGGCCGGTGATCGTTCGTTGTTAGTGTTTTCGGTGTATATGCCTACTGATTGCAGTCAACAATTAGTGGAATTTACAGTGTTTAAGCGAGATGAATGCTATCATTGAAAATAATAATGTGGAGTCAGTTTTTATGATTGGTGACTATAACGCGCATCCTGGGGAAATGTTTACAAATGAGTTGTTTTCTTTCTGTGCGGAACAGTCGTGCTCTTGCGCTGATATTAACACTCTGCCGTCGGACAGCTATACATATGTAAGCTACGCACACGGGTACAAAGTGGGACATTTACTGCAAAGCAAATTGCTGATACTATTAAGAGCATGGTCAGAGGAAAATCAACAGGGCATGATAGTATCAGCATCGAGCACTTGCAACACGATGGGGTGCACTTACTCAGAGTTCTATCTATGTTTCTGAACCTATGTATTGGTCACTCTTATCTACCTGAGAGATTAATGCGTACCATTGTTGTGACTATTATAAAAAATGAAACCAGCAACTCTTCTGTGTTGTCAAATTATAGACCTATTTCGCTGGCAACTGTAATTGCTAAAGTTCTGGCCAGTTTGCTTAGGGGCCAGCTTGATAAGCATTTCATTATAAGTGATGCTAAATTTGGGTTCAGGCAAGGCTTGTCAACGGAAGCTGCTATCCTGTGCCTCAAGGAAACTGTGCAGTACTACACAAATAGAAAATCACCAGTCTATGCCTGTTATCTAGACCTGTCCAAAGCATTTGACCTTGTGTCATATAATATACTCTGAAATAAACTGCGAAGGGAAACAAGCTTACCTTTGGAGTTAATAAATATTTTTGAATATTGGTACAGTAACCAACTGAACCGTGTGAGATGGGCTGACTCACTGTCGGATGAATATAGGTTAGAGTGTGGAGTGAGGCAGGGGGTGTTGGCTTCTCCAGCGCTCTTCAATTTGTATATTAGCAATCTAATCGACAGGCTCAGCAGCACTGGGATCGGATGTCACATTGATGGTAGGTGCATCAATAATATAAGTTATGCTGACGATTTGGTGCTGCTAAGTCCTTCAATTAGAGCTTTGAGGAGGTTGGTCGGTTTATGTGAGTCCTACGCTGAGGCTCATGGGCTCAAATATAAATATATATATAGTATATAATATAGTATATAATAATATACTAATAATAGTCTTTAAGGCTGGCAGCAAATGCTATTCCAGAGTACCATTAGTTACTTTGTATGGCACACCACTAGTAAGAGTTGCCAAGCTTAAATATTTGGGTCACTGGGTCTCAGAAGATCTGAAGGATAATGTGGATGTGGAACGGGAGCGCAGGTCGCTGGCTGTTCGTTGTAATATGTTGGCACGCAGGTTTGCACGTTGTACTACTCGAGTAAAGGTCACGCTTTTTAAAGCTTTTTGTCAATCCTTCTATACGTGCAGCCTGTGGGTGAACTTTACGTTGAAGACATACAGAGACTTGCGCATCCAGTACAACAACAAATCAAATCAAATCAAATCAAATCATATTTTATTTGTGAAACATAGGTTTACAATTGTTGGTTATAGACAAATATAATAGTACGCTATGTTTTGTCATTTAGACATACAAAATATTAGGCAGATACCAATTTAATTAAACAAGAAAATAATCAGTATAAAATGTCAATTTAAATACATATTAGAATAATTAGAATTGTCAAATTGTGTATATCAATAATAACATAATAGTAATCGACATACATTATTAAAATTTAATTATATCGTTAAACAACTCGTCAACAATAGGTAAATGCGACCAAATTAACTGAATAGGGAAATCATAAATTGTTAGAATAAGATTTACAATTATGATTGTGAAATTAGTAGCAATAGTACAATAATATAATTAAATTATCTTAATAATTATTAAAATTTAGTGTATCATTTAAAAATTCGTCAACAGTATAATAACATTTGTCAATTAACATTTTTTGAAGTACTGTTTTTAGTTTATTTACTGGCATCATTTTTATTGTAATAGGGATTTTATTATATATTCGAGGAGCTATGCCAAAGAAGCTCTTGTACATCAGTGAGGTTTTACATTTTTGATGACATAGTTGATTGAGATATTGAGCACGTATAGTTCTTTTAACAGTCGCTAACATGGTAAACAAATGTAAGTTCTTTATTACAAACAATGTAGTTTCCAGAATATATAGCGCTGGTAGTGTCAACAAGTTCAGTGACTTAAAATAGGGTACACAACTATCTGTAGTTTTAAGACTGCACATTGATCTAATGCAACGCTTTTGCATCCTAAATAATGTTTCTCTATCGGTCGATTGTCCCCAAAAAACAACACCATATCGTAAAGTCGACCCAACTAGTCCATGATATGCCATTAATAAAGTCTCCATGTTTACTTTCTTGGATAATTGGAAAAGTAGATAAGCTGATTTATTTAAGCGCTTACATAGATTTTCCACATGGAGTTTCCAATTCAATTTATTATCAATAAATACCCCTAGGAACTTATAATTTATAACCTCTTCTATCAAGCAATTATTATATGTAATAGACGTAGCTGGATTTACACGTCTTTGATGGAAATGCATTATCTTAGTTTTATTTAGATTAATAACCAAATTATTTCTACCAAGCCAGTTTATTATATCTTGTAGACAACTATTGATTTCATCTTGATAATTATCAGGATTTGTGCATTTAATAATTGCAGTGCTATCGTCAGCAAAAAGGACCATTTTATGCGCTATAGCTTTTGGAAGATCGTTGATATATATCAAGAACAATAACGGTCCCAATACACTGCCTTGTGGCACGCCGTATTTTATGTGTTTTGCTTTAGATATATAGAAAGTTTCTATTTTACTTTTGGAGCATAATCTGGAGATTTCTGTACATTGACTTCTGTCGCTTAGATAAGACTCTAGTAGTTTTAGGACATTCCCTCTTATGCCATAGCCTTGCAATTTCTGTAGTAGAATCTTATGATCCACATAATCGAAGGCTTTAGTCATGTCTGTATACACAGCACATATTGGAGTACTTTTGTCTATAGATGTCATAATATTATATAAAAAGTCAAAAAGTGCCATATTAATTGTAGTATTTCGCCGAAATCCTTTTTGTTCGGTACAGAATAATTTATATTTTTCAAAATAATCGTAAATACTATTATAAATTACTTTCTCTATAATTTTTGAAAATATAGATATTTTTGCGATAGGTCTGTAATTTTTTATTTCTGTTTTACTGTTTCCCTTAAAAAGCGGCTTAATAATAACTTTTTTTAAATCATTTGGAAATAAACCGTCGGTAATGCAATGGTTGATAATATATGCTAGGTGTGGCGCTATGATATCCTTAACATATTTAATTACTTTTGTGGATACACCATCGTGTCCAACAGTATTCGTGTTTTTTAATTGGTTTATTATTTGTATTATGTCAATATATGTAACAGGCCTCATAAATATAGATTGAGATGATATATTTTGAAAATCATTTTTATTAATAGTAATGTCAGTGTGAATGTTATGTTCAATTATGTCAATAAAATAATTATTAAATTCATTTGCAATGTCAATGGGATCTGTGATAGTCAAGTTATTTTGTTCAATAGATAATATGGATTCTTGTGGAAGACGTGATTGATTTTTATTGATGAGCTGCCAGGCTGCTTTTGATTTGTTTTTCGAAATCTGTACAAAGTGACAATTTTGCGATTTCTGAGTTAGTTTTATAATTTTCCTATATCTAGATGAGTACCTTTTAAAAGCGATTTTGTTTTTTATATTAGGGTTTAACCTATATTTCCAAAGTAGTTTTCTTTGCTTTTTGCTGCATATTTTTATCCCCTTAGAGATCCATTTAGATTTGGTGTTTGTTTTTATAGTAATATATTTTTTTGGAAAGCATAATTTATACAATAGTAGAAATTCTTTCATGAAACTCTCAAAGCATTTATTTGCATCCATAGCGTTATAGACTTGCGCAAATGATAGACAAGTGAGATAAGATTTAAATTTTATGAGGTTTTCTTTAGATATATCTCTCTTAATAGATTTCCAAAATTTTAGTTTGCATGTTTTTTTTATAGGGACTTTCAATATTTGGGATGTGTGGTCAGAAAGAACGAGATCTATTACTTCAGCTCTACAGTCCTTGTGATAGTTGTGCGCAAAGTTATCGATGCATGAATTGCTGATCAATCTAGTAGGTGTATAAATAGCAAGTTTTAAGTTGTACTGCTGTAGGAAATATTCGAATTCTACCGTCATTTTTTTTCTTTTAAGGACATCAATATTAAAATCCCCGCAGACGATAATATTTTTGTTAGAATAGACTCTAAGTTTATTAAGTATGTTTTCTAATCTCTCATAAAATATAGTACAATTATTTCCTGGTATTCTATATACGCATACGATTATAATATTTTGGGATACGATTTCTATAGCACAGCATTCAAAAAAATTTTTGACCGATTGTTTTG
Organism: Catocala nupta; assembly: GCA_963675205.1. Classification (NCBI taxonomy): domain Eukaryota; kingdom Metazoa; phylum Arthropoda; class Insecta; order Lepidoptera; family Erebidae; genus Catocala; species Catocala nupta. The sequence goes on from OY776106.1 coordinate 6,920,116, forward strand.
CTATATCAGGTATTTCTTTATACTGCAGCCCTACTCTTACAAGAATACATGCCCCTCCACGTTTAACATTTCTCGAGTAGCATGCAGCTAGGTTAAAATTCGGTATTCGTAAGAAATCTTCATACCCAGTTTCGATGAAGTGTTCTGTAATACATAGTATATCTATAGAGGTCCCTTTATTTTGTAACTCTTCTAGTTTTACTACGAGAATGTCCAGCTTGTTAATTAATCCTGCTATGTTTTGATGCAGAACATTCATATAACTATAGAAAAAACTGAGAATTATTGTGTGCTGGCGCATCTGTTAAAGTAAGTGGTTGCCTGCAATGAAAATTATCAATTTCTAAGTGGACGGCAGATTGAACGCTAAGATCTTTAATTAAATCTTGTAGATCGGAGATTATAATTTTTTGACCTATGATATTCAAAGCTCCAGATCGATGATTATAAGTGTCATACGTATAAGGCAAATGTAGGTTTGAGTCTAGTATAAAAGCATAGTTATAGGTCTCGATGTCCATATAGAGTAAGTTATTAAAAGTATCTACTCGACTATTAAACATTAAGTTAGTGTTATTCATGTATTTGAATGTAGGTAAACAGATTATGAAATTAGTATGGCTTAGTAATGTTAACTTGTCTCGAGTAAACTTGACGAGATCTCTATAATTATGTGTTTTGCGAAAGTCTTCCTCACCTATATAAATAATGCAGTAATCAGATTTAGTAAAGTTTTGGAGTTTACCCTCAATGTTGTCTAAAATGTATTTCAATCCACATTTTGGTTTACGATAATGACAAATTTCATAATTGCCTATTTGCCTTTTATCTATTAAGTTGTATAGCCTATTGCATGTTTCACTACTTAAAATACATATCTTGTGTAGCTCCTTTGGGCATGGTGCCGAGGCCGATGACGGGTCATCAAACTTTATGTTTTGTGGGTCGGTTCCAGTATTGTTTATTGAGCTTGAGATGTTTCTATCCTCGTTTCTTGTTGTGTAGATATATTTAGAAGTAGGTATAAATTCTTCCAATGTTTGTGTGTGTTTATTTATACCGTAGTTCTTCTTCCTCGAAATTTTTTTTGGCGTTAAATTATTTTGTTTAATTGGACTACTAGTAATTTTTTTTAATAAATTGTTTTTATTTAATAATTCTTCATTATTTTTCTTTAGTTTACAATTTTCTATTGAAAGTAATTCAATTTCTTCGTTGGCGCTATTTAGTTGTGATGTTAATTCTTCAATCTTGTCTTTTAATATTTTTAATTGTTGAGAATTTTCGTCGTGTTCTGATATATCTGGGACAGAGTTTGTAGTGGAATTCAATGTTTGAGAAATTATATCGCTATCGTTTTGAATGTCTGGGTCTGAACGTGTTCGGGTACGGCGAAAAGTAATATTCTCCAAGAAATTCATATTAATATATTATCGATTCCACTTAAAATCCAAACAATTACTGTGGTATCCCTTAGGTATTAAGCGATAATCCTACCGAAATATTTTGTTACTCTGGCAACCCTGTTGACAGTTTCTTGTTTAGCTTTTCACCGCTAGGTGACGTTAGTGACAATTTTTGTAGTTCAACTATCGGCCGCACGACGTGAGAACGGCAGTAGTTGTTATTGAATTACGTACGCTGTAATGTATCTATTGACCACTAGGGGCAATAATGTCACTAGTTGTATGATTTTGAATTTTAATATTTTTCATAACGTAATTTTATGTTCGTACACTGTATTAATTACATTATTTAATGTTTTTCTAAGGATCGTTGGATTTAGTGTAGAATGTTATATAAGTCACTGCACAACTGTTGTTTGATATATTGTTTTATACACTGTTTATTAAGTTTATTGCACTATTATCACTCGATCTAAGAGGAGTTTTATAAGTTCGTTTACACTTGTTTAAGTCAGGCACCAACAATATCACATAGAGTTTATAGTTTTTACAGTTATTTTAATCACTTTTGATAACTTAATTTACTTTATTAACTTATAAATATATTATTAATCACGGAGGTAATGACGTTTTGTCAAACGAAAAACAACGCGTTCCGGGTGCTGGTGGGGATGCCGCGTGTTTGCAGCGCGTCTGGAATGTTTGCGGATGCAAACATCGATAGTTTTTCTGCCATCATGCGCAAGCGATGTACCTCTTTACTACGTCGGGTACGCGCCAGCCCCAACATCATCCTGAAAACGCTGACTGACCTGTGGGACTCTCCGATCCTGGAACACTAGATACGACTGCATACAGTCAAGTAGATGGCTTCTTTGGGTCGAACAGTCCGAACCGGTCAGGTATTAGATGTAGGTACTACTAACACTAGATGTAAGTTCAACTGTTACTAACCTCCTATGGAAATAAAAATTATTATTATTCTCTTTATTTCTATTTTTTCTAATTATTACATTTTTAAATATAAATATAAAAACTATACATATTTAAAAATATAAAAACTGAAATGACCCACCGACATCGGGAACAAGGTCCAAGCTGCCGGTGGTTAGGGCCCCAAAGAGAGGAATCTCCTCACAATACGCGCCGTGTCGAGTAGTACTGCCTTTTGGATCAAGGCTTGATCCAGCCATCTAACGCGAGCCTCTGCAGGTGGTGGTCGAGGCTCTTAGGTATTAAACCATTGACTGTAATGACTATCGGCACAATGATCGCCGAGTCCACACGCCACATGTCGACAATCTCGTGAGCTAGGTTCAAGTATTTCAACTCTTTTTCTTTTTCAGCTTTCACAAGATTCCCGTTATGTGGAATGGTGACATCGATGATCATTGCTCGTCGTTCCAATCAGTCTATCAGCACAATATCTGGCTTGTTCGCCACAATTGTCCTATCAGTGATGATAGACCGATCCCAGTACAAAGTAGCACGACCATTTTCGAGAACTGGATCGGGCACATACCTGTAATACGGCACTTCAGATTCCACAAGGTCATACTTCAAAGCAAGTTGCTGATGGACAATCCTGGCTACTTGGTTGTGTCTATGCAAATACTCTCCATTGGCAAGACGAGAACAACCGGAGATAATATGTCTGAGAGATTCTCCGGGCTGGTGACATGCCCGACATATGTCAACCGTCCCATCCTTCAAGATATATCTCCGGTAGTTGTTCGTCATAACAACTTCGTCCATAATTGCACAGACAAAACCTTCGGTCTCAGCGAAGAGATCGCCAAATCGTAGCCAGGACACCGATGACTGAAAATCTATGTCGGGCCCATTCAGGGCCCGGAAAAAGCGTCCATGCAGCTCTTTTCCTTTCCATACATCCCTGCGCTCGTCAGTTCCAAGTATAACAGGTTTGCGCCAGTTCTCTTTAGCCAGAGCAAGCGGGGTAAAGCCCGTATCCACTGCTACTACATCGCGATGCACGCCCACATCGGTTCGAAGAAAATATTCTCTGAGATTGCACACCTCACGGTTGTGGAGGGTCTTGGCATTTAAAAAACCGCGACCCTCACACTTCCGCGGGATGTACAATCTCATCACCGAGGAGCGCGGGTGGTGCATTCGGTATGCAGTCAACAGTGTACGGACCTTTCTATCCAGGGCATCTAATTCCGTTTGTGTCCATCTGAGTATGCCAAAGGAGTACATAAGGATCGGCATGGCCCAACCGTTACAGGCGCGCACCCTGTTGCCGCCTGGCAAAAGACTTTTCAGTATTTTTTTCAAGCGGCTAAAGAAGCGCTCCTGCAACGCCCGTTTCATACCATCCTCAGTGATACTTAATGCCTGTGACATACCCAGATATTTATAGGTTTCATTTGCAGAAAGAGATCTAAGTCTAGTGAAATCTGAAAGTTCAATGCCATCAGATTCCAAAACCCTGCCTCGCTTTACATACATAACTGCACATTTGTCAACACCAAACTCCATCCTGATGGAGTTACTGAAGTTTTCAGTTACCTTAAGTAACGCTGTCAGTTGGGGTCTGGTGGGGGCAAATAGTTTTAAGTCATCCATGTAAAGAAGGTGAGATATAACTTGACCATCTCTCCGCAATCGATAGCCTAGCCCTGAACTCTCAAGTAAAGTACTAAGAGGGTTCAGTGCTAGACAGAACCATAATGGGCTCAAACTGTCGCCCTGGAATATACCTCGCTTGATCTTGAGAGATACACCGCTTTCCCCGATCTGGTGACATCCTGGATAGCGTAAAACCGTTCTCCACTGCCACATACATGACTTCAAGAAAGTGCAAAGAGTTGCATCAACTTTATACAACTCCAGCACCCTCAAGAGCCATGTATGTGGTACAGAGTCATAGGCCTTCTTATAATCTATCCAGCATGTCGCAAGATCTTTCCTAAGGCGGTGTACTTATTGACTGATGGTCATGTCAATCAGGAGTAGCTCTTTAGTACCACGGGCCCCACTTCTACATCCATTTTGAGATACAGACATGATGTTGTTTTCTGTAATATGTAATGAAAGTTTAGATCTCAAAATGGATGTAAGAAGTTTATAGACCGTCGGTAGGCATGTTATCGGTCTATATTTTTTTGGGTCCGTGACACTACCTGATTTGTTGAGCAGATGGGTGGTGCCAGTGGTCAAAAAGTCAGGCAGCGATCCTGATTCTAAAGATGACTGGAATAGGGACGCCAAGCATGCATGTGCACTGCGGAACCATTTCAACCAGAAGTTGTGCAGTCCGTCCGGTCCCGCTGCTTTCCAATTTGGTAACGAACGAACCGCACAAGAAACATCTTCTGGTTGTATGTTAATTGGCTGCATTTGTGGTATAGTGTCACATGTCCGCCAAACATCCCCAAACCAATCCTTCTCTTCGTGATCGACGGGTGTCGACCAGATACTACGCCAAAAAGCAGTCGCGGCTTCTGTATCTGGTAGACAACCATCCCCACTAGAATCAGGTTGCTCCCACCTTCTGTACACCCACCTTTCATCTCTCTGGAATTCACGATTTTGGAAATATCGGTCAGCTCTTTTTTTGTAGCGTCTCACTCGGCTTGCCCACGCACAAATTTTCTGCTTCAGAAAGTCGATGCGTTCTGTAACCCGGGTGACATAATCTTGGGGACATACGTCAGACCCTGCGAACGCCCGAGTCACATAACGCATCACTCTCGGTCGTGTATTACCCTCCCTGAAACAGATATGCTTGCCGATGAGTGCCCTGGACTTAGCGATACGACGCTCAATCCTGCACTGCCACGCTGGCATAGTATTTCTGGGTCGAGCAGCTGGCTTTATGTCTGGATTTTTAATACCAGCCACTCGACATGCCGCAGCAGCCGCACAGTACAAGATTGAGTGTAAATCGCTAAGACTTTCACTGTCCACTAAATAAGCAGGCAGTAATGAGTCCAAGGCACACACCAGCGCTAAATTCTTTTTGTGCATAGGCAACCTTGGTAGACGTGATCTATTTTCTGAATAGACGGCCCGATATTCCCGCAATGTGCATTCCAAAGTACTCCTTAATTGTTCATTGTACTGGGTACTTACGTGTGTAGCCCTGCTATCCACCTCTTCACTAATATTATTATCATTTGGCCTCGATGCTTCATGAAGTCTTTGAGGCATTATCTGGATAGAAGAAGTGACAGGAGGGCTACTTCGTACGTCGGAGCGTAGCCTCTCAAGTGCGGCATCGTCCAGCAACCTGCAACGCTGGATGGCACGCACTTGGTCCGACAGTCTTTGAGCCGAGACGTTGACGGCCGGTTCCAAGTCCTGAAACAGAGGCAGCATTCGATCACGGTACGCACTGAGGTTGATTCCCTCCTCTGTTGCCACAAAATATGCCCGCATGACATTTTCATTCATAGATTTAGTCCACTTCATGCGGCGCACATTACCACCGACAGCGGAGACCCTGTTCGAGGCCGGTAGGTCTCGGGGTCCCAAGCAGGACGGTGGCCGGCGTCTCCCCCGCCGACTTACAGGTGGTGGCGACGTCGGCGGGGAAAAATACTCGTCGCTCGAAGGGCTCGACACCTCCTTGCACGTCGGGGTCGCAGGTGCAGGTGCCGACGGCTGCGAGGTGGAGCTGAGCGACGGGTCCGGTGATGGTTTTAGTGCTGCGGCTCTCCTGGCTCTTGTTATCATGTCATTTTATTTCGATTTGATTTGATTGCTGTATTATTTGTTTTATTATGCATTTTTCTTTTTGACGTTTATTGTCATCTTGATGTGTTTTCTTATTTTATTTCTTTATGGGTATGGGTATGTTTTTTATTGATACTATTATATAGGTAGATAATGTAAATTTGGAGCTTTATTTATTAGATATTATAGATTATGTATAATTCTAATATAATAGGAAAATAAATTAATTAATTTTTGTACACGAAATGACATGTAACTTGTCTGATGTTGCCAGATTATAAGAAGTTATTAAATAATAATAACAATAATAATCATCACAGACAGGACTGTTGTGGCCAACAAACCTGACATTGTGGTGATAGATCGATCAGAGCGCCGCGCATTGATTATCGATGTCACTATTCCGCATGACGGCAATCTCGCGAAAGCTGAAAAAGATAAGCAAATTAAATATCTCGATTTGGCTCGCGAGGTTGTCGACATGTGGGACGTTGATTCGGCAATCATTGTGCCGATAGTCATATCTGTCAATGGTCTAATAGCCAAGAGCCTCGATCACCATCTAAAGAGGCTCGCGTTGGGTGCTTGGATCAAGAGTTTGATGCAGAAGGCAGTGCTTTTAGATACAGCACGCATTGTGAGGAGGTTCCTATCTCTGGAATCCTAACCACCGGCAGCTTGGACCCTGTTCCCGATGCCGGTGGGGTACCATATATTTTATATTTTTAAATGATATGTATTTTATAGATATATGTATATTTAAAAATGAAAAATGTATTGAAAATATTTAAATAAAGAGAATAATAATAATATGGTAATCCATATTATCTGAATTCTTTGAACAACTTTCTTGTGGCCTATAATGACTTGATATAGGTGGTTAAGATAAGATAAGATAAGATAATATTTATTTGTTTGATCATGGTATACATAAGAATGCAAGATAGTATAAACAATAAAGTCCATGCATGTTCAGCCTCATACTGTGGCATACAAATACAAAGATAAAGATAACGCTATCGTCATTGTAACAAAAGAATAATATATAAAACAAAAAATCGCCAGAAGTTAACATTCCAATTACATAGTTATCTCAAGCTAAAAATTATATAAATGTACATAAAAATTGTATGTTAAATCACAAATTACCTAGATAAAAAGTCAGTTTGATTATTAATTTAAATAAAATGTCAAGTATGATTACAAATTAAAATGTCATTGTCATGTTCATAATATCCAAAATTATATAATAATATTATGAATAATAAAATGTCATCGAAATATTTAGTATTTTTCATTCAGAAAGTCTGTTACATTATAATAAGCCTGTTCTATTAAGAAATGTTTAACTTTTTGTTTAAATGCAGTAATACTTAGGTCTTTCCATGTATTCGGTAATTTATTATAAATCAATGGAGCCATGCAGAAGATACTTTTGCGCATGAGTGCTGTTTTTGATTCATGTAAACAGAGTTTGCTATTATTCCTCCTATTTCTAGGAAACATATCTGAGACACGAGGAAATAAATGCGGATTCGACTTTACAAAGACAGTTGTTTCTAATATGTACAGGGAGGGTAATGTTAATATTTTATATTTTTGAAAGAAAGGTTTACAGGTGTCTCTTTTTGTTAGTTTAAATATGGCTCTAATACAGCCTTTTTGTGCCTTGAAAGCTATTTCATTATCCGTACTATGCCCCCAGAATATAACACCGTACCTAAGAACTGAATCTGCTAATCCATGGTAGGCTGTCACCAAAGCATCTGTATTAAGAACGGTGGATAGCTTAAATAGAGCATAAGCTGTTGTGCTTATTTTTTTACTAAGCCACTCAATATGAGGCTTCCAATTGAGTTGTTTGTCAATTATAAGTCCTAGAAACTTTGTGGTTTGGGTTTCATCAATAGTTATATTATTTAAATTAATATCAATATTTATGCCTAGTGTCCGTTGATTAAAATGTATAACTTTGGTTTTATAAAGATTATTTTTCAAATTATTATTATTTAACCATGTCATAATAGATTCTAATGAATTATTAATGTCCTGTTCGTATGTCAATATATTTTTACTTTCTATTGTCAAAGTACTATCGTCCGCAAACAAAGTAATTGGATTTTCAGTGACTTTAGGTAAATCATTGATATAAATTATGAAGAGCAAGGGTCCTAGCACGCTGCCTTGAGGTACCCCGTATATTACTCCACGTTCATTTGACCTATATGTCTCTTCTCGGTTAGTTACTACATTAATATTACTTATTTCTGTAATTTGTTTGCGGTTTTGTAAATATGATTTTATTAAGTCAAGTATATTACCTCTAATACCATATTTTTCTAATTTTGCTATAAGGGAACTGTATTGGACACGGTCAAAAGCTTGCGACATATCACAGAATATAGCACAAACTGGATTTCTCTTGTCCACATTTACTATGACTCTATGTAGGAAATCGTAAATTGCCATATTAATGTTTTTATTTTTTCGGAATCCCTTTTGTTCGTCAGTTAATATTTTGTTTTTTTCTAAGTAATTATGTATTTCCTTGTACATATATTTTTCGTAAACTTTAGATATAACAGGCGTGAGTGCTATGGGCCTGTAGTTTTCGACAAGTTCCCTATTTTCTTTTTTATGTAGTGGCTTAATAATAGTTTTTCCAATGCATCTGGGAATACACCTTCACTAATACTGAGGTTAATTAGATAACTGAGATGTTTGCATATATCTCCAGCAACAGCCTTAAGGATCTTGGTGGAAATATCATCATAACCTACGCTGTTTGTATTTTTTAATGAAACAATAATATTTCGTATATCCACAGGCGTGCTGGTTCTATCAATGATCCTGTGTTTATTGTGCCTTCGAGATTTTGAGTAGTGCTTTCTTGGACTTCTTTGCAGGGAGTTTTAGGGTCTTCATTTAGGGGTCAATATTGGAACGGAAAATTCAAAGTTGTAGCTTGTGATGTGGATGGCATTGTCAATGGATCGCTACTCGGAACTGTATAAAGCGGTGGTAATATTTGAGTTGTACTGCTTTGTTTTGATGTAGAATTATTCAAGGTAGAGAGATTTTCAGTTGGTGGTAAGACTTCTTTAGTTTTTTTTAGTAGGTCTTCAATCTTTAAAAGAATGTTTCACGGTACTTTTAGGTGGTAATGCTGCTATTACCACTTAAAATAACTGTGAAACATTCTTTTTCGTCCGAGTTTACTTGCTGGTACACTGATTTTTCGCCTTTAGCTGCTGGTACCTTGTTTTCTTTCGGATTAAAAAAAAAATGCAGTATCATCCATATTAAAAATTCGATGAGGTTCAACCAAAATATTTGTGTAATTGTTTTCTTCAAGATAGGTGCTGACTTCTTTAAACGTGACGTATGACGTTGTGACTGAAGCTCTGGATGAAGTTGAATTTTGAGGCTGTCTAGGGATAAGCTCTGGGTGCCGTGTTAAAAAACTCTTGTACCATCTTTTACAAGGCCTCCCATCTTTAAAAGGAGTTTCTTAATTCAAATGATCAACATTTTTTTCACACTATCTTGTAAATTCTCTTTGCCTATTGGGAATCTTTGTTTCACCATTGCTTTAGCCCACTTTACAAGCAAAGCTTCAGTATTATCTGAGATATAGCATGTTCTTTCCATTTTTCGTTTCATTGGTGTCTTACCCTTTACTTTATTCAGCAGAGTTACCCTAGGTACCCCAAATGTTTTTGCCGCAGTTGACGTTGTAACTCCATTTCAGCCACAGAGTAACGAAACATCTGTCCTTTTATTGACGGCATAATTATCAGTCTGGAACAATAGAACCAATAATTGACATCATATATACCCCAATAATAGACACCCTGTCTACCTTTAGTTAAAGTGATCCAAAATTGTTGATATCTCTACAGTAATCTTTTCATTGGGAATAGAGTTCAAAATCGTACCGAATATGAAACATGTTAATAAATAATATGAAATATGTTAGGACATAAGAGTTTAATATCTTGAAACACCAATGGATGACACGCCTGTCATCTATTAGATATTCATTATTTTTGGAACTAATAGTAGTCATATCATAATTTGTCAGAAAAATATTAAGTAGCAAACACAAGAAAAGCACGTTTATCACTACCTCAACTTATCAATTGATACGTTGACAAATGAGTAAAAAGTATTTTTAAATAAATATCGATTCAAAAATTACCTTCAAATTTCGGCGACCTTAACCTAAAAAATAAGAAATCGCGGAACGCGTGCTCACTCCGTTACATGATTGACAACGACTGACGACATTTTGAAATTTCGTTTAGAAACTGTTGGGAGTTTTTGTGAACAATTCATAGATGGTGCTAGGTGTCCTATGATATTGTAATAAGAGTCATTTTACTAAAATTGTTTTTAATACAAGAACATTTATTCGTAGGTGTCATCCTTTAGGTCACTGTCTGGCATTAGTGACTTTACCTTAAATGAAATTAAAAAAAAAAATTGTCTTTATTTTTTTTTAATTACGGTGCCTAGGTATTTTACATTATTGGTTTCATGGATAGTAGGACAATTACACAAGGGCACTGACAGATTGTGGTAGGAGAGACGACAATGGTGTGCGTATATATAAGTGTTAGTTACAGTGAATTAAATTTTGCGCATAGAAAAATGCATGTATTTAGTCTTGTCAGCTTTTAATGTTAAAAGGTTATTATTTTACCAGGTATAGACAATATTAAAGCCAGACTGGGCGCTCTCGTATAATTCGTTGGTAGTTTTTGCGGTACAAATTAGGGCGGTGTCATTAACAACGCGTTTAGGGTGCTGATGGGGCTGCCACGTTTCTGTAGTGCTTCAGGGATGTTTGCAGAAGCCCGCGTAGATTGCTTTTATACAGTAATGCGTAAGAGATGCGCATCCCTGGTACGGAGGGTGCGTGGCAGCACCAACATCATCCTAAAAATGATCTCAAGCCGGCTGGATTGCGCGATCGTTAACCGGTGCTGCAAAATTTCTGCTGGACCTGCAGCATAGTGTAAGATGTGTCTTAGTTTTTCCCATTTTATTATTTGTATTTTATTTATTTGTTCATTGTTTGTGTATAATTTAGATAACTAACATAGTTATAAGTCAAATTGTTACTAACACTATGAGTTAATGTTACTTGAATAAATAATTTTATTATTATTTTATTATTATTATTAGCATAGGATATTATCTTTCCATGTTCTAAGGTAAGATTACATAGGTCGTTAATGTATACCAGGAAGAGCGTAGGAGCTAGAATACTTCCCTGGAATTTTTCATCATGGCTTACGACATTTCCTATTTTAATACATTGGTGCCGATTGCTTAAATATTCTGCAAAAATTCTCAGTTGCGTATCCCTTATAACAAGAGCCTCCAATTTGTTTAGCAGTGAAGAAATTGAGATAGTGTCAAATGCCTTGGCAAGGTCAAGGAAGATCCCTAGGGTCTGATTACCTTAGCCGAGTTCACCAGCGATAAAATTTGCTAAATTATGCACCGCGTCAGCTGTTGATAATTTATTTCTAAAACCATATTGCGCAGGTGAAAGAAAATTATTATGTTCTAGATAATTAACTAATCTAATGTTTATAATTTTTTATAATTTTTTTGATATTGAAGGGAGAATCAATGTAAGTCTATAGTTGGTAACTAGGTCTTTACTTCCAGATTTAAAAACAGGAATAAATACCGCCTGTTTCAGGCATGTCGGAAAGATCCCTTCAGAAAGGCAGAGGCGAAAAATATACGATAGTGGAGGTACCAGAATGTGCTTAAAGCGCTTAAAAATCTTATTACTTCTGTTATCCCAACCGATAGCGCAATTGTCACGCATACCTAAGATGACTCGCTCTATTTCGCTTTCATTAGTGTCCAGCATAACAAAAGATTTTAGACTAAGATTGTTACTTGCTTTTTGAAGAGGTGTAGAATGGCTACTAGTTCGTTGCAGAGTCCGTTCGGCGAGATTTTTACCTACGTTCACAAAATAATTATTTACCTTGTTAGTTGACAGAAGTGGCATAGTATTAGTATCCAATAAACTCGAGTTTGATTCACGGTGTTTTGAAATATAAGTGACGTTTTTAATATGTTTCCAAATTTCTTTAATATTATTATCTGCTCTATGCAATATATATTTATCGTAGATAATTTTTAATTTCTTCAAGAGATTATTACATATGTTTCTGTACTTCTTGTATGTTGTTTGAAGCGCTAAATAATCTGGAGATCGTCGAGCGCTCTGATGGAGTTAGTCTCTATGTCTTATACTTCGAACTAGACCAAGGATAATCCAAGGTTTGATATTGCAATACTTCTTTTTTATAACAATTGTTGATGTGTTTTGTAATATTGCTTGTTGGACATTCTGTATCAAATACGATAAAGATACATTAGCATCAGCACTATTGTAAACTGGGCTAAAATCAATATTACGTAAATCATACTCGAGTTTGTTTACATTTAAATTAGTCTTTGTTGTAGGTTAATTTTGCCTAGGTAGCGTTAAATTTACAGCATGTAGGATAGCGTGATAGTCAGTAAAAGTAGAATTAGTAACAAGCGTGCTAGATGATAAGCTGGATTTGATCATTATATGATCGAGACAGGAACCGCTCTGATGCGTAGGTAATGTGTGCGTGGGGAGAAGCTCATGGTATGAGCACAGATTAAGGTAATATTGCGTTCCTGTATCATGATGCTTAGATCTGATATTTATGTTTATGTCACCTGTTAGAATAATATTTTTAAAAGCTTTAAGCGTTTGCAGAGTCTGATTTAGGGAATTGTGAAAGGCGTCTAAAGGAGATGGCCAGTAAATTTATGAGACTGTGCCCCAGAATATACAGATATCAAATATATGATAATTGACAGTTAAGACTTTTAATATAAATAATTAAAAAGGTTCATCAAGCAAAGCAGATCTGGACAAAACTTATGAAGGTTGAAAATTGATATTTTACCACTCCGATATCCTCATAATTCCATAATGTATTATAGCTATGCACCATAATCAAAACATATAGATTATGTACCATTTTTGCTAAAAAGACATGACAAGACTAGTAGTTTTTTAGTTGGTTAAAACAGAGCTATCTACAGTTACCATAGTTTTGTTTTGTAGGGTTAGTGTTACAATAAAAATAAAACAATGAACATTGTTTTTATGCATTTAATCATCTAATGTGATAAGAACATTATCTAAAAAATGCAGCTGGCGGAACAATATGTGCCTGGTATCTCGCCCATCCCAAGTACCACAGAATTGTCATAATGTGTGCACAACATCCAACAGTCTGGTTGCCAGAAACACAATTACACCAATATCCTAATATTGCATCTCTATGTTCACCTTGATTAGAGGGTTGCTCATCATAAAATATGTATGTATAAAATTTACGTCTCGATGTATGTCTTGATTTGATACGACCTCTTAATAAAACAGGAGGATGATTACCACCTACGTGCAATACAAGTTCCTCAGAAAACTCGAGATCAGGACATACTTCAACTTCATAAACCTCTCTGTATCTGATGTGTTCGCCATAATATGAGTGGGCCTGCTGAACTTAATAGGGTCCCAAAGAAATTAGTTTCAAATCATTTACATTGAGGTGTGGAAATCTGTTAAGTTCAGGCAGACTTTCATCTATATTTCTTAATAAAACTCTCCGTCTATTTAAATTGATTGTCTCTATAAACTGACCTAAATAATTAGGCATATTTAGCCTCGAAGTTGCTATTTGAGCAAATTATCCTGCATTATATGGGTTTTCTATCAATTTGTCAAACCTATTTATTAGAACCGCTGTAATTCGAAAATCCTCCATCATGTGAGTCGAAGCCAAATTAAAAAATACATTTCTAAATAGCTTATAGTCACGCTTAAACCTGCCATTAACTGTTTCAACAACCCATCTGCATAGAGTAACACATCCGGTTTTGTTGGCTTGTAAGGTACTCAATTGTCTTTCTCCTTCATCTTTGGTCTCAGGTTTGTGTAATGTGAAACCAAGAGCTTCTAAATTAGAAATAGCATCTGTAAAGCCACGGTTTAATATAAATACATCATTTTCATTTTCACGGAAATGGTGATGCAAGCTGCCTTCACTAAAAACTAAAAAGTTCATTATTTCTGCATCTGTTTGAGTTGCAGCGAAAGACACAAACACATCTATAATATGTCCATCACAACAGACTACCAAAAATATTAAATTCTGAAACTTATGGAGGCTGTATGTCTTTTTTGGTATTTGTAATTGAAACTCTTTTGCACATTGAGGTATGTACCATCACATTGTACAATAGCCCACCTAATGATCACTGGAATTAGACTGAGAATTTCCAAACAACTTATTAGGTATAATAGTGTTTCTTTCTGCTACTTCTTGTCGAGATATGTGAGACACTCCAATGTACAGTGGAACAAAATGATCACTAAGGCTCTTTCTAACAAGATTCATTTTGTACTGTAATGTTGATTTAGGAATTGTGAAAAGGCTAGATATTCTAGCATCACTATCACCAGTCCTATATTTTATCATAAGTATTGCTAATGCAGTTTTTGATTTCTTGGAAACCACCGAATTATATAATAGCATACGTTGTATACGATATATATTTCCATAAATTCTTTAGTTGAGCGGCCTGTCCAATAGTGACATAAATGATTTGCCATTGTTTCTACATTTTCGAAATCAAGAATATTTTCCTCAGTTCTACTGTCTAAAAGATTTTCAATTTGATTGGCTGTAAAAGAGTTACATAATCTTGTATTTTCTAACAACATTTCCTAATCATTGCACACCAGATGTTCATCACAAACTCTGGCACTCCGAGGTACAAAAAGCTTATGATCAGCGAGCAACATTGCTTTAATAATAGTAGGCACTATACGACTTGCACTATGTTGACACCCATCAAAGACACATCTTCTAGATATGTTGGCACAGCGTTTATAATTCGGCAACACAATTGTGGAAAAATATTGCACATTTCTAATCACTGGTCCAGTAGGAAGAGGTGGTGGAATTGGTATTTCAACTTCTTGACCTTGTGCGTTTCCTTTTAATTTATCTCACATTATCCATAATATTTATTTGTGCTACTTCTCTACTAACTAAATATAACTGTCAAAAACTAGGTAAACGGCTATGTCCATCTTCCATATAAACTTCGGCCTAAAGTGAACATTCCTGCAATACACATAAAATCATAGTCTACTAAAGCACAAAGAACAATGGCGAAATAATAGTTGATGGAATTATTAAGCGTCTAGAAAAGTCTTCCTTATGAATGAAAATTAAATAATTTCGTAAGTTTTTTCAATTATGCTCAAGACCTGAGTAAGTCTGAAAACAAAATGCGTTATAATAAAAGTGTATTTGATTAATTAATATTGTACTGTCAATACAAATGGTGTTGCCACGCATTTTGAAACTGAAAAGACTTAACGTCAGTTTTTTTTGTATTTACATATTTTGTAATTATATTTACGTCTACGACACTTAAAAAAGAAACGTATATATTTTTCCAAACATTACACGAGTGGTAATAATTAAATAATAAAATAAAATCACAAGAATTCTTTAAACTTAAATCAAGTCTGGCAATAATCGGGCACGCCACGATCGTGGCGGTAAGTCCCGTTTTTGAGGAGTGGCTGGAGAGGCGGCATGGCGCCCTCACTTTCCGGCTGACACAGGTTCTGACTGGCCACGGTTGTTTTGGCCGGTTCCTGTGTCGTATACGCCGGCAAGAGACGCCCGGTTGTCACCACTGCGGTGACTGCCGCGACGTTGTAGAGGACACGGCGCTGCACACTTTGGCGGTTTGCCCCGCCTGGGCATCGCAGCGCCGTGAATTGATCGCGGCAGTCGGATCGGTTGCCCTCTCGCGCCCGGCCGTAGTTCAGTCTATGGTCCGGAGTGAGAGGTCGTGGAACGCCGTCGCCTCCTTTTGTGAGGAAGTAATTTCCATCAAGGAGGCGGCGGAGCGGGAGAGGGAGCGTTTAAAGCCTCTCCCCAACCGCAGAGCCGGGCGCCGGAGGGCGCTAGACGACCTCCAGCCACCCTGAGGTTTGACCTGGGGGTGGCGGGCTTTGTGGGCATGCCCGCCCTCCGTTCAGTACCAGGTCCGAGAGGCGGCGTGCGTGTTCCCACGCGCGCCTCTGTTTCGAGTCCGTCTCCCCTCTTTTTAGAGGGGGTCAGTAGGGTTTACTAGTGGCGTTAAGAAGTGCCTATTATGGGTAGGTCTCTTTGTGTAGTGGCCTGCCGTTTCACACGGCGGGCCGTAACCTCGGCGGGGTCGCGACCGCATGCGAAAGCGATTCGCGCGGCCCCGTCGATAGTGGTTTTGTCGAGGAACACCGTGGTAGGTTTAGTCGGTATTCCGGGAGGTACTTTACTATTATTTCCATCTTTCTTTTACCCCGGCGAGTCCGACATAATCCCTCCGCCCGCCCCCGCGGAGGGATATGCGTCATTGCATTCCCCCAAGTAAAAAAAAAAAAAAAGTCTGGCAATAATGACAACGGAAATCGTCTGTTGACAATTCACAAAGACGACATCTTGTTATTTGTTGTTCGTTCGCTGTTTGAACCTGCGTTACGTCTTTGTGTTTTCTTATGATTTCGATGATTTTACTTGACCTGGACTGCTTATGGACTGTGACTACTCTTAGATTTCTCCACGTGACTTGTGCTTGCCTACGGATTCCGATTACGTGCTTTGTACTACGACCACTTGCTGTGATTACTTCATTTGGACGCCGATTCTGCCTTATACTTTGGATTTTGTTGTATGTGCATCGATTTGATGATGACGATGGGAAGTCGTGTAAGGCCTACACGCATAACGTGAAACATCATTAAAACAGAAGGAGAACAATTCTGACATCATTCTCAGAATTTGGCAGATGCATTGGTAGGCCAATAAAGCCAAAAAGATATTTGAACATGATTCTCCTATTTAACATGTAAATAATAAACCATTAACAAAATACAAACATTGGAATAGTTCATCACGCCAAATCAAATTCTTGAATCACAATAATTATTTTATATATTATTATATAATATTTGTTTTATATATCCATTGTAGATTTTGGAGGAAGACTATGTTTGTGAGGCATGTAGAGACCTCGCGTTTACTGCAATTAATAATAATTTGCACAGAGAAGATTATGGCAATGAAGGTGCAGGACCAAGTACCAGAGGTCGAACAGATGTGTGCCTTGTATGTGGCTGTACAAAGACAGAGTGATAAAATATTAAGAGATAATCCTTCTGAAATGCAACAATCTGTAATTAAGGTTATAGAGAGCAAAGTAGCTCCTCAAGAGGTTTGTATGTTACTTTTACAATTTAAGCTCATATAGCTTAAAATGACAAATAGTGTATGTCAAAAATGCCTTTAAAACTTGAAATCTTTGATAACATTGATCATTTATACTTAATTTTAAAATAGAGAAATAGTTACCCTACTAAATATTAACTAAACTTAAAATGTTAAGTTAAGTTGTTCACATTTAACTATTTTAATTTACTATGATTTATTTATTCTTTTATTTTTAGATATCCTCATCAGACAGTGTATGCCATGCTTGTTGGCTACGTACAAAAAGAGAGGTTATTCGTATGAACCGTCAGGACGAAATTAGACCTCAACTAGATGTATCAAATGATGTGGAACAAGAACAAAATGTGCTGCAACCTGAGACAACACAAAGTATTACTTTACCTGATTACAGACGAGCAGCTAATTCTACTCACACTTGTGTTTTTCTAAATTGTAATAGTACCACATTACATGGTATATCTGACAAGTTACGAGCTACAATTTTGCACAATCACAATTATTATTTTCCAAAATTAACTCGAGTATGTGGTCAACATTTATCAAATAATTCATGGGATACTTTATATAATTCTGAAAATAGTATTCAGACATTTACTATCGAACAAATACAACATGTATTTTCATTTGTAAATGCATTTAGTCCCACTCTTGATTTCGATAATATTGAAGATATGGATGAAAGAGTATTTCAATATTGGATGGGATTATCCAAAGAAGAATTTAATGTTTTACTCGGTGAAGTGCCCCGTATTTCTGAAATAAGTAGTGGAAGCTTAGGACTAGCTGCACTTCTATTAAAAATGAGAACAGGCGATTCTGACGAGAGAATTTCATCATTAGTAGAAGTGCCACGTCGAACATTGGAAACACTAATGAACAATGTGAGGGAGATTTTATGTCAAGATTTTGTACCAAGACACCTTGGAATAAATCATTTAAGCCGTGATGAATTATTGCAGCATAATTTAACCATACCTAGTGGATTATTTGGAGGTGAAAATAGTACTATTGTTATATGTGATGGTACATATATTTACATTAACAAAAGTTCAAACTATATGTTTCAAAAAGACACCTATTCATTACACAAATACAGAAATCTCCTGAAACCTTTTATGATTGTTGCCAGTGATGGATATATTGTTGGTTGTTATGGCCCTTACAAAGCAACTACATCAGACTCTGATATTATGATGGATTTATTTAGCAATGAGAACTGTCCTCTTAGATTGTATTTCAGAGATAATGATGCTTTTATACTAGATAGGGGTTTTAGAGATTGTAGAAGTTTATTAGAGAGATGTGGCTATAGACCATACATGCCAGAATCTCTGTTAGAAGGCGAGCACCAGTTAACCACGGCTCAAGCCAATAGAAGCCGCTGTGTTACAATTTGCAGATGGGTAGTGGAAATGATCAATGGCTACATAAAGAGAGATTTTAAAATTCTTAGAGAAGAATATTGCCATAGGTCACTTCCAAATATGATGCGAAACTTTGAAATAGCTGCAGCTTTATTAAATAAGTTTGGTGTTCGCCTGCAAGACAATGTCTATGCCAACGAGATATTAAGTATAATCAGAGAAAATATGGATTTAGAAAATAATCTGGCTTGTATGGTTGGTGCTTTCAATATGAATAGAAGAACATCCAATTTCGAAAGTATAACAGCAGATCGTAGTAACATATACTTTCCTGTATTAGAATACAAAGACTTAATATTATTCGCCCTGGGAACGTACCAAATACGACAAGCTCGTTCATATTATGGCGAGCATGTACGTTTCCATGGTGGATACAGAATTAAAGTCTGCAATGAGCAATATAATTCCTCTCAATTCAATCTTAGAGGCAGTTCTGATACAACCTTAGTTAGAGGTAAAATAAAATCACGTCATGTCTCTAGAATACAGTATTATGTGTATGTTTTAATAGAAAATAATGTGCCTGGTCAAGCTGGAATTGTAGAGTACTGCTGTAGTTGCTTAGTTGGAAGATGAACTGTCGGTTGTTGCGCACATACCATGACTTTAGTGTGGTACCTTGGATGGGCCAGACATCAGCAAAATATTACAGCACCGGCAGGATTTTTAGATGAAATTGTTGTAAGAGATGATGAGGAATAAATAATTTAAGAAAATGTGTTGTTTTGTTTTCAAATAAAATCTACAGCTTATATAAAAAAGAAACCATTAAATATGCATAATAAACCTTTGAAAATAATAGAACCTCTGACTATAATTCCTTTAGCTCCTAGTAGTGTTACCGTTCAATTGTGTAGAACAGAACTATTAGTTTGTGAAAAATAATAACTAATCAGCTTCTTATAACTATTAGAGCTACTTAGCTGCCACTTTATTTTGCTACAAGAATGGGTTTATTCATTTTTTAAATTCATAGGTATATATATATTGACATATACCTACATAACCTCCCCAACTTTAAACTGGAATATCTTTAATTCTAGACTTCTATTAATAGTAATGTCTAAGACAAAGTTGTTCAGGAATTTAAACTATATACTTGAGTATTTTTTTCATCCTTAGACGCTATAAAAATATGTCAACAAAATTTTGTTCGGGTGTTCGCCATTGTTCTTTAATAAACATAACAAAGATTTTAAAAAAATCGAGGATTTTAAGATATTTTTATTTTATTTTTTGTATAAAAATTAATTGTCCTCATGGCTATCCATGTCATAAAGAATTAAAATATAATCTAAAAATGTGGCAGGTGCACATATGGTGCTTTAGTGTCTAGCCCAACCTTAATAACATAAAATGGTCAAGACATGGGAGCAACAACCCACTGTCCGCCGGCCAACAATGCAATTACAGCAATAGCTTACTATTACATTTTGCGTCCTGTTTCTTTATCATTATATAAACAAAATATATCTTACGGCTAATGTGCCGACTTTGTATTTTGGCCCTTACTAATGTGGCGTTATCTGCATTTGGCATTTCTTCCAGTAGGTTGTTGCCCGTCTCTGCTTATCCCTATTTTTTTTTTTTTTTTTTTTCACTGCTTTTCCCCGATCATAATAACACCGGGTCCTTGTATAACTATAATACTCATTCATTCCAGTTCTCGCATGTATTCCTCTCGCACTTTTAGGCCGCATACTTGTTCTTTCTTATATCCATCCACATTCTTACTTTGCCGGGTGGGACTCCCGCTACTCTTTACTTATTTTATTTATTCTTTTATTCTGGGAAAATAAAGTTCCTTGTTCTTTTATTTTATTTTCTGTGTCATCCAGAAGAATATTTTACATTTTTGTTATCTTACATGGTATCTATTATCTATTTTATTTATTACTATATTTCTTGTGTTCTTACATTTTTATTTCTTAGTTCTATTTAAGATCTATACATTTCACACCGATATATAATAATACTTATTATCTTGTTACTTAACATTTAACATTGCTATATCTTAATTCTATACTTATGTCTATTATTTTACAAAAGTAATTATCTTATTTGTTTGACTTTTAATCTTGCTAATTACAATTTTGCATGGTTTTATCAATAGTGCATTTTACAGGATTTGTGAGTTGTCATGTTATGTTTGATTTTTACTTCCTTCTTTATTTTTATAGACTCTTTTGTATAGGCAATAACATATATATATTAAATTTATATATATTTATTTGCTATTTCTTTTCTAGTTTTTATTTCATACTTATTTCTGTTTTGTGTTGCTGTTTGTATTCATGTGGGTGTTTCTGTGCTGATATTGTCGTGTATATACAATATACATTCTACATAGCAGTTTGTGTTCATGTTGTCATGTAAACCGTGTTTGTGTATGTCGTGTTGTGTGTTTCTGTGTGTTTTGTGACTGTGTGTACCTGTTGTATTGATTTTTGAATGTGGATTAGACATATGCCGTGTTTGAGCGAGCCAAGTAGTCCCACTTTTTACGTACTGGGCAGTCGACACTGAAGGCATTGTGGTCGGTCCTCCGCAACCCAGAGTGTGAGCAGTTGCAGCACTGCGGTTCGTTCCCTGCGGTGAAGTCTGCGCATTTCTCGCGCAGATGCGGTCCTCCACAGTGACTACACCTGTCCACACTCTCGGTGCAAAATTTCCGGCCGTGTCCAAAAGCGAGGCATTTCGTGCATTGGATGAGCGGGGACTGGTCCTCAACTCTGACCTTTTGAAGGTCCAGATAGAGGGCTCCAGCCTCCGTCATCCTCTGCCATACTTTTGGCCTCACCTGGCGAACAATATGCGCTGTCTTCGGGTTTCTGGTGCGTTTCTTATATTTTATTGTTAGCTCCATTTCTTCTTCAGATAGGCCCATGAATATATCCTTATTTTGCGCGTTGAGTGCTTTTATCATCTCATTGTCTTCGCTGTCCATAAAGACATCTTTAAGGACGACGAGAGGTTTTTATTTTTCATGGGCGCTACTGTCAACCCGTCCCCGCGACCCTCTATTGTTTTCTGGACTTTTAGCATTTCTTCTTCAGTGTCGCAGCCCAGGATAACAGTTTGGTTCTTTGCTTTCCTAACCTTGTTTATTTTGAGACCTGTGACTCTGGCATCGACCGCTTTCTTCACTCTGGCGAGCACCTTGTCAGCAGTCTCAAGGCCACCTTCGAGGGTGACCGCCATCGAGTGAAGTGCCGGACGATAGACGGGTTTGGCTGCTGCGACGCTGGCGTATGATTTTGGGACTGGAGCTGGGGCTAAGTTTATTTCGGAAGCCAGTCCTTTTGCGACCTCCACGAATTCCTGTTTTGCTGCGACGACATCCCCGGCAATACCACCGACCAGATCTTTGAGGAGAGCATGCGTCCGACTTTCGACCTGCTCGGTCGCTCGGTCTACGGCAGCTTTGGCCTCATTGACCGTGTCGGTGATCCTGTCGAGTATGTCGGAGCCTCGGTCGTCACTGTCATTGTTAAGTCCCGTATTATCCGCTTTCAAACTTAGCTCCATCTCACTTAGTCTCTCCGTTAACGCCGCTTCCATCTCTCCCAGTTTCCTGAGCATGACGTCATCGGACGAAGAAGCTTTAGTGCGAGTCCTCGTTTTTGGAGCCTCTGCTTCGAGACTTTGTATCCTCGTACTA
Source organism: Catocala nupta (assembly GCA_963675205.1). Classification (NCBI taxonomy): domain Eukaryota; kingdom Metazoa; phylum Arthropoda; class Insecta; order Lepidoptera; family Erebidae; genus Catocala; species Catocala nupta. The sequence continues at coordinate 6,942,680 of OY776106.1, forward strand.
AGTTAGAAAATCGCCCGTATGCCCTTATCCGATTGCACCTCCAGGAATTGTTTTATGTCTTTTCTCATTTGAGGGTATTCATTTACTTTCGAGGGTACATCCTCGAAAGTCTTCATTATCTCCTGGAGGAGCTGGTCACTTGGTAATGTAGCGTAGTTTTTTAACTGCTTTTTATATATATCCATGTTGTCAAGTGACCTTCTTTTAGTCTCTGGTCTTTTAATAAAGGTCCTGGCAGCGTCCTGCACTGCTGCAGCTGTGGTGGTAGGGCTGGGAGTGGTGGGCTTTTTAGCAGCGCCAGAGGTTTTGGGTGTGCGGAACATGTTTATTGTGTGAATATATGTATGTATGAGTGTGGTGTTTAGGTTGTAGCAGTTTTATCGGGGAAAGTTGTCCCTTTTACTGTATTATCCAGACCCTGTAAAGGGGGGTCTATGTCAAATATAGTATGAAATAAATAAATTATAATGAAATAATAATAAAACAAATAAAACAGAATAAAACAAGTTAAACCTAATCTATATAACGTAAGAGGGAGGGTTGCCTCGTTATCGTTCTCCATAGCTAGGTATAGCTAAATATCGTGGGCGTATGTGGGAATATGTCGGATCAAATAATAAAGCCAATGTAGGATAAATACAGTTTAATTATAATTGGCAAGAGATTACAACCAGCTACCACTTATTAGGTTAATTCACAATGCTTTATTAAATTACCTCGGAACGCGAGACAGTCTCTACACACACAGCACTACTACCACTTAAACGTTGTTATTCGTACGACGGCTCGCAACCACTGAGCTGGCCCGTCTTCCCTTGGCGTCCGTAATGTGTAGCGTAGATTCTGTCGAACGCCAATAGATTGCGTTGGCGTTCCGATTAAAATCAACTCGATGACGACATATATTATCTATACTAAAAATAAAATGAAAGTAGAGTCTAGCTCTACCAAGTTATTTCTACCTTGTAAAAGGTAGAGGCGCTTGGTCTAGGGCTTGTAAGCACTCAGAATTTTTTTTTGTCAAAAAACTAACGTCAAAAAATTTTTGACTGAAATTTCTTAAAATAATTAATTTAATAGAGCACTGCTCTGTCAGTATTATAAATCTATGGTTTTAGACTAGTGTCTGATGTCAAGGAATTTCCAGGGACCGTTAATAATGGAAAAGATTTTGAAAAATCGACAAATAACTTTTGGCTCTACGGTAGAGTCTATCTCTATGGACCAGGAGATAGATCTCCTCAAGCCCTTTCCAACGAACCCAAACACGGCTACCCTAGCCCAAGGGGTCCCGGAGATACCACAGTCCGAAAAACTGGTTCCCAGTCAGAGACCGAAATCAGTTTCGGGTATTTGTGGTTATCTTCACAACTACTGGTCCGAACACCACCGTGTTTGGGCTTTTCTGGTTGGGTTCGGCGAGAACAATCTCCTGAAAAGGTACTCGTTATAAAAAAAAATCAGGTCCTGAAAGTTCCTGAAAAGTCGCCAGATGGGCAGAGAGATGTCCGCTTTTGTCCCCAGCGAAAACCCGAGCCTTCTACGACCTCCGGTCCCCGAGCTATCCGTGTCCAAACCTTGACTTGACAGTTCGAAAACTGTCAGATCCAATTTTCAAACCCGCATTACTTCCCCCACAATGGTCGCAGAAACTCCGCGTTTGGACTCGCTGGACTCGTCGTGATTTTCAGGAGCCTGAAAATTTTCAGCTCCTAAATTCCTGAAAACCAGTCCGCCTGAGAGTGTTTGTCTCCCCGAGCACGACTGCGAAAATCGCAGCCCGCTGCGACCTCCGAGTAAAGAGCTACGTGGGGCCAAACTTTTCTAAGATGGCCGCCCAAATGTCAAACGACAAATTTGGATGGCCGTAACTCCACGCACGTTTGTCGGAGAGAGCTGCGGTTTCAAATGCTGTACTCAGCTTGACGCCTCCTATCTAGAATAAAAGATTTCAGAGCTGAAAATTTTCGGGCTTGAAAAACTCCTGAAAACAATTTTATGTACTTCTACAGAAAATTCCTCGTATGTCTGTGAAAACCCGGTTCTCCTGCGCCCAATATTTCCAAAGATATTAACACTTTTAACTTGATACCAAAAATTTTAAAATGGCCGAAAAACACTAACTTTCTCGTTTTTTGGGCTATTAGGCGCAAGTTTGGGCTCAGACTGGCTGCAAAAGGCTTATAGAACAGTATCCCGGCGTCAGAATTTAATTTAATCTATTATTATCAATTTAATTTGGAAAAAGCACAAAAAATTTAATAACTTTACAACCGCTGAAGATAAAAAAATTTAAAAATATGTATCTTTGTATAAAATGTTATTCTTTCAGATAGACTATCTCAACACAAAGCTTTCTAAAATTTGCCGAACAAAATTTTTAAAAAAAACTGAAATTTCTAGAAAATGCTTTTAAAATGTACAAAAATAAACTTAAAAATCTACGCTTACTGCTAAACTCTTCCTCTCCTTGGCGCGCAGCAGAATTCGCCGGAAAAATAGGGGGTCTTGCCTGAAGTTTTTCGGCTACAGCTGGTTGAAGTTGGGAAGTTCAGGCCTCAATTACTTCCGACTGCAGCGTTGAAATTTTTTTCTGAAAACGCCTTCAGGTTGTCCTGAAGAGGGTCTAGCAGCTATCCAAATTTGGTGGAGCTGTGACGTCGGGAACTAGGACCGCGTGGCCACGTGGTATTTGGATTTTCTTATTTTCCGGCTTATTTACCGAACGGAAAATTTTTCTTTACCCCTGCCCTGAAGGGGCCGGTTATTGCCAACACTTTTCACAAAGAAAACTTATGGGTCGTCGATCTCTTTGAAGAGTTATATCCGTTTAAGTGGATTTTGCACTGTCACTTTCAGGTTAGAAACACGTGGTTTTCACTTTTTCCACTTTAAACTTTTTCACTGTATCGTGCGGATGTGTACTCCAACGCGACCGTGTGCGGGACGTTTTTACGCACAGTTTGGTATATCGCACGGCCCGATCCGATAACTTTTGCCACTTGTACGAATTTTTTAGTACGGAGCTAATGTTTTTAGCTACTAACGCTGCGGGGGGTAGCGTAGGACTCTGCTTATCTCTATTGAATAGGTACCATTAAATCTTATATGTTCACCATAATAGGAACGAGCTTGTTTCAATTGATATGTTCCACAAGCAATCAGGATAAGGTCATCCTAGCTGAGGTGGGGCATGTGAGGTGTACTAGGGGTTGCACTAATATTCAAAAGGCTCTATTTAAACGTCTTTCATTGACGAAGTCAGCCAGATCATTATTAACATACATATTTTCATTGATTATTTCATGGATCTGTGCTGCTTCATGTCTATCAGTGACACGAAGGTGAAACTTATTGATTAGGGAGGCAGCTATGAAAAAATCTATCATTACATGCTTTAAAGCAGTTTTAAAAATGTTTTGCGAAATATTTTAAATTGTTGTTCAAAAATGCCATTAATTACCTCCACGACCCAACAGCATATTGTCACTGTCCTTGTTTTATTTGCTTCTATTGTCGACAGTTGGGTTTCACCTTGGTCTAAAGTTGAAGGCACATAAACACGGTGGCCACACTCTCTTCTAGTAATGGAATATAATCTATCCTATCCAAGATAAAAACATCTCCGGGTAGGAAGTAGCGTCTCATAGGATCATTCTCAGAATTAAATTAATTTTAAATAATTTGAGCATCAGATGTAATGGCTCGATAGGGGCCTAAAACATCTATAACGGCCCTATCAGAACATCTCTATATATTAATACGTGAAGCAAAAACTTTGTATCCCTTTTTACGAAAATTGCGCAGACGGAGGAGTATGAAATTTGGCACAGTTAAAGTTTATATGGAGAAGTAGTGGCAAATCCTAATATTTTATTATATATGCATTAGAAATACATTAAGATAATGAAAAAACACTACACGCATACAACCATACATTTGACACAAGCAGTCGAATCGCGTTCGTCATATTTCGCCATTATTCGGCTGATTTCGTAGAATTCATCGTAACTATGGTTACATATCTATGTTGAGTAGGTGACTACATGAAATGTGATTTTAAGGGTATAGTTATAGACAACAAAACCTTAATAACGATCCAACTTAAAATTTAAATCATTTATGGTCGAATTTCGACCACTTGGCGACCGCTAGTACAATTAAAAAAGGTTTAATAAGGTTATATTTGTGTAGAGAATAAGTTTGCTTTTGGTATAGGTAATTTGAGCTTTTTTGAACTTATACATGTCGGAGAGTTGGACGGCAACTCGCTTTTCACATGATGAAGCAACAAAATATAAGCGTGGTATTATACTTCGTACGTATACTAATGATAGGCAAATACAAGAGAAATAAAACAATAAAGGTTGACTGTGATTATCTCTGATTTGATCCGTAACGCAGCGAGTTCGTCGCCTGAATGTGTCTGCGCATGAGTCTGCGGCGCTTATATAAGGACAATATGACACTGACAATTATAACTGTTACTCCAACTGACACAGTGGCTCTATGGCGACTTAACTCAAGCTTACGCTTGACGTTCCGAAACAAACCAATAGATGGCGCTTTATTCAACTCCAATTACAGAAATAAATTGCAATTCAATGATTGTTTTCTTGACGCTCCGACATACATATTTGTTGTCTGGTTTGGCTATGGGGCTATTATCAGCCCCACCAAAAAGACCTCTTAGAATCAAAAGGTTTCTATTTGCTATTTCCTGTCTTGATATGTATCCTAGCCCCAGGTTCTCCGGCACAAAATCTTGAAGCAAAAGTGCCCTTACCATGCCATTAAGCTGCATATCTTCTCAATGTGAGAAGATATGCAGCTAGGGCAAAGGCTCCTCTGTGGTTATTGAAGATGCGTGGAACATCTTCCAGAATTTGCCTAAATTGTCTAAAACCCAACCAATATGACACTAAATGGTCAGGCATTACCTCAATATTTTCAAAGTAAAACTAACTAAAAAAAGATAATATGACCATAGGGTCATATAATCTTTTAAAAGTGAAGCAAAATCTTCAATTTGGATGGCATTTAATGTTTGGATAGGATTGTCCAAAACATCCAACAATGACCATGTGGTCATATTATCTTTTAAAAGTGAAGCATAATCTTCAATTTAGATGGCATTGAATACATACATACATAGATTCACGCCTGTTTCCCAGAGGGGTAAGCAGAGACTACTGATTTCCATATAATCTTTTAAAAGTGAAGCAAAATCTTCAATTTGGATGGCATTTAATGTTTGGATAGGATTGTCCAAAACATCCAACAATGACCATGTGGTCATATTATCTTTTAAAAGTGAAGCATAATCTTCAATTTAGATGGCATTGAATACATACATACATAGATTCACGCCTGTTTCCCAGAGGGGTAAGCAGAGACTACTGATTTCCATTTGCTACGATCCTGACACACTTCTCTGGCTTCATTCACTTTCATAACATTACTTTTCATTTTTTTTAACATTTCATTTCATGGCATTGAATGTTTGGATATAATTGTCCAAAACTATTAGAGTTTTTAAATAATTAACCAGATTTCTCAAAATAACTATTTAATTACTTGCACAATGCACATGTACAGAACATACCGAAAAAACGATAAGCAAGTAAAGTAACACTAGCGACCTCAAGTGTCATAAAAAATAAACTAATTCTAGAGGCATAGGCAAACTTATATACAGCCAAGTACATACCTAAATAAAATTTATCCTTAATACTTCCACTAAATTTTATATAAAAATAATATAGTTTGCCTGTTTAATAACAGAGTCAAAAAAACAAAAAAAATGATTAAACAGTATTTCATCCCTTATATTATCAAATTTAATGCTCCAACCACACTCTTGCGAGGCGCCTCCTAGAGGCTCTCGGCACGAGTCTTGGCGAGTGGAGGCGGCAGGAGTGTTAACCATCCACACTCTCGATTTATTCAGTTGCACGCTACGTCTACTTCAAGATGGACGTGATTCAAGTGACTGCGTTAGCTAGTTTATGTGCCTACCAATATTATAATGTCTTGCGTTTATATCACCCAACTAAAAAAAGAAAATCAAAACGGAGAAGGTGGTGGATGACGTCAATACACCGCAACAGGACAATGTTAGTATTTGAATTTGATTAATTTTTTATGAATATATGCCTAATTTTTCCTAAGTTCATGAAAATTCATACTGTAAGTAGACATGTTATTTTAGACTACTACAAAAAGACATGTGCATATTGTGTCCTAGAGCATTTTGGTGCTTGAGAATACAGTATGCACTACGTATTTTACTATCTTATAATATTACTTTCTTTTACAGACAAACTATGGATAAACAAATTACAGAATTACTTTCCGAATCATGTGGTGAATTTGAAAATTTTATCGCAAGTCTTTCTTCGATTTTAAATACTTATTGAATAAAGTTGCTCCTATTATCGCCAAGCAAGATACTCAACTAAGGCACGCTATACCGCCCAAAGTACGACTTGCCATCACATTAAGGTTTTTAGCTACTGGCGACAGTTACAAAAGTCTACATTTTTTATTTAAAGTTTCAAGTTAGCTGATTTCAACAATAATACCAGAAGTTTGTGCTGCAACTAACAAAGCATTAAAAGACCAAGTAAAGGTAAATTGATTTATTATAATTAAAATAATCTTTAGAAGAGTTTTATTACAATGAACATTATCTTCAGTTGTACTTATTCAAAGAAATATTTTTTCGTTATACTAAACAAAAACATCATTCCTGGCTGTAATCAAAATTTTCGAGATAATCTCTGGTCGGTGAAACTATTACTTGATCGGACAAAATTGTAACTGATTGTGAGTTGTCGACTGGGTTATGATTCGGATCTGAAATGTGCAAAACAACAACAAAACAAACTGTGCAATTATAATCGGCTTAGGTGATGGCATTCGAGCAGTATTTTGTTGTTTTGGAGTATGTCTGATAGGACCAGAGTAAGGTGAATGAGAAGAAACAGGTTGTTGTGAATTGTCGATTGGGCTACGATGGGGACTTAGAGTATATTGGAGAACTGCAGGATATGTAACTGGAGCCGACATATTATGATTTCGTTAAATTTTGTTCGGTATAGCAGGTTCTGAATATAATGTACAAGAAGATTCGGGTCGTTTTGGTATTCTCATTACATTAGGTAAAGGTTCACAGTAAGAAGATTCAGAAGAAGTAGTTTGTTGTGGGATGTAATGAGATGCATAAAAATTAGGTGATGGGCTGTTAGTTAATATTACGTAAACGGTTTATAAATATGCCGTCTATTTCGTACATGAAAATAGTACGTTCATTTTCAGGTAGCCCCCGTAATTTTTTGGCAAGTAACTTGCAGTACAACTCGCACTCGTCTTCTTCAGTTCTTTGGTCTTTTAGAACACTATTTAAAGTATTAAATGTATCCTTCATCTGCTTACTAGCTTCATTTATGAGATATTCAGAACCTTTTGCTCGTCGACGCGGGTGCTGTGGTAAAAATGACTGATGGCTAGTTGAAGCAATTAGAGATTGCGGCATTGGAGATTCTTCATTTGTACTTGACTCTTCTTCAAATTCAACAGCTTGTGAATTGTTTCCCTGAAACGCAAATAAAATGTAAATAACTAGCTTTTGCCCGCGACTTCGCTCTCGTAGACTTCAGTTATCACAGTAAAGTACCCTATGTGTTAATCCGTCATATTTCTGTACAAACTCATATATCCAATAGATTTAAATAATTCCGTCAAAATAATAAATAAATAAAATAAATATTCTACCACATACACACAACACCATCTTTTTTTTTGTAAATACATACTTATATTATACATAGAAACATCCAGATTAAGACAAACATCCATGTTCATGCACACTACTGTTTGACTTGTGCGGGAATCGAACCCGCAACCTCAGGCATGGCAGTCGGTTACACTAACCACTACGCCATCGAGGCATACAAACAAAACAAACAAAATATACAATACCTACCTACTTAATTTAACAAAAAAATTGTTTTATTTTACATACCTGTCTCTCCGTGTCTTTTGTAAGCAAACATTCATTGATGTCACCCAAAAAGTTTTCCACCAGTTTGTATAAAAACCATATATATAAATATATAATAAATATCATTTATACCGGCACCGGATTTAATTGAAGCTTTTTCTTTCTCAGGTGCCCTCTAAAAGTCGCCATTAATGAAACTTTTTTGTTTTTAAACTCCTGTATACCTACAATACAAAATAAAAAATATTGCACTCCACAAGAAGTAAAAAAACAGTTACAGTTAGGTACCTACAAATAGTTAGGGACAAACCTATATTTAATTCTCTGCTTATCCGATCCCACGCGTCATTCACTTTATTTTTATCTTTGTGATAGGGATTTTTTGGATTGGTTCCATTTGATAAAGTTCCATAAAAGTGATGCACAAATCGTTACTCCACTCCGCCGCCATGATAAAAAACACGCGCGTCCTTAGTCTGCAGCAGTCGACAACAAAGTGAGCGAGCGCGAGAGTGTGGTTGATTGTCTCGCCTCGCCCTCTCGCGTCCTTTGACTCGCGCCCGAAAAACCGACACGAAGTGGAGCGACAGCGAGGCAAGGCGAGGGAAGACGAGGGGACACGAGCGCACCGTCCTCACTCTCGCACTCGCGTTCCCTCGTGTAGCCTCGTGAAGAGTGTGGATGGAGCTTAACAGTAGGCAGAGCCTTTGTTAAAATATCAGCTAATTGTTCAGAACTTTGCACATACTGAATATCAATTAACTTTTGCTGTACCTTCTCTCTAATAAAATTAAATTTAACGTCAATATGTTTAGTTTTTTTGTGATACACAGGATTATTGATTAATTTGATAGCGCTTTGATTATCAATACATAAACAAGTACATTTCTGATCAATATCAATTTCTTTGAAAAATTGTCTTAACCACAATAAATTTTTGGCAGCTTCACATCCTGCCATAAATTCAGCCTCAGTTGTTGATAAGGCGATACAAGATTGTTTTTGACTTGCCCAAGATATAGGGCCACCATTTAACATGAAAATATAACCAGTAGTTGATTTTCTTGTATCCAAATCTCCAGCAAAGTCTGAGTCAGAATATCCAATTAAATCTTCATGACCTTGGTACTTTATATACACATCTTTTGTTTTAATAAGATATCGAATAATTCTCTTAAGCGGACTAACATGATGTAGACTTGGGTTATTTATATATCTACTCAATAGATTGACACCAAATGCAATATCAGGCCTAGTTGCCATAGATAAAAACAATAATGACCATAGGGTCATTATTGTTTTTAATGCAGACCAATTTTCCTTATAGAGAAGCCATAGGGCTCCTCTATAAGGAAAATTGGTCTGCATTTTTTCAACATTTTTGGTAATTTGGACATTTACATCAACAGATATACTACATGGGTGAGCTGTACTCATATTGAATTTATTTATAATTTGTTCAATATACAGTCTTTGACCAAACATATAGAGTTTTCAGTTTTTACAATTTACAAACCAACAAACCGGTTTAACTCCAACTCTTTTATATTAAATCCTTGTATTAAGTAACTGATAATGTAGTCTAATACTTTTCTAGATTGAGACATAATTAAAGCATCATCTACATACAATATTAACAAAGCTTTATTACCATGAAAATTACAACACACAATTACACACAGTTGTTAGCTTGTGATTGAATAAAACCAAATTTTACTAGAAAATCAGTAAATTTCCTATTCCAGCAACGAGATGCTTGTTTTAAACCATATAGGGATTTATTTAACTCCATCTGGGATTTCTATGTAAATATCCTCCTCCAGCTCTTCATACAAGAAGGCTTTTTTGTCATCTAATTGTGTTATTTCCCAGTTATATTCTGCAGACACTGACAATAATATTCTTATTGAATCATATCTTGTGGTAGGGAAAAATATTTCAGTGTAGTCTACTCCTTCTATTTGAGTAAAACCACGAGCACACAGTCGGGCTTTATATCTATCTATTTCACCATTTTGTTTTATTTTAATATTGAAAACCCATTTTGACGTTATTGTTCTCTGATTTTGTTTGTCAACATAACTCCAGGTATTGTTAGAATGATGAGCTTCTAATTCTTCATTTATAGCCTCTAACCATAAACCACTTTCCTTACTATTGACTGCTTCATCATAAGTCACAGGCACATTTAATTCCATTAAATTTGCCCCAATCATTATTTGTCTACCTGTTCGCACAGTAACATTTGAATCAAATGAGTCAGAAGAATAATTTTCTTGCGAAGGTTCGTATGTCTCATCTTATACATCAATAGAAGTATGTGAACTGTCATCACTGTAATCAGAAGTAATATGGTCATCAATCACATCTCTCTCTGTGCTATTTGTTCCCTCTTCAGTTTCTTGTCTTTTTTCTTTTTCATCATCACAAATCAAAATTTGAGTTTCATTCCTTTTTACCTCAGGCCTTTTCAGTTCATTGAAAATAACATTCCTAGATATTGTTATTCTTCTTGTGTTCGGGTCATACATTCTATAGTTAGTGTTATCATAGCCTATTAGCATCATTTTGCGATTTTTAGAATCGAGCTTATTTCTGAACTGACCAGGAACATGGACAAATCCTTCACACCCAAAACTCGAACATGATCCAAGCTAGGTTTTATGCCACACCACAGCTCCATGGGTGTAACATTAGGTGCCTGGCTAGAAGACATGCGGTTTAATAAATGAACAGCACAGTTGACTGCTTCTGGCCATAGATTGAGTGGTACATCATGGGCATAAAGCATGGATCGAGCGCTTTCCATTATTGTCCTAATCTCTCTCTCTGCACGGCCATTCTGCTCAGGAGTATATGGAGCCGTGAGTTCATGAGAAATACCCTCACTTTCTAGGTACTCCTTGACAACCTTACTTGTCTATTCTCCACCATTGTCAGTGTGTAAAATACGCACACTATGTGAGAAAAGGTTTCTAATTTTAAATTATATTTTTTAAAATAGTCCAACACTTCACATTTGTTTTTTAAAAATCACACATCTAAAACTTAATGCTGCATCTTTGAAAATAACGAAATATTTCATACCTTTCACTGATGGCACATTGAAAGGTCCACAGATATCACTGTAAACATCATCACCTGGATGTAGTGGTTGCCGTGATGCTTTCTGGAATGGTCGACGAGCATGCTTGCCATAAGCACAACCCTCACACACAAACTTGTCGCAGTCTGATAAGTCTACACCAGTGATTACACTGTTTTTGCACATTTTCTGAATTTCTTAACATTTAAGTGTCCCAATCGTTCATGCCATGTTTTAAGGTCCAATTTCTGCACAACATTACATACCGGATTTTCAATTGTTTTCACTTTCAACTTGTATAAATTGTTACTTTGGGATTCCTTTATACTCATACAACTCTACAAAATTTTCACGTTTGTATGACATGTGAGCTGAGGCACCACTGTCTAATATCCAACTGCAATCTTCCTCATTGTCATGCCAATCGTTGCTATCTCTATTGAAGGCTAACATATCTTTTCTTTTTTATTTTATTTAGGTGCATGACAATCTCTTGCGAAATGGCCTCGTTTTCCACAATTATAATAAACAAACCGATGTACTGTTTCTTCAGATTCTTTCTTTATTTCAGTAGATGTATAATTTTTATTATTTACATTTTGTTTAGCTACTACTAAAGCTGTCTCATTCTCTTCTTCCACATTGAAGCTAGCCTCCTCATCTAACAGCCGAGCTGTCAAATTAATCACAGATCGTTTGCTTGAATCAAGTGACATCGAAGCCTGACGAAGAGATCTATACTTGGGAGGCAATGTACTCAATATCTTGATAATTATTGCAGTTTCACTGATATCTTCTAAATTTTCTTTTAATTGCTGAACCAAACTCTCGACTTTAGCTATATGCTGTGCAATACTATCTCCCGGTGACATTTTATATTGATAAAAACGTTTATGTAGAATCATTTTATTCATCTCGGATTTTTGTTCATAGATCGATTCAAGTTTAGTCATCACCTCAAGAGCAGATTCACAATTCTCGATGAGTGCTACTTGTTTCAAATCCATTGCAGATGTTATTATAAACATTGACATACCGTCATCTTTATTCCATTGATTGGCGTTCGTTTCAGGTTTTGGCTGGTTTATGTCCAAACCTTTGGCACGTAGGGCACATTTTATTTGAAATTTCCATTGCTTGAAATTGGTTCCTTCGAATTTATCGAGGCTCATCGTTTTTCCAAACTCCATATTTTAGATTATGACTTATGAAGTTACGACACAATGCGCTTTTAATAAACTTATTTTTAAACTGTCTGTACTGTATTGTCTTCCCTGCTCTTTGTTAATCACTCGCGTGAGCACTGTTTGGGACCATAACCTATTAAGGTTTTGAAATAATTAACCAGATTTCTCAAAATAACTATTTAATTACTTGCACAATGCACATGTACAGAACAGACCGAATAAGCGCATACAGATAAGCAAGTAAAGTAAAACTAGCGACCTCAAGTGTCATAAAAAATAAACTAATTCAAGAGGCATAGGCAAACTTATATACAGCCAAGTACATAAATAAAATTTATCCTTAATAAAAACATCCAACAAGAGGTGCCAAAAATTACTATGAAAATGATAGCGGCAAATTCTACTATTAGTTGGCACATAATAATTGCAGTCACAAAACAACCTCACTCGCAGAGCTATAGGCACCATAAGTCTCTCTGTTCTAGTGCAGTTCGGGCAAAAGCATCAACATTGTGTATCAGGTGCTCTAGCATAATTAGGTAGATGTATTTGACCTTTTTGATTTGCCTGTCCTGGAATATCTGGCTGTTCTTCAGATGTATTTTGCGACAACACGGCTGAAGCATCATGAATATTGCTCCAAGCTGAGGTTGATGCTTCGGAGAAATGTATTGCTGCCCTATCACTTCGTTGCCAACAAGAATGGCATATACTATCTGTTGAACTTAGCTATAACAAACATTATGAAATGTTACTGATATATGTAACTATGAAACAAATGCATAGAACATTTCGTTTTATGTTACACCAGATTTCTTCTTCAATACTATTAGGGTCTGTGTTATTGATTTTTAGAAAATATTCACTGTGGCAATTTGTTATACTTGGTGTAGCATAACTGTACAATGTTTAATAACATTGGCATGTTTTCTATGCCTGGACGAACAAGATATTTTATATTTAATTATATTTGTGATAAATTTTTTGGAATTATCTAGTATATAAACCCATAATCTAGCATTATATTACTAATTATTACCAGTAATGATTATTATTATTATAATTGAGTCATGTAGAATCAAAAACAGCTATTTATCTTTTTACTAATTAGTGAAAGTAAAAGAATTATAATATTATCTTCTGTTTACGCGAATGTTATTCATTGAAATTATTAACAGTTTCTAAATTATGTAATAAAGTGTCAAATAAATAACGCGATAAAATCCGTATATAATAGTTTAATTTTAATGAATAACATTTACGTAAACAGAAGATAATTCTACACACTTAATATTTATATTTTCTAAAAGCCATTTGCAGCACATACCAATTAAAATGCTATTTTTTTTTGTCCGCCACACCCATCCGCAACCAAACGAATTCTTGTAATGTTCGTTTTATCAGTTTTACAAAGCTGGTCATAAACTGCTGAAGCCACCAAGTTTGAATTCTTGGCAAATTCATCTTCAGTAAAATAATAGGAGAAAACACGGTATTTACTAATAGACAATTTGGATGATCCTTCCATGACTGCTAAATTGTAAAAAAGCAATTAGCAGCTATAATAGCGACGATTAGTAACGATTAGTTCGGTACCTTTGGCAATGGCATATTTTTTTGAAAATCAAATGATATTATTTTCATACCTGGTGCAGAATCTCTTTAGTTTTCAAAAAATTATTTTGCTCTCAAAGAGTGGATACTCTATTCCATGATTAAAAGTGCTCTTTTACTTACATCTTGCTCCATTTTTATCTTTTCTTTTAATTCTAAATATTTTGAGCAAACGTCTGTTTGTGGTATCCCAAAGCCTATATTATATTCAGTGTTAAAAAAAATCCGGAAATAGGATAACATTATTACACCAAGCAGTGCATTTTGTTGGTCAGAATTATACATATCTTATAGTTTCCTAATGTTCAACTCATACGGCAAGTATTTTCTTTCGGCTTCCTTGCTTTTTCGGCAATAGTGTGACTCTATACATTGGAGACTTTGAATATAGCGGTGAACTGATTCGTTTTCTCTGCTTATTTAGCTGTATTTCGGTCTCTTCTACGAGATTTACGGGGAAACTCGCCAGATTCATAAAAATTATTCATTATGTATTCCACCCTGTACATATTTATGCCGAAATTGCTTGAATTGAATTTTTGACATATTGGTACTTTTTTATGTTTATACAACGTTATTCTTACTTGGTACAAAAGCCGAAACACCCCAAACATATTATTATAAGAACAATCAATAAAACTAAAAAAGAATCAGAAATAATAAAACCTCACTAAGCTATCAGCTGATATAGTTGCACCGTTGTCCTCGCGGCAATATTGTCACCCAATGCGCCAATGACCGCTCACTGCCCGCGCCCGGTAGGTATCATAAGCAAATGATGATAACATTTTCCATCACACTTTGGACCGTCAGAATGGTTAACAGATAAGTATTTTATAATTAAGAAAATAATAGGTAAATAAACAAATGTTACAAATATTACTGTACGATTAATCATTCTGGCGTGTTTAAAAATGTTAATCACCAATATTAACAATAATTAGGTCCATTTTAAACGTATAACAATCGCATCACACTATTTACACATACTGTAATAATTGTTCAAAATGTCCACCACTCTCTCTAATGCACAAACGAGCTCGTTTACGCAGATTGCGTTTTAAGTGTCTAAAAACGAACGAATTTGCCCTAATAGTCGCAAATGCACTCTCAATTTTGTTTTTAAGATCATTTTCGCTTTGGGGCTCTGTTCGATAAACAACGTCCTTAACATGACCCCAAAGATAAAAATCCAGCGGAGTCAGATCGGATGACCGCGCTGGCCACTGTACCGGGCCGCCTCTCCCAACCCAGTGGTCTCCATACTCTTCGTAGAGAAATGTGAAAAGACAAGTGTGTGAACACTTGTCGCGAATAGTGAGCTGGAGCTCCATCGTGTTGACTCTACTATCAACACGATATACGTCCAGAGGCAGCTCTTCTAATAGATCCGGTAATGTGGTACGTAAAAAGTTTAAATAACTTTGACAGTTTAATCTCGGCAAGTAAACTGGGCCAATAACTTTGTCGTTTACAATACCCGCAATAATATCTAAGGGAAGGTGCTCAGACATTTAAGCCACTGCACCGCCAGCAACATGCTTACAGGAAAGGCAGATCAATGCAGGAACTTCTGTTGTAGGAACAATAGAAACAGCACTATGAGACAAATTAATGACACTAGGGGCCTTCATTGACATAGAAGGAGCTTTTGACTAGACAAAATCCAACAGCATCAGCCAGTCACTTAGCACGTTTGGCATTGATAGAACCACTAGTGGCTGGATCAATCAACTTCTAAAGATGCGGGCGATACAATTCACGGTGAACTCTACCACAAGAGGCATAGTGGCGAAGGGCTGTCCCCAAGGAGGAGAAAAAAAGGAATGTAGACAGACGAAGGAAGCCCTTTCATCCTTAGACAAACATATGTCACGCAAACTGCTACGTTCCACAAGGAAAAACCTATGGCACCTAGTAGGTATAACAACAGGCCACTGCTCACTCAATAAACACCTATTCAACATCGGCATCACTGACAGTCCTTTATGTAGAGACTGCATGGAGACCGAGGAGACACCGGCTCACGTGCTCCTACATTGTAAAAGCGTGACCAACCAACGGGCGAAACTTCTAAACAGTCCAGAAACGATGAAGGAGGTACTCCGCAACATCGGTCCTCTATTATCTTTCTGGACGGAGCTGAGGTGGTATGAGTAACCGAACAATATTTTGCGTTAGTTACACACGTCCAACTAACTAACTAAATCATTAATGGATAACGTTGCATATTTCAATGCTTTAGAATTGTGTTCACAAACACGAACCGGCAGGCTTTTCGAGGCATATCTAAAAAGAAAGAATAGAATATGTCGTGAGAATATGTAAATTAACAAACCGATTATTTGAAAATTAAAAATTGACCGCCTTGAATTAAAAGCCAAATATATTATAGCTTATGTCACTCATTTGCTTTCCACTTTTCGGGGTTCCTAGTCTTATTGCGTGCAAACCTATTGGTTACGCGTGTATGCACACATACATATTTATTTATTTTAACTCCAAACTAAGTTTTAATCGGTGTTTTTCCAATAATACAATAAAATAAACGCACATAACTTAATTCAAAACCAACGCAGTCGCCATTTCGATACATGATCATATGAACACTCGTGGCTAGGGGTCACAGATTGCTGGTTTTGAAACTCATCTACAGCAGATTGCTTTTTTTTTGATACTGATAAGGTTTTTACAACTCTATTTTCGGTTGAAAATTGCTATTTTTGATACGAAGTTACTAAATAAGCTGTACGCATTTAAATTGGACAATGTTGCCGTATCTGTAACTCAAGTTTCGCCAAAACGTCAGATTGCTGTTTTTGATTCTATACAACTCATATATAGTTATATAATCAAGCTCCTTATTTAAGAGTAACATACCGATTCTATTCCTATTTTCAATGAACAAATGATTAGTCATTACCCTGGAAAATAAAATTATCTATTAAACTGTTAACAATTATATAAACACTTACTTGAACTGGTAATACCCACTCTGCAATAACATTTCTAATACGCCTCTCTCGGTTAGCGTCAACTCTTAACGAATGAGATCTTAAACGCAGAAGTGAGCAGCCATAGCTAACACACACATGTTGATGTCCAACTGTGTACGAAACACGAAGGATTTCTTATTTAGCTTGTAGCAAGAGTCCAACAAGAATGACAAATTATGCTGTCACTTGATGCCTGCAAAATATAAGAACATTTGTGATTACATGAAGATTACATAATATAATCTTTATTATAATTACTTCTGTTGTCTGTAGAAATTAATTAAAGAATAATGTGATACTCACTTGTCGTGGGCAGATCCATTGTTGTATCACAGACTGAATATCACGACTTTCTAAAGTATGCCGTCTCATTCGCATTATATTTAATCCACAATTAATACAGCGAGGCGAAGCACTTGAAACTGAGATATTGCGAGAAGCAGATTCAAAATCCATGTTTCGGTTGCCAAAGTCGTCGTAAGAAGCGGAATCGGTATCCGTGATCGGGCCGGGGCCGTCATACAAAACGGGTGCGGACTACATAACAAAGCTGGGTTCGTCATTTGAAGCGGGATCGGGATCCATTGGTATGGCTTGTCGTTAAAAAATTATTATCGCAAAGAAAGAAATCAACAAGCATAGGGACGCAAGCGTTGGTAGGTTGGTAATGACAGGATTGACAGGAAAACGAAAATTGTCGCCAGATTTAAATCTCCCTTTTATATCGAGGCTCGTTTAATCGATTAAGTAGATATTTTTACTTACACTGACTTACGGACAAAAATAATAATAAATCACTGTTATAAATAGGTATCTATAATGTACGTTTTACGTTTGAAATCTTATACTATAAACATCGTTTGAGTATTTGAACACACCTGATCATAATATTACATCGATTACTATTTATTGAAAATCATAATCATTCTATAATTGAGTATTTTATTATTTAGTGGCAACACTTTTATTACATTCCCTTATTTTAAATGGCAACACGGTTGTCGAAAATAATATAACTTCTTAATATTCATTCTTATTACTACGAACTTCATATAGTTCAACATTGATATCAAAATTCCTTTGTAAATCAAAGAGGAATTTTAGTATCATCATCCTCCTGCCCTCATCCCAAACTATTTGGGGTCGGCGCAACATGTCTTTCTCTTCCATAAATCTCTATCACTCACACCCTTCGTGGCCATATCAGCTTTTATGCAATTCATCCATCTTTTCTTGTGTCTTCCTCTACTAGAAAATCCTTGCACCTCCATATTCAGAGCTCTCCTAACAACATTTCTTTCATCTCTTCTCATCACGTGTCCATACCATGACAAACGTTCACTCCTCAATCTTTCCGTCACAGGTGCCACATTCAAACTTCCTCTAATATACTCATTCCTTAGTTTATCCATCCTGGTCACACCACACATCCATCTTAACATTCGCATCTCTGCTACATGCAAACGTCTCTCATCCATACATGGCGGCAGGCCTTATTATGGTCTTATAGATTTTCTCTTGAGCTTAAGGGGGAGTTGGGGGTTGCAAATTATCCCCATGACCTGCCGCCATTTCATCCAGCGTCAATACTGTGCTTAACTGCACGATCTAAGTCACCATCAGCTTGGATGAGCGAGCCAAGGTACCGAAAGTTGGAACAAACTGGTATAGGCTCACTATCTAAGACCATGGCTATAGAATTGGAGAGACCGCCAAAATCACAAAACAGGTACTCTGTTTTCGATCTATTGATCTTGAGGCCAACAGTCTCCAACCCACACTGCCAAATTGCCAGTTTGTTCTGGACCTCGGACCCATCTTCACCGATGAGAACGATGTCATCGGCAAAGAGCATGCACCGGGATGCCTCCTCCTGTATGTCCGAAGTTAGAGCATCCATTAACATTAGAAAGAGGCAAGGACTTAGCGCCGAGCCTTGGTGCAAGCCTACTACCACACTGAACTCGTCGGTGTTGCCAACGGCTGAGCGTACATGCGTACTACACTTATCATACATCGCACGAATCAACTCTACATACTTCACGGGCACGCCTTTCTCTTTCATGGCCCACCACAAAACCGTTCGGGGGACTCTATCGTAGGCCTTCTCTAGGTCTACGAACACCATGTGCAAGTTTTTATGTGCACGTATATATTTCTCACACAGTTGGCGGAGTGCAAATATGGCGACCGTTGTCCCACGACCAGGCATGAATCTAAACTGGTTTTGGCTGATCTTGCATTCTTCTCGCAATCGTTTCTCTTTTACTTTCTCCTCTATGAAGGTTCATACTATGAGACATGAGCTTTATTCCTCGATAGTTGCTGCAGTCTTGAATGTCGCCTTTATTTTTGAAAATGGACACTAGCGTGCTAGAACACCGTTCATCGGGTATTGCCGTTTCATGCAGCAACTTATTAAAGAATAAAGTCAGCCACTTATATGCATCTTCTTTTAATAACTTCCATACTTCTACTGGTATGCCGTCAGGCCCTACAGCTTTCCCATCTTTCATATTTTGCACTGCGTTTCTTACTTCTTCTGTACAATTTCGTTCACCATACCGATATTAACGTCCACATCTATTAACCTTCCGCTCCAAACATTCTCCTCATTCATAAGTGTTTCAAAATAAACCTTCCAGCATTCTCTTATATCCTCATCTTTTAACATAACCTTGGCAGTATCGTCTTTCATACATTTCACATGCTTGATATCTGTCGCTCTTTCTTCTCTGGCTTTCGTTATACGGTAGAGTTCCTTTTGACCTCTAGGTCCATCTAAAATATCGAAAATAGTCTTGTGGGCTTGGGCTCTGGCAACCGCTACCACCTTCTTTGCCTTTTTGTGACATTCTTTATACTCATTCTTCTTTGCTTCCTTAATTTTGCTCTCCTTCTCTTTCTGCCATTCCTTAAATGCAAACTTCTTCGCTTTAAGCACCTTTTGCACGTCTTCATTACACCACCATGTGTCCCTATCAATTATACCATTTCCTTTCGTTTTACCAAACACTTCTTCAGCTGTCTTTCTAATGCAGTTTGCTATTTCACTCCAACATTCATTTATTGAGATACCTTTCATATCATTCATATCTATCATTTTATCCACCACTTTTTCTTTAGATCTTCTTGCATACTCCTCATTCTCTAGCATGCGCCATCTAATCCTAGGCGGCGGCCGATTTCGTGTTCTTTTGGCGCGTAATTTTAGTTTTATATCCATTATCAGGACTCTGTGCTGCGACACCAAGCTTTCACCTTGCAGTCTTTGACACAGATTAACTTATTCGTTTTGAAAAGAAAATAGTCAATCTGTGTCGCGTGGTGCCCACTTTTATATGTAATAAGGTGCTCCTGCCGTTTTTTGAACCACGTATTAACAAAGGCCAGATGAAAGTATGACGCTGTCTGCAGCAAAGTTTCGCCGTCGTTGTCATGATGAACATCTTATTTACTGCTGAGCTGCCGATGGACATTTCCCTTTGTATCATTACTTTTAAGGACTAACTAATTGGACAAAAAGTCTCATTGGTTACATTAAAATAAAAGGACAGAAATGAAATTGTGAGTATATATCGGTAAATATCTCTAGTTTATCATGGTAAGGGACGCTTTTTTGTGGGTTGTGGGAATTAATAAAAAATAACTAATTCATATTTTTTAACATTATTTATTCGGCGTAATCAATGTCTTTTGTGATTGCATCTAAAATACCGCAGAGGTTTCGATTTCTTGTTGGTGCCTAGCCCAGGATAAAAAATAAACGATACTGGCAATATGCGCGCAACTGCCTATGGTACGGCGGTCATGTATACACGAGCAGTAATAATCTTCAACACTTTGTCTTCCTTGACTCGCTGGGTTTATTAAAATATATGTGTAGTATTGTCGCGCTCTGATATGTCGCGACTGAATTCGTCCTCTTATCAATATTTTATTGTTAATAAGATCTTGGTGCTGATAGAGCTCTATCAAGTAGACGCCATTTGGTCTCATATGCTCATGGCAGTAGGACTTGGCTAGTCTTAGATGATAGCTTCCCAAAGTGAATAATATCAGTTATTGGTATGTTAACTGTGAGAAATCTCTAAAATCTGGATTATTTCCATCTAATGGCATGAATGCAACTATATATTCATATTGTTTTCAATCACGTATTGGGCTAGTTCATTATATCTATTGATTCTTTCATTTATAATGTTAATAAACTGATCAACGTATGTACTATCTTCATGCGGACGTCTGGTAGCGTTGATAATTGCCGCGGTCATTTTCATGTCTGTCATAATATTTGGCAAAGCTACATTGTAATATAGATGCCGAAATATTCATTGAAATTAAACTACTATATACGGATTTTATCGCGTTGTTTATTTAGCACTGTATTACAAAATTTTTAAAATATTACACTACTACTACTATTGATTTTATTTTACTAATTTATAAGCTAATAAAATTATTTAAACTATTAAATCTATTTATTTTTGGTTTACACTTTCCCCGGCGTTTCGATTGCTTTCCAGCAGCATGGTCACGGGGAGACTAAGATGGTAGTTGTCTCAATGTTCCAGTGTAGTTATTTTAAAGTACCCGAACATAATTTAATTATTGGTGTTTCTATTTACGCAGAATGAGCTCAAAGTATTATGAAGTCTAGCTGTGGTTTGTTTCTTCTTGGGTTTGACTATTTGAAGTACTGGATCCCAAGCTGTTGGTATATTCCAGTACCTGGTGGTATATTCTAAACCCCTAAAACGGTGGCAGGATATTCAGATCTGACACGAAGAGATGGAGTTTTTTGTAAAATAGTGTTAAATTGAATTTTAGTTAAAGACGTCCAAAAGTGCAGCTCGTCATTATCAAATTCTTCAATATTTTAAAGTTCATTTGGTTTCTACGCTCATATCCCCATTTGTACAGACTAATTAGGTCTAGCACGTGTGCACTATTAAAGTTTTCAAGTATTATCTGACCATTCGCAAGCAACTCCCAATCATTTGTCATTATATGCGGCTGGCAAGCGCGTGCTAGATCGGGTACATATAAGTTGTGATTATGTAATAGATAATATCTTGCATATAATGGCACACCTCGTGTAACAATGTTCCTGCAGTTACGAAATATGCAGCGTCGTGCAGTATTAGATGCTCGTAAATATCCAGGAATAGTTAAAACACCATGACCCTCTGCTGCTATTTCTTAATGAACTTGATCATGTGGCTGCTCTTATGCATGGTGATTGTGCACAGCGCGATCGAATCTTTGCCAGCAAGGATGACATATTGATCGTATACCATCAAAAGGAATCTGAAATAAAACAGTTAATGTTTGTCGTCTACGAGACATTGATTTTCTCAATATGGCTATCCAATGAATAATAATAACGATAGATAGCTTTATCAACGTTATTTATATTACATAGACAAGGATTTCATTTTATAACGAGGTAACAAGACAATATTATGATAGTTTATATGGTCGATACAGTTTCCCGACATTAAATAAAGCGATGTCTTTACGTATTTAAGTAAAACACTGCAGTTGGGGTAGACAAAACTACCGGGCACGCCACGACCGTGGCGGTAAGTTCCGTGTTTGAGGAGTGGCTGGAGAGGCGGCATGGCGCCCTCACCTTCCGGCTGACACAGGTACTGACTGGCCACGGTTGTTTTGGCCAATTCCTGTGTCGTATACGCCGGCGAGAGACGCCCGGTTGTCACCACTGCGGCGACTGCCGCGACGTTGTTGAGGACACGGCGCTGCACACTTTGGCGGTTTGCCCCGCCTGGGCATCGCAGCGCCGTGATTTGACCGCGGCAGTCGGATCGGCTGCCCTCTCGCTCCCGGCCGTAGTTCAGTCTATGGTCCGGAGTGAGAGGTCGTGGAACGCCGTCGCCTCCTTTTGCGAGGACGTGATTTCCATCAAGGAGGCGGCGGAGCGGGAGAGGGAGCGTTTAAACCCTCTCCCCAACCGCAGAGCCGGGCGCCGGAGGGCGCGAGATGACCTCCAGCCACCTTGAGGTTTGACCTGGGGGTGGCGGGCTTTGTGGGCCTGCCCGCCATCCATTCAGCACCAGGTCTGAGAGGCGGCGTGCGTGTTCCCACGCCCGCCTCTGTTTCGAGTCCGTCTCCCCTCTAGAGATGGGACAGTAGGGTATATTATAGAAGTGAGTCCTTTGGGTAGGTCTCTTCACGTAGTGGCCTGCCGTTTCACACGGCGGGCCGTAACCTCGGTGGGGTCGCGACCGCATGCGAAAGCGATTCGCGCGGCCCCGTCGATAGTGGTTTTGTCGAGGAACACCGTGGTAGGTTTAGTCGGTATGCCGGGAGGTACATTATCTTTTCAACATCTTTCTTTTACCCCGGCGTGTTCGACATAATCCCTCCGCCCGCCCCCGCGGAGGGACATGCGTCATTGCATTTGTAAAAAAAAAAAAAAAAGACAAAACTAATAAAATATGTTAGAAACACAATTTACCTCGTATGGTATTATTTCTTGTAACAATAACATTGTGTGATTCCGATATCTTTCTAAAAAGAGTTCTGTAAGTATGTGTTTTCTGCGACGTAAAACAGATCTGTTACACACCACACAATTATTACGTCTATCCATATCACATAAATTCCAAACAAACAGCAAATCACCAGGTCCAGTAAACTTGCTTAGGTAATCGATAAAATCAAAAGAAAACCGGTAAACGCACAGATCACAACGAAAGACAACGAAGGACTGCGATGACAGTAATGAAACAAAGCGCCAGCGCAACGAGCGAGATGTGACCTGATGTGTAAGAGAGAGGAAGCGAACGTATACCTGCCGATTTGATCACACGGCAGGCACATGCATGCACTCGACAGAACCCATTTTGTAGCTATTTTTAACAGAACCACAATTTATATTACTTAAATAGAGTATTAGATTTTTTTTTTTTGTATAAATATCTATTTCTAGTTCAAACTTTGTATCCCATAGATTAAAAAAAAAACTACCGTATGTGAGTAGGAATACCATAATAAGTGAAATTATGCTCTTATTTTATACCATGTTCGTCAATGTCCCAATGTCCTTTCTAAATAATGTAACGATCTTTTACCCATTAGTACAGTTCAGTACTCCGGTCAACCGAACTACGGAAAATATTTGTTTTCCGTGAATATACGATT
Organism: Catocala nupta; assembly: GCA_963675205.1. NCBI lineage: Eukaryota > Metazoa > Arthropoda > Insecta > Lepidoptera > Erebidae > Catocala > Catocala nupta. Next base: position 6,966,734 of record OY776106.1, read on the forward strand.
TAAATATACAAATTCAGTGTGGACACTAAAAAAATAAAATATTTTACGTGGTCTGGTTGCCTTGTTTATGGGAATAATCTTATAGAAAAATGTTATGTAATATTTTAAAATGTTCTTTTAATATTACGAAAAGATACTGTCTATGTCTGGGTAGGAGAGATAGTATTAGATTATGGCTGGAAAACATGTTTTAACTATTTCTGAAACCATTACGAATAGGAGCATTGTGTAAATGCGGACGGTCAGGGTGGCGGCGGCAATGAAGACACAAGTCTTACGGAAAAGAACTTATATTATCTTTTTAATGCACGTTTCAACGGTTAGAATATGAATGCCCTAAAATATTCTAACCGCCGGTATTTATACAAACATTTGACCTAATTTAATACTAAATTCACAAACTCAATAGATAATATTAAACATTGTTTATCTTAATTATTCTGATGATTATTTACATACAATTATTATTTAATAATACATAATTATGTAACATTAAGGATTTATTACACCGGAAGCAGAGGCGCCGGTGTGACAAAATTATGCCTAACCCAAAATCAGTAAGAATCTAATAGCTTCATCATTATATTATATATAGTAAACAAAATGATTATAGGATTTATTATTCGACATAGTGTAAGAAAAAGTACAGAGATCAGTAACAATACGTACTATTTATTAATCGCGCCGGAAGCTGACAAGCGGAAGGCGCCAAGCAAATAAATATAATTAAGTATAAAGAAATATGAGATAACTATTTAGATACTTGATTATAAAACGATAATAGGTTTTGATGTACATATAGTGGTTAAGATGTACCGGAACTAGTAGTATATGTGAGGCCGGAAGTGTTACTTGATAACAATTGATAGGATCTTACCCAATCTGGTTGTTAGATGGAGCAGGAACATGACTGACGGCGGCGGAGGCGAGCGCTGACGCGTCGTACTAAAACGTATGTCTGGGTCGTAAGCCCCTGACAAGGTATTTCTGCCTATATCACGCTATGGATTCGATACCCACCCGGTTTCAACTGATTGTTTGAACTGGTTTTATGAATAATATTCGCTAGTTTTTCTAAAGCATGGCCTAAAATAATTTCTTCGCTAATATACTGCAATTGAATATATTGCATCGTCTTTTAGTGTATCTTTCTTTGTCCGTTTATAGTAAATATTTCTTTTATTACATTCATAATTTTGATTTGTGTTTCCTTATAATATTTTTCTTTTTTGGCAAAGACACTACCAGCCTCACTACTAGTAGTGTCGTTTACAATCGATGACACTACCAAGCCTATTTTGGGTTAAATTGTACAGTCAACACAGTAAACTTTAGAAATGTAATACATTTTTAATACATATTACTGCCATGTGGAGTATTCAATACTTTTGTAAATCAAAGCTTGCGCAAATAAGGCGCCAGTCTTTTATTTCTTTTGGTTTGCTAACAAATGTAACAATAATAGGTAAATATTCATTCACAAATAAATTTTGGTTGAAAAGGAATCTTTTTTGAGAATCATCTTTTTCTTTTAAATGTATGTTTACTTTGTCCCTCTCTTCTTTTGTTAATACATCGTATAATTTACAAGAACAAATAGAGCAGTTTTCTTTTTTCGGTACGTGGAAAGCAAAATTAAAGTTATTTTTAAAGTATGCAGAATACATTTTAAGTGACATAGGGTTCTGATCTTCTTCTCTACACTTTTTGGCATAAATGCAGTACAGATTTGTGATATTTTAAATCCCTCTGGTAGGTATAACCACTTACTATCCTTTCTACAATAGTGAGATGGCAATAAACGCAAGGAGTAAATATAGTTTTTGGCATATACAATAATATATTGGATAACTATAGACCAATCTCCAAGCTATGTGTGTTTGCTAAAATACTTGAAAATTGTTTACAGGCAACTCTATTCAGTTATTAAGCGTAACTTTAGCGAGCACCAGCATGGTTTCCTTAGTGGTCGCTCCACCACGTCGAACCTTATTGTTTGTAGTGATTTTAAATCAGAACACATGTCACAGCGATTACAGGTGGACGTTATATACACTGATTACTGTAAGTGTCGATCGAATAGATCAATTTATTCTTAAAAAGAAACTGTTACAAATTGGGTGTACGCAGTCATTTGAATAGGTGGTTCTCATCGTATGTTGAGGACAGGAGCCAAGTCGTTGTTCTTAATGGTTATTCTTCGACGAGAGCAAGGTGCATGCCTTCAGGAGTTTCACAGAGGTCCTTATTGGGGCCCCTGTTTTTTAATATATTTATTAATGACGTCATATCCTGTTTTTATACGTCAAAAATACTGTTTTACGCTGATGATATGTAAATACTTACTAAGATATGCTTGTATAAAGACGCTATTCGCCAGCAGAGTGATCTAGATCGGTTTCAATTATATTGCACAAAAAACAAACTGGATCTGATCGTCTCCAAATGCTACGTCTGTACTTTTACACGCAAGCCTTACCCAATAACTTACCAATACACATTGTCGGGTACCGCAATAACTAGAGTTAACTCTGTCAGAGACCAGGTCTCTGACAGTGTTAACTCTAGTTATTTATTATTGGGTTACGTTCGACTCAAAGCTATTATTTGATGCGCATATTTTGAACGTAGTTAATAAGGCTAATAAAGCATTGGGGTTAATTTTTAGGATACGAGTATCTAAAGATTTCAAAAATATTAAAACGATTAAAATTTTGTATAGTGCTTATGTTCGTAACAACCGCGAATGTGCTTCCCAGGTGTGGAACCCTAACTATGATATCTACATATCGCATTTAGAATACGTTCAAAGGAAGTTCCTGAGGTATATCCAATTTCATTCCAGAACTTATTTGTCGGCTTATTTCAGCCGATGCCGAAAGTTCCACTTACTTCATTTGCAGCAGCGAAGGCAAATAGCGGCTATTTCCTTTTTATTTAAAATTTCGAATGGGGAGTCCACGGATGTAGCCGAGCTGATGAACAAAATTGGGCTGCGCGTATCATCTGCGCTGTTACGAAGGCAAAACCTTCTGTAGCGAATAGGCCAGTTCACTCGCACGACTCAACGCGGCACAGGATCATACGATTCTACGACAGAGCGGGCCGGGTGCAAAACAACTTCGTAAAGGCCTACTGCAGCGTGCCGTATGCAAAACAAGTCGGACTTAACTGCGCCTTCCGTAACATGGCGCCCGCGCATTCGATCGATCACTACCTAGGCAAGATGTCTGCCGACGCTTCTATTGTTTACACTAACGTGGAGGCGTCAACACCTGCGTAAACGTTTATTATTATTAATTAGTACGTAGCAATTAGTATAAATACCTGTGTGTTTTGTATGTTAAATAATTACTGCTTTCTACTCTGTAACTGCAAGTAAACTATCGCTCTTCGCTTTAAGTTTTATTTATTTGCCTGCTGCCTATATATGTATACGCCTGCTGCCTATACATATATATCTCCGCTATATTTATACGTAGCTATACTCACCTACGGACTTTGCAAGTAGTATATTTACCTAGCCTATACTACTTCACTTCTTTACACTCCTGCCATCCCTAGCACCTACAGGCAAAATTCAGTTACGATCAGGGCTTGTCGTATGTTCAATACAGCGTGCCGGAGAGTCGATATTGATCTCTTTATTAGAGTGTGACTAAACTAAAAAGGGTTATGTGTACCTAATGACTTTTTTGCACATCGAAGATAATCAATTTATTTGAGGAGTGGCGTAATGTGTGTTTTCCTTGTTTATATTACTGTTGCATGTATGCATATATTATAATTTGTTATACATAATGTTACTCATTTTGATGGTGAACTAAGTAATCGTGTCAGGTCATTAGTTTTTTATGTACAATTGTTAGATGTGAAAGCTTGTAATTGGCCATAGCTAGATTATTGTATCTTATTTAAACTGTTAACTTTAAGCTTTTAGCAGTTTTATTGTGCGAAGCGTGTTTGTCTCTTTGTCGAGTTTTGAAAAAGACAAAGACTTCATCTGACGAATTTTCGTCAGTGTATAAAATAAATCTTTGTGAGACGTTAAAAGTTGCATTCAAAATTTTTTGAAAAACTTTTCTCCTCGACTCACCTTCCTTTATGTAATAACTGTACGTCACGCTGCGTCTAAACGTGGCTGGCGAACCGTACTTATTGCGTCTGACACTTATTTTTACTGTCACTCAAACCATCCAGTCTCTCCGTCTTTGTTGGCTTTCAAGGCACCAAAAATATGTAAATAAAGCACTACGGCGTTCTTTAGAGATTTAGCACAATTGTTTAAGCATACCTTTCTTAATAGAATATTAGATAGATTAAAATAATACAAGGATATTCTTTAATTTTTATCCTTCTAGCACTAGAAAAATGATTTTCTTTAATGATACCATATAAAGTGGGTGATAGACGTACGAACTTAAAAGTACGCGGTTTTTAATATCGCGAACTTACTCGGCTCGACGTCGATGACACACGTGAAGCTTACTCACTCTGTATTGCGATGTCGTCGACAGAAGAAGCTTTGTGTTATTTAAGAATTATATCGTATTACATTTTTAAAACTAAAAAAAACGACGAAGTCGGAAAATGTGGGTAAAGAACTGGCTTACGAAAAGAGAGCGTTTATCACATGTGAATTTAGTAAGAGAGTTACTTGAAAAGAAGGAAGATTTCCATGATTATTTCAGAATGCCTGAGCCAGTGTATGAAGAACTTTTGCGCTTAGTTACACCATTTATAGCTACACAGGATACTTGCATATAAAGTATATATAAAGATTTAATGTATTCGTCAGCGATATCAAGACAGTCATTAGGGTACACAATTCCTGAGACATGTGAGGCAATTTATTCTGCACTGGAAACATATTTAAAGGATTGTATCATTCCGTTTTTTATAAATAAAATAACTTAGTACAAATAATCTGAAATTCAGACTTTATTTTTCAATGGCACGTTAATGCTTAACAAATAAATGTACTGTTACGTGCTGGGTTCGACGGATAAGAATATAAAACAATATTACCGATTAAAACACGTTTTATTCTAGTACACAATTAACTTTAACACACAACAAACACTATACTACACTTTTCCACTTTGACTGCTTCAAACTCCGTAGTATTGTCGCTTCCGTTCGCTTCGATAAACACTTGACCGCTTACGATAGTAATCTGACTCGGCGGCGCGCGTGCGTTCTATTTATACGCGGGTAAAGCGCTTCTGGAGTTTTCCAGAAAACGTCACACACGGCACGCAACAGCGCGATGATTCGAGAATGTGCCAGCGCTTTCTCCACTGAACTCGTACTGACAAATACGTAGTTCCGTAAGATGTCAATAGATGGTGCTGTAATAAATTATTATTAGAAACCGCCGACTCTTCCCCACAGTGCCGACAGAGGGCATTAGCCGTAACAGTACTATTTATCATGTAAAAATGTAACCTCATACTATTTTTATTTATTTTTCATTATTATTATTAAAGTTTAAATATTCAACCAGGGAGTCCGGGATTGCGATTTGCGAGTCTTGTAACAAGTAGTGGTTTGCACCGGAGCGAGATTTTAAGAACCGATTGATTTCACCGGTGATTGAGCGATCTCCGGAGAATCTCCGGAGATTCTCCGGAGAATAAAGCACGTTATTATGTATAACTCAAATTAGGCTAATTAAGCGTTATTATTTCTTTGTCAGGCTTTATTTACAGTTTAAAATAATAACACACACTTTTTATTCATTACACGTTATCAACATTGTTAAAATATTTACGAAGATAAAATAACTGGCCAAATGCAAGGCGGACTCGCGCACGAAGGGTTCCGTTTCTATACAAATAGGCAAAAAATGGCGTTTTCTGTATGGGAGCCCCCGTTAAATATAAAGTTTATTAACCGACTTTGAAAGAGGAGGATATTTCATGTAGATCTGATCATGGGTTTTGGAGACAGATCTTAAAGGAACTCGTCAAAAAATGATAGCAAACAACCAAAGAAAACAACCTTTTTAAGTGACGTGCGAGGCACGCTCGGCCGAGCCGCTTTTGAGCCGCCTTTGAGCACGCGCACTTTGCCGGCATCGAGCCACATAATGTGGTTCGGGACCGGGACACGCTCAGCCGAGGCTCCGTGCGCTCTCACAACCCTGAGACACGTCCACACCGACCGAGCATTTGGCTCGCAAGGCTGCCTCGGCCGAGCATGCGTCCGATGGAGCCGCGGCTAATACCCAATGAAATAGTAATAATTTACAATATTATTTAAGATGTTCCGTAGTAAATATTTAATATATTTTACAATTCTAATAAATTATGGTTTTCATGTAGAAAGCATAACATTTCAACTGCGTTATTACGCAACATATTTCTTCGGTTATTAAGAATGTAACCTGTTGTTGAAAAGACCCTTTCTGATCTAACTGACGTTGCCGGTACAGTGAAGTATTTAAAAGCTATATCATCTAAAGGCTGAAGATGTTTATTAAAATTCCGAAATGCTACAACGTTATCCCAATTATGATTAACATCAGAAAAAGAAGTTTCAGTGTACATTCTTAATAAATTTATGGAGGTTGCTGATGATGGGTCTGAAGTAGAAGCATTAAGGTTTTTTAGGAAGCCGAACAAACTGGATCCGCTATTTTCACCAGTGCTTTCCAATGTTGATGGTACCGTATTTACTGGTATTGTAGTAGGTTGCATCCGTAGGATATTGTTGATTTCTGCTTTGACGGCTTCTTTGGCAGCTAATTTATTTTCTAATAATCGAAAACTGTTCCGGAAATTAGGATGTAGTAATGTAGAAATACGGCAAACTATACGCGTTTCGTATTCGATTAAGCGGGAGCTCATGAAGGTTCTTAATTTTGTTGCAAACATAACACCTACATTCGTAGTTATTTTCTCGCTTAAAGTGCTAAGATTGTCATACAGTCCATATATGATAGGGATTATCAGACTTGACGTAGGATACTGGTCACCACTAATCATTTTTGTGGCCTGTTCGAAGACATCAAGTAAGAGGACAACCTCTTTTAGAATTGCCTCTTCCTGTGGCAAAATGATTTCAGGTGCTTGAGATAACTTTCTCTGTACAACCGTCAAACTGTCCATTAACTTCAAAATTCTCTGCATCATGTAGTACAAGCTATTCCAACGCGTTGGAACTTCTTGTATTAATTGCAAAGTTACCGCATCAGGATTCCTTTTTTGTTGCTCTTTCTGGAGTGATAATGTGGCGATATTCGATTGCTTAAAAAATTTTACTATCTTTTTGCATTTGTCTATCAAGATTTTTAACTCGGGAATATCGAGGGAATTATCAATCACTAAATTTAAGTTATGGGCAAAGCATGGCATGCGACGAATCCCAAGCAATCTGGCCATTTTAATCACGTTTGCCCCATTATCGGTAGTGATACACACGACTTTGTTACGGATTTCCCACTCTGTTAAAACAACATATACAGTTTCTTTTAAATTTTCAGCTGTATGTGCCTCTTTTAATGCTGTAGTTGTCAGGACATAACTTTTAAGTTTTTTGTCATGAAAAAAATGTACAGTAACTGTGATGAATGATTCCATCATATTGCTCGTCCAGATATCTGTGGTCACCGATAAATGGTCAATTTCAGCTAACATCAGCTTAAGTTTAGCTTTGGCTTCAAAGTAAAGTTTTGGCATTATATCATATCGTATTACTCTTTTATCGGGAATTCGATAGGCCGGGTTAATAGATTGAAGAAAGTTTCGAAATCCCTTGTCATCTATAATTGAAAATGGCTGAAAATCTGTCGCTATCATTAAGGCTAGTTTTTGATCACTTTTCTTAAAATCAGTTATGCTGGAATTCTCCTGAGTAATATTTATATCACTTACATCGTTGACAGAAGAGGAAGATGTATTTGCTTGTGGTGGACCCAAGGTATCTGAATGCTTTCTCTTTAAATGTGAGAGCATATTTGATGTTCCACCACCAGTGCTTAGCACTGTGGAACATAATTTGCAGCGTACTTTTGTGTTAGATCCATCTATTTTTTCAAAGAAATGTTTGGTTTTTGATTGAGCCTTCGGCATTCTGTAAACCAAACAAAGAATAAATAAATTTGTTTCGCTATCAAACTCTTATCTAAAGTAAGTTTTATTAAGAACTTGTGTTATGAAAACTAGAGAACGGATAACATACACATATACTTCTTTTTGTAACATATCGAAAATTTATTGTTATATATGTACTCACATATCACTATATTATTATAAAAGTACTTACATTAGAAGATAAGTTTCGGCGGAAATGTAATACTTTTCTGTGTTAAATACTGTATAAAAATACACTCTTTATTGCACTTCACATCTAAACGACTCGACTGAACAAATGAACGAATTCACTTCGATTATAGTACCTAATCATATAAATTATAAATCGGGGAATACCCGAACGATAAATTGGATAGAGAGCGTTTCATCAAATAGTTCCTTTGGCGTTATATTGGCTGCCTTGTCTGTCAAAAATCTACAACTTGTAGGTACTTGTAGGCCTTCTGAAGATTATTACAGTTTATTTTACTGTGTTCTGTTTTGGAATAGTTTAGTGCTTAAAAAAGATTATTATAGAATAAAGTGGTGACAGCAACCAAGATGTCCAACAGTAAGTACCTAAACCTGCAGGTAAATTACTTTCGAAACGTTTTTGATTTTGTAGTGGTGTACGATCAAGCTCCCTTTCAGATTACAACACACACGAACGAGAAGAATTTTAATATCACTATTAATGTTGTTGTTTTTTGTTTTTTACAGCAAATTTTACATCAGTATCAGAAAGAGAGAAGATCGACAATAACTTGGATAGAGCAAATGATGAACCCAGTGAATCGGAGCCGTTATTCACAGACGTTGATTTTATTCCAAAAAAAAAGAATCTTTCGGAAGATGATGTCGATGATGACGCAAATTGCAGTGCAGAGTACAACCCAGAAGAGCAGTACGCACAACGTTGGTCGAGTCCTGATGATACCGATTGCGAGTCTAACAAATCAATCACGAAAAAACGATTTGTAGATGTAGCAGTGATGACAGAGCGGGAATCAGAAATTAGGAGTGTACAAGACTTAAATGAGAACATTAGAATATCGAATTTAATGTTTTGTAAGTTTATTTCGCATGAACTTGAACAACATACAGGCAAGAAACGTTATAACATTATGCAAAAAATTATAGAGGCTTTAAAAGATAATGATTAAAATCGTGTAAAGAAAATATTTTTTTTAATAATATAGTTATGACTATCTTTAATATATATTTAATAATAACACCGAATAATAAAAAAATATCAAACACTAATACTGGTTTTTGATTCACCGGAGATTAATCGATTAAACTCCGGTGATTTTAATCGATTACTTTTACCGGTTTTCACCGGAGATTCTCCGGTACTCACTGCTCCGGTGCAAACCACCGGTAACAAGTTAAATGCTTGTTTCTTGCATCTGGACTGAAACATCTGGGATGTGTATCAATGGTCTTTGGGGTACTTGGACTGGAACTGGATTATGTATAGTTGTATTAAAAGTTAATCTTTCAAACCATCTCAAAAATATTACTTCATTGATGAGTTTTTCAGCTATGCCTTGTTGAATAACAGTCATGTTTTTTGTAGACATTTTTTCCAATAGCATCATATTCATCATCAGGGTTTTGTAATATTTTACCTATCAATAATATTGTATCTTCAATACCGTCATTGACTTGTCATTTACAAATGAAGCAGTAGATGTTGCAGGTATCGCAGGTAGGAAGACACGTCGTAGTTGGTACTCTGTAAATAAAAACAATATCATTATACTGACTTATGGGATTTTTTGTTACAGTTCCCGAGTTCAAAAGAAGAACGGATAGCAATTGCTAAAGAGTTTGAGCGTAGATGGCAATTTCCAAATTGCTTAGGAGCTGTCAATGGGAAACATGTCGCTAAAGTCCCTACTGCCGAAGCAGGCTCACATTTTTTTAATTACAAAATATTTAATTTATTTAATATTATTAAATAATAAATGCGAATTATGAATTTATTTATGTGGATATTGGAACAAATGGACGTATTTCTGATAGTGGTGTATTACAAAATTAAATTCTTTCAAAGATTTATGTATTTATTGGCGACGAGGCTTTTGCTGTAAGGACAGATTTTATGAAACCGTAACCACAAAGGCAATCACAGGCTAGCTCAAGTAAGAGGATTTACAATTACAGAGTATGCAGGTCTAGAAGAATTATAGAAAATGTTTATGGAATTTTGGCGGGCAGATTCCACATTTCTCGATCGCCTATAAATAACAATGTGCACAATATTATCAAAATAGTTTTGGCATGTTGCAATACAGCACAATTTTTTAAGGAAAATAGTAAGACAAACTTACAGTTCACTTTAGTAGTGAAAACCATGCAAATGAACCTATTGAATTGGGACTAAGACCACACAATGGAGAATTACAGTCACTACAACAAACATATGGTCGTAACGTCACTCAAAATGCAATAGTTATTACTGTTATTAGAGAAAAGTATGAAACCTACTTTAATACTAGTGGTGCAGTGTCATGGCAACAAAGAATGTTATAATAATAATAATAATAATTTTACCTGAGTATCATTTTCACTATGCTCAGCATCAAATGTATTTTCATTATCTTTAGCTGTCTCCTGTTCGCTGCTGTCCATATTGTCAGCCGATTGTTCACCTGCAAATAAAACACTTAGCTAAATGTACTTTCTGTTTTAATGTACAACATCACAATGTCATTATTGTAATGAAACAACACTGCTATTCTATTTTAGGAACCTACCTATTTTAGACACAGACCTTACAAAGGAAACGCACGAATAGTGTACTATAGAGCAATTCTTTAATAAATAATTAAACTTACCTTCGCTTTGATCATTCAGAAACTCAAGCTGACTATAGTACCATAATTTTGGCACGTATACCTGGTCTGTTCTTGAACCAGTCCTCTTGCTGTCTTGCACTTTTTTATTTTCTTTACGGTAACCAGCAATTTTTTCTTGACGTAATCAATAGTAGCATATCTTTCCACCTGTATGTATAATTTCTAATAAATTATTGTATGCTTGAAACTTTATATTTTTGTCTTTGTAATCGTTGCTTCTAATTTTCGAAATACAAGAGTTATTTCAGAAAGCTTCTATAAATTCGGTTAGCTGTTCATGCTAATAAGTTCGAAAGGCACTCATTTTGAGAAATTTCTGGATCAAAATAAACAAAAATTACAAAAACCTCAAACACTACAAGCGTTGCGCGTCCACGGACTGGCGAAACAAAATGGCGGCTGACGGCTCGCAGTGCTGCCACACGTACGAGCGGAGGCGGGTTAAGCCGGGTACTCACTAGGGAACCGTAACTGTAACATGCGTGATACAGTAACGAGGTTCTAGTGTGTACGCTTTTTACAATTACGGTTCACGACGGCGCCAGAACGCTTTCACTGAGCGTACTCATTTTGCGTGCTGTAAATGTTACCAAACAGATACAGTAACGAGGTTCTATTGTGTACGCGTTTTACAATTACGGCTCACGACGTCGCCGGAACACTTTCACCGAGCGTACTCATTTTGCGAGCTGTAACTGTAACCAAACAGATACAATAGCGAGGTTCTAGTGTGTACGGGGAGTAACGAACGGGGAGGCCTGCTCTGCCCTCAGTTTTGGTTTGTAAATCCACGATGTCGGACGAAGTGTCTCTCGCCTGTGCAGCATACTTACTTATAGATGCCTTACTTGATGATTTTAAACGACCACGAAGATGGTGGTTTCATAGAATGTATCGAGAAAAAAGTGATCTACTGTTCATATTGAAAAATCAAGAAATTAGTGGTCATTACAAAAAAATTACAAGAATGAATGCAACTGACTTAGAATATCTCATGAATTTAATCGGTCCCAAAATAGAACGAAGAAACACTGCATTTCGAGAAGCTGTGTCGGTTCAAGACAGGTTAGCTGTGACGCTGAGATACTCAGCTACTGGTGATTCTTTTACAAGTTTGCAATACCTGTTTCGTATTTCCAAACAAGCCATAAGCTCGATTATACCAGAAGTGTGTCAGGCGTTAACAGGAGCATTGAAAGAACAAATCAAGGTAATTATTTAATGTCATTAATAATGAATTATACATAGTCGTCGAAATTCATGTCTGACGAATACTGGCTACTGTTGCTGTGTGGAGAGTATGGCGGGTTTGAGAAGAAGTAGAAGCAGGGCCTGCTGTGTCTAAGTCCACATAAGGAGTTTCTTTATTTGTAGCCATGGAAGAGGTTGAATTGCGTGGAGATTGTTGGTTTTGTGTAGCAGAATAGTAACCATAATTTTGCATAGAATTGTAATAGCCTTGATCGGCACGCATAATGATCTGAAATATTTCGTGTTGAAATGAGTTTTTTATGTCCCTTGAGTAGTTTTTCATTTTTTCTTGTATGAAATCGAAGAAAGACTTTAGTTCCATATCCTGTTCTGGCTTATTTGCCGTATTTTTCAATATTCCGAAAGCCTCTTTTAGCATTTGTAGTTTGGGATCTGACTTTAGCTTTTTATTGGGAGGCTCAAATGATGGAGGGGGGCCGTTGGCATTAGTATCGCTCTTATCCTCCACCTGCAAAAAATCGTGTGTTTATTAATATGATCAATAATAATAATAAAAATATCGTTTGTTGTAGATGCCGACAAATCGTGACGAATGGCTTGAATGCAGCAGAGAGTTTGAGAAACTATGGCACTTTCCACATGTAATTGGGGCTATCGATGGCAAACATATTCTTATCCAGTGTCCATTCAATTCTGGAGCAGAATACTACAATTATAAATCTCAGTTTAGCATCGTATTGTTGGCATTAGTAGACGCACAATACAACTTTATGTACGTACATATTGGGATTCAAGGAAGAATTTCAGATGGAGGTGTATTACAAGGATGTAGTTTGAAAAGGATGATGGATGAGAAATCTTTAAATTTACCGGAACCCGTATCCCTACAAAATCGCAATAGGCTACTTCTCTTCTACTTCCTCGGTGATGCAGCATTTCCTTTGGGAGAAAATCTAATGAAACCATACGCGGGCACCCATCCGAAAGGATCTAAAGAAAGAATTTTTAACTATCGGCTGTCAAGAGGCCGAAGAGTGGTCGAAAATGCATTTGGGATTCTGGCTAGCGTTTTTAGAGTACTAAGAAAACCAATATTACTGCAGCCAGAAAAAGTTGAAACGATCGTAATGACCCTAGTGCTTCTGCACAACTTTCTAAGGCGTTCTTCCTCATGTTCGGTATACACACCCCAAGGCTCTTTTGATAATGAAAACACAGAGATTGGTGAAGTTATACCAGGAACTTGGCGAAGTGAAGCGGAAGGCACATCGTTTCGTCCGTTATACGCCATTGCTCGCCGTTCAGCGGCAAATTTTAAAGAAAATCGTGAAGAACTTGCTCATTATTTTTTAAATGAAGGTAAAATACCATGGCAACACATGTATGCGTAAAACTGAGATAGTAAAAATCTACCCACCTGTTCATTCGCATCTCCAGCCTCAAGTCCTTTTCGAGGTGTGAAACGATCATTCAAGAATCCTAGCACCTTAAATGCATACCATTTACTTTCGTAAATCTCGTCTTTTCCTGTAATAAGAAATGTCATAAAACAGTTAGATGTAAATTAAGTGTAGTGACAGCGGAGGGCGCAAAAAAAAAACAGTTGTCGGCCTCGGTGGCGTAGTGGTTAGTGTAACCGACTGCCACGCCTAAGGTCGCGGGTTCGATTCCCGCACAAGTCAAACATTTTGTGTGCATGAACATGGATGTTTGTCTTGGTCTGGGTGTTTCTATGTATAATATGTATGTATTTACAAAAAAAAAGTATATATGTATGTTTATCCATTGTCTAGTACCCATAGTACAAGCTCTGCTTAGTTTGGGCTAGATGGTGTTGTGTGTATGTGGTAGAATATTATTATATTATATTATTATTAATTTGAAATTAAGAATTTAATAAAATTACAATATATGAGTTAGCTAGACTTTTATTTAATAAGTTATGTCGACGATCGACCAAAAAGTGTTGTAATACTAATGCAATTTCCGTTCATCGGTGTCGTCGTAGTCACGTAGCTCAGCGTCAGCAATATCGGTTGCGCGTGCAGCGGCGAGATGGATCTAGGTCAACGCATACGCTAGCAATATACTATGATAAGGGCTGCGTAACACCTCCCCCCGAAGAACAGCGATTATTGGAGACAGATGTCGTAAATTGAGCTGGGAGATTATCTGGATCAATTCCTCTTGCAACTGGGATAGAGTAGATAGCTTGAAGCTCGATCTGTGTATCTTTCGGTTTTTCCATCTTGGGCTTCAGTTGCTTCAGATGGTATCTTCGGTACGCTAAACCGCCAATGAGTGCAGATATTCCAAGAACCAGGGCATACATTGGTATCGTGGTGTGGTACAGGCTACTGTCGGGGCTAATTGACAACTGTACTGGTGTCTGCAGGGATATCTTCTTGTTAGCTTCGTGGAAGTGATCCAAGTTGATTGAGTTGAGTTCGAAGAGTGGTGGTGTCATCGGGTTATTATCTTCAATTGTAGGTATATCAATAAGTTTCAGGGCTTGACCTTTGATTCGATCTTTAGAATTGGTAAGTCTAAATTCGTGTGTTTCGAGATAACAGTTATGTGGTATGACAACTAGATAACTGCCGTGGACCATCTTGTAGAGATCTTGACCGCAGGATAGTCTTGTCTTCAATGGTTCTGGGAAGCTGATAGTATAATGACGATCATCAAGTTTCTCGTAAGCCGGCTTTTGGAGTGAGACGACGGTTGAGTTGCATTCAGGAGTTCTCTGTTGATGGGTGATGAAGCTTTGGATACAGTCTTGAGAATTTCGGCTAAAAACGTTGTGTATCTCTTCACATAGATACCCACTGGTGGACTTCGGGCATTCTGCCTCTATGTACTTGAATTCTTTCGAATGGATTGCTAGGAGAGGGGAGTATGGAATGAGGACTTCGTGGTGTTTATTCGGGACAATAGATATCTTATACAGATCATAAATTTCAGGCAAGACAACTGGAAATTTGAAAACTATTACTATTTCATTTTTAACATAATACGAACCTAATTGAACTATGTCATAGTATTCGCGTATATCTAAGTCTAATATTCTATCGTTACCGTATATGCTACTTAACTTATCGATTATAGACCTAATAGTATCAAAACTGATTGTAGCATGATGTGTCGTAGAAGTTCTTATGAATGCTAGAACATTTTGCAATTTAGTTATCTCTTGGGCAACTATATCCACATTATTACTAAGAATAAAAATCGTCTGAGCTAAATGCGCATATCTAACAGGATCATGGTCACTAATAGTTTGACTAATATTTCTTATGAGCATACCTAATTTATTCTGGTTATTTACTACATTCTCAATGATATTGGAATGTTGCGTTATCCAATCTTGCGTTAAACTAACATGATTGTTAAATTCTGTTACTCTTCATTAGTATCAATAGTACTATTGAAATGCACTGCATCGGTATAGTCGAGATTACCAGTGATACTTTTGACAACGGAACCGAGACCATCAATGAGACCTCTTTTACTACGATTTAATTCAAATGATTGAAGTTGTTTTAGTACAGTATGAAGCTTATGTTTCAAATAATCAACATGGGGTTGAAATAAAAATGTTTTATTATTGAGACTAGGACTAAATTCATTCAATTAATCAGTAACCGTGTTCAAATGATCTTCTAATTCCTGGAGGTTTATATATTGCAAGAATGCATGATAATGGGAAATAATGTGACAAGGACCTAATTTAAAAGGCAGGATACCGGGGCCATCGTCCAGACTTTCAAGTTTTATCTCCTGCATTTGAGCTATCCTTATGAGGAGGTGGAGAATCAGAGGGATCCTGTAACAATTGTGCATTGTTAGGTATTCTTTTTAATCTAGATTTCGCGGTAGGACTACGTTTCTTTTTAGTATAGATATGGACTGGGAGGTCTGCCATAACTACATCGTGAGTGTAACGGGGGGTTAACTTTTGTCGAGCAGCTAAAGGATTTTTCACAAATATTTGCTGTCCGGGAGAGTAATCAGATTCGGGTTCACGGGATTTATTACGATTATCTATAAGCGTTTTACGGTGTTCTGTACTAGACTCCTGAATTAAATTGTAGGCTAAATTCATTTTATTTTTATGTTCGGTACTATATTGCTGTATTAGGTGAGCAGATAAATCCAAGTCAAAGGGGTCACGCGGATCAAAATGTCCCGTGATTAAATCGATTGGCCTACATCTCGTGAAACTATGTATGCTACTATTATATGCTAATAAGGCGTATGGCATTAAATTTAAAACGGCTTCATTTTTATGTTTAAGTTTTAAAATACGCAAATGTTCTAAAATTGTACAATGGAATCTTTCTACAATTCCATTCTCGTTTGGAGTATGTGGTGCTATTCTGTGGTGATGAATCTTATGTAATTTTACGAATTCTGCAAATAACTGGTTGGTAAATTCCGTGCCATTATCTGAAACTACAGTTAGGGGTATACCATGATGAGTGCAAAATTTAATTAATGCTTGTACAATGCTTACTGCTGTCGCGTCTCTTAAATAGTAGGCTTGAGCATACTTTGAGAAAGCGTCAACTATAGTTAAGAACTTTTCTCCTTGCACAGTGAACAAATCTAGATGAACTAGATCAAACGGTTTACTGGGTGGAGTAACAAAATGAAATTGCTGCTTTATTGGATTGCGATCGTACTTTGCTTGACCGCATATTATGCACTCATTTATGAATTTCGTAATATGCTCACGCATTTTCGGCCAAAAATACTTATGGGAAAGAGCTAAATAGCATTCATTAATGCCTCTATGATTGGTTTTACCGCTATGATACTTACTGATAATATCTTGTTGTCTTAAGTATTCCCTAACATTTTCTATTTCCGTTTTAGTTAACATGAGGTTCATAGCTGAGCTCTTAAATGTGCATTGTATGACGGGGATAATATTATACATGGCAGATGGTGGATTAATTAATAGACCTGTTTTAATTTTGGGATGGACATATTCTTTAATGGCATTGATAACGTCTTCTTCGAGGTTAGACTCGGATAGTTGGATAGATGTTCGTGTATGGGTTTCAAAAGGTTTGGTAACAACGGGTTTGCTCTTAAAATCGCCTACGACGGTTAAGACTATCTGTTTGGTAAATTTATTAAGTGGGTCATCAGTAATAGGGACTTCTAAGATGGGGTTTTCGTTATCTGTATGTACTGTAAGGGTTCGAGAATCATCTGCAGCTTCCGGAGCTGTAACTGTTCTGGAATCATTTAAGTTTGTACCGGTTTCAGAAGGATTTACTATTATGGAGCTAATTTCATCGTTGTTAATTTCAATGCGCGATAAAGCATCGGCATTAGTATTACACCGGCCTTGCTTCTATATTACAGTAAAATCAAATTCGCTTAATTTTAAGCGCCATCTTGTTAGTCGTGAATTGGGTTCTTTTAGGTTCATAGCCCATTGTAAAGGCTTGTGGTCGGTAATGATCTTAAACTTTCTGCCAAACAAGTAAGGTCTAAAATACTTTGTTGCCCAGACAATTGCCAAAAGTTCTTTTTCTATTGTGCTGTAATTTAGTTCACTTGAATTTAATGTCCTGGAGGCATAAGCAATTGGTTTATCTGAGCCTATTACGCCCTGTGACAATACAGCTCCTATCGCTACATTAGAGGCATCGGTTGTTAGCAGGAATTCTTTAGTGAAATCGGGGTATTGCAAAATGGGGTCGTTTGTCATAAGGGTTTTACAATGTTCAAAAGTATTTATATAATCTTGATCATAAACTATTTTAGATCCCTTTTTCAAGCACTGCGTAAATGGTTTTGTTATTCGTGCAAAATCGGGAATAAATTTTCTATAATAACCGAGCAAGCCTAGGAATCTTTTAATTTCGGTGGTGGTTTTAGGCAAAGGGTAGTTTTTTATAACGTTAATTTTATCGGGGTTTGGTTTAACACCATCTTTAGATATAACATGGCCTAAAAAGCTAGTCTCTAACTTCAAGAATTCCGATTTATCCATCTGAATCTTGAAATTAGATTCGCGTAATCTTTTGAGTACTCTTTCTAAATTTACTATATGTTCTTGTAACGATATGCTAAAAATGATGACGTCATCTAAATAAACTAAACATATATCCTGAAGATCTCTAAGTAAATTATCCATGACGCGTTGGAAAGTTGCTGGCGAATTTTTTAAACCCATCGGCATTCTCAAAAACTCATAGTGACCGTTTTCTACATTAAAAGCTGTTTTATGAATGTCTGTGGGGTCAAGTTCTACCTGGTAGAAGCCACTAGCTAAATCTAGGGTGCTAAAATACTGACATTTGCCTAATTTGTCTAATATGTCTGAAATGTTTGGTATGGGATACTTGTCGTCAATAGTTTTTTCATTGACCTTACGGAAATCTATTACAATACGCCATTTAGTTTTGCCAGAGGCATCTGTCTTTTTGGGGACCACTCAAATAGGTGAGCTCCACGCGGAATCTGATGGCCTTATGATATTCTGTTCCAACATCTTATTGATTTGGTCTCTAACCTCCTGTTTATGGATATACGGATATCTATAACTTTTAACATGAACAGGTATCTCATCGGTCGTTTTAATTCTATGCTTAATTTTATTGGTAAAGCTTAACGGTTCACCTTCGAGATAGAACACGTCATCATAGCGCGCACATAAAGTCTTTAAATTAATTAATTCTTCGGCATTTAAATGTTCTATCCGGAGACGGGATAGAACTACTTGAGTACGGTTAGAAATAGAATCGGTTACATTTTGATTAATCTGAATATTAAATATTTCGGCTGAAACTGGGCAGTCCATTGAAAATATTATATCATTATGTGAGTTATTAGAAATCTGTACCCAACCTCGATTATCTTTAATTGTCGTAAAGCAATCGGAAATCAAACAATTACAAATAATTTGCTCCGGAATAAACACATCACCATCTTTTGAATTAACGGGTAATCTAACTAGTCTGGAGGAGTTTGCTGGTATAACATCCTCATATAAATTAGCACTGCGTGAATCATACATTTCTATCGGAATTTCGGCATAACGAGTCGTTAATTTCTTACTTCTAAAATCAATATTCGAATCCCACGCATCAAGTAAATCAAAACCTAATAAACCATCAAAGTAATTATGGAAATCATAAATGAATAGTTTCATATTATCGTTATCTTTAAATTCAGCGAAACAAGGCACCGTTATAGAATGATCATTTTTACTAACAGCATGTATATTGGTGACTTCAAATGGCTCGTAGTTTAACTCTTCAACTACTGGCGTTTCGGTATAGGAGTATTGCTCATAGTTAGGATAGTATTCTTCATACGGTTCATAATTATTGCATTCTTTATAGTAGTCGGCATAATTATGATCATAGTATGGTTCATATTCGTAGTCACAGTTAAATTCGTTCATATTAACCTCGCGAGTTTTGAAGTAACTACTTGGCGGCGGGTTACCGGACCTTCGCCAATCGTACCCAGTCATAGGCAGTGGTTTTGGAACGAAATGGCTAACACCACTCATAGGACGCGGCGTATTGTTAAAATTTTGATTCGGTTGCTGCGGACGAACAGGCATCCTAAAAACGTTACTTTGCGGATTATAGTTTGGCGGTGGCGCGCGGAACATTTGTTGCACACGTGAAGGGCCACGTGTCTGTTGAAACTGGGGAACGTTAGGCCTCCAACTAGGATTAGGTGGCGTATACATAGGTTGAAAACGTGATGGTCCAGGTAGATTAGCTACCGGTTGCTTGGACGGACCAGGAATATTAAAAGTAGGCTGCTTAGGAACGAAGTTATTTAAAGGCAAATTAAAGTTGGCATTAAAAATCTGGTGAGCATCTTTTTTACTAGGTACACAGTCACTACGTTGCTGCATATAGAGCGTATTAAGCTCTTCTTGAACATACTCTAATGCCTTTTCCATAGTATCGGGACGCATGCAACGTATTCTAGAACCTAATGGATCCTTTAAGCCACGTAAGTAACATTGTAGGGTAAGTTTCTTATAGAGATCGCGCTTCGCCTCAATTGTAGTACTCACGGTTTCATGCAAAGTTACATAAGTCATCACTGTACTAAATAAGGTCTGGCAACGTTCATAAAATTCCTGTGGGGTTGAAGACCCTTGAGTTTGCAACGATAAATCGTTGTATAAGGCTGTCTCATCTCGATGATCTGCGAAATTATTAATGAGCGCGCTACGAATGCCTTGCCAGTTATCCGGGATAGCGTTTGAATTTATTAACCTAGCTGCAGAACCCGTTACCCTATTCAATATGCCATTTATCAACGCTAAATTGGCTAATTCGTTACCCGGTTCTGTTTTAAAATACGTAAGAACTAACTGATCACACAAATTAATAAAGCGAGTTAAGACATGAGGATTGCCGTCAAATTCAGGCACCATCCGAAGTGACTTATAAATTATGTCTACATTATTTTGAGCCATGGTTGGTTCTAACTGTCTATTACTATCTACTAAACTATTCCTACTGGATGAACTAGGTGACCTATTGCGGTCTCGCAATCGCGAATTCGTTGGATGAAAAATTTTGGAAACTTTTATCTAATACACACACAAAAGACAGAATATAAATCGTATAAGAAAAATATAATAAAATATTCAAAGTCACTATTAATAAAAGTATAAGATATTATTTTAGGAATAATGATAGATAGGAAAATATTTAGGCTAGGACTTTGGATAGCAAGGACTTGAAAGATTCAGAGTACTTACAGCATTACTGATTTTGATTGCCGAATCGATGTCTGGATTCTCCTCGCTGGCACCACGGGTAGATTCTGGATATCGTCGCGCGGGTCGATATTAGAGCCCTATCTACGCTAACGATCCTACCGGCTGCGCCAATTAAGTGTAGTGACAGCGGAGGGCGCAAAAAAAAACAATTTTAAATTAATTACAATATATGAGTTAACACTTTCAGCTGAGCATCTGGATTCAAAAGTTTGTTGCGCGGCGCACTATTTTCTCATACAAAATAAATGACGATTAGTGACGTTCTGTTTTTCATACAACCAAAGATAATATGAAATGTGACACAACCGTTACTACACGTCGACGTTTATCCATCTTGTGTCATATGCAATCCACGCATAGTACATGAATAAAGCACAGCGTCTAACCACGTTGACGTTCTTAACCGATGTGTCATATACTGTCCATATATATTAATAAATTGGGGAACAACGTCTAAACAAGTCGACGTTCTAAAATGTTGTGTCGTGTAACTATAAGGCGTTTATATAAATTGCGGGGCAACGTTTAACCACGTCAACGTATATAGATGTTGTGCCGTATACTATAAGATATATTTCGAAAAATTATAGAACAACTTCTTACCACGTCGGCGTTTATAAACGTTGTTTCATATACTTTTAGCTATTTCAATATAAATTAAGGGAGAACATCTGATCACGTCAACGTCCATAAAAGTTGTGCTAGATACTGTTATTTCTGTAGTATGTAACATAGAAAACAAAGTCTGTTAACGTTGACAGATGTTTGAATTTAATTTGAGAAAAGGCAATAAAACAGTTTTGTTCGTCGCTAGATATTTATTCAAATAATAATTAGTATTTTGAAATAAAAACGTCTGACTTCTGACTATAATCATACACTAGATATTGTAGTTATAAACTCACTAACAATTGTTGGTCTCACAATTCTACAGAAAAAAAAACACTTCTAACAATATTTGCGACAGTTTGACTTCGCTAAAGGAACATAATCTTAATCATATTTGGTATTTATTCATAAATCAGTCATCTCTTTTCAGTTGTCATCTCTTTGACTAACAATGTATCTTCCTAGATAAAGAACTTATCAAAGTAACAATCAGTCTTTATTATCACGTTTGATAATCATAATCAGCCTTATCATCTCTTATAATTAATGATTAATATAAGGAAATGGGGGAGACCTTTGCCAAGCAGTGTACCAATACAGAATGATAAAAAAAATAAAAAAAAATGTTTTGAAAAGGAACATAACTAATCAAATATTTATAATTGACTCATGCCACTCTTCAAAACAAATAGCACATAGTGCTGGCTTCTCTTCACATCCTTTGCATCGTATACTGGTTTCTTTTCTTATCTTCTTTTTGGTGCACATTTTACACTTCATGTAATATGAAGTCTTATTCGAGTTCATTCGTACGGGAATCTTTTCCGGCCAGTGCCCAAAATTGTCACGGTTTTCAACATCTCTTGATGGCACAACGTCAGCCCTTTCTTTTAGTCGATTATCGAATTTATTTCTGCTTATTAGTTTGTCGGGTTTTAGATTCAGAGGCAGCTGTATGAGTGTTTTTATTAAATCTTCTCTAAAGGTCAAAAAATTATATCGGTTGCTATTATTCTTGCAATACTTTTTGTATATAAAGAAGCTATTCCCCACTGAGAGATCCAGTAAATGAAAGAATACCTTCTTGTACCACCTCAAGGTCTTACGGGGTGTGGAATAGTATGAAATCATTTGGTCTACCCGATCGATTCCCGACATAAATTGATTGTATATTGTCACTTCCTGCGGTTTCATACGTTTTTGTCCACGTCTGTTAGTAATTTCTACGAGTTTGGGATGATTTGACGTAGTTACCATAAGCACAGACCTTTTGTCTTGCCATTTGGACACATATACTTTATTTTTACGTACCCAAAAATGTTCATTTTTATTTAATTTCTTCGTTGTTAATTCTTTTGGGTTGTCTTTTCTGTTAGTCCGTAGAGTCCCTGTAGAATGAGTTTTTAAATCTAATAATTTTTGAGATAACGTAACTGAGTTGTAATAGTTATCCATGAACAAGTAATGCCCTTTTAGTAAATATGGTCTCATTAGTCTCATAACTATTTTTTCTGTCTTTTTTCCTGTTTCGTTTTCATCGTCATCATTTTTTCCTGCATACATAATCAAATTGAGAACGTACCCATCAGATGTTGTCAATTCATAAAATTTTATTCCATAGCGAGCCTTTTTAGATTTTATGTATTGTCGAAAAGACAGGCGTCCCCTAAAGAGTAACATTGATTCATCTAATGACAGTTCTTTTGTAGGCTTGTAGCATTCACGAAAATTCTTCGAAACCGCATCTATAAATTTAATAATTTTTTCTTGTCCTGTAGCTCCTAACTGGGACACATATAAACATCTCAAAATTTGTTCAAACCTACGCGCAGACAATGTATATTGAAAAATCGGATGAAAATATAAGGGATCATTGTATGTAAAAAGTTTACTTTTTTTAGGAATGCTTACTTGTCCCATCAGAAGACATAATCCTAAAAATTTTAGGATTTCGTAGCGGTCTACATCTTTATAACGGTAGCGTCGTGAATGTCTAGTGGTCGGTCTATTTGTGGAGCACAGTGCTCTTCCATAATTATTTGTGCTTGTCACTATGTAATCTACAATATGAGGAGGAAACATTTTGTTGAAGACGTCGATAACTGATGTATTTGAATCGATTTGAAACTGGACACCGACAGAGCTGTCGTCAAATTCAAATTCTGGTATATCTGCTATAGAGTTTGTCCAATCTGCTACTGGAGACGGTGTTCGGTTTCTTCGATGCCGTCGCGCGGTGTTCGAAGTATCTCGAGCACAACCGTGAGATGGGCCTGGTGTTGGGTTGTCCTCTATCGTAGCAGGTGGACGGCAGACAGGAGAAGCTGAATTACCGCCTAGCGCTATAAGTGGCGCCGGATCAGAAGTAACAAAATGGCCCACTAATTCTAAAGACAATGGTGGCTCAGGAATTGTTGGGTTGCCAGGGTTGCTCTCTGTGTCTAGAAGCGGTGGTGGGTCAGGATTTCCTGGCTTGCCTTCTATGTCTAGAAGCGGTAGTGGCTCAGGAATTCCCGGGTTGCCTTCTATGTCTAAAAGCTGTCGTGGCTCAGGATTTCCGACTCTACCTTCTATGTCTGCACGAGGCAGCAGCTCGAGAATTACGGGGTTTCTCCCTATATCTAGAAGCGGCAGTGGGTTAGGCATTTCGAGGTTACCCTCTATATCTAGTAGTGGTGGCGGGTCACGACTTTCAAGTTCGTTCTCTTGACGCGACTGTGGCTCAGGTGAGCTCATTGCTTCCGTATCGCGATCAGCACTATTGGAATGCTCTGTCATAGTTCTAGGTCGTTTTGATTTTCTGGTGTCAAAAATACTTCCAGAACTTGCACTATGATCTGAAGTCTCGGAACTGGACTGATCGGAATCTAAACGTTTATCCTGGATTCTTGCTCGTGGTCTTCCGTGAAATAGTAATTCATTACTTACTGAACTATCGCTCCCATCTGACCGTTCTGGCTCCGGGTCATAATCTGCATCAGATCCATGTTCACCATCGTCACTGAAAGGATCTGGAGTAGATTCCCGTGACGCCGATGCCTCATCGAAAATCCTCATCGATCTTTGTTTATCTTGTTTTTTATCCATCTAAAACAATAAGTACCATTCTATCAATAAATTGGTAACGTATGATTTACATACCTACATAATATTACCTATATTTAATTTTATCATAATGAAATCACGATTATACGTACGATTTACATACCTACATAACAACACATACTACCTACATAATATTACCTATATTTATCATAATGAAATCATGATTATACGTACGATTTACATACCTACATAATATTACCTATATTTATCATAATGAAATCATGATTATACTTATTATTTTTACAAATATAGACGCAAACAACACACAAAATAATGAAATACTTACGATAATTCGAAGGCGTAATTTCGCAAAACCACGGCCGCGGCACTGCAATGCAATACTCTCCCGCTCACGGCGCACGGGACGACTGAAGTATGGGAGCGGGGTCATCGAGGGACGTATTACGACGTTGCGAATGTATGCGTAACTAGAATGTATGTGTGCGAGTAGCTTTATAAAGTGCACAAAAAAACTAACGCGGAGTGGCGCTAGCAGTCCCAAAATTTAAAGTGATACGGCGCGATGACGTAGCTTGAAGGAATTTGCATAAGTCTCAGCCGTTTATACACGTTCTTTGAAGAAAGACATATTTTTTACTGACGTGATTAAACGTTGTGTCAAATAGCGTTTATCAAATTTTACGTATTATAACGTTGCTCCGCTCAAAGTGTTAACTTATTAAATAAAAGTCTAGCTATGTCGACGATCGACCAAAAAGTGTTGTAATATTAATGCAATTTCCGTTCATCGGTGTCGTCGTAGTCACGTAGCTCAGCGTCAGCAATATCGGTTGCGCGTGCAGCGGCGAGATGGATCTAGGTCAACGCATACGCTAGCAATATACTATGATAAGGGCTGCGTAACATGTACCTAAAAGTTAATAATAAAAAACAATAAATAAATATTAACAATAAATAAATAATTTTGTTGGTGTGAGAGTAAATACCTTTCCCCGTTCCCACTGATTTCTTAATTTTCATGCGCTCCCTTCTGTACGAAGCCAATAAATTAATCATTTTTTGTTTGCACGCTTCCCCACTTTCGTTAATTGTACTTCCGATTTTAGCCCAGGCATCTTCTTTCAAATGTTTTTTGTAATAATCTTTGTCCTTAGGGTTCCATAGTACAGTATTTTCCCTGTAGGCGTCTATCAGCAAAAGACATTTATCCTCTGACCATTCACTCATGATGACGAAGGAATATAACTCAAAAACTCATATAATAACTCGTAAACACAGCTGGTTCGCAGCGTCTAGCAACAACCTCTCCTCATGACGTCCACGAGCGCACTGCGAGCGCCCTTTGATCCGCGGCAAAAACCGACAATCGTCGGCTCGCTGCGAGTCGCTCGTCGCAGACTCGCGAACCACGTACACACTATGTTTTTGGTTACAGTAACGGTTACAGTTACGTGCAACGTTACGCGATCAGAAATGAGTACGTTGTAAACATCGGCTCGCTGCAAACCGCACGCGTACCGCTCGTAGCAGGTTTGCGAACCACGTACACACTATGTTTTTGGTAACAGTAACGGTTACAGTTACGTGCAACGTTACGCGATCAGAAATGAGTACGTTGTAAACATCGGCTCACTGCAAACCGCACGCGTACCGCTCGTAGCAGGTTTGCGAACAACGTACACACCATGTTTTTTGGTTACAGTAAATGCAACAGTTACAGTTACAGCTCGCTAGTGAGTACCCGGCTTTACGAGCAAAATTTCAAATTTGTCGGATCGCTAACGAACTTCTTTGGCGGTTTTAAAGTACGCGTACTTAGGGTGACACACCAGCGAAAAAGGTCGTCGAGCTACAAGTACGGGAACTTACTCGCACGTCTATTACCCACTTTATATGCCAAACTATCAAACATTTCAAGAAAATTTACTTTATGGTTACAAGAAGATACATTTTGTTATTTTGTGTAGCTAGTCATTTTCTTTAAATCACTAAGTGAATAATTTACTCGAACATCAGACAGACTAGCAACAGGTGCCACATTTTTATAAATTTTTTAATTCAACTTTTTTTAGTCCGTTGGTCAACATTTTCTTTATTTGTCACGGCGGAATACGTATGGTCTGCATCCACATGCCTTTTAATTTGCTTTAGATTGCTTCACTTTATCTTTAGGAGATTAAATAGTATCAACAGTACGTGACAAATCGAAAATGTATAAAGAATCTAAATCACCGTTGCCAATACCTAATGTATCTTTTTGTACATTCAAGTAATTTTTTAATAAACTGCTTATCAGTCGACTTTTAGATATTATGTGCTTGTCTTTTTGTACGTGTAGGGTTGAGCCCGGTAGCGGTAAATAAAATCCGTAAGAAAAAAAAAATGAAAATGTCTTTTATTTCTTTTCTACATTGGTTTAGAATATAGCTTGGGATAGAGGTATCCTTTTAAGTATTTATAAATACCTGTGTTAGGATACCCCCCTCTTCCATAACAAAGGTTTTGTAAATGCACATAGTGTTATAAAATAGACATTTAAGCAATACAAATTAATTAATAATTACAGATACTATACTAAGATGTGCATGTGTGTGTGAATGTGTGTGTGCGCATGCGTGTGTGTGTGTGTGCGTGTGTGTGTGTGTGTGTGTGTGTGTGTGTGTGTATGTGTGTGTGTGTCGGTGTGTTTGTGTGTGTGTGTGTGTGTGTATGTGTGAGTGTGTTTGTGTGTGTGTGTGAATTATGTACGGGTAGAAATAAGAGCCTCAATCTCTTCGTAGTTTTTACTTTTCAGCCAAGTCGTTAGTGCCTTCCTACATTCGTAGTATTTCATATGATATATGTTTAAATGTTTATTAATTAAGTTGTATAATTGAGCTGACTGGCTATCAAACTGTCTTTTGGCAAAACTACTGTTTACTCTAACAATGGGAACTACTGTGTATTTACGCCTGTTATTAAGGAGTTCAGGGTTATAGTGTAGGGATTTGTGTTTCTTCAACATAGTTTGCATTATGTACAACTTCCTAACTGTGAGAAGGTCACTGAGTGAGTATAGTTCGCTAGTGGGAAATCTGTAGGGTTTGGAGTACATAACCTTGATTAATAATCTTTGTGCCCGTTCCAATTCCAAAGCTTTCATTTTTGTGGCTCCACCCCAAACGGGAATACAATATGTTAGGACAGATTGGCCTAGTGAGATATATATATTGTTTAAGAGATTGTTTGGGGCGACGTGTCTCAGTGTTTTAAAAGTCCACACCAGTTTTCTGAGTCTTCCCATCATCATTTCCAAATGATCATGCCAGGTTAAATGTTGGTCTACAACGATTCCCAAGTATTTAGTTATCTTTACTTTAGTTATTATTTTGCAAGCACAAATAGGGTCACAATTGTTGTGTGTGTGTATTTTTATTTCAAAATTTCTTGCTGGTTGGGTTGTTACATATTTAGTAAAAGTTATGTAATTTGTTTTTGTGATGTTTAAAGTAAGTAAATTAGTATTTAGCCAATTAGCAATCCTGGAAAGACCCCTTTCAGTTTTAATCTTTACAGCATCCCAAGTGTCATCACAGAAAACTACAGCAGTGTCATCCGCATAGGAAAATAGGTGTCCGTTTAACTCTTTCATGTTACAGAGACTGTTTATATACAGTAAAAACAATGTAGGCCCCAGAACACTGTCTTGTGGCATGCCATAAGTAACGGTCGTCTCATCACTGGTGTAAATTTCGACTTTAGTGCTTTGTTTACGATCACTTAGGTAGTCTGTTAGTAAAGCAAGGGGAATACCTCTTATTCCAGCATGTTCTAACCTCTTTACAAGAGTTTTAACCGAGACGGTATCGAACGCCTTTTTTATGTCAAGGAACACTGTTATACATTTCTTATTTGAATCAACACTTTTAGTAATAAGGGACGTAAGTGCACTTATAGCATCTTCTGTAGATCTGTTACGTCTAAAACCATATTGTGAATTCGATAGTAAATTATATTTTTCAAAGTATTTTAATAAGCGAATATTAATTAGTTTCTCTAAAACTTTAGATATCGACGGTAAAACAGAAATAGGCCTATAGTTCGAGGGTTCGTCTCGGTTACCACCCTTATATATAGGCGTGACTATAGCTCGCTTTAAACATGAAGGGAACTTACCCTGAGTAAAGCAAAGGTTAACCAAATGGGCAATAACGGGGACAAGTATGTTACCGGCTAATTTCAAAAATGTTGTCGGAATATTGTCCCAGCCCGGGGCACTGTCAGTTTTTAGTTGAGTTATTACAGAGTGAACTTCATATATATCTGTTTCAGTAAGCACAAAGGAAGATAGTTGTGTATCGTGTGTATCGGTTTGGGAATGTTGTGGGTACATATTTGAGACTATATCTTCAGCTAGGGATTTTCCAATGTTGGCAAAATAGTTATTCACTGAATTTACTGATTCTTCAGGACTGATTTTAATGTTTAATAATTCTGAACTTTGAGTTTTGTTAGGTGTTCTATGTGTTATATTATTTATTGTTTGCCAAAGCTTTTTTGGATATTTAAATGAGTTTTGTAGTTGTTGTCTATTGTATTTCCGTTTTAGTTTTTTAATAAGATTATTGCAATGATTACGGTATCTCCTATATGTGATTTTTAATATATCATTTCCCGGTTCTATTTGTAATTTCTTTTGCATCATATTCCTATTCCTAATACAGCGTAATATGCCTGGTGTAATCCACGGTTTAATTATACGCTGCCTGCACGGTATTACTGATATAACTGTATTCTGTAGCAGACAATCTCTTAAATGTTTTAGTAATTCTTCTGATAAAACATTTGGTTCATTAGATGATAATAATTTTTTTATAAGTTCCTGATTGATACAATTTAAAGCTTTTTCAAAATCAATTTTAGTTTTTGTCCTATTGCTTGAACTTTTGTGTCCTACATTAGCCAATTTTAGGCATATCATGAAGTGGTCAGTGATGGTGGTGTGTATAACATATACTGTGGGACTTATTTTATCTTTTTTTATTTTTAACATGAAATGATCCAAACAAGTTTGGTCACGTGTAGGCAAAGTATGACCAGGTGATAGTCCATGCAACGCTAGCATGTTTAAATAGCTAAGTCTATTTGTCCGTTGATTATTTGGTTCATTTAACTTTGGAGCAATGTTGATATTTATATCTCCAGTTATAATTATATGTGGACATGAATTGAGAGTTTCTAAGTAACAATTAAGTGAATTTATAAAATTTTCGGCATTAATAGTTGACGGGGAGCGGTATATACCAAGCACTATTAGATGGCACAAGGAAATTTGTAGACAAGATGCACCACTTAGATTTAATTCCTTAACGTTCACGTTATGTGATTTTTTGACGTAAAGGACTACTCCGTCACATTGATTTATATGATTTGTTGTGGAGTACGACACATAGTTTTGGAGTTGCGGGATAGGCTTATTAGGGTTTAATCTACATTCGCTCAAGACAATCAGATCGATTTCACAATTTATGTTTGTTAGTGTGATGTATAGATCATCTATGTTGCTATATATGCTCCTTATATTCTGTGAAATTATAGTTATATCGTTACTTTGTGTGGTAATCAAATTGGAAAAGTTTTCAATCGAACATGCCTGTGATTTTGCAGTTTCTGTTTTATCTAATTCCTGCATAATTGTAAGAGTGTTATCCATTAAATAGGTACAGTATACTGTCCAGCAGTTATAACTAGGAAAGTTTGATACATGTTTGAGTATGTTAACCATTTAGAGATAAATATTAAATTGTAATAATATTTGTTAATTATTAGGATTATAATGTCAACATAAACATAAGCATTGCAATTAGGTTCGATCACAATTGTTTGTTTACTTTTTTCGGATATGTAATGCTTATGGATCATTAAAAATCTCAGAAAATTAGTATTAAGTAGTAGGTGGACAATGTATAAATAAATGGTATTATATATAATAAAAGTATTCATAGTATGGCAAAAGATCATTTTACGTGTTAAATTGGACCTGACGTCGAGAATATGATATATTTCTGTACATTCTGTGTGTTGTGAGATTGATAGACTGTGATTGGTGTGTGAAAGGTGTGTAAAAGTGTTATGAGCTGTACGTGTATTGTATAAATGTTTGAGCGTAACTGATAGTGAGTAAGTATATGTGATGATGATATATGTGATGATGAACGAAATAGATGTTATATTTATCATACACTATTACATTTAAGTATTAGGATTTACAGACGTACATAATTACTTAAGCTTCTATAGATTGTTTTTACCGGACTGGTGAAAACGACGCCACGGTAATGTACCTCTACCAGTATTGTAACTCGGTCATGTCCTTGAAATAATTACCTACAGGCGAGGGGTACGTAAACACGCGAAAGGGCTGTCCGCCTACAGTATTTCAATTTCATCTACCTACTTGAGTTTCTTTCTAGTTTAGTTAAATATTATAATATTTATTTAAAATAATGAAATTAATTGCGATTGAAATAGGAAGTATTCAATAAAAAATATGTTGTGTTTTTTATTAGTATATTTAATAAATAACACCTGTATAAATTTGAGACAAAATTATTTGCGCCTCGTACAAAAAGTTTTATTGTTCACTTGAATAGTATAAAAAATAGGCATTCGGATAAAAAGTTTAATTAAGAATACTTTTGTTTGCAATTACACTTTGCCATAATTTTATATGTAAGTACATGTACTCATTTCACTCAAATATTCACAAATCGCACGCTTACAGCTGCTTACAAAACCATCACACCGTCTGTACGAACCTTATATACGAAAATTATAGTATTATGTCCCGTGAAGAGCTATGTGAAGGATTAGTAAAAATACGTCAATACGGAACGAATGCTTTTAATGCACTGCTAATTACATATTACCATAAAACGTAGTACATTCCAAATATGCAGATTGTGCAAAATGACGCCGCATCGATAGAATATTAAAATGGCTTATGCATATTGCCAACAACAACAAAAGAATATACAAAAAATACGCGACACACAACTATCATTAAACGCAGTCACTACACTGTCACGATTACGCGATAGTTCCAAATCGACTCCCTGTGTTCCCTGCTGCTGGGCTCTGTTTCTATCTCGTAACATCATCCACCTCTTTCCGAGTTTGAGTATAGCATATGCATTACTAAACATAACAAACAGGCCTAATATGGAATAAATAATTGTATAATATCTGGCACCGTCATTATCAACTTCGTGCAAATTTTGCGCTTTCAATACTTAAATTTGCCGTTTTATCGACTCATATAACTCATCATGATTTTCTATTAGATTGTCATGGAATGAAGAATTTATCATGTCATTCAACGTAAACATTTCCTATTGTATTGCAGGAACATCAATATGTTGTTGTAAACATAATTGATTGCTATAATCACGATGTGCTTGTATAGTAAATGTGTCACCTTTTACGACACAGCCTTGACCGATATTTATCAGGCCATTGCCTTGCAATTGTTTAGTATCGAGTCCAGCTAGGTATAAAACGCGCACTCTACATTCTCGGCAACATAAGTATAGCCACGCGCCGGGCGTTTGTAACGTGATCCATCTATTGGAACATTGTTTGAGCACCGGCCGACAAAAGTAAAACACACCACATAATGTGGACATTAAGTATGGGCATACTTTCATTTCAATATATTATTTTGATATCTTTTGCACGTCTGTATGTCATTCTCTGTCATTGATATCGCCATGTCAACAAAGTGTAGAACTCATCACGTGACAATTTTTGCTTTCCGATGATGCGCTTCAAGTGATGTTTGACACTTTTTACGCCGACTTCCCATAGTCTACCTCCACGAGGACATGCTGGAGCTTTCAAGTGCCATGTAATGCCTAGGTTACTTACGTCATCCAAAAAATCTGTGTTAATAACATTTAAAGCCTGTGTATTTAGAACTTTCGATGCGCCGACAAAATTAGTGCCGTTGTCAGAATACATATGCTTAAGCACTCCACGACAAGCGCAAAAGCGTTTGTACAAAACTTCATTTTTGATTGAATATATACAAAACTTGAATGATATCGTGGATAAAAAAATAGTAATTTAGCCAAGTAAATGAAAATAAATTGTTACGCATTTAAAATCAAATTAAATAAAAAACTAATTGGCAATATGGCCTTAAAATACACACATGCGCTTTCGCATTACATACATAAATAAATTGAAGGGTGCATGGAGTACTGTCGTAATCGCAAAAAAACATACATAACACATTTAGTTAATAAGCTCTGTTTCAGGTTAACCAAAATTCATACATACATAGCACATCTAGTTAATAAGCTTTTATCAGGTTAACAACATTCATACATATATATAACACAAATAAGCTCTTTTCAGCGTATGGCATTACACGAAAACAACCGAATCAGCTATTGCGATAGTGTTTAATATAGTAAATTAATAAAAATTTACCTTTATACAAAATTTACTTTGTAAGTTTCTGATGCTCAGACAAACAATCATTTGTAACTTTACCTTCGTGCTAGTATTTATTTATTAACGCTCGAATTAAGTGAATTTTGTGGTTAAGTGTGGAAGGTTGATCAAATGCATGCTGAATTAAACACGTAAATACTTCTTTATCTATGAATAATTTTAACGTGTTCACTGTAATGTGAGTATAGTTGTATTTAGAAGAAAGAAATTTACCACCACTCTTCTTAATTAAATGACGTATAATAATCTCGGTGGAAAGGCATACTTTGTAAACGTCTTCGGCAGAATAACACAAACCGCCCATGTTTTTTAGCGTTATTAGTTTGTGATGTAGAAGTTTACTCGTTGTGGTTAAGATGTCAACACACTCTTCACATTTCAAAGATTTTATTAGATAACGGGATATATATCCTGAAATATAACTAACTATAAGTTGTGAAGCTTCTGTTGCATTTTCATTATTGAGCATATTTGCAACGATTTCACAATTTTTTCCAGCCTCTCTCAGATTTAAGTGCGCGTGTCGACTGTAAAACCTCATCTTATCGGTTTAAACTGGACGTGCTATTGATAATATTTACGGACGATGAATATAAGATACTGAAATTATCTAAAGGAATGCAGTTCCCACTGAATGTTGATTGTAATTCCAGGTGGTTCAACGTTTTTTATAGGCAGCCCTCAATTGTACTACATTAGGACTGTTGTTGTATCCGCCGTGTTTCCTGATTAATCCATAAAAAGTTCCAAGTGGTCCTGGTTTATGCGGTACATTGATATGTAGTTAATAAGATTTTTTTCTTCCACTAAATAATTGTAAAGTGTCTTCATTGATTCTATACAGATTATGCCTCCGATAAATCCTGTTTTATTTGAGGACTCCACAATTTTCTTTTTTGTGATACTTGTTACGATTTTAGGATCTTGGTTCTTTCTTTTGATAATTCTTTTGGTTTGCACTTGGTATTGCAATTGAAGTATATATGACTTGACTTCATCTAGGAAGGCAAAAATGTCTGATTTGTTTTTATTGTCTATTGGACGTTTAAAACCATAGAAATGTCATTTTCTGGAATTCATAACATCGAAAAAGTAATTCATGATTGTTATGAAGTTATCAGTAGCAGAAGAATCTCTGAATTTGCTTGATTTTAAAATTTTATCACAAAGGGTTATTGCTTTTGCAACACTCATACTAAGCAACTGCGTAGCAAGGTTCACTTTCATTATCTGGTTGCGGAAAGAAATATGCATCGCATTCCTTCACTTTGCTGGAGTTTATTCAAATTGATTAGCAGTTGCCACTTTATCTGTCCATTATTTCCATCAAATATCAACAGTTTCCGTTCAAATGTGTTTCTGATTAATTTTATTGTTTGGAAAGGGTCTAAGAAAATAAGCACTTTTTCTGACGTAGAAGGATAAGGAAAATTAGTCTTTATATTATTTAAATCGATCAATTGACATTCTAAGATTTCAGCTGCCTTTAAATTTGTACCGCAACCATCGAATGTGAGATTTATAACAGTCACGCCAAACTCATGACACTTTTCTAAACAAATTTTAATTAAATTTGCCTTTCTTTCTATATTAATTAATACCCGCTATTAAAAATACCCATCTTGCAATTTCCAATTTTCATTCATAGAAACCAGCATAAATACTAAAGCTTGAATTGCTGTTGTGTCCTCGTCTTCACCTACTATAAGACCTGCGTCGAAGTTGAACGTGCCAAGTTTGCGTTCTTTGTTAAATAACTTTTGACTTCGAATTGCCATCTCATCGAATACTAAAGAACATAATACCGCTTTTCTTTTTTAATACTTTAAAAGCTTAATCGCTTAAGGACTATTAAGCCGTGGATTACGCCAGGTATGCTGAGGTGCATGCGTAATAGGGACAGGATGTACATGAAAATGAAAAAATCACCGGATAATGAAACCGTTTTTTACTTAGTTTAATTACTACCGTGTTGGCTATAATAGCTTGTTGTACTTTATTAATAACGTATAACATAGAAGTGTTAACGTCAGCGGTATTCTAAACTGGGTTAAAATCAATATAATCAATATTTACTAACAGCTGATATAGGATCTTCAACTAACTTTCGTCCTTTTTTTACTACCAAATTTAAAATGTGTGCTAAACATCTAGGTTTCTATCTACGTTTTCACATTCATGTCAAGAAGATAGTCTCAAGGGTTTAAAGTTACTTGGATTCATATTACATAACAGTAGGGAGTTCAAACATACCTCTAGTAAAATATCTATCTTTAACTCTCTTGTCAGATCAGGCTTAGAATCTTGTAGCGTACTTTGGGCTCCTAACTACGATATACATAAACGCCGTTTGGAATCCGTTCAAAAAGATTCCTGTGGCATTTGTTCTACCAGAGCAACATGGCTAATGTATTAGCTTCCTACAGTTTTTTTTACTTTTTACTGATTTCGGATCATCTCTTTTAACTAAATTTATAGTAGACATTTACAATTTTATAATGATTTATAATTGTTGAAATATGAACGCATCCACATGTTATATATTATCTATGGTTGGTCATAGATGTCGCGTACTCTGTTCTGCCGTTGTACACTAGTGGTGGGCGATTATGAATGATTGGTATAATGGAATTACTTTGTAATACTAATGTTCATAATCGAATGACGTTACTAATTTGTACTGCTGATCCTGATGTATGAAGTCGAGACTCGAGAGTCACTCTTTGGCTTAGTTTTGAGTAGAACAGACGTCGTCCGTTTTGTTTTGTTCCGAGTGGTGTGACAAGTGACACTTTTTTGGTGGAGTCATTTAACAGTAAGTGTACTTTATTCGTTTTTTTATTTATAGATTGCTAATAACTTTAACTTTTAGATCGCTATTATTTTAACAAAATATATCAATCAATGTCAATTTAGAATTAACCTCAACTAAATGTTAATTTAGTGTAATTGTATAAAAATGAAATTATTGTCAATTTCATGCCTTGTTTAAGTTATGTCTGTGCTATAAATAAATATAAATAAACTACGAATAATTTTATTCCCGAATCAAGAGATAAGTATGTATTGTTGTTGTTGGTTATATTTCAGACTGGCGAAGTTAAAATTAGGACGCAATTGACTTTTTAAAATGCCGCGACCATCTTAGACGATATCTGTAGTATAGCAATATATTACATTAGAAACTGAAGAAAAATGTTACATGTAATAATTGTAACAAAAAATATAAATTCTTTGGTAACAAATCTAAAAGAACATTTAAAAAGACTTCATCCATTTCGGATATGACACAGTGGAAGCATTGGATAATTCTGAAAGTAGCTTAGCTAGACAGCCAATAATTAGTTAGAGTAATACAATACTCTCAACTCGAGATACTCCTGTAACTCCCACTACATTGATCAACATGGATCACATCAATCCACCACTACCAAAGCGAAGTAGACAACTCCGGCTGACTGCACAAGAGTGCCAATTGACAGATAATCAAATATGTGACATAGACAAATCATTAGTTGAAATGATAGTTACAGACTACCAGCCAATGTCCATAGTTGAGGACAAAAGATTTACTCGTTTATGCAAAAAGTTAAACCCCAAATATAATTTGCCATTTAGAAATACTTTAACGACCAAACTAATTCCTTAACACTACAATGATATACGGTTAAAAGACATTGAAGACCTTAAATATGTCGATTATATATATGCTACTACAGATTATTGGCAATCACATTATCAGAAATCTTATATTAGTTAAACTATCCACTATATTCGTCATTTCAAAATAAAATCAAGAGTGTAGGAAGCTCGGGAAGTAATTGTATCACACACCACAAAAACATTCTCGATGAATACAACATATTTGATAAAATTATTACGGTGGTGACTGACAACGCGTCAAATATGAAAAAAAAACAGTTAACAATGTGCTTAACAAACATCATCATGCTTGTGTTGCACACACATTAAACTCGTCAGTCAACGAAGCCATCAGCCAATTACACGAAGTCTCCAATATACTAGTGAAGTGTCGAAGTATAGTGGGTCATTTCAAGCATAGTGTACCGATTTCAAATAAACTGCGTCAAAAGCAACAGGCAATGGGTCTGCTCTACTTAAAGCCCAAGCAATACGTAAATACGAGATGGAATTCGGCATACATCATGCTGGACAGGTTTTTGGAGTTAAAACAACCATTACTGTGGCACTAACCGAGTTATTATCTAACTCGACACCTGATAACTTGTCTGGAATGGAATAGAGTATCGTATCGGATTTCACGATGGTCTTCAAGTCATTACTCCGAATCACAGAGGAGTTGTCGGCGAAAAATATGTGAGGATGTCAAAAATAGTGCAGCTTATTAGAGGGTTACAGCACAAGTTACGTATTCTTTCAACCCTACCTCTAACTGATACAGAGCTGAAAGCGCATCTTTTGGATGTAGTTACGCGAAGGCTGTCTGGATTGGAAGGTACAAAGCTAGTAGCTGAAGTTACATTCTTGGACCCGCGTTTTAAGAAACCTGGATTTGGTAATGAAGAAAATGCAAATAACGCACAGCAGTGGGTAACAGAAGAATTGGCAGCATTAATCAGTAGAAATCAAGAAAATTTGAACCCTAGAAAATATGAAAATGTTTTCCCTGTACTCTCAACACTGGATTTGAAGTACCTTTCAATACCGGCTTCGGTACCTTCAGAGAGGTTATTTTCTAAGACTGGATACATTTTAAATGCTAGGCGTAGTATGCTAAACCCAAAGAAACAAAGAAATTGTATTTCTGAATTCTAATATAATGGTAGATAATTAATTTATTTTTTAATAACTTCGATTTAAAATTTCGATTGATCTCAGACAGGGCGTGATTAATTACTAATAATAATTATAGGTAATTGTGAAAGACTGATATTGCGCAGTTTTGAGGTTTTTGTTGAACATAATTATAATTTCATTGTTAGGATTAGAATCGAAGTACAATTTTTTTTTATGAGAAGTCTCCTTTTTATTTTTTTGATGAATAGTTGATTTACGAATAATAATTTATTATTCGTAATATTCGGTTCGGTTTCGGTTCGTACAGATTTAGTGAAAACAAAAATTCATTTTATTCACATAACAACAAGAATAATGCAAAGGCTTCTAAACCTTCAGGCAAAGGCCCCAGATGCTTTAAGTGCAACAAATATGGTTATATTTCAAAAAGTTCAAATCAAAACACAAATTTTAACAAACCAAATGATAAATCTAATGGAACTTCTGGTTTTGTAACTGCTTTCTCAGTTTCACCTGTATTGTAAAAAAACTGCTGATGCCTTGATTCAGGAGTTGCGACGCATATGACCAACAATAAAGACTGAATTTATGATTTGAAACCCGCTTCAATTAATCCCGTCACTGTTGCAAACAATAAAGCTTTATCTGTGAGGGGCTGTGGTAAAGTAACTATACAAAGCTATGATGGAGGATGGAGGAAAACACGCAATTAATTGGCATTGTACAGCTAAGCAATGTAATATATGTCTCAGATTTAGCTGTAAACCTACTATCAATATATCAGATAACCAAGAATAATTACAAGCTACATTTTGATGAGAAGTGTTGCAGGATATACCAAAACTCAAAGCTAGGTATGATAGGTTATGTGCAAACTGGTTTATATGTGGTTAATAACGATATTTCTGCACTATTATCGACAGCTTACCTGTGGCATCAACGAATAGGTCATATAAATTACCAGAATTTACTGAAACTGAATGATTCTGTTGAATTAATAGACGTGAAGATTAATCAAGAGTAGAATGTGACCTGCTATACTTGCTTACAAGGTAAACAAACCCGGCAACCATTTAAGGATCTTGGCATAAGGGCTTCCGGTCTTCTAGAAATAATACATTCAGATGTATGCGGTCCAATAGCAGAAAAGTCACTTGGTTGTGCTCTATATTATGTCACATTTATCGACGATTATTCGAGAAAGGTAAATACATTACACACACTTAGAATGCATAAAATAGACAAATGTATATTTTATGCATTCTAAGTGTACTTGATTATTTATAAGAAACTAGTTGAGAATCAGCTACAGACCAAAATAAAAATATTACGGAGTGACAATGGCAAAAAGTATGCCAATGAATGCTTCATTAGCATACTTTTTTTTTGTGATATATTCAGTAAAAAATCTGGTAACAACCGACAATTTACTATACCATATTCTTCTGAGCAAAATGGAATGAGCGAGAGAATGAATCGTACATTGGTAGAACGTGCTAAGTGCATGCTTATAGATGCTAAGTTGCCAAAGAAATTTTGGGCAGAGTCTGTCTATACTGCTGCTTACATGATTAACCGCTTACTAAATCTATTAATTATAAAACACCAGAAGAAGTGTGGACAGGCATGAAACCTAATTTACAACACATGAAAGTTTTAGGCTATGATACATATACCCAAAGAAAAGCGGCTAAAGTGGGACTGCAAATCTAAGGAACTCATATTTATTGGATACTGCCCAGAATCTAAAGGATAAAGACTGTATGATAAAAAGGAAGGAAAAATACGTTAAAGTAGAGATGTTGTTTTCTTGGAATAAAATTTACAGAAAGATATTGTTTGGATGTCACTTAAAAATTAAGAAAATAACGAAAATTTAAATGAAACGTTTGGTAGTGAATCAAGCTCTTATCAAAATTCTAGTACAGACAGGGAGATTAACAGCTCTCATTTTAGTGAAGATTATACAAAGGATGAAGATTATGTTCCTGAACGTAATATCAACCCGAGCCCACTGTCTTCTACCACTTGAAACCTCAGACCCAGAAAAGGAAGGAAAATTCCTTCCTATGTGTCTGATAATATGCCAAGGAATGCAATTTTATTAAATGATCCTCAGACGGCAAAGGAAGCAATAAACAGTAAAAATGCACAGATGTGGAGAAATGCAATGAACTGTGAATATGAATCGCTAATAAAAAACAACACATGGAATCTCACTAAGCTACCACCAGAAAAAGGGTAATTCCATGTAAATGGATTTACAAAATCAAACTAAATGTTGATGAAAACATAAGTAAAAACACACAAATATAAAGCTAGGTTGGTCATAAAAGGGTATGAACAAACTTACGGCATTGATTATGTTGATGTGTATGCCCCTGTGGTACGTCTCACCTTTAACCGATACCTACTTGGAATGGCAGCTAGACACAAGCTACACATAGAACAGCTAGATGCAATCACAGCTTTTTTGCAAGGTGATTTAGACGTAGAGCTGTACATGACACAACCACCACTCTATGAAAATGGAGAGGATAAGGTGTGCAAACACAATAAAAGTATGGCTTGAAACAA
Source organism: Catocala nupta (assembly GCA_963675205.1). Lineage (NCBI taxonomy): Eukaryota > Metazoa > Arthropoda > Insecta > Lepidoptera > Erebidae > Catocala > Catocala nupta. Next base: position 7,007,188 of record OY776106.1, read on the forward strand.
GCAAATAGAACATAGAATCAAAGGCTAGATAATTATTTAATTAAAATTGGGTTTAAAAAATCTCAATTAGATTCCTGTGTATATTATGTACATAATGAAAGAAACATATTGTACTTAACATTCTATGTTGATGACATACTTTTGTTTTACAATAACACAGAATTTGCAAATGAAGTCAAGATAAAAATAATACAAGAATTTAATATGAAAGAGATGGGAAAAGCTAATTATTATATTGGTCTACGAATCACATATGATGAAAAGGGAATTTATATAGATCAAACAAAATATATAGATCAAACAAAATATATAGAAGCTACATTGGAACGGTTTGGAATGGAAAACGGCAAAGCAGTGGGAACACCAATGGAGACTGATCTAATTTTTTTAGATAATAATATAGTTAATTATTATCTAAAATCCTGTATAAATGCAATATGAAACAAGGTATAACAGGATACTGTGACTCTGATTGGGCATCATGTACTGAAGAAAGGAGGCCCTACACTGGCTATGTTTTCATGCTCCAAGGAGGTGTCATATCATGGAATTCCTAAAGGCAACAAACAATTGCTTTGTCAACCACTGAAGCAGAGTACATGGCAATTTTTGCAGCTACTCAAGAGGCTCTATGGTTGAGACAATTACACTGTGAATTGTGGCCTACTACCAAGACAAGACAATTATTTCTCTATTTTACGATAATCAAAGTGCAATTAAACTTACAGGTAATTCTGCTTATCATGCTAGAAGCAAACATATTGATGTCCGTCACCACTATATTCGAGAAAATTGAATTTATATTGAGTACATTCCTATAAGCACCATGCTGGCTGACTGCCTGACCAAGGCCCTGAGGAAACCTAAACATTCCCAGTTCATCAGTGACATGGGTCTACGTTCAAGAGAGAATGTTGAAATATAAACGCATCCACATGTTATACAGGGTGTCAGGGAAACGCTTTCGAAAACGAAGACTGGTGGTAGTGCTAGTGATGGCCGATAGGATACCACAAAAAAAAAAAATTTATACATATTTTTTTGCTATTTTTCGTTTGTATTATGTTCGGACAGCTAAATATAATGGATCATAAAGAAAATAAATTTAATTCCCTTTTTAGAAGGAACTGCAATGCACATCATTAAATTGCACAGCTGACGCTATGCTCAATGATTCGCGCGCTACGTCACCAGTAGGCATTAATGCCTGCCGCTACCGACATGCACAGCCGTCGCTTGCGCCGCGCCGACTGCATTGTTGTTATTAGATTCTATTTCTCTTTCTCACTTTCTTATTTCATCTTTGGAAGATTTAATTAAAAGCTAGCTCAAATTTAGATACCTTGAAATAATCCCTGTGACCCATAAAGGACCTCCCGATAATTTTAGTCATTCTAGATAATAAATTTTAATTCGTCGGCCGACTTGATGCAATATTCAGTAAAAGTTATTCTAGTTAGATCCCTAGATAGGATTCGACCCTGCCGCGGTATACATTTAGGTAGGTTCTGAGAATCAATTTTTAATTTTGATTATAAGCGTAACTAACCCTGACACGGAGACATTAAAAACTTATTATCGCGCTTATTATTTTGTACTTCTATTAATTAATTTCAAATAATACCTACTCGATGCCGACGAGCGCAAGCCAAGACCTAAAATCACACAAATAACTTCACACGTTTATGTTTAGGTACTTTGCAAGTTTAACCAGAATTGTGGACTGTTTATGATGACATTGAAGACACATTTTAATTTAATTAAACCATCTCTGATTTTAAACACTACGCGATTATTAAAATAGTGTTAATAAACTAAGTTACAATGCCTATCAACTGTTTTTCTACTTGCTACTCGCAACTGGCCTGCGGCACGGTGCCGCGGCTACGCGGTGACTCACGGTCACATCGCGCATGCGCAAAACGGATTGCGACTGCGTCCCGCACAGACGTGTCGGTCAAAAAAAGCAGTATTTTACCTACAATCCATTTTATAAGTAGGTACATAATATAATGTTATGTATGTCCAAATTTTTAATGTAACTTTTCGATACCTCTTATTAATAAGGACACATCGTCTTTTATTCAGATTTCTAAATAATACATTTATTTTATTCTGACTGTTAAGTCTTCTTTCACAAAGGCCGAAATTTTAGAGAGTTCGAAGAATATCGGTTCTTAACTAGCCCGTAATCATTTGTTGTAAATCATTTAATAATGTAGTCTTAAAAACCATTTATTAAGTATTTTACTTTCGAGTACCCTTTACGGCGTAATTCATATTAATGCCTACATAAAGTTTATAATACATAACATACTGTCTACCTGTCTTAAATAACTGAGTACAAAATATTGTTTACAATGTAGGTGCCTACCTAGCGGCTAACCTAACGTAGGTACAATGCTACATGTATTTTGTTGATCTATGGTAATTGAAATTAAACTACTATATACGGATTTTATCGCGTTGTTTATTTATCACTGTATTACAAAATTTTGAAAATATTACACTACTACTACTATTGATTTTATTTGACTAATTTATAAGCTAATAAAATTATTTAAACTATTAAATCTATTTATTTTTGGTTTACACTTTCCCCGACGTTTCGGTTGCTTTTCAGCAGCCATGGTCACGGGGAGACTAAGATGGTAGTTGTCTCAATGTTCCAGTGTAGTTATTTCAAAGTACGTGTTGATTGAAGCTCGCTTCAAGATGTAGCCAATCTTGTCAGTGACACCCCTTACATAAGGCAGTATAGCAGGCTGGCGCTCGACTGTGGCTGGCTTTTCTCGGAATCTGTGACAGCGGCGCGGCTGTTGGAGCTTGTTGTCTTGCAGTACTTGCTTGACATGTTGAAGCTCGGCGTCCAGGTGTTTCTTGTCACAGATCCCGTGGGCTCTCTGAAACAAAGACATTCCCACGGTAGCTAACTGTTTAGGATGGTGGTGAGATTCACCGTTCAAGTACCTATTTGTATGGGTCTTTTTCCTATACACGGTGTGGCTCAAAGTATGATCAGGATTCCTGAGTCAAGTGCTGTCAAGTGCCAATTACCTTTACAAGATGCAGGGGTCTATAAAATAGATTGTGACTGCGGACTCTCATACATTGGTCAAACCAAGAGAAGCATAGGCACCCGCATAAAAGAACAACTAGCTGACGTTAAACACAAACGCTCGTTGAAGTCTGCTGTGTGTGAACACGTACAACAGGGGACCAACCACTACCTGAGATTTGACAAACCACAGATTCTCGCTAAAGAACACCGATTCCTGCCAAGGATGCTTCGCGAGGCTATTGAAATCAAAAAACATACCAATTTCAATAGAGAAGATGGTTGGAATGTACCACCAGCTTGAGATCCAGTACTTCAAATAGTCAAACCCAAGAAGAAACAAACCACAGCTAGACTTCATGATACTTTGAGCTCATTCTGCGTAAATAGAAACACCAATAATTAAATTATGTTCAGGTACTTTGAAATAACTACACTGGAACATTGAGACAACTACCATCTTAGTCTCCCCGTGACCATGGCTGCTGAAAAGCAACCGAAACGTCGGGGAAAGTGTAAACCAAAAATAAATAGATTTAATAGTTTAAATAATTTTATTAGCTTATAAATTAGTCAAATAAAATCAATAGTAGTAGTAGTGTAATATTTTCAAAATTTTGTAATACAGTGATAAATAAACAACGCGATAAAATCCGTATATAGTAGTTTAATTTCAATGAATAACATTCGCGTAAACAGAAGACAATATTATGATCTATGGTAACTTAATTTCCGAACTGTTTTCAGTTCTTCGTTGCAAATTGGCCGCGCGGGAGTCATACATTTGTTAAATTACGTTTTTGCTTCTAAAATTGTTATTGTTTGGTTTCTTGTTAAGTTTTTTTATAGTTCGTTACGTTTTTTGTTATTTACTTAGTTGTTAGTTTATTACTCCTAATCGTTTTAGTTTTGTGGTCGTTGGCTAACAATAATGCCTGAGGCGTATGTTTATAGTTCTCGTGAGTACGGGAATACGTTGATGTGTTTGGGAGAAGCTCGAGGAAATGCTTCTCATGCTCTGAGGATTTACCGCCAAAGACATCCGACCGCCCGGCATCCTTCTGATCTGCGTATGATAACGGCAGCGTTTCAACGTGTGTTAGAGAATCGACCGATAGCTCCAGCGGCGGCAGGTGGTGGCTGACAAGTAGATATGCACACGGAACAACGCGTAATTAATATCATTCGTCGAAACCCACGCCTCGGCACGCGATGTGCTGCGAAATGAATGCGACGGCGGGACGAAATAACTGTATCGCACTGGTATATTCATAAGGTGTTGAGGCAAAATAGGATGCGCCCATACAAGATACATAAAGTGCAAGCTTTGGTACCCGGTGACCATGAGTGCCGTCGTGCTTATTGCCGTTGGCTTATAGACCAGCAACATCAAGCACCAAATTTCGTCGAGCACGTTATCTGGACGGACGAGGCCACATTCACAAGGAACAGATTGTGGAATAGAAGGAATACTCACGTGTGGTCAGAAACTAACCCACATAACTTCCAAGAGACTGGGCACCAAACACGATGGTCTGTTAACGTGTGGGCTGGTGTTTATAATGATAGAATACTCGGACCAGTATTTCTACCGCAGCGACTCGACGGACCACGTTAACTTGATTTTATTAACGAGGATCTAAATGGCGTACTAGATGACTTGCCGCTAGCTCAGTATCGGCTAACGTGGGGTTTTTTTTTTTTAATTGCACCCGCCATCGCAGGGTGTTGCGCAAACCTTACATTATCAGGGACCTTATTTATTTTATTCTAATTGGGTTACAATGGTCTTATTTAAAAAATTTTGTCTGTCCGTGTAGCTATGCCATAGATATTAGTGTAACAATATTTTTGCCTATTTTATTTATTCTAGGGTTCTACTGGTTTAATAAATATTTATAATACAATATTAATTACAATAAATAACTTATAATTAGCAATTAAATATACAATTTTCACTACCTTGCATGGTGTCACGACCACCCACATTACGTGTGTGGTCATGGCACCACGCATGGCAGGCATAAGATTAAATGAACAATAAATAATATTAGCTCTAGTATAATAATTTACAAAGATTAAAATTGATAATTTATATATAAATTTAGGGTTGTATAAGTGCCGTCACTAGTATACACAACATCATTGTGTCCACCATAATATAGTAGCTGTGATTGGTTTATATTCACTGATTTAAAAAGAAAAAAGGACATTAATGTTATAAAGAGAGACTAGTGTTTAATTTATTTATATCTAATAACAATTTTGAGCATTTGGTGAGCGACTTCCTTTATCCAGACACCCACCTCCATCATGAGGCAGGGTCTATACGTATCACTATATATACCAATATATACCGACGGTATCCCCCCGCCCCATGATGAACCACTTAGCCTGAGTCTATTTTCGGTTTTTAAAATTAGAAACGTTTTTATATATTCAGGTGGGTTGAGGTCGTAGATGTCCGGTCTGGGGGTCCGAATCTGAGGCAGTCTGTATAGTGAGCTATTGTATATATATGTAAACACAATACTGCATATTGGACAGCACTGTCTTACGTCCATACTGTTTATTACATGGTTTACATAATATAATCTAAACATATAATAAAAATACAATAAATTATTACATAAAATATAATTTAACCAAAACAAGTTTTTTAAAATATCATAATATATATATATTGCTGTGTCTATGGCTTCCTTTACTAGTAGTACGTCTTTAGCAATATGCGACGTAAGAGCGTGCCAGTGCGTCCCACTTCGTCCTGACGGGGCATTCGTTGTTGTAAGCTGCGTGTGTGGTGTTCGGCAGTCCCGCCTTAGTGCAGTTCCTACAGGTGGGCCCATTTCCGGCCAAAGCCTGTGGACACTCTGCGTTCAAGTGCTCGCCCCCGCAATGGTTGCAGAGGTCCGCACTCTCTTTGCAGAGCTTCCGCCCGTGGCCGAAAGCTAAGCATCTGGAGCACTGCACCAAGGGCGACTGGTCTTCCACCCTTATTCGTTGGAGGTCCAGGTACACCCTGCCGACGGATGTGAGCCTCTGCCACATCACGGGCGAGACCCGGAGGACGACGTGGGACTCATGCGGGTTTCTCGCCCTCCTCCGGTACCTCACCTCGATGCCGGCCTCGTCCGCCGCCAGGTCCCCCAGCAAGTTCTTATTTTGTTTATTGAGAGCCGTTTGAATGTCCTCATCTGTATTGTAGTTGAGGACATTTTTAAGGACCACCAATGGCCTCTTGTTTGTCGCTGGTTTCACTTGGAGCGCTTCATCCTGTCTCAGCAACTCCTCGGCTCTCCCTATCTCCAGTTTTGTGGCGCAGCTGAGGACGACTTTGCCGTCCTTCACCTTCCTCAATCTTTCGATCTGGACTCCGCTCTTCCTCGCATCTATGCTGTTTCTAATTCTATCGACGACCTCGCCACTGGTGTCTGTCCCCGTGGTAGAAGAGACGATAACTAAGAAGGTACGTGGGGGCAGTGCAGTGGATGACGGTGGTGGCGGTGCAGGTATCTGCGCGGGTGGCTGCGCAGGTGGCTGCGTGAGGACCTCGGCGTATGTTGGGATAATTCCCTTCATCGCCGAGATCGTCTCGCCGACGTCCTTTGTATAAGTCTTCCATTCTTGGACGGTCCTTATCATTTCGCCGCTGGCGGCCCTAGCCTCCGCAGCTTGGTCCAAGACGACCGTCGACCACTCCGTCATGGCCTCCTCTATGCGCTCCATCGCATCTTCGTGAGCTTCCTCGACGCGCTTTTCTCCGTCCTCTTTCATCTTCATCACGTCCATAATACCTTTTAGGATGCTCACCGTTGCCTCCTGGTTGCGTTTGATGTCGCTAGACAGGCCAGAAACCGAACCCGCGAGGAGCTTTGACTCCTCGCTACTCCGGTCCATGGCCCACGTCACCTCATCAACCTCAACCAGTCTTACTACCTGTTGTGTTTGAGAAGACCCTTGTGCATTTTTATGGACCTTCTCAATATGTTTTACTAGCCCGACGAGTTTGTCCAACATCACGAAGGCTGCAGTCTTCAGCTCCGTCTTTAAGTTACGGGCTTCACTTAGCGCTTGTTTGGCCTTCGCGCTGTATGAACTAGCCTCGTCGAACCAGCATTTAGCATCACCTGACCCAGTGGCTGATGGTCTCTTGCTTACTTTTATGCCTTGTGGGCTGACCATTGTGAGGTTTGCGTTTAAGAAGAATGTATAGGGTCCTAATAAAACTGAAATATAGTGTTTTACAAACACTGATCAGCTATCCAAATTAATCTTTATTTTAAGATTGTATTGAAATTTAAATTGTAATAAATAACTTAGATTAGATTAATTTGCATAAACTGTTAAAAAAATAAAATAAAATATACTATCTAACTAATATATACCGGGTGTAGAAGGTCCGTGTATAAATACTATAACTAAAAGTAGATAGCAATAGCTATTCTACCTGGAGCTAAAATAATACTATATCGGTAAAAACCGGTCAATAATACCGTCGGTTTTATGCAATAGCAAACGTCTTTAAAACTAGAATAGATACAATACCATAATATATATATTTATATGAGTGTGTGTATGTGTGCGTGTGTATGTGTGTGTGTATGTGTGTGTATGTGTGTGTGTGTGTGTGTGTGTGTGTGTGTGTGTGTGTGTGTGTGTAGCAAATAACTCCACGCTGGTTGGCATGCAAAATGTCAGGTTGTCAAAACAACAGTCAATTGCTATGCCAGATCAGCAGAAGAGGTTTGTCAGTATACCTATACATATATTAGCAGTGAATTGATATGTGTATCTGAATGCAGTATGTGAAAGTAGTATTTGAATATTATATATAGTTATTATGCTATAGTCAGACGGTCTAAATATAGTATGTAGATATTACGAATAGGGTATAAACAAAGCAATATAAAGAAAGCTTTGTTTGTCCGATTTTCCACTTACAGGTATCAATAGGATCCTGTCTGTCGTGTCTATTCAGTGAAATAACCTCTGAAAAAGCGTCCTACTATACCTATTAATATTAAAAAGGTGGGTTAGGCGTTGAGCAAAATTCAAAAATTTTGCACCTCCCACTACCGGGGGCGGTCAAAAGCGGCACCAAACGACGTGGGAAGACTCCGGGCGTTATTTTATGATAATTTAAATACAAAAACCTGAAAAAATTAGAAAATATTAAACTGTTTATAAAAAAATTACGTTTTTTTTTAATGTTATTTAGCTATAAGAAACCCCAAAATATTGGCAACACCGAGAACCCCCACAGCCCTGATCCAGACAAAGTAATATACGACGTTCAGCAGAAAACCCTATAAAAAATATGAAAATTTACCGGTTAGGTTAGGTTATAAATACGGTATATGAATAAAGTATATAAGTGTTATATATAATTAATGTAATATATAAATGTAATATCTAGATATAGTATATAGATATTATGTAATACTATTGTGTCCTAAGCTACATTATCAATCTGTAACCATTATCTCACTGGTCGATTGTACAATAACAAAGTGATTAAGTACAATACCAATTTAATTAAGAGCTAATAAAATGCGAACAATGATGTCACAGTTTAGGTACAATATTGAAGTGAGTCAACTTGTCAATAAAACTATTTTCTTCCAATCATAAATGATTGTTTCTGGTCAACAGAAGTATATACTAATAAAAACTTATGTTATAAGTTCCGAGACAATATTATATGATTATCTAGTCTAATTATGTCATAAAAAATAAGCAATACTATCTTAAACTAGGTTACAAATTAAGTTGCGTCCTCCTGCCACCAGGAGTCGTACTACAGCTGTCGCGGTTAGATATAATACACGTTAATAATGTATAACGCAACTTATATTAAAATTTACGTTAATTACTCATTACTAATGCTATAAATTCTTTCTGATAAAATAGGTATAGAGATTGATTTCCTAATGTCTTTATTCAATATAATTATTAAATTAAGATTTAAGTCGCGGCTATTCGTCGCCTGGGGTCGCTGCCGCTACTGACGCTATTTTAGGCGCCACCCACCGGGCGAGTCGAACTCGATTGTAAAGTAGAGCCTAAAAGCAGGAAAACTTTGTTAGAATAATGGTGGGCCTGGAATAGTATCCAGTGACCTAATTTTGAAGAGTTATATGCAAAAAATGTACATGTAAACAACAATTTAAGGTAAGAGGTTGGAGGGAGAAGCCCGCCAAGCTTATAATGTTAATAAAAACGAAATTACTTATAGGAATTCTTTCAAAATTTCACTGCAATGAGTAGCAACGGTGACTGACCCTATACCGAAATAAAAAGTAGGGGTCCTCGCTTTGGATCCAGATATAAGGGGGTCCGAAGAATGAGTTCCATGTGTGCTCCTGTTTTCCCTATATCTCCGCCTGGGATGGTCTTAGGAAGAAGTTTCGGGTGTCTAGAAACTCGTCTGGATGTTCCCTACAAATTGGCTCCTGCACATGAGCTCTTCGACGTGTTTCTGTGACACTTCAGGTGGCGAGGGCCAATACACAAATTTTAATCTTCGTTCTAGCGTCCAGATAATGGGCCAGAAAAATCCCAAGCTTGGCAGGAGGGTGTATCCAGAGGTCCTTTAGCGAAATGCACTCGAAAAAAAAGTAGTGTTATCGATCGCTTTCCGGCTACGCACACCCTTTTAATAATGGGCTCGCCCAGAATGAGATGACCGCGGCAGATTTTCGGTTCTGCTACTTCGTATTATTGTCCAATTTATAAAATTGTTTCACTTCACAATTAGGGACACACTACCGCACAATTTGGTATATGTTTCACTGTAATCCAGACACTTTTTCCCAAACTTGTAATTTATTAGTACAGAGCGACTTTTACGCGTGTCGTTCGGCTCAAACGCGGTCCCGTGTCTTTCCATATATTTATTGCCCGGCTAACGAGGTTCCATCACGACGGTGCGCCACCACACGTTGTAAGGTCCGTCCTTGAGCGTCTCACTGAATTATTCAGTGACCGATGGATTGGCAGGCTAGGACCGCACGCATGGCCCCCTCGTTCCCCCGATCTCACCCCGTTAGACTATTTTTTGTGGGGTTACGTAAAAGAAAGAGTGTTTGATCGGGAGTGTGACAGTGCTGACGAGATGCGTCGACGAATAGTGGGCGTCTTCGAAAAACTTCGTGCGGACTGCACTGAATACCCCACATTAATGCCCCGCCTTCACGAGTAGACGCTGCGACGAGCTCGAATTCGTCTGGAGGTGAATGGGGCGCAGTTTGAGCCGCATCTCATAAGCGCACATCGGATTTAACTAGGTTAGTGGGATTACACCAAAACCTTCACCCTATTTAGCTACGAACTTGTATCGGTGAACGCAACGGCGAGCGGGCTAGGGCGGCCGAGTTTTATAATATTTATTATCGTGCGCGCTGATACGCGTGGCATTGAATCCGAGTTATGTTAGATGTACATTGCGGCGTTGCAAATTTCCAAACTCCAAAAAAAATTAAGTATTAGTCAAATAATTATCGGTATTCAATAGTATTTAGATAGTATAATATTAGCTTTTCGGTTTCGGAATCTTCCCCTTACACCCTGTATATTATCTATGGTTTGTCATAGATGTCGCTTATTCTGTTCTGCTGATATACACTACTTTTATAATAAATAAGCTCGTGTCTCACTGTAACATCGTTCTGACTATTATTTTATATTTCATCAGTTTAGATGTAGCTAATCTATAAACTAATACTAGTTTCATCGATAATCAATATTTTAAATTTAAGTTCCTTTTAAATTTTATTTATTTGTCTCTGAATTGCTAGTTTTGTCGAATATACGTTTACTTTTTACAGATAAAGTATGGAGAATCAGCTATGTGAGCTTCTGCAAAAATCTAAATCATAGGAATTTCAGAACTTCGTACGAATGTTTGATAGTGATTTTGAATATTTGCTCCAGAAAATATCTCCAGCAATCAGCAAAAACGACACCGACTTCAGAGAGAGCATACCAGCTAAGATTCGACTTGCCGTGACATTGAGATATTTAGCAACAGCCGGGGACAGATCCAGAAGTTTACATCATATATTTAAGATGTCCAGCCAATTAATATCTCAAATAATTCCTGAAGTTTGCCAAGCACTCATTGACGTGCTGAAGGATACTGTTAAGGTAAATACAACATTCAGATATTTTGATTAATTTTTAATTATACGGAAATTAGGAATACAGGAGAACAAAATAAAAAATATATAAATGCTGTAAAAAATGCTTGATGTAAGTTTGGATTAAGTCGTACCAAATCAATGACTTCATCAGATAAAATTTGGACTTTGGCTCCCTGGTTAATTCAATGTTGACTGTTGCAACTGATGGTGTTGTGGTGAGGACATAATCATGTTCTGAGTCATTATATTTTTTTGCACTGGTACATGCAATACTGGATAACTATGAGATGCAAATGGCCGCTGTGGTATTGATATGGGTGAATCTAGACGAGCATAGAAAATTTGACAGGAAGAAGGACGGAGTATTTCAGCTAGTGATGTAGAAGCAATAGAACCAGAGCTCATTACACTTAAGGATGATGTCGAACGCTGTTCGTACGTCAGGCAGTTTCTAATTATTTTTGCCAACGATTCGTCGAATGCAAACATACCTGTTGCTCGATATCGGAAAAATATTTTCTCAACTTGGAAGCTAGTAGTTTTCCATACAGATTATAAACAGCTCCTTTTTGAGTTGATTTGTTAAGTAATATGGCATTCATAGTATTTAATGCATTTTGCATTTAAGGAGCCATGGTCATGGGGAGACTAAGGTAGTGGTGGTCTTGTTTAAAGTGCGGGTGAAATGTACTTTTATTTCAACATGACTGTGGTATTCGCATAATTGTATGACAAATTATACAAATAACGAACTTAACCTCTTTTTTTTAGATTTGCATGTCGGAAAGGAGGGAGTTCTTTTCAAGATATGATACTAGTCTTTTATTAATAAATTTTCCAGTATTTTGGAGAAAGAAGATAACAGTGAGATGGGCCTGTAGTTCGTCACGAGATTTTTATTACCGGATTTATGAATTGGTATTACTATTGCTTTCTTAAGGACTTTGGGAAAGATGCCATCAGAGACTTTCGTCTTTGGGGTTCCAAATAACCAGTTAATTCTGATAAAACTCCATAAAACTTGTAAACGTCGTCGTTTGTAGAAATCGTCATTTTTTACGTATAACAGCAATGAACATCAAGCGCGTAATAGCGGTCGGACCAACATATGGACACTATTAGCCGAACGCAGACCGACGCCTTTGATTTGTGCAGAAAAACCGACAACGCTCCGAAGCGAGACGAGTTGTCACCAGCGACTGCGAGTTGTAATAAGCTACGCTAATTGAGTTCTAAACACGTTGGCGCTTGCCTTCACTCGGCCGGCTAGGCGACTGATACCAAGCATTGGCAAGATAAAGCAAATACGCCTTTTATACGTTGGTATTAGCTGTCACTCGGCAACGTTGGAACAAAATGTATTGCCGACTTAAGAAAAAAAATTGGTAGAAACCACTTTTGTTTACTTAGTTATAATTTTTAATAAGAAAATTATTCTACCTTTATTTTACTATCATTTATTCATAATTATTATCAACTACTGTCAGTAATTAGGGTACATTAAAGATCTTCTTCCCACACATGCGAGTAATGACAACCTATTTAACGCTTATATATGCAATAGGAGCTATAATTTTTATTTTTCCCAAAAGGAAAGATAAACATATTGAAAAACCAAATCTTAGTTGTAAATTAATACAAAGATCTATTTGTAATACAAATAAGAATCAAATATTCAAACTAAGCAAAGAAATAGAGATCAAATTATTAATTTAAAATATAATAAGATTATTTAAGGATCTAAACAAAAAGCACAAATATAAGAAGTTGGACTGCCAGAACATTCTTTATGGGTCCAGTTTCTGCAACTTCTACATTGGTACCACATCGTCTCACTCTTGCCTGTGTCTAAACAAATTGGACATAGAGTTCCTCTTCTGAATATTCTGACTTAATTCACATCAATTAGTCATCATTGCATTTCAATTTACATTTAGTTCTTCAGTAGATGAATTTTCATCGAGACTTTTAAATTACGTTTTCCCCTTTTTTACTCCATGGTTTCTGGTTGTAGTCTGCTTGCATTTAATTCCTTTATCTTTGGTATATTTTCCTGCAGTACATTTTGCTGTGGTACATTTTCCTTTACAATTTTCTTTATCACAGTTACCTTTTTATGGTTTGGTCAGAGACGTAAAATATCACCTTGCTTGTGAAGGTGAGGTGCATTGCAGTTCTCTCGCTCGCTGCACCGCGTCGTGGCTCGATGTCATTGTGTTAAGTTCTAAATATTTCTTCTGACATAATAGAAAAATACCAGATTCTGCTTTGCTAATTTCCGCCGTGTTTATTTTTGTTATACGCGACTCGAATATTTTAGTTAAAACTGAGTAACATGTCTGCTTCCTACACCGGACTCGGACGAAGAGGATAGATGTCAATTAAGAAGGTAGAATCCTTGTTATGTACAATAATGATGCAAATTGGCGGTGCCTCTTTTGGTGAAGGGTGGGGCGATTTGGCCCGATTTACCGGATTTCCATTCTCCAATATTTCTCCGTACATTGGAGCTTTGTGTACCTACCATTGGTGATTTCTTGTTAGGGGAATAGTCCTTAACTGTTTTCAAGGGCATCCTATGCGCGACAGATATATCGATTTCAAGCTGCCTAAAGCACTAAATTAAATCGTGGGAAAACTATGTAAAAAATAGGAATCCACAAACAGCGAGTATATATATCTAAATACACATCAACATGATCTCTTTAACACAACCAATATAACAAACAATGACATAAAAACCTTATAACTGTTATCATAATTATTATCCTTCAAAGCACAAGGAAATAGGCAAGGTGCACTCGGGTAATTACGGAAGGAATTATAAATAGTTAAAGGGATGTTTGTATTTCTATTCATTATTTCAAATTGGCAGTACTAATGATACTCGTTAACCTTCGGGTTGCGGAGGTCAGGTGGTAGACGCTCCGTGTAAGAACTGATATCCAGTCAAATCCGAATAGACCAGAAAAGCCGACCTCAAGTGACTTGGGAATAATAAAGGCTAGGAAGTAGAAGAGTACTAATGATACTAACTTGGGTCATTATATTTACTTCAATGTACAGCCTAACGCCCTACTCCAAAGAGTTTTATAAATATCGTTGGTTATCCCTTTACAATCGGAAAGTTTATTTTATATTCCTACTATGAAACCTTTTTATTGACATTCTGCTAGGTTTATACAGCCCAAAAAAATACTTTAAAAATCCTGAGTTCAGAGTTTACCCACATATCTACCCGCACGATCGTGAGTTGTAGGTTGTACGTGACATATTCACGATCGTGAGGTTAATTTAAACTGATCTTATAGTTTGGTAGATTGAGGGAAAATAAAAAGCTTTTTAATGGAATCAGCCTCTTTATTAATAATTAAGTTACTATTAATTCAGTCTCATAGAATTTGTCTTAGAACTAAGCATTTGGACAAGCCTTTGGCAATTTGGTACATATTTTTTTGTGAAAATTAACAATACAAAAATAAACTTCTTAAATTTAACGCTTAGATAAAAACATCTTAATTATGCTTCTTAGAGTAATCAGGAACTATCAGATCATCGTTTGCTGTGGTAAGACTTGAAACAGTTCTTACCATGTGCAATGCACAAATAGGTATCACATTTTTCGCAACGTACCTTTGTGCGACTAGTACAATTTTCATACCGGCACATTCTCGGTGCTTTTATTTCGTCATATATATCCATCATATCGCTTTGCTTCAGACGGACTGTTTGCTGGTCTGTATTTTCTTTTCGGAAGAGGATCTTTGTTTTCATGCAGCGGCGGTTCATTTTCAGTATCGCTCGTTGACGGCCGCCTTCTTGCTGGCATACTTGATAATCCATCAGAAATGTTGAGGCGGAAATCCAATAAGGGCAATATCTCCCTTCTGCTTAATTTATTAGCTAGGCTATCATTGCGATACAGCCTCCATGCATTAACAATCGCCAAGTCAAGAAAGTGTATCAGTACTTTTAGAGTCCATTTCTTTGTTTTAATAAACGTCCGGTAATATTCCATCTGCTGGTCCAACACAATCAACACCTTGATTGTAATACTCAACTACTTTTGGTGCAGACACGTCTATATATATGTTTTTAAGCGCTTTTCCCATCTCTTGCCGACTGAAGATGAGGACGAGCTAGTACAATTTGACGCCATCAAAACGGACTTATTGTCTTACCATTTGACTACGACAGTTGGTTCACAAACGTACTGCTGTGATTCTCCGCGAGCCATCCTAGCATCTAGTTTAAATTTGATCGCAGCACGATCAGGGATCCTGCTCAGCATTATTGTTCCTGTGCTGTGAAGATTCCGCTTGGTCATCTCTTCAATTAGCGGGCCGGTGGTAAAATATCTATCATGATATACACAGCTTCCAGGTGGGATACTTTTTGCCAGATGAACAACCACAGAAGCTCCAAGTCCAAGAGATGTATCTCCAAACATGGTTTTAGCTCCTCGATAGATATCAAAGTCGAGCATCAATCCTTCACTCGTAGTTAGCACAAAATTCTTCAGACCAACCAGGCGCGGTTTGTTTCGAACTACCTGACGTAGTATACACCTGCCAATAAATGGTATCATATGCTCGTCTATTGAGTAGTAGCCTCGTAGCCTCTTTCAAGTTTGTTACACGCTGCTTTTGCTCTGTCAATCATTGGCTGCACCTTCCACAGTGGGTTGTTTCTGTCATGTGGCGGCGCTTCATCTGAATCTACGACGTGCAATGCATTGCGAACTGTCAAGAACCTATCACGAACCATTTGTTGAGATATAATCTCTAGTTTTAATCCACCTCTCCAATACATCGGGATACGGGGGTAGGGAATACATCCCATGATAATATACATAAAAAAAACTCTGGCTGCTTCTACCGACATAAGTTTTAGTTCTAGTCCAGTTTTTCTATGATGGTACAGGTTTGTACAAATGCAATTTCGTAAAAAAATTCTATCAAAGTAGTCTGAAAAATACTCCATGGGAGTCCTGACAGGAACCACAGGCAGTGAGATAAAGTCATGACTACGATCAACAAAAGGTACCTGCTTCCAAACTCTCTTTCGAGGAGGTGGCCGTGAAGATCGAGGGCGTGGAGTTGGTTGTGATGATCCAGGAGTATGCTTCATCGATTCCGACTCTGGTGCTGCAGACGGTAAGGGTTCGGGTTCGAGTTCAGTAAGTAAATTATCGAACTGAAAATTTTCAAAAATGCTTGTTTGGATTTCATCATCGTCGTCCTCAAAATCTTCGATGTCGTAGAAATTTCCATCACCCAGCGCTTGTATAACTTGGCCGTCGTTCAAGTATCTGCCTAAAATGTTAAAAAAGATACTCTCAGTTACTATTCCCAAATAACATTTGGCATTACAACCGGAGCCACACGACTACGATCGTGTTCAAACTTTACGACTTAATTGTAATTAAACCACAAAAGTTATCACAAACTAAAATTATCTACGTAATTAAATATCTTTTAACTTTAAAATAAGTACAAAACACTACCAAAAACTAATAGTTATTAAATCAAAACCATCATCAAAATCACTTACCCGCAGCGCGGCGAGGGTCGTAAAATGCTGTCTTTCGTCGCAACACACGCGTGACTAACCGCCCCCACCTTGCCCCTGTATCTTTACTCACGCGTAGAATACTCCTTACAAACGATTGATACCGATGCGTTCGGATAAAGTAAACCGTCAATATTTTTCAAAATCAAAACTCACGCATGTATCAACCCGAGTGTAAAGGGTTATAATAGATGCAACTGTGTCAAAACAATTCATAATTTTTTATGGCCAATTCTGTGACTTTTGTATCTACGTTAGTGGAATGTCCGTAGTAAATGATAAGCACAGGACGTTTTTCACCTAGAGCTGTAATGAAAACAGTGAAAAACTTTTCCATGTATTTGTGAAAAATTGTTGTTTTCATCCAGCCTTTAAAAGTAGCTGCGTACGAAAGCTGTAAATCGTAATTTTCAGTTGTGGCGATCCATTGATTCCAGATGTTTCCCCTTTATATATTATCAAAGGTTATTATTTTGCCACTGTCAGTGGCAGTTATCAGAACAGTAACGTTTTCTTTTCCAGTTCCATGAGTTGTTCTGGAACGTGGTTTATTGATGGCGCCAACATCTTTTGTCCTAGTTGGGTTGAGAAACAAAGATGTTTCGTCCATATTCCAAATTAAATGAAGACTATCAAACAGGTTTAACTCAGACAAAGTATCTTTAGTTTATAATGTACAAAAATTACGAAAGGTTCTGTTATTTTCTTTCTCACCTATTCAACTGGTTGCGCTTTTTCAATTGAAACTAGGTATCTTTCTTTTAATTTATTATATTTAAATGTATAGTCCAAAACCTATCTTGATTAGGCATATTTAAGCAGAAAGTATTTTGATTTGGTATACCGAACTTTAATTGACCTTGTTTTTGTTCAGGCCTGAAACTATTATCATATTGCAAGGGCGGCTGTGTAAGAACTGGTTTCGGATTGGCTGAATTAAAAGCTGATGATGATCGGTGTTGTAACAACAAACCTTCAAAAACAATATAACTTACGTAGTATACGTAAGTTATACTGTTCTTGAAAGTTTATTTCTGCAAGGAAATATTTTAAAGCATCCTCTTACGTATGTGGGTTATTAAGTCGAACTATCGGTACCATATGCCGCTAAATTGTACATAAAGACGTTAAGGTGAGTATTCTTATAAATAACTTTGGATATAAGTATATTGCGAATATCTTGTATATGACTACAATATTCTAAATAAGATTTATTCTGTTGTAGTTTGAGGGTTTCCAATTTAATAGCAACGCACTGTTTACTTTTAGAATCCCCAAAATGTTGGATCAATAACGATTTTAATTCATTGTAGGTCTCAAAGTCACCTCTTTCTTTTTAGGGCTGCCTTTTAATTTACTTGTAATGGTTTGCATTAAAAATTCATTTCCATCCGAGGTTCCTTGATACTTACCGTTAACGTAATATTCACACTTGCGCAAAATTTAACTAAGTAAATTTGTTTTACCGCCAAATTCAGGCATTAATAATTAATTAATTATTTAATCAGACGGTATTAATAATTCCGGCAATTTAATAAATAACAGCGTATAGTACGAACAGACGCGGTTGCCGTGCCTGCCGTGGGCACATCTATCTCACATATATCATAGAATGCCTTGAATATCGTCGTACGCTACTTGCCTAGAACGTTACTGTGTTAGTTCACTCCGTATTATTAATCTTGAAACCTAGTTCAAAGTGGCTTTCTCATATATTTAATATCAGATTTCTCAAGATAAACTCTTGCTGTAACTAGTGCTGAAAACCGAATATTGATATTTTATCGCGTTGCAAAGTTATAAGCAAAAACATTTAAAGATTATAAAAACCAACCGCTTAAACCTGACCTACGACAACTCGTGCGCCGCCTGCGACTGCGCCCGGACTATCTCTTCGTCAACATTCGGCTGCTCGGCTCGGCCCGACTCGACTCTCGCTCGACATCGACGCGGCGCCAGCGTGACACAGCAACGGAGAGAGGTGCGTCATCGAGGGCGGAGCTTCGCTTCACTACAAGCTACGCGCCGGCTCGCAACTATATCCACGAGTGAATCGTTACGTTGGATGTTGTAGTCGTAATACTACAAGATGCCGTCTACTTGTAAAGCTTGCGGTAAGGGCATTAAATCAAATAATTTCATGAGTTGCTCAAAATGTAAAAGTTCCTTTGATATAGAATGCGTAAATATAACTACTGAGAGTTTTCAAAAGCTAAATGCAAATAGCAAACAGTCTTATATATGCCCCATGTGTGTTTGCTCACTACCCAAGAAAGGAAACACCAATACCCCTGTCCGTAAGCCCACAGCTTTCACGGATGATTCTCTGTGTGAGAATGTGAACCTAGTTCGGGGCTCACGCGGCAAATCTACAGCTACTTTTGATACTCCGATCTCTGAACTGATCCACGAAATTCGCGAGCTAAGGCAGGAAGTAAAGGCTTTGAAGCAGGCAAACAACGATTTAACTTTATTAAGGGAAGATATGAAAGACATAAAAGAACAACTTGCTAGCCGTTTTACAGACTTCCAGAAAACTATTGATACCAAGGATAGAGAAATAATTGATCTGAAGTTATCGGTAACGCAATTACAATCGACTGTCAGCACGCTAGAACATAATGCGCTGAAAAACGAAATAGAGATATGTGGAATGCCTGAGGAGAGTCACGAAAATCTCGCTCACATAATGCTAACTTTGTCGCAGAAAATAAGCGTAGATTTACAGGAATCGGATATCAGTGATATTATCAGAGCCGGACCTAAGCCCCAACTCAACAAAAAATCGCCCTGGCATCGGCCCATTATAGTTAAGCTAACTAGAAAATCTAAAAGAGACGAAATCATCACTGCAGCGAGAACTAGGAGAAACTTAACATCCGAAAGCATTATTAATGAAACGTCTTCCAAATTGTACGTCAATGAACGTATAACTAGAGAAAAAAGGATGTTATTTCGAGAGGCTCGAGCAAGAGCCCAAGATGGTGCATTTCGATATTGCTGGCTGCGTAATGGGTCCATATATATCAAAAAAGAGGAAGGGCACGCTGCAATTCGCATCCAGTCCATTGAAGACCTCAACAAGAATATCATTATGCCAAAAACAGCATCTAATATTCTATAGAAGATGTACTAATATTATGTTTGTTTGTCTTTCAATTGCTTGCATTATTAATCAATGTAAACGTTTTGTTTTGGTGGATTCTGTACTTACGATTATTTATACACTTTCAAATATAGCTCTAATCACACTCATCATACATAAAACGATCACTATAGAACACATCACCTCGTCACTCGCAAATGTTTATATACATAATTGTATATTCCAAAGTTCAGGAATGTCGTATATGCATATAAACCAAACGTATATCAAACTGATTTACTCCCTAAACTATAGAATGGCAGTCACCTTAACTTTTAAATTACCCGAAAGTATATCCATAATTATAATCCATGATGACTTCACTTGACATATTACGATGTATTGATAACGCGTTCCCGGTAAAATGCCATTTTATAAATTCTGTAGAGGATTGCTATAGAATAATACTCAAATATAAAATAAAAATGTTAACGTTGAATATACGAAGTCTTAGCCGCAATTTCAACAATTTACTTGTAACTCTTAAAAGAATGAACATTGATTTTGATGTGATTATTCTTACAGAATGTTGGTTACATGAAAGTTCAATATTGTATCACATGGAGGGATATAGCACTTTTCGTACAACAAAATATATAAACAAAGCAGGAGGTGTCGTAGCGTATGTAAAGGATATTTGGTCTCCACGAGTTTTCGAACCAGCCTTAGAAGAAGCAGAATGCATCGCCATAACTATCCCGCATGTTATAACTGTATTAGGAGTCTATAGATCACCTTCTTTTAAGAACCCGGACCGCTTTATTAATTCAGTATATGAAGTTATGAAATCTGTAAGCCTGAAACCTTGCACTGTGATTACAGGCGATATTAATATAAATATAATTAACCCCGACACTGCCGAATCTAGTGCTTATCTTTGTGCTATGGCTGAAATAGGATTAAGACCAGCTGTGAATGTACCTACCAGAAAAAACGCATGCCTTGATCATGTTTTTATTGGGGGGCAACAAGATATGGAAACACTCGTCTGCCCGTCGGCAATAACCGATCACGACATGGTAATCACCGGATTAAATAGCATTTCTACTAGACCAATATTGCCACCGAGGTACAGACTGCGTCTTGACTATGACTCCATAGCAGATGAACTGAATAACGTGGACTGGTCTAGATTAAGCAATATACAAAACGTGACCGATCAATTGGATCTCTTTCTCAACATAATGAAGCGAGTAATTGAATCTAACACAAAAACTATATTGATTAGCCGTTCAAAAACAATTATTAAGCCGTGGATGACTCAGGGACTGTTGAGATGTTCACGTATACGTGATAAGCTTCACTTAGACGCTAGAAATGATCCAGGGAACAACATTAAATCAATAGTTTATTCTCGGTATCGAAACTTCTACATCAGCCTATTGCGCAAATTAAAAAATAACTACGAAACAAATACTCTCCAGAAACATAAAAACCATCCACGTAAGCTGTGGCAGGCAATCAATGAAATAGCTCAACGAAAACGCATTACGAATTTCAAGGCATCAGAGCTGTTAGCTGGAGATACTTGCCCACAAACTGCAGTTGATCATTGTAACGAGTTTTTTGCTTCAGTGGGGCAACAATACGCTGAAAAAATCCTACAATGTCTGCGTTCAACTCAATCTGCTTTGGCCAATAAAATTGACGCCTCAAACTCACCTGTTAACTCTTTCTTTTTCGAACCAACTGATAATAAAGAATTAGAAAACATTATCATGACTCTTAGGTACGATAGTGCACCGGGATTGGATGGTATTAATTGTATGATGATTAAAAACGTTAAGGATCAAATAGTGGAACCACTCAAGTCAATTATAAACCAAAGCCTGTCCACAGGGATCGTACCACAAGACTGGAAGACAGCAATCGTAGTTCCAATCCATAAAGGAGGCGAATCGACCTTATCAAATAATTACAGACCCATCTCGCTGCTTCCGATATTTGCAAAGATACTGGAAAGAGTGGTAAATAAGCGTCTTGTAAAATATCTCGAAGTCAACAATATTCTGACCAACACTCAATTTGGTTTTCGAAAAGGAAAATCCACGGAAGATGCTGTTGCACTTCTAACAGAAGAAATCGTTACTCATCTAGATAATGGACGTGCATGTATTGGAGTCTTCCTAGATGTTGCAAAAGCCTTTGATACCGTGTCCATTCCAATCTTACTAAGAAAACTAGAAACTGTTGGAATACGTGGTATTGCACTTGAGTGGTTTCGGAGTTACTTAACGGGGAGAAAACAGCGAGTCAGAGTTGATTCCTGGATCAGTAACCCCAATGAAACAGAATTCGGAATACCTCAAGGTAGTGTGCTTGGTCCGACGCTATTCCTTCTGTATCTAAATGATTTAGCTTCCCTAACAATACAAAAAGGAAAAATTATCTGTTATGCAGACGATACTGCAATAATATTTCATGGCTCAACATGGAGCGAGTGTCTACGGCAATCAGAACTAGGAATGGCGTTAGTAACTGAATGGCTTGATAATAACCTTTTAACTTTAAACACAAGCAAAACAAAGTTCCTCTGTTTTCATAAAACTAGCGCTTCATCCCCGGTATGCAGTCCTAACTTTAGAATTTGTAAATGTAACCAACAGCAGTCTAATGCCGTCACCTGCAGTGACTGTAGTGAAATTAAAAGATCAAAATCCATAAAATATCTCGGTGTAATCATCGACGAGAAGCTAAATTTTAATGAGCATATAGCTGCTCTCTCGACGAGGTGCAGAAAACTCATCTACGTGATGAAAGAGCTGAGAGATGTCGCCAGTATTGAGCTTCTTAAAACTGTGTACATCTCACTCTGCCAGTCTATCTTGACATACTGCCTAAGCGTTTGGGGAGGCTCAGCCACGTCTCATCTGATACCATTGGAGAGAGCGCAGAGGTCAATACTTAAAGTCATGCTTAAAAAACCATTAACTTTCCCAACAGTTGACCTCTACAAAGCTGCTGACTTGTTAAGCATACGACAGTTATACGTTCAAAATGCGGTCATCCAGACGCATAAGTCGGTCCTAAATTCCTCTGATTACCAGGATACGTTAAGTGCAAGAGTTTTCAAGATTCCCATCATAAAATGTAAGACTACGTTTGCTAAAAGGTTTAAAAAGTTCTTGTATCCCTACTTATATAATAAAATAGTAAAACATTGCGATCTTAAGCACAGCACTATGCGGGAAGTCCATGTTAAAGTTAAAAATTTTATAGCCAACCTAAATTACCACGACACGGAACAACTCCTTAAATCCATTATCTAAATGTACCTACCGCTCCAGACGTTTTTCAGTTCTTTATAAAATTTATCCACTCATTTATACATACATACCATATCTCACACACTATCATACATCACCATAACTAACTCAAACATCCACTCCCTCACACCACTCTCACATCTATTTATTCATGCATATTAGTTATTTGTAATAGTTAAGTTCTAGGTATATGAAAATCCGTAATAGTTTGATGGCCACGACACAGGCTGTGCCTAGTGTGGCTGTCACAGTAAATGTTAATATATGTGTAACTTAACTGAAATAAATAAACATTATCTGACCTTGATTAATCATTAATAGTAGGTACAAATAGCAGTCACGACCGTCCGACGTCGATGATTATTTCAGTTGTTTCCTTCATGCTTTATCTAGGCTTAGAACTTGGGTAGAAAATTATGTTTTAAAGAGGAAACTAAACTTTAAAACTAACAAACAAATATATATACAATCTTATTTTTTTTTTGTATTTCTAACTTTCGTTTATAGAGACTTGAGCACTACTATAACACGAATATTAACGAAACTGACCGAGATTAACCGAACACCAAAGGGCGTTACTCAAGCGCGCGTATGATTTCACTGCACGGATGGCGTAGCGATTTAAGTGAATTTCTTAACTTTACGCTGCCACCAAATGTTATCCCCAAGTGTGGGTTTAAAAAAATAAAATCTATAATTAGATTGAGGCAACCATCTAGGATGGCATTTTGGATGAGACTGAGTTGAATGGAAAATAATGGATTATGGTTTCGACTAAACATTATCATAGTTATATTCAATATTTAGTAGCTCCACCATTCGCGGCTATTACTGCATCACAGCGCGATTTTATTAATGTTTTACAAAGATCCGTACCCCGTAATGATTTCCGCACGCTGTGGCAGTGAGTAACGAGTGCTACCCTATTTCTTTCATTCAGGTTGTCCCGCTGCTGAACCATCACAGCCCATAAATTTTCAATGGGGCTTAAGTCTGGCAAACGTGCCGGCCACTGAACTGTTTGTATGAGCTGGCTGAGTTAGGAGCCAATTTTGAGCTATGCGCGCGGTATGGATTGGACAGTTTTCCTGGAAATCTTTATTTCAGGAACGTCTGTCTCTGGATAAACCACGCGCACGGTAGGGAACATTGTGTCGCGTAATAGCTCTAAACAACATCGTTAAGTCCTCTATAGTCGACTACCAAACGCCACTTTTTAGCCTCCACTGACTTCTTGGGTACTAAAAGTATTGGACTAGATAGACCATTCGCTAGTCGATTCTTCTCTTATGTCATATTAAAATCTGTTTTATTTGTCTATCAATTTCTGGTTTCATTGCTTTGGTAATCTATAGGGCATAACATAAATTGGGCCAACGTTCAGTTTTAATGTAATAGATTGCTAATATACATTTGTTGTTGATAACTTATCTCCTGGTAGAAAATATACATCTGAGTATTTGGAGCAAATTAATAATTATTTTCTTCGCAATTTAAATGATTGCATTTCAACAAAGAAAGTTTGAGTTCTATTAACATTAGATTTTGATTGAGAAAAAAAGAAACCTACTAACTTACTTCTTCTTCTAGAACAAAATTAACTAGTCTTACTCGTTCCTCCCTTACGTTGAGTATTCTAACTAGTATTCTACTACATTTTAGCTTCACTATTGTTCCTGCTAGAAAGACATTCTTCTCTTTTTCTCTCGCTCTATTATTACTAATATCAGGTTTGTCTAAAATAAGCTGGTAAGTAAATATATATAATATAGTATTTAAAGTATTAGACAATAAGTCAACATTACATGTGTGTGTATATATATATATATATATATATATATATATATATATATATATATATATATATATATATATATATATATATATATATATATATATATATATATATATATATATATATATATATATATATATATATATATATACATATATAATAGAGCATCAGAAGTGCCTGCGGAGCGGTCTCGGCAATCATTCTCCATTGCGGGCGTGTAGATGGCGGGTGTTTCGAAATAAAGACACAGTTAATCTTCTATAATTCCAGTTTATAACACTAACACACGAAATATATCACAATGATGTGGATTAAACTCGATTAAGAGCCAATAGGTTAGCACGTGTCCGCCTCGCGTACCAGCTGTTAATTAAATGACAAGCTGTCACTACGTTTGGCGCCACCTACTACCCTATTCCGGGTTACCCACTCTAAGTTCTAATTTACCATAACTTTAGTACAATATAAATTAACGATAATCATATCGATTTAAATCTTAAACAATTTTATATTAGCTACATCAATTATCATTTTAATCACTTATTCTTTTAAAATTAACTAAATAATATTCAGCCAAACAGCGCTCCGTCACGGCCGTCCTGCATTTTCACACGTCCTCGTGTGCATTGCTATTGCTTTGACCTGTGGGCAATAGACATAGCGATTTACACAAAACTCGACTCGGTCACCCTGACCAATCAATAAACCACCTCATTACTTTAAGGTCATACCGTAAAGTTAAAGTCGAAATAGTTACAACTTTCTTAAAACTTAAACACACAAGTTATCACAGTAAAGATACTGTATGTCTTATACACTTCAGTCAGTGCCTCACAGAGCAATCAGCTCTACACAGGTTAGTCGGCGCCACACAGGCTAGTCAACGCCACACAGGCTAGTAAGCGCCACACAGGCTAGTCAACGCCGCACAGGCTAATCAATGCCACACAGGCTAGTAAGCGCCACACAGGCTAGTCAACGCCACACAGGCTAGTCAATGCCACACAGGCTAGTCAACGCCACACAGGCTAGTCAACGCCGCACAGGCTAATCAATGCCACACAGGCTAGTAAGCGCCACACAGGCAAGTCAACGCCGCACAGGCTAATCAATGCCACACAGGCTAGTAAGCGCCACACAGGCTAGTCAACGCCACACAGGCTAGTCAATGCCACACAGGCTAGTCAACGCCACACAGGCTAGTCAACGCCGCACAGGCTAATCAATGCCACACAGGCTAGTAAGCGCCACACAGGCTAGTCAACGCCACACAGGCTAGTCAACGCCGCACAGGCTAATCAATGCCACACAGGCTAGTAAGCGCCACACAGGCTAGTCAACACCACACAGGCTAGTCATCGCCACACAGGCTAGTCAACACCACACAGGCTAGTCAACGCCACACAGGCTAGTCATCGCCACGCAGGCCAGTAGGTGCCACAAAAATCAAATGATGATAAGCTGTATAACAAAGCAATAATCTTATTACTAACCTTCGCCGTCATCGGCACATTCTGTCACAATTTGATTTATAGGGGTTTCTAGTCCACCACTTAACGTGTGTTCCGTTCTGGCCCGGCCACGATGCCAAATAAGGTCATGGCTATGACAGTAGACTGTACGTATATGTACCTTTTGGTACTAGAAAGATAAATAAGGGTACTACATTATTTCATGACTTATAGACAATTTTCAATGGCCGTGCTACAGCGTACCCGTCCTAGCACGGCCACGCTTAGATCGGTTGAAATCCACAACTTTAATGGATGATTCCTATCTGAGATAAATGTACGTGTTATCTACTATAAAACAGACCTACTTATATTTAAAAGAAAACCTTTTAAATCTATTTAAAAGTCACTTTAATTTTTAAGTAGAATACGCCTGACAATAATTCAATAGCAATAGTATAACTCGACAACTTACAGTCACTATTCAAGTGTCGTAGGCGCTTAATACGCAATAGGACTCAGAATAAAGAATAAAGAAATAGAAGTATAACTAAATGAAATGAAATGATTATTTCACATAAAATAGAGTACAATTAGGTGGTCAGATTGGTATATCTATTTTGCCACAAGTGGCATGTGAAAGTTTACTACACATTAAATTCTGACATCGTAAAGTATAGTCAGTAGTAGTAATAACTAAAATAACGAGCTCGTACTCTTCTAACTTATGAATGGGGCAATGTAGTAGAACGTGATAGATATATAATTGTGTTTCGTATCGTAATTTAGTATATTGCCACTTTGAAGGTTGATATTTTAAGGACATTTTAAAAATTGTCTTTTTTATTTTAACTACCCACAATAATTATGAATTTTACTCACATTTTTTTTACGTCGAATTGATTTGCCTGCAATTGTTTGTGATAGTAGGTGGAGTGGAAATTCATAATAAAATGAATAAACGTGGAAAAGTGTTATCAGTGTCTCTCGACGAACAGAGTGATCAGTTTCGTATGTATGAAGACCAGCTATCAATAATTTGCCGCCAACTACTAGTAAGATTTTCAAAGATATAAGTCGAGCTCTTTCATTTCGTATGTCCGTAAAGGCGCTGTATTTGTCTCTAAAAAGAAATCATCATAATTTTTTTCATCGTAGTGAAGCAAGTAAGAATCTATTTCTAAGTAGTAGCAGCAGTACTTCGTCAGAAAAAATACGCGGTTCCTCTAGTAATGATGAGAGTGAAGTGAGAACTCAGACAATTTATATTGATATAGATTCATCTACGTGGGAACAAATAAAGCCAGTGATATATTATTCTAAACGAAATGATAAAAATAAACCAAATGTGAAAATGCAAAAACGACCTAATTTACCTAAACAGAAATGGACCAACATAATGAGTGAGATTTTATGGAAGAAAACCAAAAGAAAGTGTACATGGATATTTAAAAATAGTTATGCCACAGAAAATAACTTCATAAAATTCAGCGGTTACTGCAAGCAGTGTGGGGCGAAAATTAATGCTAAGAGTACTACCAATAATGAAAATTCTGCGTCATTTGAGTGCAACATTACAGAAGGTGATCTGAAAATTATACACGACACAAGAGTGAAAAATAAAACCACACAATTTAAGAAAGCCCAGCTATCAGGAGAATTGAGTACGACATATCCAACTGTCCTAAGAAAGAAAATTATTCACCAAACAATGGATGACCACGATAATTATGAGCCACCTTTCATACCATCTTTGAAGTTCTTAGAAGATATCAGACAAAATAGTAAAGTCGAAACCTATTTTCACAAGATAGTAACCGTATCGTTATTTGTAATGACAAATACTCCTCCTTTTAAAGATATAATCAAAGTTTTATCCTTATTACCGTTTATTGTGCTTTATTGGACAAACTTACAGGATAAATTCTACCAGCTCATAACTGATAGTAACAGGAAAATTAACCTGAGTATTGATGCAACAGGAAGCATGTTGAAATCAATACGGTCACCTAATGACCCAAATCAATGCAGCGTTACACCTAAACATATATTTTTCTATGTAGCTGTCATAAAAACATATGCCAGTAGTTGTGTTCCAATAACACAAATGCTCACAGATTCCCACAGCTTAGATAATATTTATAATTGGTTAAAGAAATGGGTTTCCGGAAAAAAACCTCCTCACGAAGTCGTATGTGATGATTCTTCTGCCTTATTGGGTGCCATAGTAAAAGCATTTACTCATTGTGAAACCACTAGACAGTATATTTCTTACTGTTTCGACGTCTTGCTGGAAAAAGCACCGTGTAAAAAAGATCATTGCTTAATTCGTTTAGACACGTCTACTATATAATTACAAATGTTTTAAATATGTAGATAAAAGAATAAGGAATTTTTTTGTTAAGTATTTAATCAAAATGAAACAATCTACATCTTTAAAAGAGAAACAGTTTATTGCCGATCATCTTGTCGTCATTTCATTAAGTAAATTCACAGGAAAATTTGCCAATGGTCAATCCAGTTTATGTGATAAAAGTTTGATGGAGTTATTAAAGTTACCTTATGTATCTGATTCTGGTGGCGAGAGTCAAGAGGAAGTAACTGGTGTTCTTAACTTAAATAATGATGAGAACACTGACTATGATGACAATAACGACTTTTTATCTACATTTTCCAAAAAAGTTGACAGACTGTCACTTGAGTTGGACCTTTGTGATGAGAACATAACTTTCTATGAGAATTTATATTATTTGCCAGAGTTTATTGGAACACTTCGAAGACTGTTGTCACGTTTGCCCTTATGGACAAATGTAATGCTTTCTTATTGTGAAACTCCTAATGAAACTCCCACAAGTTCAGACGTTGAAAGTTACTTCAAGAATATTAAAACTCTGCTGAAGTATTCATTTGAAAAATTGAGGGCTGATGAGTTTATAACAAGACATGTTGAATATCTATCCGGAGAACTCAAACAAGCTATAAGTGATTTAAATGTATTTAATGAGTATACGGAAAAAGAAAACAAACCTAAAAATAATAATATGTATTTGGTCAAAGACGATTTTCCTAAAGAGTCAATTATGTCTGAAACCCTCTTACTTTTGAAAACTGGAGAGGTTTAGTAGTTAAAAATAATGATAGAAGTAGGTTAGTAAGAAAAAAGTTAATGAACCGGTAGATTTATTGAAAAATGGAAACATATGCACATCTGGTGTAAAAGGCATTATGCTCGAAAATACATGTGCATTTGATGCCGTGTTTCAGGTATGCGCTGTAGGATACATCGATAGAAACTGTCTTAAAAAAGCATTTGATAAAAAAAAAGTAACTTTGCCAAACTAGTCAAAGCTACGAAATACTACACAAAAAATGTTCTAGCTTTAAGAACCAATGTTATTAATGAATACTTATAATAAAACGGTACATAAATTTGTCACTACAATTAACTGTCTATCTAACATTTCTTATGTTCTCGATAAAATTTTAATCCACGACATTCCTAGTGTTAATTCTAAAAAAAAGTGTTCAAATGAGAACTGTATACAAAACATAACTGAAGTTGAGCGAAATGTTTCGTACATGCCTTTAGACATAGTCATTCTTGCTGAAAAGGGCATATCATCACTTAATGAAGCAGCAAACTCTATGTTAAATCTCAATTTAAATGAAAGGTGTAAGAAAATTACTCATGAATTACTGTGTTCTGGGACTCTTACAATTAGTTATACCTTAAAAGATTTTCTTATATTTGAATTGGACGACAGTGAGAAAATAAATATAGATAACATTCCAAACTTTTTAGAGCTACAAGACAATTTTTTTTTATCTCCTGGCTGTCACTGAATACAAAAGGGATATGATGCACTATGTAGCTCATTGTAAGCGATTAAACAATCGTTGGGAATGCTATGACGATTTAGATACGAAAGGCTCGGTGTCGTCTTCCAAATATAAGGAAATGTTTGTACACAGTATATTTTATACTATTTTATAAAATGTTTACTTTTGTAATTTTTTTTTGTAAATTTATGTTTGTAATTTTTTTTTTGTAAACTATTGGTCCTGTTATGGCCGACCTTCTACCGTAATTCATTATATACCTAAAATAATTTGACTATTAAAACTCTGGCGATAATCTTTAAGCTGTGCGACTGTTTTACTGTAGGCTATTATAATATTTGCCATTTATATGTATATCTACATAATTTGTGGTAGTCTCAAAGTCATGGTAGTGTGTAATGATATTTTTATTAATTTAATGTACTTCTAATACATTATTCTACAAAAATATTAGCTTTCTGCACTACTTCCATATAAACTTTAACTATACCATAATATCTCACATTCCTCCGTGCGAGCAATATACTTGAAAAAGGTACCGAAAGATTTCACTTCACGTATTAATATATAGATATTTTGTAGACAACCAATGCCAGAAAATATCTCCAATGCTTATTTTGATATAATTGTGAGTTAAAAATCAGGTATGATTAAATAACCCAAAATTAATAAATGATTTGTAATGATTTGATTATACTGAATTGACATCATAAATTAGATTTTTCAAACAAATTCTAAGGCAGAAAAAGTGTTTATTAAAAGTTACATGGGTGACCCAGGTGGTTACATAAAGGAGTATTATTTACTAACACACGATTTGATTATATTAAAATATGTATATTTAGATTAAGCTTATGTATGGGCCTGTATCGTAAAAGTATTTATCATTACTTTATTATTATGGAAATTAATACTATGTGTATAAAAGAACTGAACTTTTGTTTGTTTTTTTAATAATTCAAAGTTCTTACTTCATCACAATAAATACTTATTATACACAGTACTTGTACATCTGTCACGTTCTACTACATTGCCCCATTCATAAGTAAGAAGAGTATGAACTCGTAGATCATCTGATGTTATTTTGGTTATTCTTCTATTTCTTTAGTCTTTATTCTGAGTCCTATTGCGTATTAAGCGCCTACGACACTTGAATAGTGACTGTAAGTTGTCGAGTTATACTATTGCTATTGAATTATTGTCAGGCGTATTCTACTTAAAAATTAAAGTGACTTTTAAATAGATTTAAAAGGTTTTCTTTTAAATATAAGTAGGTCTGTTTTATAGTAGATAACACGTACATTTATCTCAGATAGGAATCATCCATTAAAGTTGTGGATTTCAACCGATCTAAGCGTGGCCGTGCTAGGACGGGTACGCTGTAGTACGGCCATTGAAAATTGTCTATAGGTCATGAAATAATGTGGTACCCTTATTTCTCTTTCTAGTACCAAAAGGTACATATACTGTCACGCGGACCACGCGGCTGCGCGCGAGTTGGAGTGGTGGCTGGCGCCCCCCTTCCCCTCCTGCCCGGCGGTAGCGATATATAAGCCGATCGCGTCCTGGACCGTTCTTCTTCCGGCCCGGCTTCACACCTTCAGCTAAGTGTCCTGATTGTACAAGGACCACGAAGCAAGTCTTTAGCGAACCACGCCCTGACTATAGTTATATAAGTAAAGATTGTCTCTTATATTTGTAATCTTAATACATTAAAAGTGTAATTGTCATACCTTCTCTTATTATTCTCTTTAATTAAATTCACCTAGGGACACCACGCCCCTACGGCGTGGCCTGATCCTTTTAGATCTACTGATCTCCTAAAGAAACCACTCTAAAGGTCTTAGTCTTCGATCTTTTCGATTCTTAGTCTAGGATCTTATTTGGCATCGTGGCCGGGCCAGAACGGAACACCCGTTAAGTGGTGGACATAATTTAATTACAATTACAATCCAAGATACCAGATTTTTGGACGGATCAGCCACGGGTGTGGTTCCTCCGCACTGAGGCTATCCTCGCACCTCAGAAGATGGGAGATGAAACCAAGTTCAACATGGTTGTGTCTAAACTGGGCAAAGACGCAATTCAGCAGGTAACTGACGTGCTAATGAATCCACCAGCAACTAAGAAATTCGAAACATTGCGTAGTAGATTATTATCAGTTTATGAGGAATCTGAGAATAGACAAATCCAGAAACTCATATCGGAAATGGAATTAGGGGACCAAAAGCCCTCGCAACTCCTACGCAGGATGAAAGATTTAGCACGAGGTAAAATTCCCGACGAAACTTTACGTATACTGTGGCAAGGACACTTACCATCCTCAGCACGTGCAATACTAGCTGTAACTGAAATTAAGGACTTGGAGAATTTGGCATTGTGCGCTGATAAAATTACAGAGACGACTCGGCCGTGCATTACCGAGATTGCACAGGTCTCTACTCCTGACACGAATACAATCATGGCAGAGATAGCCAAGATAACCAGAAGACTGGATCAGTTAGATAGATCACGGTCAAGGCAACAAGGCTACAACAATCGGCGCTCGGTATCCCGCGGGCGCAGTCCTTCTCAGGCTCGATCGAACAAAAACCCAGAATGGTTATGTTTCTACCACTTCAGATTTCGCGATCAAGCAAAGAAGTGTGTAAAACCATGCAATTGGAAGGGATAGGAAAACTAGAACGAGTACAGGCAAGGGTGGATGACTGTACTATATTACCCTCCCACCGTTTATGTATAACCGATAAAAATAGTGGACTAAAGTTTCTCGTTGACACAGGCGCATGTGTATCAGTTATCCCAGTGAGTAAAAAACGGGTTAGTGATAACAAGTGTAATGACTATACATTGTACGCAGCGAACGGTTCACAGATAAAAACCTACGGTACTCAAACTTTGTTATTAAACTTTAAATTGAGACGACCATATCGTTGGACATTTATAATCGCGGACGTTAAACAACCGATAATTGGTGCGGACTTCTTAAACCAACATAAGTTACTTGTGGACTTAAGTGGACGTAAACTCATAGATACAGTGACTGAAATCAGTGTTATCGCGTCTTTAGCGGAACAAATCGAGCTACCGATTCAAACCGTGGACAGTAATCATCCGTATTACGAACTCTTACTCAAGTACCCTGACATTACGAAACCAGTGTTATCGTTTCGAGAACCGTCCCGGCACGGAGTGTACCATCACATTGAAACCTCTGGACCACCGGTGTATGCGCGGGCCAGGCCGTTGCCACCTGCCCGATACAACAAGGTGAAAGAAGAGTTCCGAGTAATGCAAGAAATGGGTATCTGCAGACCATCTAAGTCACCATGGGCCAGCCCTCTGCATGTGGTGCCGAAAAGCAATGGCGAACTTAGACCGTGTGGCGATTACCGCAGGTTGAATGCAATAACGAAGCCAGATCGTTACCCCATACCACGATTGCAAGACTTCACATACTTACTGTCAGGTAAACAAATATATACTAAATTAGATATACGTAGAGCGTACCATTGCATCGAAGTAGCTCCCGACGATGTTGAGAAGACAGCCATAATCACCCCATTCGGTTTATTCGAATTCCCACGGATGAGTTTTGGTTTGAGAAACGCTGCTCAAACATTCCAGCGTTTCATGAACACAGTCGTATTACAAGGTCTAAACTTCCTATTTTGTTATCTCGATGACGTCATCATTGCTAGTGACGTCACTCAGCATAAAGAACATTTGGAACAAGTATTCGAACGATTTAATAGATATGGTATTTCGATTAACATCGCTAAGTGTTGTTTTGGCAAAACTAAAATCGAGTTCCTCGGGTATGAAGTATGCACACAAGGGATACGACCGTTAGATGACAAGGTTCAGGCGATTAAGGCATTCCCCAAACCGGAAACTGTCGAAGATCTACGCAGATTTTTGGGAATGGTGAATTTTTATCGCAGCCACCTTCCAAATGCCGCATCGTATCAATCCATATTGAACAAATTTTTGCATGGAGCTAAACGGAAAGATAAAACAGTTATTCTATGAACTGAACAGGCAGATAACGCGTTCGTACAATGTAAAGAGAGGTTACAACGCGCTTGTACATTGTACCATCCAGCCGAGAATGCACCGTTAGCGCTTATGTGTGACGCATCCAATACAGGCATTGGTACTGTTTTACAACAATATACAGACCACACATGGAGGCCACTTGGATACTACTCGAAAGCATTATCTACTGCGCAGCAAAAGTACTCTACTTACGACCGAGAACTCTTATCAATTTACTTAGCAGTTCAACATTTTCGATACTTACATGAGGGACGTAACCTTACGATATATACCGACCATAAACCGTTGGTTTACGCTTTTACAAAGATCGGTACGGATAAAGAAACGCCACGACGCACGCGACAGCTCATGTTTATTAGTGAATTCACTACAGACATCCGGCATATAATAGGTTCTGAAAACTCTGTAGCAGATGCATTATCGCGCATAGAAACCATATTATGCCCGACGGTTATTGATTACGCAGCATTAGCAGAAGCCCAAGCGCACGACGCTTACGTCACGGACGTATCGAGTAACGGTGTGGGAACACAGCTGCGACGTATTAATTTGCCTAACTGTAAGAAAGAGGTGTACTGTGATTTTACTAACAATCACATTAGACCATACTTACCAGAATCTTTTCGGCGAATAGCATTCAAGAGCGTACATGATTTGAGTCACCCCAGCATACGTACTACTCGTGATATGATTACCAAGAAATTCTTCTGGCCAGCGATGAACAAGGATATTGTATTATGGGCTAAGACTTGTGTGCGTTGTCAACGGTCAAAGGTGCAACGCCACACCATATCTCATTTACAAGAATTTCCACCATGCGGCAGGTTCGAACATATTCACGTAGATCTCGTGGGCCCTCTACCTACGTCGCCGCAAGGACACCGGTATTGCGTAACGATTATTGATAGGTGTACGAAATGGCCGGAAGCGTATCCAGTGGTAGATATGACCGCAGAGACGGTAGCTAAGGTTGTATACGAAGGCTGGATCACTCGATTCGGATGCCCACACAAAGTGACCAGTGATCAAGGTCGACAGTTTGAGAGCTCATTATTCACTCAACTGTTACGATGTATGGGAATAGATAAGTCACGCACTACAGCATACCACCCACAAAGCAATGGGGCAGTAGAGAGGTGGCACCGCTCTTTCAAGGTCGCAATCACAGCACGCCTCGACTCTTCGTCATGGATGGACGAGTTGCCAACTGCCATGTTAGGTTTACGCGCGGCGATTAAAACAGACAGCGGCGTAAGCCCCGGCGAAATGGTTTACGGACAGGCTCTGAGACTCCCAGGCGAATTTTTCAATTCCTCAAGCACGCCGGCCATTACGAACCAGGAAACATTAGTAGAGAAGATTCGAGAAACAATCAGAAAATTCAAACCAGTCTCTAGAAATCTTCGTGACTCACGAACAGTTTTCGTACATCCCGACCTTGACAACACCGAATTTGTTTTCGTGAGAAACGACGCGGTACGGAAGCCATTCCAGTTTACGTACAACGGACCATACCGAGTTATTAAACGTGAAAACAAAACGTACGTCATACAACAAGGAGATAAGCAGACGCGTATTTCGATCGACCGCCTGAAGCCAGCATACCTTTTGGCAGACGAGACCGTACCACAGAGACGCACAACGTGCGCTGTACCGCAGACCCCAGGTACAGTCGGACGATCTGAGGCACCCACAGTTATCGTACCACAGAGAGGCTCTACGAACCATGCACTACCGGACTATAGTGCAGTGGGTACAGATAAGGGGCCGCCAAAGGTAACGAGGTTCGGTCGCGTTACTAAGATACCAGCACGTTATTTATAATGCCTAGGTAGTAGCTATAAGTTTTATATACAACATTTTATACACATTTTTATATTACATTTTTTATTTTTTACACATTCCCTTGCATTATATACAATTAATTGAGTTTAATTATATACATCTTTTAGTTAAAGCAAATATTAACTTTGTTTTGTATTCTTGTTAATATAAATGTTAGGTAAAATAATTTCTCTGTTCGTCATAACTAACTTGTGGTGTCATATTTTATAACGTTAATATTATAAACTGTATGTTTGTACTCATAGGCACGGTACTTTGCAAGCTAGCATTTCGTAATCGAGCAACCGCACAGTGTCGTATTGTATAGGTACTTATTTGAGCCGTTGTGTTGAAATAATATTTAACACTTACGTCTATTAATAGCACTATATTTTGTATCATTCATAATCATTATTTTGTACGAATTAGTTCTTTACAATGGGAAAGTCTTACAGTAAAGAAGAAGTAGTAGTGGCTCAGAACGGAAGTCAAGTAGAAGCTCGTTTGTCTAATCATGATGCTCTTATGATGATCATCCTAAGCATTCTGCTCGTCCTCATAGTGTTTGTGGTGTGCAAGCAGAGTAAAGGTCGCGTTAAGAAGTGGCTTCGGAAGGAGATCGCGGGCAACGCTGTCGTCACGAACATTCCAGCCATAGCAGCGACGATGAGAACTCAGCTGCAGCAACCAGCAGCTACGG
This sequence comes from Catocala nupta, assembly GCA_963675205.1. Classification (NCBI taxonomy): domain Eukaryota; kingdom Metazoa; phylum Arthropoda; class Insecta; order Lepidoptera; family Erebidae; genus Catocala; species Catocala nupta. The sequence continues at coordinate 7,044,041 of OY776106.1, forward strand.
GAATCACCACGGCTGTACCTACCCAAATGGTGTAACAATGTATCGTTAGCTATCGTGCGTGCTCTGTAAACTGCGAAATGCAAGACTTAAACCCATATGTGTACTTTCAGATATAGTTATGTACTTAATTTTTTTGGTAAGAGGGGGTGTAGTGTAGCGACATTGCTAGCGTAAGCAAAATGTAGGAACGACTGCACCGCGTTTCCCCCCCACGGGCAGTCGCCTCTGTAACTTTGTCACGCCTAGTTGTGTGGATTAAAAGACATTTGTGTTATCGTAAACTCTGTTTTATTTGATGCGTGTTTGGTGCTGAAGACCTATATACACACCTGGACAGTATACTTACCACAACATACACACACAGCAATAAACACGCACACATGCATTGACAATATCGCTCATAACTTTACTAAGAAAACTGTTACTCAAGTGCGCGAACTAGGATTATCTGATCATATAGTACAAATACTCGAGTTTCCTGAAATCTTTAATAATAAATACTGGCGAGTCACCAAAAGAGACTATTATAAAGAAAACATAAATATATTCAAAACTTGTCTAAAAAGCTTATCGTTTTCAAATATATACGAAATATCTGATCCTAATAAAGCTTATAATTGTTTTTTAGATACATTTACTCTGTACTATAAGTTATGTTTTCCTGAGGTAACTAGTGTTGTTATTAATGTTATTAAAAAACCCAAGTGGATATCTCGCGGCATAAAAATATGTAGCAAAATGAAACACCAATTATTATGGCAATATAGGCATAAACCAGATGAAATAAATAAAAAAATATTTACTGATTACTCTAAAAGACTAAAACTTATAATTAAGCTTATTCGGAAAGCCCAAAATAACTATACAATAAAGGCTTCTGCGTGTAAGTCGAATGCAACATGGGAAATAATTAATAGTTCAAAACTAAGTGTACCAAGAGACAGTATTAGAAAATTAAAATTAAAATAGCTTAATCACTAAACCTAAAGACATAGCAAATGCATTTAATACATACTTTGTTAAAAATTGTCCCTCTTAATAATTATTATAAAAGTATTACATCTTTTATAGAAATTATAGTCTCTTCTTGTATATCCAAATATTCTTCCACCTCACTGTGATTTTCGACTTCATAGCTAGAACCAGAGCTTAATTCATCCAGCAGCAATCTGATTCGATCATCTCCATTTTGATATACAGAGTGTAAGGGAAACGCTCCTGAAAACGAAGACAGGTGGTAGTGCCGGTGATTACTGATACGATACAACAAAAAAAACACGAAAATAAATTATGTTTTTCTAAAAAAAATAGCTTTTTTCACATGCACATGTTCGGATAGCCAAATTTAACGGATAAACAAGGAAAATAAATTTAATTCCCTTTTTATAAAAATACGTAATGTATTATTAAGAGCTGTCTATCAGCTGACGCTAGGGGTAATGACCGACTACGCGGCGTGCGTTTGACACACGGATACCGCCGCCGAGCGCTGCCGTCTAGCCGTCCGCGTCGCCTGCATTGTTAGTATAAGATTCTATCCCCCACTGATACTTACTTCCTTATTTTATCTATTGGAAGATTAATTAAATGGCTAGCTCTAGATACCTAGAAATAATCCCTGTAATCCATAAAGGAACGCCCCATAATTTTAGTTATTCTTGATAATAAATATCAATTTGTCGACCAACTCGATGAATATTCAATAAAAGTTATTCTAGCTGTGTACCTAGTTATGATTCGTCCCTTCCGCGGCATACAACTAGGTAGGTACTGAGAAACAATGTTTAATTTTGATAACTTAACCTCGACGCGAAGAATTCAAAATCTTATTTTCGCGTTTATTAATTTGCACTTCTATTAATTAATTTTAAACAATACCTACTTGATGCCGACGAGCGCAAGCTTTAGGCGCAATTACATTAGTCGTCAGCTCGTATTCCATTGTCGTTGTTTATTTCAATGACACACATAACATCACACCCTTATACCTACTTTATTCTACAAATGCGTCTTACACTTAGTTAGGTACTTTGCAAGTTTTACCAGAATTGTAGGCTTTTTATGATGACACATTGTAATTTAATCAAACCATCACTGATTTTAAACACTACGCAATTATTAGAATAGTGAAAAAATAAATGAATTCAACTATTCAACTCGCTTCTCCGCCGCCATACTGTCCAGTGCAAAGATGCTAGCTATCTCGCTCTAACGCGTGTGAGGGTCCGCTATGAGTCGCCTCGTCGGCGCCGGCGGCAGAGTAACAGCGCGTATGCGCGCGAAATGCAATGATTAGATAAACAGATGTCAATAAAAATAATGCAGAATTTGACCTACAACCGATTTTATAAGTACATAAAAGAATGTTATGTATGTCCACAATTTTTAATGTAACTTTTCGATACCCGCTTGTTATAAAGTCACCGAGATCCTTTAATAAAGTTTCTTTATGAAATCATTCATTACTTTTAATTCCGATGTGAAGTTATAATAAATTGTTTTTATTAATATACCTACCTGTCTTAGATCTATCATCCAATGCTCATTATTATTTTTAAGTTACTAAACTTAGTATAAAATAAAGCAAAATGAAAATAATCTACCCACTTCCTTTAGGACGATCACGATGTCGTACATCTTTACCTACTTGCACATATACAACCTTAACAAGATTCCGATCTATCAGACACGGTTAGCTCAAATGGATCTGATAATGACGAAGATGAATGGAAAAAGGAAACCTGACCACAGAATCTCGTTGTTTCGCTTTTTGATTCTACTCCATTGGAGCCGATACGTAACATAGCAAAGGACTAGGCCATTTGTATTTTTTTAAATATTTTTTCTTCTGAAGCCGTAGACGTGATGGTAACTCAATCTAACCTTTATGCATCATATAACAAATGTCAGTACTGACCAAAATGTCCGCCAGATTTTGAGATAAATCCCGATGTAATTCTGAACCACAAAATTGCCACAGTCACGAATATCTTTTTCTGACAGCTGATCAACAGTCATCGGAACTGCCTGTCATATTTTTTTTGTGTGGGTTTGTTCTCTGTTACAAAAAAACGGAACTAAATACATAATTTTGTCTCTGGTAGTTCGAAAATATGAAAATGAGAACACGATGGCATAGCTTAGTGGGGAGACCAACAGACTGTAATGCAGAAGGTCTCGGGTTCGAATCCACGTCGCGCACCTCCGACTTTCGGAAGTTATATGACTTTTGGAAATTATGTACGTATTCATTAACAATTATTGCCTGCTCCGGGCCTCGGAGAGCACGTTAAGCCGTCGGTCCCGGCTACCATGAACATCTACGGTAGTCCGTTATTGGGAAGTCAGTGCCCTATAATATCCTGACACTGGTCTAGCCTTAGGGTATCGTTAGCCTTCTGGTTGCGGAGGTCAGGTGGTAGCCGCTCCGTGTAAAAACTGATATCCAGTCAAATCCGGTTAGACTAGAAAAGACGAGCCCAAGTGACGTGGGAATAATAAAGGCTAGAGAGAAGAAGCTGGCATCAATGTTGCCATTGTCAGTTAAAGAGTTGAAGTGTGAAGTGACAAGTGCGTGTTCATGTTCGTATTCTTTTTCAGGTATCACCATAGGTATAATATTTTATAATGTTGTTCTCTACAATTATTGTTTGTTCTTAAATATTTGCTTACCCACTCTTATAAGCACATTAAAGTATAGATACATATGAGCAGCTAAAATACATAAAAGATATTTTGAATAAATTAAGTTATCCTAAAAGGACTAAGTCGATTTTAAAATAAAAATTTGAAGAGTCACGTTTATTGCGTCCTCAGTTCGATGAATGTATCAATATTATATCGAAACAGATTGAATTACCCAGTCGTAAAACATTATCCAAGGCTTCGATGACGAATACTTACAATCAAGTAAAGAAGAATGTCAAGTTACAACTTATTCAATCTGAGTATGTATGTATTACGGCTGATGGTTGGAATTCCAAGCCCAATTACAATTATTTAGCCATAACAGTCCATTTTTTTAATCAGTAAGCAGATGTAAAATATTTTTTGTTGGACCGCATCCAATTCCCAGATAGACATACGGCGGCAAACCTAGCCCAAGAGCTTAAAAGGATTACGAATGATTGGAAAATTACTAATAAAATCGTAGCAGCCACTAGCGATAATGCCAACAATTTTAAAGCAGTTATTAAAATAAATAACTGGAGAATACCCTGTTTCGCTCATACATTGAACTTAATAGTCCAAACAGCTTTAAAATAAATTAAAGTCACCACCACGAAAATTAAGTATATTGTGGAATTATTTCGACTAAGCCCGCTTTCGTTTGAAAGATTACGCAATATGCAAAGAAAATTAGAAGAACCTGTGTTAAAATTAAAACAGGACGTTTCTACACGCTGGAATTCAAGATGTGACATGTTTTAAAGAATTTTAAAATTAAAAGTAGCGTTATGTCTACCCCGATGTTGAAAATATGAACACCGAAGATATTGAAATATTAGAATCGGCAATAGAAATTCTTTCATATTTTAAAGATTTTACTGAGGAGATGAGCTCTGAGAGGATCGTTCCCATATCGGAGGTATGGTAAATTATTGAACATTTACATTGCATGATTATTAATATTATTAAATAAAATATAACAAGCCTTAGTTATTCCCGTCAAATGTAGTGTGATGTGATGATTTTACTTTTATATACCTTTGTTTATTTTCAGGTTATACTAATATCAAACGCTCTCAAAAACAAATGCGTTCACTTTTAAACTTTGACACGTCCAAACTCTATTTTGCAAATGACCCAAATTTAATTGAATGAAATCACTACTCGGTTTTCGGGCATTGAAGGCGAAGAGTTTGACGAACAAGTGGGTGATATTTTGAAATGTGCCAATCCGACTGTAGGTGGTATCATTAAGGTTGTGGCTAAAGGCTATGTATAGTAGCCACGTCTGTGCCTTCGGAGCACATATTTTCGAAAGCGGGCCAGGTCCTGGTAGAAAGGCGGAACAGACTGTGTGGCAAAAAGGTCTCACAAATGTTATTTTTGAATTTTAATATGTAATTTTTTATTAAGTAAATCTTTGCAACTCAATGATCAATTTTTTATTGCCTATTTTTTATAATAAAATATTGTCAAATAATAACAATGACGATGCGGTATGCAATATACTTTACGACTTATGAGACTAAGTCATGAAGTATATTTCATACCGTCTACCAGATATACATAAAAAACTTCATAGAAATTGGTCGAGCCGTTTCAAGAGTGTTATGATGAACAAACACCGTGAAACAAGTAAATATATATATAGATTATCAATTGTCCTATGACAATCGCTTCTTTAATTTTGTGGTTAGTATTACGTCCATGTTACTTTGTAAGGTACATATAAACATAGCAACACTAGATGACATAATTACTCTTAACTTCAAATGTGCCTACTGCCTGTACTTCAAGACGCCTCGCCTCATTTGAAGTGGAGCATTGTACTGGCTCAGTACAAAAAAGAGGCAACTCTTACAAACTCATTTCAAAGTCATGTCCTACTCAACACTACCCAAGTAGATGTACTTCCGACTACAGTAAATGTTATAACCGTATACATCACAGAACACTCCAACGTAAGCTATACTACATGGGAATTAGAGGAAATTTGGAAATGGATCATACGTCGAGAACAGGTGTCAGACAGTGGTGTTGAATGGTTACGAGTCGAGATCATTTAATGTGCCTTCAGGGGTTTTTGCCAAGGATTACATTACTCGGTCCTCTTCTTTTTTTAACATATTTATAAACGATATCAGCTCATGCTTGTTAAATTCAAAAATATTGTTGTATGCCGACGACATGAAAATAATGAGGCAAATAAAGAAATTTTGCAAAGAAAACGACCGCATTTGGCCAAAAAAATGTTCATTTACCCCAGGACAATGCATGTGTGGATTGTGGATTTTTGCATTGTGGATTTTTGCCATGGAAATTGCAGGTGCAATGTGCAGGGTGCACACATGTGCAATTTTCATGGCAAAAGTCCACCAATTAGGCAACGAATTGCTCTCTCATCCGCCCTATTCTCCGGATTTAACCCCGAGTGACTATTTCTTGTTTACAAACCTGAAGAAATGTCTTGGAGGAAAGAGATTTGACTCCAACGATGAAATCATCTCACAAACAAATACCTATTTTGGTGACCTCAACAAATCTTATTTTTAGGAAGTGATAAAAACATTGGAGAAATTGTATAGAGCTAAAAGGAGGCTATGTTGTAAAATAAAATGATGTTTTATCCACAATCCTGTGTTTCATTAAAAACGGTCACGGACACGGACTTATTGACCCGCATTCGTAGCATACTTTGTTTGATATTTTAGTCATAATGGCTAGATAAACCGTAATTTTTTAAGCAATGCTGAAAGAGCAGTACGAACGCCGACTAAATCGGCAGCAAATGAGAGCTGAATATTTATTTAACAGGCTTTCGTTGCCTGATCTTGAATTCATGCGAAAGTACAGGCTCACTCCAAGTCTTTTTGAGGAATTCCGCCAAAAAGTTGTGCCTCTTTTTATACTGTAATAGGCTTGCGTTTGACCACGATCTCACCTGATCTTAAGTGAAGATGTAATCGACGATGGGGCACGGTTGCCTAGAAGATACCTATTCACTCGCGACTTGAAGACACCCAGATTGTACTCATCGGGAAAAGCAGACTTAGGTAGCTCCTTTACGGTACGCATTATAAAAGTGGCCTCTACTACCTCAACCCAAAAATAAGAGAGCAATTGATCCAGTCACCAAGGTACCACGTTACACGTAATATTTTTAAACATATAACAAAAGAATCAAGAACATGTTACTACTAATGTTGATTTTCTCTTTCTAGATCTTAAATGCATTAAATTATTATGCGAGAGGCAGCTACCAGGGCTCAGTGGCCCAAAATACAGATGCATCAATGGTGCAACAAAGTGTAGCAAAATGTTTAAAAAAGGTCACTGATACCCTAAATAGCAGGGACATAATAAATAAATACATTAAATTTCCGCGAAGTCGAGCAGAAAGAAATATTTAAAAATAAAGTAAGTCTTATTTTGGATGAAACAAATTATAAAGAATATTAAAATCATAAAAACTAAAAACCTGAATTTGTTTTTTAAATTTCCAGTTTTGCTCCAAAGTATGGCCTCCCAGGAGTAATAGGATGCATAAACTGCACACATGTTGTACTAATGAAAACGAGGTTAAATGAGTAAAGGTTTTTAACTGAAAACATTACTACTATTTAAATATCCAAATTGTGAGTAGAAATTACACAGATTACAAATTAGCAAGAATGATAAAATATGACTTAAATTGTAAACAATTTAATTTTAGATAGCTGACAGAAGTTTAAAATTATGAGCATTAATGCATCCTATGATGATGTATACTCATGATGCTTTCATATCAGCAGCATCATGAAATAAAACACCATTTAGAGCATCTCCAAGGAGAAAGAACTATTTTACTGGGTAAACTAAGTGCAACTTGTTAAGCAACCTTTATTTATTTACCAATTTCATTAATAATATATATTTTGTTTATTTTAGGTGACTCAGCATACCCTTTACGGGAGTATTTATTTACGCCCGTGGCAAATGCTGTGGTTGACTCTCCAGAAGGACGCTATAACCGCCAACAAAAACGTGCGCGGAACGTAGTAGAGCTTGTATTTGGCACTATGAAGGCACTATGAGGAGTCTTCTGTCTGCTAGGGAAATGCACTATGCTCCACGTACAGCTGGTAGAATTGGCATATAGCATGTGCAGTGTTGCACAATATGTGTGTTGCACGGGAGATAGATATTCCTTGCCTAACAGCAGAAGATGTTGAGACTGAAAATTTATATCAGCCAACATCATTGCCCGCATCTATAGTAGGAACTCAGGCCTCTACTGCTGCCCTGAATCAAAGTCGACTAGCAACGGAAGCATACATCCATCTACTGCAGCAATTTTATATTTTAATTTACTTTTGGAATACATTTGAATTTTAATAGCATTATAGTATTTAATTTTGTGAAAGTTCTTATGTTGGTTCTTATGTTGTTCAAACTACTTGAATATTGGTTGACGCATATGAACTACGGTACAACTATTGTGTCTTAACACAATAGTAGTGACTTAGTTCATAATATGCTGCCTATTTTAATTCCACTGTTGATAATTGTACTGTTCCACTTAGTCACGCAAAACTTACTTCGAGTAGGTTTTTCTTGCGTTATATGATTTTGATGCATTCAACAGCTAATTATTCAGACATTTTTAATAATAAGGTGCTGGGAAAGCGATCGAATGTAATTACTTTAGCGGTTTTAGCACCATAAACGTCAGCAATGTGTATAGGATATGACAATTACTCAAAACCGTACGTCATTGATTGGCGAGGCCCTTGCGCGGGCGCAGGGGACGAAGTAAATGTGTCATCATCCGTCAGCCAAGGTAGGTTTGCAACTACTTAAACATGAGATGTCTTACTATAATCATAACATAACATTGGCATGCACAATTACACACTTAGAAGCAGCACGCGGCGCGGGCGGCTGACACCGACTCCAAAAATAACAATAATTTAATTATTAACAAGAATACGCAATTATATTTTAACTTTTTAGTGAATTTTTGTTTTAGAATATTCTTTTTTGAAGTCGGTTTTCTTTTTTGTTATAATTTTGTTTATTTCTCGGTTTTTAGTGAAGGAATCTGAAGTTTGATATCTGATTTTATTTGTCTGAATATGGGTAGACCTACTAAACGCACTACTCATAATAATATGAGACAGCGCCCTTTAAATGAGACAAACGAGGAAAGGGAGAAATGTCTCTCTCAAAATAGGAAATCTACCTCCAGGGCCATTTCAAAAGAGACTTGTGAAGAGCGCAGAAATAGGCTTTCGAAAATGCGGGCTTGCATGAAAAATGTTTTGGACAGAAAAAGTCGGGTATACCGTTTAAACCATTTTTAGCCATAGTGCATCACATGATAATTCTAAATACGGTTGGAATGATATGTTTTATTCCAGGGTTCCGATGCCTAATGGCTTCAGCGTCATATTAAGTTGTATGTATTATAGAAATAATTTTGTTATTATCTTTTTTTGTATATCTTGTTGAGTTTAACAGTTGCACATAACTATACTAATAAATGCTATCAAAAACCAATTTGGAATTGTGTAAACAATACATATACGTGATTGTAGCAATCACGGCAGATTTGCTGTCATTTATCTAAGAATTCCGTTGTATAAAACCGAAGAGCTTTATCAGAACATCACCAAATTAGAATGGAGCTTCATCGAAACATTAGGTGGGGCTTCCAAACCGTTACACAGTTGTTTATTTTGTTCTTGCCAAAAATGAGAACATCATCAATGTAGCTGAAGTCAACCAAATACGCATTTTAAGGATAATTCGAAATCGGATGGTCAGATCTTGATCAAAATTAAATGGGATCAAATGGAAAACAAATTTCAATTAAAAAAAGAAATAGACAAAGTCAGTTCACCTAGAAAAAAGTTATGAGGTAAAACAAAAAAAAAAGAAACAACTGTCGAATTGAAAGCCTCCTCTTTTTTTTCAATCGCTTATAAAGGAAAGATTTATGTCAGTTATAAGCATGACAAATTGTTATCACCTCAGTTATCCAGAAGATGGCATTTCTATGTGTTAAGGTATCATTCCAAAGTGTAAATCGGTTAACCTACTCAACCATGCGTTCAGTTATAATAGATTGTACCCGATCCTGAGAATAGATCGTATGATTGCGAGAATCTGTCTAAGATTTCAATACAGTCTTTTGCAATTGTCTTAGAATTTTCATAAAGTTTTGGTTTATGCATATCGAATGATCATACATACAATATGTCTATCTTATTGCACATTATAACAATTAAACGTAGGTATCATTCCACTATTATTTGCTCATGTGCTATCCTTCTTTGTCACATGTGCTTATACAATACATTATTTCCATAACAGAGCTATTACTGAATCTTAATTTTAATTGCATACATAAATAAATTTATGGGAATAGGTATAATATTATAAAACAACCATTAAACTTTACGTTACTGCTACTGTACGAACAGAATGCAACTGTGACATTTAATCCTTTTGACGTAACTTACACTTTTGATTTTGCTTGGAAAAATATAAATATGAATTGAATATCAAACTCATAATATATAATATATTTCAATTACGTTTAGGAAACCTTATAACACGTACGTAAAGAAACATGAAGAAATAGAAAATAACATTTTCGATGGCTATAATATTATATCGTCGATTAAAGGGAAAAACTACATGGAAGAAACGGTATAGTTATTGGCCAGTTAAGCGACCTCAAGATCGAAAATTTCAATTAAAACAAATATTACAGTTAGAAATAAATGAAAGCTATGCCATATAGTTTTATAATAATTTAATTATTAGTTAAGATACCTTATATAGATTTTTATTACACATTTCAGGAATAAAATAAAAATAAAAAAATAAAAATTACAGTAATTAGCCATATTATTGCAGTTATTAGCCATGAGATCATACAGTTATTGACCACATAAAAAAATAAAATATAAAATTAAACTTGAACAAAATCTTAAAGTCTGCAATGACTAAAACTCGTCTTCATGATGATTTTCATCCTCCGAAGGGTCGGAATCATCATTTCACAAAAAACAGTTATGGCATATAAAGCCAGAAAGCTCATCGTTATCTGGAATATGCTCTTGGTACTTAATAGGAATGCAATGACGATGATAAAACTTTTTATAAGAACTACATAATAAGGATTTATTTTTAGCAGCTAGACGTCGGCACGTATCACAAGTAACGACTTCCAAATTTGATAATATCTTTGGTTTACAATTGTCGTTTTTTGGCTTCAGTCTTAAAGTTAATATTTTATTTTCCATCTTCATCTTTTTTGTTTCCTAGTTTTGACTTCTTTCCTAAGTCTTTAACTTTTTATCTTCAAAGCTTTTTCTGCCAGTGCAGCTGCCTTCTCGTCTCTTCTTCTTTTTCTTTCCACTTTTTGATTCTCTTTTTATTGCTTTTCTATTTCTTTTTTTCAGGGGCTGATCAATGATCAATCAAAACAAATGGGGTATTTTCTATCTTTCGAATAAACTTTCTCTTATTTTCTGGGGCATTCTGTAGATAATTATTAATTCGTTTGTTAAGAGAAGTAGTTTTTGTCAAAGTGGTTACAGTAGTAGAGCTGGAAGGCTGGCACACATTTATAGGATGTTTTGTAGGAGTCATTGTAATTTTTACTGCTGTCACATTATTTTCGCTGGTAAGATTTACATTTGTTGTTGTGTTATTAGCATATTGTATTTCAATATTGGTTGATTCTTTCTGTGAGAGATCATTATGAGCATTATTATAAGGCACCAAATTTTTAATAATGTAGGAGACGAATTATTTGGGATAACATCCTGAGATTTCAGTACTCTCATCTTGTCTATCATATCGGCCCCTACAATATTTTCAAATTCTTTTAGGGACATTAGCTTGTTTTCCCTATTATACTCTTCATAATTTTTTTCTGTAGCTAGACATTTGGAATAATCTATTGCATTCTCGTCAATGTGTAGTGTGTGACGCGCCTTCCCTACTATATAATATAAGGATAGTTTGTAAGTGTAGGCATTATACAATAGTTTACTGGTGAAGTAACATCTTTTATTTTGAACACCCAACGCCCCATATTGCATGGCGACCCTGCCAGTGCTGCCTTTAGGCAGTGCTGCGTATGTGGTTTTTATTAAACTTATGAAGTGAACCACAAATCAGTTCCAAAGAGGACCAATTATTTGGATAGAGTTATTGATGGATTGGTCGTTTAATTGCAAATGTATGGCGCAAGTTATAATCTGGTATCTGAGATTGATTGATGATTTATTGCTGATGATGATACTGCCGGGAGCTATGGGCACTGGCCCGTAAAGGATGCTGCTCAAGGACGGACCAGAGACTCTTCCGAGTGAAATGTGAGGTGACTTTTTGTTTTGTATATTGCCGCGGACTATAGTATTTTTTTTGTGCACTACGTACATTTTTTTCCTGTATTTTCGTGTTAATTTCCTTAATATTAAGGTTTTATTAGATAACTGCTATGTAACAGTGGTTAATTAATGCCTGTTGACAACATATAGTATATAATGCGAAATATTACACAGACAATTCAGTTTATGATAAGTAGTCGTTTTTTTTTTACCAATATGTTAATTGAATAAATTAAAGTAAATTTGCTTAAATTGTTTGATGTATATCCGTGCAAAACAGTATATAAATGACCATTTTCAATCACATAAAATTCTATCGAAATATTATTACCATTCTAGATTGTAATTAAATCATTTTATTACATTACATTTAAATTTAAATATTATGAAGATATTATAATGGGTCCATGTTAGGTTTTTTTTTTTATGTTTGCCTGCATTCTTTTGCTATGTTGCATAAGATTTTTTTTTTTTACGTGAGGGAATGCATTGACGCATGTCCCTCCGCGGGGGCGGGCGGGGGGATTATCTCGGACTCGCCGGGGTAAAAGAAAGATGTTGAAAAGATAATGTACCTCCCGGTATACCGACTAAACCTACCACGGTGTTCCTCGACAAAACCACTATCGACGGGGCCGCGCGAATCGCTTTCGCATGCGTTTGCGACCCCGCCGAGGTTACGGCCCGCCGTGTGAAACGGCAGGCCACTACACAAAGAGACCTACCCATAATAGGCACTTCTTAACGCCACTAGTAAACCCTACTGTCCCCCCTCTAAAAAGAGGGGAGACGGACTCGAAACAGAGGCGCGCGTGGAAACACGCACGCCGCCTCTCGGACCTGGCGCTGAACGGATGGCGGGCAGGCCCACAAAGCCCGCCACCCCCAGGTCAAACCTCAGGGTGGCTGGAGGTCGTCTCGCGCCCTCCGGCGCCCGGCTCTACGGTTGGGGAGAGGGTTTAAACGCTCCCTCTCCCGCTCCGCCGCCTCCTTGATGGAAATTACTTCCTCACAAAAGGAGGCGACGGCGTTCCACGACCTCTCACTCCGGACCATAGACTGAACTACGGCTGGGAGCGAGAGGGCAACCGATCCGACTGCCGCGATCAACTCACGGCGCTGCAATGCCCAGACGGGGAATTGGCACAGGCTATATTAACTGTTCATAATGTTTTAAAATTTCTGGGAATGGAATAGAAGGCTTAATATTATAACAGAAGACGTTTTATTTATTAATAACGCTATTTATTATTTTTTTATTAAATACAGTAATTGGTATAGGATGCCAATAACTAAAATTTATTGAAATAATTATGACAGCTATTGACCACTACAAAATTTCTAGGTTATGAATAAAAAGGTTATAGTACACCTTAAATCTGTTTATAACGCATAACACTTATATATTTCATAGGATTTCAATAACAGTATTACAATACATACTTTTATAAATATCGTATCAAAAATAATTGGAGTCTTAACAATTTTTTAACAAACTTTTTTAACAAAAACAAACCAATGTTTGTTCCTCCGGCAGAAAATCACACATAGGAAAAGAACCAATGCACCTAGCGGAATTTCGTTGAAACTTTTTGACAGATAATAAAAGTGTTGCCATTGATATTGTCTTACATCTACCATTTGTTTAAGGTGTTGCTAGTTTTTTAACATTACAGTTAAAATGTCCAATAAATGTATAGGGGCCAATAACTATAGCCTATTATAAGCCCTATTATAAAATGTTTGATATTTTTATTTGTGTTAAACGAGTCCAACTTTATCCGGATTTTATATGGATAAAAGACATTTTATTAAGTTATACGTGTTATACGCCAGACCCACTAAACGTCATATGTGTCATTTCTGTATTTTATGGTTATCCGTCACATTGATTTAACACGTACAACGCCATGTCGGACAATGCTGGGCGACACCTAACTATCCATATAAAACATACAAAACATTTTGAAATGTCCAAATATTTAATTTTTTTTTTATTGATTATATGATAAACTAAGGTATTTTGGATTACTAAAACAATAATTAAATCACAGAAATCACAGCATGTTGTTGTATAAACAGCGTCGCACAGCATTGTCCGACACGGCCCTGCGCGAACAATAAATCTTAATTCCTCCGTTCAAGCCACGCGGGTCTAGCTGCGGGTCGGTCGGTTGCTGCCGCGTTTGGGTCTATCCCGTATTTTGGCGCGCAAATCAAAGGCTCACGCGCTCCCCACCCGAGCCCCTCGCTTGTCGAGGTCGTCGCGATAGTGCCAGTGTTTCTCAGAACCGCGTGAACGTAATACATTTTTATTCGCAAATAACGAAAACAGTGAAGTTATTTGAAGATGGATGATTTCGACGAATTTGAAATTACAGAAGAGAATTTGACACAGCTTGATAACATAGAGATATCGTTATTAAACAATAGTTTTCGCATTAGCTCTGACGAAGAATATGAGTACTCAGTAGTACCTAGTAAACGAAAGTTGCGTCGTGTAATTGTGTCCGATTCTGAGAATAGTGATTCAGAAACTTACCAGCTAAATGATACCTCGAGGGATATCTCCTCAACAAATACACGGACCCAACCTAAAGGTAACCAAAGAAAAATAATAGCTTTTACCGAACCTTCTGGCGTTCCGCTTCATGTCATATCTACAATGCTTGATAAATCACCCGCTGAATTTTATTCTCTTTTGGTGACGGATATGTTACTTGAAAAAATTGTGAATTCCACTAACCAATTTGCTATGGCTAAAATAACCTCCATGCATGAAGCTACGAGTGGTGCACGTATTAGACAATGGAGTCCTACAAATTTGGACGAAATTAAAAAGTTTTTTGGGCTGATATTATTCATGGGTTTGGTGAAACTTCCTAAACTTGCAGATTATTGGTCAAAAGATAATATTACTAGCCATTTATTTCCAAAAACGATCATGTCCCGAAATCGTTTTGAATTAATTTTGCAAATGCTTCATTTTTCTGTCAACGACGATCAAAACAAAGATGACCGTCTGCATCGAGTACGCGACTTGTTGGATACCCTAAACGAGTCTTTTAAGAATAATTACACTCCACCTGAAGATATTTGTATAGACGAGAGTATGGTTCCCTTCCGTGGCCGAATCATTTTCCGCCAATATAACAAACAGAAACGCCATAAATATGGCGTAAAAGAGTTTAAGTTGTGTACGATTCCGGGATACACATATAGAATAAGCATTTATGCAGGCAAAAGCGATGAGCAGAATACATCACCTACGAATGTTGTTATGGCTTTATGTAGTGATTTATTAAACAAAGGACACACGCTATATACTGATAATTGGTACACTAATGTGGATTTAGCACGAAAACTAATGGAAAACGAGACACATCTAGTAGGCACGATTCGAAAAAATAGGAAACAGCTTCCGAAAGATGTAGTATCCGCCAAACTCAAGAGGGGACAATATTCTGCTGCGGAAAGCTCCGATGGCATTACTTTTATGAAATGGAAAGACAAACGCGATGTTTATGTGCTTTCAACGAAACACTCCGTACAGTTTCATAATATTACCAAACGCGGAAAAACTATATCAAAACCCAGGATTGTCGTGGATTATAATCAAGTTAAAGGTGCAGTGGATTTAGCAGATCAACTCGCTGCATATTCTTCACCTTTGAGAAAAAGTATAAAGTGGTATAAAAAACTAGCCATAAATCTACTGCTCAATACGTCTTTAGTAAATGCTTTGATACTGTACCAAAAAGTGACAAATAATAAAGTTTCTATGGTAGATTTTAGAAAAGAAATTGTCAAACAATTTTGTTCAGAACCAAAAGCACTGGACACTGTCGAAACAAGATCGAAGAGGTTGAAGCATAAATTGTTACAGAAAGAAGGAAAGAGTAATGTAAGAAGGGCGTGTTCCAACTGCTACAAAGAAAAAGTAAAGGTCTTAGGAAGAATTGAAGCAAAAAATAAAGTGAAAAAAGTTAAAACATTCTGTGACGATTGCCCTAACAAACCATTTTTATGCTTAGAATGTTTTAATATTGCTCATAAAATTTAATATTCCTACTTAACATTAACTTTGTACTTTTTTAAATAAATAGATATGTAAAATAACTGTCTAATTCATTTAATAAACTTGCATATATCTCATTTTCTTTTCCCTATTTTGTGTTGAGTATGTCACCAATAAGTTCCTCAAGATTAATTCCATAAAAACTTCAATTTTTTAATGCTGACGTGGTTACGTTAGACTAGGGGGCCATGCGGGTCTAATAGAAAGTAAAAACGCCTTGTTCGGTTGACCGACGCGGAGAACTAGACGTTCAAATATAAGTCCGAGTGTCGGACAGCATTGTCTGACATGGCCTAAATGGAACAAGTTAGTGTCGCCCATATTGTCCGACGTGGCCTGAACGAGAGCATATGACTTTTCACTCTGGCGTTTTACGTGTTAAGAAAAACGTCACTCTGTCATTTGCAATAATGCCGAGAAATCCAGTACATGTGCGTTCATAACAAAAAGTGACATCTCTTAAAATACTGTTTGGATAAAATTACAAATGGTAAGAAATATTTAGAGAAAATGTGTTTTGTCGAGAAATGACGTGTATTCTTTATAAAATTACTATATTTGTCTTTGCATCTTTTATAGAAAAACGTCATTCTTCGAA
This sequence comes from Catocala nupta, assembly GCA_963675205.1. Classification (NCBI taxonomy): domain Eukaryota; kingdom Metazoa; phylum Arthropoda; class Insecta; order Lepidoptera; family Erebidae; genus Catocala; species Catocala nupta. The sequence continues at coordinate 7,060,773 of OY776106.1, forward strand.
ATGTGACAACTTGTTGTAAATTACAAACAGTTTAAGTCATTTCTGATTTGTATATATGTCATTTTTCTATATAGTTTTGTTATATTGAATAGTATGAAGTTTATCAGGAAAATGTTGTGTAGTTACAACATTTTCGACTGTGAATGCTAAAAATAGTTACTTTATGTATTTATTTAAATGATGACGTTGATCTGTTAAAATACACGCATTTGTAACCTGTAACTTTAATTTAAATATAATAAAATTATAATTTGTAGAATATTAAATCTTTCATTTGATGTGTATATTATGACTGCCTCGTTGGGTCAGAGTAGTGTATGCGACTGTGGATCATGAGGTCCGATTTTCGATTCGATTTCGACCGGGTTCGATTCCCGGGACGGGCAAAGTGCTATTGGGTTTTTCTGTTGGATAATTCTCAGTAGCAACACGGAGTCTGGAAAATGTGCCCGGTAGACAGCAATAGGCTCGCCCCCTATTATGTGGGACCTAAAAACATAGTTGACGAAATGTGGGTGTAAAATACAACTCTGCCTACCCCTTCGGATATACAGACATGAGACATTGTTATGCTTAAATTATTATTATCATTTCACATTTTGAAACACATAAATATTTATATTTGTTATTGCTTTTAGGATGAAGCGTGGTGAAAAATTAACAAAATGATTACGAGTATGTCTAATGATTGTAATGAAGATAATCCGGTGACTTGTAATTCGGTTCCGTTAAAATTAAAGAATCCGGTGGTCACGCCTTAAATATCAAATGAGCCTGAATCTATAACAGCGGTCAATTCAGAGACGGTGTTGGTTTTCAAGCCCATATTTCAGCTACAGAGAATAGAGATCCAGTTTATGTAGAAAGTGATAGTTCTTGTTAGGATCGCTTGCATATTTCATAAATTATTTAAACAAATACCTCATTTTAACCCTCATTTAAATATCATTAAAATCTTTAATCGTATGTACTGTAAAATATGTACTTTTTTAAAAATGACACTTCTATTTAACCGACGATATGTCCAATTCAGCTCAAGTTCTAACTGAAAATACCCATTCTCTGTTCGAGGACTTTGTGAGTACTGCTAGTAATATCTACTTATAATATACCTTCTTGTATGAATTATTTACATATAGTCAGTCAGGTCAAAATTGACAACATCAAGAGGTGCAGGGCTGAGGTGAATATTGGATTAATAATTAGTACATTTATGTCTTTGTACCAACTTTTTTCAATAGAAGTTACTTAGCTGCTTTTTGTTTTTAATTATGATATATAAAGGAGATGTTACACTTTTGTATAGGACTCCGGCTATAATTTGTACATCCTCAGGAAACCTGGACAATATACCCCTAAATACATCTAGTTACGAAATTCTTTATTAATTTCTAGTAATTTCGTTGCGCAAAATAAAATATAAAATGTTTGACGTTTATCGTACGGACTATTTATGACAAGTTGGTAGATGACATTTAAACATAACCTAGAATTGTCAGAAGTAAAATAACTCTTGCTAGAATAATATTAACCAAAGAATTGATAACTCTTGTAGAAATGAAAGGAAAACGTATGAATTCAGGAAATTGTAATAAGAAACACCAATACAGCATTGGAATATTTATTATCAGTCAATATGACATTGACAGTTAACGTCAAACATAAACAAAATGTTTCGTTCCGGAGTGCACCCAGCAAAATCAGTATATTATATGTGAATGATAGTTTAAATGAATAAATGATACTCTCTGATTTATGAACGCATACAAAATTATATGATCAAGAAACACCGCCATATTGAATATAATGGCAATAATATAAAAACTATTATTTTCATGCGCAAACGTAATTCGTCTTAAATTCAGGAAATAATATTTTTCCCCATTCCTGGTATTTTTTGCTATTTTTTGGCTGATAGTACATTTCATAGCCGAAAATGAAACAGTTTAGTTATAGTAGTCTTTAGTTATATTAAAAGGTTGTCGCGCCATTTCCATTGTGCCAGGCGTTGTGGGTTCAACACCCAAATGGGACAAACATTTGTTTGACCTAGAGATAGTTGTCCTATGTCTGTGTGTTATGCTATGTTTGTTAAGCCTGGCGACACGGGACGCAGGACTTTTTCGTAGTGCGGGAGTTGTATTTTTTTAAAGAAAAGACCTTTTGTAACTATGCAACACAGTAAGAAAGTTGTTTACAAATCGGATCTGCTGTCTGGCATAATGCTAGTACTAGCTTTTTGTTTCAAGTCAGTGCAGTCATAAGCCACATATTCTTTATTCCATTAAATTATATTTGCACCTAGTCATAGATTTTAAACATGTTCTTGTATATTTGAGATGTTTATAATTTTGTATAGTTTTAAACTATTGTATAGGTTTAATATTTTACTCTCTTGTGGCACTGTGTTGTTTTATATTTTATCCTTGTTCTAGATTTCCACTTTCTAATAAAACTATAATATTGCAGGCATATCATCTTATTGGGATTTGCAAAGCATATTTGACAGGTGCCAGAAATATTCACAGACAACAATTATTTTATTGACTTTTGAATATAAATACAGAAATAATTAGATATTTATTATCTTATCTTATGTGGGGGCCAGTCAGTTCAGACCGGCGACACTTCGACCCAGTGGGATCTTTTGTGTCGACTTTCCCAATAACAACTGCCATAGATGTTCTCACCAGACAACTACTGCACAAACCTACTTCATTAAGCTAAAAAGAACTATGACACAAGCCAACTACAATCAGCGAAAAAAGACAATAAAAAACTCTGGAAGTTTGCTAATGTGGGTCGTTCCCTAGCCCAAAAAATCACAAAATCCCCCAATTCCAATACAGTCTCTGAATCGCGCAGTTTGCCAAACTCTTTCGTTTTGCTGCAAACGGATGAATCAGAAATCGAGCGGTTGGTACTGAACCTCAGGAGTGACAGCGCAATAGGCTCAGACAACATCTCAGGCACTTTTTCAAACGTTTTAAATACGTTCTGATCCCACCATTCACCCATCTTTGCAATATGGCGTTAAACCTAGGAGGTTTTCCAGACGCATATAAATTAGCCATCGTACATCCAATCCATAAGAGTGGGGACACAGACCGTTCAGACAATTATAGGCCCATAGCCATTCTACCTACACTCTCGAAAGTGCTTGAAAGGCTAATGAACAACAGACTCATTAAACACTTAGAACAATATAAACTTCTTTCGCCAAATCAGTATGATTTCCGCTCGGGGATGTCAACAGAAAACGGTGTGTTGGATCTAACCAATAACGTTATTACCAATCTTGACAAAAAAGAAAAAGTGCTAGGCATACCTCGCACAGGCTTTTGATACGGTCTCTGTTCCACTGTTACTGGCTAAATTGGAGAAACTGGGAATAAGAGGTGCCCAACTCTCACTTTTTTCTAGCTACCTTATAGACAGACGACAATGTGTCAGGAGCGTAGAGTGGCTGAGTGATGAACTCCCAGTGGCTTACGAGGTGCCTCAGGGTAGTATTATCGGCCCTACGCTATTTCTTATTTATATAGTTGACCTCTGTCGTCTAATGCTACAAAATGGCTCCATCTTCACTTACGCCGATGATACTGCCATGATATTCTACGATTCTACGTGGGAATCGGCAATTACAGTTGCACAAGCGGGTCTTAACCAGATCACAAATTGACTTACACAAAACCTGCTTACATTGAATCCCAGCAAAAAGTTTTCCCTCTATTTTTCATTTACATCCGCCGGTAAACCAGATACTCCCCTGGTCCCTTGTTTGCTCACTCTTGTGGTGCCTCACGACCTCGCGCAAATTGCAAATGCTCTTCACTCCAACAAACTAACAGTATTAAATATCTAGGCATACTTATTGACGACAGACTCACCTTCCAGCTCCACGTAGAGGCACTTGCATCCAGGTTACGGAAGCTCATTTTCGTTTTTAAGAACCTGCGACATTCTGCAGACACGAATGTTCTGAAATTGGTCTATTTAGCACTGGCCCAGTCTCTCATCCAATACTGTGTTATTGCATGGGGTGGCACTACAAAAACCAACCTGTTAAGACTTGAGCGAGGCCAAAGAGCTCTACTAAAAGTTGGTTGGCAGCTGCCTTATAAATTTCCCACCACCGAACTATATAAAATTTGTGATGTTCTCTCCGTCCGTAAATTGTTCATTATCAAACTGATCCTAAATACTCACGCCCAATCCCCCATGATCCTTCCAAATATAACTCCTCCCGCCGTAGATTCAATGTCTGTCAAGTAAACTCCGTAAAAACAACCGCTGCGCAACGTTGCTTCCATTTCTTAGGTGGCTATGTATATAATAAATTCAACAAAAATTAAATATCTATCCTTTGAATACATTTAAATGCAAAACAACAGTGACAAAATGGCTTATGCTCCTAGATTATATGGAAACAGAAAATATTTTGACTATTTTAAAATAACTACCATCACACACACATACACACACACACACACGCGCGCACACACACGCACACGCACGCACACTGCGCATACACACTCAAACATACACACACACACACAGACACAGACACAGACACACTGTGCATGAATCTATTAAATATTTATAACCTCAAATTGCTTCAAAATGTCCTCATTAGCATTAAATACTAATCAATAAAGGAGAGAGCCTGGAGATCTGTCACACAGGTCTTAGAACCTACTATGGACTCCAGCTCTCACAAGGTTCCTAATTACCTAAGCTGTACTCATTTTGTGAAAACTTGTAACCTTTTGAGAGAAATAAATAAATCTATTATTATTATTATTGATATGATGTTGGGAAAATTTAAATCGTGAATATCTTCTCTCTAGCCTTTATTATTCCCAAGTCACTTGGGGTCGGCTTTCCTAGTCTAACCGGATTTGACTGGATATCAGTTTTTACACGGAGCGGCTGCCACCTGACCTGCGCAACCCGAAGACTAACGATACCCTAAGGCTCGACCAGTGTCAGGATATTATAGGGCACTGACTTCCCAATAACGACTGCCATAGATGTTCAGGGCTGCCGGGACCGACGGCTTAACGTGCTCTCCGAGGCACGGAGCAGGCGATAATTGTCAATCAATACGCACATAATTTCGAAAAGTCATTGACTTCCGAAAGTCATAGGTGCGCGACGTGGGTTCGAACCCGAGACCCTCTGCATTGCAGTCTGTTGGTCTCCCCACTGAGCTCAAATAAGTGAATATAAGAAACATTAATTCTTAACAGGCTACACCAAATAGTATGACTGACTCTAATACTAATGTACCAGGGCCTTCGCATCACAATATCGCCATCATAAGTTAATTTGTTTCAATGATAATTCCGTGGGTTAAATTGTATGTAACTGCGTTTATTGATATCCGACATGTTTAATTACAGAGTTCATTATCAAATACACAATGGCATGCTGAAGCTAATACACTCACTGAAGACCAGACTCCTTTGCAGTGTTTTCCATTTCATGATAATAAAATTTTTAGGCCTGCCCATGGTTATGAAATTCCAGTAAGCTTCATTTTACAATTATCTCAACTAAGTATTTCTGAAAAATTCAATATTATTTAATCTTATATATTATTATTTTTCAGAGATCAAAAATAAGTAACAAAAAATTTGTAGACCCAGCAATTATAGAACTGACTCCACGTAAACGCAAAATGAAACAACACATAGACCATCTTAAATATTCTCATATATTATCATATACCTCTTTGTTTTACTAAGTGAGAGTTAAGAGGCTTCAAGATTAAAATAGATTATTGTTAGTAGTGATAGTTATAAAAATGCAAATCTAAAGGATTAAGATTTTGAATACTTTGAAAATCTTATATTACTCAAGAAAATGAAGACATTTTAAGACGCATAGGTGTACAAAGTCAAGAAATTGTTAAACGCTGTTTACAGCGTTGTAAAGTTGGTATCAATCCATTGACGGTAAACCAGGATTTACAAAGGAGGCAAAAGAAACTATCAAAATGAAAGCCAGAGAATCCAAGAACAATATTTACGCCACTATCATATTCGACGAAATGGCAATCAGAAGCGGTGTCCAATATTACCCCCAAAGCCAGTTTACAAACGGATTGTCAAGACGAAGCTAAAGAAGCCCTTGTTTTATGTTGGTGCCAATAAATGCATCCTGGAAAATTCCAATAGGATATTATTTAATCAATGGCATTAATGCAGACCAAAAAGCCGTTCTTCTAACAGAGGCGATCCATTTGATAGAAGAGGCTGGTGTAAACGTCAAAGCCATTACATTTGATGACTGCCCAGCAAATATTGCTATGACTAAAAAGTTAGGCTGTTCGTTTGAAGTTAATCGAATAAAATCCACCTATGAAAATCCCTACTTCAAAAATAGCGGTATTTTTAGATCCGGCACACATGATCAAGTTAGTGCGAAATGCATTTGAATTTTATAGGAATTTGAAAGACGAACGGGGCAATATTATATCATGGAAATATCTCGTTAACTTACATAATCTACAAACAGCAGTAAATTTTCATCTAGCTAATCGACTAAGGGCTTCATATATTTTATAAAACTAAAATTTTTAAAGTAAGTTTAGCAACCCATATTTTTAGTAAGAGTGTATCAGATGCACTCACACTTTGCAAAGAAAAGCTTAATTTACGTAAGTTTCAAGAAATCACACCCACAACACAGTTTCTGGATATGATGAATGACCTTTTTGATATTCTGGACTCGCACACCCATGGATATGATTTAAAACGAGCAGTGAATGCAGAAAATGCTGAGAATGTTATACTTACATTAAAGACAGCAAGAGATGCTATACTAAATATGTCCGCAGACATTATTGTAAAAAAAGTAAAACAAGAAATTCAACTCATGCACCGCTCTTGGTCAAATTTCAATTTTGCAATGCACTTCTTCAGTTAACTGCATCAAAATTACTACAAGATACAAAGACGAAAACACAGATCTTGTGACTGAGAGCCTGGATTTTCAGACCTTGAAAGCCCCTAATTCTGAATTCAGTGAAAAAGTAGTAGAATATATGGGCGGCGACATTGTCCATACTCTGATAAAGCAAATAAAATGCCAAACTTGCATTGGAGCGCTGACTGGTATACCAAATCAAAACGCGTTGCAATTTCAAAAGGACACTAAAAACAAGCTATTTTACGGATTCACCACTGTAATAGAAATTTGTCGTCGTTGTGAAATTTATATTAAGAGAGCGATCAACGAGAGTGGTTTGAAAGTGCTGTCTTCGAAATATAATACCGATTATTTTATAAGATCAGTTTTAAAATCTCTGATTGGGTATAATTTATTCCCGGATATTCATTTTCATCAAAATGAAATAGAATGAACAAATCATTTAATTGAATTAGCAAGATGCATAATTCAGAAATATGCTCGTTTATTATTTTTTACAAAGAACAATCAGGACCCTAACACTTTAATTCGAAAAAAATATACTAAAATAATTCATTTTAGAAATCAATAATAACCGGATACATGTTTTTTTGTAATTGATTGATTTTGATTAAATATTATATAACATGATTTTAATTGAGTATTTTCTTAAAATCTATTTTATGAATATCGACTATTTTCCCTTAATCAAGTAGAGCAGCCCTAACAATAGGCTTAACTACGCAACTTGACATTGTTCTGACCAATTGCGCGCGTTCTTCATCGTCCCCCGGCCTGCGGTAGTGAGTCGTGTGCTCAGAAGAAATCAGCCTATAAGCTCTCTACATTATTAAAAAACGCAATGACCTTAGTTGTAGCAAATTGGTAAAAGATTTGATTTACAAAAAACCTGTTGACCACGTCAAATCAATTAAACATGGACGTGAAAAAGAAGCTATTGCTAAACAACAATTGGAAAAAGAAAATATAACAATCCAGGCCTGTGGTTTATTCTTAGACGAAAACATCCCATTTCTGGGTGCTTCACCGGATGGCATGATAGATACTGAAACAATTTGTGAAATTAAATGACCCATTAGTGCCTACAAAACTGGATTAGAGAAAGCCATAATAAATAAAGCACACAATTGGTATTACAAAATCCAAGGCCAACTGCATATTACGAAGATATACCAATAAAAACAGAAATAATTTATAAAGATGACAAGTTTTGGGAAACGAAGATGGAACCCAAACTAATACAATTTTATACAGAGTGTTTATCGTCGGAATTAGTTGATCCACGACTCCCAAAGACACTGAAGATCAGAGATCCAGAATAAATAATCCAGGCTATAAACCTAAAAAGAAATAAAAGTAAAGTTAAAGAAAAAACGTAAAGAAGATGATAAAGAAATAACCGAAAACATTAACTTGCAAAAAGATATTATGGTAATTGGTGAAGATATTGTGTTTTCACCAATAACCAATCAGCCATCAATTACCAATCCGCTTAGTGATGAAGGAATAAATGAAGACGCTAATGAGCAATATGCTGAACCAGAACCAAAACGCGTATGTTTGAGAGACTTAAATTTTGATGAATTTTGATAATAACGAATGGCGTTTCATATTATGTAATGTTTTGTTTTTATATTTCACTTCAGATTTTTTCACTCCTGATTTTTTCTGGAAAAACATTATAATAATCTAGTAATTAAATTATTATTTCAATAGCTAACGTGAAATTTATTTTTGGATTAATCTAATATACAGCCTTGGCCAGAAGTATTGAGCACCCCATGTATTTTTCACGTGCGTAATATTAGCAGTAGGAAACAATACATTTTATTTAAATATAGATTAGGTGGCATCTAAAAAGATATTTAAAACAATAGTGTACCCAGTTAGGGCTAATGAAACATCCGATACAAAGCATCTTATCAGTTTAGTAATTTCCAATCTTCAATTCAGTTTACTATTTTGCGTCGTTGTGTACATATACCGTCATCTAGCGCACTTCTTGTATTATTTTGTGTTCAGTTATATTAATTTCGATACACAATACCTAAAACATCCGAACTATCTCTTGAAATACGTGTGAAAATACAACCTTTTCATGAACAAGGGTAATCCCAAGTTGAGGTATCCAGAACTATTAAGTGGTCGCGCCAAGCGGTGCAATTTACCATTGAGCAATTCGCCGCTATCGGTACGCACAGAGATATGCCCAGAACTGGGCGAAAAAGTATTACCAGTGACCGTGAAGATCGAAAATTTGTGAGAGAGTCTTTGAAAAACAGGACTAAAATGTCTTCTGAGTTCGCTGCTGAGTTCTCAGTGGCGAGTAACAACACAATTTCTACCATAACGACTCGTCGAATACTTCAGGAAGCTGGTCTCAAACGGTGTAAAACCAGGAAGAAGCTATTGATCTCAGACAATAATAAAAAGGCTTGCTATGCATGGACCTTAAAGTTCCAACACTACACTAAAAAAGACTGGTCAAATATTGTGTGGTCAGACGAATCAAACTTTGAAGTAAGTTAGATAATATGAATGTCCAAATGGATAAATAAGTATTGTTGAAATTTAAAAAGCTATACTATTGTCTTTTCATGATTAGTTAATCTCTATTTATTTTGTTTTTGTTTGGTCTTTGGAACCCCTGGTGCTACCTTCGTGCGTCGCCGTGGGGGAGAAGAATTTATGCCAGAGTGTGTGGCGCAGGTACCAGGATGATCTGGGTCTGCATATCTGATACAGGAGTCAGCGAAATGTTTGTGTATGAGGGCCGAAGGGACTCTACAAAATACATGAATGTGTTTGTAATCAGTTTTATTGCCTTCGTTTTACACTTTTTGGTGACATTAATATGGATGGACTTAAATTCCAGAAGATAACGCACCATGCCATATATCAGCCCGCACAATGTCATAGTTTTGTGAAAATTCCATTGAGGTCCTGGAATGGCCTGCACAGTCGCCGGACCTTAATCCTATAGAACATTTATGGGGAATCCTAAAGCGTAAGGTCCGGCGCCACACAATAACAACAAAAGAAGAACTAAAAATACGCCTCCGCCAATAATGGAATACCATAACTGAAGAACAGTGTAAAAATCTTGTAGGCTCTATGCCAAGATGAATAGCTACTGTGTTAGCGGCTAAGGGTGGCCGACGAAATATTTATTTTATATCAAAGTAAAGATCATTTAAAATGTACACAAGTTGTTTCATTTCATTCTATACAAAACTTTTTACTAAATGCAGTTTTTATAGGGGTGCTCCATACTTTTGGCCAAGGCTGTATATTTACAAACGTATTAAAAAAGATAACATAATTACAAAAACACAAATAATTATAATACTAAATATTTACAAAAATGGTTTAGGCATCTTAGAATTCTTCAGCATTGCTGTCAACTGGTAACGTGCCCAGAAGACTGGTAGCATTACCACGTTGAATAGCAAGGCTGATTCTTTGGGCCAAAAAAGACCAGCCTTCTGATCACGCGAAACGTCGACCAGGCGTTTTGCGATCTCCCTGTACAAAATACGAGCGCTCAGACCCCATGAACCTAGGATTTCCACCCCAAATGGCGCAATAACTGGTTTTAGGATTCCGTAGTCTGACAGTTGGTAGGTAACAATTATTTTGTATTAACTAGACTAATCTAATTTGACAGGAATTACGCTTTCTTACTAACATAATAGACAAACAGCAATATCAAATTAATTTTGTTGGTAGGTAGGTACAACAGAATCACTAACAATGGATCAAATGGGCGATATTAGGTATAATGAGTATCGCCCATTTGTCCCTCTATGTGTCCGTCCGCCCGTCCATGTCTGTCCGTCTGACTCTGTCCTTTCAAGTCCGTACGCCTTTGAAATACTAGAAAACTTATCGAGTAAATCGAGATAGTAGAAAATCGTAAAATTAAAATACTACGGCACCCTAAATTACGTAAATAAAATAATAAAATATTTTAATAACACCATTAAAAGAAAGGGCATAGGCCTGCTCCTTAGCATGCCAAGGCGGATTTATGGCTACTAATATGTATATATCTATTCTATGGCAGTACAAACGTATACCTATACACTATTATTTCTACGCACAGCGCGTAAATATTGTCAGGGAGTGCGGGGCCCGCGCAAGGCATTTTCATCGGTAATGCCCGATCGAGGAAGGTCAACGGCGTATATCCAGCTCTTAAATGCGCTATTTAAGAACACGCCCGGAACGAGAGGGTTGCGGGGGAACGCAGACGCCGGCGGCGGCGCGTGGCTCCAACATTCGGCCAAATTAAGCGTTTCCACACGTCGGTCTTTAATGTCGCAATCGCGTGTCTACCATTGTAAACGTAACATATTAAAACTAAGCTGCTAAACTATACAGTCAATCTGGGTAACTTTGATTCGTTCGGGTAACATTGACAGCGGGACCATGAACTAGTTTAGATTTTTTTTCGTATAATATCAACACAATTTATGTATACTCATTTAAGATTTGCATTTTAAACTAGCTATGGAAACGCACCTTTTAAAAAAAAGCTGTTTAACACAGTTGTAATGTCAAACCTTTTTCTGAATATAGCGCGCGATTTTGACTTCGAAACAGAGTGAGTTATTCACTCTGGATATTTTGTGATTTTGGTTGCCAACAAGATAAGTGAGATGTGATACAGAGCCATTTGTAATTGAATTATCGTATTCTCATCTAACATTTGCATATTATTACGTCTCATATTCTAATTTCTCGCTTATATGTGAACATAAGTATTTTGAATAATATCAGGGTAACTCTGACACTGGCAAAGTTGTCCCTACCAATTGTAACCTATAAATTTTTATGCAGGGTAACTTTAACACAGTATTTTATAAGTATTCTTGTATTATCTTTACATATTTTGGCTTCACGCAATTAACGTATTTAGACACTAAAGGTGACCTAATAAGTACAGATATTTATTAATATATTATTTTTCAGTTACGAATCACGATGCGCAGAAAGAAGCTGACTTGGGAACCTGGTACCCGAAAGTATGGTGTGAGATCTAACTATCTAACCAGAAAAAGTCGTATCAGGAGAACTAAGTATGTACGTATGGTGGTAGTAAATGTTTCAAATACCCATTAATACAATCAAAAACAAAATAAAAATAAACACATTGAGAAGGTTGGTAGGCCCACAGCTTTAACTAAGGAAGAAGAAATTATCATCAAAGACTATGTCAAGGTATTGGCGGATAGTGGCGTCCCTGTAGGTCTCGATGATGTCAGTCTTATAATTCAACGATACTTGACTCCATAAATAGAAAAGTCAAGGTTTTTACTAACAATCGACCTAGATGGGAATGGAGCCAGCTGTTCTTTGATAGACACCCAGATCTTAAAAGCTTACGTTTGACCGTAACATTAGTCGTAGTAGGGCTCAGGTTGATGAAGCAAAGATTAACCAATTTTTCAACAATCTAGAAGTCGAATTGCAGGATATACCTCCTGAAAATATATACAACTTCCATGAAATTGGCTTTCACGATGACCCAAAAAAGAAAATGCTTTTCAGACGCAAATGTTCTAATCCGAAAGTTATTCGTAACTCCACGAAATCGTGCTATACAACAGTATTTTGTCGACTTGCTGAATATGCAAAAACTCCAATTAATGTAACTAATTCCAAAGAAGCATTAGGAGAAAGTTTTAAAAGCTACCTGAATTAAATGCGTACTACTGTTTAAGGCATCCAGAACCGGAGAAAATTCCGAATACCAATTAGCGCTGGTAAGAGTGTTTCAGTAGAAGAAGTCGAAGCATATTATAAGAATAAAAGTGAAGCCAATGCAATGTGACGAAACCAAAGCTAAAAGAGGCTGTCCACAAGGTTCCAGGAATAAAAAGAAACTTAAGTTCCAGCACAAAGAAAACGAGAATAAAGAAGAAGCAAATATTACCTCAGCACCATCGACATCAAAATTGCTAGGTGAGTTGCCGCCAGAAAGCGAAGAAATACACACATCAAAAGAGTCTGGCGATCAAATACGTTTTAGAGGCTCACCGCAATTGAGGATTTTTATTTTAACTTTTTTTTATTGTATTTGGTTCTTTTTATTGAATTTAACTATTTGAATAAAAAAAATTCTATAAATTTCGATGAAAAATAGAAAATCAACTGTCAATCAGGATTTCCATAAAAGTGTGTAATAGCATTTTTTATAAAAACATTACAATTTCTGCATCGGCAGTGTATAAAACTGCATCAATATGGAGCGAAGACATCATTTAAAACGAGAAGAGATGATGAGAGCCGTCGGAATGTTGCAAGCTGATTTCAGGAAACGTACTGTGGCTGTCGTTCTTGGCACTACACAGAGCGTTATACGTCGTCTCGGGACACGTTATCGTATCACGGGCAGCGTAGCCAAGCGACATGGAGGACGATCTCGCAGACAGGACCGATACATTCAAAATACTGCTCGACGGAATCGTAACATGACCGCCATGATGTTAGCTACGAGGCTCCACAGCTCTTCAGGCTTGCTGATAAGCGACCAAACTATCTGAAATCGTTTACGTAAACTGGGTCTGCGTTCTCGAAGGCCGCTGAGGGTTCCACCTATAGCACCCTGCAATCGTAGGTCCCGTTTGCAATGGGCTCGTGAACACAGAAATTGGGAGGAAGAAGACTGGCGTTGTGTTTGCTTTTCCGATGACTCGGTAACTTTGATATTTTGACAAAACGTACTCTGGAAATGCTCCAACGCGAAAGCGAACAGAGGTCTCGCATGTGCAATATCGAAATCAAAGGGTGCCGGCCTCCAACGGTAAAGACCTGTTCCAAATTGTGGACAAGCTAGGGGTATCATCAACTATCGCATCCCCAAAGAACAGATCAATTATATCGCTAGAGTGCCCATGCGAGGCAATAGTCAACATAAAAATATAATATGTTCAATACATAACAACTACATTAAAAATAACTTCGTGGCTGCAGAGAAAAAAACACAAAGGTGGCATTAACGCAAGCATTCTAGGACTTGGCAAGGACAGTAGTAAGATATACAATAATGACCACCTGACCATCGAAAATAAAACATTGCTGAATAAAACCAAATCCTATGCCAAAGAAAAACGCTTTGAAGACGTGTGGATGACCGGATGCAAGATATATATACGGAAAAACCTTACCTCGCCAAAGCACCACATTAAAATGGAACAGGACTTGAGGAAGATTTTTTGTCAAAAATCCATATCGACCCTTCGGCAACGTATATGAACAATTTAAAACACCAATGTTGAGAACCACAGGTACTTGTTTTCTATACATATTCACCGTTCCCCGGCCTATTGTTCACATGTCGCTTGGCGTCAACCGGTTGGCATCGTCTTGTAAATGTAATTTAAACGCTATTCGCATACGCTTAAAGATTTAAGCACCTTGGGGGCCATAGCCCCTATGTCATAACATAGGACCTAAATATAACTGTGAAACGTAGGTGCACATGCACACATGCACACATACACCTCTATCCTTCGGCGAAATATTGATATTCCATTATAAATATTTTATAGGGGAAACTATAATAGGAAAAATGTTGTGGAGGAGCTCAAAACAATTTAACCAAAACCAGACCAAGAATGCATAAAAAATTGTCCTTTAGTAAGAAAGAAAAATAAAATGTCACCAAAAAGAGTACCAAAATAAATCGACAGAATTACTAAAGAAAATTTATTTAAGAAAAATAATTAATTGATTTGCTACCAAAAATTTCGAAATGAGCAAGAGACATGGACTGGAATTAAAAAAACACGAATTAGAAATACAAATTCTAAAAAACTGTTAGAGTAGGCAGAAAATAGAGAGAAACATTTTATTATTATATTCACTAGTTTCAGGATATTTTTAAATTAATTATAAGGCTTTATAAGATTTTTATGTTTTTCAAGTATTGTTTTTATTGTGATGTTCTTAGTTCAAAAGTTTATTTGCAAGTATTGTTAAAATTACAACTTGTATAAAGTTGAGTAGCTTTAATACATCTTTAGACTGTTACTGTGATCTGCACTATTTCTTAGTTCAAAAGTTAATTTGAGTATAATTAAATCTAAAACATGTACAAAATACATTTTTATATTGTTACTATTCTCTACTCTTCTTAGTTTTACGATATATTTAAGTATTGTTAAATCTGAAACATGTACAAAGTTGTTTTGCTTTAAGACATCTCAAGGCTGTAAATTGTTTTATTGTGATATCTACTATTTCTTAGTTAAAACGCTTTTGTATAAGTACCAAATTATTGTGAAATCTAAAAGGAAATATAAGTGGTGTTGCTCCTATATCTAATAGTTAATTATTGTTAAAACTGAAATATATAAAAACAGTTATGTTATTATAGTTTATAATAAGTTTGTATATCTTTAATCTAATGCAAGGGTATTGCAGTGCCTGTCCTGTCTTTTTTATTGAAAACAAATAAACTGCTGAAATGCTAACGCGCCGATTTTGATTGCACGTCAAGCGCCACCCGGTTTGGGATAAGTGGCCTCCCGCCGCGCGCACAATGGGCGAGCTCAATCAACAATTTTTTGTTGAATTGTCAGTAACACAAGTCGACTCGAGTGATGTTTTTGTTCGTGCTTATGAATGAGCCTTTCAAGTCGTGTCGAATGTTTGTTGACATTTAATTTCTAATTTATTATATTTAGCGGTAAACATTGACTACAGTTGAAAAATCATTATGTGTAATTTAAACACGATTATTTTAGAAAGTAAATCGGTAACATATATATTTTATAACTTTTAACGGTGGACAGGTTCTATCTACACGCAAAAGAAACATACTTTATACTTAAAAAATATTTATTTACAGGCGTAAGATTAGCACGAAACATAAGCAGACGGTGAATGATTTTTCAACCAAATTAAACAATTTATTACAACTATACGCTTTCACGTAAATTGAAAATATTATTACTACATGAAAGCGATGTTTATATTGTTACCTATGTGTAATGATTACGTTGATAGGTTTATCTAATACAGAAAAATATGGAATTGATTGAAGGAACTCCCACTTACGTAAAAAAACATTTAACATTTCTTGATTTATTTTGTTTAGGGAAGTTTCAGTAAAGAAAATATGTAATATGTAACTGTTTTCTACAAGAAATGCCCTTTACAATGATGTATCACACTTGTTATTCAAGAGCCATCGAAAAAACGTACAAGTAAAGAAATATCACAAGTCGGTAGAATGGACGAAACACGTGTGCAATAAGGCTGGGGTTACATAAAGTGCACATCCGGGTTCAACGCTATTATTTTAATGTGTGAAAATTATTTTAAAATATGCTAGGACTCAATCCCTGTTTCAAAGAATGAAAATAAATGTTATTGTTTTAATCACCCTAACGCCAAAAAAGGAGGGTAATATTTTAAAGAAAACCAAACCTAGTTTGAGTAGTGAAACCTAGTGAGTTTAGTATCAATACAAAGGGTTTTGAACGACAATTTCAAAAATATTTAATCTTATCAAGTTTGATATCAAAATAAAGCGCTTTGAACAACAATTTTAAAAATATTTAAATATATCGAGTTTGGTATCAAAACAAAGGGTTTTAAACTGCAATTTCAAAAATCTTTAAACATATCCAGTTTAGTATCAAAATAAAGGGTTTTGCACGACAATATCAAAAATATTTAAACTTATCGAGTTTGGTATCAAATTAAAAGGTTCAAAACGACAATTTTTATGTGATTCTCGTCAGACTGGTAAATAAAAGAAGATTTGGTTGCTTTAAAAATTATCACTAGACCAGTCCCTGGGAAATGTGATAAAGCAACCGATAATACAAAGATTCACGTTGCAAGTTTCACACTTAAAAACCGTACAAGTATCAACTTTTTTAAGTGCGCACCACTTGCAACGTGACTTTCTAATATTTGTTTTGGCAGGGAAGTGGTGGGAAGGCAGAGCTTATTCTATTTTTGACGGGCGAAATCTCTGTATGATTTCGTCCGCCAACATTACCCTAAACTGTCGCTGCGCCATTGATGTATTCGGGAACATCACAAACGCGTTGTGGATGGAAACGTTGAGAAGATTTTTGTACCATACTAGATTACGCACTCGTTCTACTAAGTTGGTCCTTTTTGTCGACGCCTCCAAGTTGTCAAGTTGTAATCTAGTACAACTTTGGGCTTGTAACGGTAGTAGCCGTACTTTTCTTTACCGCCGACCTCTACCCTGTGGTAAGTAGAAATGAGTGAAACTACATTCACGTCCTTCCACACCGTGATTGTGAGGTCCCGGGTCTGGCTGAATGCCACTTCACCAGTCCGCATGTTTGCCTTATTTTTATGGCGTTAACTGTCAGGGACGAACCGGTTAAGGCGTAAGGTGCCCATAACGTCCGTCTTCTGAGCCTTGAGTCTGCGCGCCAGTAACGGACTATTATAAAAGTTGTCCATTATTAAAGTGTGGCCCCTATTTAATAATGGACGGACTAACTTTAAAACAGTCCTTGACGTTGCACCCTCAGGCTCAGCCTCGTCCACGTTACCGTCGACATTATGCCCTTCCTTCTTGCCGGTGTATATCAGCATTTGCCAGAGATATCCCGTCCTGGACTCACAAAGTTCATAGCTCCTTATACCTACCTGAGCAGCTTTAGTTGCTATAAGCTGCGAAAAAGAGAGCCTGCCTTTCCACAGCAACAAAGCCTCGTCGATAGCTATTTCCTGCTGAGGTAAGTATAAAGAGCTAAATTTTCTATTTAAATGGTCGATAATTGGCCGTATTTTGGCCAATTTAGTCGGGATACCTCTGGCACATACGATATTGTCTACAAAATGTAGACAGCGCTTAATAAGCAGAAATCGACTTGACTCTCACAGAGCACAATCATCCTGCCTGTCAATAGATCCTACGACCTCGCGGAGTTCGCTGGACAACTCCTCCACGGTGAATTCTCCAGCGTACCTCCTGCGAGGGCAACGGTCTAGGCAGTCCTCATCCTGGTCATCGCTGCCAGGATTCAAACCCGCAGAGCGTTCCCACTGCAGAATTTCTTCCTCCAGGTCCTCTTCGTAAATCGAAGGTTCTGAGACAAAATATATGAGCTTGTATTAACCTATCAGCTGATATGAACCTCCTAGTCCCATGATGCAACCAGATCATCATCACATACGAGAAATATATATAATAGATATATAAGAATACCTGGTCTTATGGACGACGTCGATAGCCCTGGAGCGAAATTCTGCAGTGTGGGACGCTCAGCAGCAGATGACGATGTGCTCGGCGAGAACCCCACCAACTCGATGCTTGCATTTAGAGTCATGTGCTTGCATTTAGTAACCGTACGCGGCGTGTAAGTGTACGCAGTGAACATAGTGCGAATTACGTGGCTGACAACTGGCCGAAACCTACTGTGTTTAGTTCGCGTTCGACCGCTAAGCGAGAGTGGCGCGTCACAGGTTTGCCGCGCAAACCTGTAGGTACTTACGAGTCAAAGTTGTTTTCGAACGATATTCTTATTTATTTTCGTAATATTAATTTGCATGGTTAAGGCGTTGCAATTAGTTAAATTTGAAAATAAAGTGACTAGGAACAAGAGAAACAAATCAATATTTTGTGTGAATTTGGGTTTTTTAAACTAAGGTAGGTAAGTTATATTGTTTTTTTTAAATTAATTTATGTACTTCGATGGTTTGGGGTAAGTGTGCTAGGGTAAGTGTCTGCAGTGCGTATACTTACCCCATCGAAGTAAAACAAAACGTATTAAGTATTTTTTTACTTTACAGACTGAAAATGCCTCGCAAATATATAAGGAAATGTCCCGATCGGAAAGTCTGTACTCAAGAGCAGATTAATGCGGCAATGAAGTTGATTGAACAGGGAAAACGATCGAAAGGAACAGCAGCAGATATCGTTGGGATCAATGAAAGCACTTTAAGAAAACGTATGAAACTCAACTCCACTGCAACATCAATGGGAAGATATCAACCAACATTTACGCCTGAACAAGAGGTATGTTATTATTTTAGGGTTCCTTACCTCAAAAGGAAAGTACTACATCCTTTTATTATGATCGCTTTGTTGTTCGTTTGTCAAGACCCTTTTTCTTAGGAACGCGGGAGGTATCAAGCTAATATTAATATCAAATTCACAAGTCAAATGATCCTCTTTATGCGAATTTGATTCGTACTGAACAATTTTTATTTTTCATTATGATATGACATTGTTTTTTGTTTTAGGAAGAAATTTATAATCATTGCAAAGCTAGTGACGAGAGATTTTATGGTCTCACTTTGAACACCCTGAGGAAATTGGTATATGAATTTGCAGAAGTGAATAAAATCGATAACAGGTTTGATAAAACAAGAAAAATGGCTGGTAAAGATTGGGTCTATGGATTTCTAAAACGACATTCTGATTTAGCTTTAAAACAAACAACTCCAACGAGCATAGCAAGGGCTATTGGTTTCAATCAAGTACAAGTACAGAGATTCTATACCAACTTGAAACAGTGCAATGAAAAATATAACTTCCCTCCGGGTCGTATCTTTAATATGGATGAGACTGGCATCAGCACAGTACCCAAAAAAACCCCTAAAGTCATATCTTTCAAAGGAAAAAAAAAAGTCTATAAAATTGTTTCAGGAGAACGTGGTCAAACTATAACTGCTGTTAGCTGTGTCAGTGCAACTGGAAATTATGTGCCGCCTGCATTTATTTTTCCCCGAAAAAGGATGAAGAGTGAACTTATAGAGCTCCAACTGGAAGTATTGGCATGAAATCTGATTCGGGATTTATCAACACCGATTTATATTTGCAATGGGTTTATCATTTCAAGGACTATACTTCACGAACTGTCGATAATCCTGTGCTACTAATTATCGATAATCATTCAAGCCACATTAGCCTACGAGCTACTTTATATTGCAGACAGCATAACATCGTTGTACTTACTTTACCACCTCACAGTAGTCACAAATTACAACCTTTGGATAGAGCTATTTATAGTCCTCTAAAAAATCAGTATGCAATTTTAGCTGATAAATGGATGGCACAGCATCCGGGTAGATCAATTAATCAATATCAAGTGACTTCGATTTTCGACAGAGCCTTTCAGAAAATTGCTACTGTGGGTAACGCAGCTTCAGCATTCAGGGTCACTGGAATATATCCCTTCGACAATAACCTGTTTACAGAAGCAGACTTTGCACCATCCTCGGTTACGGATATGTTTAGTCCACCTTCTGACACTGCTGTCCAAAATCCAAGACCTCTTGATCTTAATCAAGATGCAGTAGAAAGTCAGGAGACTCAAAGCCATATCGATATCTGTTACACCTGTGGCACAAGAAAGTATTGCTTCTGCGTCGCCCAATTTAGCAGAAACACAATTTGAGATGCTTAATTTTGTTACCGTTGCGGATGTGCATAACACACCAAGTTCTCCCCTACCTAGACAACGTAATATCGAAACTGATATAAACAATGCTAATGAACAATCACGTGCGCTTATTGATTCAATGGACAAGATAGAAGAACTTCAGGAACAACGCAGTATTTCTCCATCTATTCTTGGTAATATTTCGAATACTCACGAGTCTCATATTCCATTAATCAATATAAGCCCATTGCCGAAGGCAACTCACATTCAGACACGACGCAAAAATGCCAGCAAGTCAGAAATAATCACAAACAGTCCATTTAAAAATATGTTAGAAGATAAACAAAAAGAAATCGACCAAAAATCAAAGAAAATAAGAAAACCAAAGATGAAAATGGAAACCAAAACTAAAGCAAAGAAGAAATATATCAAAATCAAAGAAAATGAATGTTCAAAGCAAGAGTACTATTGTCCGTTATGTCAAGAAAAGTACGGAGATACGGCTGAAGTGTGGATTGAGTGTACAATTTGTAAGTCCTGGTGGCACGAAGCTTGCACCAGCTACGAGAGTGTCACATTTATTTGTGATCTCTGTATAGTAGAACATTAGTTTTCTATTTGCGTACACTTTGTCGACGGTGCGTACACTTAACCGAAGGGGTGCGTACACTTTCCCACCAATGGGGGCAAGTGTCCGCATTTCCCTAGTTCATTAAAAGTTGCAATAAAAATTACAATTGTTATTAGAATTAAAAAATATGTTTTGTTTTTACTGCCAAAGGTTTATTATATTGAAATAAATGTTGATTTTTTTTCAATCAACTAAAATTTTTATTCTGGAAGCAATTGTCTCAAAATTGCGTACAGTTGCCCCACATGACTCTACTAAAATATTTTCAACATTGTAGCCCTCATCTATAGTTATTATCCCCGTGGATGGGGTAAAAACCACCTGTGGAATAAAATATATATATAACATATATAAGTTGACTTTCTTTGAATATTTCAAATTCTTTAAGTCAGAGATTATCAAACTTACATCGGAGGAGGCGGCGTGGCCGCACCTTCTTCATATAAATATACCCTAGAGGGTCCGCTTACGTCCAGCGCTGAATAGAAAAATATTAAAATATATTAGTATGGATCAGACAATAAGGGGCACGATATCCGGCAGACAAGTAACACACCTCACTGATTGCGTTCCCAGTTTTGAAGAAGACGCGGGGGTGGCACTTCTGGCGTGCCCGGTATCAAAGGGCACGGCACTCTAACCGGTGATACTTTCCTGGAAATATGAAAATAATTGAAACATTTGACTGTAAAAAGCATATTATTTTCTTGACATTTTTCTTACCTTCTTTTCTTGCCAGGAGGAGCATCGGGCAATAAAATTTGTCCGACTTCCTTCCTATCTCTCATTTCTAAAAGCCGTGCCCTTTCCTCGTCATTTAACCGGGACATGTGACGCTTCTCCAGTGCCCGCATCTTCTTCAACTTTCTATGTTCATCAGCTATTGACCTAGAATAAAAGAATGAACAAAATCCCTTTAGCATAGTCATATTTAATGTATTGTGATAAATTTTCAAATAAATGTTTACTTACGTCGTCGGTTGCGACGGCCCCGCAACGGCTAAGGATGCAGATGGCACGGCGACTGCATCTTCAGTAGGCCGTCCACTTAAAAGTAAAGTAATATTTTAGGTAAGGATCTAAAACCCAGCAAAGCAAGAAAATTTCCTAACCAAATATAATTAATTCTAGCATAATGGAAAACGTGTGAAAAAAGCACAGACTTTGAAAATACAAGCGCTCGTGCAACGCCGCGCCCGCGACCACGACCACGGTCGCCTGCTCGGCCTTGACCACCGCGGTTACCCGCTCGGCCACCACCACCACTCTAATAGGAACCACCTTAATTACGTTTGGCGGCAGCAGAGGTTGCAAAAAACCAATATAATTGAATTAAATTTAATGTAAAAATTAAATTACAATATAATATTAATAAAAAGATGATAACGAATCGAAGTGTGAAACAACAATTTGTGATAAAGCGGCGAGCGTTATGCTGACACAGGCCTCGTGACGTTCCGTAGACGCTGCGCTTTTGGTTGTCGTGGCATGATCGATTCACGTTCCGTTGACGCTGCGTTTTATGTTCTGAAGAGCCGTGTGCAATGTTGATTTGGGATATGTCGACTCATCGATCCTCATAGATTAGGCTTGCGTAACACCTCCCCCCGTAGAACAGCGACTATTGACTATCTTCCTTCTGTATATCCATTAATTTCAGTGCTTGACCTTTCAGTCGATCATTGGCATTTGAGATGATGAATTCTGTGGTTTCCATATAACAGTTATGTGGTATAATAACGAGATTACTTCCTTGAACTATCTTATAGATCTTGTCCACAGGATAAGCGTATTTTTTTTTCATATGGGAAGCTGACGGTATAGTTGCGATTGTCAAGTTTCTCGAAAGCTGGTTTCTGCAGTGATACAGCAACCGGACGGCATTCAGGACTCCTCTGTTGTGTAGTTATAAGTGTGACGATACAATCTGGCGATGTTCGGCTATTTACGTTGTCTATCTCTTCCCATAGATACCATTTGCTGGACTTCGGGCATTCAGCCTCTATATACTTAAAAACTTTCGAATGGAGTGCAAGGAATTTGAAAGGAGGAATAAGGATCTCATTGTGACTATTAGGAATAATAGATAATTTATACAAATCATAAATTTCAGGTAAGATTATAGGAAATTTTAGGACTATAACTATTTGTGTTCAAACAATTTCAGTATATTGCGGTTAATGAATAGAAGACAACGGTGAGGCTTCGAGACTACGTGACGCGGAATTGCCGAGTAACGCGTCCACAAGCGCAACTATTCGTCGAGACTGCATAAGGTTGCGTTCTATCAGTATAAAACTAACAAAACGGTACGACGAGGCATGATCTACAAGGTGACACTTTTGAATACTGCTCAACGGGCGATCAGGTACTCTGTTTTATTTTTTTATATTAGGCCATGGTGGGCCAGAGGAAAAGCCCAAATATACTAATATAGCAAGCAAGTGATTAAAAAATCAGGTTAGTAATACCAATGACAAAAATGTCGGATAAGGTTTCGGAGAAAATAGACGAGGTGCTAAACAAATTAAACATAAGTGCGAATATTGTCACCAATAGGTCGAACGTTGACGTAGTTAGTATCCCCGAAGTACCAGTAGAACAACCTTCATCTACGGGGATGTGTAAAAATAATATTAGGCCTGTGTACATGTTAGTTACAACCCCGGAAAAACCAACGTTTAACGGCGGATCTGCAAACTCAATTAGATTTTTGAAACAGTTGGAACGATATATTAAATGCATTGATGCTAGCGACAATGCTTTAAATATTGCCATAGGTTGCGTTTCCGTGCCAGCTCAACGAATTATCGAACTTGATAGTGATAATTGGAAATTTTTTGACGATTTTACTAAAGACTTTTAGATACATTTCGGGGCTTAACAGAACAAGAAAGGGCTAGGAGACGATTGTACGATTTCACTTGGAACCCGGATAGGGGAACAACTAGGGATAAATATTACAAAAGATTAGGTTGTAGATTTGTATATTGTAATATTTTAGTAGTATTTTGTTTCACAAATATAGATTATACATAAATCTACTAACGTGGGTTTATTTAAAATTCTAAATAGACACCTGCCTAATAAGAGTATGTGCGTACCATTTCAGGACTGCCTACCTAAGGTCACAATACTACTGCAACCAATATCAATAGAATAGAAGGGCGGATCAGGTATCGTGACCACACTACACTTCGCTATGTATTACAAACGCTAGGAAGACATCTGGTATGTACACTTCCATTTTAAGCATGGCTAGGCTGTCTTTTGGATTATGCGGCTGTAATGACAAGGGACACGATATGGCATTTTAAACTATTTAAACCCAAACACAATGGATAATTTACGGCTTGCGCAACTGGGAAGTGCAGCAGCGCTAATGGATAATGTCCGTAATTGGGTGATCCTAGAAATGCGATGGATAATATGATGGTCATTCCAATTAGAACCGATAGGTTCCGTATTAAACTGAAATAAGACGGCAAGCACTGCTTAAATAGAATCTGAATTCAAAGTTAAATGCTGTACTTAAGTTCGTAAAGCAAGCGAAATGCTATGGTCACTAATCATGTGGTGTGGTGGTAGCAATGGTCACGGTAAATGATTCCTAATCTTTGAGTAACTAGTATAATTAGATTCTTATTGGACTAAATGTTTTAAATAAATATTTAAATGATAGTTATGAGTCCACACAGGCAGACGATACATTGTGGATCTAATTTTGACTAGGAAATTTGTTTTATATCACAATTTATTATATTGACTTGTCATGTATTATATACCATTAGAATCTTTAGTCATAATATATATTTGCTATAATATATCTGCAAACTATTGCATTTTTATGAAACCTCATTCGCTATGATTTGCATAGTCTTCGCGTCTAACTTTCAGAGGGGGGAATGTAACGGTTTAGCCCGTCACAAAATAAATATATATTTCACACGTCAATATTCTATTATGAAAGATACACATTTATTTACCATAAGTGGCGTTATCGTTATGCAATTAGCTAAACCATAAATTCTATGGTTCTGACAAGTATAACCTCTCAAACAAACATTAAATGTTTAAATTATGGGTCAGCTGGACAAGTGCTCAATGCATTCTGTTAATTTAAGAAAATACTTGGCTACAAGGGTCTTAAGAACAAAGCATCCCCACATCTGGTAATCATAAAGTAGATAACGGAGTGGACCTCTTTGCATTAGTTATAAAGAGATGTAAAAAAGGGTCCTGAGACAAAAAAACCACGAGAAAGGATCTTAGCAGGTTAACATGTTCGAAATGAGCAAATGAGGCGACACTTAGTTTTTAACGCTGGGAGAGGAAGGTCGTCGGAGCGATAGTTCAGTAAAGGGAGCAAGAATCGAGTGGCGATAATAGGTAAGATACAGGCAGTGTAGTTGTGTGGCGGTCCTACCTAATCCGGTGAGTGCTTTATATTCATATTACGTTCGTGGCGTTATAGGTGTATAATATGCCCAATATATATGCATTAATATCCCAGGCTGAGTAAAGTATTATATTTATAATAATATATCCAGCAGTAAATTCGTGCAACGTTTGTCGCGTATGCATTAGTATTGGTCCGGTACCTTAGCCAGGGATGAATGAAAGGATGTCCTGAGGATCGGAATCAGGCGGTAGACCAGGTGCAGGCTTTGTAGGCTACGTGCTGAAGCCATCCCAATAGCATAGTGGGCTATGCACCCGTCACACCCTCGACGGGTTATCGGGGTTCGATTCCCCGTTGGGTGAGGCGTAAACCCTGCGACCCTGTAATCTATGCGCGGTGGCCTTATACGAAGGACGACGCTCGTGTGAACATCAATTATCGCGATGTAGACCAAGGTGGTAAACTGAGGCTTTGATTCCACGTCGTATAATGCTCAATACAACCGTTGTCATGCGTGGTGGACGCAGCCTGGCCGTGGGCCTCGTTCATGAGTGTGATACGGCAGATAGCGGATATGACATCCGTAGTATGGCGGAAGATGCGGGTTTAATTCCCTGCCTTGGCAATCGTAGGCTATCTAAGTGCGCGACCTTGTAACCTCTTTTCGGTATGCGATTGTATAAAAGAGTGATCACAAACCAATACTAATGTATCGTCGTTCTAAAGTAGATACCTGTATTTCGTCCTCAAAAGTGTTATTTCGATTTCCTCTCATAATTAAAGTATTTACACTTTGTAAATACCATCGGTGGGAGGGTGTCCAGTAAGGGAGGAACCCTACAGGTTTTGCGCGGGGTTAAGGGCGCTAAACCCCCTCCACTGGGGGAGAGCTGATCATTAGTAAAAATCCCAGTTATAGGGAAATGTAAAATTTTAATCAGCCTGGGGTTTTCGGGAAACGGTTACAATACGAAACCTACGAAAATTTAATTTGAATTTAGATCATTAACATTTGGATTTGGAAATTATATTATTCATTATTAAACGACATTTGACATATATTCCTAAATATACACATTTTTCTGATAATTCTTACAAAACATAAACTTGCAAAGTGTTTAGATTTTTCTGATGAGAAGTATAATTATACACTATCTATCCTTTAACTTCTAATTGATCTGAGTCTTATAAAGACCTGGGCTCAATTCCTAGTTTGTTATTAATATTATTATACTATTTATATTTAGATATCTGAAAATTAATTGTATAAATTATTTTAGATACTCCCAGGAGATCAAGTTCGTTTTGCATGTTGGGTATCGAGAGCTAACAATCCTAACCTGCGTAGTAACAGTTGCGCTGTGTGTTCTACATCAACAGTAGGTAGGAGAACTCATATCTTATCAAATAGCACGGATCAAGTAAGAGATGTAATTTCAAGAAGAATACATCCTATAGAGATGGGTTACACAATTATTAAGTTCATTCATACATGCATACATATATACATACATACATAGCCTCACGCCTGTATCCCCGAAGGGGTAAGCCGAAATGAAATTCTTTTTACAACCACATTTCGTCATATGAATTTTAGGTCCCACGTAATAGGGGGCGAGCCTATTGCCGTAACCGGGCACATTTCCAGACTATGCTGCTACTGAGAATTTGAAAAAACCCAGTAACACTATTACCCGACCCGGGAATCGAACCTGGGCATCGATGCCGATCAGCAGACGCTTACGCTAACCACTTGATCACGGAGGCAGTCACATATGCATAATATACATAAAACAATTTCACTTTTTACAGATAACTAATCATTCATTGGTGTGCTATGAATGTTGGGTTTCCACACAAGATGCAGTTTAAGAAAATGAACAATTATATGTCATTGAAGAGAGACCCCAGGACACTTTGAACTAGTGTTGCGCGCCTCACACAAGAGGCGCGTCAAATGTTGCATACAAAACGTTCCAATGTCACAACGCTTCAAATTATTATTTTATATCGTTTCAAGAATGAGTTAAATGAGTGGGTACGGGATAGACATGTACAAATGTCTCATATCTCGCTCCATCCCTTCAATTCTTTATGTTTGAATGAATATAATGACAGCTAGTACGCCGCCTGTGCCCCGGAACGTCAACGTAAGAATGAAATAGTAATATTGGTAAGTTGAGCAGTGAAAATGAGACAAAATATTAGTATCATCGTTTCCTTCCCGCGTATTTTCGTAATCATTTGTCGAACTTCAATTTGTCGTACATATCAAAACTTAAATAAAATTGTTTTATGTGTGTAATGTGTGACAATTTCGCAATTTCAGTAATTTCAGATGTTAATATATTTTTTATGGTGTACAATTAGTACCAATATACAGGTTTTTGTTTAATAATATCAAGTTAATAAGGATAAACTGGATGAAGGTAAGTATGTCGACATTTCTCCCGGCTGTAGTTCAGTCTATGGTCCGGAGTGAGAGGTCGTGGAATGTCGTCGCCTCCTTCTGTGAGGAAGTGATTTCCATCAAGGAGGCGGCGGAGCGGGAGAGGGCGTACGTATGATGTACCTAAATGTTACGTTGTTCTTTTATTATACCTATACTAGCTGTGCCAGTAGTATCTCTGCCTTCATTAGTTTTACACCTATATATTAAACTATTTCATAATAATTATTATCATGAAGCGATTTTAGGTTTAAAGATATCTTTATTATTACTCAAAGAACATAACAGTTCACTTAACGAGCATAACATAACATTGAAATTAGAGTAAACAATAGTATGTACGATCGTAAGTAAATTATATCATATTAACAAATGACTCAAAAAGAAAAGTACCGATTCCTATTAAGTACGTTTGATAACAATAGAACCATCATTTAATGTATTAAATATTATGGTCTAATTATGGTAATTTAGTTGTTTGTTGTTGTTATCAATTTCTTTTTTTTTTAGTTGTGTGCTTTACTCATGTTCCTTTTTTTATATGGTAAAAGTATAATATTTTGATATATAAGTATATAGGCGGCTTCGCGGCGTAGTAGTAAGTGTAACCGACCGCCCCGCCTAAGGTCGCGGGTTCAATTCCCGCACAAGTAAAAAATCCGTGTGTATAGACAAGTATGTTCGTCCTAGTCTGGGTTTTTCTATGTATAATCTGTATATATTTACAAAATGAGAAAAAGTAAGTATAAGTATATGTATGTTTATCCACTGTCGTAGTTTGGGCTAGATGGTGTTGTGTGTACAATATAATATTACAGCAATGTTTTAGCTATACAGTCTAATTTACGTACAGTGCAACATTATTAAGCCACTTTACGCATGTTGTGTTTTTCTATGCCACCTTCTACTAATTAAAAAAAGTACGTGATCTTGAGGTGTACATCACATAAAGTCCATTTTTACCCTTTCCATACATTTATTTTATCTTGCTTAGCTCCTACTAACCTTTATATTATTTTTTTTGGTGGTGGTTTGTGAGATGCTTGCTAATTTGCTTTGTGCTTTGTTTTACCAGCATGGCTGAGATGGCTGATAAAAGAACTTCAAAAGCTTGGCAATACTTTACTGACTTAAAAAACAATAAGGCAAAATGTAATTTCTGCACGAAGGTTTTGTCCTATAAAGGTGGTAGCCCATACAATTTAATACGCCACACAAAAACACAACATCCCGCCGGTTTTCACTTTTCTGCACCACCGACGAGGAATATTACAATTCTAGAAACTAATAAAGCTCATAATATAACGTCATCCTCTGGTCAAGAATCAAATGTAGACTGTACCACAGAACAATTTGCATCTTCATCTACTGCTCCGATCTTAACAGCACACAACGCGCAACAGCAGCAACCACCAGCAGCAACCACAGCTAGCAATTCAAACTCAGCATCCACAGCAAGCACTGTCTCGTATCCTATTCCTCAGAAGACATATCAAACGACCAAAAACCATTCACAGCTAAAAAAAAATAACAACTCAACAGATACTTAGTTCAAATAATATCCAAGAATTATTTACCGTTTACGATTGTAGATAGCGAATCATTCCGTAAATTTGTGCATGAGCTATATCCAAATTATAATATGCCTTTCCGTAAAACCCTATCAAATGCCCTATTATTAAATTATAATAATATTGAAAAGGATAGAATTTCAAAAGTGTTGCAAGAAGCCGATTATATTTCTATTACTACCCATGGTTGGACCTCGAAACCCAACGAAAATTACATTTCTCTCACAGCGCATTTTTTAGATAAAAACTCTGTATTAACATCTTGCATGCTATAATGCCATCAATACTCAGACAGACACACAGCAGATAACTTAAAAACAGTAATATGAAACATGTGTGATAAATGGAATATTAGTAACAAAATTGTAGCGGTGACCAGTGACAACGCAGCAAATATAAAAGCAGCTATAAAGTTATTAAAATGGAAACAGATACCATGCTTCAGGTACACGATTAACTTAATAGTACAGACAGCTCTTAAAGAAATTAAACCAAGACAGACAAAGCTAAAATCGATCGTAGAGTTATTTAAACGGCGTCCTCTGGCTACTCAAAGATTACTTTCGATGCAACAACAACTAGGCGATAAACAGCTAAAGCTTTAACAAGATGTCGTCACTCGGTGGAACTCGACCTTTGAAATGTTTAACAGAATACTTGAAACAAAAACGAGCCTTATGTCAACGATTGCAGTAGAATATCCTGAGATGGAAAACATCAACAATTCTGACCTATACATAATAACACACGCCTGTGAATTACTTTAGTCTTTCAAAGACGTGACAGATGAGATGAGCTCTGAAAGTAAGCTAACAATATCTCAGGTAATATTAATTTCAAATGCTCTTAAACAACAATGCCAATTTCTTTTGGGTAACGAAGCCACAGCTGATTCTATCAAACGAATGGCACAAGCCTTATTGGAGGAACTTAGAGCGAGATTCCACAACATCGAGAATAACAACATCTTTGTCGAAAGCACTCTTCTTGACCCACGTTTTAAAAAATAAGGGTTCAGTAATAAGTTTTCGTATGCAAGAGCCTGTTCAAACCTGAAATCTTTAGTAAGTAGTTTAAGCCTACACACTTATGTTGAGCCTGAAACTATAGCGGAATCAATAGAACAGCCGCCGCCTAATCGATTTCGTAGCATCTGGGATGAATTTGATAAACAAGTCGGGGATGTCATCAAAAATACAAATCCCACAGCTGCTGGGATCGTTGAGGTTGATAGATTTCTACAGGTGCTTTTAGTCCCAAGGCATAATGATCAATTTAAATGGTAGCATCAAAAGAAAGAAGCCTTTCCACGCTTATATGAAAATGCTAAAAAAAGATTATGCATTTCCGCTATATCTGTTCCGTCAGAGCGAGTTTTCTCGAAATCCGGCCAAATGATATCGGAAAGACGTAACAGGCTCAGTGACAAGAGGGCAGCAATTATCAAGTTATTGTTTTTAAATTATAATATGTAAGGTTAGCTTAAGTTTATATGTGGGCGCCGGAGGGCGCGAGATGACCTACAGCCACCCTGAGGTTTGACCTGGGGGTGGTGGGCCGCCATCCGTTCAGCACCAGGTCCGAGAGGCGGCAAGGAACACCGTTGTTGATTTAGTCGGTATTCCGGGAGGTACATTATCTTTTCAACATCTTTCTTTTACCCCGGCGAGTCCGACAGAATCCCTCCACCCGCCCCCGCGGAGGGATAAGCGTCATTGCATTCCACCACGAAAAAAAAAAGTTTATATGTAATTTTTTTAAATGATTTTACTTCAGTATAAGTCTGCTTTAGTTTTTCAAACTATATACATAGGTATTAAAATAAATGTCTAATAAATGTTTATAAGTCTTTATTTATTATTATCTAAACCATTAAAAAAATCTTAGTAAACAGTTAATTACACATAACGTGTTAACAGGACCAAATACCAATTGTATTATTTCTTAGTTTGAACTACAAGCAACTCGATTTGAGCAAATCGGGACATTGTCTCTATATTTTCAAATTAATAAGCTTGTCCTAAATGACTCGGATTCCGGACTCCTAGTTCATGCTAATACAATTGAATTATAGTCCAGGATAGCGTCATTGTCGCGACTCATTTGAAGCGGTACATTGTCTCGCTTCACGTTTAGGAATGAGTCGTTCATACAAACACATTAAGATTTGCATGAACTACCCATGACTACTTTGAATTGTCATTCATCTATTTACTATATTGAACTGCGATCATATTACAAAATTGGTACATCCAGTGCCAGCTGTTTTGTACCTAGGTGTACAAACACAGAAAGTCTCATGGTGCCGAGTTATTTAAAAGAAAATATAAAAAAAAAATATGGATGGATTAAAAGTATAAAATATATGTCGCTGCGAGGATTCATTTTGTTACCAATAGATTTACGTTCTTAATTATTCAATCATTTAATTCTTACTATTCCTCATACATTTTAGATGTAATCTAATCCATGCTAATAACTTTGCGTTTAATCAACAATGCTATTGATTACTTCATTGTGTTAGAATATTTTGTAAAACACTTTTATTCAAACTACTCATAAAATATTTTAATAAAATCTAAATTACGTTTATAAAATTATTTCATAAATTATGGAGTGTAAAACTTATTATTAAGACTGAAACTTATAACTCTGTCTATTTTGTGATAAATCATAAAACGTGTTTCCGGTGACATTGTTATGAACGCTATTATAGAGGTGGCGAGGTGAGCCGCGGGCTCAGTTCGTTGCCGATCTTTGGAAGAGAAACATTGTAAGTAGAATATATGTTGGTCTGTGATTAAAAACCTAATTTTGTTATTTTATTTGGCTTTCATTATAAAACAATTACTTGCAGTATTAAACATTAACTACGTCACATTTGCGTAGTTAAATGCCTGCTTGAACTATTAATTAGATTAAATCAAATATTGCCTAAGTATCAGATGTAGCAGAGCCGATGACTTAAGAGGGTCAACGGGTCTGCTTATTTTTAAAAACGTAACGTCTAATAGATATTCGATCTATATATTTCTGAACATGCTAGGGTTTGCATGATTCACGAAACAGCTTATGATTGAGACCATATATTAAATATTTACTCATTGAGTAATGTATTCACTGTAAAAGAAATTGAAGATATGATAACAATCAATAGGTACAGATCCAAAAGTAGGTTTGGAGGCTACCCATATTCCAGCTAACTTACTCCATAAGATTATGACCGAAGAAGATTTAGAGAAAGTTTTGATAAAAGATATAGAGATCACACAAGATACAGAATGTTCAGAAGAGAGAAATTATGTAGCAGAACAGATGATCGTAAAAGAAGTTTTACAAAATATTCATGTTTGACAGAATGTCTAGTAAATAAGGATGATGAAGTAGAGTCGGCAGCCTGGAAAGAACATTTAACAACGGAAACTGAAATTGAGCCAAAAGAGTTTGCAAAAAGAATGAACATTCTCTTTGCACGCTCTTGAGTGACAAGAATGTTGTAGAAAAGTAGATATGCCAGGTATGTAACAATGAATCCGATGGCGGCCATTCATGTCAAAATTGTAATCGACCTGTACATGTAATCTGTGGAGGTGGAATAGGAGATTAAGGCTATGGGTCCAAAGTGATATGTTTCTTGTGTTCTAAAGAAAAAATTGTAATACAAGAAAGGAATGAAGCATATATGAATCAAGTGAAATGTGCAGAGAAGATGAAATCTGCTTCTTTAACTAAATTTTGTGATGTTAAAAGTCAATAACATTGTTTTTATTGATATTCCAAAAGTTCATCGAGGATCATTAGACTCCAAAATATTTTAGGCATAGTATTGGAAATAAAAAGTGATCTTTATAAGGTTTGGTCTTCAGCTAGTATATTAAAGGATTGGTTACCCCGAAACTCAATTCTAAAAGCAGATACAACATTCACAGATTCAGTGCCACAAATTGAACTGTCACTGCGAGAGTTAGCTGGAAGAGTTTCTACTTTTGGAGGGCAAGGTTTAAAAAAATTTATTGTGAAAAATCAAAGATCCAGTGCAAAACCAAAAGATGTATTTGCAAAAAACTTAATGTTTTTTTGTATTTCAAGGTGCCACAAATCGCTGCCTCGTTTAAACAAATAACAAAGTTTTCCATTATTTATCAGAAGGAGTTAGTCGTCGTCTTAAATGTTTAGTCGAATCACGCATGTTTTTAGAAGTCTGTTTAATTTTTTAAATACTTATTTTTTATTACTTGTTTCTTTTGTACCTAATGAACGAATTCAGAATATTGTTTAGTTGAAACTTTATTGTCTAAATAAAATGCACCAGTTGATTTGTACTTTTGTTTTATTACTTTATTCATCAACAGTATTCTTCATTTTACTAGATTTAGTTTAGTTGAATGACATATCACTGACGTTATATTAGTATTTTGTCATATCACTAAACATATTTAGTAAGAAAACGTAATAAACAAGAATATTCGACATCTACCGTTATTTCGTGGAATAACCCTAGGGTTTTCGTGAAATCCCTGATATCTTCATTTCCCTGCGACATATATAAAGTATGTAAACACGAATCTATGGAGGTAGGGGAACCTAATTAACAACAATTAAGGCCAATCAAAGTAGATTAGTAACAATGTGTAGATGGGTTGTGGAGGTTGTTAATGGCAGATTCAAATTGCAATTTAAATTATTTAGAAATTAATATTTTAATGTAGCTAGTTCACATTTAATGGATGATTTTAAAATATGTGCTGCCATTTTGAATTCCTTCCATTCTTCCCTCGTAGACCGTCCTGACGCTGAGGCAATATTAAATTGAGCCCTGCAGTGGATTAAAGTGCCAAACACATTGGGCAATTTTATTATTGAAAATAATATTAATAAATTTATTTATTTAGTAATAAGTCTTACCAACTAAAATACATACCAGACATTTAACTAAATAACACTTATTATATAATATTTATGTATGCTTTTAAATTAAAGGTTGGCACAAATTTTTATACATAACATAACATTTATACATAACAGTATGCTCACATAAATGTGAGCATACTGTTATGCAAGAATTACATACAATAGGTGGCAATAAATACTAATAATAATAAACTACTAAAAATCTAATAAAAAATACTAATAAAAACACAGAAATATAATAATATACACAATTAACCTTTATGGCGCTGCTGTATTTATAATTTGTTAAAGGAACCAATCTTTGCTGAGAATATGTCGATATATAAGTTTATAGAAGATTGTCTTACATTTGCGGAGGATATATGAGAGAGGTGTATTACTGCCATAATTATTACGACTGCTTTTGATAGCGAACGGTTTGTAGTTAACTAACCTTGCAGGTGGTCTAGGTACAGTCAGCACCAAAAGTCGATGAACAGAATCAACTTAACAAAACACCTGTTCACAATAAAATGCCATAAGTTATAGTCGCAACTAGGAAACAAAATAGCCTGTACACCAGAAATTTACAAAAGTCGTTAAATACGAGTATTTCAAAAGTATCTGTGCACTAGTATTCCTAAAGTCGCTGTACACCATCAATCCAAATGTCGCTGAACATCAAAAGTCACTAAACAGCAGTAAAGACAAAATTAGGTTAACAAAGTATATTTTTAATGTTGCCGTGTGTTAATATACTTTTGTCGCTTATGTTGTTCAGCTACTTTTGGGACAGTTCTTGCTTAACCTTAATAATGTATGTTAACACGTTAGTATCTATTTCAATACTTATTTACAAAACAATTATATTTTATTATCAGTAATCATACTAATCTATAATATGAAAAATAACATAAACATAAC
This sequence comes from Catocala nupta, assembly GCA_963675205.1. Taxonomy (NCBI): domain Eukaryota; kingdom Metazoa; phylum Arthropoda; class Insecta; order Lepidoptera; family Erebidae; genus Catocala; species Catocala nupta. The sequence continues at coordinate 7,095,964 of OY776106.1, forward strand.
TCTAATGATCTACGACGCGATTATAGTGACGGTACTTGTAATTTACTTTGCGCGAATCTTACAAAACCTACCTTCCTTTAATTTTTAATTTATTATTTCTGTTCATATGACTTGTGATAATTTTAGTCTAGCGTATTATTGTCGTATTCTGAAGTAAATGAAACGTGTGCATAATTGTTTATTTATATTATTGAGATACATCAATCGATAAATATCACAATAATGCCGTATAATGTGCATATTACGGAGCATGAACGTCACAGAATTGTTCTCTTGAAAGAACAAGGATACAATGTATCAGAAATTGCTGCAGAATTAGGAGTTTCGGTAAGTAATAAAACGTATAATATTTTATCATATTTGCATTCATGTTTAACAATAATTGTAAGTAGGTATTAAGATTGCTGTAATTAATGAAAACAAATAAAGTGTGCATTATTTCTAAAACATTTTAACAATTAAACAGTTTTAATTTTAAATCAATAATAAATAACATTTATTTATTTGATATTTTTGTATATCTTTGGCTTAGGCGTTGGGATGACGATGGTCACATAAGGGAGTTGAAAAAAACAGGAAGACCTAGAAAAACATCTCGCCAACAATTATTAACGCTTTTAGAAATAACGGTTTCACTCGTACTGATGAAATAGCCATCAATAATAACTTGTCCCTTAATACAGTAAGGCGCCGACTGAACGAAGCAGGTATTCATCACCGAGTACCAGCCAAAAAACTCATGTTCACAGCAAGACACAAATTGCAAAGACTCGAATTTGCGCAAAGATTTTTGAATTAAGATTTTACAAATGTCATATTTTCGGATGAAAAAACATTTCATTCTACCGAAAATGGTCGTATGTCGCTCTGGCGCATAAATAATACCCCGATATGCAGAACGTAATATAATCGATAACCGTGCAAGTGGCAGAATATCTGTTGGGTTTTGGGGTTGGATGTGCTCTGGTGGCCCTGGAGAACTAATACGTACTAAAAATGTAATAAAAACGAGAAAGGAGGTCGATTAAATAGCGCGGGCTATATAGATATATTGTACGATGTTTTGTTGCCGACGACACAAGTCATGTTGCCAGAAGAGAGGCCAATAAACTTCGTTCACGATAACTGTCCAATTCATAAAGCACGTGTATGCCGAGTATGGTTTAATGAAAACACAGAGCAAATTTTGGAGATTCCATTTCCGCCGAAGAGCCCGGACCTCAACCCCATAGACAATTTGTGGGCTCTTATGGTGCAAGCATGGGATCCCGATACACCACGCACCCGACAAAATATAATAGCTCATGCAACAGAAACTTGGAAGAGATTTAGGGGCCAAAATATTTGTCAAAATATGGTAGGTAATATGCGCGAACGTCTCCAGGCAGTAATAGACGCGAATGGAGGCCATACCCGCTATTAATTATTATTTTTAAATTAAATTTTTGATATTGCGTTAAGATTTATATTATAATATCTAAAATATATTCATTTGAATTTTTGATTGTGCTAATAAATAAATGATTACGTTTTTAATTATACTTTTATTCAGTACCAACATCACTTTGTTCTATAATAACAATATCAACAGTTTCCATATTTAGTAGTAGTTAGTTTAGTCAGGTGAAATTAGCTGTTTAGTGACTTTGTTACAATGATGTTCAGCGACATTTGGATTGATGGTGTACAGCGACTTTAGGAATACTAGTGCACAGATACTTTTGAAATACTCGTGTTTAACGACTTTTCGATCAGAGATAAGAATGGAAGTTTACTGAATGAAGAAAAGAGCGTACTGAATCGATGGAAGGAATATTTTGAAAGTTTATTTGAAAGAGAGGAATGGCAAGGGCAAAGTTTAGAAATGAATGATAATGATAGGAATGATGAAAGCCCTATTAGTATAGATGAAATAATGAAAGCATTGAAAAGCATGAAATTAGGAAAGGCTGCTGGTTATGATAGGATTACAGTCGAAATGCTGACAGCTGGACAGGGTCTCATAGTAAATCAGTTGTGCCGCCTTTTTAACTTGTGCTGGAATACCGGCCGTGTACCTAGTGATTGGTGCAAGGCCGTCATAGTACCTTTATACAAGGGAAAAGGCTCACAGCAAGATTGCAAAAGCTATAGAGGCATTAGCTTGCTCAGCGTCGTCGGTAAATTGTATGCGAAAATGTTAATTGAAAGGATTGTGAAAGTAACCGACGAGAAAATATGGGATGCACAAACGGGATTTAGAAAGGGTATGGGATGTACAGATCAAGTCTTTTCCTTACGGAGCATAGCCGAGAAAGTTTTGGCCAAAGGTCAAAAGGTCTATTGCGCATTCGTGGATCTGGAAAAGGCTTATGATAAAGTGGTGAGGAATGAACTTTGGTCGGTTTTGTCCATGTATGGAGTGAATAGCAACCTCACACGAGCTCTGAAATCTCTTTATGAAGATTCCAGAGCTTGTGTTAGGATAAATGGGACGTACACAGAATGGTTTAATATCGAAAGAGGTGTTAGACAAGGATGTGTAGCGTCACCCTGGCTGTTTAACCTATACATGGACAATTGTTTGAAAGATTTAAAAGATTGTGAATGGGGATTAAGAATGAATGAGTTACTTGTCAAATGTCTACTTTATGCCGACGACCAATTAATACTTGCGTCATCGGCGGAAGAGTTACAGGCGATGGTAACTATTATGCATGGTGCTTTTGAGAGTAAAGGAATGAAAATGAATGTAAGCAAGACGAAAGTAATGGTATTTGAAAGGGAGGAGTGCATGACGATGTGCAATATTATGATTGATGGAGAACAAGTGGAGCAAGTGAAAGAGTTTGTATATTTGGGTACTTTGTTTACAAGGGATGGTACACATGAGGGAGATATTGAAAGAAGAACGATTGCTGGCAATAAAGTGAATGGCGCTCTACGCGCTTTTATGAACAGTCGAAATATATCCAAAAAGGCACGTTTGGCTGTTCATAGAGGACTATTAGTGCCTACACTTATGCATGGAAGTGAAAGTTGGGTATGGCAAAAGAAGCATGAGAGCAGAATAAATGCTGTAGAAATGAGAGCGCTGAGAAATATATGTGGTGTGACTCTGAAAGATAGAATAAGGAATAGTGTGATTAGAGAGAGATGCGGCATAAAAGTGGATATAGTGACGAGAATAGAAAAGGGTATGTTAAGTTGGTTTGGGCATGTAGAAAGAATGGACGAGAACAGACTGACTAAGAAAGTTTATAAGGCTAGTGTGAATGGAACAGTCGCAAGGGGAAGACCTAGGCGAACATTTCCTGATCAGATCGGAGACGTTCTGGATAAAGGCCAGGTTAAGAGCACCTTAAACCGGCGAGCGTGTATGAGGAATATTATGAAAGTGAATGAAGCCAGAGAAGTGTGTCAGGATCGTAGCAAATGGAAATCCGTAGTCTCTGCCTACCCCTCTGGGAAACAGGCGTGAATTTATGTATGTATGTATGTATGTAAATTTCTGGTGTACAGGCTATTTTGTTTCCTAGTTGCGACTATAACTTATGGCATTTTATTGTGAACAGGTGTTTTCTTAAGTTGATTCTGTTCATCGACTTTTGGTGCTGACTGTAAATTCAAATAAATTTGGGCTAGGAGTGGCGGACAGTCTACGGCCTGATTTATTAGTTTGTATAAAAATAACAAACCCAGATAATCTTTGCGCCAGTACAACGTTTTCATTTTAAAATGTTGAAGCCTATCGTCATAATCTCTAATCGAGCGCCAAAAACTCAACATTATTGAGTCTTCTCATGAATTTCTTCTGTATGTTCTCAATTCGCTGGATATTATTTTGGTACATAGGATACCACACAATGGAACAATATTCGATGTTACTTCTTACCAAAGCGAAATATAAAGATTTTAAAGCTCTAATAGATTTGAAATTTCGTGTATTGCGATTTAAAAATGCAAGCATTTTAGAACTCTTATTGATGACGTAGTCAATGTGTTTCGAGAAACGCATTTCATCATCAATAAATATGCTTAAATCCTTAACTTCATTTACGCTACTTAAGGGTTCACCTTTCATAGTGTAAGTGATACTGCTTTTCTTTCGTTTTCTGGAAAACCTAATATGATGACACTTGGTAACGTTTAACTCCATCGCATTTAGGTCACACCAACGGCAGAGCCTGTCAATGTCATTTTGTAGTAGGATCCGATCAGATTGAGTATTTGTTATTTTATAAATTTTTAGGTCATCAGCGTACATTTCAAACTGAGAGTGGTGAAAGCAATATTTAATGTCATCTATAAATATAGTGAATAATATCGGGCCAAGATGTGATCCCTGAGGTACGCCAGATGTGGGAGTAAATGTATAGGAAGAGTAACTATTTACAACAACTTTAGCCGTGCGATCCGTTAAGTACGATTTAATCCAATTCCAGAAGGAACCGTGAATGTTGTGTATAGTCTTAAGCTTATGGAGCAATATGCAATGATCAACCTCGTCGAAAGCTTTGCTAAAATCACTATATATTGCATCGACTTCATTACCTTTACTGACATTAGTTAGAGCATTTTCAACAAAATTTACCAAATTGGACAGAGTAGATTTATTTTTCATAAAGCCATGTTGAGTTTCGGAGATAGTATTCTTAATCTGCCAATATTAACGACTCAAAAACCTTGGCTACAATAGAAAGTTTGCTTATAGGTCTATAATTACATACATCGGCCTTGTCACCAGATTTGGGTATAGGTACAACTAAAGCTTTTTACATTCTACCGGAAATACTCCTTCAGACAATGATCTATAGGCCCAGATAGTTGATCTGCACAATTTTTAAAGAATAGAGGCGGTATTCCATTACTTCCTGGTCTTTTGGACACATCAAGCTGCTGCAACTTCTTAGTAATATCATTGTAGGGAATATGTATTGTATGCAAATTACTATTACAAGTTATATTACTACCATTATCATAATATTGCGTATTATAGGATTTGGGGTTAAATACTGATGCGAAGTTCTTTGCAAATAGATTCGCAATACTTTGTCCATCTGTTGCAATTAGATTATTGAGCATCATTCGTCTGGGTATTGTAGATTTATCGTCCCGTTTTTTTTTATATATTGCCAGAAAAATTTGGGGTCCTTAATGAGATAATTCTGAACGCTTTCTATGTATTTATGATACAAACATTTAATTATTTTCTTGAATCTTTCTTTGAGTAAATTATATTCATATTCATCTCGTATTATATGTTAAAACTGCTCCTAATAGATTATCGCGCTTTTGTTTACTAATCAGTCTGCAGATCACAGCCTTCGGTTGTTTGGTTGCCGGATTTAATTTCTGTACTAGTCATGTGATGATTTCAGTTTCGGATATAGGGTAAGAAACGACATTGCTCATTTGTACTATCACCTTGGTAAGATTCTCATTTTTATGTTCTGGCAGACAATTTATTTCCAAATTATTTTGCTGGGCTTCTTGTTCCACCTGGCTCAAACGAGATTCGATATATTTATCTTTCTTATGGAGTGAAATATTTTCGGTGCGTAGTATATTTGCTTCGTCAGCATATGTTTTTAGCATTACTGCAATTTCGTCGTGTTGAGAACTCAGAAATTTTAGACTATCTTCGAAATTCCTGAGTTCCTGTCTAATCTGTGTGAATTCCTGACTAATAGCAGTGCGTACTTCGGAACGAATCATATCAGCAATATCCGAGCGTAGTACATATGTATTTAGAAAGATCCAAAGACTGAGAGGTTTTACGTCTGGTTGTAACGTTATCATAATCCATGTCAATTTCAATTGAACGGAACGGTTGAACAGGAGTGTTAGTCCTATCTTCTCTGCACTGTGCCTTAAGAATAGTTACAGCACAATCGGGACAATGTTCACACACAGATAATGGTACTGTTTGCCGCACGATGGGTAACAACAAACTATTCTTTCATTAAGCTTCAAAGAAGCCTTGCATCCATTACAATTGTAATTACTCATGATAAAATTTTGCACGAATTATAATAAAAATGTATTAACTAAATGATAATGTCTTTAAATATATCTCGAATGTTACGAGATTTCTTCAGGATTTAAACCAGCAACTAATCCAGTGAGGTTTCGCCCTAATTCTGGCGATGGAGCTTGTGGTTAAGACAAGGATAGAGGAGTACTGGGTTTCGACCCCTGACATATTTTATACTCCTGGTTTTAGCGCACACATGTCCATCGACCGTTTTCGTCTTCTAAATAAATGCTTGCATTTTAATGATAACAATGACACATGTGCACTGGAACTGGATTACGCCGAGGCCAGGCTGTTCAAAATACAGCCAATTCTGTCACACCTAAACCTGAAATTTCAGCTAATGTACATTCCAGCGCAGAACATTGCAGTGGATGAAAGTCTGCTAATGTGGAAAGGCTGGCTGGAATTTTGCCAGCTGATCCCTAATAAAGCCGCCAACCGTGGCATAAAAACTTACGAGTTATGGCGATTGTCGAAGTGCATGCTCAGAAAAAAAACACCACGGCAGGTTGTTGATCCACTAGAGTTATCGATACCGGCAATTGTGATGCAGCTGGTTTAAGGCTTGGAACACAAGGAGTACACTTTATGGATGGATAATTATTACCATTCCCTATGTCTGGCTCGATGGTTAAAATCCTTAGGATTTGACTGCGTGGGCACCCTGCGAACCGATCGCAGGTTTGTTCCGCAGGCTATCAATAGCCTCACTAAGCGGAACATGTGCACGGGGCAGATCGCTGGTCTTTCCTCGGGGGACGTCGATGTCATGGTATGGCGAGATTCTAATAGGGTGGCTATGATCTCGATATACCATGGCAATGGTCAAAATGATTATAATATCATGATGGGTGGGGTGGATAAAAAAGATCAGCTCCTGGCCATGTATTCAGTTGAACGTAAACGTACAATGGAGAGGAACAAAAAAATTTTTAGGAGGCTACTTAACATATCTGTTTTAAATTATTTTATCATACATCGCCACTCTTCTTCTCTTAGTCATCGAAATTTCCGTCTCAAACTAATAAAATCTATTCTTTCAAAATACTCCACCCCTACGCCGATTCCGCCTGCAACCACACAGGACACACGTGCAGACGTCACTCACCGGCTAGCTGAGTTCCCGATGGGGAACGTAAGCGGCGGCCGTGCACGGTCTGCAGAACCACATGCATGGATCCCTGTTTTCTGAAAATTCATTCCTGAGGAAACGCAACTTACAACAGAACAAGCTAGCTAATAAGTCGCGACTTGTTACTCTTTGCCGTTGGCTTGTAGAAGTAGTAAATGGCCGATTTAAAAGAGATTTCCGGCTGCTGAGACACGTCAACGTTAATATAACACTGAACAATATGATGGATTATTTTGGAATTGCTGCCGCATTAACAGCTTCGCTGCCGAGCACGCACCGGTGCGGGGAAGGGAGTGTGGCGCGGGGTGCCGGCCACGCACCGGTGCGGGCTAGGGTCTTGGAAATTTCCTACACTCAGTGCGCTGTCGGCATCGGGCGAGAGATTTTGTTTTTATAGTGGCACTGTGCTTGAAATTCCGAACTTTCGTAACGTGTTTTTGGTTTTTTGATAAGTTGGACGGTTGTGTTTGTGTGGACTAAATAAAAAACAATAAAAATGGATCCCGGTGAAGGAACTTCTGGTTCTAATAGAAAGCGAAAACAATTGTTTATGATTTTAGACGACAGTGATATAGAGGAGGAATTGTTCGGTGATCATTCGGAGGACGACTACCAGCCTAGTGAGGACGAGTCAGCGTCTGAAAGTGAAGATGAGGTGCAACTTTACAATATAGAATTACGCCTTCCGGGACCTCGAACATCCTCGCCCATAGCTCAAGATCAAGACCTACAGGGTAATTCGCCTTTTGTCACTTCACTACTAGACAATCAAAGTCAAGTTCAGGCATTTCAGGCCTCTACTTCAGGCTCAATTTCGGTATGGACAACTACGGGAGAACTAAATCTAGTGAATTTTATGGCGAAGTAATGGGAGTCGAGCCTATTGATTATTTAAATTTTTTTTTCAATGACGATTTGTTCACGCTGATTTGTAGTGAAACAAATGCCCAGGCTCAAAGATTTTAGATGCTCATAAACGGCCACGAAACGAGGAGGAACCAAACAGAGGTGGAGATTATTCGAGAATCACCTCTTGGAAAGATGTAACTGTCTCCGAGATGAGAAATTTTCTCGGCCTCTTATTCCACATGGGGACTATACCTCTGAGTCGTCTAAATGATTATTGGAAAACAGATAGACTGTTTTCTATACCGATTTTTGCTCAGCAAATGAGCAGAAACAGATTTCTTCTCATAATGAGGTGTCTACATTTTACGTCGGAGATGGAAAGTGAGGACCCGTTATTCAAGATAAGAAGTCTCATTGATTATTTCAACAATAAAATGGTTGAATGCTATTATCCGGCAGCGCAATTATCTCTAGATGAAAGTATGGTGCTGTGGAGAGGGCGACTGAGCTTTCGTCAATTTATAAAAAACAAACGCCACAAATACGGCATCAAACTTTACATGCTGACAGAACCAGATGGCTTGATTGTAAAATTTCGAGTGTATGCAGGTGGGAAAGACTCAGAAGTAGCAGGGAAGGGCCATGCTGAAAAAGTAGTCATGGAACTACTTCGTGAAAAACTAAATAGTGGTCATAAGTTATACATGGACAATTTTTATAATAGTTTCGGTTTAGCAAAGAAGTTACTTGATAATAACACGTATTGCACGGGCACTCTACGCAAAGATCTGAAAGAAAATCCTCGTGAACTTATGAATAAAAAATTGAAAAGAGGAGAAAATTATTCAATGTTTAGAGAAGGAGTTCACGTTGGCGCGTGGAAAGACAAACGTATTGTGCCCTACATTACTACACAATATGAAAACAGAATGGTTCCAGTTGCAAATAAACGTGGCCAAGTCACACAAAAGCCAGAGGCTATTTCAAAATACAATGATTATATGTCAGGAGTGGACAGACAAGACCAACTTTTGGCATATTATCCTTGCGAACGAAAACCTTTACGGTGGTATCTAAAGGTAGCCATCCACACTTTTCAATTACTTCTCTTGAACTCTATGCAGATGTTCAACAAATATTCAGGGCAACGTAAATGTCTCTATACGATTGAGTGTAATAAATGCTCTTCTCCCTGAAAATTTACCACCTGATAGAAGTCGGCGTTCACTCCGTCATCAAATAAAAAAAAGCCACTGAAACTACTGCCAATGGGCGACTCAAACGTAAAACATGCCGCCAGTGCACTAAAAATAAAAAACGTACTGACTCTCCGTGGTTTTGTGACACATGTCCTGACAAACCTGGACTTTGTGTGTCATGTTTTGACAATTATCACTTAGAACTTGGTGTATAACTAAAAAGTGTACTGCAGGCCTAGACAAGTGGCCAACACTTCATATCGATTCCATTTCTATAAACGCTAACGCCTTAGCGATAACGTAAATAATTTGGTAGCCAAGTAAGTGTACAAAGAGTTGTCGAACGCTCAGTCTATTCGTTTGTTCGACAAAAATCAGACGTTTCGGTCGTGAATGTCATTTTGAAATATTGAAGAGCGCCAAAATTTTGAAAATCTTATTTTCTATTCTAAAGAAAGAGAAGCTTTAAAGTGTTTGGTAAGTAAGTACTATAATTTGATTAACTCTTATAATAATTTATTTTGCGTAAATGTGTAAGCGTACCTAATTCAAACTATGGATCCTTACAATTCATCGTATCTTGCAATATTTTTCAAAAAGGTATTTTTGGTTTTAGTAATGGAACCGAGGTCAAGAGCTAGTCCAGAACAATTTTGTGTTATGATAGATTTCATGGAAAGGTATTATTACATTTGTATTACTTAAATCATCTATAAAAATCAATAAATCCTTTCAGTATTGCTACAAACACTGGGATTGTAGACTATAATATAAACAATTACATAGCCAAGTCACAACACTTAAAACTTTGTTTACGTTTTAGGCATGGAGACCTCTCAAGACCCCAGCCAGGTCCTCAAGGACGGATTAAAGGTGACCACTTATGGCAGGAGTTGACAAATATGTTAAATTCACTTGGTGGTGGTGTAAAAAAACCCTCAGAAAAATAGAAGAAAGTAAATATTTTAGTATTTACTATTTAAAATGTAAAGTATGTAAGGCATTGGTTGTATATAATTGTTTTTATTAGGTTTGGGCAGACTGGAAAACAAAAACAAAGAAAAAATATTTAAGCCTAAGGCTACAAGCCAGCGGCACTGGTGGTGGTCCAAGCAGCCGAACAACCTTAACTGCCTTGGAGGAGAGGGTGGTGGCGGTTATTGGAGTGTCTGCGGTGGCTGGCCAAGCTGGCATTCGGGAACACGGTTTTAATGTTAGTTTTGTAATAACTTTCATATACCATATTCATTCCATTCCATATAATGTACGATTGCCACCGACCGGGCTGCGTACGAGCGCATTTCACAGTGTGTTAAAGGAAATTCAGACTTCTATACAAAAGCTAAATTTCATGTTTGCATGATTAAATTACTATTTGATTAGAGCATGATCATGTATCGGTCGGCTACTGGCGCATGCTCGCGCATCCGCTGCGCTGCGCTCCGGCGCGCCCCGGTCGGTGAAAATCGTACATAACTTGATGCTTTTATAATGTATACTCGCTGGAATCGCTATAACATAGCACTACCATTTTTATTTAAAATTTAAACTTTACGGGTTTCAAATACACCTCTGCTTATCTCTTTAACGGGAACAAGACAATATGATGCTGTATTAGTACCTAATTAATTGTGTATGTTAACAAAAGTTATAAAAAGTTTATCTCTTTTGTCATGTTTAAGTTAATTAAGTTGCCTTTATTATTACAATTTATTGTAAAATAAAATTAATATGTAAATACATAAACATCTCCTGTTTCCAGAGAACACCAAATGAACCAAATTATGAGGCTAGAGGTGGTATTTCACAAGATATTTTATTTCATGCTGTGCCAGAGGAAGACAGTGAAAATAGTAAGTTAAATTATTTTAGTAAAAATTATTAATACATATTTAAATTAATATCATGCAAAGTATGTACTAATGATTGAAGTAATTAAAAAAACAAATACCTATAGAGTTACCTAACTAGTAAATGTTATGTGTGGTACAGTCACAATCACAGAAGTGTATACATTTTCACTTCGTACAATGCATGTACATAATTATCTGAATAATAAAGAAGTATTATTTTTTATCTAAGTATATGTAGAAGGAATGGTTATTCTATCTATGTTATATACCCAATTTTCATAGTAATATACAAAAGAGATTTCATCAAAAGATTGTTGTCATTGACTTGGAAATTTAAATTTTATTTAACAGTACACCTAATAATACATTGTAATGGCAATTTACTTAATAAAACAATTATTATTTTCAGATACAGTAGCTACACCACCAGTGCCTACCATAAGTTTCGTGCCAACAGTAGCCCAGCCACAGCATATTATACCACATGTGGTTCTGGCTACATCACCGATAGCTACACCAGCATCGCCTCCTTCACCACCCTCACGACCACTACCACCACCACCACCACCGCCACCGCCTCCACCACCACATACTCCACCGCGTTATAATCGTCGACAGACGTCAGCCTCTCCACGGTCGACAGCTACAACACCACGTCGCGAGTTATTAAGGGCGCGAAGGCATAGGGGACTGACTCCTTTTGAAAGGGCGTCAGATCAATTTGCGGCCGTCGAGCAACGCCGCCTTCAGTACGAAGAGGCACGTGACAAGCGCCTTCATGAACGGGAGATGGAGAGACTAAGACTAGAGGCTGAGAGGATAGAGGTATCTCGGCAACACAATATACTTCTACATCAGTTAAGCCTTCTTGGTCAACGACTCATTGACGTAATAAGTCAGCAACAAGTTGGCAGTTTACCATCAACTGATCCCATATAAACCAGGAGCTTTATAATTAGAAAATTAATAATTATTAAACTAGAATTAGATAATTAATATTAAAAAGGTAAAAATAACACATACATTTCAAAAACGTGTTTTATATTTTTTTATATAAGAAAGGCACAATCAAACCCTCAATAGAGTCAAGTGCAGTATTATGTTTAAAACTGGTGTATTGTTTCTATTTTTATGAATGATATTTTGACATTTTTTGTTCCTGTGCTATCCCTATAAATTCAAATATATGTGTAAGATTCATTTCAATAAGAAGAAAAATATGGTATTATAAATACTTATATACTAATTTGTTCAGTTCCAACGATCATGACTTGATTATATATATTTAGAATAATTTTTAGACAATAATACCATAAAACATATATTAGATTAGATCAGTTTGGCACTGACACAGTTTTAATTCAACAGACATAAGTTAAGACTATATTTTTTTAATCCATAAATCAAAGGTAAGTAATATTGATTTATATGAATAGAGTGCAAATACTTAAAATATAATTACAAATAATTAAACTACACCTTACAATCTATTTATTAGGCAATTAAGGGTTGCTCTGCCATGCATGAGGTCTTCTTGACTGCTGGCAGCAGTGGAGCTAGCCGGTACTCTGTCATCACCATCGTCATGTTGTTCAGCTACATCAACTGGTGGCGGTAGACGGGCTTGCAATGCAATATTGTGCAATACACAACATGCTGATATTATTTTGCTGGCAACATGAGGATGATAATGAAGGGTTCGGTGCTTGAGCAAACATCTCCAACGTGCTTTAAGTAAACCAAAACAACGTTCAATGCAGTTTCTGGCTTGGATGTGACGTGAAGTATATATCTCTTCCCGGGAACCAGGTGCTGCATTTAATACTGGAGTCATTAGCCAAGCCCTCTGAGGGTATCCAGAATCACCTAAAACATAATACTTTATTTAGTGAAGATACTTGCATAATATGTGTACCTATATGTATCAATTTTGCCACTTACCTAATAACCATGTTTGTTCACCATGTTGATGAATTCCACGCATGAAGGGTTCCACTTGGCTGGATGCCCATATAAATGCACCATACTTAGAATTGACATTCAAAATTTTCAAGTTATGATCACAAATCTAATAAACCACAAAATATACATTACTTTTTATCAAATTAGGGCTCATTCAGACAAAATATTCATTTCCTGAAGTAGGTACTAATACTTTAACAATAAACCTAAGGTAGTTTCTATTCTTCTACTACTAGATCTTACCATCTATACATTTAAAGAGTGGCATCCCTTCCTATTAAAAAACAGATGCTCATCTTTCTCCGGTTTAACTATGGCTATGTGTGTGCAGTCAAGACACCCAATAACACCTGGCAAATTAAATCTTCTTTGGAACCTAAAACAAGTTTATACAGTATTAAGAGAGTAACAAGTATGAATGGTGAGTTATATTTACCATTGTAACTTACTCTTGTCTTATTCTCGACCTTTCATGCAGTGTTTGGGGAAATTCAATATTTTCAGCATATAGTTGCTGTTCAGTGCCTCTACGACTTGCCTAATACAACGACTTGTTGTTCGTTGTGGCAAATGTTGCGTGACACCCACGATCCTTTGATACGACCCTGTAGCCAAGAAGCTCAGAGTGCACAGGACCTACAAAAGAACAATAATGGTATATTTTAGTCATATAATTGTATCTTTCCTATTCATAAGATTGCATGTAAGTATTTATAAAAAAGTAATATAATTCATCATTAATTTACCTTTATATCCAAGGGAATCTCTTTAGTTCCTCGCAGTAGAGTATGGGCACGTAAATCACGACAAAGCTTTCTGAATGTTACTTTGTTAAGACGAAATCTTTCCCGAAATAAAATATTCGGCATTTCTCGGATTTGCTCCATACATTGACGAGATATATTCCTTTCGTGGCGCCTGAGCCACACTTCTTCGTTATGCGCAGCCCACAATAAACGAAGTTTATGCATTTTAAGAAATATTATCCACTATTCACACGAATACAATCACAACACTTCTACAAAATATCAGCAGCTGATCAAACATTCGCCATTTTGTAGCGTTTTCTACAGGGTCCTAGCGATCGCTAGAGTAGCGTACGCTAGCAGACGAATTCGCTTGTCAAAAGTGCCACTTGGCTACCATTTCTATGGGTAATATTGTACTACTCTAGCGTTTCATTATAACGAATAGATTATTTGAACAATTGGCTACCAATTTCAAATTCTATATGTTGAATCAAATTACATGTCGAAAGCGAACGTCAATCTCATACATTGATTATTCTATTCTATTCTATTCTACTAAAGTCAAAGCCACTTGTCTAGGCCTGCTGGGTATAACTGTAACGTGAACTGTGTGTAACTAACGTGAACTGAAATAAACTGTATTCCTTTTTGAAAATGTTTATTTTATAGTTTGCAAGTTTTTATTATATTCGATTTATATCAATACCAAAGTGTAATGCCATGTCTAGGTAATGTTCAATTAGAAAGAATTTAGTTTTGTTTCCTTTCGAAAGTGTTTTAGTTTTATATTTCCTTTTCCAAAATGTTTCTTTTTGTAGTTTATTTTCTAATAGTAGTGCTAGTTTTTATTATATTTGATTTATATAACAAATAACTGTGTTTTATTCCTAATAAACTATAAACCATGACAAAAACTGACAACGCACCCGTGCGTTGTGCGGCACTGGGAATGTTCATTCCATTCCCAGTGCCATGCACGCACCGGTGCGGTGCGGTGCAGTTTTTCACCTCGTTCAAAATACAGTAAAATACCTAAATATATTAAATAAATATAATAATAATCCTAACCAATCACTTTTAAAGTCAATTAAAAAAAACACTTTTGGCCCCGGGGGCAAGTTTCTACTTTCCATGGTGACAGTGAAGCTCTTAGTAACACGTTTTGATAGTGGATAACGATCATGCTACTGATATCCTTCAAATAATAGATGAGAGAATAAACAAGGCCATACACTGGGATATCTTGTGACTAAACACAATTTAAACCGAAGGCAAGCACAGTTCCAACCCATGGCTGCGGATATGGCAGATTTTAATGATTTTCCAACATTGACGGAAGAAGATTTAATATTATTTAGTCTTGATGTATATCAGCTCAAACAAGCAAAAAGCTATAACGGAGAGCACCTTCAATCCGACGGAACTTTTATCATTGAGCTCGGTGGTGGGATTAGTCTCTGGAAATAGTCAGGGAACTTGAAGGGGAAGACTTGTGTGTTATAAGAGGACGAATACAATCCCGCCACATCCAAGCCAAAAATACTATGTGTACATTGCCCAAGATCGGGTAGCAAATGGTCGTCGAGCATTAGCTCATTATTATTGTACATGCAATATCGGCAAGAGGACCATTGGATGCTGCTCTCATACCATGACCATAGTCTGGTACATGGGTTATGCTAGACATGACCTACACCTCACCCCACCTGCAATAGGATTAGATGATGTATATGTTAGATTAGGACAAATATAAATGAATTAATACAATCGAATGTTGTTTCATTTTGCTCTTTTTTACCTAAATGAAAAGTACTGAATCTAAATAGCCGCGTACTGACTGACTGCGCAGCCTCGCGAGGTCTGCCGCACGAAGCAAATGCTCGGCTAATTAGAACGTGCCTCGCCCGAGGCAAACGCATGCGCCGCCTCGCCCGAGCATGCGGTGGACCAAGCCGAGCATTGTCGGTTTTTTGTCCTGCTCAAAGGTGCCTCAGTACGTTTGCCGCGCTCACTCAAGACAGTTGTGTTTCGCCTCGCTTGTTCGTCGCAAGTTACCGTCATGGATAAAGAACAATGTCTTAAATTAATACAACTATACGGTGAATATAGACGACTTTGGGATGCGCAATATCCTGATTATACTAAGAGAAGATGCATGGAGAAATATAAGTCACGAAATGAACATTCCAATAGCTGACTTAAAGAAAATTTAAATTTTTTTGATTTCATCCAAAAACCTTTAGCTTTTCTTTTTCTTTTCTTTACAAGCCGCAGAATTATTAGAAAGGCAGTGGTAGCGACAGCTTGCCGAACGTGCGGCCTCATGGCGATCTTGAGCAAAACTGGCTCGGCATCGCCGCGCGCGGCTGCCTCGATCCAAAAATTGTACACATCGAGGCTGCCTCGCAAGGCGACCGTCCCGCGGCAATCCTCTGAGGCAGTCGCGCGGGGCCGTTCGGCCAGTCAGTACGCAGCTAATGAGGCACTGTTGGTATTGTTGCTTATTTTTTTCATATTTAATATATTATTTGACCAAATGTATTAACCTCCTCAGTTCTGACGCCCCGTATAGGGGACAATTTTACTAGTGGCGTCTCTAGTGCCTGATTGAAAAACTATCTTAATAATTACGTCAATCGCTCGAAAATAGATGCCGCTTTATTAAAAACATAAGTTTGTGACTACTTTCGGTTTGAAAGTTTTTGTTTTGACAGTTCATGTTCGCGCGAACTGTGACTATTGAAAATATGGCTGGCCGTGGTAAGTTTTTATTAGGTTTTGCTTAAAATAACGTACATATATTACGCTTTATATCAATATGTAATGAAGTTTTTAGTATATTTGGAATATAGTGAACCCTTTTTATTTGTTTTTCTACTCATAGTTTTCCCATATGGAATCCAGAAAAGTTTGTGTCCCCTATAAGGGACTTTGGTTTCTAAGCTTTATAATAATAATACTTAATTCTTTATTTTTCTGTTGTTCTAATCTGAATTATTTTATTTTACAGGTTTATGTAATCGAGACATGAAGATGACAATGAATCAATCGTTGAGGGCTTTTCAGACGATGATGCGGTACCTGTAAGTACTCCTCCTCACGTAGCACAACAACAAGAAGATGTAGAATCGAGTAGTGAGAATATTCAAGTGACAATGAAATTCCTTTGTCAACATTTGCTTCCACTCAGCTGCCTTTCCAAGCTACAAATCGTCGGGTGTATTCGAAGCACCAAGACAATTTTACGCCACCTCCTGCAGAAATTTTTAGTCAAGTTCTACCCGCTACTGGAGTAAGAGTACCAGAAACGCCATGAATATTTTACTAAGAATATTCCTGAAGAAATGTTCGACATATCCAGCATTTTTTCAAATCAAAATGTAGGATAGGAATACAAATAAATAAGGACAGGCAAGAACCTAAATACCACTAAGGACGAAATTAAAATCTTTTTTGGTATCTGTATTGCCATGAGCTATTTAGGTTTGCCGAGAATTAGAATGTACTGGATGGCTAAAACTAGGATACCGATGATAGCTGACCGAATGACCAGGGATCGATTTTTTAGTATTCGAACGAACTTGAAACTGGTGAATGATCTTGATGTTGATACGATTGCCAAGCAAAACAAGTTTTGGAAACTACAGCCCCTGATTGAAAGTGTAAGAAAAGCTTGTCTAGAAAATCCCCCACCTCAAGATGTCAGCATCGACGAACAAATGGTACCATTTTGGGGTCAAGTATCGATGCGACAGTTTATCAGGAGGAAACCAAACGCTTGTGGTCTTAAAAACTTTGTTTGCACTACTCCAGACGGTATACCTTTAGATTGTTTCCTGTACGAAGGTAAAGACGATACAAGACTACCAGACAATGAAGCTGAGGGATAAAAGATAATTTGCCTGAAGGAGTGACGATATACATGGACCGATATTTTACATCAGTCGATTTAATGGACAAATTGCGAACGGAGAAAAAAAAGGAATGCAACAGGGACTCTCAAAAAGTCAAAAATACCTAAAACATGCAATTTTAAGACTGACAAGCAATTGAGAGATCAGGGACGTGGTTCGTCATACCAATTAGTAAGATATGATGGTCAAGTGGCTTGCCTGAAGTGGTTCGACAATAAACCTGTGATTTTAGCGTCATCTGCAGATTCTAAAAAACAAGTGCAGGCGTTGGTGTAAGAAAACAAAGCAGTATATGAAGATTGATAGGCCTTTTGCTATACAGCAGTATAACGAAAAGTTGGGAGGCGTAGATATGCTGGATAGGGTCATAAGTTTTTATAGGATAAGCGCACGCTCTAAAAAGTGGACTGTTCGCTTAATTTTCCACCTTTTTGATTTTGCGGCGGCTGCAGGATGGTTGGTGTACAGAAAGGATGCTCAACTTCTGGAAACCCTAAACAAGGACATCCTAGATTACCTTGATTTCAAAGTAGAAATAGCCAACTCATTGCTTTATTTCACTCCTGCTAGAGAGACAATACACATGTATGAAGAAGTAGGGGAGCAAGACGCCTCTTCAATGGAATCCTCCAGCCGCAAAAGAAAATATGTGACGCAACCTCCATTACAGCTAAGGACAGCCATGGCCGGGCATTTGCCAAAGATTGATGAAGAGTCTAGTGACCATAGGTGCCGCATGCCAGGTTGTAAAAGTAAAGAAGCAAGGTGTTCAACTTGCAATCGCTCTCGGGCACTGGAAGGTACAGCGGCTCCACCTAATATAACCTTAATGGTTGGTGTGGGAGAACGCTATATCATAAACGTAAGTATTATTTTGTATATCATTGTAGAACATTTAATTACTAATATATAATGTAAATATAGTGTATGAACTCGTGGGGAAGTAATTTTTACTGTAAATGTGTACCGCTATATAGTTAATTTCACAATCCCTCTTCGTAAAATACCACATTACTATATCGTTGTTAAAAAATATTTCATCAATTCTTATTTTTATTCGCCATGTTTTGAAATTACTCTTCATTAAGCACTTTGTAGAACCATTGTAGATAA
Organism: Catocala nupta; assembly: GCA_963675205.1. NCBI lineage: Eukaryota > Metazoa > Arthropoda > Insecta > Lepidoptera > Erebidae > Catocala > Catocala nupta. The sequence goes on from OY776106.1 coordinate 7,114,754, forward strand.
ATTAGTACTTATAGCAGTTACGGTCCAGATAACTCGCATCCATTATAAAACAAATTAGGGTTCCCTTGAAATCTGCCTGCTAATGTTTGCATTTACTTTTTTTAGGGTTAAATAACAAGATGGTTGTATTTCTTGATGTCGACTGTTTTTTGACCAAATATTCATTGATTTTATTGACAAATATGAGATGGCCTTGGACCAATACACATTTTGTGTTATCTGAAAACTGCAATGTGTGTGGATTTCCAGTAACTTTAAACAATATTTATAGACCTACTCATTTCATTTGTAGTCAAGAAAACATAATAGGTTTACTGCATCAAATCTTTTTTTGGTGCCCGACTTGCTGCCAGTACAGCATATATGACCATTACATCGAAGATGAATGCATAATATGTTACTAATTTTTCTATCCACATAATCTTTGAACATACATAATAAGTGTAATTTACTTTTTGACTAATTTTATCCAGTAAATAATATTATAATAAGGACATACTAATGATAATCGGTTAAAAAGAAAGATGATTTTTATATTTAGCAAATTAGATTTCAAATAAAAATTAGGCATAGGAGCAAACAAATTAACAAGGAATGGCTTCCCGCGCCACCTGTTCGAAAAATATTATGAAGGTACGATTACGCTTTTTGCTATAAAACTATCAATAATTCAGTACAGTACGGGTGTTAGAGGTGCGGGGGGAGGCTTGCATGTCCAAACCAGTAGCAGTGGCGCCTGAGTTGTCAGGCAGAGCGCGTGTGGTTATTGTGTGAAGGGCGTGTTACGGAATACATACGAAACGAGACACATTGGTTTGTGAAATAAACAGTTTTAAGAACATCCGGGTATGTTATCTCTGTACTTCTCTGGAATCTCTAAACTAGTCCTGTCCTGTGCTAGTCCTGTTGCATCTCGCTTCCTCCTGAACCTTGTACATCGTACACCAAACAGCACGTAGGTAAGTGGAAACAAAATAGTATAACCTGGTCTCGCGTTGTATTGAAACTCTCTGGTAAGCGAGGCCAGCACAAGGTCAGAGTGTTTCCACCGACTTGCGGGTGCAATTACTTCTTAATATTATAAATACAAATTATTGTACAGTCAAACCCACGTCAAGCTAAACACTTTTGAGGCAATGTCGACTTTATTCCGAGAGTGGTAAGGCTACCACAGTATAGCTTGAGGTGGGCTTGAATGTACTAAGCTAGTTATTTGTGTTGGTATTTGTTATTTTTATGAAAAAATGTTGTTTAAAGGCTTTAAGAGTAAAAAATGCCTTTTAAAATTGTTCAGACCATTGAAAAGGGCAACATTGTATTGACATGTGTGCCACATCAATTGGAGAGTAATGGAGTTTTGTATTGACCCAGAAAACAAAAACAGTCACATACGAGTAAGTTACAAAAAGATGAAAGTAGTCAACCCGATCATACTTGGACACAAATAAACTGTGCGGTAAAAAGGCGGCATATAAAAACGTATCAAGATGCAATAAATGAAATTGATATAATGAGCAATAATTCAGAAACAGAACCTGACATAGAACACGATTCAGCAACAAAGCGACGCAAGTGCTTTGATGTTCCACAGCTGTCATATAATATCATGGCAGAAGAAATTCTACAGGTTTGTAACTATAGGTGCTTTTGAAACAACAATCAATACGGCTTCAGAAATGATAGATCCACTAATGACGCAGTTTTTGAACTTACACATCATACTGTTCAGGCTTTGGATAGAGGTAAGAAGAGCGTTGCAATCTTTTTAGATCTGGCCAAGGCATTTGACACGGTCTCCATCCCCAAACTTATCGCTAAATTAGAACATATCGACAACAGTTAAAACTATTTGAAAGCTATCTGACAAACCGGACTCAACGCGTCAAAATCGGTGAATATGTCAGTAAAGATCTGCGTATTGAATTCGGTGTACCGCAGGGAAGTATTCTTGGACCCACGCTTTTCCTAGTTTATATATATTAAATGTGCAAGTTGGACATAACAAATGGTAAACTGTTGGCATTTGCTGACGATACGGCACTTATTTTTACAGGGAAAACGTGGGATCAGGTTTTCGATGCGGCACAAACCGGCATAAACATAGTAACAAAATGGCTAGCAGACAACACATTATCGTTTAATGTTGCCAAAACTAAATACATAAAATTCTATTTAAAAAAATCTAACGACTTAAATATAAATAGATCTATCACCGCTCATAACCATGGAACTGACTGTACCCTGACATGCAGGTGCTCCATATTAAATAATGCTGCTACCCCTAAATATTTTATTTATAAATTAAATTTCCTGCCACATATTGAAACACTAACGGGTAGGATTCGCAAACTCATTTTTGTTTTCAAAAATCTAAGATATGTTGCCGAACCAGCAATGCTTAAAATGGTGTATTTTGCCTTGTGCCAATTCTTGTTAGGGTTTTGTATTTTATCGTGGGGCGGGGCTTGTAAGTCAACATTAATCAACCTAGAACGCGCACAAAGGGCAGTATTGAAAGTATGCACCTTTAAACCGTGTCGCTTTCCTATAAAAGAGCTGTACCAATACTGCGAAGTCCTAACAGTGCGTCAACTTTTCATTCTCCAGATAGTTTTGAAGCACCATTCTAGCGTTTATAAATCGGTCCATGCTTCTTCATCTTCACAAACTACAACACGTAGGTATAAACTTCCACCAGCTGATGCTCATAGAACATCCTTGAGTGAACGATTTTACTGCTTCCTGGGACGTTTCATTTATACTAAAGTTAATAAAGTACTAAATATTGATCAGAAAACCAGATATGAGTGTAAAAATATGGTAACAGAATGGCTTTTAAAACAATCCTATGAGGACACGGAAAAACTTCCTCATCCACTAGCATAAATAGGAATGAATATAAAACAACAGAAAAATTACACAAATTTTCACCCACATTCACACTAACGAATATACACACCACATACACACAGTGTAACCGACTGCCACGCCTGAGGTCGCGGGTTCGATTCCCGCACAAGTCAAACATTTGTGTGCATGAACATGGATGTTTGTCTTGGTCTGGGTGTTTCTATGTATAATATGTATGTATTTACAAAAAAAAAGTATATATGTATGTTTATCCATTGTCTAGTACCCATAGTACAAGCTCTGCTTAGTTTGGGCTAGATGGTGTTGTGTGTATGTGATAGAATATTATATTATATTATATTATTATATTATATATACATATACACACTTCCACACATTTTAACTGCACACACAAACACGCTACACATAAATTCTTACACACGCAAGCATGGTTTACTAATATTAAAATATTATTTAACTTCATTTTTTAAGTTTTCAATTTAATTTTCTTTTTTTCTTACCTGTTATTGCCATTACAGTATTCATGTTAGTTTATGCAAAATTTAAGTATAAGTACATGTTTTATGATTAACTAATACTGGTTAGATCAGCTATCTGTGATATTGGAAGGTTGCTGGTACTTATAGCACAGGATATCCTATTTTAAGTACCAGCAAAACATTATAATGATGTTCTTTTCTGTACAATAACCTGTATATTTACTATGTTACTTGTAATAAGTGTGGCAATAAAGATTTTATTTATTTATTATTTATTTATTCGGATTCACTTCTGAAATACCTAATGTGCATGTACGCCACATATTTTCACAGGTTGTGAATCGATTTTTTATGATTTTCTTTTATTGATTAGGTACGTTCTCTGAGTGGTACCAAACGATCGAAGTCGGTTACTTTTAAACCTTTTGTTGATTATTTTTTTAATATTTCAACAAATACCTAATATTTTCAGAATGATAAGCATAATACTTCTTCAACCACAATTTCTGAAGATGGAGAACAAGTAATGGTGGTAAGTTACAAACACATAACATTTATGAGGCTTTCATTGATATCAGAGCTTAAGTTGTTAAGCAGTTTCTCTGTATATCTTTGACAGCTTGTCAGTATTTAACTATCACGCAGGGCTTATTAAATAACAACATGGCCAAATGTGCCGTTACTATTTATATCTCCGTCCGAAACCTACATGTAACCATTGTTCTAACTAAATTTATGCCTACATAAAAAAGACTTTTAATATCTCGTTTAGCTAACTCAAGATATTTTATTGTTTAGGCTAATTACAAAATCGCTACACCGTCAGAGTCAACTCCACCTGGAATACTGCTGAGCGCATCGCAAGAAAATATTGGAAAATACGGTGTTATACCCGAAAGTAGTAATCAGTCGGACACGCCTATAATATACTCGTACATTAATAAAGAAACAACTTTATCCGAAAAACAGTGCGACCAAAAATCCATGAAAATAGATATCAACACTATTAAAAGTGACCTAAAATCCATTAATGACGATATGAAGACTATAATGGAGACCCTGAACACAACCCTAAATAATCAAGGCATAATACATGATACACTTAAATCGGTTTTGTTAAAAGTGACTGAACTACAAGTTATGAATGAAGAATTCATCAAAAAATCTATTATAGAGAAACAAAATTACTCATTGGTGTTAAAACCAATTAAAGATTTAAAGGAATTAGAAGAGTTCGAAAAGTATTTAATGGATTCTGATTATAGACAAGATTTACAAAGACAGTTAAATGTGTTGTGCACTAAAGGCACAGGGCAGGGAACCACAAGTGCATATGCTATTATTGATATTATGTTCGAAAGACAGTTTTTCAAATCGTGTTCTTGGACTGGAGCCTCACGTTCCCAAAATGAACCTACAGAAAAGATCTGCTTCAGAGGTTTTTCCAAGACTATTGGTTTCTTTTTTGATACAATTCACAAACTAGATTCGTCGTTTCATTTGACTGACTGTCATACATTTTTTTAAACAATTTTGCGTAATGCTGATCAACGGTGCAAAATCGAACCAAAACGAGCTTCTACAAAAAAATGTAGAGGAAAAAAAAGCGTCAATAAGACTTCTTAAGAAAATCTGGATACACATGAAACGCTTCCTAAGCAGCCTCTTATAGAGAAACAAACAACTGGTAACCAAATGGAAGATGAAGATGTTACAAGGGAATTTTTTGTCTAAAATGAACAGATTTTTTGATAAGGATTTTATACCAGTTTTTACTTAATTAATGATTCTAGGTACTCGTAAATAGGTTCCTAAGTATTTAATTTTGATAAAGTTACTAGAGAAGTTGTTATCTATTTGTATTATGTGATTATGTGACTTTTGTTTCTATAATTAATGGTTCCTATGCAGAAATGATGTAACTAAAACTAACAAAAATGAACTACTAAGTTCATCTTTGTTAGTTTTAGTTGATTTTTAAAATACTCACAGTGGGGTTACTTTTTTAATACTTGTTTCATGATTTTGAGACAATTTATGGTTTTTAACTTTCATTTATAGTTGAGAATAGTTACTTTATTGTCATCGTGCTAATAATGAGACTAAAGATAATTTGTTGAACTTTAATTATATTTTATTGTCAAAAAATTTAAGTATTTATAATAGGCTTTTAATTATCTTTATGACCTAGTTACACTGAAATATTTCGTTAAATTTTCTAAAACTTTATTTGATATAAGTGATAACGTTTATTAGAACAATACAGCTAAGCATTAAGCTTTAATAATAAATCATAATGTAGCTGTTACCTCATGAATGAGACTGATTGCCAAGACTTACAATTACATCTAATGTTGAATAAAACATAATTTGTATAAAGTATTGTTTTATTATATGCTCTTTATACTTAAAATTCACAGCGTATGTAACAATGGTAAGAAAAATATTTCTGAGTTATACGTAATACTAACAAGTTTACATTTTACATTTTGAACATTGCAAATTACATCCGATTTTTCAATAGCAGCACAATCGCATTTATAAATATTCAAAAAAGAAGATTTTAATGGTTTATCGAAAGCTTCCTGGATATTATCAAAACGATATCCCGAAATTTCTATTTCTTGCTTATTTCGCAATATAATGGATTTTAATTCTATTACATGATTTTCGTCAGTAAGAAACCACTTGTCTTCATATTTTGATGATAAAATATATGTTTCTAGGTGCAAAACCAATAAACCGCTGCGCTGATTCTTTTTTATAAATGGATAACGTACAATTTCTTCGTTAAGGTGTTCTGTTTCGATTAACTGTTTTTCAATTATTCTTCTTGCAACTTGCTGTAATGTGTGTTTTCCTTGTCTGATAGTTTGTTTAATAGCGTATAATTTATTTTCAAAAGGATATGCATTAAACTTTTGCAGAGTTCCAAATTTTCTTACGTCGTCAACTATATGTATTAAATAATGTATGTTACTAGTAATGTATTCTCGCCCATAGAAGGTCTTAAAACTTTCTGTAAAATCTTCTAACATTTTTTCAGCAATAAGCAATAGTGGCAAATGCTTTTCATTTGAACAAATCGTTATGGCACAAAACAAGTTTAAAAAATGATAAAATGGTTCGGGTTTGAGCACGTGTTTCAAAATTATAACACTTAGATAATAAAAAAAAGATCGGCACTCGGAACCTTTCCAGTGGGCCAAGACATCTACAGATCTCATTGTTCTGTGTATTTCTTTAGGCATTTGACAATTCAGTAAAAATCTGTTGACAATATCAATATCTCGCGCACTCCATTTAGTTAGGTACTTTCCCAACTTTCCATCACGCCATCCAATCAACAACCGCTTCATCAAACCAAGGTCAAATCGAATTAGGTGTAATGAGTCTGCCACAGAAAAATCGTCTATCATATCTATGTTTAGTTTCAATAATGGAGAGTCATGCTTGCCGTGTTCTTCATATTTTTTAGCACGAAAGTCTTTATCGTTTCTTTTAGGACAATCAAACTTTGGAAATGTTACAGTGTTTGATTTATGTGAGTATTCGCCAATCACCGTACATTTCAGACAGCCATGCTTTCCATAAAAAAATTTGACACCTGTAAAATAATGTATTTTAATAACAATAATAATAGACAAATCATAAATTTTCGTCAACGCAGCCGAGCACTGTTTAAAAAACTATAATAATTAATAAAAAAAATATTAGAAGATTAATACTACATTTTATATCGCGAGACCTGTGCTCAGTAGTGGGTTAAAAAGTTAACCCAGTGCCTCATCTATCTACTTACCAAATTTTATCCAAATCTGTTCAGCCGTTGAGGCGTATAAGCGGCATATACATCCATATAAATAAAAAACAATACTAAACTTGCCTTTAACCCTAGATTCATAAACATTCGTCTCATAGACCGCGCAAAACGTAAAAATGATTCTAATCTTTAGAGTGAAAGAGATAGAAAGCTGACCTTTCAAGTACCTTCCTAAGCCATGCAACCATTAGTGTCGCGAGTGCATTTTACTCGCAGTGACGTGTCCTTGAGCAGTTACACAGTTTTATTCGTCTGAGAAACGAATATTTATGAATAGATACACGATTGACGAGTACGGTTATAATTTTTGAAACACGATTTTTGAAGATTTCTAGTTTGATGTACACGGTAAGTTTGTGATAATATTTTCAATTAGTAATATTATTCAAGTACATTTTATTTAGTTACATCGTGTGTATTCACATGTAAACATCCGCATTTTTTGTACAAATCATTTTATTTTATTTTAGAAATGGACGCTCAAGACCGGCAAATAGAGCATTATTTAAATTGTATATCCGATTCTGACGATGATGATTGTACCTCAACTCAGCGAGGAGATGCAGGCTTAAGTGACATCGAGGACCACGTCGATATTGAAAAAGGGATCCCAACAGATTCCGAGGGCAATGAGACTCGAGATGATGAACAACCGATTGGTTTACGACAGCAGCGCCGAAGCGGCGTCATCTTATCTTCTGATTCGGAAACTGAAGAAAACCCAGGTACGTCAGGTAGATCCGCTCCATCACAACGTATAGTTATTCCATCTGCCCACAATCTTAGAGGAAAAAATGGCCATAAATAGTCTTCAATTCCTTTTCAATCTGCGAATACAAGAACTCAGGCTAGAAATATCGTACATGTGATTCAGGGACCAACAAATAACGCAAAGGATATGACGGAACCAATTGATTGCTTTCTATTTTTATAACGGCTGATATGATACGTAATATAGTTGGACACACAAACGAGGAAATTGTATTGAGAAGTTCAAAATATAAAGAGAAAACAGCAACAATTTCATCAACATGTGAAGAAGAATTGACTGCTTTGTTAGGATTGCTTATGCTGTCAGCTGCGAAAAAAGACAATCATCTCACGAGCTTGGAACTATTTGATCCTACATTTAGTGGAACCCGATACCTATCGGTAATGTCGCGGGACAGATTTGATTTTTTGTTGAACTGTTTGAGATTTGACGATAAGTCAACAAGAGATGAACGTAAAGCACAAGATAAATTTGCGCCTATCAGAGACCTGTGGGAAGTTTTCATTCAGACGTGCAGGAACAGCTATAAAGCTGGAACTTATGTTACAATAGATGAACAATTATTAGGTTTTAGAGGGCGTTGTCCCTTTAGAATGTACATTCCGTCAAAACCTAATAAATATGGCCTAAAAATCCTGATGCTATGCGATGCTAAAACTAAATATATGATAAATGCAATGCCGTATTTTGGAAAAATTGAAACAAATGGTGATTCACTCGGATCTTACTATGTCAAGACTTTATCTGAAACTTTGTGGGGTAGTAATCGTAATGTAACCATGGACGATTGGTTCACGTCTATCCCATTGGCTCATCAGTTACTAAAAGAACCATATAAACTTACAATAGTCGGAACCCTTCGAGCAAACAAACGTGAAATACCACCTGCAATGCTTGATATCAAAGAAAGGCCAATAGGTTCGTCTATGTTCTGTTATGATAAAGATAGCACTATGGTATCTTATAAACCTAAAAATAACAAGAACGTTCTCTTGCTTTCTACCACTCATGGCAATGGTACTGTTGCACCTTCTGGTAAACCAGACATCATTGAGTTCTACAATTCGACTAAAGGCGCCGTGGATACATTTGATCAAATGTGTAGCAGTATGACTTGTAGCCGAAAGACGCAGAGATGGCCACTGTGCTACTTCTATGGCATGCTCAATATGGCAATCATAAATTCGTATGTTGTTTATGTACACAATATTGTAAAACAAGGTAAAAAACCAGCAAGCAGACGATGTTTCATGAAAGATGTTTCAGAGAAAATGACCGAACCGTGGTTACGTAAGCGTCGCGAAATGCCAACTTTGAGGCGATGCCTAAAAAGGAAGATAGCCGAAGTTTTGAATGAAACGCCTACCAGCGATACGCCTGGTCCAAGTGGTACCCAAAAAAAGATTTGTAGCTTCTGTGATTAATTAAAAAGCGTCGAATGACGAGGTTCCAATGTAGCCATTGTAAAAAGTTCATGTGTATGGACCACCGTGGCATGATGTGTCTGGAATGTTCAGAATAAATATATTTTTGTTTTATCACGTAAGTTTTAAATAACTTAATAAAGGAGTTAAACAATACAATTATTTATTTGTTTTCTTTCATTAACAAAATCATAAATAATCATACCTGAATATGTTCGTCTGTGAGACGAATGTTTATTAATAGTGTTACTCCTACATATGTTTATGATTCTAGGGTTAATCAAGGCTCTTGCTGGCGAATCACAAATTAAGGCTCTTATTTTAACTTTGATTCTAGATTCATTTGACGCCAATGTTGTAACTAATCCATCTTCTTCAAGTTCCCTCATTTCTTTTACAAAAGGCCCCAAATATGCATTCAGATCAGACGGCTTTCCTTCACCCGCATAAATTCCTCAAAAAATATTTTTTTAGTAATTTTATGTTTAGATATAACTTTACTAAGTATCTACGATATTGAAATAGTGTATAATTACCAATCACAAAGGGAGGAATGTGAGACATTTCAAAGATGTTACACAAAATAGGCCAGAGTTGATGTCTTGAACTTTTTGGCAACCCATCTATATTTATATTTAATGAAATCGTATTTGTTAAACTATTTAAATCCAGCCCCTGTAGCGTATGTTTTAGGCATTTAATCAATCCGTTGTGCCAATACTGTCCAGGATGAGAGATTGTAATATGCAACGTTTCTTTGTTGGTATGTAATAAAGTCCTTGCATCTTTAGGTAAAACATTACTTAATCTTTTGTTCAAAATTGTAGATAGTTCGTTCAGGGCTAAGTGAGGTATATTAAATTTTATAGCCCAGCTTTGCATATCTTTAAGCAATTCATGATTTTTTTCATAGTCTGTGGTTTCTTCAGCATGTAAATCGTATTCTTCTTCCCAATTTTCAACTTCTTCACTTTCTGAATGGTGGGCTACGGGCAAAAAAATATTTTTGGTCGCGGAACCCTCACTTACTTCACCTGCGTTCGCACTTGACCCACTTGATTTACTTCCTGATCGTTTTGATTTTGTTTCTGAAGAACCTGGCTTCATTAATTCTTGATACCTATTTATCACTTTTCTTCTGTAACCACCACTCCTTTTCAATCGTTTCCAATCGCTTAAATTCATGTTTAACTTATTTTCTTGAGACAAAGAGGGAAAACTGAATCTCAACAAAATGGCTAACGTTTACTAATAAAGTGATTGATGTAGTAGCTTATAAGCTTTTTTAATCATATAGTGCTCTTATTAAATACTATTAGATTTAAAAATGTCTCGAGCAAAACTATAACTGCGCAAACTTATAGTAATCTCAGCTAAGTATCTTATAATATCTTGTTCTCTCACAAAATGCTATCATAGGATCAACACATTATTCAGGATTATTTAGTTTTACTGCAAACAATTATAGGAGAATTATTCCTAAAAGTGTCCAAAAAGATAATCTCGTAGCTAACTATAAGACTGAGATATAAAAACAAATGATCTTGAGGATATCTGCACTTGTGAAATGCTATTACTAGTAAAAGTGTCCTATAAATGTTTTATATGTCAGTCTTGTAGCGAGCTATAAGACCGAGATATAAAAACGAATGCACTTGAGTATGTTAAGGCTTGGCAAATGCTATTATAAGCAAAATTGTCTACCGCAATGCCTTTAAAAGAACGTTATTAGTAGTCGCAGACTTATAATCTTTCTTTATAGGATTTCTTTGCTTGTTGGGGGCTTCGTGGGCCTGCCCGCCACCTGATCAGCACCAGGTCCGAGAGGCGGCGTGCGTGTTCCTACGCGCGCCTCTGTATCGTGTGTCCGTCCCGCCCTCAGTGGGACAGTAAAATTAGTGGTTGTAAATTTGTGTAGTGGCCTGCCGTTTCATACGGCGCGGGCCGAAACCTCGGCGGGGTCGCGATTGCATGTAAAAGCGATTCGCGCGGCCCCGCCGATTGCGGTTATCTTATCTTGGAAAAGACGAAACTCGGCCGGAAAATCAAAGTCTTGGACAACACATCGTTATGCGTCTTATGGAGCCATTCTTGAATAAAGGTACATATAAATGTAACAACAGACAACTTTTTCACATCTGTGTCTCTCACACAAAGTTTACTACTTATACGGTACTTTAAACAAAGGCAGACGTGATATTTCGTACTTAAAGAATCTAACATTGGATTTGTATGAAACCAAGGCACTAAAAACCGAAAATGATCAATGCTTATTGACAGTTTACCAAACAAAGAGAAGCAAAAATGTATTGTTACTAAGCACCTTACATGATACTGTTCAGATAGACACTGGCAATGACAAGAAAAACATAGATATTGGTGTTGACGTAGTCAATCAAATAGCAAGAAAATATAGTACAAAAGCTGCTTTAAGAAGATGGCCGGTACAAGATCTTTATAATGTTGTAGATTTATCTGCAATAAATGCTGGGTGTTGAACCAAGAAACAAACAACAAAAAATACGTCGAAGAGACTTGATTCTGCAATTGACTGTCGAACTGAGTAACACTAGAAAACCCACTCGTGTGACTTCATTGCAACGTCCTCTCACCTCTGTTCGTCAGCATCTGAATCTAAGAAGAGGCGTCACTGCTACCAAACTCTTTGTAAAAATAAAACTAATAATGTGTGTGATTTATGCAAAAAACCGATATGTGGCAATTACAATCAATCAAAAATGTTTACGTGTCCTAACTGTAAATCATTATTCTTATAAATTACACACTTATATTATTCTACAAATCTATAATGATTCGTTTCTATGAGTATCTCCTATTATTTCTGTTTATAATTCATATTATATACATAATTAGAACTACAAAAATAGTGAGGGGTCAAATGACCCTTGGCCGTCTTTGTAGGTTAGCTGATTTTCCCATCTTGCTAGTGTTAAAGCTGTACAACGTATTTTCCCACGACAATTATGTGACATATCCAAAGCCTTCTATAGTATACTGGCTATAGACAGGCAACTCTACCTTTTTTAATATTATCATATGCAGCGCCATCTAGTTTTTTATTAAGGGAACTAATTAATATAAATATATAGGTAGGCAGCGAGCATTGTAGGTACCTACGTATCTTTAGGTCTAGTGGCGTTTAAGGGTCAGTTTCCACCAAACGGAAAAATCCTCGCGTATGCTCGAGCACTTTTTAAATTTCATTGAATAAGTAGTGTAGCATACCTTTACAATATAAAAGTATGAATTTCGACGCAGAGGCGTGACGTCTGCGTCGAATTTTATATACTATAATACTACACTGCTTATTCGATGAATTATTAAAAAGTGCTCGTGCATACGCGAGGACTTTTCCGTTTGGTGGAAACTGATCGTATGGGATCAATTGGAAAGGAATTCAAGAAGGGAAAAAACAACTACATAATTGTTTACTTAATTACATTTATTTTAAAAAAATTACACATAATTTTGTGTTCTTCTTTTTCTCCCTTTATGAGTTAGGTAGTGTCGATTAGCCTTTTCTTTCATTGGGTCATTAACATCCCAAAAGGTTATTTTGCCAGTGAGAACATTATTGTCATTTTTGCACCAATTGTGTATGAATCCGTTGCGATAAATAGTATGATGATCTAACATAGCTTAATCACCACCAATATTTAAAACCCATGTTTTAATTTTCTCTGCACTTGTCTCTGGATTCGGGAACAGGTGTAGCGGCACACCTAAAAACATGAAACAATTAGGTGTGAAACTTAATCAATAATTATTATTATTATATATTATTTAACACTTAGTATAGTTATGATTTAGCGGGACAATTGTTTAATCATAAGTGTTATGTTTTTACCAGTTGGCAAAGTTTCGCGAAGAATAGGGTGTGATATATCAAAAGTTGCGCGCTTACGAGTCGAACACGAGAAAATTTTATCATCCGGACAGTGCCGTGTAAAAAGTTATACCCAAAAAACACTATTGTGCACGTGTTTTCAACGAGGGACAGTATTTTCTCCGGGAAACTATCGGCGACCCCCGAGTTTTTTGGTGCGCCGAGGACGGCGCCCCATAGGGTCAAAAGCTGGTACAACTCGCCGATTTTTCCAGCTAGTCAATCCGGAGAAACAGGATTTTTCCTAAAACCACGTGGACATGTGGTCGTGGTTCCGGAATAGTGCAGCTGTCTTGTGACACGTCAGGGGACGTGGCTTGAAGGACCCAACACGGTGGTGAAAACCGCATAACCGGCAAACGTCCTGGAGTGAAGTTATCGGGGAAAAACTGTTTGAGCTGAACTCAAGGAAACTGAAGGGGCGATTATCTCTGGAAAACGATCGACGACCCCTGCGCGTTTTGGTACGTTGAGGAAGGCGCTCCATCTAGCTTCCAAACGACACCACTCCCAGATTTTTCCGGTGAGGAATTCCAGAGATAATTGCCTCTCAAGTCATCCCACCCTGAAGATTGAACCCGGTTCCAGGATAGTCTGGCAGTTCCTGGCTACGGCAAATAGCGGGAAACGTCAACAGAAGCACCCGGACACTTTTTGTCCGGCGAAAATCCGATAATTGCCGGCAAAACCCGCTATTTGCAGAAAGTTGTCAGCGACCAACTTCTTCCAGACAACCCTACGGAATCGTCCCAGGGATCGTCGGATTCCCACCAGGACTTCACTAGAAGAAGGAGCAACTCTCCAGCTTCCAGAAGATACCAAGTTTGTCATAGTTGTTAATTTATTTGTATTTTTTTTTTTTAATTATAAAACCCTGTCCGTTTTCGCCATTACCAACTAAGTTTGTACACCCCATATCTCGGGAACGGCTGGAGATATCGCGAAAATAAGCAAATTTTCGATCAGTCATCCTGAAAGTCTTATAGGGTCGACCAACCGATAGGGGTTGCAAAAAACTACCCCGGTAAGATTTGTCCAAAAAACGGCGAAAATTTCGGGTTTCCTGAACTCCAGGAAACACACTCGCATGTTCGTCATAAAATTCAGGACGCGCTGAATATTGGACAATTTTTCCCGAGGTCGAAATCGCGATTTTTAACCCCAAAACCAACTAAACGTAGTTGGCAAACTGCCACCCTCGATATTCCCAGCCCCGTACAAACTTAGTTGGTAGTGCCACACCTTTTTTTTTTTTTTTTTTTTTGTTACCCAGGAAAAAATGCTTGATGCACTACCCGCCGGCTAGGGGACGGCACCGGCGGGGCGTGTGGGACTCACCAGCCTAGTGCTGGGATACCCACTAAAAAAACCTGGGGTGTTCCCTCTCCCACCCAATGGGGGGGCCTAAAGTAAGTTGGGAGTCTAAAAAGATTCATCCATAGCAGGCCCCCCCGTGTGGGTGCCGGCCGGGTTAATCGGACCCGACCTCCTCTCGTCCCCGGGGGAGAGCATTTCACTGCTCTCCCCTTTCGACGTTAGAAGGCGCGCGGGAACACCGCGCGCGCTCTCTGTGGGTTCTTACTCACGGGTGGCAGGGTCCCCTGAGGCCTTGCCACCCAGAACCCTTAGGTGGGGGGAAGGAGAGCGACATAAGCGCGTCTCCTGCGCCCCCTCCTCCGGCGGCGGATGTCCGGGGCGTAAGGATCTTCCTCACGCCCCCGCTCCGCCGCCTCCTTCTGCGAGATGACAGCCTCGCAGAAGGACCTCATTGCGCCCCAGCACCTGTCGTCGCCGACCATCATGGATATGACGGTCGGCAACGAGAGGTCGGGGCCAATCACGGCGACCAGGGCACAGCGCTCCTCGGCCCACGCCGGACACTCCTCCAGCGTGTGCTGCGCCGTGTCCCGGTCGCACTCCTCGCAGTGGTGACACCTGGTTGTCGGCTCCCTACCGGCTATCTTGCACAGGTACTCTCCGAAACAGCCGTGTCCGGAGAGCACCTGAGTAAGCCGGTAGGTGAGCGGTCCGCGCCATCTGTCCGTCCATTGCCTTAGCACCGGACGGACAGCCTCGACTGTCCTCACCCCGTAGCGGGGCTGGGCCAGCCTTTCCCCTCACTTGGCCTCGAGGACCAGTCGAGCCTGGGACCTTCGCGTCTCCACCGCCCCGTGAGTGGGTTCCTCACCATGGAGCCGGAGGTCCACGCGCCAGTGATACACCGACGCTTGGACCTCCGCCTCCAAATCCCAGGGCGGCGATGCCGCCAGGACGCACGCCGCCTCAAAGGAGACGGTGCGGTACGCCCGCGACACCCTGATCGCCATCGCCCTATGAGGTTTCCTCAGGAGGGCGATGTTTCGGCGATCGAGGGCGCCGGCCCAAATGGGCGACCCGTAGAGGGCCATCGACCGCACCACCCCCAGATAGAGGCGGCGGCAGACGACACTCGGCCCCCCGATATTCGGCAGCAGAGAGCTAAGCGCTCCCGCCGCCGACATCAGCCGGAAGGGATATGAAGCTATTCACATTATCCCGGGTCCGGCATTTTTGCCGAGCCCGGCATTTTTAACGAGCGTTTTGTCACTACGAATTGCCGGTAGAACGAACGGGCCCGGAGTAATGTGAACGAGTTTGTGCCGGTATCTGTCCCCCGCTCGCCCCGCTCGTGCTCCCCTCGCCCCGCCCGTGTTCCACTCACGTCATTTGGCTCGCATTTTCTGGTAAAAGTAGACGTTTAGCATGGATATTCAAGCAGAAACTTTAATTACGCTTGTCCAAGAGAGACCTGTTCTGTGGGATAAGACCGAAGACGTCTATAAAGACAAAAACTTAAAGTTAGCAGCATGGCGTGAAGTATGTTTAATACTGAAACCAAACTTCGATGAACTGGATGAAAAAGAAAGAAAACAGTACGGTGAGTTTTAATGTTTTATTGATAAAATGTAAATGCATTGATAAATTTTATTTTATAGCTGCTGCCTGCCACGGAACGGAACCAATATCCGAAACAAAATAATTAGTAAATGATGTCCGTATAGCGTTGGCATTAGGGCCACCTCGACTCGACACATTCCGATTCATGGGTGTCGTTTCTTGTTCTTGCCTATGTTCTATATTTTGGTAACTTTCAAAATTTATACCATCTTTTTCTTTGTAAGACTGTACAAGTCCAATCAAAAGAATGAAAGTTGGTGTATCTGACAACAAACGGCATAAAGCTAGTTATGAATATTACCTTTTCAAAAATCAAGAGAAGCATCGAGTATGCAAAGATTTCTTTCTAAAAACATTGTGTAATTCAAATGGACCTGTCAATAAAGCTTTTATGGACGTGAACGAATATGGAAATTATTCAGGAATAGACAAGCGAGCCTCCCGTGATCCAGTTAACAAAACTAGTCCTGAGTCTGAGCAACAAATTATCGAGCACATAAATTCTTTTCCACGACAAGAATCACATTACTGTAGAAAAAAGTCTAAACGACAATACCTAGAAAGTAATTTAACAATATCAAAGATGTACGAATTATACAAAAACCAAATTAATTCAGGGGGTGGGCGCCCAGCTTAAATTTTTGTGTACAGACGGATATTCAGCACTAAGTTCAATCTCTCTTTTTTTCTCCAAAAAAAGATTCATGTATGTCTTGTACTCGGTATGATAACGCAGGTCGTCCTGGACATTTAAAAGCGGAATATGATGCCCATATCTTTCGGAAAAATGCTGCTCAAGATGCAAAAACAGCCGACAAACAGCGGTCAATTAATGACCCAACCTATCTAGTTGTCACGGCAGATATGCAGTCGATTTTGCAAATACCAGTTTGCGGCGCTGGTATTTTATATTATTCACGCAAACTTACTGTACAAAATTACACAATCCACACTGCAAAACCTCCAAATGAAGCTTACTGCATAGTGTGGAATGAAGTCAATGGAAAGCGGGGAAGCATAGAAATCGCTACTGCAATGAATTGGTGGTTCAGCCAGGTGCCTCCTACCGTAAAGGAAGTCACTATATATAGTGACACATGCGCTGGCCAAAATAGGAACCAGTACATAACGGCATTTTTGGTCTACACTATCCAGAGACCTGATGTTCTCATCGAAATTTTGGAGCAAAAATATTTAGAGAGTGGTCATACGCACATGGAGGTCGATTCGATGCACAGTGCTATTGAGAGGCAACAGAGACGTCAGTATACTCCATGATAGACTGGAAGAATATCATGCAGCGAGCCAGATCAACCAGACATCGGGAATCAGCTCCTCCTTATATTGTCCATGAATTAACGTTTGAGGATATGATGGACATCAGAGCCTTACATGAACACTTCGTCAAAAATGTAAGTAAAGACAAGGAAGGCAATAAAATAATCTGGCTGAAAATAAAATGTCTAAGAGTTGAAAAGGAGTTCCCTGGTATTGTAAAGTATCGATATTCTTACGATGGACCATATTCAGAATTCGATATATTTCAAAAAGTATATAAACCTACTCCTCGTACGCGAAACAGAAAAAAGGTCCAAGAAAATCAAGATTTGGCCGTTAATGGCGATGAAGTTAGTAGGGAAAACCTTATTCAACAATTGAAACTCTATGAGATACCGAAGTCATATTCAGCTCCTCTAGCAATCTCTATGGAAAAAAAGAAAGATTTGTTACATCTTTGTGTCAAAGGTGTCATACCAAGAGAACTTCATCCTTGGTATGAATCTTTACCTGTCAGTAACGATGTGGTGGATAGGCTATGTGAGCCTGACGTCACTGAGCTCGAGGAAGAAGAGGAAAATGATGTGGCTACATAATTAATGCTGTTCTATTGATGATTTTGAAATGTATTCTTGTTCATAGCGTTTTAATATTTATGTTTAATATTTTTGTTTAATTTAAGACATAAAACACCTCGTATCTCAAAATCACTTAGGTGTTAGTTAGTGATTCGCTCTACGGGGACGATATTCATCTCTTTTGTTGACACCGAATGTATATCTATTGTATATATTTCTTAAACGAGAAAATAGCCCATAGTTAGTCGCTTCCTCACGGGCTGTGGGACAACTGCCTTAGATTAAATTAAAAATTAAATTAAATTAAAATTAAAATGCATTTTATTCGGACAACAGGGATCCAAACTGTGTTAGTATTACAAATAGCTTATATCTAGTGTTAGTAGCGTACGTAGAACAAAACAAATTAAAAATAACAAAAAAAAAAAAAAAAAAAGCAGTAATGCAAGAGGATGACCAAACAGGAAAACATGTTTCCTATTTAATAAGCCTCCGCACAAAATGGCTGATGTTCGGAGTATAACTCTCCGCCACAGCTCTCAGGATATAGTTGGGTCAAACACAAAAATGGTAAAAAAAGTGTTCGAATAATATATTATCTAAAAAGCAAATTGAAGAATATTTGAAAGAGTTTTAATCATAAAAGCTCCTTTATTATTACACATTTTAATGATATCTTGTAAAATATTACGTTATATAAATAATTTTTTATGGTATTATATCAACAAAAGTCTCTTCCTGTGGACTGTTCTCAAACGAAGTTATAACGTTCGGAACATGTTTAAAAATAGTTGCAATACGCTATTTACTTAAATTATTTACTTGTAATAAAAGAAACGTAATATAGTTGCTAATTTTGATAATTAAAAACAATATCGTTACTATTTGTTTAAAATAAATCAATTAAAATGTAGGTTACATGTTTTAGAGTCTCTACCGTGGACACGATTAAAACATACAAAAATTTCATTTGTTGGACCGCATCGATGTTATTTTTTTCCTCTGTTGGCAACACTGAATATCTGTCATTTCGCCGTTTGACATATTGCTGTTTCTCCTTCAGAGTGTGTTAAAATATATTTTTTATTCCAATACACAGATAAATGTAAAAGATTAAGTGCTCTTTCCTGTTCCAATAACAATTGGGTAAGTATTTTACTTAAAAATGTATTTCTATTGGTTTTTTATGGGCATTTAGTACTCGTGAATGAAAAGCATGTTGCTCAATTTCTAACCTCAAAATGAACTATTTACGGCGTGACTTTTTTGGAATAGATCTCTTCTGTGGACATCTTTCCTGTGACCACTATGTCCACAGAAGAGATTATGTCCACAGGAGTCTTAAAAAATTTTTTTTTTTTCTTAATATGGCAAACCTAAAAACTGATTACTTCTAAAGGAATGGTATCGCTGCCAGCGGAACCGAGTGAGATGGGCGGGGACTTTTTCTGACCCATATAGCATTGAATGCGGGGTTAGGCAGGGTGGATTAACCTCTCCTCTCCTGTTTAACTTATATATAAATGACCTAATCGGTGAGCTTAGCAGCACTCATACAGGTTGTCATATTGATAATGTGTGCGTCAAAAACATTAGCTACGCGGACGATATGGTGCTGCTGGGACCATCGGTAGGTGCAGTGCGTAAATTACTGGATATTTGCGAGTCGTATGCGGAGGAGCACGGTCTCACATACAACGTACAAAAAACCAAAGTACTGCTTTTCAAAGGTAAGCTCAGTGTGCCCGGTTACGTTCCGCCAATTATGCTATACGGTGAAAAGCTGCAGATGGTGACCAGTTTTAGATACTTAGGCCACGTAGTTAATAGTGAACTAACTGATGACGACGATTTGGAGCGTGAGCGTAGGGCTCTGGCGGTCCGAGGGAATATGATAGCCCGTAGGTTTGCTCGATGCTCTGCTGAAGTTAAAATAACCCTGTTTAAGGCATATTGCCAATCCTTTTACTCGAGCAGCTTATGGGTAAGGCATACCCGTCGGGCCGCCAGTGTGTTACGTGTGCAATACAATAACATATTTAGGATGCTGATGGGGCTGCCTCCCTATTGCAGTGCGTCTTTAATGTTTGCCGAAGCTCACACGGATGGCTATCACGCCATAATACGAAAAAAAGTGGCTTCATTGTTAAGGCGTTTGAGAGACAGTAGCAACGGCATCCTAAAAATGATTGTTTCTAGGTTTGACTGTCCAATACAATTTAAGTGGACTCGTATAATAACAGGACTAGCCTAAATTTATGTAATTTTATTTTATGAATTTATTTTAGTTATTTTATATTTGTACCTATTTATCTTTTTGACATTTATCATATTCATGTATGACATGCAAAGCCTATTTTTGTTTAAATGTTTTGATAATTCTTTCTAATTATTTCTTAGTTGTTTTCTCAGTTAAATGTATTTTGATATATATATGTGTATGTGATATAATGTTTATTTAATGCTGACTCTCTGGACATTACTTATTTATTATGTATGGATTTAAAATCTGAAATAAACGTTTTATTATTATTATTATATTATTATATACTAAGTTAAAGCTTTTAATTTTCTAATGATTTTCATGTTTTGCAATTTAAAAATCCGTTAAGTATTTTATTGTTATTGATTCAATAACTTCAACGCTCAGATTGGGTTTATGTTAGCCATTCTCGCGCATTTATCTGTATGTTGTTGTGTATTTTGCTTCGTTTTATTTATATGCATGCTTGTTTTCTATTTTAGTAAATATGCCACGAGCAAGCAGGTCTAAAACTCAACTTTCAGAAGAGGAAAAGAAAAAACGACGTCGTTAACAAAAGAAGTTGAGCATGAGGCGGGCTCGTGCAAGAATGAGCGAAGCAGAAATTGAAGAAAGAAGAAAACAGGACAATGAAAGATACAAGAAGAAGAAAGAGGAAGGTCGAATTAAGACTATAAAAGACTATACACCCAGACAACAAAGAAATATTATGAAGGTTTGGAGAGAAAAGGCGAAAATAAAGCGTGAAAATGAAAAACAGCGAAAAGCTGCAACTAATTATTTAATCAGTAACACTCCACCTTCAAGTCCGTCTTGTTTGGGAAGTTCTCGTGTTCATGTCGGTAAAGTTCTTAGAGATCGCAACATGCGACGTTTTAAAGCAGAGAATACGTACTTAAGGAAGAAAATAGCAAACATGGATTCTGCATTAGCAAGATATCGTATGCGACTGTCAAGATTAAACAGTAAACTGAAGAATAAATCGTCAGTTAGAGCAATCAGTAGCCAGAGACAAATAAAAAATAGTGAAAATATAAGAAAAGCGGTACAGATATTTTTAACTGAAGATGAGAATAGTAGACTTACAGCGGGGAAAAAGACACAATTACACGGCATAATGTTAAAAAACAAATACGTTTACTAAATGATTCTTTGTTAAACTTGCATAAACAATTTGTTAATAAAACAGGGATGAAAATTTCTTATGAAACATTTCGCAGAAATAGACCATTTTGGGTTCGATTTCCAAGAGTTAGTTCTCGAAATAAATGCCTTTGCGCTATGCATACCAATATGGATTATATTGTTCAAGCGCTCCACAGTAGCCAAATAATCGCATACAAGTCAGCTACGGATGTGATTAAACATATGTGTTGTGATGATTCTTTAAGAGTTATCTGTTTAGAGAGAAGTTGTACCAATTGTATTGGTAAAAATATTCTTACAACCAATTTCAATGATAACGATACAATTTCTTATGAAAAATGGGTTACCAAGAATGTATTAATTGTAATAAAAGGCCAATCTAAGACAGTAAAAAAAACGGTTAAGGAAAGATTAGTTACTACCAAAGGTGCTCTTATCCACACATTCAACTCTATGTTACCTAATTTTATGAAGCATGTCGCTAATATGATTCACCAATTTAAATCAATACAAAATATAAAGAAACAGTTACTGCCGACACAGGGTTTGTTGCACATAGATTTTTCCGAGAATTATAACTGCAAATACGGTAATGAAATACAGGCTGCGCACTTTGGTGGATCCAAGGCCCAATTGTCCTTACATACATGTGTTTATTATTACACGGAATCAGATCCTCCAGAAAATTATGTAAAAAATTCTTCATTTTGCACTCTTACAGATAATCTCAGACATGACCCCGTTTTGATAAGCGTTCTTTTGCAGGCTTTGGCTCATAAAATCGGAGAACTATCGCCAAATTTGAATCCCTTGTATATTGTAAGTGATGGACCTTTAACTCAATATAGGAATAAATCTATGTTCCATCTTATTGCAACTTATTTGAATAAAGTGTTTAAAGTAGATACACTCACTTGGAACTACAGTGAGAAGGGCCATGGCAAAGGTGCCCCAGATGGTGTAGGCGGCTGTGTTAAAAGGCTTGCAGATGATTTTATAGCAAAAGGTAACGATATTTATAATTTAGATAGTCTTATGAAGGTGCGTACGGATTGCGCGTACCCTGGTACGCGTACTCAGTTTACGCGTATCCGGAACGTCTAGTCCATACCTGCAGCTACGCGTTCACTCTTGGGGTACGCGTACCGCGCGAGCCAACTCGCAGCGCGAGCCACCGTCAGTCGGTTTTTAGTCGCGCGTCAAAGTGGACGCACGCGGCCGGCTACGCTATATTTGGACGGCGAAATGAATAAGCACGCGTGTTCTTCCAGTTTCAATAATGAAAATATTATCAGATTGATTCAACTTTATGAATTTCACCGGGTCTTGTGGGATAGCACACTAACTGATTATCGGAACAACGATTTACGCCAAGATGCATGGAAGGCAATTTCAAATGAACTGAAAATTCCAATAGGTGAATTAAAAAAAAAGATGACAACTTTATTAGCAACTAATAGAAAAGAAAGGAGCAAAATCAAAAAAAGCTTAGTAACAGGGTCAGGTAAGTTTTTAAATTGTTTATTTACGCATTGTATGCATTGTATTTTCGCATTGTAAATTGACATATTTTTAATAGCCTATATACTTTAATATCTTTTTTTTTACAGGAGCTAATGATGTATATATATCGAAGTGGTTTGCATCTGAATATTTTACTTTTCTAAATGATAAGGACAAACCTCTGCCAACAACGGAGACTACTGTAAGTAATTACGATTAGTTATTAACGTTATTATATTTATACGGGTCTCTGAGAAAATGGACCAGCTGCTTTATGAGGCTTTTTCAATTTTATTATACATATTTTAGTCTACGTTAATCCGTGTAGGTAGTACACGTTCTATTTAATATATATGTTACATTAAAACTTAGTGATTATTTTGCCACTCAATGGGGACATTATTAACAAAGTGTTCCGCCAGATGTAAACGTATATGAGTAGGAGCATTGGGCGATCTCCTAGGTACACTGTCTAAAGGAAAAAAAGAAGTTAATTGCTGTTGGTCTTGTCGCCATGCACCTGGAACAAGCTCTCCTCGCTGTTCCGAGTCAAATGCATTGGTCTGTGCGTAAATATTTGATAGTCTGCTTTTTCGTAAAAAATTGTGTAAATAAACAGTTGCCAATACAATTTTTGTAGCTTTTTCCGGTTCCAAAAGCATTGGTTTTCGTAGTACTCGAAACACCGAACTCAGTATTCCAAATGCATTCTCAACTACCCTCCTTGCTCTTGATAGACGATAATTGAATATTCTTTCAATAGATCCTCTTTCTGGATTACCCGAAAAGGGTTTCATGGTATATTCACTGAGGGCAAATGCTTTATCACACAGAATTATATACGGTACCTTCACATTGTAAGGAGTTTGTAATATTTCAGGATTCGGTAAATTTAGGCTTTTGTTTTCAAGGTTCCTGTACAAGGAAGTGTTTTTAAAAACACCTCCATCTGATATGCGCCCTTGACATCCAACATTTACGTACATAAAATTGTAGTCAGCATCAACTAATGCTAACAATACAATGCTAGAATATTGTTTATAATTGTAAAATTCCGTTCCACTATTTAATGGTGCTTGAAGGCAAACATGTTTGCCGTCCATTGCGCCTATTGCATGAGGAAAGTTCCACTTTTCTTCAAATTCTTTTGCAACGGCCATCCATTGATTTTCAGTCTCGGGTAGCTGTAACAAATTATTTCATCTAAGTTAACGTTTTCCTTATTTTATTTTTAGATAACTACCAGCAACAACACACAGAATGTGAATGAATCTATATCAAATGATGAACAATTAGCCAGTGATTCTGCCTCAACCACACAACAAGTACCTAGTGATTTGACTTCATCCACACAACAAGCACCCAGTAATGCATCATCATCCACACAACAAGCGCTCAGTAATGCTTCATCATCCACACAACAAGCACCCAGTAATTCTTCATCGTCCATACAACAAACACCCAGGCATTCTGCCTCATCCACACAACAACAGCACAACACATCATTCAGAAATAAAAGGCGCCGTAATAACGATGACACTGCCACATTAACAGAAGCAGTGGGATTACTCAAGCACAGTGTACAATGTCTATCCAAGGAAGAAGACTGTTACACTTCTTTTGGGACCCACATTGCGTATGAATTGAAAAAATACGACTCGCGAACATTTACACTAGTAAAACATGCTATCAATAATATTATATTTCAAGCTAATATGGGCCAATTACCAGATCAGTATGGGTATTATACCGGTGCCTATTCAACGGATTTAACCAACTCTACTTCACGCCAAAGCAGTTACACGCCAATTCCAGCACAAACTGCACCTACATCAACACCGGAACCTCCAAAGGAAGCGGAGGATAACCAAAATGAAATTTCTGAAATATTACGTTACGTTCAAGAACAAGAAGAATAATTCAGAAAATTCTTAATTATAATTTAATAAAACTTCTTTAAGTACCTAAATTATAGTTTTCTAAAATTTTAATTAACATAATAAATAAGCAGATAAACATAAACGTTTTTATTCATTAACTCACCTTCACATGATCCTTGAGAGCCTTGATAATTGCATCACATACTTCAATAATAATAGTAGATATGGACTGTTTAGATATGCGAAACAGATATTGTAAACTTGTATATGAGTCCCCGGTGGCCAAGAACCTTAACGTCACGGATAGCCTTTCTCTGGCTGTGATAGCTTCTCGAAAATTAGTATTCATTTTTTTTATTTCAGGTTCAACCTTTTCAAGGATTATTTCAAAATCTTGCAAACTCATTCTCACAAAATTTTTGTCCCCACTTTCTTCATAATTTATATCTTCCATTAGCCTATTTCCACACTGTAATCTTTAACGATACAATTTTTTCATCCACCATCTAGGTTTCCGTTTGTTTCTCTTTTTTTTATTTAAAATGTGTTGAATAATGACTAACGCCGCAGCAGTGGTGGTACACGCAACCGCTAAGTTTGTCGGAGTCATGGCGAATGACTGGGGCTCGCGGAGCGCTCTGGATCGATTGACCTCGCGTACAGGTTCGCGGCGGTCCGTACAGAAGCTGTACGCGTATCCAATGTACGCGTGGACAGTGTTTCCCAACTACGCGTAACACAGGAACGCGCTATCCGTACGCAGCTTGACATGTTTATATAAAAATTGCAAAGGCATTAAGATTTATAAAATTAATGAGTCATCTATTTCTGACGTTGAAAATGTTTTAGATATGAGTATCACTCGTCCTTTCAAGGGTACGCTTGGGATACACCAGGTGACATGGAGTGTCAATAACCCTTTAGTCCTTCAAGTAAGGCGTTTGAGTTGTTTGATTTGTGCAGCGCATATGCACTGTCCTCATTATGGTATAGGTGAAATAAAGATCCAAATGAAGACAATAAATTCGCCTCGGGCCTCGCTTTCTCTAGATTCTGGGTCAAACACTCCCGAAGTGGAATATTTATCTGTACCTAATTCTCCTGATATACCAGCATCACCCGACGCATCAACAGTATCAATATCACCCGGTTTCTCAGAGAGACTTACACCGGATGGTGGTATTATATATAATCGGCAACCACGTAGGCCTTTCAAGCGGATACTGTCTGATGATGAATCGGATTGCTCCATAAGCTCTTTATCCAAAAAACGAACAATATCAATTCCTTTAAAATATTCAGACGATTCTGATAGTTCTCTGGAAATATTTTGAAGTCGTTAGTTATTTAATTTGATTACGTTATCTAAATTCGATTAGCTATCCTAAGAAATATTAAACGTCTCGGCTTTGGAAATAATATAATAATTCAAAACTTAATCATTGTATTTTAAGTCCACCGAACTGATTTTCCTCTCTGTGGACATTCTTTTTTATTTTTTTATTTGCCGATTGATCTGATTACGTCCACTTTTTATTTGAATTTTATAATTGATAAATTGCAATGAATTCATATGTTTTATCAGTTTACCTTAATACATTTTAGTTGACGCTGCATCACAGCTTTTTGTCTATCTTGTAGAATAAGTAGTCTCTTCTGTGGTCCTTAAAAATATAAAAATTGTGATTTTTAGCAAATTAAGACATATCGATCTCCGTTTATATGATCAAAAGACTGGTAATTAATAATTAAGTAATAAATATTTTGATTCGCACTAATTCTGAGAACTTTTATTTCTGCCCCTTTTTGTGTTAACTTTTTGTGTATGACCCAGTTGCGACTACTCCGCACTCTGCTCAACAGCGACGCAGTTTTTTTGCGTATAATGGCATGAAAGCCGTCTGTGTGAGTTTTTGCAAACATTTCCGAGGCACTGCAGAAACGGGGCAGTCGCAACAACATCCTGAATGCGTTATTATACTGTACGCGCAGGACATTCAGCGATCTCTTGGTGTAGTTGACCCATAGATTGCCGGTGTAAAAGCTCTGGCAGTATGCTTTGAACAAAGTAACCTTAACTGAGTCTGAGCACCGTGCAAATCTACGTGCCAACATGTTACCTCTGACCGCCAGAGCCCTGCGCTCCCTCTCAATGTCCATATCATCCCTAAGGTCGTCGGTGATGAAATGCCCAAGATATTTAAATTTGGTCACTCTGTTTAAGTGAAGCCCATTCATCTTTATTATGCTAGGCACAGACTCTGGACATCTACCGGCGGCCTTAAAGATCACATATTCACTTTTTGTGACATTATAAATAAGTCCATGTGAGGCAGCATACGCCTCGCAGACTTTGAGCAGTTCCCTGATTGCCCCAGCAGTCGGACCCAGCAGCACCATGTCATCCGCGTAACTGATATTATTTACTCTCACTCCGTTAATACGACAACCAACATTCATGCTGCTGAGCTCGGTGATGAGGCCATCAACATACAAATTAAAAAGCCTCGGGGATGTCAAACCGCCCTGCCTCACCCCGCATTCCAATTTGTATGCCGGAGAGAGAGTGTTAGACCACTTCACCTGATTTGTTTGATTGGCATACCAGTACTGTAGGGTTTTTAATATTTCTGCAGGAGTACCCCTGTCCCTTAACTTATCCCAAAGCACGTCATAACTGACAAGATCGAAAGCCTTTGAGAGGTCAAGGAAACAGACGTACACCTGCGTTTTACGATCGGTATAATATTGGACAGTATGCTTGAGACTTAAGATAGCAGTTTCGGTTGATAGTCCAGGCTGAAACCCGAACTGTGCTTCGTGAAGAGTAAGTATATTTTTCAAACTTGAATCAAACAGACTGTCCAACACTTTAGCCATAACCGTTGCCAAGGAAATAGGACGATAGTTAGCCTTACTTGAAATGTCCCCTACCTTATTCTTAACAATGGGAACCACAATAGTTTTCATCAAGTATGAATGGCGTAGACACATTGTATAGAACAGTGACAAGACCCTCGGCATGTGAACTCCGGCGTATTTCAAGTGTTCAATGCTGAGTCCATCATGACCGGGAGACCTGCCCCTACTCATTCCCTGTATGACGCTTCTGACCTGCTCGGCAGAAAAGTGCACAAGTGTCTCTTTAAGTGGCCCCTTCTCTACTACAATACTCAGCGCTAACATTAGGAGCTGAGGGACCAAGGGGAGATTGCACCTGGAAATGTTCCATAAACAGGTTTGCAATATCCCCGTGATCACTCATTCCCTCCACATTCACCGCGAGGCCAGGCCTAACATCCAACCTACCTGTGGATTTCCAGAACTTGCCAAAATTCTTAGAGGCTCGTTGTTCTGTCAATATATCCATTTTAATTTGCTCTTGATTATTTTGGCACCATTTCAAGCGACTTTTAAAAACTTTACGAGACTCTCATTTGTTCAAAATAATAACCATCAGTCGGTCGATTTTGTTCAACCCAGGATCTAAATTTAAGCCTAGCCTCGCAGTGAGCACCATACACATGTTTATTCCAGCCACACAAAGATCGATATTTTCTGTGGCCGCAGTCACTCTTCTCTTTAGATTGCTCAGCTGCCTCACATAGAACGTTAACAATCCGATCATACATCTCATCCAATATCTTTGTATGTTCAGTCAGACTACATGACCCATGACTGCATTGCATAAATTCTTGGGGGAAATCAATATCGCGCAATTTACTGTTACATAAAACATGATATCTGTCAATTTCAGAACAGTTTCTTTCGCCCCATATAGTCGCGCTACGGGTCACTGTCTGAGTCACCAGTTTTGACTTTACTATGTTTAAGTCACAAACAATATAGATAGGTAAATGGTCAGAGTTATATACATCCTCTTTAATAACAACATCAACAACAGTGTCCCATGACGACAAAGAAACCACACAGTGATCTAGCCATCTCTTACAACCATGCGCATCACTAATGTATGTGTAGTAATTATGCTCAAGGCCTAGAGATTGAATATCGGCACACACCCATGACTGCTCTGTACAGAAGCTAGTTAGTTCATTATAAAAGTTTTGTTTTGGGTGCGCATTAAAATCACCTAATATAAATACATTTTCAATGTCATAACTAGCCACAATAGCATTCATCTCACTTAATACATCAGTAAAAATGGTCAAATTCTCCGGCGAGTCTGTTGGCATGTAGACAGAAAAAACAAGAATAGATCGCTCACCAATAGCTGCCTTAATGGCCACAATCCGCTCACTGCTACAGTTTAAAACAGAAACTGACTCAAACAGACCTTTCCTCCAGAGAATAGCGACTCCCCCAAATGGCCTTCCTTTTAAAGGTCCGACTGAGGTATCAACAGCTGATTTTCCAGTAAATTCAAAGTCTTGACTAATGGTTCCTAACATTAATACATCATGAGGAAGAAGCCATGTCTCCTGGAGAGCTATAAGATCTGACCATGTACAAATTGCTCGAATGTCATCAATTGAGCGTTTTGCTGATTGACAATTAAAACTTGTAAATATTGAGAATTTATTTGTGTTATTATACATTACAAAATATTTAATTAACTTTAACTCTATTCTCAGAACTAGTCCGATACATAAAATGTACAAATCGCCTAAAAGTGATGCCTTCCGGCCACAGCTGGTCATGTAGAAATACATCAACTTTATTCTTGGAAACAAATAATTTATAAGCATTGTATTTCTTAAAAGATTTAATGTTTATCTTTTTTAAAGAGACACTCTCATTTGTTTTTAACTTGATGTAGCTAATAATATCGCTTTCTGTCGTTTCCGTACTTACGTTCGAAATCAACAACGGCACTTTTACATCGGCCGCCCGAAATTTAACGTCCGGCTCAAGGGAAGCACGACCCCTTTGACTCACTAACATTATTAACTTCGATGACTTACGTTGTACTAACTTCCATTCTTTGTTTTGGTCCGTTACTACTTGCTCACTATTCACATTCGATTCACACTTACTAGAACATTTTACTGTATTTAATTCACTCGATACAGTTCCAGTCGACACCGCAGTCGCGAACGTAACAGTGGTAGGGGACTCAATCGGCCCAGGCGCATCTTTTGGTTCACTCAAGGTCACAGCCGCCGCGTCACTCGTTTCTGTCTCTGCAAACATCAAACTCGTGCTCGTGCTTCTTTTATGTGTTGTGCTATCGCTCGCACTCGTCGCTGGCGTTGAATCCCTTTGTTTACGTTTTCTCCAGCTACCTTCATTTTCGTGATTTATCGCAACTGATGGCGAATCCACCGTTACAAGGTTATTCACCTTGGTATCAGCTGTTAATTGTGTTAACGATATCGGCACATACTGCAAACCTATAGGGCCTCTATCCAATGTAACACTATTCTCTAAACAGGCACCTCTTCTTTTATTTATGTTCGATTTAGGGGTACAATAATAATTATTGTCTACTAATGACGCACACTTCATATTTTGTACCTCGAACTTAAGCACATCAAACTGATCCTTGGATACCATTTTATCTTTTAAAACCTTGCACTTGTTTTGTAGTATTAGAATGTCCTTTAAAAGCCGGGTCGCATCCACATGATCAAAAGTGACAGGTGGAAGTTTGTGTAATTCCTTGGCCACAAAAATAGGGAAGAGCTCAGGATCTGTTGCTTTCATTAGACATATTATGTCATCTAAATCCCTGGACATTTTCTTCTTGCCGTCTTTCCGACGAATTGGCATCTTCTTCGACGTAGTTAGCGATTCAAACAGCAATGTTTTCGCTTTGACAATATCATCAGCTGTGAAAGATGACGTACACAACTGATGAATGCTTTCTTTATCCATAAATTCCAACACATTTCTTAGAAAAGCCAGCAGTTCATTAATTACAACATTGCAATTCACACATTTAACAGTTTTTGATGACATTTTTCTCACTATGAGTCACTTGTCACTACGGCAAGTAATACGCGTCCGCGCTCAGTTGAGACCGGCACTTGACTGGCAGATTAACCGGCCAAATTAAAATTAGCCATTCTAGTCATAATAATACATATCTTGAGATTGTACCGATTTCTTTTTAATTTTTCTTTTAGCACTAATAAGAAAATGGAAAATAATAATAATAATAATAAGGGCTTGCCTTGGTCGGCCGGCCAGAGGGAGGCCGCTAGAGCTATATGCTTGGGGGTGGAAGTGTCATTTTCAAGGGCATAACTACGGGGAAACCCGCTCTGGGTCTCCGTTGTCACGAGACCCGTGATGGTGAAACCGGCGCCGCACCGCTCGACACCCCTAGCCACTTGCACCGGTGTTGCCCTCTGCTGCTGGCTTATATGCCTATAGTGGCTTATCAGGGGGCCCATCTAGTGAGTTGGCGAGTCACCGTCTGCCCATTGCATTGATGCTATTAGAGTATTCAGGGCAGACGCCGTTTTTCATCCATAGTTAGCAATATACCGGTCCACCAAACACCCATACCTATAGCCCATATATTAGAATCCATACGTAGCAATAGTCCTAAGCCTGCTGCGGCTAGTGCCGCTGAAGGTGTTCCATCCCACCTTTGATTAAAACTCTCGAAGGGCCTCTTCACGTTGGACCCATGTCTCCGTGTAAGCCTCCCAAGGGCCAGGTATTTTCTAATATAATATGTTAGAAAGTACCTGTGATAAGAGAAACATAATAATAATAATAATATTCTACTACATACACACAACACCATCTAGCCCAAACTAAGCAGAGCTTGTACTATGGGTACTAGACAATGGATAAACATACATATATACTTTTTGTTTTGTAAATACATACATATTACACATAGAAACACCCAGACCAAGACAAACATCCATGTTCATGCACACAAATGTTTGACCTGAGCGGGAATCGAACCCGCGACCTCAGACGTGGCAGTCGGTTACACTACCCACTACGCCACCGAGGCCGAAAATGTATTGCGAATTTATGAATTCCGTCACTTAGTTACGGCTCGATCATACATCTTCAATGGTCACACTTACATTAAAGGACTTTGCAGAAAAACCATGAAGAATCTGCACTACGATGTTAATATAAAGTTAGATGACCAGGGAAATGTAGTGGAAGCACATTGTGAGTGTCCAGCAGGAAGTGAAAATAATGCAACATGTAAGCATGTAGCTGTTTTGCTTTTGGGTGTTGAACACGTGGTTAGAGGAAAAGTTATGTTATTATTTCAGACTTGCACCCAAAGGTTGCAACAATTCCACACACCGAGAAATCCTTATGATGGTACTCCTGTACGAGCAGAAAAACTGCCATGTAAAAGAAAAAAATCATCCGTAATATTTGAGCCTTACCCTGTTCATAACATCAATAAACAGAATTATAACTAACGGGTAAGGAACTTAGTACTGAATTTTCCTAATAGCTCAATGCTAATTAAACAAATGTATGAGCCTGCCAATTCTTATGCTTTAGTATCAGACCATCATTATTCATTGTTAGATCCCGAAGCACAAGTGCTAGAAAGTTTGCAGTTGTCCAAAATTACTGAAGAGCAGGTCCAGCAAATAGAGGAAGCTACAAGAGAGCAATCATCCATTACTAAATGGCATAATGAAAGGAAAAACGCATAACTGCTAGAAATTTTCACACCATATGTCATCTGAAGAACACAACAATGCAAAGTTTTGCAAATCAATTGCAACAAAAGCAACCATTCCAATCCAAAGCTACCAGTCATGGTATGATAAATGAAAAATTGCTCTAAAAAAATACAGCAAAATGAATGATTTATTGGTTGAACTATCTGGGCTTTTCGTGAGCAAGGAAAAACCATATCTTGCAGCATCACCAGGTGCATTATTAGGGTATGAAACAACCATTGAGATAAAATGCCCATAAGCAAGCAGATTTCAAAAATAGATACGACTACTGTACCATACCTCACCACAATCAGTGGGGAGCTGAGATTGAAAACTAGCTCACCCTATTATTACCTAGTACAGGGGCAGTTGTACTGCACCGGTAGGAAATATTGTAATTTTATAGTGTACACATACAAAGATTTAAAAGTTATTTATGTGTATAAAGATGAAGCTTTTATAAAAAATATGTTGTCAAAGCTTGATAACTTGATGAAAAATTCTTCAAGGTAGAGTTATTGAAGAAACATTTATACAGAATGTCCAGAAAGAGTAGTGGGCGTTTGTTTACGTATTCGCGACACTAAGCGGAGCGGCAGGGGCGCGGGCAGCGTTGGATTTCGTACTATAATAGTAGTATTTGTACTACATTTTCATGATTCGTACTACATACTATCACAGTCTTAAGATAGTACGAAAAAATACTACTATTTTTTTTTCAATTAACATGACCACGTACTCAGTTACTAATTTTGGTTTATTCATTTATAATGGCAACATTGGAAGACAAATCACGTTATGAGAGTCTGCTAACGGGGATTCCCTGCACGAACTTCTGTCTGTGTGAGTAGGATGGATATATTCTCTGCATACGTAAGTGTGACAGAGATCTGAATATTGCCTGCATTACTTGCGCAGAGCTTTCGAGTGAACATATGCTCTGTTGTTTGATGAAAGTTCGTTAATTACTTTTACACAACTTTTTGCAAATTACAATAATGAGTGACAGCGATAATGATAGTGGTGCTACAACGCCGAAGAAAATACGCATAGAGAGAGGAGATTTGAAAGTGAAAGAAAAACACAGACAACAGAAATACAGAGGTGAATGGGAGAGTGATCCAAAATTCAGTAAGTGGCTTACTCATGACCCGCAAGATAATTTGAAAGCATGATGCAAATTCTGTAATACTTCTATGATCGCCGAAAAACATGTTTTATCGAGACATTCTGAGGGACAAAAACATATGAAAAATATGTCTTCTATCCGTGCGTCAAAACCAGTGACATCCTTTTTTTCGTCTCCATTATATCTCAAGGAGATAACACGATTAAGCTGGCAAGAGTTGCCGAAGCTAAGCTTGCAGCGTATCACGCAGAACATAATATAGCTTTTAATGCTGCGGATCACCTCGGTAAACTTTTGAAAGAATGTTTTCTTGATTCTAATATTTTGTAGGAAACTAACTTCACACGAAAAAAATCTGCGAAGATCATATACAAAGGCATTGGTCCAGGATACAAAGAAGAATTGGCAACCAAATTAAAACAAACCAAATTCCGCATTATGACCGATGAATCGACGGATATATCTACCTCCAAAGCATCTTGTGTAGTGGTAAGGTTTTTTAATAAGATATCCGGCAGGATTGAGAGCAAGTTCTGGAATCTTCACGAAATTTACAGCGAAGATGACCCTGCAGCAGTAAATATAGGAGCAACAGCTGAAAACATCTATTCCAAACTTAAGAACTCCATAACAGAATACGGCATTCCTCTAGAAAACGTTGTTGGATTCGGATCTGACGGCTGTAATGTGATGATGGGTCGTGAAAACTCTGTTGCGAGTAGGTTCCGAGCTGACTACCCTGGGATTATTATCCTGAAATGCACTTGCCATTCTGCGCATCTCTGCGCTAGTGCAGCGTGCCAAAAACTACCAAATAGATGTGAACAGTTGGTATGAAATATATTCAACTTCTATCACAATAGCTCGAAACGTTCAGCAGCGTTGAAACAATTTCAAGAATTCTTGGACCTAAAACCGCAAAAAATGTTACACCCATCGCAAACGAGGTGGCTTTCGCTTCAGCAAGTAGTGACACGAGTTTTAGCTAACTGGGATGCCTTGAAATTATACTTCACAGATATGGCACTGTCAGAACGATCTCTGTCAGGACAAGCTATCCTCGATTTGCTTCTTGATCCTTATGTCAAGATATATTTCGAATTTCTAACTTGGGTGCTTCCAAAGTTCACAATTTTCCATAAATATTTTCAGTCTGTAGAAGTTGTGGTTACAGAGTTGGATGCGAAAATCAAAAATCTTTACAAATAATTTCTCTTTTGT
The DNA here is from genome assembly GCA_963675205.1 of Catocala nupta. Classification (NCBI taxonomy): domain Eukaryota; kingdom Metazoa; phylum Arthropoda; class Insecta; order Lepidoptera; family Erebidae; genus Catocala; species Catocala nupta. Next base: position 7,149,584 of record OY776106.1, read on the forward strand.
TTAATGGACCGCGAATACGTTAACCGAACTGAGTTATCAGAAATCAATCCAGGCGACAAAACAAAACATCTGATTAACCTTTACCTTGGAATTAGCATGGCAGTAAAACTCGATTCTCCTGAAATAAAGGCAGTCATGAAGAGGCGTAAAGAGTTTTTAGACAGATGCAAAGATTTTTTTGTTGAAGCTGTTTTGCAGATCAAAAAAAGGTGGGATTTCAACAATGAACCGCTCATTAAAGTAGCTTTATTAAGTCCTAAGAATGCTTTGAGTCAACTCGTGCGAGAACAAAACCCAAGCATACTGCCAATCGCTTCAAATTTCCCCCGAGTGGTCGATTTACAAGATATAAACTTCCTTCAAACTCTTGACGACCAATGGCGCAATATGCCAATAGTCGGATTTGAAGATGATATAAAAAACGAAAAGAGAGCTGACGTTTTTTGGGCAAAACTAAGCGAATGGTGTGACATACCTGAACATAAACCATTTAAAGAAATAAGTCAATTTGCTCTCGACTGTCTCGTTTTGCCGCACGCTAACGCCGATTGCGAAAGAATTTTCAGCAAAGTCAATCTAACAAAAACTAAAACCCGTAACAAACTAGCAACCCGCTCCATTGATGCACTCTTACTTTCATGTGATGCCGTTAAAGAAAGTTCATCCAGAAATTGTATCGAATTTAAACCTACCAACGACATGCTAAATCGAATAAACGCTAAGGACGCTGAAGTTCCCATTGACGAATTGGCTGACGTTGAAGTTATCATACCTACCTAATTACCTTTTCAGTTATTTTATAGTTATTCAGTTATTTTATAGTATTATATAGTTAGTAAATGATTAAAATAAATAAATAGTTTACTTTTTGTCTTACGTTTTTATTTATTTCCATAAAACACAAAACGTGCTTAACGGTACTACTATTTTTTGGTAAATACTACTATTTTAACGGCCATAGACAACAATTTTCTGAGCGCCTAATTCCAACACTGGTTGTACCTATATGGTAGAATTACTTATGCATTGCAAATTATTTAAAAACGCATTTTATGCTCTTCTGGTCATATTTTCACGTGTTACTAATGTCTTTAATATAGAAAAAGCATTTTAGCATTTTACTCATAATTTAGTTTTCTTTTGCTTTTTAGGGCAATCGGTAAAACAACTTCTGCTGAAAGAATGAAGAAGTACAGAGAGAGACTTAAGAAAAGTCCAGAAAAATATCAAATTCATTTATCTAAAGAAAGGGAGAGAGACAAGAAAAGGAGGGAGAACATAAAAAAAAAAAATTCTTCAGCACGACTAAAAAATAAAAGAAGGAGGAAACTGAAAGAAAGAGGAAGTATAGAGAAAAGATAAAACTTTTAAAACAGACTACTACGGGCGAACATTCGACCTCGTCATTGGGATCGTGCTCTTGCAAGCAGACGTTGGGTAAGGCTGTAAGCCGAGTTAATAGAACACTATCTTGTAGCCCATCCAAGAAAACAGCAGTAGTGCGCAAACTTGTCCTTGATTTAGGCATTTTAGGCGATGATTCTCTTTTAAAGTGGCCCTCCAGAAAAAGAAACCTTGCCTTATCTGATGATCATAAAGATTTAGTTAAAGAGTTTTATCAACGTGATGATATCAGTAGACAGGCTCCAGGAATCAAAGATGTGAAATCTGTAAAAGATCTGAAATCTGGCGACAGAGTTTTGTGCCAAAAGCGGCACATGAATATGGCAGTGAGAGAGGCTTATTCTTTATTTGTACTTGAATATCCAGACATCAAGATAAAAATGGCCAAGTTTTATCAGCTTCACCCAGCTCACGTCTTTCTGACTAGTGAGATGCCGCACAATATTTGTATCTGTAAATACCATGCTAATTTAAATTTTCTGGTTGAATCTATAGCTAAAAAATTATAGGGTTTCCTTCCATAGGTGGTGACTTACCGAAAAAATTTGCCGCAATTCAAAAAGCGAAGAATGCATGCTGGATCGTTGTACTCATTGTAAGGGCTTTGATTTACGATCTCTTTTAGATAATAATGAGGACTTGTTTCAACCTATTGAATGGAAAAATGGATAGAAATTGAAGGGCGACCTAAGGTTGTAACTGTGAGAGGGTCCATTGAAGAGGCTATTATCGAAATAAATAATCAGCTTGATCGTTTTAAGCGACACGTTTATATAAAGAGAGTGCAATCACAGGCCTTTAACGACGCAAAATGTAATATGCAACCAAATGAAGCAGTTTTACAAATAGATTTCGCAGAAAACTATGCAGCAGTTAGAGCAATAGCGCACTAGCGGCTAGGTCGCGGTGGCCATCGAGATAGATACATTAGTATGAAATCGCCATAGAGCATGCGCACTTGGCCGCTCGCGGCCAGCGGCCACACCAAACCGCAGCGGCCAGCGCGATCGAAGCGACGCATTTGCGGCCCGTAATCAGTCGCTGGCCGCTGCGGCCACTGAGATCAATTGCATTGTAGTTAAATCACCAGTGTGCGCGCACTAGCCGCGGCGGCCGCACGTATTGTGGAACTACAGTGTGATTTGTGATCATCACGAGGTCTTTCGACACGGAAAGATTTATAACCGAGATTGAGACAAGAAGGGCGTTGTGGGACATATCCTGTGAAGACTACGCCAACCAAGACTTAAAAAGGATGATGTGGGAAGAGATCATAGAAATATTTGGTAATGAAAAATTAACAATAACTGAAAAAATCGAACTCGGTAAGTAATGTTTATTTTATTGTGTTCTCAGAGCTACTCGATTTTGCCACGGAAGTTGTCCTTCACCCACGAAGTAGTCAACAAATAGATCTCTGTTTTGTGTAGATGTTCTATTTCCTCTTGAAGGCTGGCAGGGAGGTATTCCTTCAATAATCGGGGGAATATATGTCTTCGAATTTGTACCCATCTCGCTCCCGTACATAGATCTGAAGGACGCAACATGCTTTTATGATTGCAACAGCAAATTCTCTGTGTACATCAAGAGGACGATGAAAAACTCGCCACTTGTTGGCTAGTATCCCGAAAGTACATTCTATGTACCGGCGCGCACGGGAAAGGCTGTAGTTAAAATTATTTTCTTTTCTGTCAAAGGACAATGGGCGTCCTGGCCCATTAGCGGCCATTAATAAAACTAGTGTCATTTGAAAGGTGAATGCTTGTAGAACAAATATTGTTCAAGCAGTATGATTAAATATCATTTGAGAAAAAAGATATGGGTTAAATACTATTTTAATGAATTGTCATATTTTTATCATTCAGCATTTTTTGTTTTTCATCACAAAACATACGAAAAACCTTTGCGTTTTGCTTATTTACAAACGTATGCATTAATAAATAAAGTAATAAAACTATTGAGCTTCCATGTAAATGTAAAATATTTGTCACAATATTCAATACCTTTGTTACCATGCCTTTTATCTGCTAATATGCACTGGGCCGATCGTAAACCATACCAGGATTGCACCGCTTTCAAAGAAAAATGGCGGCAATAATGTGCGGGGCGACCCGAGCACTCAACATCTGCTTTTGTTAACGTATTCGTTGAATGAGCCCCTTCATGTTGGTTTTTGTTTTCAATTCTAGGAACCATTGTTAAAATCAGACTAACCAATTCTACCTGATTCGTGTGACCAATCAGCGACGAGTGCGGCTCCCACAGAACACCCGAGGATTTACGTCAGGTCCGCGAGCACAGTGCAGTCCATCGTTGACATTTGTTTCGTTGAGTACTGTGCGATTATTTTTGTTTGACCATCTCTTTCGACTCTGGCTTGTATCTCGGACTTGTTGATATCTAACTTGGTGACTTGTGCTTGTTTTACTGCACTTTGTGAATTGTATTCCTATAACTATGGCTGATAACCGTCAAATGTGTGTTTTGTGTAATCGATCTGTGATAAACAGAAGAAGATACGAGATAACACACGCTCGGTTTGAAGACAATCCCGCTGTAGCCCAATGTATTATTGAAGCTGTTACTCCTGAACGTCAGGTAAGTCAAACTAAATCATTATGTCTTATTTGTCATGTCAGGAACTGGTAGTTTCTCACTTTAAAAAGTATCGTTATGAAGCGTTTTTACTGGTATTATATTATATAAGTATTTAGAAAAAGGATACTGTTTATCTTTATCGGTTTTTTATTTAGAAGAGTAACTAAGTATTTCATATTGACAGTTTTGTGAAACCATTTAAGCTATGCAGTTTAACTAATTGTAATATTCTCATCTTCAGCTAGAATACAACGGCCAGGAGTATATTTGTCGACCATGCTGGCAACGGCCAGAAAGAGCTGCGCAACCAAATGAAAATACGCAACCACATGAATGTGCATTACAAATCGAAGAATATTCAAGACTCCCTAATACAGCGACGCGTTGTATGTTTGAAAACTGCAGACGAACGTTACTCCGAAGAATTCCGGATAATCTGAAAGTAACATTTTTAATTCATTTTAACTTTTATATTCCCAATAGCGCAAGAGTTTGCGTTCAACATTTGGAATCCAACAATTGGGATCAAATAATTGACAGCCCTAACTTGCTCCACGATTTCAATGCCACACATTTTTTGCATATCATGAGCCTCATGAAAATAGCAGTGCTTCGAGGATCTATATTGGATTTTGATCATATAGATGACATGGACATAAATGAAATATACACTCGGTTCCAAAAATAACGGGTCAGTCACATAAACCCGAATATCTCCCGAACTACGTATGCCATCCTAATGAAACGAAGACTGTTCAATTGAGAATTTAATTATACAGATAAAAAATAAAATAAAACTTAGTTGCACCCACAATATTAATCTCTAAATTAAAAAAAAACTAAAGTAGTCATATTTTTCTTAAGATTTCATTTTTTTTATGATTGTTTTTTTTGCTGTTTTGCATCACTTTCTTCATTTAATACTTTGTATTGCCTCCACGAGCTCTTCTGACAGCTTCCAGGCGATTAGGCATGCTGTACACCAAATTTCGGAGCCGGTGCTGAGGAATACCTTCCCATTCCTCCACCAGTGCTTGTTTGAGCTCGGGAAGCGTGATTAGTGGGGGGTTTCGACCTTTCACGCATCTCTGAAGCTCGTTCCAGGCGTGCTCGATGGGGTTTAAGTCCGGGCTTCGCGCTGGCCACTGCATGAGTTCGATACCGACCTCTTCAAGGTAGTCATGTACAATTCTGGCGGTATGGGGACGCGCATTATCATGCATTAATATGCCATGCCGGTCCATCCTGGCCATGAAAGGACCTACATGTTCATTGAGGATCTCTTCCACGTACCTCTCTGCATTTAGAGTTCCATTTTGAATGAGTACCAGCTCGGTGCGGGCCTCAGCAGAAATCCCAGCCCAAACTTGTACGGAGCCTCCACCGTACGCCACTTTTTCCTCCACACACGCTTGATGGAAGCGCTCCCCTGGTCTTCTGTACACCAACTGCCTACCATCATGCTTATAAAGCATGAATTTAGACTCGTCCGTGAACATTACCCTAGACCAATCGTCTAGTGTCCAGTTTAGGTGCTCGCGCACGTATCTCTGTCTTCCAATTCGATGTCCCCGTTCCAGTTTGGGGCCATTTGCGGGCCTCAATGGTTTCAAATTTGCTTCAGCAAGACGTCTTCTTACTGTTTGAGCGCTTAAATTGCCACCTCCAAAGCGAATAAAGTGAGTTTTTAGACCAACAGCAGTTTGAAAACGATTTCGGAGCATTGTAGCCACCAGTTGTCTGTCTTCCCTGGCCGTTGTGCATCTTGGTCTGCCATTTCCTGGTCTTCTAAGGTGTGATCCGGTCTCTTGGTACCGCTGGACTACCCGCTGAACAGTCGACAAAGATACACCAATGTTTCTGGCTGTTTCACGCTGGCTCCGCCCAAGTTCCAAAAAGGTTAGGATTCTGGCACATTCCTCTAGCGTGACTGCCATGCTTCACCTCACAGAATAATAATTATGCACGTGGAAGACGTTCACGATAATTTTTTTTTGTGACAGTATAGAAATGGAAAGCATCCATAATGACATGAAACAAAAATATTGTTTTTAAAAATAGAAAAATATGACTACTTTAGTTTTTTTTTAATTTAGAGATTAATATTGTGGGTGCAACTAAGTTTTATTTTATTTTTTATCTGTATAATTAAATTCTCAATTGAACAGTCTTCGTTTCATTAGGATGGCATACGTAGTTCGGGAGATATTCGGGTTTATGTGACTGACCCGTTATTTTTGGAACTGAGTATACATTCGATTGGGTGTCAGTCGAGAACAATTTATGAATATTTTGGAACAAACCCCATCATTGTCGAACGTATCAACTCGGCCGAACACAACATTAGCCTGTTACCTAATGAAGCTGCGAAGTGGTGAAGCAAACGAAAGGCTGGCATCACTTTTCAACATGAGCCGGCGAACCCTTGAAAGACATCTTAAGTTAGCCAGGGATTCCCTTTTTTTGGACTTCGTTCCTCGTCATCTGGTTTACGACCATATTGACAGAAGGGACATAGCTAATCGAAATCTTCAAGTGCCAAATGCTGTTTTTGGAAACCCAAATGCAGAACCCTCAAACAGAAAGGCAATTGTGATAGCAGACGCCACTTATATCTACATTCAAAAGTCCACAAATCATTTATTCCAAAGGCGATCATATAGTCTACACAAATTCACGAATTTGTTGAAACCATTTTTAATGGTATGCTGCGATGGTCATATAATAGATGCATTTGGGCCATATGCAGCTACAGAGTCGGATGCACAAATCCTAAAAAATATGATCGAAGACGAAGAAGGCAGTTTTCATTGGTTTTTTAGACAAGGGGATGTGTTCATCTTAGACCGTGGATTTCGCGACGTAATCGACGATTTACATGCCTATGGATATGAAGCGCACTTGCCAAAAACAAAAAATCGCAACGAAGATCAATTAACGACAGAGCAAGCTAATAAGTCTAGGTTGGTTACCATATGCCGCTGGGTTATCGAAGTTATAAATGGTTGGTTTAAACGCGACTTCAAGTTATTTCGGCAAGATTTTTTTAATCGTGCCTTGCCCCATATGATGAAGGATTTTAAAATAGCCGCTGCGTTATTGAACGCATGCAGAGAACCATTACGTGATAGTGTACACGCAGAAACATTTATAACACTAATAAACCAACGATTAAACCAACCAAATCACCTAGCAGAGTATGTCCTAGGCAACAACTTAAATCGTCGACGGGCTAGCTTTGATAGTATTACTGGTAACCAACCTAACTTAAATGATTTTCCGTCGCTGACCGAGGACGATTTAATTATTTTTGCACTTGGCACATATCAAGTGAAGTTAGCTCGCAGCTATTATGCGGAGCATGTGCGACAAGGCCTATATAATATAGAAGTGTATAGAGATACCCAATGTACAGGTCTAGTCGAGTACGGCATTACAGCTACAAATGTTTGGCTTCTCCGTTGCCGAATACAATCACGACATGCGCGGTCTAGAATTTATTATTCTTATATTCTTATAGACAGGCAGAAAAATGGTAGGGAAGCTATAGAAAACTATTATTGCAGTTGCCTTAGCGGTAAACGCACTCTGGGTTGCTGCGCCCACATAATGTGTATAGTTTGGTATTTAGGGTGGGCGAGAAACCAAGAGGAAGACATTCTTTTGCCAGCTGATTTTTTAAATGAAATAATTGTTGATGACGATTAAAGTCCAATAATTATTGTAGTTATTAAGTAATATTGTAGTTATTAAGTAATATTGTATTATTGTAATCTGGCATATATGTTTTTATTTTAATAAATCAACGTATTTAACAAACCTTTTGTTTTATTTAAGCTATCATTATCTTATATTTGTATATTACGTATATAATAACATAGTCATATCATTATAATGTACTTAAAATTCATTATTATATCAATGTAACATCATCACGAGGTGTACAAAATATTGTATTTAAGATACAAACTGTAATCATTCCTTTTAAATGATTTAATTAGTTTTTTTTTTAATATAATCCACCTACGATAACTTTTTATCCAAGGAACTTACAGAAACAGGTTTTTGTAGTCTTATTGTATACATAATTGGCTACTAGAAAATAAATAGTACAGATGTGGCCGCCGATGGGACAAGCTCCATACAATTTTGCCCATTGTCCTTTCTTCCGGCATATGGTCTCATTATATTTTCTGACAAAGAGAATGCTTCATCACCAATTATGACAAAAGGCACACCTGTTTCAGTTATCGGTCTCTTGTCTGGCATGTCTAAATCATTATTTGTAAGTTTTCCATAAAAATGCGAGTTACAATACAATATATCTTTATTTGCAGAAAAATATGATTGTAGGTTTTACAAATGTAGTATAGGTATATGAAGTTTTAAAGTATTAAATACTAATTACAATAAAAATGGGTGTAGTATTGTCCTCCTAAATAGGCTTCAGATTAGCCTGTGATAAGGAGGTACAGTGCCGGTCCCTTTAACAATCGTAGAAAAGAAGAATGATTCGTGTCAATTAAAAGCAGCATTTGAAAACTACAAGATTAATACTTTGTAAAGCTTAAGATTAAAATGATAAAAAGTGAGTGAGAATGTAGTTGTGCGTGTGTTTATGTGTTTGTGTGTGAGGAGCGATTTTCTGTGTATGTGTTTGTGTGTGAAGGCGTGTTTTTGTGCAATTGTGAATGTGATTATAAATGTGCATATGAGCTGGGACTATATTACAATTATATCATGTTAGAAATTTTTCAGTGTCATCATAATAAGTTCAAGAAGGAATGTCCATACAGTTCTCTTGCACATATAGTGTGATAAACCAAAAAGTGCCCATTTGCGATTTATTTTGTTATAGGTAGAAGGGGCAAGGTATGTGGAGAATCTTTTCACGAACGAAGTACGCGGATGTGGAATTGTGCAGATTCTGTCTTTACGACGTTTTGTGATTTGACGATGTGGTGTTCTGGAGTGTTGCAAAAGAATTATTTGTAGTAAATATTGTTGCCGAATATTAAGAACATTGCAGGATTTATATAATTCTCTGGTTGGGAATAGTATCGGGCGGAATGTAGCAACTTTTAGTATGGCTCTATGAGCGATTTCTATTTCATCGTTGTTTTCGCAGCGCCTCCCCAGCAGGAGATACATTACAGCAGCCATGTTCACGGGGATGTTCATGGCTGCTGTAAAGCAACCGAAACGTCGGGGCAAAGTGTAAACTCAAATATAAATTGTTTTAATTAGAAAATATATAGATTAAATAGTAGTAAAATGTCAATAATAGTAGTGTTAGAGTTTTCAAAATTATGTAATACCAGTGTTTAATTTCAATGTATAACATTCGCGTAAACATAAGACAATATTATGATACAATCTCGTCATTTCTAGCACAAAGGAATTTTTGAATCTAGCTGTTTGGGGGAGTGTAGTGTAAGACAGAGTTTCTATATTGTTTATTTTCACTGCAAGAGTATTGCCTATATTCACAAAAAAACTGATTCACGTCATTGCATGCTTGAGTTGATGATGACGAAGCTGATAATAATTGTGTGTATGTGTGTTTTGTTCTTGCTGTGTTTGTTATAGTTTTTATACAATCCCAGAGCTTTTTTGGGTTGTTCATAGCCTTATTTAATTCTTGTGATTCATATTGCCTTTTAGCTTTTTTTAGCAGAATTGTGCAAAATGTTCTGTATCGTTTGTAAATAATAATAGTTATGGAATTTTCTGGTGATTGCTTAACTTTTTTATGCAGTAAGTCTCAGTTTCGTATGCACTTTAGCAATCCCGGAGTAATCCATGGTTTTAGCGTTCTTTTTTTCGCGGATACTTTTAGTTTTGTAGTGCAGCTATCAATAGCAGTTTTAGTCAGTGTTATGAATTTATTTGTTGCATCGTTTGGGTCCGTCATGGATAAAACGGGTGTGTAGTCTAGACTTCCCATAACTGCGTCAAGAGTGTTGTAGTTTATTTTAGGAATAAATTTTGGAGCATTAGAGTATTTCTGATAAGGCATAACAAGGAAGAACAGTGATCCGTTATAGTTGAGTCGTAGACTAGAGTAAGAGCTTTAGACTTGGATCGAATTAAAAGGTGGTCTAAGCAATTGTTTGCTCTTGTAGGTAATGTATGTGCCGGTAGGAATCCATGATAGGCTAGCGTGTTCAGATATTCTTGCGAACGTGTGTCAGAAGAGTTATGTTTGATGTCGATGTTAATGTCACCTGTGTTACGATACAGTGTGTCACTACCTTTGCTGAGCTAACATGACACCGTTATTGCGCATCGTACGTTCTAGAAGCACGAGGCGCCGACGCAGCAAAACGTGACAGGATGGAAGTGTGGGACCCGATGCAACGCCGCGTTTACGCGAACAACGACATTCTTGGAACATACATCGTCCGATTATCATCGCTCTATAATTATAAGTTATAATTGTAATTTTAATATTAAAGTTTTTCTTAAGTAAATTCGGTTTTTTTTGCATCCTCCGGCTACAGCCGTCGTAATTCCTGTTATTATTACTGTTTTATAGTTGGCAAGGAATTGGAGTATATTGTTAAGTGCAGAGAGTTGTGAATGCGACGCGTTGGCTGGATTGAGGATGGGTCTGATGGGATTGACATATCCAAACCCTGAGGACTTCAGGCTTCTCCCTCTGAAGTGTACGCTACGACTGATGCAGTACATTCATAGGGAGATAGCTAAGGGCTAAATCTTGGGGCCGACACAAAAGATCCCAATGGGTCGAAGTGTCGCCGGTCTGTGCTGACATACATAAGATAAGATAAGTGCAGAGAGAAATGTAGTGATTTTGTCCTTTGAAGGCGAGCGATAAATGCAAAGTATAGCTACGTCGAAGTCTAATCTAATAATTAAACCGGAGGCCAATCCATCAAAATTAGGTTCGTCGTATACTGAACTGTGAGTGTTTTTCACGTAAACGACAACACCATCGCTCTTGTTTATATGTTTAGTGGTATTGTAAGCCACATAATCTTGTAATATAGGGATGTAGTTATTACTTGAACAGTTTAGCCAGCACTCAGTCATGACCAAGAGGTCACTCTGAACATTAATACGGTGGAGTAATGTTTGAAGATCTGAAAATTTGCGTTTAAAGAACGTATGTTTTGTGAAATAATTTTTAGTTAATAGGTATTTTGATTGATGTAGTTTTTTGTTTCATCTGGGGCGCACGTATGAGTATCTGATACAGAAAAATAATCAATTCTGTCACTTAGAACATCAGTTATGTTTGGCATTTTTGTTGGTGATTGGTATCAAAAAGCTAGGAATAAGGCGTATAGTATAATGTTGGAAGGAAAATATTGTAAGTTTTAGATAGAGTTTACATAAGTCCATATGTAAAATGGCAGCTATCAAGCGTGTATATAGTGAATGATCATAGATGTTGTGTAGTATGTATATTGTGTTATATTGTGAGCGTATAGTAAATAACAGCATGACAATAATATAAGGACATGCATTATAAAAAATAAGTGTAAGGTTAAATATATAAAAAATAACAAAATATGGCTTTACTAGTCATGCGTTATTTAGTGGAGACATTTGACTCAGCTGTTCTTCGTTTCTTACAATAATGGCTTGACCATCTAAGTCCTTCTTAAGCAGAATGCGCCCATTTGATGTCCAACAGAACTGAAAGTTATTTGACTTGGCAAAGCTTAGAGCTAGGTAGAAAAGGCGCTTGAAGTATGCTGTTAGTTGTTCTGCGATGAAAATGGGAGTACTTGGGGTTGTATCCAAGCTAGCAGAGCTCAATTTGTTTCCGGTTCTTGAATACCTATGAATCGCTGCATTTTCCATATGCGCCGACGTCTTTGTAAATTTGTAGTTGCCATCGCATATAGCCATCAGCACAATAGATAAATAGTATTTGTAGTTATAATATAGTGACCCTGTATGAGTCGGCTGAATGACTCAATACTTCAATACTTCAATACTTTATTGCTTTTCCATAATGTGGTTACAGGTGGTAGATTTCTTAAACTGGATACAATTATGGACCCTGTTGGGCACAGCACAGTTTATAATAAAATCATTTGTACATAAATAACATTCAATAGATTACATTTTAAAATTAACAAATAGGTCTAAAAACAGGAGAGAGGAATATATTGTATGTATTTCAAAAGCTCTCTCTTTAGTTCAATGAATATTTCGATTGGGAGGGTAGCTAACTATTTAAATATTTAATTGTTTTTATTTAATATAATTAAATTATTTTGTTTTTACTTTTTAATGTTAATACCTAATCAATATGTCAAATATGTAAGTGAAATCAATATTTCTTAATTAGATATTGAGCAGGTAGTGGATTGGATTATTATTTGTTTGTTGTATCATTCATAAAATCTTTAACACTATAATAGGTTTTACTATGCAGAAATAGTTTTAATTTATTTATAAATGTATTGTTATTAGTTTCCTTTTTTATATTTTCTGGCAGTTTATTGTAGATTTTTATTGACATCACTTGAGGGCTTGTGGAATGCATAGTGAGGTGTGAAGATGGTAATACCAATCTATCTTTATGTCTAAGAGTTATCCTAGATTGTATATCTTCTCTTCTTGTGAAGAAGTCTGGGTGCTTTCGAACAAATTTACTTATTTCTAAAATATAGATGCAAGGTAAGGTTAAAACTTTAAGTTTATGAAAATATGGTTTACATGAGTCTGTTGTTTCTATATTAACTAATATTCTTAGTAATTTCTTTTGTAGGATGAATATGGTGGCTGCGTCGGTACTATTTCCCCATAGGATTACTCCATAAGATAACCAAGAGTAGGCGTAGGCATAATAGGTGGAGAGCGCGGTGGTCAAATCGGTGGTCATTTTTATTTCGCGGAGCGCATATGTAAATTTTGATAGCTTGATTCTTAATTTGCTTATATGTTGTTTCCAATTTATTTGGGAGTCTATGGTAATACCTAGCAGTGTAAATTCTTTGACAACTTCTATGGTTGACCCTTCGAAAGAATAATTTATATTAAGAGGTGTTTTTTGATGGGGGTGGAAACATATTAATATAGTCTTGGTGAAATTTATTTGGAGATTATGGTTATTCATCCAATCTATAGTTTTGGTGAATGTGGAGTTTAACTTTTCATTGAGGTTTAATTCTGTTTTACATGGGGTGAGTAATGAAATGTCGTCTGCAAACAAAACACATGGGCCTTGGATGGTGTTAGGTAAGTCATTTATACAAATGAGGAATAGTAGGCATCCTAAAACACTGCCTTGAGGTATTGATGTTTTGATGTCTATTGTGTTAGAGTGAATGTTTACTATTTTATTAGATTTTTGGTCGTAATATTCAATTTCTACAAGTTGTCGCCTATTTGTTAAGTATGATGTAAGCCAGTCATAAGGTTTACCTCTTATACCTATTTTGTAGATTTTATTGAGTAATATAGGAAATTGAACTTTATCGTAGGCCTTGGTCATATCTAGTAAGATTCCTAATGCATATTGTTTTTCGTTTATGATGTTAAGTGCTTCTTGTATATATTTAAATACAGCTAGGGAAGTCGATCTGTTTCTGCGAAAACCGTTCTGACAATCGTTAAATAATTTATATTTTTCACAGAAAGAATATATACGATTATACATCGCTTTCTCGAAGATCTTAGAAGCTGTGGGTAGGAGAGCAATGGGGCGATAGTTATTGGGGTCTGATTTTGAGTGTTTTTTATGGATCGGTTTAATTAATGCCTTTTTGAGTTGGACTGGTACTTCTCCTTCTTCAAACGATTGGTTTATTAAATTATAGAAAGGTAACGTGAGTTGATCGGCGCAGAATCTTACTAGGATGGGAGGGATTTCGTCTATTCCGTGACTTCTCTTATTTTTAAGATTTTTTAGTATTGAGTTGACTTCGTACGGTTCTACTGGACTCAGAAACATAGTATTCTCTGTGGATTGTGGTAGTACTCTTATGTGCTTTCCGTCCACAGCTCCAGTACAGTTAGGAAATTGCGAACTGTTCCTAAATCCTTCACTTATTTCTAGCCATTTGTCTCCATCGAGTTGTGGAAAGGCAATATCTTTTATATTTTGCCATATGGCGACGCAAACCTCAAGTACAATTTCTCGAACAGTTGTGTGTCCAATGCGAAATGAATGATTTAGTTCTCTGAAGGAGCATCCAGATGCTAGGTATCTGGAACAAACAAACACGTTATGATAACATTTTTTAACACTTCCAGGTAAGTCACTCCAAAAAAAATGGAACAATATAAGGGACTCATTCCTCAGGGAGCGTGTCAAATGCGCAAAAAGTGGCGCCGCAGCGAAACGTAAATCTCCCTATGTATATTTTCAACACCTGATGTTCCTTAAAGATACGGTGGAACCGAATACAACAGAATCGAACTTAAATGATGCGGAAAATATAGTCTCTCCCACCCCTGAATCAGTATCTCATGGACAACCAAGATCAAAGAAGAAAAGGAAGACAATAATTTCGAATAAGAAGATCTTGTTTCGGTTTTAAAAGAAAGCATAAATTCAAGAATTCAACGTGAATCAGTTCTCGAAGACGACAATGACAGATTATTTATGCTTTCCTTAGTAAAGGATTTCAAAAAAATACCCGAATCCGCGAAGCTGACAACCAAGATGGAAATGATTAATCTAATCCACCGAGCTCAAAGTGGAAGATATAATCCAAGCCACTATGAACCTATGACCAGGCACAACCAACCTACTTACTCTCGAAGCAGTTATACCAACCATCAGGAATATCAACAGGGATATTTTACTAAGCAATCGGATAATGGACCACTTGCCACAATGAGCTGCCGCACTTCTCTGTCACTTCCCAGTGAACTGCCGCCGCCATTGGATTCAGGAAGAGAAGAAAATTCTATCCAATCACCCGAGTCAAACTAATCTCAGGCCTCACAAGATTCAGAAATAATTGAAACGTTTTTAATAATTATTGAACAACTGCACCTTTGATTATGATAATACAGTATTTAAATCCTTTTATGTACCTACTTGTTTCACTTATCTACCTGCATCCTTTTTCATAAAACAGACACAGGGACCGTGAAGAAATAATTTGTATAAAAGTAGATAGGCATATGCTTACCTTAAAGTTACAACAAGTTTTCCTTGGCAGAAATGCAGGGGCGAAATTTAGTTACAGTGCCGGTGATTGATGGACTTAATTTTCTTAACAGTTCTTCAAACGAAGACTTGCCCATCCGCAAATAATTAAAGGACTTGTCATCATATTGCTGAAAGTCGGTGAAATAAGTATGAAATAATCCCTTTGTTCGCCTTTCACGTAGCAAGGGATGAACCCAATATGTTTTCCTTTTCTTTTTCCGCTTCTTACTTATAAGATACAAAAGCACTGCTATTTCCTCAACGTCTATTTTGAAGCGCGCTGTATGTGCAACTGACGATCGTAGCCGCGCTGCCAGGTCGCTAGTGCGCTATTGACCTTACTCAAGATGAAATCCAGTCTGCTCACTGGAGTCACAAACAAATAACTGTTTTCACTGCATTTGCCTGGTTGCCAAGTGATAGAAAATATTCTTTTGCTCTTGTAAGTGATGTGTTACGTCATGACAAATATGCAGTATTTGCATGCTTGATAAAGATAATTACCTACTTTAAAGCCAATATTGCAGATTTGGAGATTATAAAAATATTTTCAGATGGTGCAGCATCACAATTTAAAAATAGATTCACTCTATTAAATCTGTGTTACATGCCCCATGATTTTGGTATTACAGGATCCTGGTACTTCTTTGCTACATCTCATGGCAAAGGAGCTGTAGACGGGGTAGGTGCAAAAGTGAAAAGAGCTGTTTGGAGTTAAGTTAAACAGCGAAAAATTGAAATCAATAGTGCTGAAGACTGTTAAAAACATCAACATTTTACATCTGTCAGAAGAAGAAATTGAGGCTAACAGAGAAATCCTAGATAGTAGATGGAAACTGGCGACTGGTATTGATAAAATACAGTCGCTCCACTTTTTCAAAGGATATAATCAAGAAGACTTATTAGTGGGCACTACTGCTACTTCGGATCTGAAAAGATGCAAACTGTAAAGCTCAGTGATGCAAATATATACTCTGATAAACTAAATAATAATAATGATAAATAGTGACAAAGATTTACTGTCTTCTTTATTTAATTTTTCATGGTGTTATCCCGTCTTTAATGTAACTATAAAAGTACATCGATTGTTTTTTTAATTTTCTATGAGCTAATTTGATATCATTGATACAATTGACAACATTTCATATTTTGAAACACCTTAATAGAAAAATACCATTTCTTAATTTTGCCATTTCGACCAAGAAAAAAATATTTCGAAGTTGAAAGTTTTAAAACTATGAATCCAAGTGAAGAGGTTTACCAATTCAAAGATGCTAAGTATTGTTTTGTACCTTCCTGTAAGAACAATTCTCAAAAGAACAAAGAAAAATGTTTTTGATGGTACCGAGTTCAGCCAAGCAAGACTGGTGTGAAGCAGTAGGTGCTCACTGCCCTAAACGCAATCTTAACATATGTGAAGACCATCTCAATGTTAGTATTGTCTCTATAAGTTTGTACATACAAAATTACGTCTGTGCCTCTGTAAGGGGCTTAAACAAAGTTTATTTAACAGTATATGTATTACGTTACTTTAGAATCCTATAATGCACCTAAGACTATAAACTGAGGGCGGCTCAGCATATCATTTTTTGTTTAAGACAATCAAAACCAAACTTTGTTGTGTGTACATATTATCTGAAAATCTCAATATTTCGTATACATATATTGTTACTGTTTTTCCGATCTGAATATATATTTTAACAAATAAGTGTACCCTAATAGGCCAATATACTTTAACTTAAATATAAGTTAAAGATTAAACTAATAAACATTTTATTCCATTTATTGTTTGCATATTTTTGTTATATGCATAATATTAAATATTGCAGTTAAAAGAAGATGTGGAAAATTATATGTATTGGACTACAATGAAGAGTCGGCCAAAGCTGAAGAGATCATTACCTCATTCTCTACAACCCAACATCTCTCAATTAAGTAACGAACCTCAACCCAGCACATCTTCATCTTGCATACCTATGGAGATTGATATTGTTGACAAAGATAAAAGTGTACTTTGTCATAAAAGTGTGCAAGTAAAGCCAAAAACAGCAGATAGGACTACTTATTGTTCGCTTCATAAGTTGGAGAGAAAAACAGTGTCTCATTGTCAAGGTGATAGCGATTTTTTAAGTGAATCAATTGATTTTGATGATACCTTCGACACAGGGAAGTACAACATCTGCAGATGTTTCAGAACTTTCATCAGAAGTACTTAAGCAAACACAAAATAAAAATGTCATGCTAAAAATAGTACAGAAAAGACCACATGATTATCTTGGGTTACCACAAGACTATTATTGGTTCTTTACCGTTGGCGTCAGGAGGCGCTGGCTCGGGGCGAAGGACCAGCTCCTTCCGCTCTAGAGGCGGCACGGTCCGAGCTCCGCCAGGTCCTGGTGGAAGAATGGAAGAATCGAGTTGTGCACCCCAGTGCCGGGCACGCCACAATCGTGGCGGTAAGACCCGTTTTTGAGGAGTGGCTGGAGAGGCGGCATGGCGTCCTCACTTTCCGGCTGACACAGGTAATGACTGGCCATGGTTGTTTTGGCCGGTTCCTGTGTCGTATAGGCCGGCAAGAGACGCCCGGTTGTCACCACTGCGGTGACTGCCACGACGTTGTTGAGGACACGGCGCTGCACACTTTGGCGAATTGCCCCGCCTAGGCATCGCAGCGCCAAGAATTGATCGCGGCAGTCGGATTGGTTGCCCTCTCGCTCCCGGCCGTAGTGCAGTCTATGGTCGGGAGTGAGAGGTCGTGGAACGCCGTCGCCTCCTTCTGTGAGGAAGTGATTTCCATCAAGGAGGCGGCGGAGCGGAAGAGGGAGCGCTTAGGGTTCATACGCACTATGCGGTTACCCGCAATGCGGCTAGCCGTCCGGCTGACCGCAAGTACAATTATGTACGTAATATTCATTTCTATGCGCACTGCGATGCGGCTGCCCGCAGACCGCTCCGGTCGTTCGGAGTGCTGCGGCCCGAGTGACGGCCACCCGCACGGTTGCTATACGCACTGTGCGGCTCAGTTTGCGGCTGCCCGCCTTTGAGTGTGCACGTGGTACGTCTGGTAAAATGGAATTCGATACCGAAAAATTTATCATCGAAATCCAGAGTCGGCCAGCAATTTGGAACACCAAATTACCAGAGTATTCTGATAGAATATTAAAACAAAGAGCATTGGAAGAGTTAGTGCATATTTATCACGGTACGGAATTGACAAAGGAGGAAAAACAAAAACTAGGTAATTATCAAAATCATTTTATTTAAATGTAATTATCCTGCCATTCTACCCTCCCTTCATGCATAAAATATTCTGCAAATAATTCTCGATATCCGAAAGCAGTTCTATTGTTTCTTCGCACGTTATCTCGAGTAATAGTTTCAGTTAGTGGATTACTTAATGAGTCTCTAAAAGAATATCCGTCTCTGTCTCTTACAAAGTTGTGTAAAATGCAAGCAGACTTAATAATATCACTAACTAAATCGATGTGAACATTAATTGGTCTGTGAAAAATGCGCCACTTATTCGCAAGTATGCCAAAAGTACATTCAATGTAACGTCTAGCCACACAAAGTCTATAATTGAATATTCTTTTTGTAATATTTAAATTATTTCTCGGATAAGGGCGCATCATACTCGTACTTAAAGCAAATGCCTCGTCTCCTACAAAAACGAAGGGAAAACAAGTTGCATTGTTTCCTGAAATAGGTGCTGGTTCAGGAATGTTCAAGCGGTTCTCTTGAATTTTTTTATAAAAGTTTGAGTTTTGAAAGATTGCTGAGTCACCGAATCTTCCATATGCTCCAACATCAATCATCACAAATTTGTAGCTGCTGTCACAAATTGCTAGCAATACCAAAGAAAAATATCCTTTATAATTGAAGCACATTGATCCACTATTGTTAGGTGCTATAATTCTAATATGTTTTCCGTCACAAGCACCTATACAGTTTGGAAAATGTGCTCTAGTAGAGAAACCATTTGCAATTTGAAGCCACATATGTTTGGTTGGTTGTGGTAGGCATATATTTTTTAAGCAAAACCATATAGCTGCACATACTTCTCGAAATATTTCGGCGATAGTACTAATTCCAATCTTAAACATATAATGCAATTCTGCGAATGAACAGCCTGACGCCAAATATCTGAAACAATGTTTTTTTCTAGGTTTGAGTATTCAAAAAAAATGGAGAAATATTCGCGACTGTTTTGTGAAGGCCCATAAAGCGAAAGAGACTAAGAGCGGATCAGCGGCAAAAAAAAAGACTTCATATGTTTTCTACGATAGTTTGTTATTTTTAAAAGATACTGTAACTGTCAATAGCACAACGGGGAATGTAACTACAGAAAATGAAGATGGTAACACAGCTATGCAAAATGAAGAAACACTTCCATCAAATACTTCATGGGCACCAAAGAGAAGCAAGAAAAATAATAGTGATGATCTTATCGGTAGAGAGTTAGTCGGGGCCTTGAATAGAAATTTAGAAAGAAAGAGTGTTGAAGATGACGAGGATCGCCTCTTTTTCTTGTCTCTAGTAAAAGAATTTAAAAAAATTCCAGAGCATATGCAAATGCAAAGTAAATTAGATATTTTAAAGGTAATTAGAGATGCGCAGATTTCCAATTATTCGAACATTGATTATCCAAGGCCTAATTCTTACCGGGGATATCAAACGTCACATTATTCTGGTAATAGTCCCTATTCTCACCGTACAAACTTCTCGGAGGTTGGACGAGGGAATACCCATCATGGATATCAAACGGCACAGTATTCAGGAAGTAATGTCTACATGCAGCCTGTGCAGTCTTCGGAGTTTGGACGAGACACGTCTCAAGAAATTGTGAGGAATCCGACGAATGCACAATCGCCAATTTCAACTCTCGAAAGCGAAAAATCTCAGGATAGTGATTATCTGGAACTTTTTAATTCCATCACTGACGATGATGCTTGAAATGTGTACCTACATTATTTTAATAAAAATTTAATTATAAATATTTATTTTACTTACCGTAGCACTATTATTAACTTTGCTTCCGGTTTAATACTATTGCGAAATTGTGTGTCTTGCTTCGTTATAAATGTTTTTAAAATGTTCAATAATTCTTCAAACGTTTTTATGCTCATTCTAGTAAATCCGAAAAACTTATCTTCATATTTTTTTAGTTCTTCGAAAAATATTTCAAAGTGCTTGCTCTCATCTCGTGTTCGCAAATAAGGATGCACCCAGTACTTCTTTCTTTGTTTTTTCTTCTTTACGTAACGTGTGTAAATGTAGTAAATAGCTGCAACTTCGTCCACGTCCATCTTTGAAATGGATCGATATGACCGCAAATCGCAACGGTTCTTCAACCGCACGTTGCGGTTGCGAATGCGGCTGCCCGCGATCCGGCTGGCCGCATTCGCAACCGCATCCTGCGGTCAGCCGGACGGCTAGCCGCATTGCGGGTAACCGCATAGTGCGTATGAACCCTTAAACCCTCTCCCCAACCGCAGAGCCGGGCGCCGGAGGGCGCGAGATGACCTCCAGCCACCCTGAGTTTTGACCTGGGGGTGGTGGGCTTTGTGGGCCTGCCCGCCATCCGATCAGCACCAGGTCCGAGAGTCCCACGCGCGCTTCTGCATCGTGTATCCATCCCCCCTCAGGGCGATAGCAGGGATAAAATTAGTGGTGCCCCATTGGGCACCTTTGGCAGGTCTGTTTGTGTAGTGGCCTGCCGTTTCATACGGCGGGCCGAAACCTCGGCGGGGTCGCGATTGCATGTGAAAACGATTCGCGCGGCCCCGCCGATAGTGGTTATGTCAAGGAACACCGTGGTAGGTTTAGTCGATATCCCGGGAGGTCCATTATTATCATTTCAACATCTTTTTCTCTTACCCCGGTGAGTCAAACATAACCCCGCATTTAAAATTAGAGTCCATTAACATTATTATAACTCTCTATAAAATTAAAAATAATTTATCATTTAACCAATATCGGATATGTTTTTAGTTTCTTTAAGCACAATATGGCGTATATTTTATAAGACTTTATATGTATTATCTAAATTTTTTAAACAATTGATTTACTACCCTCCTGTTTTAACTGTAAAACAAAATTTGCCATCTTCATTTAAAACAATTAAAGACTACTCTAATATTTTTTGTATAATAGATTGTTTTGAGATTGAAATTGAGAAACCATCAAATCCCATTGAACAGTCGCTAACCTGGTCACAGTATAAAAATGCTAACACATTAAAGTACTTATTAGCTTCAACACCTGATGGTTTCATAATTTTTGTGTCAGCTGGATTTGGTGATCGGATATCTGATACCAATATAGTGGAAGCTTCTGGTTTTCTTGATGTATTACCTCATAAGTGTTCAATACTAGCTGATCGCGGTTTTAAACATATTGACACAATATTAAATCAAAAGAACATAAAACTCCTCCGACCAAGTGTTTCAAAGAATATGAAGCTAACAAAAAAAGAAGCCATTCAAAGCAAAGTGATTGCCAGTCTGCGAATTCACATAGAAAGAGTTATTAGAAGAATAAGATTATTTAAAATGTTAAAACCACACTCTGTTATAAATAATAAGTTGATTCAACACACAGATGAAGTTATGACTATATCATGTGGTTTGATCAACTTACAGAGCTCTATTATAAAAATTGAGTAGCCTTTAGTCTACCTGGTTTTGCAATAGAATTTTTGGGCATTAGACTGTTTATTATGTACAAGAGAGTGTAAATGACTATATATATTAATGTAATATCTTTTAGTAAATATAACTTAAATAATTTTATAAGGTAAATTAGTGTAAAGCTTAAAATAATAAGTACATCATTGTATTTTCATAGGTGTAGGTATTCTTTGTTGGAGGATTAATATAAATAAGTACTTGGTGTGTTTAGATTCATTATTTATAGAGGTAAAGTCTTTTTGTAGGAGATCACAATCCAATGGGTTTGTAATGGTCTTACAAATCTTTATATCATCCGCAAAGAGGTAGGCTCTACTATATTTTATAGAAGAGACTATGTCATTTATAAATAAATTGAAGAGCCAAGGACCTAGAGCCTTGGGGAACTCCGGAAATAGCTATGTATGTCTTGGAATTAAAACCTTTTACTACGACATATTGCGTCCTATCGGATAAATACGATTTAAACCATTTCAAAAGGGGGCTGTAAATACCATATGAGTCTAGTTTCCTCAACAACACTTTATGACAAACTCTATCGAATGCCTTAGCAAAATCCATGTAAACGGCACTAATTTGTGAACCTGAATCAACCGCTCTTATTAGTTCGTTATGATATGCGACGAGGTTAGTATTAGTGGATCGGGATTTGATGAACGCATGCTGTACCACTGTTTCTTGAGGAATTAGTTCCCAACTTGATTTCAGAACGTTTATTAGCTGTCTTTCATTGTGCACGGATTGGTTTGTGCTTCGAACACTGCGTTTCAGTAAATCCCACATGTGTTCAATAGGATTGAGATCCAGACTGTTTGCAGGCCGGGGCAACACCTGTATACCAGCTTCCTCTAGGGCTTCTCTGGTGGCCCTAGCTGTATGAGCACGAGCATTATCGTGCATCAGATGGAATCTTGCGCCGATTCTCTGTGCATATGAGACCACATGGGGTCGTATGACTTCCTCCATATAACGTTGAGCTGTAATTGTGCCTTCGTTGAGAATTACCAACTCGGTTCTACCTGATATAAAGATTCCTCCCCACACCATAACATTGGGGCCCCCAAATCTGTTACTTTCATGGATACAAGCATCCGAAAATCGCTCACCTTCACGCCTCCAGACCCAAATGCGACGGTCATCACTAAAAAATTTAACTTTGAACTCATTCGTAAACAATACTGTGCTACAATCATTCATATTCCATGCCAAATGCAGCCTTGCGAACGATAATCGGTTTGCACGGTGAGTACTTGTTAATGGTATCCGCACTACGCGTCTCCTGGATAACTGCTGGTCCTCGTGTAACCGATTTCTAATGGTTTGATCACTAACGCGTGTACCCGTCGCCTGCCGCAAACGGTTTTGTAAGGAGCGGGCTGTGATGCAGCGTTCTCTGCGCGCACGTAGCGGTCCTCCTGTGCGGTAGTTGCTCGAACTCTGCCAGATCCCCGTCTCCTCGTTAGTCTCCCAGTCTCTTGAAATCGATTCCAAGCATTCTGGATTGCTCGCCGGGAAAAACTCAGCTGCAACGCCACAGAACGCTGCGAATGGCCTTCTTGAAGCAATGTTACGGCCCTAGTTACGGTTGGTAGGTCCACATGTCATCGAATTCTCGGCATAACTTTTTTAAAACGTTAATTTAGCCACTAGTTAAACAAAACATATACTGTTCTTGACAGAATCGTCACTTTGACTGAGTTAAAATCTGTCTTAAGATCGGGTAGAATCAAGGGGTTGCAGTGAATTATCAAAAACTACCAACAATTATGCAGCTGGAATGCTCAAAAAATGTTTGTAAACAAATAAGGTAACACCACAATAAACAATTAGCTACTTGAGAACGCATAAAAAATAAATTATCGCTACCGAGGTCAGAAAAAACAAGTTATTTTGTTTTGACTAGTATATATGAAGAAGTTTATATAAATCGTCATCATCATAGAGTTATTGCCGGTTTCATCCTCCTCAAACTCCATCACCAAATGTGGCCTAATATATCTTTTCTACGGAGCAACTGCCATTTGACCTCCGCAACCGAGACAGCGATATATACATATATATAGATTTTTTATTTTTAAGGAATTACTCCCGTACTAGGAATAAATTGTGTGTCGCGGCAATTATTTTTAATATTTTTTGTTTCAGCCTCTAGGTACGCCAAGAACTCTTACAAAAAGATTAAAAAGACAAAGAATATTATCGGATCAGAGATTGAAGAAATACGTGCTCTTCGGCAGAAAACAAGGCGTCTTGGAAAAAAAGTAGTGGATCTGGAAGGAATACTTGCTGAGTTGAAGGCCAGAACCCTACTTAACGAAGAGGATAGTAATTTACTAAAATCGTTTGATCCAGTAAGTTGTCATTTTCTGAGGAAAATGGTTAATGTCCCAGATTCAAAAAAATATCACCATCAGTTCGTAAATTTGCTCTTTGTCTACAATTCATCAGCCCTCGAGCGTATAAATATGTTAGGGAGCATTGTAATAGTATTTGGACTCCCTTTTCCGCATTTGAACTCCAGGTTGGTCCATTATGCGTGAGAGTCAGCCGGTTATAGAGATAGCTAGCCCAACTCCGCCCAGAAGCACAGAAGTTTCCTGGGGTCTTCGCAGGCTCCGCGGAGTGACCTCGGGTTGTTGAGGATTTCCTTACGTTGTGCTGTTACTTCCACACATTCCAGGACCACGTGGGCAGCAGATTCTTCTTCGGTCAGACATCCCCTACAGAGTGGGCTGTCTGTTGCTCCGATGTTGTACAGATGTTTGTTCAGGGGGCAATGTCCTGTTAGGGTCCCCACGATGGTCCGAAGGTCCAATCTTTGTAGGTTGAGCAGGCGGTGTGTCAGACGTAGTGAGATGGCCGGCAGGGCTTCTCTCGACTGTCTGCAGTCCGTTGTCCGTGCCCAGCGTTCGTTGTGTTGGCACTGAGCGCGAAGCCGCATCCATGTTCTTAGTTGTGAGAATGGTAAAGAGAGGAAAGGGGGTGGACCTTCTCTGGTGGTTCCCGATCCTCTTTTAGCCAACTCATCTGCAGCATCGTTGCCCAGTGATTTACTATGCCCTTTTATCCTTTGTAAAGTCACAATGTTTTGGCGGCATTCGTAGACGAGCCTGGAGTTGCAGCTAATGCTCTTTAGTGCTCTAAGTATTGCTGTGCTATCGGAGAGGATTCGTATCCTGTAGCCTTCAATCCGTCTCCTATCGATCGCGGTAGCGGCCTCCATGATGGCCACACATTCGCATTGAAAAATAGAACTGTGTGAGCCTAGTGTCATAGAGATGTTAATGTTGAGATCCAGGGAGTGAACTCCAGCGCCCGTTCCCTGTATGGTTTTTGAACCATCAGTGTAGACTCGGACCTCGTTGATTCCCGATTGATCTCTCTGTTCCTCATGGAGTTGTATATGGTAGTTTTTCTGAAATAGATGTGTTAGGGAGCATTTCAAAACATGTCTGCCACATCCCAAAACATTGTGTGCCTAGTATAAATGTGTGGACGGCAATCCTGGCTTCACAGCAGAATCGCTAGGATGTCTTAAAATGTTAGCAGAGCGAATACCTAGTTAAAAATTATATTTTGCATTAAGCATTGATGAAATGTCAATAATTTAATCAGTCCCTAAGATCTGGCATCTTTCCTGATCGATGGAAACTTACAAAATGCGTTCCTATTCTTAAACCAGATGTTGGTGCTGGTATAGTTAGCAGTTACAGACCAATATCGATTCTTCCAACGTTGGCAAAGACCTTTGAAGCACTGATATGTCCTCTTATTCAAAATTATTTTAGAAAGTAGTTGTCAAGCCACCAACTCGGGTTCACTGTCGCTAGGTCCACATGCAGTAATTTGGTTAATTTTATTGAGAATATTTTAGAGTCAGTGGATGCTAATAAACAAGTGGACGCGGTGTATACTGATTTTAGCAAAGCCTTTGACAAGGTGTCTCACCATATTTTAGTTCAAAAGCTGTCATCATATGGCTTTGCTGGATCGTTGCTTCATTGGCTAAACTCTTAGCTAGTAAATCGAACTTTCTTTGTTGTGGCTGACGGTTATAAGTCCAACATATTCAAAATTACCTCAGGCGTTCCACAGGGATCGCATTTGGGACCAATCCTGTTTAATATATTTATTAATGACATCCCGAATCGCTTCCTCTATTCTATTCCGTATTTATTCGCGGACGACTTAAAAATATCTCATGTAATAGAATCTAATACTGATGCATTGTTACTTCAAAGTGATATTGATAGACTTTTAGAATGGTGTAGTTATAACAACATGCAACTAAATGTTAAAAAATGTTCACAAATAACTTTTACCCGTAAACTGAATAAGATACTCTATCTTAATATATATAAATCTCGTTTCACAATGTTTGTCCTCAATGGACTCCTAAACCACTTAACCGATTATAATAAAATTCGCACACCATGTGCAGTTCGATCCAACTTGAGAGATAGGATAGTTTAAATCTCAAATTATAGTCGCAAATTTAATTTATTGCTAATTATTGTCTGTTATTATTTGACAGTCACAATTTTTAACTTAACATTAACTCCAAATGATTCTAACAGATGTCGATACCTTTCGACTGGGTTGAGTAAGTAATCAATAGATGGCGCTGCTATGGTAAATCTACGAACGTGTCATATAAGCTACATTTTAACAGCATAATTACCACGTGTTGTTGACGCTATAAAATTAATTAAATTTATTTTGTAGTGAACGAAATACCGTGTAATTCAATTATTTCCACTTTTTAAATTTTTGGCCACGTGTTACTTAGACTGAAGTGTAAATTGAATTCATATTATAATGAATATAATACAGTGAAATTAATCCTGTTTTTTACTTATTTGTGCTTCATTGATCAAAACTTTATAATTTAATTTGAATATATGTATGTAAGTATTATCAAATAATTATAAAATTTAAT
The DNA here is from genome assembly GCA_963675205.1 of Catocala nupta. Lineage (NCBI taxonomy): Eukaryota > Metazoa > Arthropoda > Insecta > Lepidoptera > Erebidae > Catocala > Catocala nupta. The sequence goes on from OY776106.1 coordinate 7,176,357, forward strand.
TAAAATGTCAATGCAAAAATGATACACAATTTCCTACACTTTTTCAATAGTTGTACAAATATTTTTTTTTATTGTTTTTATTTAACCTCTATTAAAAAATATTTAGCACTTATTATTTCAATGTGCTATGATAACAAGTTTTTCAGATTTTTTTTCTTATATTTAAACGATTAAATTAGTATTTCAATTCTTATTGAAATTATTATTTAAACTCTATAATTTAAATATGTACATGTCAGTATTATCACATAATTATAAAAGTTAATTAGAATGATTTTCAATTTTTTTTTTCTCATATTTAAACGATTAATTTATTATTTTCAGTCAAATGCCACGGAAAAAATCTAACCTCAACAACCCTGCCACGTGTTACTTAGACTGAAGTGTAAATTGAATTCATATTATAATGAACATAATACAGTGAAATTAATCCTGTTTTTTACTTATTTGTGCTTCATTGATCAAAACTTTATAATTTAATTTGAATATATGTATGTAAGTATTATCAAATAATTATAAAATTTAATTAAAATGTCAATGCAAAAATGATACACAATTTCCTACACTTTTTCAATAGTTGTACAAATATTTTTTTTATTGTTTTTATTTAACTTCTATTAAAAAATATTTAGCACTTATTATTTCAATGTGCTATGATAACAAGTTTTTCAGTTTTTTTTCTTATATTTAAACGATTAAATTAGTATTTCAATTCTTATTGAAATTATTATTTAAACTCTATAATTTAAATATGTACATGTCAGTATTATCACATAATTATAAAAGTTAATTAAAATGATTTTCAATTTTTTTTTTCTCATATTTAAACGATTAATTTATTATTTTCAGTCAAATGCCACCGAAAAAATCTAACCTCAACAACGCGAGCAGCAAAGGGTCACGACGCAAACGTGTTGAAAGAGCTCAGCAATTACCAGAACAAATCGAAACAAGAAATGCAGCTCAAAGAATCAGGACTGCAGAAAGTCGTGCACAAGAATCTCAAGAACAGCGTGACGAACGTCTGCAACAGAATATTACGAGAACAAGAGCGGCACGAGAACGAAACATAGCTACAGTACGAGTACTAGATCGACAAAGGCAACGGATCAGCCGCTCATTAACACGTGCATCATTCGTTCGGCTTGCTTTTGAATATGCACCAGATATTAACTACTCAGCGCATTCAAAAATTGCTATCGGTGGAATGGATAAAGTATGTCAATATTGTCATGCATTGAAATTTCGGAATGAAGCAGCCGGCATGTGCTGCGCATCAGGAAAAGTTGTGCTGTCACCTCTACCCGCTCCGCCGGAGCCTTTATTATCCCTTCTTACTGGCAATTCAGATGATTCCAAATTATTTTTCGTAAGATGCGCAAATTTAATTCTTGCTTCCAAATGACGTCATTTGGGGCAACTAAAATTTGCGATCGTGCATCCGATGGACGTAATTTTGAAACTACATTCAAAATTCAAGGCCAGGTGTACCATAAAATCGGATCACTGATGCCAATGCCTGATAACAATCCGAAATTTCTTCAAATTTATTTTATGGGCGATTGTGAAGAGCGCGTGGCGACTCGGTGCCTGTATAATTTTATTGAACAAGCAGAGGAAAGAGCAATTGTGATATTATTGGAAAATTTTTTAGAAGATCACAATCAACATTCATGAAGATCATAATTCAATTGATCAAAAGAGTTTCGCCACGACTGCAAAATGACAATTATCAAATCGTCATAAAAGCCGACAAAGTACCATTAGGTGAACATGCTGGTAGATTCAACGCTCCAACTGTTGATGAGGTTGCTGTTATCATGGTTGGTGATCCAGTTGACAAAAGATCTATAAAAATTACACGGCGAGACAACACTATCAGTACGATTTCGGATCTACACCGTTCATATGACGCACTACAATATCCATTGATATTTTGGCAAGGACAAGATGAATATCACCTTAATATCAAACAGTATGATCCAAATACCGGTAAATTTGACAATTATCTGTTTACTTTCTTACTATATGTATAGATTTTAATTTCGTATTGCATTTTATTTTTTATTTTTTTAGGTGATTACAGAAATAATAAAGTTAGCTCAATGAACTACTACGCACACCGAATAATGGTTAGACAACATCAAGACAATTATATCCGTCGATATCGTCAGCTGTTCCATCAATACATTGTTGATATGTATGCTAAGGTCGAAAGCGAACGCTTGCGATTCCTTCGATTCAACCAGGCAAAACTACGATCGGAAGAATATATTCACTTACGAGATGCTGTTGCTGGAAACATCGATGGAAATTTAAATCCCAATGACATCGGTAATGCTTTCATTTTACCTTCAAGCTACATCGGCAGTCCACGGAACATGCAGGAATACATGCAAGATGCGATGACTTACGTACGTCATTACGGCCGACCGGATTTATTTATTACATTCACATGTAATCCGAATTGGGAAGAGATACAAACTTTACTATTGCCAGGACAACAAGCCATTCATCGTCATGATTTAACTGCACGTGTGTTTAAACAAAAATTGAAATCCTTAATTGATTTTATTGTTAAATATTCAATTTTTGGTATCACACGTTGTTGGCTGTATACGATAGAGTGGCAAAAGCGAGGTTTGCCTCATGCCCACATTTTGGTTTGGCTTAAAGATAGAATCCGTCCTGAAGAAATCGATCAAATAATTTCAGCCGAAATTCCAGACCCATTAATTGATCAAGAATTATTTGATATTGTCACCAAACACATGATCCATGGGCCATGCGGTGCTTTCAACATGACGTCACCGTGCATGGAAAATGGAAAATGTAAAAAAAACTTCCCAAAGCCGCATACGAATGACACGATCACGGATATTGATGGTTATCCAATGTATCGCCGCAGAAGTACTGAGAATGGTGGCCACACATTTACAATGCGACTGCCGAACTTTCCAAATCAAGTTGAGTTTGATAATGAGTGGGTGGTACCATACTCACCACTACTTTCAAAAACTTACAAAGCTCATATCAATGTTGAGCTTTGCAGTTCTGTTAAATCAATTAAGTATATTTGTAATTATGTAAACAAAGGCAGTGATTTGGCCATATTTGAAGTACAAAACATAAATAAAAATGACGAAATAGCACGATACCAAATGGGCAGATACATTAGCAGCAATGAAGCTATTTGGCATATTCTCAGCTTTCCCATCCACGAAAGAGATCCTGCTGTCCAACATCTGGCAATACATCTTGAAAACGGTCAACGTGTATACTTCACTGAAGAAAATGTTCTCCAAAGAGCGTTCGAAGCTCCGAAAACGACTCTAACTGAATTTTTTACATTGTGTCAAAAACCTGATGTTTTTGGCCAATTCGCGAAGACATTGGTGTATGGTGATGTTCCACGTTATTTCACATGGAACAAATCCAGTAAAAAATGGGAGCCACGGAAACAAGGAAAACCACATCCTTCCATTACAGGCATATTCAAAGCTAAGACATTGGGGAGACTTTACACGGTACATCCAAAGCAACGTGAGTGCTTCTATTTACGTTTGTTATTGGTGAATGTTCCCGGACCAACGTCTTTTGAATTTTTACGAACAATTAATGGTCGAGTACTCAATACATACCAGGATGCATGTCGTGAACTGCAATTGCTAGAAGACGATAACCATTGGGACTTAACGCTTGCTGATGCTGCGTTGACATCAACACCGAATAACATTCGTCAGTTGTTTGCAATTATTTTGACGACATGTTATCCCTCGCAAGCACAAACTTTGTGGGAAAAATATAAAAATTGTATGACAGAAGACATCTTGCACCGAATTAGACAAACAAATCAATCCCAAAACATAGATTATACACCAGAGATGTACAATTAAGCATTGGTCTTTATCGAGGATTTATGTGTTCTTATTTCAAATTTACCACTTAATCATTATGGTATGCCATCACCTAATCGTCCAGCCACCGACTTAGTCAATACCGATTTACAACGAGAAAATCAATATGACCATGGAAGTTTAGCAACAATTATCATGAACAGTGAACCATTACTGACAGCAGAACAAAAAATTATTTATGATCGGATTATGCTGGCTGTTGCTGCTGAACAATGCGGTTTTTTTTTCTTGGATGCACCCGGTGGAACCGGTAAGACATTTTTAATGTCGTTGATTCTTGCCAAAATACGGTCGCAACAAAAAATCGCATTAGCAGTAGCATCGTCAGGCATTGCGGCTACTTTACTGGATGGTGGGCGAACAGCACATTCAACATTCAAGCTGCCATTGGACGTTCATAATAAACCAGATGCAATGTGTAACATCAAAAAGAATAGTGGAATAGCTGCAGTGTTGCGGAAGAGTTCTATAATAATTTGGGATGAGTGCACAATGGCACACAAATATTCACTTGAAGCATTAAACAGAACTATGCAAGATTTAAACAGCAATAATAAACTTTTCGGTGGTGCTATCTTACTTTTGTCTGGTGACTTCCGGCAGACCTTACCGGTTATACCTCGCTCTACTTTCGCGGATGAGATTAATGCATGTTTGAAACAATCATTCTTATGGCGAAGTGTTGAAACACTTCGATTGACCATAAATATGCGAGTACAATTGCAAAATGATCCATCAGCACAAATATTTTCCGAACAACTACTAGATATTGGGAACGGTAAAATAGAACTGCAACTAAATACGCAATGCATTAAACTACCAGACAATTTTTGCACTGTTGTTCAGGATAAAAATGAATTGATTCAGAGTATTTTCCCGGATATACAGAATAATTATTTGAATCATGAATGGCTTAGTCAACGGGCGATTTTGGCAGCCAAAAACGTTGATGTTGACGAAATTAACTTCCAGATACAACAGTTGTTACCAGGCGATCTGATGTCTTTTAAATCAATCGATACTGTTGTTGATGAAAATGGAAGTGTAAATTTTCCGATTGAATTTTTAAATTCATTAGATATCCCTGGAATGCCACCACATAATCTTCGATTAAAGATTGGTTCCCCTATTATTCTCCTCCGTAATTTGAATCCACCTCAATTATGTAACGGTACGCGTTTGGTCATCAAAACGATCACCGGAAACATTCTTGAAGCAACCATTTTGGCTGGGAAGTTTAAAGGAAAAGTGGTCCTGCTGCCACGTATTCCGATGATACCATCAGATTCTACCATACCCTTCAAAAGGCTACAGTTTCCAATTCGTTTAGCTTTCGCCATGTCTATAAATAAATCTCAAGGTCAAACAATGTCCATTTGTGGTTTAGATTTGGAAAATCCATGTTTTTCTCATGGGCAACTATATGTTGCGTGTTCACGTGTTGCGAAACCGTCGAATCTATTTGTGTTAGCTAAAGACAGGTTAACCAAAAACATTGTGCACCGATTGGTGTTTAATTAAATTGAAATTGAAAGTATTTATAATTAAAAAAAATAGATATTAATGTTTAAAAGTTTAAGACTGTCTGCCTTGCCTACCTCATTCATGAGTTTAAGCATCACATGTTATTTACTGTATTATACTGTAATATACTTATATTTGTTATAAAATAAATGGAAATAATAAATCTGATAAATTTTTATTTTGTACCTATTGATTTCTGCTTAATATCAAGTGTAAGAACATTTTAATTAATTGTGTTCAACGTACTTCCCCTTCAAATCTCAATCCAGTGAATTTGTATACCAACATCAACATTTTCGTCTTTGTTCGTAAATAATTTCATTGTACTAAAGGGTTATAGTAGTAGAAAGTCAAATAAGGAGATCACCATATTTTTTTACAAATACCATCTGTGTGAAAAAACATAGTGGACTCCGTGACTGATGTTCTCTTATTGTTCCTCTTAGATTGTTTACTATAATGTAATATAACAAAAACTTTAGCCACAGCAACGCGTGGCCGGGTCAGCTAGTAGTTATAATATAAACGGCGTACCACTTGGTCACGTAGACACTATCAGAGATTTAGGTGTAATATACTTGACTCCAAACTAACTTTTGTTCCTCATATAGACATTGTTGTGAAGAAAGCGTCAAAAATGCTGGGTTTTCTCATTAGAAATATCAAATTATTCCGGTCTCCAAACACTAAAATTGTACTATATAATAGCCTATTAAGAAGCATACTTGAGTATTGCGTCATAGCTTGGCGTCCTCACTATGCTACTCATACCCTCAGAATTGAGCGACTCCAAAAGCGTTTCTTAAATCATCTAGCCTACTCTACGGGTGTTGCAAAAAAACAATCAAGCTACTTGAAACGCCTCAAATATTTCAAAATTGACTCATTAGAAAAACGCAGGAGCTCTTCTGAATTATTATTTTTATTTAAACTTTTAAACAACAATATTGATTGCCCAGAACTGCTATCTAAATTTAAATTCAATATCCCTCATAGATATCCTAGAAAACCAATTATGCTCCTACATCCTCCTTTTCGTAAGTCTGTTCTAGGCTCCAACTCGCCTGTTTCACGGCTAAGTAAGATATGTAATCACTACAGTAAACAGATAGATATATTCGGCACAACATTTTAACGATTTAAGAACCAAGTCCATAATCTTACTATCGATTAACCATCCACTAATTGCTGACATATTCAGAGATATGTACTGTATATTATATAAGTTTTGTAATATAAGTTTTGTTTCCCCGAAACTTGGATAACTTTTGTCAATAGTTATTTTCTAAATTATATGCATGTGGTGTTTACCTACATACGTTGTGCACTTAGATTAAGCATAATACTATGTTCTGTTTTGTAATGAATGTTTTAGTGTAATAACTGCTGGTGAACCAATAAATAAATAAATAAGACAACATATCCAATGGGATGGCGAAAAATGTATTGGGTTTGTTAACTATGGCGAATATTTTGATGGCCATGATGCAGTTATAGCTAAAGAAGCCTTAGTTTTTATGCTAACTGCGATCAATGGTTCATTTAAAATTCCAGAGAGATGAGATATTTTTTGATTGACGGGTGCACAGGCGAGCAAAAAGCTACTTAAGTCAAGAACTGCATTACGTTGGTTTTATCTTGTGGGGTATATATTTTATCACTTACATTTGATGGCAGTCCTGCAAATTTTTCAATAGTGAAACATTTGTGGTGTGATATAAATGTTGATAAGTTAAATTCTGAATTCGTAGTCAATGACCAAAAAATTTTTATTTTCCCAGATCCCGCGCTTAGTAAGAAATACCCTGGGTGACAAAAAGCATTTGAAAAACGCTGACAGTGAAACAATTTCGTGGGATTTCATTGAAAAGCTTCAATGTTTACAAAGTAATGAGGGTCTGCACATGGCAAATAAAATTAAAAAAGTAACATTTATTATAAAACACAAATAATGAAAGTGAAGTTAACAGCTCAAACGTTTAGTGACTCTGTAGCGCAGGCTATACTTTACTGTTCCCAAAAAATATGCTTATCTCAATTCCAGGGTTCAGAAGCGACGGTTGATTTTATAAAAAAGATTAATGATTTGTTTGACATATTAAATTCAAGAAATATCAGTGATAGTCATGGATATAAAAAGCCACTTACTTACCGAAACTTTTCTGAAATAAATATGTTTTTAAATCAAATGAAAATTTATATTAAAGGATTAACCTTAGATGGGCAACCAATATTAACATCCCCAAGAAAAGTAGGATTTCTAGGATTTTTGATCTGCATATGCAGTATACAGAAACTTTATGAGAACACCGTTGTGAATAATCTTTTAGATTTCATTCCCGTGTATAAGTTAAGCCAAGACCAACTGGAATGTTTTTTTAGTGCAATCAGGGCTAAAGGAGGGTACAATAATAACCCGACTGCCATCCAATTTAAATCTGCCTACAATCGACTCGTTGTACACGGGGAAATTAAAAGTATTCAATTCGGCAATTGTATCCCTTTAGAAGAACTGACTATTGTTTCATATGATGATCTTAGATATGAATATAAAATAAATCGTTATTTACCAAATTTTCGGTCTATCGATGAAATAGAAATTTCAAGTGAGGTACACCAAATTGACAAGTATCATGATTATATAAAATCGGTAGATCCTATCGTCAAAATTGATCCATTTGCAAGTGATCATGATTATTTGGCTGATCCCACAACACTAACTATATACGCCAAAGAAATAATAAAATATATAACTTTTTTGTTAGAAAATTATTAAAAATAATTAAATGCGAAGATTGCTTAGTAACGTTGTATGCTGCTGAAAAATACGAGTTTTATTTTGAAAAAGGACAAAGGTGGTCTAATTTATACATCTGCTGATGTTATAAAAGTGTGTAACGTTTGTGAAAAGATATTCCGTTTGCGATGTGCAGACGGTTTAGAATTTTTGGGGGAAAAGCACATTTTGGCCGAAATTAATTAATTCTTGTCTAGATAACTGCCTCGAAACACAAATTTTCTCGAATGAACATTTTACTCACTCCTTATTTATAGACGATCACAGAAAACTACTCATAAAAACGATCGTGTTAAGATATTTTTAAATTAGAATATGTCATGAAACGACTAAAGTCAACGAACCCGCCAAGAAAATAAGGAATATTCACACAAAATTGGTTCTATTTAAAGGACAATAATTTATTTTGTCCGTTGTAATTTTATCACCTGATTTATGATGTTATGCTAATAAGAATACTTGATTCGTATGTACTAGAATCTCATACTGAACTCTGAATAATAAAAGCTATGAATCTGCAGGCGTGTTTTATTCTCAATATCCTAAGTATCATTTTACCTTTTAGGTCTATCGCTATTTTACATTTTAGGTCTATTTAGGCGTGGTCTAGTATAAAGTATTTATTTCTTATCCTAATCTCGCCACTAACGCCAAGTACTGTGGATTCAAATCCCATACGCTACAAGAATATTAGTATTGTGCCTACCTAATAAATAATAAATGTTACAATGAAAAGCCACAGATTTCCGTTTACATACAATACAATTCAAATTCAAATCATTTCATTCAAATCATTTATTTCGGGCTGCATAGGCCCATAGATAAATACCATAACCTAGTCTAAGTACAATAATACGATAGCAAAAATATTAACCACTAGCTTTACGCAACTTCGTTCCCGTAGAATTACCCAGTTTCGACAAAATTTATCTATTGGTTGTAGCGTGATATTATATAGCCTTCCTCGACAAATGGGTTATCCAACACTGAAATAATTTTTCAAATCGGACCAGTCGTTCCTGAGATTAGCGCGTTCAACCAAGCAAACTCCTCAGCTTTATAATATGAAATAAATTTTCTGCTTTCTTTGTTACTCACTACCGATCTATTAACACTTTAACAGCCGATCACGTAATAGCTACGTGAAGCTGCTCATCCCTCCGGACGCCGATCACGTATTGATTACGTGATTGAATTTCATATCGTTTATTTAAAAATAACGCATTCAATACGTGATCGGCGCGTAACCCTAGCCGAGCGGGTTTCTTTAGCTACGCATACATGCATCATTCATCGAGATGCAGTGCGGGGTGTAGGCGCGAGAAATGTTTATGACGGCTGCGGCGCTAGCATGACAACAGTGCCCGCTTCGCCGCCGAGTTGATCAAATTGAAGGTAAATTATTATTTCAATTGATGTATTATTATCAGTATAACCCTTTTATTGTCACGAATGTTTTTATATTGTATTTTTTGTCTTCAGAATTACTTCTTGACTTACAAGAAGTCGTATCGGTCGAGGACCGGCTTGAGACGCCAGACATCTTTAGTCCGGAAGTGGAGCCGGTGCCTGAGCGGGGTCGAATCAGAAATTCGAGATCGCGCCGTGGACGCGGTCGACCGGCAACGCGCTCATCTACTCGCGGTCGCACCGCCATCCGCGCTTCACAATCTACCAGGGATATGGATGAAGGTAATGGATGGTCATACCAACCAATGCAAGAGCTGCGTGAAAATCCAGTTTTTCAAGAGCAATGTCGAGTATTGGCTCAGGTGACTGAAAATTCCACACAATTTGATTGTTTTTCTGTTTTTTTCCCGCATTCTTTTTGGCTACTGCTAAAGACAGAAACAAATCGCTATGCATCACAAATGAAAGCGAAACAGTTGAGACAAGACATACTGAAACCTGGTACTATGCTTTACAATTGGAAAGCCGTGAAAATCCAAGAGTTGAAGATCTTTTTTAGCATTATAATCCATATGACGCTCGTCCACAAAGAGAGTTTCGATTCGTATTGGTCGACGCGGGAAATAATTGAAACTTCATTCGCCAGCAAGCACATGAACCGCAACCGATTCAGGGCCATTTACAGCTGCCTACATTTAAATGACAATGCACGTTATAAACCTCGTGGTCATCCTGAATATGATGCCTTTTTCAAACTCCGTCCGTATTTTGATGAATGTCAGTTATGTGAAAATAGTTTTTATCCCGACGAAAACCTGACAATAGACGAAGGAACTTGTGGGTTTAGGGGACGTATACACTTCCGAGTCTATAACAAAGATAAGCCAGATAAATATGGGATGAAAATCTACATGCTCTGCGACGCTGCAACTGAGTACATATTGCAAATGGTTCCTTATATAGGTGATTCAAAATCTGTGGACGCCATTGTCACAGAATTGAGCGAACCATTTTTTGGAAAATGGCATACCATTTACATGGACCGCTTTTTTACGAGCCCGGTAATCGCTGACATTCTCTGGCTGAACGACACGCGCCTTGTTGGCACAGTGATGGGGAATCGTCGTGGTCTGCCTCAGGATTGGCGTCACCAACCATTAGACAGAGATGAAATGACCTTTTGTCACCGGGGCAATCTTACCGCCTGCAAGTTACCAGTTACTACCTCGATTGTTATCTATTGAGTCCCGTTTAACGATTGTCATTGGTCGGCACCGAGCTCTGCACCAATCACATTTCAGATATGAATTTTCATTTTTATCTCGGCAACATTCTATCATTTATCCAATCAAATATGTCTGCAGTGTTTTGATGCGCACAGGCATATTTTTTCATTTCCTAACATTCAGTGATAACTTGTTTATACTGAAAGTGGTTTCATTGCTATTAGCGTCGAGTTGAACTATCCTCCGCTGTGGCTGTGAGCTTGCTATTGACGTCGAGTTGAATTATCCTCCGTCGTAGCTTATCCGTTTCTTACACTTCAGAAAGAATATATGAGACAGGACTCCTTGGATTAGGCGCACAATGCCACATTCGCAAAATGACATTTTGTTTCGTAAAATGTCACATTCTCAAATTGTCATATTCCGGAAACGCCACATCGCAAAACGTCATATTAGCAAAATGCCATTTAAGCAAAATGTCATTTTCGCAAAATACCTTATCGCAAAATACCATTTTGGCACAATGTCAAATAATCAAAATATCGAAATATCACTTGGGACATTAAATGTTTTTATGAATAACGCCACCTAGCTATAACTTTAAGAAAGACTTGAGCAAATCGTATAGTCAATACTGCAAATCAATTATCCCTAAAGGTACACTGACAATAGATGGCGCATGCGGAAAAATACTTTGATTAAATCATAATTCTAATTATTCTTCTGACATTAATTATATGTATGATAATATTATTGTATTACATTTGCATCTAATCATTAGTAATATTTAAATTGTTAAAAAAAATATATTAAAAATGAGCGAAGGTAGCGAAGGAATGTTAGTTTACTCACAAGGAAAATAAAATCAGTGTAATGACAATAATTAGACTATTTGTTATCCTATCTGTGTTGATTTATGCTGTTCAATAATTAATTACGATTTAAAATGGGTCCAGAGTTTAAGATTGTTCGTAATCAAAAGGGATACAAATCTCTGATTTGTGGCGATCATAGGTACAACAAACAAAGATACTCGTATATCAAAGGAAAAAAGATTACTGTGTGGCGGTGTGTAAATAGAAAATATTGTAGTGCTTTAATACACCTTGACGACTCAAATCAAGTTATAACAAAAAACACGGAGCATAAATGCGGTTTTAATCGCTACAAAAGTGAAGTGTATAACTGTATAAGTTCTTTAAAAAAAGCTGTTTGCAAAGATTTTTGTTCCGTGAGAGAAATTTTTGAAAAACATATCCACGATTTGAAACGAAAATTTCCTGACACTGATGACGCACTGCCTACATTTGAATCAGTGAAGGACACATTGTACAGATCACGCAAAACGTTTTTAAATACAGACAGGTTAAAGCACACAAATACAGCAACAGTTAAAATACCTGAAAGAAAAATTAAAGGTTGAGATGACAGATTACAAATGTGACTATGAAACTGCGGTAATAAACTCTGTGCAGACTGTTTATCCACAATGTAAGGTAACAGGATGCTACCATCATTTCCAAAAAGCAATTTGGAGAAAGTATAAACAATTAAAAATACACAGCCATGGAGGACGAAAAATGGTAAGATGGACCACACACTTGCCTTTATTGCCGTCACCTTTAATCGAAGAAGGGTGGAGGGTTATTTTGAATAACGTCCCAGAGCTCACTAATCCGATTAAAGAGTTCAAAATTTATCACAGTGGCTGAGAAAAGTTTCTGCGGAGATCCTGAGTTGTGCACACCAATTGCAACGTACAACAAATGTTCTAGAAGGTTGGCATAGGCGTCTCAATGCCAGGATACCTAAAAAGCCAACTTTCTTCTCATTTGTTCATAAACTGCGCAAAGAGGGAAAACATTTCGATTTTGAAATTCAAAGAAGTTTGTTCCACCCCTTGAAAAAAAACCGTAAGAACTGTGATATACAATTTGACCAAAAATTGGAAAAACTGGTGTGTCAACTAGAAGCTGCCGAAATAACAATTAAAGAATATTTACAAAAAACAGTTTACATGCGATTGAAGTTTCATTAGTTTTTGAAGTTTTTTTTTGTTATTATACATTACAGTTTAAGTTTAATTTCATGCTAAGTATGTTTGGTTAATAAATAATATAATACACATATATTTCATTTAATTTACTTGAACAGTTTAGAAACGTCCTTGCTAGCTTATTATGAAATCTTGGTTACAAACGTCATCAGCGTAGAGAATCTGTCGCGTGTAGGTCGAAATTTGCTGAAATTATGGTAATGTAACGAACAATTTTCTATTTGTCTGTACTTAGGTCGTTCTTTGACAAGTAGGCAGTATGCGAAGTGGTCTCTTTGAGAGTAGGCTGAATGCGAAATAGACTGTTTGATAAGTAGGCGATTTGCGAAGTAGGAAAACAGAGAAATAGGTATAAAGAGAAGTTTGCTATTTGCGAAGTAGACCCCTGGCGCCGAATCGATTTGAGGGACAGAAACGTAAAAAGAATGACAGTCTCTTTGATACAAAATACAAAAGGGAAGTTGAAAAATTAGATGAAAATGAAATAACGCCATTTTGTTTCTTAAAACGTGTTTCACATTTGAAACGCATCATTTTCGGGGACAACTAAACGATTGCTTTGGAAAATAATGCTGTCAAATAACAAGCTAGTGCACATTATTAAATAAATACTTTAAATACATACTATAAAATCTACACTTTTTTTCTGCATGCTGATTATGTTTATGATGCTCAGTGACATATATTATTTCAGTTTACATTTTAAATTTATTTTATGTTAAAATAAACGAAAATGAATAAATAATGTGATTAAATACGTAATTAAATTAGTTTTATTTTTTATTAATAAATTATCGGCCCAGAAGTCACTGAGTGGCTTTAACTTTTAAGACTGTGTCATTTTGAGAAATGACATTTTGCGAATGTGTCATTTTGCTAATGTGGCATATTGAGCAATGACATTTTATGAATGTGTAATTTTGCTAATGTGGCATTTTGCCAATGTGGCATATTGAGAAATGACATTTTGCGAATGTGTCATTTTGCGTCAATATGTCATTTTGCGAATGTGGCATTAATATAATATATAATATTCTATCACATACACACAACACCATATAGCCCAAACTAAGCAGAGCTTGTACTATGGGTACTAGACAATGGATAAACATACATATATACTTTTTTTTTTTTAAATACATACATATTATACATAGAAACACCCAGACCAAGACAAACATCCATGTTCATGCACACAAATATTTGTCTTGTGCGGGAATCGAACCCGCGACCTCAGGCGTGGCAGTCGGTTATACTAACCACTACGCCATCGAGGCACCTAATCCGATTTTCTTTGGTGTTAAGTGGATTTTCGGACCTTATAATGTCGTTTATGACGTGTTGTGTTCAGGACTGCTGGGTTAGATATCAAGACGGTATGTATTTTTAATTAACCTTATATTTTACTTAACCTATCCGACCCCAGTATCACCATATTTTGATAAAATTCCATAAGTTTTAATTTATAATATATAATTTTTTTTCCAATTATACAATAATATGGATCAGAAATATAAATATGTACCATGTTCTTACACTGGTCTAATACTAAACGTACTTTCGTAAAGTAGCCCAACTCCTACCCAAAGTTTACTTAATTTGTTCTTAGAGATGAGATCATGGTGTCCTGATCCTTACTTACTTAAGTTTTTTCGCTACGCTGTCATACCTCAACTATTAAACTGATCATCATTCCATTTTACATACACATTGCCAGTCACTAGCTTCTGTAATAGCTTCATCCCATATTATGGCGTATCTCAAACCGAATCTGCGCCTAGTTAAAAACATGAGTTGAAGTGTAACAAAGTTTGTGTGAGGAGGCTAGGACTTTAGAGGAAAATCAAGAATGTTTTTAAATTGCTCTTAATGTATAGAATTATCCAAAATGAAGCCAAGTACAAAAAGGTTAGACGGTTCACTTTATGATGAAAATCAAAACAACAATTTCATACTTTATTGATTTTCACAAAATACTTTTGTATGAAGTTTTACATAAAATTATTTGTCATGTTTTTGTGTCCTTTTCATTTATTTGTTTGTGAAATTTAATGCTAACCTCTTCTCAACATATTATTAATCTTTAAAGGTGGAATTCTTCATCGCTTCCCAAATCCTGAGACCGAATATGAACGGTTCCAAGCATGGATTACAAAAATTGGTGGAGAAGTGGCCCGATTAGATCATAATTATGTGTACAGAAACAAAAGGATTTGCCGTCAACATTTTGAACATAAATATTATGCTACTAAAAATCGGCTCTTAAAAACGGCTATACCAACACTTCACCTGGCAGGTATGTTAAATTATTTTTTAATTTACTACTAGTGTACCAACTCACTTCAGCTTTTTAGTCATTTGTTATACGCTTTTCTTAATTTACACAAACAATCAATGTTATTAGTGATTTACTCTCTGTAATTTAGGATTAATATTAATACAATTTAAAATCCATTTTTTGGGATAAATTCTAATTGATAAACTAAAATAATTAAAACAGTATATAATATTTCAAGCAGGAATACTGCACAGTATACATTTCAATGTGTTGCGCATACATTATTAATATTATATTCTCTTATTTTTCAGGCATGACTTTGGATTTACCCATTGCACAAGAATTGCTAACACACAGTATTTCTTCTGCAAGTGACTGTGGTTTACCAGTTAGAGCTATGCCAAGTACAAGTAATGTCTACTTATATTAAACCTAATATTTATAATTGGATAAAAAGTCTTACATGTATTTTTTTGGTTGTAGTTAAACATAATACTTTAACGCATCAGGAATAAGAGTTAAAGACAATGATAACAAGACTGAAAAAAGAAGTGCATAGGAAGAAAGTGGCAAACAAATCATATGTACAACGTATGAGAGCATCCCTAAAAAATAAAGCTGCTGACACCTTGGAAATTCCTGCTCAATTAATACAGAAGCATATACAGACTACACCTACCAAACTTGCACCGCATATGCCATCGAAGGATGCTATGCGAATGATGATACACAGACAGAGGACTCGTATTTTGCCTACAGTACCACATGATTTGGAGAAGTGGAAAATACCTGAAAACTATCAGAGAATAGATGATGAAGAGCAATTTCTGATTGGACGTTACCACTGTAATGGTGTGACGGTTTTGGTTTTTTCAACAAAACAGAACATAACTCTTTTACACGGATCTTCAATGTGGTTAATGGATGGTACGTTCAAGTGTTGTCCAAACAATTTTAGTCAGATTTATTCAATACACGGTGTTGTGGGTCCACCTGAAACCTGTCGAGTCTTACCGTTACCTTATGGACTATTAAGTCATAAAACTGAAAATGTCTACTACATATTATATTTGGAAATTATAAACAGATTCGCGTATAATAAACTGAAACTGAACTTGAACCCACGATTAATAATGACTGACTTTGAAAAATCAGCCATTAATGCAATCAAAAGAGTATACCCAGAGAGCAGCCAAAAATGCTGTTATTTTCACCTAACGCAGACTATTTGGAGACACGTGCAATCTGCTGGGTTAGCCACAAAGTACAGAAACAGCTTTGATTTTGCACATCAAATACATCATTTGTCTGCATTACCTTTTTTGCCACCACAGGAAATCCCAGCGGCGTTTGAATTCATCAAAGAAGAAATTCTCCCAAATGACGCTGAAGAAATTTCGAAGTGGTTCTCCAAATACTACGTGGGATCGTTTAAAAATTTGCCGCCACAAACAAACGCGAATGATACTTTGAAATTATCGATTATTAAAGTTACGCCTGTATTTCAGCCTAGCATTTGGTCCATTGTCGAATGCTTAGATGAGGGTTTGCCTATTACCCAAAACTCTGTTGAAAGCTGGCATAACAGGTGGAACTGTTTATTAAGTCGCAAAAAACTTAATATTTACAAAACCATCCAAGAATTACAAAAAGAGCAAAAGAACACACAATGTGAAGTCGAAAGGATCAAAGCCCAAATAATTAAGAAAAAATCGAAAAGTAGATTTTATAAAAAACTCAAACAACATTTGGCCCAAAAAGATAATATGGATTTAAAAGATTTTTTGTCAGGACTCGCTTATAAATGTCATATTAAGAAATAGTCACGAAAGCACTTTGTTTTCATCAATGTGTCTAATTGTATAATGATATAGTTATGATTAAAAATACCTATTTTCCAATATCTAGTTTTTTTATTTTTTATAATAATAATTATATATACATTAGTGTTAGCGCTTTATTTTGTCGAGCGAAAGTTGTGTCGCGCTATCGTTCGTCGGTCAAAAGTTCTGACGCCCTATCGTTTGTCGAGAAAACAATCAGTCGCACTATCGCACGTCGAGCTGATGTGCTGTCGCACCACTGATTGTCGACATACTGTACTGTCGCCCTAACATTTGTCGTGTAGTTGTTTGTCGTAACCATGATACGGAGTCCAACAAATCGCCGTTCTAAGTGTGGGTGAACTTGTGCGTTTGGTAAAGTCCTCCGCGGCACAAGATGGCTTCCTATTGCGGGATTTGTCTTTTTATAAAGTACTACGTACAAAAAAATAGAACAAAACAAACTGTCCTTTTATAATATTAGTATAAATATAAAGTATAAGTCACAAAGAATAATTCCAAACTTTATATGTTACATGAAAATTGAACATATAATATTATTTCCTTTCCTTTATTTTGTTTAATATTTCATTTCCATTCACAGATGCTGGTAAACCGCCAGAAGCTAGCAAACAAACTGCTGACATTCTTTTACTATTTGATAATATTTTTGACTCGGTGAATGGCAGCTCTAGTAAAATAGAAGGCGGAAAATTTTACCGGACAGCTGTGACTCCAACCTCACGGCATCACAAATTATGGCAATATGTCATACCAATATTCAAAACTATGAAATATGTGGATGCCAATGGTAAAACGTCGACAGTGCCATCAATAACTAGCTGGGTCAAAACCATTGAAGGTTTCAAAATCATTTTAAAAGATTTTAATAAGTTAGGGCTGAATTCAGTTCTATTACGTAATTTTAATCAAGACCCCATTGAAATTTTTTTTGGTGCGATTAGATCCCATGGCTGCCAAAATATTATGCCCCATGCTGCTGCATTCCAAGCGTCTTATAAAACTTTATTAATAAACAACATGACATCCACACACTCAATAGGCGCAAATTGCGAAAAAGATGAAGATTTGTTTTTTGACGTCTTTAGAAAAAAATTTAAAAGCGAGTCAGGCAGCATAGATGTTGATAATAAAATATTTTATGAAGAACATCTAAACATAGATACACTCAATATTGATATCTTGTTAACAAGTCAAAATTATATAGATAAAGAGAGATGTGCAGCTCTTGCATACTGCAGTGGCTGGCTTATAACAAGAGCAAGAAAAATTTATAAAAATTGTGACACGTGCAAAAATAATTTAGAAACTGATAAGATGGAAAATTACCATAATTTTACTAAAATATCAGAATATTCCAACAAACACTGGTTGGGTTATCCCACCAAGGAAGCGTTTAATCTATTTGTTCAAATAGAAAATATAACACTTATGATATTAAAGAAAAATGCCAGCAAGAAGAATTTATTACAATACATAAGTTTAATATATTCCATAAATTTAGATGTTTCTTTTTTAACATGCTATTCACATAAAGAAAATATCTCTAAATTCTTAATACATAAAAGTGCATCTTTAACCGTATTGACATGGTGTAAGAATATTAATAAAATATTAATGGGCAAGGAAATAAATTATGACCGAAATGATGAAATACAAATGGCAGCATTCTACTATAAAGAAAAAAACCAAAGAAAAAAACTATCAAGAAGACATGGTAGAGAAGTTGCTCTGTACGTGTAACTGCTGTTTCGCTATTTCCTACTTATTCATGTGTGCGTAACCCCAGCAAAATAATGTCGAAAATAGTAATTTAAATGTTATAGATAATTAGTTGCCCAGCGTCTGTAATTGTTGCGCACATTTTTAAATTTGTTGCACGTATAGTTTTTTAGTTACAAAAACATTTCCTGCTGGGGTAACGTTTGTAACGTTACCGCAGCCAGACATTTTCAGCCGAAGAAAGAACAAATACGAAATAAGTTGCAACATTTACCTGGTCTAGACAACTAATTATATAGCTAATATTTATTTCAATATTCGCATTAAAAAAAGAAAATGTCAAAACACATGGTACGTGATAAGATTATGCTATTGCATCAAGTAAGCACCCAGCAACTGCAGTCATTTCATGTGCCTAAAGCACCTTTCAGAGCATCTCCCATTGCTGCACACAAATTGCCAAAACAAAAATCAAGTAAATCTTTTAACCCTTATCCACTGCAAGAGATCAATAAAGGAGAATATAATAATAAAGTAAGGAGTCTAATATTGAATTTTACACATTCCACCATGCCTATCAAGCAACTGTGGGATCCAGCAAATCCATATGCCATGCTCCAAGATCATGCATATACATCAAGAGGCCCTGAGACGGAAATACTGGAAAAACTAAATTTATTAAATATTAGCGAACAGACTATCATACAGATTGAAGAAACAACTAGAGGGCAAAAGAATAATTCAATTTGGTATGAGGAGAGGAAGCACAGAATAACAGCTAGTAAGCTTTATACCATCTGCCACTTGAAAGCTTCATCAAAAACCGGTTTCAGCCGTCAAATACTTGATGAAAAACCATTTGTATCAAGACCTACAACCCATGGAATTTTAAACGAGGCTGTTGCAATTAGCGAATATCAAAGCATGTATGATTTAGAAGTTAAGCAATGCGGACTATTTGTAAGTAAGGAGAGGCCATATTTAGGTGCTACACCTGATGGCTTATTGGGAGATGATACAATAATAGAAGTGAAGTGTCCATACTCCAAACGAAATGAAATTATCACACAAGTGACTGTCCCTTACCTAAAGAAGGCCACAAATAACACACTATTTTTAAAAATAACAAGTCCATATTATTATCAAATACAGGGCCAATTATATTGCACAAATAGAAAGTTTTGTAATTTAATAATTTACACCTACAAGGGTATTGAAGTTATTTATATTGATAGAAATGATAGCTTTATTACAGAGATGTTGGAAAAGGTTGATGATTTTTATTGTAATTATTTGAAACCTATCATTTTGAAACAATATTTATTTAATAATTATGATTTAATAATAAGACATTAAATATGATTTAGATTTTAATTTGTTATAAATAATATACATTATATTATTACCTTCTTTATTTTTTATTATTTACAATTCTTTCCCTAAAATTACACAACATCATACAAATAAAAAATATTTCTGAGGCTTTAGCCTAAACATAACATAAAATAAATTAAGGGGTGTTTGCAAAATCTTGTATGTTTTTGTTAAACCTATCAGTCTTTCTATGTGCACCCTTTGACTAGCAAGTCTTTGATCACGTTTTAGTATGACACCTGACAACTGAGATCTTCCCTTTAAGAATGCAGGTATGTTGACAGTAATATTTTTTACTGCAAACAAGTCCTGCACATTAAATCCTCTGTCTGCCATAATACTATCACCTTCATCACACTTCGCTAACAATGTGCTCCGCTCAATCATTTGTCTGTCACTAGTTGCTCCATCATAACCCTTGGAACAATAACAAAGAAGACCACCAGGTGTTGATCCCACTAAAAACTTAATAGTGTTAGTGTTTTTATATGAACTGTATGTGGCTCTCTGGGATATGTGGTTGCTTGGCTTAGCAATAGGCACTTCAGTGGCATCAACAATAACTCGAGTTTTACTGTTCTCATTTTTAAATAACTGAGGCATATAATAATCTACTAAGTCACGTCGTGGCCAAATGTCAATCATAGACCACATATTGTACACAAAATAAAGCCATGTCACTATAACATTTGAAACTTCGGTTTTACTGACATTAAACATTTTAGATAATTCAAAATCTGTTTTATTTCGTCTCAGCTTGATTAGGAGTATTAGAAACTGATCTTCCACTGACAAACCTATTACTCTACTCCAACGATATGTTAAATTGTTGGCCATAGGGAGAAGTGTATTGAGCACTAACTGTAATTTTGAATAAGATTCTAAACCCGTGTAAAACATGATAGACTCATCATCAGTCTGTAAGAAATCTGTGGAAAATATTCTTAAAACAGTACTTGTTTGTGTTCCAAAAGATCTATTTTGAATTGGTATTGTTTCTTCTAATTCTGTTGTTTCTTCTAATTCTATTGTTACTTTGCTTTCTATGTATTGCTCATAAGGGATATCAGGTATGGTATGATCGTCTTGATTAAAAACATTAATATTTTCGGTTATACTAACATCCTCAGATCTGCTTGTTTCCTTCTCTGTAAATAGTGTAAAGAGCTTCTTTTTAATATTTCTATTTAATAATCGCTCGTCCCGAGCTTGTGCTTCTTGTGAACGTAAACTTGTAGTCCAGATAAACACAAATGGAACTGCAGTCTTTTTCAGGTAACGGTGCTGATTTTCAGTACCTAAAAAGGAAATATATTTATATTATGTTACATATTAGATGTTATACATATCTATTCCAGTAACATCAGAGATGAAATGATGATAAAAGTATACAACCCTGTATGGATGCTGATCTTTTGGTAATCAGTTTCAAAAAAATGATTTCGACATATCCTTGAATCCCTTTTCGGCTTAAATTTCTTACGTCTTATAGCTTTTAGCCACATTTTGGCAACAGACGCATCTCGAGGAAATTGGTGTGCACCAATTTCTTTACAACCATGCACTTCACACATTTTCGGCATTGTATAATAAATTAAATTCTTTAATTCTTCATACAAAAGTAAATATTTTCGGTAAAAGCTACGACAGCGCCACTTTGACAGTTGCCAACCCCAATGGGGTTGTAAACTGTCAAGTATATTTTTTCTTTGGTGGTTCGATGAAGTTTGAAAAGTAGTAATTTTGGGTATTGAATTTTCTAGTTGGGTCTATCTCTTGGATCTTTTAATTTCTGAGGTAAGTTTTATTTTTAGCATGTGTTATTATATTTCATCTAAAAGATTTTACGCATATTTTTTTTCCTGGGTGTTTTGATATTTTATAATATACGTTTGTTATGGTGGGAAACATATTCCCTCTGCCTGTAGGTGGCGGTGGCATCATTTTTGCTTTGCTTTTACAGATGAGTTCAAAACCCGGGCATAATAAGGCTTTGTCTGAATTAGAAATAAAGCATGTTCTTGAAGAAATCTTTGGATTGCCAGACGACCCAGAACATTCTGAGGATGACCTGGAACTTGAAGAAAAAGCCCCATATAGTACAACTAGGCTTCAAAAAATACTAGAGGATCTCGATGAACCGGCAATGCCACCGCACCTCGATGAAAGCCAACCCTGCCCACAGTCGTCAGATACTAGATATTGAAACAATTCCACCAGCTTATTAAAAGTCGTCACTTACTAGTGACGACTTTTCAAGCGCTGTTTGTCAACAAGTTGAAAACAATAGCCCTAGCATTGTTTCAATGTCAAGACGGATAACACGACCTCGCGATACTGAACCTAGCTGTTCTGGTACGAGGATTTCACTTCCAGAAGCCGTTAAGGTAGTGACCCTGATTATTTCAATGACACCGATGATTCTGATGTCAACGAAAAGACTTGAAAAAGCATATTGGAGTTCTCGCCCTAACCCCGAAGTTTTTGATAAAGTCCCATTGACTACTAAGCAAAGCTTTAAGAGCAAAACTAGACCTTCTTGCTTCTTCGAAAAGTTTTTTAGTAATAAAGTCATTGATCTTATTATTTCTCAAACCAACTTATATGCTGCACAACAGAAAATAGAAGATTGGACTCCCGTGCATGGTCACGAAATAAGAGCCTTTTTAGGTATTCTAATAATAATGGGGTACAAAGTTCTGAGACTTATATTGGTCTTCGGATCCAGGATTTAGGGAAAATGACATAACAGAAATAATGACAATAAAGCGTTTCAAAAAAATTATGCACTGCCTGCATTTGAATGACAATGCATAGCAACCTGACAGAAATTGCGCCGACTATGACAAGTTATATAAATTGAGGCCACTGATAAATATTATTTTATTTTATTTTATTTTCATTAAATAGGTAGTTATAGGTAGTTAGTAGTTTGTCGGCCTCGATGGCGTAGTGGTTAGTGTAACCGACTGCCACGCCTGAGCTCGCGGGTTCGGTTCCCGCACAAGACAAATATTTGTGTGCATGAACATGGATGTTTATCTTGGTCTGGGTGTTTCTATGTATAATATGTATGTATTTAAAAAATAAGTATATATGTATGTTTATCCATTGTCTAGTACCCATAGTACAAGCTCTGCTTAGTTTGGGCTAGATAGTGTTGTGTGTATGTGGTAGAATATTATATAAGTTATGGGTACCGAGACCCATACCCGTACAATATTAGTACACTAGTTCACACGATGCCACCTATGGTGCTAAGAATTGTCAACAAGTATTAGTTACTAATTACTAATTACAATAAAGTTAATGTTGACCAAACACATTATATTAAGTACCCAGTGTTGTTCCCAACCAAGACGTGTGGTCCACATTTATTAACACACACACAGATTTAACTAGTATATAAACTCACTGTAAATTAGTTTTATTCATTCTATTTGTAAAGCTCATGCTGAGCAGACTGTACTATTTAAATAAAGTATTTTTTTTAAACTTCAGTGCGTGTTCATATTTGACTAGTGCAGCCGGGTCGAATTTAGAGTCGCGAAAAGTTGCTTCGTTAAAGTACACAGAATCGGTCGTAACGTCGTATCGTCGCAGACTCCAGTCCGCAAAGAACCTACAAACAAATTTGTCAACGAACGGCGCGTGAGCAGCAATAGAATCGGCATGGGAGCGAGCAGAATAATGTAAGTAGACCTTTGATTCGCACTATTTCCTTTCTGTGCCCTATCCTTGATTGACGTTTAACTGGACTAGACATAGCCAGATATTACGTTATTTTGTGTATTTTAGTTAAAAATCGCTGAATTTACATTATTTTGTATTTAATTTACGTAAATTGGATCATATCGCCAGTTGCGTTACTTATTTGCCTTAGGATTTATAATAAATTATTAAAATGAATCAAATTCAACTTATACCCAAAGAGGTACAGAGTATCATCCCACGTTTCGATGGAGAGGAAAAACTATTAAACCTTTTTAACGAAATGTGAACATGTTATTAAAGTTTTAGAGAGGAAAACAACCCAGCGCAACAGATTTATCTATATCATTGCATCACTAGTAGATTAATTTATAATTTATTAGGCAAAGCTGCTATATTAGTGAGTGAAAGTGAAAACGTAAACACATGGGAAGGCCTCAAAGAGTTGTTTGTACAGCATTTTGGAGACCCTAGGTCAGAAGCTTGCACCGCTATTGAACTAGAAAGCACCAAGATTAAACAGCGGTAATCTTATATCGATTTCTGCCATAGAATACAAAATATTAGGAGTTCACTAATTTCTAAAGTTAATCTATTAGCTGACGAAGTCATCAAAGCTGCCAAGTATATTATTTATAATACCATGGGAAGGCCTCAAAGAGTTGTTTGTACAGCATTTTGGAGACCCTAGGTCAGAAGCTTGCATCGCTATTGAACTAGAAAGCACCAGATTAAACAGGGGGAATCTTATATCGATTTCTGCCATAGAATACAAAATATTAGGAGTTCACTAATTTCTAAAGTTAATCTATTAGCTGACGAAGGCATCAAAGCTGCCAAGTATATTATTTATAACAACACTGCGCTTAATGTGTTTTAATATAACCTCCCAGAGGAGTTAATTAAGTTTGTAAGATTAAATTAATGTACATATCTTGAAACCGCGTTGAGTATAGTCACTGAGGAAGTAAACTTTCAAACAAGATACAACGCTAAGAATAAAAATAAGCCAAGCTCAAACCATAGTAGTAATATTCACCATAACCATAAACCTATGCAGACTATGCAAACTCAACATAAGTTTGGCATACCGCACAACAGTAATCAGAATGGTTTTAGGTTACCGAACCAATCGTTCAAACCGAATTTCGGACAAAACAATAAAAACCAGAAATTTGGTATTCCACATGCTGGCGGATTTAGACCTAATTTTCCGAATCAGTTTAACCAGAGACCTACATTCAATTCACCGAATAATCCACAACAGTTTCCCAGAACTATGAATAATTACAAACAATCGGGATTCTTTTAAACAAATCATAATCAACAGTTTCGTTTTGCCATAAATAATAACAACCAGCCAAACCAAACAAAAAGTAATTCAGACGTCTCTATGAGGACAGCTAAAAATAATATGTTATGCAACTCCGATGAAGTTATGTACATGAACTCTATGTACGCAGATCCGTGCGAATACGACGAGTATAATTGTGTAGAGCCAGAAATTTTTTTTTAAATATTCTATTCTACCACATACACACAACACCATCTAGCCCAAACTAAGCAGAGCTTGTACTATGGGTACTAGACAATGGATAAACATACATATATACTTTTTTTTTTTTTTTTTGTAAATATATACATATTATACATACAAACACCCAGACCAAGACAAACATCCATGTTCATGCACACAAATGTTTGACTTGTGCGGGAATCGAACCCGCGACCTCAGGCGTAGCAGTCGGTTACACTAACCATTACGCCATCGAGGCCGACAAATGAATAATACGTTGATGAGAAATAAATGATTAATACGTTGAAAATAATCCCGAAGGCGAATGAAACGGAAATTTTTATATAGAAGCCTCAGTGGACAACCCATTGAAATAATTAATATTAACTACAATGATACCCTAAACTTACCACACATTAGATTACCGGAAATAGGATCGATTTTTATGATTGACACAGGTAGTACCAGATCTTTTATAAGCCCTGAAAAAGCTCGAAAATTCTTTTCAGAGTATATTCGATTAGAGCCATTTAGTGTAATTAGTACAAATGGATGTAGTAGACACGACCAAGTAGCATGTATTCCATTACAAGCTACGTTCAGAAGTAATTTAATAATGGGTGACGTGGAATCCAACATGCGTCTGGTTGCCCGCAAATGTCGGCAATTTAGCATCTACCGTGAGGAGGGGCAATCAAACGCGTTGAAGGATTTCTTGGTGAAAGAAGGCCTGGGCACGGAAGACTTTGTAGCGGATGTTGACGGCATCTCGGACGGAGCAGTAGGCACGGCGGCTGGCGGCATTATTGCTGCTAGTGGCGGCGAAGTTAGCGGCGGTGCTTACGGCAGCGGCGCAGCCCCTGAAGCTGCGGCTGGCGGCATTATTGCTGCTAGTGGCGGCGAAGTTAGCGGCGGTGCTGACGGCAGCGGCGCAGCCACTGAAACTGATGAAGTTGCGGTTAGCGACGTCATTGCGGACCCGGGAGATTTAAATAGTTTCACCTGGTCCGAAGATATTTCGACCTTTTCTGGCCACCAGGAGATCTATTTGAATACTCCGGGCCCGCAAGTACAGTCACACCAACCCGCAGACCTGTTAACACAGGTGTGGGATCTACCAATCATAACACATTTATATAATTGAGCAGACCAACAAGTATGCAGGAATTTAAGGTATGCCAGAGTTTAGGTCAATAATGTCGAAATAGGTTCAAACTACTATCACGATTTTTACATTTTGTTGACTATTACACAATCGAGTTTCGGCCATATAACAAAAAAATTTCAAAAGTAGAGCCTATCATTACACACTGCAACAACAATTTCAGTAGCATGTATACCCGCAGCAGGCACTAAGCTTGAACGAGTCGCTTTTACTTTGGAAGGGCCGCCTTTCGTGCGTGCAATGCATCCGGTCAAAGGCGGCCCGTTTGGGGCTGAAATCGTTCGAGCTTAGTGAAGCTAGTTCGGGATACTTGCTACGGAGCTTGTTGTATACAGGCAAACATTGCACCATGTCTCAGGGAGCCATTGATGGTTTTGAGAATCCCACCGCTAAGGTGGTTTTCAAACTGTATAATACTGACATCGTGTATAGCAATAAGACTGTGTGTTTAACTACAATGTAATTTCATTTTAAATAAATTATTATGTTTCTCTTATCACAGGTACTTTCTAACATATTATATTAGAAAATACCTGGCCCTTTGGGAGGCTTACACGGAGACATGGGTCCAACGTGAAGAGGCCCTTCGAGAGTTTTAATCAAAGGTGGGATGGAACACCTACAGCGGCACAAGCCGCAGCAGGCGTAGGACTATTGCTACGTATAGATTCTAGTTTAGGGGCTATAGGTATGGGTGTTTGGTGGTCCGGTATATTGCTAACTATGGATGAAAAACGGCGTCTGCCCTGAATACTCTAATAGCATCAATGCAATGGGCAGACGGTGACTCGCCAACTCACTAGATGGGCCCCCTGATAAGCCACTATAGGCATACAAGCCAGCAGCAGAGGGCAACACCGGTGCGAGTGGCTAGGGGTGTCGAGCGGTGCGGCGCCGGTTTCACCATCACGGGTCTCGTGACAACGGAGACCCGGAGCGGGTTTCCCCGTAGTTATGCCCTTGAAAATGACACTTCCACCCCCAAGCATATAGCTCTAGCGGCCCCCCTCTTATCGGCCGACCAAGGCAAGCCAGAGTTGAGAGTCCTACGGGCGCTCTTGAAGTTCCACCCCAGCCAACCAGTAACGGCAAGCCGGGGACGAGGCCCTAACCAACTCTCTGAGGCATTCAGGACCGCAGTGTCGCCACTCACATTCAGCCCGCCACAAGCTGCCCTGCGGTTTGTGCGCTTTAATTTAACCTGGTGATACATTTTTTGTTTATATCACAAGGCGAAGGTGATAGTTTTCAAGCTAGTGTACTGTGCCCTCCGATATCGCGTTAGTCTCATGATGAGATAACGACTATCCCAGAGGGGTAAAAAATTATTATTATTATTATGTTTCTCTTATCACAGGTACTTTCTAAAATATTATATTAGAAAATACCTGGCCCTTTGGGAGGCTTACACGGAGACATGGGTCCAACGTGAAGAGGCCCTTCGAGAGTTTTAATTAAAGGTGTGATGGAACTCCTACAGCGGCACTAGCCGCAGCAGGCGTAGGACTATTGCTACGTATGGATTCTTATATATGGGCTATGGGTATGGGTATTTGGTGGACCGGTATATTGCTAACTATGGATGAAAAACGGCGTCTGCCCTGAATACTCTAATAGCATCAATGCAATGGGCAGACGGTGACTCGCCAACTCACTAGATGGGCCCCCTGATAAGCCACTATAGGCATACAAGCCAGCAGCAGAGGGCAACACCGGTGCGAGTGGCTAGGGGTATCGAGCGGTGCGGCGCCGGTTTCACCATCACGGGTCTCGTGACAACGGAGACCCGGAGCGGGTTTCCCCGTAGTTATGCCTTTGAAAATGACACTTCCACCCCCAAGCATATAGCTCTAGCGGCCTCCCTCTGACCGGCCGACCAAGGCAAGCCAGAGTTGAGAATCCTACGGGCGCTCTTGAAGTTCCACCCCAGCCAACCAGTAACGGCAAGCCGGAGACGAGGCCCTAACCAACTCTCTGAGGCATTCAGGACCGCAGTGTCGCCACTCACATTCAGCCCGCCACAAGCTGCCCTGCGGTTTGTGCGCTTTAATTTAACCTGGTGATACATTTTTTGTTTATATCACAAGGCGAAAGTGATAGTTTTAAAGCTAGTGTACTGTGCCCTCCGATATCGCGTTAGTCTCATGATGAGATAACGACTGTCCCAGAGGGGTTTATTATTATTATTATTATAAACTCATGGATGGCTACCTGGACGTAGGCCACACCCTGGTTATGGACAACTGTGCAACCAGTTGTCTTTAACCAGATACTTAAAACACAGGCATACCGACGTCATTGGCACAATGAATCGCCGCAGGACACACGTGCCCTTGGCGATAAAATGTGCCAATGACAGTCATTGAGCGCCTATCATTTTGAGAGAAAGAGAGGGATGAAGTGGTATATGAAAGTATTTAAAAGACTATTTAACCTCCTAAGACCCCTTGTACAAGTTTTTGCACAAAATGAATGTCGTCATTCAGTCCCGGAAAGATTGCAACCTCCATAATGGTGTAGTCCCATCCAGCGTACAAAATTATGTACATATTTTTAAATTGACCCGCACTTTTTTATTTTTTATCAGTGGACAAAATTTTACAGCTATGCGTCTATGGACAGGTTTGACGTTTCGTTTCGCAATGCAACCAACACAAAAAAAAACAAAGCTGTCAAAATCATTTGTGGTTGTCGAAGATGGCGCACGGACAGCGAAGAAGTAAGTTTCAATCAAGATTAACCTAAGCAATCGTGATTGTTTTACTAAGATATTTATTAATTTTGCTTTTTATATATCCAACTAATTAAGTTTAACTTGTTATTTCATGGGAAGCTTCGTAATAAAAAAATAACCTATCATATATTATTATGTACAAATTTTTGCACTCCAGGTAGTCCACTTAGTTCATAGATAGCACTATTTGAATTTGTTAAAATATTTGCACTTTCGGTCTTTACTCTGGTAGATCTAATTGGCGGTTGGTGCTGATGGCTAATGCTTTTTTTTGTTCATGCTTTACAGATCTCCGTGATAAAGACGTAATAAACTATCTAAACGAATCGGAATTCGAAGATGACAGCGAAGATGAATATTCCGTAGATCCCGTTGCTTTTCAAAGCAATTTTTCTAGTTCTTCCGAATCCTCAGACGAAGAGACCGTACATGAAGAATTAGCACCACCAAGACTTCCTAATCGACCAAGTCGTGGTAGGGTGCAAAGCAACAGAGGACGGAGTTCATCAAGAAGAGGTTCCCGAGCACGTGGGTTCCCCCCACCAGGAAGAAGTTCGTCCAATAGAGACAGCGCGTCGTCATCTTCGACCGACAGTCAACGCGAATGGGAGGAAAAATATTTTTCACCACCTGGTCCGTATCTTTTACAACCTAATTATTTACCCATTGACTCTAGCAGCTATTCTAAATTGGAATACTTTGAACAGTACATCGACGATGATTTTATTGATTCGATGGTCACAAAAACCAATCAAACGTCTATTCTAAAAACTGGCAAATCTATAGGTTTAACAAACAAAGAATAAAATATATTTATGGGCATTACTATGTTGATGTCATGTGTAAATTATCCCTACATTAGGATGTACTGGGAACAAAAGTGGCGTATTCCTATTCTTGCTGATAATATGACAAGAGATCGATATTTCCTGCTAAGAACGACAGTAAAAATAGTGTTTGATCCCGATGTTTCTGATGATGAAAAGGCCCGTGACAAGGTTTGGAAGGTTCGACCAATAATCACCCGAATTTTAGAAGGTTGCCATAAGATGGAAAGGAGTCAGGACATTTCAATCGATGAAATGATCATTCCATTTACAGGAAAATGTGGGATCAAACAATACTGTCCCAACAAACCAAACCCTGAAGGTTTGAAAGCATTTGTCCTTGCAAATCCAGACGGAATTGTTTGTGACTTAGTCATCTATCAAAGAGATACGACCTTCCCTGAAGAGTCTGCCGCTGGGTTTGGCCTTGGAGAAAGTGCAGTTATAAATTTGACAAAAACTCTAGTACCTGGCCATATTCTATATTTTGATCGTTATTTTTCGTCACTCAAATTAGCTCAGGAACTGAATGAAAGAGGCTTTAAATGTGTAGGAACTTTAATGAAGAGTAGAATTCCAAAGCCACTGCAAGAAGTATTACCAGAAGATAAAGAGTTGAAGAAGAAAGGCAGAGGTTCGAATTCTGTTTATGTTAACTCTGATAGCTCCGTTGCCGTCATTAAGTGGTATGACAATAAGGCTGTAGTTCTTATGTCGACCATTTACGCTAGCAACCCTGAAGACGAATGCCGACAGTGGTGCAAAAAGAAAAAAAGTTCGTCATGGTAAAGAGGCCGATCGTTGTAAAATTGTACAACAGCAAAATGGGAGGTGTAGATCTGGCGGATCGTATGTTAGCAGTGTGTCCATCTCGAGCAAGAACTACGAAATGGACAGTCAGACTATCTTCAGGACCCGAGTAGATAGGGTTTTCGGGGGGAGAACTACGGGTCTCCCCCTTTGGACCAGGGTGGAGAGTTGGGATTTGGGGACAAGACCTGTCTATAACTGGTCCCGGAAGGTGCTCTCGGCCACTGGAAGGTACAGCGGCTCCTCTATTATAACCTAACGGTTGGTGTGGGGGAACGCTATATCATAAACTGGGATAGTCGTAGAGGAAGGGGATGCCCACATGTTTGATTTAGCGACATCCAACGCTTGGATTCAGTATCGCAAAACTGAAAAAGAAAGGGGTGTACCGTTGAAAAAGATACAGTCGCTCAGACAATGGAAGATGGATCTAGCGGAATTAATAATAGACAAAAACAGTTTAGAATCAGCAGAAGCTATTGAAGATGAAGAAGAAATACATTCGCGTAAAAGGGGCCGGCCAGGGATACACCCATGGGGCTATACATATGCCTACATTTGAAACTGTTGTCAACAGATGTCGCCTGCCAGGATGCGACAAAAGAACCACAGCGAAATGCACTTACTGTGGAGTAGCTTTGTGTTTGATGTCTAGTCGCAATTGTTTCAAGGATTTCCACGAACAAGATTTTTAATTGATTGAGACCAAAGATTAAATTCTTTCGGTAGTAAAAGAAGAAAATAATGTTTTATGTTTGATTTTTTGTTTGGTAGTACTACAAACTATATTTTTTTATATTATGAATGTCATAAATCTGTAGCTTAGAGACTAAGGATTTACATTAGTTTTAAGAGAAGTTCCTAACTAAGTAAAAAAAGGCTGTCGTTATTGTGATTTTATCTTTAGGATGCTGCTAATTAAGAAGTTTATTTTAGAAGAGTTTATTGATTCATAAGTTCTTTTTTTGTGTTTATTACTTAAAATACTGTTTCTAGAAGTTTTAGTTGTTAAAGTTCATATTCGAATAATTTTTTTTTTTAAATGTTGAGTTTATATTTATTGCGCTTAAAGTTCAATGATGGATTGAAACAGAATGTGCAATTTTTTGAACAAAAGATGGCTGCTTAAATCCTTAGCCATTCCATTTCAAGAGACATTTAAAATATATAAAAAGCATTAAATAATCAAAATTTCTAATGTAAAAAAATATATATCAAAATCAATGTCTGGGACTGAAGGCCAATATTTGATTTGTGCATAATTTTGTACAGTGGGACTTAATCACTACGATTTAATTTTTTGTCTAGGTCTTAGGAGGTTAAAACCAGTCTTCTAAATACTTTCATAATATATTCAAAGAATCCATTAGAGAATATGTTTGTTTCTGTCACCGGCAGTTCCGCTACAAAGTTTCGGAAGGTCTTTTGGCCAAATATAAAAAACCAGGCATATTACCGTGCATAACTGGGCTACAGGGGGCTAACCCTGTGCGACTTTTTTGATACCCAGGAAAAAGTGCTTGATGCACTACCCGCCGGCTAGGGGACGGCACCGGCGGGGCGTGTGGGACTCACCAGCCTAGTGCTGGTATACCCACTAAAAAAACCTGGGGTGTTCCCTCTCTCACCCAATGGGGGGGGGCCAGTTGGGAGTCTAAAAAGATACATCCACAGCAGGCCCCCCCGTGTGGGTGCCGGCCGGGTCAATCGGACCCGACCTCCTCTCGTCCCCGGGGGAGAGCATTTCACTGCTCTCCCCTTTCGACGTTAGAACGCGCGCGGGAACACCGCGCGCGCCCTCTATGGGTTCTTACCCATGGGTGGCAGGGTCCCCTGAGGCCTTGCCACCCAGAACCCTTAGGTGGGGGGCAGGAGAGCGACATAGGCGCGTCTCCTGCGCCCCCTCCTCCAGTGGCGGATGTCCGTGGCGTAAGGATCTTCCTCACGCCCCCGCTCCGCCGCCTCCTTCTGCGAGATGACAGCCTCGCAGAAGGACCTCATTGCACCCCAGCACCTGTCGTCGCCGACCATCATGGATACGACGGTCGGCAACGCGAGGTCGGGGCCAATCACGGCGACCAGGGCCACGCCGGACACTCCTCCAGCGTGTGCTGCGCCGTGTCCCGGTCGCACTCCTCGCAGTGGTGACACCTGGTTGTCGGCTCCCTACCAGCTATCTTGCACAGGTACTCTCCGAAACAGCCGTGTCTGGAGAGCACCTGAGTAAGCCGGTAGGTGAGCGGTCCACGCCGTCTGTCCATCCATTGCCTTAGCACCGGACGGACAGCCTCGACGGTCCTCACCCCGTAGCGGGGCTGGGCCAGCCTTTCCTCCGACTTGGTCTCGAGGACCAGTCGAGCCTGGGACCTTCGCGTCTCCACCGCCCCGTGAGTGGGTTCCTCACCATGGAGCCAGAGGTCCACGCGCCAGTGATACACCGACGCTTGGACCTCCGCCTCCAAATCCCAGGGCGGCGATGCCGCCAGGACGCACGCCGCCTCAAAGTAGACGGTGCGGTACGCCCGCGACACCCTGATCGCCATCGCCCTCTGAGGTCTCCTCAGGAGGGCGACGTTACGGCGATCGAGGGCGCCGGCCCAAATGGGCGACCCGTAAAGGGCCATCGACCGCACTACCCCTAAATAGAGGCGGCGGCAGACGACACTCGGTCCCCCGATATTCGGCAGCAGAGAGCTAAGCGCTCCCGCCGCCGACATCAACCGGGGGGCCAGACGGCTAAAATGGACGCGAAAGTTCCAGCGGCCGTCGAGGTGGAGCCCCAAGTATTTCATACTCGGCTCCACCCCGATGCGGACCCCTCCAACTATGATGTGGGCATCTGGTGGTGGCGCCCGCCGAGGCCCATGAAATAACAGGGCCTCGGACTATTCCAGCGCCACCTCCAGTCCCAACATCCTAATTCTACCGACAACCAGGGCCACCCCTGCCGTGGCAAGACGGGCAGCTGCCCCGTAATCCTCTCTGTGTGTGTGTCCCTTTTTTAATTTCAAAAAGGTGTTTTAGTCATGGCGACTAAACAGTCAGAGAGTTCGCAAGCCGATAAAGAGAAACAGGAGAGGCCACAGAAGAGAGGGAGTGGCAGACGCGCTAACATGCAGCGCATTGCTCCAGATCTCGGAGACCGGTCGTTACCGAAACCACGATATTTGTCTACTACAGCTACACCATTAACAAACGATCCATTGTGGAATTCGGCCGTGGTCAACGAAGGAGAGAGGGGCTTAACCAGCGAGAAGTCAATCAAGATCTTCGCTGCAGATGCCGCAGGCTACGTCTATCTTGTCGAGCAGGAATATCACGCGATCTCGGACTGTGACAAGTTTGTGACCAAGACGGTACCGCAAAGCGCCTACGCTTACTATCATCACGTTTTGTGGTGGTATCGCGTCGCACTGATCGCTCAGAAGCGGGGTACAGCGAGTGACGCCCAGAACAGGCTAATTCACTTTGTCAATGGTTACGACATAAAGGTTGGAGCCGGAGCAGCAACATCTGTCAGGCATGGGAGACTTCACTGACGCTACTGGAGTGAAGCACTACCTGGAGGCAAACGAGCCAAACGACGATGACCACTTTGGTCTAGTCACCAACCAGACTCATAGAGATTATGAGACACTCATCGCGCCGTCGATATCCATCGGACGTGTTTTAAGCGATATTACAATTTCTATGTGCGACTTGACCCAACTAGAAAACATTTCCCAGTACACACAGAAATGTCTGGCCGGGTCAAAGGCCATGACAAACACATGAGGCGTCGTTACGCGCGTTGTTCATCAAAGAATGTGAGGACTCAAGTCACCCAGATGTGCAGCGCGTGCAACGTCGCCTTATGTATAGGTCCATGCTGGATGGAGTACCATACATTAGAAAAGTTGTAACGTATTGTTATTTTTTTTTTAATGTATGGTACTCGTCTTGCCTCTACCCGGCAGAATTATCTGTGTGTACTGTGAATAATAAATTGTATTTTATAGCTGCAGCAACAGGTATCGCCAACCGATTCTAAATAAATCTTTAAATTTTAAAATCTTTATTTTGGAACATTAAATTATTTCAATAATTTTAATTATTTAAATTTATCTAAAACTTGGATTTTCAAATAAACCGCTATAACATCCGTATATAGTAGTTTAATTTCAATTCTAAAAGTATTTTAAATTATTGAAACTGTAGGGGAATCTACCATACGACTTAACACACCTAATGGATTTTTTGAAAATACCAGTCACCTTTCTTCTCCCAATATGAAGGTAGATACAGCTCATTTGATCTTTTCGATCTACATCAACCTATTTTTATTAAGTAGGTACATATTTGGGCTTATCATAACCTACCTTCGTCCATACATACTCACACTCTACACAAACACTCCACAATAACACATGTACATCTAAACCTAGTAACTAACCTAAATATAGCTTCAGAAACTTAGTAAACTCAGTAACCAATCGATTTTGACGTTCATAAGTGTTACTTTGTGACCTAAATGAATAAATTATTTTTGACTTGACTCTCACATACATACACACACCACACACACGCACACGCACACACACACACATCACCTTTACGAGGCAAGATATCTCCTTGTCTTGAGATCCTTCACTGTGAGAGACTATACCTTTTTAAAAGGCATTTGTAAGGCCTCAATGAAAAAAATTCAATACGAAACAAATATCAAGTTCTTGAAAAATTGCAGTATTGAAGAAACCACATGCGAATGTGCAGTTGGAAGTGGCAAGGAATCCCATTGCAAACATATTGCTATTTCATTATTTGCAGCAGAACAAATGTACAGGGAGAAGATGATGTTATTACACATTGTTTGTACCCAGGAATTGCAAACTTTCCATAAACCAAAAAAGGTATATACTGCTTCACCTTTGAAAGCAGACAAATTGCCATCAAAAAGGAACATGGGCAATATAATTTTCCACCCCTATCCTATAGATAGTTTAAATAAGGAAAATTATAATGCAAGGGTACGCAATATTTGCATTGGGGCTACAAGGAGCACTATGCCTTTAAAGCAAATGTTCGGTCCTGCAAATCCATACGCACTATTAAACGACCATGACTACCCAGGAAAAGATTCAAGAGACGTATTAAGTGAACAATTGTATTTAAGTAAAATCACTCAAACTGAAATAATAAATATTGAAATTAAAACAAGGCGACAAATTAAAAATCCTATCTGGCATGAAATGCGACAGAATCGACTTACAGCAAGTCGATTTCATACTATATGCCATTTGACAGAAGGGAGACAAGAAAAATTTGCAGAACAATTATTAATGCCCCACTCGTTCAAATCACGTGCAACCACACATGGAATTATTAATGAGCCAGTAGCACTGAAAATATATAGTCAAACATATGACATCAATACTAAGGAATGCGACTTATTTATATCCGAGATATACCCATTTTTGGGTGCTTCACCTGATGGATTGTTGGGGGAGGAAACAATAATAGAAATAAAGTGTCCATACGCTAGCAGGAATAGAGAAATTTCTGAAATATCAGTACCCTATTTGTATAGAGAAAATGGAGAGCTGTTTTTAAAGAAATCATGTATATATTACTACCAAATTCAAGGACAACTGTTTTGTACAGATAAGAAGTTCTGTAATTTAATCATATATACTTTTAAAGACATGAAAGTGATGTGATATATTCCACGAGATGAAAACTTCATCAATGTTATGGTGGGAAAACTTGTAGCATTTTATGAAAATTCTGCCAGGCCACTTCGCTCAATCATCTGTCTGTCCAATGTAGAGCCTCCGTAACCTTCTGATCAATAACTTATTAAACCTCCAGGTGTGGCACCAACTAAAAACTTAATTGTTTTTTTGTTTTTATAGGAGCTGAAAGAGGTGTGCGTTCGCGCAGCGGAATGTTGTTGAATTTAAAGATTTTAATTATGCAGATATTTAGTGTATGAGGTCGTATAATTGTGTATGGTAAAAAAAAAATTGTGCACGCAGCCATTGTGGAGAAATTCACCAAAAACTGATTCCGCTGGGCGAACGTTGTCCTGGCGGAACTTTTTAATCCATAGACTTTAGAAGAAAAGAGATGTGTCCAGAAATTAGTGTGTTTTTGTGTGTAATTGTGTATGTATGAATAAAATTAGTGCATGCATAAACTTCGGAGAAATTCAAGTTTCCGCTACGCGAACGTTTGGCCATTAGCTAGTTTTCATATAAAG
This sequence comes from Catocala nupta, assembly GCA_963675205.1. Classification (NCBI taxonomy): domain Eukaryota; kingdom Metazoa; phylum Arthropoda; class Insecta; order Lepidoptera; family Erebidae; genus Catocala; species Catocala nupta. The sequence continues at coordinate 7,213,506 of OY776106.1, forward strand.
CGCTTACATAGAGAGCAGTAGATTTTTACATACTTTGTTTTGAATTTGTTTATATTTGTTTAAAAAACAGATTTAGAAAAAATCGTAGGGCTTAAAAGATAAAAATATAAACGTAAAATACGCTTATTAGGTCTTAGTTCTTAAAGTATGCACTTTGGGGTCTAGATTTTCACGTTTATACAAACTTTGTTAGTGTCTGCAACATGTTGCCAAGTATCAATGATGTTCCGTTAGTAATTAAAGAGTTATAGGACAATTTACCATGAATAGATCACTGTTTACAAAGCAGTCAAATATCACGACGTTCTAAAGGAATTGCATGGTAAAATGTATGCCAATAATTAGTTTATTCATTCAACTATTCACATGCAAAATTTCATGTCATTAAATTCAGTAATTAAAGAAAAGCAATTATAATACTGATGAAGCATCGAAAACCTACATAACCCGACCAAGTTCGGATAGCTACAAAAAAGCGGCCGTGCAATATATTTAAGTAACATCCCAAAATTTACAGTATAATACCGGTATTGAATTGGTATAGGTGATAACACAATTGTTGTTTCGATATAATTTATAGGTCATTTATTTTTGTACACCTACTTTTTTAAATGTATTTGACTATGACAGAAAGTTTAGGTACTATTTACGTAGGTACTTTATTTAAGTATGCGCTTGAGACTTGAGATATAATCTAGATATATTATTTAAGACAAATAAAATTCATACAGCTAATTTCTATTGAAGATTTCACGGATCAGGATTCTAACTATAGACCCCTTAGGGAAATTAAATAATTACCACATGTAAGTACTACTGTTTAGGTAAATATTTATCATATTGTAGCTTATTACACTATTTAACCAATGGACTAGGCATGCACGAGCGTTCCTCTTTGTAACTTTAGTGGATCAAACAATCTAATAACAATTAAAAAATAATTGGACGAATGAGCTACAAGGGGGTAATATGGGCAAAAACGGATATTCAATGCACTTTTTCATTTAAAAGCAATTACGTTGCTTCAAATTTAAAGCTAAATAACATCAAATGTGATGGCAAATGTACCCAATGTGGAGCAAATATTTTAGTGACTATTGATCCAATAACTAGTAATTTCATAGATGTTACTTGTTTGATAAGCCGATATAAAAAAGATTTTGTCTATGATTCGACTATAAAGAATAAACTTAATTCTGTAAGAAAACAAAAATTAGCAGTAATGTTAAAGTACAATAGGGTTTTAGCAGTTAGAGCTATGATGGCAGACAAAATTATAGGCATAAATGAACCAAGTGAACCTCCAACATTTCCGAAATTAAGTACTTTGAGGCGTATAAGAGACGAAGTTAAAAGGGCACTTCAATTCGATAAGAATACAATTCTCTCCATTTATGCTATGTCGCAAAGTCCACCATTTGATTCTTTTGTTCAAAAATTTAGTTTAGTCCCGTTTTTTTTATATTTTTGGACCCAAGAACAAGATAAATATTATGATGAAATATTAAAAAATACACATATCGTTTTATCTATCGATGCAACCGGTTCGATTTTTCAAGTAATTGCACCGCCAAATGTTAACGATAATTTAAGAACTAAGGAACACAAACATACCTTTTTGTATGCCGTTGTGGCATACACTGCAAACACAAGTATACCTTTATGTTATATGGCGTCCCAGTCCCATACTACTGAAACCATAGCCACGTGGTTAAGCACATGGGCGCGTAACCGTAATACGCCGAATTAAATTATCAGTGATGATTCGTCTGCCCTATTAGGAGCAATATGTCGCAGATTTTTAGTGTTTAAAAAACACAAACAAATCGCACATTAATTTCCTTAACGTCACTAAACAAAAATTATCAATTTTGAGATAAATGGCGCCATCTATACTATGAACTACCCCCTATTATTTTCAAAAACACTGGCTTTAATAGTTCACGTAAAATCGGCTAGATGGCATTATGACGTTACGCTTTTTCGCGCGAAACGCATGAGTTGTGACTGCAGAATGACACATTCGCCATTACGCATCGAGTTGTCAACAACAGATGATTATTCAGTGCAAGGAAGAGTGACACTTTACGCATTGAGACGTTGAAGCATATAAAGAATCGGTAAGTTTTATATCTATAATGATGCCATAACGACATTTTTTGTTTAGTGTCTTTAATTTAATAACAGTAGTCTGATATTTTTCAAAACAGTTAACAACATAAGGACATTATAATGAAAATGTCGTTATGACTTTCGCAAAGTAGCTTAATTTTTAATGCATAATGACATATTAAGCTTACTGACGTTATACCTCGTAGTCAATATAAAAATTACTCGCGTAATATCGACACTATACGCATAGTGTCAATATGTTTTCGAGAATTTTTGTTCTTGCTTTACTAAATTATGTATTTTTTTGTTTAGTGGCATTTGGTACTAATGCATATAAAATGAAAATACATCTAATTATGACATAATATTGCTATAAAGGCACTAATAACAATCACATTCTTGTGACCTTGGTAAACAATTTACCTAATTTTGTGTCGTTGAGTCAGTTACGAGTATGGAGTACCTACTTTGTTTATTCTTGGCACATACCAAGAATAAACAAAGTAGGTACTCCAGGGAAAACATTTAAAACTAAATAGCTTTAAAGTATTTTTCTCTCTATTTACGAATATTTAATTTTGTTTAAAGCTTACAAACGTAGTAAAGTATTAATAATTTTCAAATAAAGTATTTTTTTCAGTAAACGATGCCACTACCTTCGCGAATTCAAAAGATACGAGACATCGCTAAAATCTGTTTTGAAAATCACTACACAAGTACCAATGAACAAAGACCTCTGCAGATTGAACAATTAGAGTATAAGACTTCACATAATTCATTGAGTACCTTGGAGTTAAGGCGACGTGTAACTAATGACAGTGTAGAACGGCTAAGAAATGTTAAGAGACAATTATTTACAAATATGCAAAATTACTCTAATTACTATATAGAAAATGAACCCATGGAGGCAAATTATATAGATGAAAAATGTACATTTATTGAAGAACATAACAGCTCTGAACAATACTGTGCACCATCAGTATCTTCTGTGCCCGAGTATTCAGGTGACAACATAATATGCAATGAACCACTGAAAATGGCGGCTAATAGAACTCAGACACATCAAACCTAAGTAATGGATCAAACGTCGATTTCTCACCAGCTTCTGATGATGATCGTACATACTTACCTTCAAGAAAACGACGTCGACAAGGGTTCAGCAAGCTCCTGTAATTCATTCACGTCATCATCATCCTCTTCGTCGACGTCAAGTTCTTCATCGTCAGACTCTTCATCAACAAATGCCACTGTTACCAGTAAAGTACTCAACGAACAATGCAATAATTTGATGCCAGTTATTGAACCTGAAGTTACTGCAAGTAGAAATACAAATGCCGTTACCGACACACATTTACACAATACTCCATCAAACGCAAATCGTCTTGTATCAGACTTTGAAAATAATGAGACTAGCTTTAATGAACCTGTTCCAGCTGTTAGTTCCCAAAAGAGAGCACGTGTTCAAAACAAAAAAAAACTAGCGAAGATTTTACGGAATAAGGGACAATCGTACATCTCGGCTTCTTCAAAAATTGTGCCTGAAAGAAAAATAGGACCGCCGTGTAACGAAAAATGTCGAATTAAATGTCATGAGCTTATTTCTGAAGAGACCCGCCAAGGTCTTTTTAATAATTATTGGAACATGGGCTCGCTGATACGACAGCGAGATTATATTGCTATGCATATAACCGTTATTGTCCCAAAATACCAATATAAAAAGGTGGATAGCAACAGAAAACTTAAAAATGCGTTTTACTTTTATGTAGATGACAAAAAACAGAGGGTCTGTAAAACTTTTTTTAAGAATACCCTTGGTATAAATGATCGACCTATAAGAACTGTTTTAGATAATAAAAATCAACAAGGAACTGCGGCGATCATTGAGAAAAGAGGAAAGCACAGCAGCAGCGCGATCCCTACAGAGTTAATAGAGAATGTTAAAGTACATATTGAATCAATACCAAGAATTGAAAGTCATTCACCTCCGGAAACAAACGACAAAACAATACTTCGATGGTGGAAAAACCTTGACCGATTTGTTTAATGACTACAAAAAAGATTGCATATCAAGAAACGTACCTCATGTTAAAATTCATACTTACCGCAAAATATTTAAATCAGAATACAATATTGGTTTCTTCATACCTAAAAAGGATCAATGCGATGACTTTTTAAATGCTGATGCTGCTGGTAAAGAAGCAATGAAGGATCACTACGAAAATCATTTAAAAGAAAAACAACTGAGTCGCAATGAGAAAGAACAAGACAAAAAAGATATAAGACCAACGCGTATTGTTTCATGTTACGATTTGCAAGCAGTGATGACTATTCCTAAAGGCGATGTGTCTATATTTTACTACAAATCTAAATTGAACAGTTTGAATTTCACAGTTTCAGAGCTTGGCAAGGATCATACAGAATGTTACTTTTGGACTGAAGTAGAAGGAAATAGAGGAGTGAACGAAATCGCATCATATGTGTACAAATATCTACAGAAGATGTCATCTTCCAACCCTGACGCCGAATTTATATTTTATTCAGATAACTGCTGTGGTCAGCAGAAGAATAACTTCATGTTTTTCATGTATGCGTATGCTTTAAAAATGCTACCAATTAAATCAGTTACCCATAAATTCCTGATAAAGGGACACACACAAAATGAAGGAGACGCGGTCCACTCCACAATAGAAAGAGAAGTAAAGAAAGTATTGAAATCGGGACCGATCTATGTACCAGCTCAGTACATAGCTGCCATCAGAAGTGCCAAAAAACGAGGACAACCCTATATTGTAAATGAAATGAGTCACACGGCATTTTATGATATTAAAGCAGTAACTGACAAAGCTATTACGAAAAATATGGACGGAGAAAAGGTAAAACTTGCTGATATAAAGATAATCAAAATTATTAAAAATGAAAAGGAAGTAGGTAAAATACAGTTTTTTTATAAAACCTCTTATGCTGACACTGATTTTAAGGAGATTAAGCTAGAAACCACTAAAGTCGCAACACGCAGACAAGGGACGACTGCTACAATATCTGATCTGAAACCACTATACACGGCTAAATTACCATTTGCTGAAAGGAAAAAAAATATTTGAAGTCTCTTGTAGATCATAATCATATTCCTAAATACTACGCCTCATCTTATTTTGACCATATTCTTTCTCAGTAACTTAATATCGTTCTTATATTAGTAAATTTAAAACTAAAATAACAAAAAAGTATTTTTAATCATTAAGAAACGAGTTTTTTTTTCTTTTAAGTAAATTTTTGATCTCAAACATTGTGTATTTTAATAAATAGTAACTAATTGCCTACCAAAGTGTTATTCTTATGATAAGTATTGTACCTAAATATAACAGAACTGATTTTAAAATACAATTTTTAGTAGAATTAAGGTAACATTGTTTTTATTTAAGTCATTGTTTTATAAAAACTTATAAAAGTGCCTGTGCATCGCACAGAATAGTGACACTATATTAGATTTTTCAGTTTTTTGTTACCAAGAAAAGGTTTTTGTTTTTCATTTTTTTGTAATAAATACTGTTAGTTTTATTCTATAATAAAAACAAAAGATATGACCGACATAATTACTCAACTTTTATTTATACCCTTTACAAAATAATCAAAACTTTAAACGCTTGTACTGAAAATGACGTATATTTTGTTTAGTGACGTTAAGGAAATTAGAGTGCGAAATATTTGGCGCAGTTTTTCGATATTAGAAGGTGAACATAATTCTTTACCAGCATGTTACATTAGATTGGATAAGTCTCATTTTTCAAAAAATTATACAAGCAAAGCTGTTTTGAAAAAGCGACAGAAAAATGTAAAAATTTCTATATAAATTGTATAAAAAAAAATCACTTGCTTAAGTCCTATGACGAAGTCAAATCAGTAATCAAAGATATCGTTACTGTATCTTTACATGAATATGTAACCCTAGATTTGGATGGGCAATCATGCAAGAAATATGATCAAGCTGTAGCGTGTTTAGCGAATATAAGAGAGTATAAGGTTGACATCCAAGATTTAGATAACTGTTACGATGATGAGTCATTATACGAGCCCCAATGCAAAAATGTTCGTCTAGTCACACATTATGAAGAACACATTTTTCTTTTTAACTTTCTTCGTTCCTAGAAAGACACTAGCAGTAAACAATTTATTTAATAAAATACTCCATATAAATAACGTTATTTTGGTACTATTGAAAAAAATAATCCTTTTTTAAAATTATGTATCTTAGTTAAATTACTGTTTAAATGGTCACGCAAAATAATTCGTCTAAAATATTCTTTTCGAACCAGATATGGTTAAAGCTACGCTTTTAGAACTAATTCCACATAACGAGTCTTTTAATAAGTACGCTGTAGACGAAATGGCAGCAAAACATGGGATCACGGTTTTAAGACTGCCCCCTTACCATTGCACTGTGATTCCGCCCTAGGCCATAAATTGAAAAATTTCATTGTCTTACTCCAGTAAGATCACCTCATTAAGTCATTAGCTAGTTCACATACTTCCAAAAACTATAAATACCAACGTAATTAGGTCAAGATATCATTCACTTTTGTGCAGCGGAAGTGAGCGCATCGCGATACTAATTAACGCTACGTGTGAGTCATTAAAACTTAATCACGTTGTTTTTGAGTGTCACCATTTCAAATCAAGTGTTTACGTATTGTGAAGGTATGGATGTTCAAGAGCAAGGTATGTACTTTTAGTATCAACCACTTTTTTTTTTTTTTATGCACATTTTATTTTGTATTGTTTTATTATTGAGGGTAGTTTTCTTTTTAAAAAATGTGATGTATATTTATATCTTTTGGACCTACAACTTTTCGCTGTACTTTGCTGCCCTTGAAACATATCTTTTTAGAATAAGGAGAACATCCTTATAAAGGGCTATAAGTTTCATCTGCCTCTTCCTGCCTCTTCTTACGTTAGTGGGCTGTCAAAGTATGTATGCCCATAGAATAAAAATAAAGTAATTTTTTTAAGTTCAGTTTTTATATTGTTTCAGGTACATTTTTCAAATGTTCTGTATCGAGGATGTCAATTTTTAACATTTGGTACTCTAATGTGGGTAAACCAAATGAAAAATCACAGCATGTCCTGAACACTTTGACTGAAACATCATGCCTTTCTGATTACATCGAAAACATTAACCTAGAACCTTTAAGCCTTAGAATTACGAATGTATGTAAACGAATTTCTCATTACTGGGCCAAGTCGAATCGTACTAAATCTAAATTCTTAGAAATGTGTTCAGATTGGCTGCATGAAATTGAAAATATTGATGTAGAGCGAACTAAGGTACGTGTATCTCTGAACTTTGACGAAGTTGAAGCATCAACATCTTCATCGTCTGGCCGTCCGAAAATGAACTTTGACGAGACCAGTAAACGTACAAAAAGGAGAAGATTAGCTAATTTGTCTAAGCAAGATCCTTCTCTTGTACATTCATTGCTTAGTGCTTCCGATGATAGTTTATTGACTTTTCCTGAAATCGATGCTAACGAAGTTTTATCGCTCATTGTCGAAGCTCACTTAACTCGACATCAATATTTATTAGTTAAGAAATTTATAAACAATAAGTTTTCAAAAAGCATTTTGCCATCTTACCAAATTGTTGTGGAATCGAAAAAACACTGTTATCCTCCAGATATAACTGTTAGCGAATCATCTGCCGAAGTCGAACTTCAAAGTTTATTAGATCATACAGCCAATCGGATTCTCAAGTCTCAAAAGGTTGTTTTGGATAGGGTACCTAAAGAATCCCAGGATAAGATAGCTTTGATAGGGAAATGGGGTTTCGATGGCAGTACAGGGCATTCTGAATATAAACAGTGTTTTTCTGACGCCACTATTGAAGACGGTAGCTTGTTTCTTACTTCATATGTGCCACTTCAGCTTGTTTTGAAATTAGATACTGGAGAAAATACCGTAGTTTTGTGGAAAAATCCTCGTCCTTCGTCAACTAGATACTGTAGGCCTGTACGCTTTCGATATTTGAAAGAATCGACTGCAGTATCAGTTGAGGAAGAAGCATATTTTAAAGAGAAAATAAGTAACTTACAGCAAACTGTTTTCAAAAAAGAAGATCAGGAATACCGCGTTACTCATTGCTTGCAATTTACTATGGTAGATGGCAAAGTGTGTAATGCACTTAGCAGTGTTTCCTCGTCTAAATGTTATATTTGTAATGCCTTGCCCAGCGAAATGAACCAAATTGACAAATGTTTAAACAAGAAAGTCGATGAGAGTAAATATGAATTTGGTTTGTCACCTCTTCACGCGTTAATACGCTTCTTTGAATATTTTGTTCATGTCGCATACAAGTTAGATGTTAAAAAATGGCAAGCTAGATCTGAAAATGACAAAATTCTTGTTGCAGCAAAAAAAACATCACACGCGAGAAATGAGTCGCATTTTGACCAATACTGATTTAATTAATAGGCTTCTTCTTCATTCAGATCCCTTCATAACAGGTCTACGAAAGTTACCTGTCAAAAAAAAGAGTGTACTGTCAAAAGCTGTTTTAGATTTGTTTTGTATTTAAAGGTAATTTTGCCAATATTTCGTATAGTTTGTAGGTTGTTTGTATTTAGAAAATAAACTTATTTTATGTATTTTTGCTATTTTATTTTATTCTTTTGTGGTTATTGTTAATACAAATAACCATTATTTACCGTTTTACTATTAAAATTCGCAATATAAAATGTTTTAGATACATCGATCGTCTAAAATAAAATTACTGCGAGACATTTTTACACCTAAATGTTGTTAAGAATTTTTTAAACTTATATAATATATTATAATTTTGATTATTTACGTTTACCTAAATATATTCCAACGTGTAAAATAATAAAATACTTTTTATAACGGATTTGTGTATTTATGACCGCCTTTGTATGAAACCTGAATCACTGTGCATTGCGAGCTGAACCCTATCGAATTGATATGGGCGCAGGTAAAGGGGCATGTAGCTCAAAATAATAAACCCTTCAAATTGACAGACGTGAGAAATTTATTTGAGGAAGGCATTAAAAAAATTACGGCTACCGAATGGTCTAAATGTGTATCCCATGTTGTCAAAGAAGAGGAAAAAATGAGTAGGCTAGATATGTTAATTGACAATATCACAGACACATTTATAATAAATGTTACAGAAAGTGACAGCGATAGCAATAGCAATGACGGCGACGATTAATTAAATAAAATATTACCACAATACATCTATTTGTTTTATTTCTCATGTTCCTACATGATCACATTTTTTTTATTTATTTCACACACAATTATTAAAGAAAACTCTCAGATCCTTAATAAAATTAATCGTCATAAATAAATTATCCGTTCAGAAATTTAATTTCCCGATATACCTACTTAGTTTCTATTAAAGTAGTAGTTGTTTAGATATACTACTATAAACGGAAATATTCCATTTCCGTATCGAATAATTTCGCAACGTCACTATTTAGTACTTGTCATAACGTTGCAACACTGAAACTGTCAAATCTGGAATCGAATTAAAATTCCGAGTTTAGTGCTTAATTGATGCAAAATAGTTCGTCTATGCCTAATGTTAATATAACTTTTTAATTGTTTAACCAAAATTTAAAAATAAATTAATTTAAAAATAGAGTTCAATTGTTTTTAAGATGTCAAAGGCTATAAAAAGGCGTGTTCCAAGTATTTTTTCATTATTTTCGCTAATAATTTTGAGCAATATGGGTCGTGGAATACCTATCGCGGTAGAAGTTCGAAAAATTATTATTTCAAGCAGTGATAATGGGAAATCTGCATACCAAATCGCCAAAGACTTATTATTGCCAAGATCAACTGTCCAGTCAATAATCCAGCATAGCAAAAATAACGGCACAGTTTCGTGTTTGAAGAGATCAGGCCGCCCTCGTATTACGAGTGAAGCTGAAAACCGTGTTTTAAAGAAAATTATAAAGAAAAACCGTCGTGCTCGTGCAGGAGAGCTTACCGTACAATGGCGAGATATGATTAAAAAATATGTCTCGGTCGATACTTGTAAAAGAGTCCTGAAGAGAATGGGTTACGGCTTTTACACGGCTAAAGAGAAACCCTTACTCACATTACTTCAGAAAAAGAAAAGGTTAAAATTCGCTCGTGATCACTTAAACTGGACTGCTGACCAATGGCGTCAAATAATATGGAGTGACGAGTCCAAATTCGAGGTGACTGTCGGTGATGTACGAAAAAAAGTTATCCGAAATAAAGATGAAGCATTTCACCAAGACTGTATCAAGAGAAAAGTGAAGTTCCCTGCGTCTGTAATGATATGGGGCTGCATGTCAGCACAAGGTGTGGGTCGCCTGCAATTTGTAGACGAGACTGTTAATGCAGTAAAATACCAAAACATTTTAGAAACGAGTTTATTGCCGTCCATTCCGATTTTGAAACATCAAAATGCCTATGTTTTTCAACAAGATGGTGCTTCCTGTCATACTGCAAGGACAACAAAGGCTTGGTTCACCTCTAAACAAATACCTACAATGTAGTGGCCGTCAAACAGTCCAGATTTGTCTCCTATTGAGACAATGTGGTGGAAAATGAAGATGTTGCGAAAAAATCCATCAAGGTCGAAAAAAGATTTAAAGGAGAAAATTAAGACTGTTTGGGATTCAACAACTCCAAAAGAATGTGAACAGTTAGTAGCGACGATGCCACTTAGGATTAAATCCGTTATTGATAGTAAAGGAGATACAACCAAGTGGTAGACGAACTGTTTTGCGTGTTCAACTGCGATAGCCGAACTGTTATGAGTTATAATTGATGGAAGAATTCATATTTCTTTTGTAACAACAAAATATTTTATTTGAGTACTTCACAGTAAATAAACTTAATTTAATTTACTAATCTCATTTTTATTTGTTAGACTCATTAAACCGACATTACTTATCTATATTACACTTACAATACATGGTTACATTCAATTTTCTTAGTAGACGAACATTTTTGCATTGGGGCTCGTATTCACGACGCAAGGGAACCACGCCCTTCAAATTCAAAGAATTGAAGACAATCCCGGAATACTCCCCGTAAAGAAAGGACAAGCAGTAATTAGCCTCTATAATTGGCAAATATTTAAGATTTTAGATTTACAATTAATATATGATAGTTTAGCTTATAATATAAAGAAATATAATGAAATTATTAATTTTATAAATGAAAGAGTAGAAATATATATTTTAGATGTGAATCTTTTCGATGCTGAACTTCAATCAGAATATGTAATGAACATCACTTTTGAAAGGTATAATCAGTTAATTCCGAGTGTTAGAGTTAAAGGAGAACTTGTCAATCCATTTGGAACTGTAATTAAAGCAATGACTGGAAATCTAGATAACGATGATGCGATGAGATACGATAATCTGATTAGCAATCTAAATGCAAAGCAAAGTTTACTTATGAATAAAATAACTTTAATTTCTGAAATAGTAGATACGTTTGTTAATATTACAAATTCCACTAGAAATAATTTTGTTATCCTAGAAAGAACTATTGAGGAAATAGAAGATATTTTAAATAAAACTCAATTCCAAAGAAATAGAAATCTTGACCCATAATTTTCAATTCTTGTTAACTCGACTAGATGAAGTGGAAACAGCAATTTCACTGAGTAGAATAAATGTCCTACACCAATCCATATTAGGCATATTGGCAAATATTTAAGATTTTAGATTTACAATTAATATATGATAGTTTAGCTTATAATATAAAGAAATATAAAGAAATTATTAATTTTATAAATTATAGAGTAGAAATATATATTTTAGATGTGAATCTTTTCGATGCTGAACTTCAATCAGAATATGTAATGAACATCACTTTTGAAAGGTATAATCAATTAATTCCGAGTGTTAGAGTCAAAGGAGGACTTGTCAATCCATTTGGAACTGTAATTAAAGCAATGACTGGAAATCTAGATAACGATGATGCGATGAGATACGATAATCTGATTAGCAATCGCAAACGTTGTCCTGGCGGAACTTTTTTTAATCCATAGACTTTAGAAGAAAAGAGATGTGTCCAAAAATTAGTGTGTTTTTGTGTGTAATTGTGTATGTATGAATAAAATTAGTGCATGCATAAACTTCGGAGAAATTCGAATTTCCGCTACGCGAACGTTTGGCCATTAGCTAGTTTTCATATAAAGCGCTTACATAGAGAGCAGTAGATTTTTACATACTTTGTTTTGAATTTGTTTATATTTGTTTAAAAAACAGATTTAGAAAAAATCGTAGGGCTTAAAAGATAAAAATATAAACGTAAAATACGCTTATTAGGTCTTAGTTCTTAAAGTATGCACTTTGGGGTCTAGATTTTCACGTTTATACAAACCTTGTTAGTGTCTGCAACATGTTGCCAAGTATCAATGATGTTCCGTTAGTAATTAAAGAGTTATAGGACAATTTACCATGAATAGATCACTGTTTACAAAGCAGTCAAATATCACGACGTTCGAAAGGAATTGCATGGTAAAATGTATGCCAATAATTAGTTTATTCATTCAACTATTCACATGCAAAATTTCATGTCATTAAATTCAGTAATTAAAGAAAAGCAATTATCATCCTGACGAAGCATCGAAAAACTACATAACCCGACCAAGTTCGGATAGCTACAAAAAAGCGGCCGTGCAATATATTTAGGTAACATTCCAAAATTTACAGTATAATACCGGTATTGAATTGGTATAGGTGATAACACAATTGTTGTTTCGATATAATTTATAGGTCATTTATTTTTGCACACCTACTTTTTTAAATGTATTTGACTATGACAGAAAGTATAGGTACTATTTACGTGGGTACTTTATTTAACCCGGCGTAAATGAACCAGGGTTTTTGAGACCCTCTAGTGTGTAAAATTATGCGTAAAAGTCTTAGTTCGCACTACCCCGCCCCCTCCGCCTCAGTAGCTGGATTCTAGGAATTAGTGTGTCGATTCGTTTATGCGAATCAGTGCCACGTGCGACGTTGTCGGTGACAGGTGAGTTCAAAGTGCGCGCGGGTGTTTTATACCCGGGTTCATAGTTCGCGTTTCAATATTTTTAATCGGTGTCCTTACGGTTTATCCTGTTTTTTTTTAGATTTTGGATATACTACAAGAATCTGACACTTTTATTCTATACATAATGGATAACGAACGGATTAGGGAGCTTTTGGAGGAATATTCTTCGGATGAAAGCTGTCCATCCGGGTCGGACATTGACGAAGAGGAGTTAATCAGCCAGCGTAGTAACGAAAGCGACACAGAAGAGGAGTTGAGTCAGCTATTAGAGCCAGAGACGATATCTAGTCCAGCACCAGTCACATGTTCTGAGGAAGAAAACAATAGCTCGATTGATCGACCTTTTGCAAGGTATGTTTATGGCAAAGATCATACTAAATGGAATAAAGACGGTTACCGAACTAACGTGAGAACTCGGCCCGAAAATATTATTTCTGTCATTCCTGGTGTCAAAGGCCCAGCTCGTAGTGTCCGTTCTGAATATGACTGCTGGAAATTATTTGTTTGTGATGAAATTATCGATGAAATACTTGTCAACACTAATTGTCATATACGAAACAAACAAAAATCAGCTCCTACTAAAACGCAGACTTCATATATGAAAGAATTATGTAAAGATGAATTGTTAGCTTTCATTGGGCTTTTATACCTAGCCGGACTGAATAAAGCGAACAGGCAAAACCTTAATGACTTATGGCGTACTGATGGCACAGGTATAGATATTTTCCGGAATACTATGTCTTTACAAAGATTTTACTTCATTATGAATTGCATTCGATTTGATGACAGTAGTACTAGACTAGAAAGAAAGCAAACTGATAGATTAGCCCCTATTCGAAGTGTGCATGATAAATTTGTACTACACTGTCAAGAAAACTATAATCCGTCTGAATATCTCACAATTGATGAAAAATTAGACTCTTTTAGAGGCAGATGCGTTTTTGTGCAGTATATGCCTAATAAGCCGGCAAAGTATGGCCTCAAAAGTAACCTTTTAGTAGATGCAAAAAGCTTTTATATAGTGAATTTGGAGCTTTACGCTGGCACTCAACCCACAGGACCATACAATAAAAGTAATAAGCCATTCGACGTTGTGGATAGATTAGTACAACCAATATCGCAGTCAAGCCGCAATATTACTTTCGACAACTGGTATACCAGTTACCCTCTAACCCAGCATTTATTGAGCCACCATAAACTAACGTCTGTGGGTACTATTAGAAAAAACAAAAGAGAGATTCCCGCCTCGATGTCAAACGCGACAGGTCGTGACATAAATAGTTCAGAATTTATTTTTCAAAAAGATACTACGTTAGTCTCTTACGTGCCCAAGAAGAATAAGGTTGTGTTAGTCATTTCAACTATGCACCATGATAATAGCATTGACGTTATGACGGGCGATAAGAGAAAACCTGACATGATTACTTTTTATAACAGGACGAAGGGAGGGGTCGATGTCGTCGATGAATTATGTGCCAACTACGATGTATCGCGAAACAGCAAACGCTGGCCTCTCACCTTTTTCTATTCTATACTGAATATGGCAGGTATAAATAGTTATATAATAAAAAAAGAAAATTGCTCACTACCGAATCTAAAACGACGACAGTTTCTTCGGGTTTTGGGATTGAAATTGGTAGAAAATCATTTACGCACACGAAGAGATACTACAGGTCTGCATACTGGTCTACGTAAGCGAATAAATGATTCTTTGGGTGAACCATCGCCTGCTCCGCCACCTAAAATAGCAGGTATTGCTAGAAGATGTCAAGATTGTCCCTATAAAAAGGATAGGAAGACCAAACATACTTGCTGCAAGTGCAATAAGTTCATTTGTATGGAACACGCTGAGACAATTTGTAAAAATTGTGCAACATATTCACAAGACTCAAACTAATTTTTTTTACCAGGTAGCCTACTGTGGTTTCTATTTTTTTTGTTCATAAATATCTTCCTTTTTGACATACAAGTCATGTCATTCCAGTAAAAATGTATTTTCATATTTTTTTTGCGTTACGAAAAGAACATGGTTTTTGTGTTGGTTTTTTTTGATAATTTTCTAAACTTTAATAAATAAATAATTTAATTGAATATAACAAAAGTTGTTTCAATTATTTTACTCCTTGAATAATGCATTATTAGGTTATCAATCAAAAAGTTAACAAAAACCTTTAAAAAATGAAATACAACAATATTTAAAACAGGGTAAAATTCACCCTGGTTCATTGATGACAGGATTGAAAATAGGTTCATTCACGCCGGGTTAAGTATGCGCTTAAGCCTTGAGATATAATCTAGATATTTTATTTAAGACAAATAAAATTCATACAGCTAATTTCTATTGAAGATTTCACGGATCAGGATTCTAACTATAGACCCCTTAGGGAAATTAAATAATTACCACATGTAAGTACTACTGTTTAGGTAAATATTTATCATATTGTAGCTTATTACACTATTTAACCAATGGACTAGGCATGCACGAGCGTTCCTCTTTGTAACTTTAGTGGATCAAACAATCTAATAACAATTAAAAAATAATTGGACGAATGAACTACAAGGGGGTAATATGGGCAAAAACGAACATTCAATGCACTTTTTCATTTAAAAGCAATTACGTTGCTTCAAATTTAAAGCTAAATAACATCAAATGTGATGGCAAATGTACCCAATGTGGAGCAAATATTTTAGTGACTATTGATCCAATAACTAGTAATTTCATAGATGTTACTTGATAAGCGTTGTTTGATAAGCCGATATAAAAAAGATTTTGTCTATGATTCGACTATAAAGAATAAACTTAATTCAGTAAGAAAACAAAAATTAGCAGTAATGGTCTTACATGTATCCAAAAAGATAATAACCGAGTGGCTGAAAACCCTAACATACGAGGAAACTGAACAAATTTTAGTTAAGACTTGGTTAAGCAATCTCTTTTTATTTCTTTCCTATCCAAAATTAAATTAAAAGTTATTACAACTTTGTAATGTGAGTTTAATCTATCACTTACGCTTCGAATACATAGGCACTTCAAAGAAGACACACACACATACAGACACACACACATCCACACATACGCACACAAATACACACACACACATTCACACACACATACACACACACAAATCGCACATACAGTTTCACATAGGCGTACAACTACAGTTACACAAAGAGCTGCAAATTAGATTCTAAGTCATTGTATCTTTCTTCCTAAATTTAATTTTAAACTAATTTTAATTTTAACTTATTTTTTGTAAACATTAGTCTCAATATCGTAAATAATTAAGGGAAAAAGCGAGATAGCCCCAACACAAGTATTATCCATTACTTACTGGGGATGTCTCATTTTATAATTATTGTAACTGTTTTGAGATAAATAAAGACTTTTCATTTCATTTTCATTTTTCAATAGAGCATTAGCAGTTAGAGCTATGATGGCAGACAAAATTATAGTCATAAATGAACCAAGCGAACCTCCAACACTACTATACACCTATACTATAATCCTACAATACGACACGAAATTAAAAGGGCACTTCAATTCGATAAGAATACAATTCTCTCCATTTATGCTATGTCGCAAAGTCCACCATTTGATTCTTTTGTTCAAAAATTTAGTTTAGTCCCGTTTTTTTTATATTTTTGGACCCAAGAACAAGATAAATATTATGATGAAGTATTAAAAAATACACATATCGTTTTATCTATCGATGCAACCGGTTCGATTTTTCAAGTAATTGCACCGCCAAATGTTAACGATAATTTAAGAACTAAGGAACACAAACATACCTTTTTGTATGCCGTTGTGGCATACACTGCAAACACAAGTATACCTTTATGTTATATGGCGTCCCAGTCCTATACTACTGAAACCATAGCCACGTGGTTAAGCACATAGGCGCGTAACCGTAATACGCCGAATTAAATTATCAGTGATGATTCGTCTGCCCTATTAGGAGCAATATGTCGCAGTTTTTTAAACACCGACACAAACAAATATTTGGCGCAGTGTTTTTCGATATTAGAAGGTGAACATAATTCTATACCAGCATGTTACATTAGATTGGATAAGTCTCACTTTTTCAAAAAATTATACAAACAAAGCTGTTTTGAAAAAGCGACAGAAAAATGTACAAATTTCTATATAAATTGTATAAAAAAAATTCACTTGCTTAAGTCCTATGACGAAGTCAAATCAGTAATCAAAGATATCGTTACTGTATCTTTCCATGAATATGTAACCCTAGATTTGGATGGGCAATCATGCAAGAAATATGATCAAGCTGTAGCGTGTTTAGCGAATATAAGCGAGTATAAGGGTGACATCCAAGATTTAGATAATTGTAACGATGATGAGTCATTATATTTACGACGCAAGGGAACCACGCCCTTCAAATTCAAAGAATTCCTTCCTTTACGGGGAGTATTCCGGGATTGTCTTCAAGCAATCCCGGAATACTCCCCGTAAAGGAAGGACAAGCAGTAATTAGCCTCTATAATTGGCAAATATTTAAGATTTTAGGTTTACAATTAATATATGATAGTTTAGCTTATAATATAAAGAAATATAATGAAATTATTAATTTTATAAATGATAGAGTAGAAATATATATTTTAGATGTGAATCTTTTCGATGCTGAACTTCAATCAGAATATGTAATGAACATCACTTTTGAAAGGTATAATCAATTAATTCCGAGTGTTAGAGTTAAAGGAGGACTTGTCAATCCATTTGGAACTGTAATTAAAGCAATGACTGGAAATCTAGATAACGATGATGCAATGAGATACGATAATCTGATTAGCAATCTAAATGCAAAGCAAAATTTACTTATGAATAAAATAACTTTAATTTCTGGAATAGTAGATACGTTTGTTAACATTACAAATTCCACTAGAAATAATTTTGTTATCCTAGAAAGAACTATTGAGGAAATAGAAGATATTTTAAATAAAACTCAATTCCAAAGAAATAGAAATCTTGACACATAATTTTCAATTGTTGTTAACTCGTCTAGATGAAGTGGAAACAGCAATTTCACTGAGTAGAATAAATGTCCTACACCAATCCATATTAGATACAAACGAATTATTTTCTATACTAAAAGATGTTGAGAAAACAGACAATTTAGTATTTCCTGTAACAAATGAAAATCTTATTAAAATCGAACAATTTATAGACATAAAAACATATGTAAAAGGCAAACAAATAACTTTTATATTATCAGTTCCAACAGTCCAATTATATGTGTACAATTACTACAAGTTACACCCATTTCCTATGTACAACACCCATTTAAACCTATCCTTCCTTATAACTGCCAAACACTCCTATATCCTTGCGAAGGGGTCGAAAACATTAGCGCTCTCCCAGCCTTGCAGAGAAGTCGATGAAGGAAAACTCCTGAACTACGAAAATAACGTGTCCGTCGAAAATGAAAACGCATGCATTGAAGACCTCATCAAAGTCTCAACTACAAGTAGGATAACATCATACATTCCTGACGGAGTATTGTGAAAATGACATGAACCGATACGAGATTATTGGAACTTATATTGTAACTCTCAACAGCCCATGTGAAGTAAAAATTGGGAAAATCACGAAATTCACGCTGAAACATCGCTTACAGACAGGAGATGTTGCCTACCGCAGTACACCATCTATACACCTACCCAGTATTACAATACTGAAAAACGTATTGCAACGTAAAACTACGAGCCAAATATATGTAGTCTACACATAGATTTGCAGAATCTACAGTTCCTCTCCCACGCAGTTAACAGTGAAAACGTAGTGTTGACAAGTGAAAAACAATTTGTGAATTTACAGTGTTAGTTTAGGCACTATAATCGTTTATGTTATTTTCTTTATTATACTCATTATAACCATGTTTAAATATAAATTCGTATTACTGTATAAATTCTGTCAAAATCATTAACCTCGTAAATCGGATGATGATTTAGAACTTACGGAGGGAGGAGTTAGGGGTACCGAAACCCATACCCGTACAATATTAGTACACTAGTTCACACGATGCCACCTATGGTGCTAAGAATTGTCAACAAGTATTAGTTACTAATTACTAATTACAATAAAGTTAATGTTGACCAAACCCATTACATTAAGTACCCAGTGTTGTTCCCAACCAAGACGTGTGGTCCACATGTATTAACACACACACAGATTTAACTAGTATATAAACTCAGTGTAAATTAGATTTATGCATTCTTTTTGTAAAGCTCATGCTGAGCAGACTGTACTATTTAATTAAAGTTTTTTTCTTTGAACTTCAGTGCGTGTTCATATTTGACTAAGCACAGTAACAGACAACAGATTAAATATTTACACATTACTCAATTGAACATTAAATAGTTTCCAACCTGAAGTCCAATTAAAACTATACACATCATTCAGTTCATATTTAAAACTTTAGTGAGTTAAGGTATACAATGGTAAAATGAGTATAAAAAAAAGAAAACAGAGCACAATATTTCAAACAATTTTCTTTAAAAGAACATTTTTAAACACATAATAACTATCGTGGCAGATGTCCGATTCAGAGCAAATGCAATTGTATTGTCTGCACATTCGTGAAATTGGGTTGTTAAATGAAACATTATTATTACTATGGCTTTAATAAACGAAGCCTGGAAATATAATGCCAACGAATCCAGTTCGCAGAGTATAGATGAATCAATGGTTCTTTTCAAAGGCCGCTCCACCTTGAAACAGTATATGCCACTCAAACCCATAAAGCGAGGATATAAAATTTGGTGCAGGTGTGATAGTGAAACTGGCTATCTATATCAATTTGATATCTATACTGGCAAAACTGCAGATACAGTAGAAAAATACTTGGGATCCAAAGTGGTAAAAAAGTTGAAGCAGCATCTTATTGATAGTAACGTAAAAAATGTCCATCTTACGTTCGATAACTTTTTCACTGACAATAAGTTATTAGAATATCTACAGGGTTACAGGAAAAGTCGTGCTAGATCCGTTAAGGGCGTGCAGTACCCATCATTTCTGACTTATTTCACTATGAAACACCCTACCCTAAACTTAACCCTTTTCGAGATATTCGACTTTTAATTTTTTTATCGAAAATTGCCGATTTGTAGGCCACAGACTAACGTATAGTATATTAGACTAATTCAAGATCACCTTTTCCATGTTTTCCTACATAGGCAAAGGGGACATATTTCCCAACATAGAAAAAAAATATATATTTCCATATAATTTTCTACCCCCATATTATACCTAAACCCATCATCAGTGAAGTGTTTTCACCGCAGGATCACTATGCCCTAAAAAGGTAAAGGTAATATTTTATCCGTCAAGGTGAAAAAGGTGAAATATTGCAATTTTGTCAATATATGTAATTGAATAATTATATGAAAATATTACTATTTTTGTGCAGTAAATTACTCATATATTGAAAAAAGAGAAGGAATTGATATATTAGCACAAATAACTGCAAAAAAAATATATACTTTATATAAATTTGCGCATAAACGGCTACGTTGCCAATTGGCTACATTACGCGTTTGTTCGTAAAATTTTATACTAGGAAATTATTTGCATGTATTGTTTTTATGCATGGCTGTGGGTAAAGGTGCTTTTTTATTCTTATTTTAGTGTTATTTTTTAATAATGAAGCCTCAAGAAGTAGAAGCGTTTTATGCGGCATTAGAGGCAGGCGAGGTTTCAGAAGACGAGGAAGATATTGGCGACGAAGATGGTATAGACTACTACGATAATGTACAAGCATTGAGACAGGAGTTGGACAGCGAAGGTAGCTCAGGTGAGCGAGAAGAGGGGGGTAGAGCAAAAGGAGGAAGCGACAATTTCCGATCCACCATTGATCGAGGAAGAAGCAGTGCCATCGTCCTCTAATGCACCTATTTCTGGTGTTGCTCTATGGAGATCTAGAAATAGAGAACTAATATGGAAAAAAAAACTTGGAGTGGGACGACAATAGGATCAATTTCTTGGGAAATACGTCACCAGAAGTCGCATCATTGGAAATTCCTCTACAATTCTTCTCACTTTTTATGAATGATGTAATTATATCTAAAATTGTTGACGAAACTAACTTATACAAAAATAACATTCCTAATTGCCCACCAGTTACATGTACCGAATTACGTCAGTTTTTTGGTATTTTGATATTTTCTTCAATATTTCATTACCCTAATGTAAGTGCATATTGGGGCAAGTATGGTTTTCAACACATAAAAGAGACTATGCGCTTCGCAAAGCTAAGATCAGTAATACATTTCAACGATAACGGCCTTCATAGGCCTGTAACACATCTAGAATATGACCATTTGTATATAATAAGGCCAATAATAAATCACCTCAATAATTTATTTTCGAATACTGTGACTTTAGAGCAAAGACTTTCGCTGGACGAACAAATGTGTGCCACAAAAGTGGCACATTTTCTAAAGCAGTACCTCCCAAATAAATGGGGCTTCAAATTTTACGTTTTATGTTCTTTGTCAGGATATGCCTATAACTTCGAAATTTATTCTGGACTGAATAATAAATGTTTGCTCGAAGAGCCTGACCTTGGCGTTGTTGGTAACACTGTTATACGCCTTTGTCACAATGTACCAAGAATGGTTAATCACATTATATATTTTGATAATTTCTACACCTCTATTCCACTACTTCATTACCTAACAACACAAGGTATATACGCGTTAGGAACTATCCAGAGAAATAGGCTAGGTAAAAACTGTAAACTACCCCTGCCAACAGAATTTATGAAAGAGACTGTTGAAAGAGGCACGTATGAAGAACAGGTGGCAAATTATGAACGGATAGACATATCAGTTACATGTTGGAAGGACAACAAAATGGTGAATGTTGCTTCTACTTACGTTGGCTCTGAACCAGCTACTACCCTCACTCGATATGATAAAAAAAGGAAGGAGACTATTTCCATTGCATGCCCCAAAATCATACAAGACTACAATGCCCACATGGGAGGAGTAGATCTGATGGATAGTTTCCTAGGCAGATATAGGATAAGAATAAAGATCAGGAAGTGGTATATTCGGTTATTTTACCATATGCTGGATTTGAGCATTATAAATGCTTGGATTTTATGTAAGAAAGCTAATGACATAATGGCAGTTAAAACAAAAATAATAAATTTAGGTGAGTTTAGAGCAGAATTGGCTAAAAGTTTATTTAAATTTAAAGTTCTAAATGGCAGTAAGAGAGGTAGACCATCAGGAAACAATTTAAAAAAGAGATTGAGGCAAAAAAGAAGAGAGGACCAATGAAATTCGTGCCACCCAAAGATATTAGGACAGATGGAGTAGGCCACCCCCATGAAAGACGATGTGAGAATGAGAATCGGTGTAAATTACCAAATTTCAAGGGATTTTCACGCATAGAGTGCACGAAATGTAACGTAGCTCTTTGTCATACTAAAGACAGAAACTGTTTTGGTGAATTTCACGGTTTATAATATATTTAAAAGCCATAAAACCCACCAAAGCACAATAAATGTTTTGTATAAGTACATAGTTCTTAAGTAACCCCCCCCAGACGCGCAATGTTGCCATTTGGCAACATACTGCATTTTGCAGAAATAAATTTCATATTTAGTAAAATATTTTTTTTATTATTTTTCCCGTAATATACGTATCCTTATCTATTCATATATACAGGGTGTCAGGGAAACGCTCCCAAAAACGAAGACTGGTGGTAGTGCTAGTGATGGCTGACAGGATACCACAATCAAAAATCAAACAATCGAAAATCAATTCCTTTTTATGAATTTTTTTTTTGCTTTTTGCCTTTTTTATTATGTTCGGACAGCCAAATAAAACGGATATCAAAAAGAAAATAAATTTAATTCCCTTTTTAGAAGGAACTGCAATGTACATCATTAAATTGCACAGTTGACGCTAGGGGTCAATGATTCGCGCGCTACGTGACCAGTAGGCATTAATGCCTGCCGCTACCGACATGCACACTATGCACAACCGTCGCTTGCGCCGCACCGACTGCATTGTTGTTATAAAATTCTATCTCTCTTTCTCACTTTCTTATTTCATCTGTTGGAAGATTAATTAAAAGCTAGCTCAAATTTAGATACCTTGAAATAATCCCTGTGACCCATAAAGGACCGCTCGATAATTTTAGTTATTCTAGATAATAAATTTCAATTCGTCGGCCGACTTGATGCAATATTCCGTAAAAGTTATTCTAGATGCAGCTTCTAATTATTCTAGTCTAAGTTATTCTAGTTATTCTAGTCTACTCAAAAATCTAGTGGTTTAATTTTCTAATGATTACATTTTCTCAACGTAGTTGTTATCATAAATAATTTGTATTTCGTACAATTTATGTCGTGATCATTTTTTTTTCTAATAAATACAATTTTTCAATATTGATTTTTGTTTACTTCTCGAAATAATATCCACCTCCTGAGCTGCACTATGAAAATTGGTCAATTTTACTAGGCGGGGACGATAAGTATAACACTTTCTCTCAAAACGGCACAAAATTCTTAGTATATTGAAAGTATAGTGTGACGTGGCCACCGGTGGTACACCTCGCCGTGTCAGCAAATACTCCGTGCTCCACCGGTGGTACACGCCGGTCTGAACGTGTTAATGCCCCGCCTTCACGAGGAGACGTTGCGACGAGCCCGAATTTGTCTGGAGGTGAATGGGGCGCAGTTTGAGCCGCATCTCATAAAAGCACAGCGGATTTAAACTAGGTAAGTGAGATTACACCAAAACCTTCACCCTATTTAGCTACGAACTTGTATCGGCGAGCGGGCTAGGGCGGCCGAGATTAATAATATTTATTATCGTGCGCGCTGATATGCGTGGCATTGAACCCGAGTTATGTTAGATGTACATTGCGGCGTTGCAAATTTCCAAATTCCAAAAAAAATAAATATTCGGTATTTTACTATCGGTATTCAATAGTATTTAGATAGTATAATATTAGCCTTTCGGCTTCGGAAGCGTTCTCCTTACACCCTGTATATTTTATGTACAAATAAAAAAAATAGCACATGTAAGAAAAACCCACATATCTTATCTTATCTTATCTTGTGTGGGGGCCAGTCAGTACAGACCGGCGACACTTCGACCCAGTGGGATCTTTTGTGTCGACCTCCCCAATAACGACTGCCATAGATGTTCATGGCAGCCGGGACCGACTGCTTAACGTGCTCTCCGAGGCACGGAGCAGGCGATAATTGTCAATCAATACGTACATAATTTCAAAAAGTCATATGACTTCCGAAAGTCAGAGGTGCGCGACGTGGGTTCGAACCCGAGACCCTCTGCATTGCAGTCTGTTGGTCTCTCCACTGAGCTATCGCTGCTCTTACATATAATATAACCCACATATAATGGTATTTGAATTCAGTACTAAACCGAAAGGTGTGGATCCTAAAAGAAAAGCCGAGATAATTGAAAAACTATCCAGCATAATTCCCGCTCACAAATTGTTATTCTGGGAAAACTTGCCGACCCTTACGGAAAATGAACTGTCCGGTACAAATTCTGATAGGAATTAAAAAAAGACTGATGTAAGTTTCTTAAGACTGATTAAAAAGTTTAACTAATTATTATAATAATATTTTGATTTTTGTTATAGTCTGTGCGGAAAAAGAATGGGCGTGGCGAAAATTGGAACTAACATTAAGATTTGTATCTAGCAACCCTACGCAGTCATCTGTCCAATGTCAAAAGGAGTGTAGAAGGTTATTTGTCTCTGAAATAGTTTTGTTTAACGTGTTATTTTCTTACAATTATGTCGAAAAAAGGTAAAACTCTACACAGTTCCACGAGGGAATTTTTGTTTAACATTATTCAGTTATGTCAGAAAGAGAAAGCGGCAAAACACACGCTCATTGATGTTAATAATGCCACGAAACGTGTGGCGGCTATGACTGGTATGTAACTGATCTTTATTAGTGTTTTTACCTGTTTCTAGACTTTCTGTGTTACCTTTGACCTCTATTGCTTAAGAATGTTTATAAATTATTTGATATAAAAAGCAAAAATTTATTAGTTTTATTTCGCTCCTTTTTGGTAGAAGGCACAACAAGTCTTGATACTTACGGTTTATAAGTATTGCTTTTATTATTTGTTTCTGATGTACTTTTTCTTTTTTCAGGTGTCAGTAGAAATACTATATTACAAATAAAAAAGGAAGGTGCAACAAATAATGGAGTGTGGCGCACACCTGGGAAAAACCGTAAAGGACGTCCCAAAAAAGTGTTATTTGATGACTTTGATAAGTGTGTGATACGTAACAAAGTTCGTGAATTTTACGCTGTAAGGAAGGAGGTACCAACTTTGAGGAAGCTTCATCGTGTGTTAAAAGAAGATATAAACTTTTGCGGTGGAATAACTACTCTCCGTTGTGTTTTAAAAGTAATGGGTTACAAATATAGAAAATGCGAGTCAAAACGAAAAGTTCTTATTGAGAGACATGAAATTGTGATCTGGCGAGCTAAGTATTTGAGAACAATGAAGCGTTTCAGGGAGTCTAGAAAACCAGTTGTATACATTGACGAAACATATATTCATACTGCGCATGAAGTGAATAAGTGTTGGCAAGGTCCGGGTGAGCCAACAGTTAGTAAGTCAATTTCTCTAGGTGAAAGATATATTATTGTCCATGCAGGTAGCAGGGAAGGGTTCATAGAAAATTATTTGCTGGCCTATAAAACTAAAAGTGTTTCAGCTGACTACCACCACGACATGAACCGAAACAATTTGACTAAATGGATAAAAGAAAACTTTTACCTAATTTGAAAGAACGCTCTGTCATTGTGCTTGTCTGCTTTTCTTGGCAGCACTCCGTACCCACCAGAACTGGGGATCAAGCTGCTACGAGTACCCTGTATAGTATTTTTTTATATTTTCTAACATCTGAAATACTTGAGAAGATAGTGGAAGAATCTAATCTTTACTCTGTTCAAAAAAATGTGACAAAGCCCTTGAATTTGACTGAAACTGAATTAAGAAAGTTCATTGCAATACTGATATTTATGTCAGTCATAAAATATCCCAACGTCCGGCTTTACTGGTCTAATACTGTAGGTTTTGAACCAATCAAGAAGACAATGACTGTCAACAGATTTGAGACTATTCGCAGATTTCTGCATTTCAATAACAATGAAAATCATTTTCAAAGGGAACACCCGCAACATGATAGACTCCATAAGATAAGGCCCATAATTAGCCATCTCAATGAAAAGTTTGCATCAGTTCCTATGGAGCAAAGGCTATCAATTGATGAGCAGATGTGTGCTACAAAGGTAGCACACTTTATGAAGCAGTACCTAGCAAATAAACCACACAGGTGGGGATTCAAATTATATGCAATGTGCAGTGTAAAAGGCTATGCTCATAAGTTTGAGATATACACTAGTCAAGAGAATGAGCGGTTTCAAGATGAGCCAGATTTTGGGCCAGTAGGAAATGTTGTTATCCGGCTATCCAGAGGTGTCCCAAGGCATATAAATCATATTATATATTTTGACAACTTTTATACCTCTGTGCCACTAGTTGCCCATCTTGCCACACAAGGAATCTACAGTCTAGGCACTGTACAGTACAACAGACTTGTAAATTGCAAACTACCTGACAAAAAAACACTGATGGAAAATCCGCTCCCTGTGGAACTTATGAAGAGCAAATGACTAGCTTTGATGGTGTTGATTTGACAGCTGTAACTTGGAAGGACAATAAAGCTGTCACTTTCCTATCTTCATATGTTGGAGCAGAACCTGTCTCTCAAGTAGAAAGGTTTGACAAAGCGAATAAGACTAGGGTCAAGATTTCTTGCCCACATATTATACAGGAATACAATGCCCATATGGGCGGAGTGGACCTCATGGACAGCTACATTGGTAGGTATCGCATAGAAATGAGAAGTCGAAAGTGGTACCTACGTATCTTCTATCACTTATTGGACATGACAGTAATAAATTCTTGGCTGGTTTATAAATATTTAAAAAGAAATGAAGCTCCATCATCAATTCTGAATTTGTGTCACTATAGACTGGAACTAGCTAAGGTGTTAGCCAATGTTAATAATGCAGCTGTATTCTGTAACAAACGAGGAAAGCCCCGCACCAGTAGCAGTGTTGAAATGGAACTTCAAGCCAAAAAAGGCGAGGGCTTGTTCAACATGTTCCACCTAAGGACATAAGGACAGATAATGTTGGTCACTGGCCCAATGACTGTGTTCGCAGCAGATGCAAAATGCCTAGGTGTAAGGGATACACGCAAACAAAGTGTGAGAAATGTGGAGTAGCCCTTTGCCTTACTAAATCCAAGCATTGTTTCAAAGAGTTCCATATGTAATTAATGTAAGTAATTGCATAATGTTGTATATCTGCAACATAAGGTTTTTTAATAAAATAGTATAAAAATAATATATATTTTATTTCTTTCTATGTCTCCGTGCATTAGAATGTACAAGTCTACAAGATATATTTTTTTCAAGAGGTCAGAATAAATCATGCATTTAAGGGATATGCTAAAAACGTTTTATTATAAAATATAAATATATATTTAATTATATTTACAAAATAATAGGCGAATCATTCGAAAGTATTTCACTTGATCTATATTTTGGTACCTTTAAGTCTCAAATAGGTGTTGTCATTGATAAGTGATATCACTTTAAATTTTTACCGCGCTTTTCAAGTGTTTACTCAAAACAAGGCTTTGGCAGATAACGGCATTTTAATTATAACACGGCAGTACATAAATATTTATTTATTTTGTTTTTTCGATTACTTTAATGTTTGTGTATTTGTTTCCAGGACTCATAATGGCTCGTCGTATAAATGAAAATTCAATATTAAGACACGGATGAGCTGTTTTTACCCGGCAGTGAAAGCGATTCGGATCATTTGAGTGTTCAATCTGTAATGGGTTGATTACACCTAACGAGTACAGTGGCGAGTCAGTATCCTCGACCGAGTGCTCGGTTGGTATAAACACTTTAACGAGTGCTCGGCCGCGTGCTAGGTCGAGCAGAGAGGCGAGAGAGTGACTAGAATAGAAACACAATCTGTTTACTAGGCCGAGTAGGGTAGGGCGGGGCTTAAAGGTCCGCGGGTATAAAGGTCCACCATAAGTATCTAAAAAACTAGCGGTATATCGTGCGTTCTAACTATGTACGCGGAATGAAGAGAGCGCGGGAGGCGTAACGGGGCATCGCCGGCAGTCGAGCAGCGTCGCTAGCCGGAGATATACGACTCCATCTACAAATTTTAACGTAAGTAAATTTTTTCATCATTTTACTTTTTAGTTTCGAGCAGTGGTTTTTCGTTTATCACACCTAAACATAATTTATTAGTGTAAGTGATTTATTTGATTTTCACGATTTATTAGTAGTTTTAGGCTCGGTATAACGGTTATTTCGTTATAACCTCTAAAAATATTTACACGTGGTTGGGGCAAAAAGATCCAATGTGGACCTTTTAGCCCCTCATTAATATGTGGGTTAATAAAGACTTTTTTGTTTCAGTATGCGCAACTATAAAAGAAAATCGGATCGTGGTACTAAATCTGTTGAGTTGATGCAACGGGCAGCAGATTTAGTTATCAATGAAAATAAATCATTGAGGCAGGTATGTCGTGACTATGAATTAAGTAAAACTTCATTGTCAAGATTTATTAAGCGAATGAAGAATGACACTGTTAACTTGAGATTTGGCGTGAGAGTCAAAATGGCGGGTGTACCTTAACTAATCGAATCAACCTATTTACCAAAAAAATGTACCTAAAATGTACCATTTAGTACCTAGGTTTAAAAAAATTTTACCTCTTTCAGAACTAAATTATTTCGATATTTAGGTACACCTGCCATATTGACATCAAGATAGCGGGGTTCTATAATATTTTATTATTTAACCATTACTCATAAAATATAATTACACCAAAAAATTGTACCTAAAAAGTACCCCAAGTAAAAAAACACACTTGATATGTTGGATACTTCCTGAGAAATAAAACAACTATGTCTCGTTAACTTTTGTTTATTATTATGAATTATTGATCTCAGTACATATTTATATATATTTTAGGGATAATTATTAAATTATAAATCATTAAAGTTAATAATGCGTTAAAGTTATTACCTCTATATTTGCGTCCATTACGTAATGCAAAAATGGCGGGTGTACCATAGCAAATTAAATTATACCAACTACCAAACAAATGTACCTAAAACATACTATTTTGTACCTAGCTCTAAAAAATCTGTACCTCCTTCAGAACGAAATTATTTCGAAATTAAGGTACACCCGCCATATTGACATCAAGATGGCGGGTGTTCTATAATATTTTATTATTTACGCATTACTCATAAAATATAATTATACCAAAAAATTGTACCTAAAAATACTCAAGTAAAAAAAACACACACTTGATCACTTGGAGAGAAATAAAACAACCGTGTCTTGTGTATAAGGAAACACGATAATTATCATGATATATTGATATAGTTATTTATACATTTATGTTTTACGGATATTTATTAATTACGAATTAAATGCACACGAATAATTATTATATTAATAAGTTACTATATAGCAACCGTCCGCAATTAGCTTCGTAAATGCACATTCATGATAAAGTATGTTGCGGGTAGTTGATAAACAATTTGCAATTTGCACTCTGTTTCCTGATTCATCATACGAGCTTCATAGTTTACAATACGCATAACTTTATTTTCATTAATATAATTTTCATCGCGATCATATAGAATTAATCACTATGAAATGCGGAAAAAAAATTTTGTTGATTTAACCCCTTACCGCATCGCGGATCATATATAAACCAAACCGTATTATCACAAATATATTTAAATAGCAACTAAAAATTCACATTTTGTGCATAGCGTATCAAATAAGTTCCATTGCTTTAATGTAATATTTAGAATACCGCCATCTATGTGTGATTTTTACTAACTAAATCATCACTCAAACTCAACGAAGAGGTTGCAACTGGATCGAAGCGTATGCTGTGTTTTTAAAATTGTGTAAAAAATATATAATAACAGTTTATATCTATCAAATAAATATAAAAGTGAAAAGTGATACTTGAAGATTACTAATAAGGTAATGTTTCTTCATTTCACTTGATTCTAATATTATTTATGAGTTGTTAATCGTATGGTTCAAATATGGCACAACAAGCAGAAATATTCTTTTCCTATTGTACCTTATTCGTACCATTATGCACAAAAGAAAATTGTGTTTTTGTACGTAAGCATATATTATATAGTTTTGTGGGTATTTATTATGTTCATATTATTGTAGATAAGCTGGTAACATGGATCCACGACGATTTTATGGCGGTATCCATACGATAATCAAAGATTTTCCGGATGACAGTACTGATGAAGACCTATCAGATGACGAACACCGGATGAACAGAAGTCGACACTTACCACCAATAATTATTCCAGAATCAGAGGAATCTGATTTCGAATCTGAAGATGATATACCTATATCTCAACTTGCTTCCTCGTCAACGAGGCTCTCAAGAGCTGAAAAACCCCGGTGGAGAGACGGATTCCTAGAAAGAGCTGAGTCCGAATTAGTATTTACTGGTGATGTATCGCTGCCAGTAGGTATCACAGAGCTGGATACCCCTTTACAGTTCTTCAAATATTTGTTTACTGATGATATTTTTAACTATATACATTTAGAAACCAATAAATATGCCGTCGAAAAACGACCTGAAAAACCAAGCAATATAACTGTAAAAGAACTGGAACAATTTGTCGGCATATGTCTTTATATGTCAATTATACAGTTACCCTCAACAAGATGCTATTGGAATGAGAACTTAGGACACCCAAAAGTCAGTACAGTAATGTCTTGTAACAGATTCGAAGAAATAAAACGTTTTGTTCATTTTAACGAAAATTCTACTCAAATACCCAGAGGTCAGATAGGGCATAACCCTCTTCACAAAATTCAACCACTTTTAGAGCTCATAAGACAAAGAATGCTGACAGTGCCTAAAGAAGAATACATGGCTGTTGATGAACAAATTATACCCACTAAGAGCAGATCATCTATGCGGCAATATAATCCTAAGAAACCTCACAAGTGGGGTTATAAGAATTTTGTACTTTCTGGCAGTTCTGGGTTCAGTTACGATTTTGAAATTTATACGGGAGCTCAAGGTCCAATACAAGCTGACCCTAATTTACCAAAAATAAGTACTAGCAGTGATGTCGTAGTTAGGCTTTCGAAGACGATACCAGAAGGACTCAACTTCAAGCTGTTCTTTGATAATTGGTATACGTCGTTACCTCTTTTGACTTACCTACACAAAAAAGGTATTTAGCAAGGCACAATAAAAGCCAACCGTATTCCTGGATACAAGGTTCCTGCAGAAAAAGATTTGAGAAAGAAGGGAAGAGGAACTACTGTTGAAAAAATAACCACTGTAGACAACACAGATATATCTGTAGTGACGTGGTACGACAATCGTGTTGTAAACTTGGCTTCAACTTATGTAGGCAGCAAATCACCATCTGAAGTTCGTCGATTCAATAAAAAAGATAAAGTTTATCAAAATGTGTCATGCCCAAAAGCAGTCATGGTTTATAATAGGCATATGGGTGGTGTAGACTTGTTAGACGCTCTTCTTGGATACTACAGGATTCAAATTAGATCAAAGAAGTTCTACCACCGCATATTTTTTCATGTGATTGATATGGTGACAGTTAACGCGTGGTTGTTATACAGAAGAACATTAGACGATTCGGCGCCATCAGTGCCTTTAGCAGACTTCAAGTGTGCGGTGGCTGAAGGTTTATGCCAAAGCAATAAACCTACAACAAGTGGCAAACGGGGACGACCTTCTCTTGACTTGGAGAATGCCATTGAGGCAAAAAAAATAAGAGGGCCCATAGCTATTATGCCATCCAGAGATGTGAGACTGGATCAAATTGATCATCTACCTATCTGGGGTACTAGACAGCGATGTAAAGTACCCGAATGTAATGGTAGGTCACATGTCGAATGCCAAAAATGTAGAGTGAACCTATGTCTGAATGATAAAAGAAATTGTTTTAAATTGTTTCATACTCATTGATGTCATTCTTGCTTTTGTTTATAAATTGATTGAATTTGATTATGATTGTTATTAGGAAGTATTTTTTATTTTGTGCTCACTGGACCAAATATGTAGGTGCTTGGTGGCTTGTTGAACAGTGAGCCATCCAGGTACAGTGAGCCACGGCTATATCCCAGTAAGTGCGACGTTGCCACACTTCTCAATCGTGTTGAAACTTGCGTTGCGGTGTCCCCGCCCCACCCATTCAGTTAGCAGGCGCACGCGGCGCGAGGCGACGGCGTGACGGAGTGTGTCTGTTTTTGCTAACAATATTACGAAATTTTCATGTAAGTACTTTGATTTTAGTACTTTTTTCTATTCTACTTATATAAAAACTATTATCATGCACACTAAGGTAGTATATTTAGCATTTGTTAAACAAACTAGAAAGCCATACATTGGAATTGCTTTATTTTCATTTTTATTTTTGTCTGTGTGTGAGTGTGGGTAGTACACTCTGAACCAGTGATCTGCGGTACACGGTGAACCGGTTCACTGTGTACCGACTACCAACTACTTGTAAAGCACACAGTGAACCAACAAATTACTATGATCATCCTCATGTTCATAATTTAATTTTTTTAGGATGCCGCGTCAAAAGAAAGACCGTTCCATTGGAAAGCATACAGAAGAAGCCATGAAATCAGCACTACTTATGATTGATGGGGGCATGTCTATAAGAAAAGCTGCAAAGGACTGTCAAATCCCTTATCCTACACTCTGTCGCTATACAGCGAGAAGAAAAGAAAGAGGCGAAGACATGTCATTAGTCCCTAGGTATGATTCCCCCCGCGGTACTCAGAGCGGCAACACAGTCTTTCTGTACTAGCATTTATAAAATCATTATTAATGTTAAAAGTTTGTTTATTGCTCTACGCTTTATACTGTTGTGTAGCCTATTCCATGGGCTTCACGGTGTGCTAATTAGTTTACAAATCATCCAATAAACAACGAAGATATCACGGTATTATCCCAAAACGGCCACAAGCAAATTCAAATTCAACACTCCAGCGCATGAGTCATCGGCCACCGTAACAGCGAGCTTGAGCGGAGCAGCGTAGCGAGGTCAACGACCGGCCCCCGCTTGGCAAACTTCGTGCCACAAGGACGCGCCCCCGGCGCCCGATCGGCTACGTTCGGTTGTGCTTCCAACGTTATGCGATTAGTCACTTTTTAGTCCTGCGCAACAACGCTACATAAACACACATAGCTGCGTGAGTACAACTGTTTGTTTACCATTACGATAAGAATCGCTACGCGCCTTCAAGGGTTAAAAATTTTTGAGTTCTGTTTTTGAACGATCGGCTTCCGCTAACATCTAAAAATTACAATGCTTAAGCGCACTCCTCCTAATAGCCCGGCTTGTATCCATTACGCTTCTGAACCTAATTTAACCATAAATACTAAGGAAACTATACATGATAATAATATTAATATTACTCAGAGAAAAAAAAAGCGCGGTGAGGATGACTGGGAGCGAATGGAACAAATGATGAACGAGATGAAAGGCATGTTTTCTCAGTTGGTTTCCAAACAAAGCGAACAGAGTGGAAAAATCGACTCGTTGCACTTGGCTCTGGATGAAATAAGATCCCAAAATTCAGTCATACGTACTCAAAATGCTGAAATACGCCAGCAAAACGATGAAATCCAAAAGACCATTACATTTTTGTCAGACAAGTACGATGACGCCCTTACGGAGATAAATAACTTAAAGGAAGAATGTAACAGCAGTAAGAAAACTATAAAAGCATTAGAAGGAAAGGTGGACTTCTTGGAAAAGTATATTAAAGCGGCCTCAATAGAAATTAAAAATTTACCTGCCTCTATACCGGAAACCAGTGCAACACTCACCGAGTCAGTTATAAAATTGGGTAGTGTCGTGAACCAGCGTGTGACTGAAGCAGAAATACAAAACATCTTCCGTATGAAGAGCAAAACCGACCTCCCAGGAACAGTTATTTTTTATTTTTTTATTTATTATGGAAAACAAACAGTGTACAACATCTAGATAAGCAACAAGTGTAAAAATCTATGCACCATTTACATGTTTTCACAAATATGTGTTTAGAAAGCTTATCATGTAAGAAAATAACAAAATACAATACAAAAACAAAGCACTAGTACAGTGTCTTATAAATTCAATAAGTTAAACAGTCTGAGAATCAAACCACGATTTTGTTAATGTCTTATTAAAAACATGTGGCTTTGAGCTGAACAAATCCAGTTCTGGAAATTTTGTTAATTTGTTAATTTCCCTTGCGGCACGCACGAAAAATGCGTTCGATCGGTAAACTGATGAACAATGAGGAGTGTCTAGAAATGTTTGATGTCTCTTTAACCTGTTTGGGACTTTAATGTTGACTTTAGATAATAAATACGGTGAGTCAATAATGCTTTGTGAGATTTTAGCAAGACACGCGATATCAGAACATTTGCGTCTTTCAAACAGAGGCAAGATGTGATGTCTTTTGCATCTTGCTTCGTAAGAAGAATCAAAGGTGTTAGACTTAAATTGTAAGTGTCTTAGGAATCTTTTTTGTATAGATTCTAGTCGATTAATGTATATACAGTAACACGGATTCCAAACTTGCGAACAATACTCGAGGATACTGCGAACCAAAGCGCAGTAAAGAAGTTTGATGACTTTCAAGTTTGTAAATTGAGTACATGATCTAATCACGAAACCTAATGCTTTGTTGGCTTTTT
The DNA here is from genome assembly GCA_963675205.1 of Catocala nupta. Lineage (NCBI taxonomy): Eukaryota > Metazoa > Arthropoda > Insecta > Lepidoptera > Erebidae > Catocala > Catocala nupta. The sequence goes on from OY776106.1 coordinate 7,248,525, forward strand.
TCGCTATGTGATCTATGTGTTTTTCGTATGTTAATTTGGAGTCGTGAATAACACCGAGGTCTCGAATGGAATCTACTTTTTGCAACACCTGTCCTTTTATATAATACTGGAAATGAAATGGTTTTATTTTGCGAGTAAATGTGATAAATTGGCATTTTTTAACGTTTAATTCTAAGTGGTTAAGATGACAGTATTGTTCAAATCTATTTAAATCATTTTGAAGAAGTTGGCAGTCATTAATACAAGTAATGTTTTTAAATAATTTCATGTCGTCTGCATAAAGTAAAAATTTTGAGTGTTTGATATATGTGCCAATATCGTTAATAAATATATTAAACAAAAGAGGCCCAAGCAACGAGCCTTGAGGAACACCGGAAGGGACGTTCCACCAGGTAGAACAGAAGCCATTCAGTGCTACAGCCTGAGATCGGTTCTCAATATATGAAACGAACCACCGGTAAAGGTTACCATGGATCCCCATCAGGATAAGCTTTTGTAATAGTATTCTGTGGTCAATTTTGTCAAATGCTTTGCTGTAGTCCGTAAAGATTGCGTCTACCTGACCACCAGCATCCATATGTGAAGTAGTATAGTCAGTGAATACGAGTAGGTTGGTCATTGTGGAACGATTCCGTAAAAAGCCATGTTGTTCCGGTATAAGAGTGGCAGAAACCGTCTGGTAAACTTGCGTATAGACAATTTTTTCTAGGACCTTAGCAAAGATACATAATTTGGATATGGGCCTATAGTTCTTAACATCGTTTTTGGCGCCATTTTTATGTATAGGTGTGATAAGTTATGGTGGAATTCACTTCGGCAAAGCTTAAGGAACAGTTTTTGACTTTGACTAAACAATACAACAAGCTACACAAAGAGAATCGACTTAACTCTAACCACTTATCTAATAAAGGACCTAAGCAACCATTGTACGTATCCGAAGTGCTCACTACTATGACGAAACACCTATATTACCTGGCGCGTGAATTTGTTAAAAGCACTGATTACGCACAATGTTGGACTGCCAATGGCAAGGTGTATGTACGCGAAAAGGAAGGAACGCCTAGTCGGCTTATAAAATCGGAAGAAGATATTATAAGATTACGACAAAGAAAGTGACTAGTTCCCTGTGCGTATGTATTAGGCGTTTTTAAACTAAATATCACGGATTCAAATAAGTTAATTATGCTATTGATAACCTATTTTAATGCTCACCTAACCTATACATATACACAAACCATTTACACAAACACTGTTACATATTATATACAAAAAATGTTACAAACTACACACATGAAATCACATAAACACTACATTCACATAAACATAATAATAACTTACGACACAGACCTACTTGCCCTTGACTCGTATTGTGTTGTCAGCTTGCACTGCCAATTATTATTGTTGTTGCCACCATTACATGTACTTTTAAGTTTACATTTTTGGACTCTTTATTTTTCATCAATAATTACAAAAAGTATAGTCTTTAAATGTATTGTGAAATTCTTCTATTATAACATTCGATAGTGTACAATATACTTTAAACAACCTTGACTCTGTCTCTGTGTCTGAATCATTAACCTGCGATTTAGAACACTGCGTCCCATCTAACTTCATACCGAACCAATGCCTTAAGGTACTCAATCAAAACATAAGGAGTATCACAAAGAATATGGCAGGCTTTATGACCACTCTTGCTAGAACTGATATCAACTGGGATATTGTCACTCTGACTGAATGTTGGCTCCCTAACACACACTACATCCCTGACTTACCGAACTACAACTGTTTTAATACTACGAACAATCTTACACAAAATGAAGGCACGGTTGTTTATGTTCATAAAAAACTACACGTTACTGTGATAGAGCCCACATTTCTCGACGCAAATTGTCTACAGGTAAAGATTGATGCAAACACTATTTTACTAGCTATATACCGACCACCAGGGTACCGAGACGTGACTAATTTTTTATCATCTTTAAATGACACGTTAAATAAAATCGCTTACTTTAAAAACATAATTATTACAGGAGACATTAACATTAACATTCACGAACACTGCCGAGATCCAGACAAACATAGTTATCTGAATCTGTTGGCATCACACGGCTTACTACCTGCTCATTCGCTCCCCACTCGACAAAACGCTTGCCTTGACCATTTCATATTGAAAACCCGACAGCCTGCTGCAACTTTAGTCGCGCATTCCTCTCTTACTGATCATGACACAGTACTGTTATACTTAGCAAAAAATATAACAAGGATTACTGCAAGGAAGTATACTATTCGTATTAACTATGAACAATTAGACGCAGACTTTAAGCATCTTAACTTTGGTGAAGTATATAAAACGCAAGATCCTAACGACGCAGCACAAATAATGATTAATCTAATAAAAAATTTGATTGACTCTAATTTAAGGCTAGTAAAAATTCCAAACCGCAAAAAAACTATAAAACCGTGGATTACCCCCGGCTTGCTTCGGTGTATCAGGCACAGAGATAACTTGCACAAAAAACTTAAAATGTCACCTAAGAACGAAGTCTTAAGAATCTCATTTTGTAGGTATCGAAATTACTGTAATAAATTGTTAAAAAACGTTAAAATAGAATACGAAAGACAGGAACTGGATAGGGCAGGCAATAACTCTAAAAAGGTATGGTCAGTCATAAACAATATATCAGGTAGGTATAAAAACAAGGAAAATGTTTCATCTCACTTATTGACTACACTAACTTCGCCTGAGCGCTCTGTAAACTTTGTTAATGACTTTTTCACTAATATTGGTAAACAGCTTGCGGAAAAGAATGTGGGTCAACACAGTAGACCAACTAATCCAAATATCATACAATCTAGCACACATTCTATGGTAATGCTGCCTACCGATGAGGCTGAAGTTGCTATGATTTTAAGGTCACTTCGTCATGACTGTGCGACTGGTTGGGATGGAATATCTAGTGCTATTTTAAAGAAACACGAAATAGTTGTAGTTCCTCCTCTGACACACCTTTGCAACCTTATACTCTCAACAGGCAAATTCCCTAAAGCATTCAAGAAAGCCATAATTCACCCAATATATAAGGGCGGGGACAGAAGCCGTGTTAATAACTACAGGCCGATAGCTATACTCCCAGCCCTTTCAAAAATTATTGAACGGGTTATGAATAAGAGACTTATTAACTATTTAGAAAGAAATGATCTTATTTCGCCCGCTCAGTTTGGGTTTCGAGCTCGTAGATCTACCTCTGATGCTGTACATGAACTCACCAACTATATAGTTATAGAAATGGATAGAAGGCAGAAGGTCCTGGGTATATTTTTGGATATTGCTAAAGCATTTGACACGGTTTCTGTGCCTATCCTTATTTCAAAAATGGAAAGCTTGGGCATCAGAGGCGTACCACTTGACCTCTTTAAAGATTATTTGAGTGAGCGTACCCAGAGAGTTAGAATAGGCGATTACCTCAGTGATGAGAGTACACTCACTTATGGCACGCCCCAAGGTAGCGTCATTGGCCCAACTTTGTTTCTCATATATGTTAACGATCTGGGTGTGCTCACTTTACCTGAGGGCAGAGCGGTAATGTTTGCTGACGATACTGCCCTTTTGTTTAGCGGCAATACGTGGAGCGAAGTTTACGAAAATGCTCAATCGGGTTTCAACATTGTGCTTAATTGGCTAAAGAGTAATTTATTAACCCTCAATAATGATAAAACACACTACATTACATTCTCACTCAAACAAAACCCTACAGCCCTAACAATATCTTCTTCTCACAAAATACTAGCCCACTCGTGTAATCAGTCGCACAGCAGTACGTGTACCTGTACAGTCTTACAGAAAAAAGATACTGTGAAATATTTGGGAGTTGTGATAGATAATACCCTTAGATTTCATGAGCATATAAACGCACTCAATAATAAATTACGTAAATTAATATACATTTTCAAGTCAATAAGATGTGTCCTAGACCAAAAGAAGGTGAAAGCTACTTACCTTGCACTTGCTCAATCAGTGATAACTTACTGCATTACCACTTGGGGTGGAGCGCCAAAAACCACTTTAATAGATCTAGAGCGAGCTCAGCGGACCATCCTAAAGGTTTCATCATTTAGGCCATATCGTTATCCTACTGCATTGTTGTACAGGGAGAGCGAGGTTTTGACAGTGCGCCAGTTGTTCATATTGTGCACCTTGTTGAAACAACATTCCCAACTGACTTATAACCCTAAGCTGTCCAGCGGTAAAAGGCGTTACAATCCCGTACAACGCATTAGGCTATCAACAAAGTACTCCAAGCGATTTTTTTGTCACTTGGGTGGCTACTTGTACAATAAGGTAAACCGAACCATACCCATATTCCATCTTACCAAGGCTGCATGCAAGAGAACTCTTACTAATTGGTTAAAAGGTTTAAACTATGATGAGACTGAAGCTGTGCTTTCCATACCAGTTTAAGGTGTAGGCAATTGGTCACTCTTCATGAGATAAACACACACACACCCACGCGCACACGCACACATACACATGTACACACACACACACATTCACACACATCCACGCATACACACTCATAAACCAACTAACATCTATTGATCAATATTATTCGATGTATTCTTTTTTTTTCTTTTTATCTATGCAAACATGTCTAGTGTAACTTGTAAATGCTAACAGAAACAACATGTAATACAAACTTATTACTTTATTCTATAAAAAAGTATGATATAGCAGTAATTACCAACTTGTATATTACTTGAAATGTAACTAACTAAGGGGTGGAGACCTGGTGTCCTGAAACACAGGCCTCGAGCCTAGCTTAGGCACCAGTCTCCCACAATATAATATTAAGGCTCACATGTACTTTTTAAATGTAATGTTACTATATTGTGGTGAGAAATAAATCAATTATTATTATTATTATTATTATGATATAAACAAAATATTTACTGAAGAACAAGAAGAAATACTATTAAAATATTATAAGGATTGCGCTCTTATGTTTTATGGCCTTTCAGTGAAAGAATGTAGGAAAGTAGCGTATGAGATGGCAAAGATAAATAACATTAAAAAACCTGATTCATGGGAAAGGGATAATTTAGCAGGATTGGAGTGGTTTCGTTTTTTTAAGAAACGGCACCCTAATGTTTCTGTAAGAAAACCCGAAGCTGTGAGCCTGGCACGAGCGACCTCTTTCAATGCAGAAAATGTAGGACATTTTTTCAAGAATTTGGAAACTGTGCTTAAAAGAGAACCGAAATTTGCAGATGGCACTCGCATATTCAACTTAGATGAGACAAGTACTACAACTGTACAAAAACCGCAAAAGATTGTAGCACCAAGAGGAACTAATGTGGGAAAAGTCACAAGCGGAGAAAAAGGCACGCTGGTGACTACATGTTGTATAGTGAGTGCGAGTGGTTATGCGTTACCACCTGCAATTATTTTTCCCAGAAAGAACTATAAAACTATTATGTGTCACGGGGCACCTGCAGGTAGTTTAGGCTTAGCTAATCCTTCTGGATGGATGACTTCGGAGCTATTCGTGCAAGTAATGAGACATTTCATCAAACATTCGTCAACTACACCTGAGAATCCTTCATTGCTCGTCATGGATAATCATGAGTCTCATTTATCTATTGAGGCTCTAAACTTAGCCAAAGCGTCTGGAATAACTGTCTTGACATTGCATCCACACACAACAAATAAGCTACAGCCACTAGATGTGGGATTGATGAACCCTTTCAAGACTTACTATTACTCAGCACTGGAGGCATGGATGCTTCAAAATCCAGGGAAACCTGTCTCAATATACGAAATCGCTGGATTCGTTGGGCGTGCTTATCCTCGAGCTATGACGCCACTAAACATAGCTGCCGCATTTGCCAAATGTGGAATTTTCCCTTATAATAAGAACATATTTACAGAAGAAGATTACATGCCCAGTAGCATCACAGATCGTGCTAATCCATATGAAAATCCTCCATTGATAATCCCAACCACCAGCTCACATCTTTTACCAGAATCGACAGTTCAAGTAAACAGTGTTCCCCTTCCACCTGGACCGCGAAAGCGTTTAGACGTGTCCACTTTGCTAAATTATTTGTTAGATTATCAAAATTAAGTGAACGTATATTTAAGTGAAGTACTAGGCGCACAGAAAAAACGAAGAGGTGACTAATTACAACACCCGACCGTCCGGCGTGTGACGCTTCGTGTGACGTCCGCTACCGGTTACGAGCAGTGACGTCGTCGATCTTACCTGCGCTGACCGCTGTGACGCGGCTCGACTTCTGGTTTGTTAGCTGCTTATAACGTGTTTATTCACTGCGCTCTGCTACGAAGTGAGTTTCTTTGCGGTGGTCTTTCTATAGCCATAAACATACCTGTTTATGATGATACGAACAGCAAGATCGCCACCGTGTATGCCGGCAGCTGCCGCGGAACGTTCGGTATCTTCGCCTGATATACCAACAGGCCTCAGCGAACAAGATCGAGCTAATGTGAGCTCCAGACAAAAGCGCCCTCGACCCAACTTCTCTCCGGATAGCGATAAATCATCTTTTGAGAAAAAAATTATGAATCTTTTGACTACATGGAAAGAGGAACAAGACAATGTACTCAAAAAATTAACATCAGACATCGCCGAAATAAAGCTTCAAAACAAAAAAATTCAAGAAACAAACAACGATATTGAAAGATCAATTGAGTTCATAAATAAAGGATATGAAAGCATGAAACAGAATATCGAAAAATTAGAAAAAGAGAAAAGTGAACTACGCAACTACATTACTTCCCTGGAGATGAAAGTTCATGACCTGCAAATAAGCTCACGCAGCTCATGTATTGAGTTAAGGAATGTTCCTCAGTGCGAAAAGGAAACAACGAGCGACCTAACAGCTGTTTTACTAAAAACATGTAATGCCGTCAAATCCAACATAGAAGCTTCTGATCTACGTGATATATACCGGTTACCGGGTAAGAAAGACACAAACAGACCTATTGTAGCCGAGCTACTCTCGGTTTCTTCTAAAAATCAAATATTAAACGCTGCCCGCTCATTCAATAAGACTCGCACAGTCTCTGAGAAACTTAATACTGATACCATTGGCATTAAAGGTCAGCGTCAGCCTATTTATGTAGATGAACACCTTCCTGGCTATGTGAGACAACTATTTTATGACTCTCGTAAATTTGCCAAATCTAATAACTACCAGTTTTGCTGGTCACGTAATGGGAAGATTTTTCTTAGGCAACGTGAAGGATCAGAGACAATCCTTGTCAATTCGACATTATGTCTTAAGAAATTACTTAAGCCAGAATAGTTGGATCTTAAATTTAATTACATTTAGATCATTTCAAACACTGTTCTATAAGCTAAATATTTATTTTATTATTTTCTATAAAGTAATCTCAATAAAGTTGTTATATGATGCAAAGAATTTGTCAAAGCCATTTGATTTTAGTAAACTACCTAGAATTAGTAACATACTTAGTTTATTACACAATGATTTTGTTATTTTTTTCTATTACCACACTGCTTTGTATACAATAAGATTTTTGCTATTGATTAAGTATGTAATTACGACAGCATTTAAAGAATACAATTTAACTAACTTACAAATACACTACATCGCATATTATTACACTATATTTTCACTTAAAATACAACTACATTACAACTACATTACATATTATTACATAAATTATACACTTAAAATCATTCGAAATAATCAACCCAACTTAATACTCGACAACCATCGTTCACAAAATAAATGTACACATTACTTCATTATATCAATCAATACATATATCATTTACCCTATACCTACACTAAATTTACTTACTATTCGCCATTCTATCCATTTAGTTTCACTTCACTCAGAGGTCGTTTGTAAAACTGCTAAGACCTATTTAGCGTTTCTATTATTATTACTGTGGATAGTCTAACTAATATATCAGATGATCTGGACAGTATAAATGCGTCAAAGTCATTTCAATGCAATCCAAATCAATGTTCACAGTATGTATTAAAGGACAATAAAAATCTTAATGTTTTCCACATGAATATACGCAGTATTGGTCGTAATTTTGATGAACTAACTATACTACTGGACAAGATAGATATTACATGTGATTTTATAATATTGTCAGAGTGTTGGTTGAGCAAAGTATCAACAATACCAACTTTGGAGGGGTTCTCAAATTATCACTCAACCTACTCAAACCAAAACGACGGTATTTGTGTTTATGTCAGGACTCTTGTGAAACATCGGGTCACCCGGCCAGCATTCAGGGACGCAAACTGTCTAATTTGTACTAGCGGAGATGCTGCGATAATAGCTATATATCGCTCCCCATCGCACAGAAACGCTAATGACTTCTTTACTAGCCTTAATGAAACACTTAACTCGCTTCGTGCCTATAAAAGTATAGCTATTATTGGTGACATCAATATTGATATAGCTTCTGGACAATTAAATAGTATAGCTGAAGAATATCTCAATATATGCTCATCAAACGGATTGCTTCCAACTTATGTGTTGCCCACCCGCGGCAGTGCTTGCTTAGACCACATTTTACTGCGTACACCGAGACAAGCTGTGTCACTTATCTTGAATACTTATATCACTGACCATCTGCCCACTCTACTGTGCCTTGGTTCAAATAACACATACAAAAAGCCACCACAATATGTTAATCGTGTGGACTTACCGGCAGTCATATCTGACTTGCAAAAGGTTGATTTTTCTTATATATTCATGTTGAATGATGCAAATTTAGCTGCCGACTCACTAATCACTAACGTCTTAAACATCATCCAGACACATTCCAAGCAAGTCAAGATACCACACAGGAAAAAAATCATTAAGCCCTGGATTACCTCTGGTCTCCTAAAGTGTATTAAGAATAGAGATGCTTTACATCAAAAATTCAATGAATGTCCGGACAATATAATAATTCAAACGACTTATAAACGATATCGCAATTTTTGCAATAACTTATTAAAAGAAATTAAAAATAATTATAATAAGAAGCAACTTGAAGCGGCTAGGGGTAATTCAAAGGCATCGTGGGATATCATTAAGACTATCACCAATACGCGTGAACAAAATTCACCTTCGAACGAACTTCTCAACTTACACAGTGACCCTAAGGAATCTACAAATATTGTTAACCGGTACTTTTCAAACATTGGCAAAACATTAGCCTCTAATATACAAAAGAATAAGCGTTGTCAGTCAAATTCAGTATTTTGTACGGTGCCATCTAAAAATAATGCTGGTAATTCCATGGCTATGTGGGATATTACTGAGTCGGAACTAGAAGCTACAATCTTAAGTTTAAAAGACAATTGTGCAATGGGATGGGACAATATTTCAGCAGCCCTTTTAAAATCAACTCGTCAGTACCTAATTCCACCCCTAAAACATATTTTCAATGTTTCTTTATCGACAGGCACTTTCCCTTCGGTATTTAAAAGGGCAATTGTCCATCCTGTCTTCAAGAATGGGGACAGAGAACAAGTTGTCAATTACAGACCTATCTCTGTTCTAACCACGGTGTCGAAAGTCTTTGAGAAGTGCATTAACAGAAGACTTATAGGCTACCTCGATAACTACGATCTCATCTCTGACAACCAATATGGGTTCGTTAAAGGAAAATCCACAGAGGATGCTGTTATCGAGCTAACGGACTCAGTTATTAAGTTGATAGAGAGGAAAACTAAAAGTTTAGCTATATTCTTAGATCTCTCAAAGGCTTTCGATAGTGTATCTGTTCCTATGCTTCTAGACAGGCTGGAATCCATAGGTATAAGAGGAACTGTTCTGGAGGTGTTCAGGAGCTACTTAAGTGAACGTACTCAGTGTGTGAAGATTGGTCAGCATATTAGTGACGAAGAAACACTTACATATGGCGTGCCCCAGGGGAGCGTATTGGGCCCGACACTTTTTATTTTGTACGTAAATAACCTCAGTCGTTTGCCTATACCACATTGCAAAATAATCACCTATGCTGACGATACAGTATTAATCGTCCATGGAAAAAACTGGATGCAAGCCTACAGTCACGCAAATAAAGCTCTCTCTACAGTAATGTCTTGGCTAGCTACCAGTCTTCTCACACTGAACATTGAAAAAACTAAATATGTTACCTTCTCCTGCAACGCTTCCTCCCAACCGCACAGTGGTCTTCAAATAAAGGGACACACTTGTACCCAGCTAAATGAGCATACTTGTGCCTGCTTACCCTTGGTACACACGTCTAGTATCAAGTATCTTGGCGTGCATATAGACTCCTATCTTCGCTGGGATAAGCATATTGAAACTATATCGTCTCGCACTAGAAAGTTGATGTATGTCGTAAAAAAGTTAAGATCCTCAGCTGACTTAAACACATTAAAACTTGTGTACTTTGCTCTTGTACAATCAGTGCTTTGTTATTGCATCTCCACATGGGGCAGTGCCTGTTCTACATATATGATTAAAGTGGAAAGGGCACAAAGAGCTGTCCTCAAAGTTTTACTACGGAAACCATTCAGATATCCAACAACATCACTGTATCAAGAATGTTCAGTACTCACTGTGAGACAGCTTTTTGTGCTCCAGGTGACACTCCGTAAACATGCAGAAGTACCCTTAAATCGCAATAGCAAACGCAGAAAGGACCGCATTTGCGTTATCGCTACTCACAGAACATCTCTTGCTAGACGAAGTTTCTACGTTCTTAGTTCTATTCTGTACAACCGTATTAATAAAGTAATTTACATACATCCCCTAACAAGAAGTAGATTCAAATTAGCGTTAACAACTTGGCTAAAAACGTTGGACTATGGACAGACGGAAAACCTTTTGAATACACCATCATAAGTCATAACATACATATCTCTTCATTCATTCATTCTCCATAATCATATTTTCACATGCACACATACGCACACACACACACACACACACACACACACACACACACGCGCGCGCGCGCGCGCACACACAAACACACACATAAACACACACACAACACACACATGCGCACACACGAATTGTATCATAAAATTATAACAAGCGCTGTTGGTAAAAATATTTATAAACATTTATTTACAATAATGCTTATTTTTGTTAGTTTGTCAACTTCTTTAACTGTACACATATGAAATGGAAGGCGCTGACACCTGTAATACAGTGAATTTCACTAGCACAGGTGCCATCGATACAAACTGTGTTTCTCTGGACCAGTTACGAATATTATTGTATATGTATTTTCAAACATTTATGAAATAAAGTTATTATTATTATAGTGTTGCAACAGTTGAACAACGCCCAGATTCAATAACCCCCACACTATTTGAATTATTAGAAAGTAATGATGATGATGCGGCCAGAGATAGTTCGTTAAGCCCATCAATACTCTCTCAAGAAAACATTGCACCTGAGTCCCAAGTTGTTGATATGTCTTTGATAATTGATAGACAATCCCCAAAATGTAATGAACATGCTCCAAGCTCCAGCCAACTGAATTCAGGTTACAGTCAACAGACTTCTGGCTCCAATCAAGTGGTTACGAACCCTAATAAACAAGGAAGTTCAAAACCAATGATTATTACACCACAGATGTTTCGAGCACCTCTGAAAGCTGGACCGCGGTCTGATAAAAGGAAACGTAGGAAACTTGGCAAGAGTATGATAGCTACAGACACACCGGAAAAAGATACCATTGCTGCACAACAGGCTGCTGTAAAAATCAAGAAAGAACCACATAAAAGAAAAATCCTTCAAGAATCTTCAAAACCTAACCTACCTTCATCTAGCAAACCTCGAAAACCAAAAAGGCCAAGTAAACAGGATAGTTCAGAAAGTGAAGATTCAGAAGATCAAATGGTTATTGGAAGTGATACAGATGCAGAATCATACTTGGAAGAAGATACAGGAGAGGATACAGGAGAAACTATGGTAAAGGAACCTTTTCCACCGTTGCCGCGTCTACCTAAGACTGATGACTTTGTTCTTGTATTATTTCAATGTAAGAAACGAGCAATTTACTACATAGCTCAAATTTTGGATGATTGTGACGAGGAAGAAGAATATTGTGTTTCATTTTTAAATCTGAAAAATAAAAATAGGCAAGAATTTATGTTTCCATTGGAACCTGATCTAGCAGCTGTTAAACAGGATTTTATAAAATATATTCTTCCTCCTCCACAAGTAACGGGTACAAAAAGACTGATAAGATATTTATTTAGCGTTAACTTGTCGTTATTAAACATTCGTTAAATATTATATTTTATTGTTTAAAGTTTCCTAAATATGCATCTAAGACTGTTGTAGTTTTAAAATTGTAATGTTGATTTTGCCCTAAGTGTTTTTTTTTTAATTATTACCTACCTCGAATAATAGGTATTACAACAAGTAAGATTTTAAGTTTTGTTCATAGAAAACATTATTTTGGAATGATGATTTTTTTTGTGTTAATTTTTTGCTAAAATCTTTTTTAATTAAATATTGCCAAATGTTTAAAACCTTAGAACATTGCGTTATGTTTTCATTCCTTTATGTAAGTATAAAAAAAGTTTATACCTACCTACTCTAAAATTCAATTATTGTAATGATTTTTAAAATGTATGGTTTATACTTCAGAGGTAACCGACCCTACACTTAAATAAAAATCTTAGTTCAAACTACGTTTTATTACTGATATTCTCTATATTTCATCAGAGGATATGTCTGGTACACTGTTAAAATAAGCTAGGTTATAGTACTCATGGTACACAGTGCTGCCCTACTAAGCGCAAAAGCGGTATCTCAAAAAATATTGTAAAATTGATTTTATGCCATCGGATAGCTTGAAAAAATACGCATCTAATTAACTAAGCCTTTTAGCGCTATCTTGTTCAAAACACATGAAAAAAACCTTTAGAAAGATTTCACTATCTCAGTTTTACCTTAAATCACTAAGGGTATTAGAGGTATATCAATATTACGTAGGCAACCAGCCGTATATTTGAATGCCGCCGATCCTCTTAAAAAAAACAGCAATTTTTCTAAGCCCATAAGCGGCAAATATAACGCGTGAAGTTAATATACTGACTTACCGCTAAGACGATTAGTATTTTAATGCTTACTTGATCCGCAAATCTTTTTGACTATGAGATACGGTTGCAGCAGCAAATCAAATTAGTCCTTATGGTTTGATTGAAACGATTGAAATTCTAATACATTTTACAGTGATTTATCCTCGCCGTTGACAATATTCGTGTCATAACTTGTTTGTTTTCGTTGCAAAGAGGTCATAATCTTGTAATTGCTGTGTTAAATCACTAGAAATCTGTGAATTAACGTGTTAAGTGGTGTAATTTCGTGTTTTGATAATCAGGTAAGTCTTATTAAATATAGTTTCAGTATAATATATATATATATACCTAAACATTTTCGTTTTGTTCAAAACTTTCTTGCGACCGGCATGGCGCACTCGTATTATCTACATAGCGAAATTAAACTTTATTTGCTAGGCCACAACATACGTGATTTCTCATCTGTCTGTCGTGCCGATGATGATAATTTAATTCGTACCTATTTTACACTATGTAATTGCATCTAATTAATTACGACAATTTGTAATTATTTCCCAAATCAATTGTATTTAGATTTAGCATACCTATTAAAGGTAAGTGTGTAAAATCTTTTGATGAATAAAATTATAAGCCAATTAAAATAAACGAATATTGTTACAGTTAAATCATGTCACAAAGAAATACGAAAATGATGATGCTGTTAGCACAAAAAAATAAGGCATTGAGAGAAAGGTTCAAAGAATCGAAACAATTACAACGTAATATTCAAACTATCGATCCCGACTTTTTCCCTAGTAGTGATTCAGATAATGAACTTCAAGACAGTGCAAATCAATCACTAGCTCCGATTAATTATTCGTCAAATTCTTTCGACTCTGAAGTTTTAAACTTTATAATGGGCCCATCTACATCAAAAGATGAATATTTCAATCAGCATCAAGACGATCAGAACACAGAAACCGAGAACAACAACATATCCATGGACTCTTTGATTACGTTAACAACTGTGCCGATTACTGAACAAAATGATTTAACTGAAATATCATCGCCAATATTTTGTTCAAATAAAGAAAATGTTTTTAATTTAGATTGCGCTAGTACAGAATTTCTGATTATAAAGACTGTAAACGATCAACAAAGATCCTGTATTTCTCAAGTTGACACAGACCAAATAATGATAACTGTTTCCGAAAATACGATTTATACATCTGACACTCTCATGAATAATTCAAGTGTGACACGTGCTGAACCTGAAAAATAAGTTGAGGATACGTCCCAAGGAAACGAAATTAAAGGAAGCGCTAATCTTAGGGACACCGAGAATCTGGTACAAAATGAGATGACTGCTAATAATACACATGATCTAACAACTTATACTAAAACAGGTATGATTAGGAAAAGAAAAAAATATGACCAACCTCTCAAAGTTAGAAAAGAAGCGAAAATGAATGAGATAAGAGAGAAACATGGCGTGAAACCACCCTGTCCAGCTTCCTGCAAAAAGCTTTGTATCCAGAATATATCGGAGGATCAGCGAAAAATTATAAATGAAAACTGGAATTTAAATGACAAAGGGAGGAAGGCTTATATGCTGCATCACACTTCAGCAAAATCTGTGAAACAAAGAACAGTAACAAGACCTGAATCAGGGAACTACAGAAAAAATATAAGCTACAGTTATTCACTTAAAGACGGAATTGGTACAACGTATGTAGTATGTAAAACTTTCTTTTTGACAACTTTAGGCTACAAAACATCTAATGACAAACCTTTACAGACTGCTTTGGCCAATTCTAAGGACACGGTTGCACCGCCAGTAGACAAGAGACTGGGAGCTACTCCTCGCAATAAAATTGACACTAATCCTATTAAGGAACATATAATGAGCTTTGAGCCTAGCATATCTCATTATAGGCGTGAGCACGCCCCCAATCGCTTATACTTACCCAGTGATTTGACAATCAATGTCATGCACAAAGATTTTATAAAAAAATATTCCTCTTACAACGTATCTTACGAAAAATACCGAGAAGTGGTCCGAGAATTGAATATTTCTTTTGTAAAACTTGGCCACGAAGAGTGTGAGGACTGTGAGGAATTCCGCCTGCACGATAATACACATACCAAAGAAAACCTTCAAGAAGGCTTTTTAGGTTGCACAAAATGGGCAAGTCATAACGAACGGGCAAACATGTCAAGACAGCAATATAAATTGGACAGTGAGCTAAATGAAACTGATTCAGATACTGTTGTATATTCTGCCGACTTACAAAAAGTTATCATGCTGCCCAGGATAGATATGTTTAAAACTACTATTTTTACCCACAGGATAGTAGTTTACAACGAAAGTTTCGTGCCGACTGGTCAAGGCCGAAAAGGTTTGAGTGTTTTTCCTGTGCTATGGTATGAAGGGTTGTTTGGACGCTCCAAAGCCGAAATCAAAAGTGCATACTACCATTTTTTTATTTTTCATCGGGATAAAAAAAATATCATACTGTGGGTTGACAATTGTTCATCACAGAACAAAAATTGGACATTTTTTTCTTTCTTAATTTACGTTGTGAATTCAAATGACATCAACGCCGACAAAATTGTGATCAAATATTTTGAAACCGGCCACACCTTTATGTCGGCCGACAGTTTCCATCATAGGGTGGAGTTGTCGATAAAACGCATGAAAAACAAAATTTATGATTTTGCTGATTTTTCTCAGGCAGTTAGTACTGCAGGAAAAAACGTAAAACCTAAAGAAATGGCTCTACAAGATTTTTATGACTGGGAAGATTATACGACACAGTATAAACTGTCTCGAATTAAACCGCGTCCATATATTAATGACATGGTCGAAGTAGAAGTCAATAGGGGCAGTTTTGATTTAACATACAGAACTGGATTCAATAAAGACCCTATCACTGCGAACATAATTGGAAATAAAATTTTGAAAACTCAAGTTTTGCCACCACCGAAGAAGAAAATTGCACCGGAAGGCATTTCTAAAAGCAAAAAAGAAAATATTTTGAAATCTTTTCAAAATATTATACCTCAAAATAGAATGTCCTTTTGGAGAGAACTCCCTACTTTTGACTAGAATTCATAGAATCCGTTTCGTCTCTAAATATTTTTTTATGTCATGTTAAATTTCAATAATAACAGACTTTATAAATATACTTAGATCGTTTTTTTCTTTAAAACAATACATATTTTATTCGACAGCAAATTCATATTTTATTGTATACTGAAATGTAGGAGAAGAGCTAACGAAAAAGCGGTAACTCAAATTTTAATTCTATAATTACTAAGCGGTGTGGCAGTATCTCATAAATAAGGTATATCCGCATACATTTTTGATATTTTAACTATTGTAATAATAAATAGACCCAATTTAATATATAAATTCTATATAATAAGTAAAAAAGTAAATATATTAATTAAAGAAAAAGTATTTTTACAAAACTTCAATTATCTCAAAACTCGCTTTCATTGAGATAACGCTTTTGCGCTTTGTAGGGCAGAGTGAGTCAATTCACTTTTTTTTTAAAACCGTTGTATCTTTTTTGCTTAACAATTTGATTACATGTAGCTTAATTGAATAAAACTACATTAAATTATCTACCAGGTAACCAAAAATTAAAGTTCTGACTACATAACCCAGGGAGATAGAAGGTTACAAAAAAAAGGTGGTTCACTGTTCAACAAGCCACCCTACCAAAAAGGAAAATCGTTATATTTTTTATTTCCTCATATAAATAAAAAAAAAAACGAAACACGTGTCTTTTTATTTCTTGTTTTACGTCACATATATTTATTTCGACGAGATAAAAAAAATCATGCGGTAAGGGGTTAAACGAACAGAAAAAAGTGTTTTGTAAATACAAACAACATTTTCCATCAATTCATGATTTACCTTCACCCTGTAGTGCAATATTTTCAAATATGTCTAGTGAACTTCAACGACAAATATCGCCTAAAGCACTTTATTTATCGATTAAAAGAAATTTTGAATACTTTTTTCCCGTGGAGGATGAAAACAGTGAAGATAAAAATTATGTAGGTTCAGAGAATAAAACAGAAGACGCAGATATATTAATTACGAAAGATGTTGATACAGAAAAAGAGATTGAGGAAGAAAATAACGAAGAAAATTTTTACGTCGTGGATAAAACTACATGTACTGAAGAAGGTAAATCTTTTAATTTTTCACTTGATTTATATCAATGGAGGAGAATTCGGCCAATCTCAAAATGCTCTGTTCGTATGAGAGCCAATAATCCAGTTAAACAAAAAAAGTGGATATTACCTAAATATGAGTGGGCAGACTTGTTAAGGGAAAAATTTGGGAAAAACGAAATCTCCTTGCAGTTGGTGCTTTAAAACTTATTATGTTAAATGCAATGAAAGAGTGACTTTTTTCGGTGAATGTAAAGAATGCAATACTAAAATAAAAATAGTGATTACATATCCTACAGAAAATATTGCTTATTGCAAAAGTTTAATTACAGATTTTGATAAAAATATTAAACATAATATAAGAAAAAAATCAAATTGTCACCCATAAAGCGTAAAGAATTGATGGAAGAAATGAAACATGAGTCTCCGATAACTGTTCATAAAAAATTAATTAGTTACGCAATGGAAGTTGGGGATCCACAGCTACCCCATCTACCTTCACATGGAACTTTACGACAGATAAAGCATGAAAGTAATCTTAGTGAGTATTACCATAAAGATCCAATTTTGGCTTTATTGTACATGGCTCAAAACGTAAAACCCTATACCGATTTTATTAAACACATAACAATTCATCCCGATTTTTATATTTACTATTGGCCTACGTCACAAGAATTATACTATAACACTGCTATACAAAAAAAATAAAAAAATCTGCGGCAGGGATTTTGTTAATGGTTTTTGTTAATACTCATATTAGACCTTCACGCTGCATGCTTATTTATTTTTGATTCACTCTGGTTATTGAGATAAACGGAACTAAGAAATAATTGAAAATTTCAAACTACCCTACAAACATTGTGGTTCATTGATTTGTTTTCACTTACGTTTGTTATCTTTTCACGGATTTATTTGCAACAACTTAACTTAATAGCTATCAGACCCTGTAATTATCAGTTATAAATCGGTTGTTTTGTGTTAAAGTGCATTTTTCCTTTCAAAAACATGAGTTTTCCACGTAAACCTTGTTTAAACGATCCTAACACTTTTTGCTTTATTTGTGGCAAGTTTAGTTTACAAAAGCAAAGAAAAGAGATCACAGAGTTTGTAAAAACAGTCTACCGAGAATATTTCGGGATACCACTAGTGAAAAGGAATAAATATTGGGTGCCAAACATCGTGTGCAAGCCGTGCGTAGAATCTTTGCGTTACTGGAGCCAAGGAGGACGTAAAGGGTTACAATTTGGAGTGCCGATGATGTGGAATGAGCCAAGTAATCACTTAAACGACTGTTACTTTTGTGCCGTAAATGTTAAAGGTATGAACCGGTACAAAAAACGTACTTGGGTTTACCCGAGTGTGAAATCGGTTACAACTCCAGTATCTCACAGTGATGATTTGCCAATTCCAGTGTTTTCAAGACCATCTACATCAAATTGTGATGATTTTTAAATGTTAGAGGGATCAAGCGGTCAGTCGAGCAGTAGTGGAAGTGAGTTCGAAGAAGATGTTTCTAAGAAACCTGGATTTTCTCAAGACGAACTCAATGATTTGGTTCGTGATTTGAATTTACCGAAACTTTCGGCCGAACTTCTTGCTTCAAGGTTGAAAGAAAAACAATGTCTTCAACCTGGTGTTATCATTACATCCTTTAGAACCAGAGAGAGTGAACTTCTTCCTTACTTTTCAGAAGAAGATAACTTTGTTTTTTGTAATGACATTCCTGGGCTCCTAAGATCTATGGGTCTTCCTAAATATGAGGCTAAAGATTGGAGGCTTTTTATAGATAGCTCAAAAAGAAGTCTAAAATGTGTATTGGAAATAAGTATGCTTGCGTTCCGATTGGTCATACTACAAAACTAAAAGAAGAATACCAAAATATTAAAATGGTTTTAGAAAAGATTTCGTACGCACAACATCAGTGGCTAGTTTGCGTGGACTTGAAAATGGTAAATTTTTTACTAGGCCAGCAAGGAGGGTATACTAAGTACCCTTGTTTCATATGTTTATGGGATAGCCGTGCAAGAAACCAACACTGGATTACAAAGATCTGGCCTTTGAGAGAAAATATGGAGGTTGGAAAAGCAAATGTGATAAATGAACCGTTGATAAGCCGAGAAAACATCCTTCTGCCACCCCTTCACATTAAGCTTGGGCTAATGAAGCAGTTTATTAAAGCCCTTGATAAAAATGGTGTCTGTTTCAAATATGTGTGCCAAAAATTTCCAGCTCTTAGCATGGAAAAATTAAAAGCAGGCATCTTTGATGGACCGCAAATACGTACACTGATAAAAGACACTGAGTTTGTAGCCCATATGACACAGATTGAATGTGAAGCATGGTTAAGCTTTGTGTTGGTAGTAAAAAACTTTTTGGGAAATCACAAAGCGCCGGAATATCAAGAACTAGTTGCAAAAATGCTACAAAATTTTAACAGAGTAGGAGTCAACATGAGCATAAAATTGCATTTCTTACACAGCCATTTGGACCGATTCCCGCAGAACCTGGGTGATTACAGTGAGGAACAAGGAGAAAGGTTCCATCAGGATATCAGGATAATGGAAGAAAGATATCAAGGTCGATGGGACAGCCATATGATGGCTGACTATTGCTGGACCTTGAAAAGAGATTGTCCTGACAAAGTAAATAAGAGAAAATCCCAAAGAAAAAGATTTTCATGATCTTCATTTATTTATTCTAGTTAAAGGTACCCCAAACTATTATTATTTTTGTGTATTTTTGTAAAGATAAACAATAAAATTAAATTTTAAATACATCTTTTGGCCCATTTATTGAAGCATTTTATGGAAAATGTTAGAAGCGTTTATCTCAAAAACTGGAGTCAATTTGACCATTCTGGTATTTTTCCCGTTATCAGCACACTCGTCTTATACAAAATCGACTTCAAGTATGCCTTCCGCAAAATGACTGTATAGCAGTGTAATCAATATCGTAAAAACCATAAAGTTATACTGAGCATCGACGCAACTGGTAGCATTTTTAAAGAAACTGACTTAATTGTGAAAAATTACTCTTTGCTGTACGTTGCTATAATGTACAGCGAAGAAAATAAAAGAAGTGTTCCGGTTGCTCAAATGATTTCTAGTTCTCAGACGATGGATACTATATTAAACAGGTTAAAAACTTGGAAAAATCAGAAATCAATTCCTAACGAAGTGATTTTGGACCAATCTTCAGCGCTAATAGGAGCCACGATCAAAGCTTTTACTGAACATAAGTGTACTAATGATTATCTTGTAGAATCGTTCAGGAAACTTGACGCTGATGAGACATCACCAGACGCCTTATATGTTCGCATCGACACAAGCCACTTTGTAAAAACGATATACAACATTAACTGTTTTCGGAACGTGGACCAAAGAACTAAAGCGTTTTATTGTAAGTGTATTTTGTATCTTAAAAATCTAAATGACTACGGAACTGCAAAACAAACAATTTTAGATATAATAACCGTAGCTCTCAATAAATACGATAGTATTGGATCTCCATGTGATGAAGCTAAAACAAGGTTAAAAATATTCGGTAAAACCATGAATCTTCCAGATTATAAAGATTTGGAACATTATAGTTTGCCAGAACAACTTATATTGGAAAAAGTTAAAGACGTTAAAGAAGAACTTACATTTCCCAAATGGTATCTGGACAGATTAGATCGCGAAAATTTGTTAGTTACATTAACAGATGATGACAGTGACTCCTTATCACACGAAAACTTATTTTACATGCCTACTTTTATACCAACACTAACCCGGTTAGTACAGCAACTACCGTTGTGGTCAAATGTAATGATTCCAATATATAATTCAGAAAACCAAACTGCGTCTTCATCCAACGTGGAAAGTTATTTTAAAACACTAAAGAGATACTTATGTCATATTGACGTGAAATCCAATAGATTGAGATTGGACCAATTTATCGTCAAACATGCAGATTTTATAGATGGGGAATTAAAAGAAGCTATAGGTAAAGTAGAAACTACAGAGAAGGGTGACTTGAAAAGAAGAAAAATACGAAAGCAAAGGTAAATAAAACAGAAGATGATTTCCCAACAGACTCAATTTTTTCTAAAACTCCATCGTTTTCTGAAAATTGGAAGGGCAAAGGTGACGCTCGAAAGGCCACGAAGAAAAAAAGAGTGAAAATGCATAAACCTGTGACACTATTGTTAAATGGAACAAGACTACGAACTGTCATGAAGGATTTACACGTATCGAATACTTGCGCATTCGACTCGGTTGCACAAGTAATTGCAGAAGGGTTTTATTTAAATCCTCATGTACTCAATCATCAAAATGAATTTTGTCAGTTCATAAAAAAAATGATTGATGTCAAAACTACCAGAACAGATTTATACAAGTACCGCGCATACCTTCTTCAGTCATATTTTAAAAAAACTGATATTAATCATAAAGTTTTCATCTCTTGCGAATGCAATATAGCTTATATTTTTGAGAATATTTTGATCGACGCAATTTACAGTGCCTCTGTACAAGAATCATGTACGAATATTGAATGTGGCATTAACAAAGTACAAAGAAAAATTGCTTTTCTCCCACTTAATTTTAACATGCCAAATATATCAATGCTCAATCAATCGGCAGAGTCTATGTTATGTGAAGAAAATAATATTGTACAGTGTAGACGTAATGACTGCAACGGCATACGAACATTAAAATACGAACTAAGTAATGCAATAACTTTTGAGCTGAATCAAACAGATGTAATTTGTCTTAAAGACATACCTATGGAAATAACATTAAATAATACAAAATACGAAGTTCTTGGATTAATTGAGTTTTTACCGTCCGGCGGCGATGTTACAGACATCCACAATATTGGTCACTATCGGGCTCATTGTCGTCGTAATGCTGAATGGAAATGTTTTGATGATCTTAACCCGGCGTAAATGAACCAGGGTTTTTGAGACCCTCTAGTGTGTAAAATTATGCGTAAAAGTCTTAGTTCGCACTACCCCGCCCCCTCCGCCTCAGTAGCTGGATTCTAGGAATTAGTGTGTCGATTCGTTTATGCGAATCAGTGCCACGTGCGACGTTGTCGGTGACAGGTGAGTTCAAAGTGCGCGCGGGTGTTTTATACCCGGGTTCATAGTTCGCGTTTCAATATTTTTAATCGGTGTCCTTACGGTTTATCCTGTTTTTTTTTAGATTTTGGATATACTACAAGAATCTGACACTTTTATTCTATACATAATGGATAACGAACGGATTAGGGAGCTTTTGGAGGAATATTCTTCGGATGAAAGCTGTCCATCCGGGTCGGACATTGACGAAGAGGAGTTAATCAGCCAGCGTAGTAACGAAAGCGACACAGAAGAGGAGTTGAGTCAGCTATTAGAGCCAGAGACGATATCTAGTCCAGCACCAGTCACATGTTCTGAGGAAGAAAACAATAGCTCGATTGATCGACCTTTTGCAAGGTATGTTTATGGCAAAGATCATACTAAATGGAATAAAGACGGTTACCGAACTAACGTGAGAACTCGGTCCGAAAATATTATTTCTGTCATTCCTGGTGTCAAAGGCCCAGCTCGTAGTGTCCGTTCTGAATATGACAGCTGGAAATTATTTGTTTGTGATGAAATTATCGATGAAATACTTGTCAACACTAATTGTCATATACGAAACAAACAAAAATCAGCTCCTACTAAAACGCAGACTTCATATATGAAAGAATTATGTAAAGATGAATTGTTAGCTTTCATTGGGCTTTTATACCTAGCCGGACTGAATAAAGCGAACAGGCAAAACCTTAATGACTTATGGCGTACTGATGGCACAGGTATAGATATTTTCCGGAATACTATGTCTTTACAAAGATTTTACTTCATTATGAATTGCATTCGATTTGATGACAGTAGTACTAGACTAGAAAGAAAGCAAACTGATAGATTAGCCCCTATTCGAAGTGTGCATGATAAATTTGTACTACACTGTCAAGAAAACTATAATCCGTCTGAATATCTCACAATTGATGAAAAATTAGACTCTTTTAGAGGCAGATGCGTTTTTGTGCAGTATATGCCTAATAAGCCGGCAAAGTATGGCCTCAAAAGTAACCTTTTAGTAGATGCAAAAAGCTTTTATATAGTGAATTTGGAGCTTTACGCTGGCACTCAACCCACAGGACCATACAATAAAAGTAATAAGCCATTCGACGTTGTGGATAGATTAGTACAACCAATATCGCAGTCAAGCCGCAATATTACTTTCGACAACTGGTATATCAGTTACCCTCTAACCCAGCATTTATTGAGCCACCATAAACTAACGTCTGTGGGTACTATTAGAAAAAACAAAAGAGAGATTCCCGCCTCGATGTCAAACGCGACAGGTCGTGACATAAATAGTTCAGAATTTATTTTTCAAAAAGATACTACGTTAGTCTCTTACGTGCCCAAGAAGAATAAGGTTGTGTTAGTCATTTCAACTATGCACCATGATAATAGCATTGACGTTATGACGGGCGATAAGAGAAAACCTGACATGATTACTTTTTATAACAGGACGAAGGGAGGGGTCGATGTCGTCGATGAATTATGTGCCAACTACGATGTATCGCGAAACAGCAAACGCTGGCCTCTCACCTTTTTCTATTCTATACTGAATATGGCAGGTATAAATAGTTATATAATAAAAAAAGAAAATTGCTCACTACCGAATCTAAAACGACGACAGTTTCTTCGGGTTTTGGGATTGAAATTGGTAGAAAATCATTTACGCACACGAAGAGATACTACAGGTCTGCATACTGGTCTACGTAAGCGAATAAATGATTCTTTGGGTGAACCATCGCCTGCTCCGCCACCTAAAATAGCAGGTATTGCTAGAAGATGTCAAGATTGTCCCTATAAAAAGGATAGGAAGACCAAACATACTTGCTGCAAGTGCAATAAGTTCATTTGTATGGAACACGCTGAGACAATTTGTAAAAATTGTGCAACATATTCACAAGACTCAAACTAATTTTTTTTACCAGGTAGCCTACTGTGGTTTCTATTTTTTTTGTTCATAAATATCTTCCTTTTTGACATACAAGTCATGTCATTCCAGTAAAAATGTATTTTCATATTTTTTTTGCGTTACGAAAAGAACATGGTTTTTGTGTTGGTTTTTTTTGATAATTTTCTAAACTTTAATAAATAAATAATTTAATTGAATATAACAAAAGTTGTTTCAATTATTTTACTCCTTGAATAATGCATTATTAGGTTATCAATCAAAAAGTTAACAAAAACCTTTAAAAAATGAAATACAACAATATTTAAAACAGGGTAAAATTCACCCTGGTTCATTGATGACAGGATTGAAAATAGGTTCATTCACGCCGGGTTAATAATTTTATAACCAAAACTCCAAATTCACTTATCGCTAATTGCATTATATATGGACGAAAATAAAGAGGTACTTAATAACTTTGAAGCGTTATTAAAATTCATGATTTATAATTGAATAATTATCCCTAAAATATATATAAATATGTACTGAGATCAATAATTCATAATAATAAACAAAAGTTAACGAGACATAGTTGTTTTATTTCTCAGGAAGTATCCAACATATCAAGTGTTTTTTTACTTGGGGTACTTTTTAGGTACAATTTTTTGGTGTAATTATATTTTATGAGTAATGGTTAAATAATAAAATATTATAGAACCCCGCTATCTTAATTTCAATATGGCGGGTGTACCTTTATTTCGAAATAATTTAGTTCTGAAAGAGGTACAATTTTTTTAAACCTAGGTACTAAATGGTACATTTTAGGTACATTTTTTTGGTAAATAGGTTGATTCGATTAGTTAAGGTACACCCGCCATTTTGACTCTCACGATTTGGCTATGGTTCTCCACGGCAGATATTTAATAAAGAACAAGAAGCCAGTCTCACAGAATACTTGCTCAATCTCTCTATTAATGGGAAGCGCCGAAAAACTGCTATTTTGACGGACACACCAGAAAAAGAAAATCTACGTAAAGAACAAGAAACCTTGAGTAAGAAAAAGGCTAAAGGTGTAAACAAGAAAAGCAAAGCAACTAAAAGAGTTGAGAAAGTAAAAAAAGCTATTTTACAAGAGGTTAATAGTGATGCCAGCTCTGACGATGAATGCTTCTGTTTGATTTGCTGCGAGAAGTACAGTGACAGTGTTCCAGGCGAAGGTTGGATTCAATGCAATCTTTGTAAACAATGGGCCCATGAAAAATGTATCTCAAACAGAGGTAGCATTTACTTTGTTTGTATTAACTGTGATTCAGAAAACGATGAGTCTGATTAAGATAATATAGAGATATCAAGACATGTTGATTATGTTAATTTGTTGAAGTTAATAATTAAAGAAGAGTTTAATTTTTGTGTTACGGTTAAAGAAGTATATTTTGTTTTATAAAAAATTGTTTGTTAAAAGTTTTTAAAAGATTATGTAAGATTAGTTATAAGATTTTCAATTCAGGCTATGTCAACATTCATAATGAATAGTGCTGTCTTGTTTAATTGTATTCTTCAATAGAGACTGATTAGTGATTAAACTATTATAAGCTCAACAAAGTTAGAAATTATTAGTTCGACTGTTACTGTTGTCTACACTAATATTAAACTATTATAAGCTCAACAAAGTTAGAAATTATTAGTTCGACTGTTACTGTTGTCTACACTAATATTATAAAGAGGAAAACTTTGTTTGTTTGTTTGTTTGTTTGGTTGGTTGTAATGAATAGGCTCAAAAACTACTGGACCGATTTTAAAAATTCTTTCACCATTCGAAAGCTACATTATCCACGAGTAACATAGACTATATTTTATTTTGGAAAAAATAGGGTTCCGTAAGATATTTGGATTTTTCGGACACAAACTGAAAAAAATCAACCAAAGAAGTTACTTATTTTGCGTACGCTGCCTAAACTACAAAAGATAGAACCATAAAATGTTATAATTAATTGTAGATCTTATAAATATCTACAAAAAAGTCCGCGACACACTATACCTATCTATGTCGAGTGAGGCGCGTTTATTTTACTCATGCTATTAATCCTTATCAAAATAAATTATTTCATCAATAAGTACAGTTTATGTTGATAATATTTGGTCTTTGAATGATTAAAATTGGACGTTTGGTTTTGAAGTTGTGGTGAAATTAAAATATTACGATTTCTGCTGCACGGCCCGTTGCGAAGTGGGCGTCACCAAGGCCAGGGGTGCGCGTGCGGGAGAGGGGTGTTTAGATCTATGAGTAAGGTACCCGCGCGGCTCAGACGCGAGGTCGGCTCCCTACGCAGCGGTCGTGCGCGAAGTCTAATAATTTTCATGAGTTTTTTTTTAGATTTTGTTCTCTAAACTACACCTACGCAAAAGTTCTTCTCAGAGCTAAACAACAGTCCTTCTCAGAGCTATACAATAGTTCTTTTCAGGGCTAACCAACAGTTATTTTCAGGGCTAACCAACAGTTCTTTTCAGGGCTAACCAACAATTCTTTTCAGGGCTAAACAACAGTTCTTTTCAGAGCTAGAATATTACACGCTATTAACATTTTCTTAAACATTTGAAAATGCCTAAGAGAGCCAGGTCTCAACTTTCTAAACATAGTTCTCAAGCACGAGCAGCAAAAATACGTCGTATAGGAGAATCTTCACCTGAACGTTCACAACGCCTTGCTGAACAAAATCAGAGAAACTCTCAGGTACGCGTACGAGAGTCGAGTGTCGAACGTTCGCAACGACTTGCGCAACAAAATCAGAGAACCTCTGAGTTACGTGCACGAGAGTCGAGGCTGGAGCGTTCGCAACGTCTTGCCGAACAAAGCTTGAGAACCTCTGAGCTACGCGCTCAAGAGTCGAGGCTGGAGCGTTCCCAACGTCTTCATGAACAAAATATAAGGACCTCTCAGTTGCGCGAAAGAGAGTCGAGTGTCGAGCGTTTGCAGCGACTTAGAGCTCAAGCAGAGAGACAGCAGTTGTCCACAAATAGAGTGCGCAATCGAATTTTAGCTAACAGGAACAGACTGGCTTTCAGATATGATCCGCAGCTTGATTATGCACAACAAGCGTCCGTTCAAATCGGAGTCATGAATAAGATCTGCTCTAACTGCTCTGCCAAGAAAAGGGAGGACGAACCTAATGGTATGTGTTGTGCTTCAGGTAAAGTGTGTCTTCCTAACCTTCAGGAGCCGCCACAACCAATAAAAAATCTTTTAACTAATAACCATCCATTATCTGGTCATTTTTTGACAAACATACGTAAATACAATAGTATTTTTCAAATGACTTCGTTTGGCGCAAAAGAAATCAGGGAAGGAAATTTTATGCCCACTTTTAAAATTGAAGGACAGGTGTATCATCTCATTGGTAGCCTTTTACCATCATCAGGCCAAAACCCACAGTTCCTGCAAATATATTTTATTTCGGATGCAGACCAGTTATCATTGCGATCAAGCATCGCACCAACCTTAAAAATGGATTTAATTCGCGAATTACAGACCACTTTGAATAATCATAACGTGTATATACGAAGTTTTAAACAAAACTTAGAACTTAACTCATCACATAATTTAAAGCTAATTATTCATTCTGATCGCACTCCACAGACAGCACACAGAGGCAGATACAATGCTCCTACTGTAAACGAGGTAGCCGTTCTCTTGGTCGATGAAGACAAAGGTCCCAGGGATATAGTCTTACACGGTAGAGACGGACAGCTCAAAAGAGTTTCTGAGCTACATCGGTCCTATGATCCACTACAGTATCCTGTAATGTTTGTGACAGGTGAAGACGGTTATTATTTGACTATTCCTCAGCAGGGTTCTGCGCGTAATAAAACTGTTTCGTGTATGCAATTTTATGCATTTAGATTAATGTTTAGAACTAACTCTTTTAATCCGTTACATTATTACAGAGACTTATTTAGTCAATATTGTGTTGACATGATGGCGAAAATGATATCGGAAAGATTAAATTATATTTCGCGGAATCAACAAAGACTGAGGGCTGATGACTACATCCATCTCAGAGATGCCTTAAATCATGACGCAAATGTTGACCCATCAAATATCGGTCAACATGTCATTTTGCCATCATCATTTACGGGTTCTCCGCGTTTCATGCACGAGAAAACGCAGGACGCGATGACGTACGTCCGAAATTATGGTAGACCTGACTTATTTGTCACTTTTACATGCAACCCCGAATGGCCTGAAATTAAAGCAGAGCTGCTACCAAGACAACGGTCTTTCGACCGTCATGACATAATTTCACGTGTGTTTCATTTAAAAATGAAGAAATTCATCAAATTATTTGTCAAAGAACAGATATTCGGTAAAGTAAAATGTTATATGGCAAGTGTAGAGTGGCAGAAGCGCGGTTTACCTCATTGTCATTTGCTGTTCTGGCTAGAAACTAAAATACAACCAGATGAGATCGACAGTGTCATAGTTGCGGAGCTACACGATCAACAAATTGATCCGGTACTACACGACATTATAACTAAAATATGGTACATGGACCCTGCGGAGAACATAATTTAGCTGCACCATGCATGAAGAACGGTGTCTGCACAAAAAAATACCCTCGCCGTTTCATTAACGACACCCAGACCGGAGAGGATGGGTATCCAGTTTATCGTAGGCGCGATACAGAAAATGGCGGTCGGAGCACTACGTTACAACTCAGGGGCAACATGGTGACAATAGATAATAGGTGGATTGTTCCATACTCCCCGCTACTATGTAAGACTTTTAATGCTCATATAAACGTGGAGTATTGCCACTCTGTCCAAGCCATTAAATATATATGTAAATATATAAATAAAGGTTCAGATCAGGCAACTTTTAGCCTTAGAAACCCACACGATGAGGTCGAAAACTATTTAAATGGAAGGTACATAAGCACATCTGAAGCTGTCTGGCGCTTATTTGAATTTCCTATTCACGAGCGGCATCCTACTGTAGTGCATTTGGCCGTTCATCTAGAGAACGGTCAAAGGGTGTATTTTACACCAGGGACAGCTCATCAAATTGTCCAAAACCCACGCAATACCACATTACTGGCATTTTTTTCTCTCTGTAATGAAGATGAATTTGCGAAAACTCTTCTGTATCATGAAGTCCCACAATATTATACCCTACCGGCCAAAAGTTTGAGACCACAAGTTAAAATATTGTTTCACAATAAAATTTGTTAAAAATACATATGATAAACAATTAATTTGAACACCTGCATATACAATGGATATTTAACTATTTTTCGAAGTCATTATTTCTATTTATTTTTATGTAATCATCGTACAAAGGTATTTTGTCTAGAAACATCAATGGGCGCCGCATGCGGACCGCGCGCTAAAGTCATTGTAATATTATTGTTACCTGACTATTATTCATTATTTGGGCTTTGTTTTGTGTTAACAGAATTTTAGGAAATTTTAACTTCCTAAAACACTGTGAACACCTGAGTTTCCATGGAGTAAATATTTCTTAATCTTGGTTAGTCCGAGCTCGTCGTTCTTACAGTGAAGACATCTCATTATGGGAAAAGTACGCCAAATTAGCGGTGAAACTCGTGCTGTCATCATTGCTTTACACAACGAAAGCAAATCTGAACGTGCGATTGCTACTCAGCTCAAGTTGTCGAAGACTTGTGTTCATAACACAATAACCCGATACAAGGAGACTGGCAATAATCAAGATCGTTCGCGGTCGGGAAAGCCGAGAGCTACCACTTCTAGCGAGGATAAGTTCATCGTGGTAACAAGCAAGCGGAATATACGCCTGACAGCACCAGAAATCCGCGCTGAAGTGAACAAATCCCGGTCTACACCTGTGTCATTGACCACAGTGAAAAGAAGACTAAGAGACGCTAAGTTATTTGGTCGCGTAGCAGTGCGAAAACCTCTCTTAAGGCCACAAAACAAAAAGAAGAGAATGCAGTGGGCCCTTACCCATCGAGACTGGAGTGAAGAAGACTTCAAAAGAGTTCTTTGGACAGATGAGTCCAAATTTGAAGTGTTTGGGAGCAAAAGACGTGTTTTTGTTCGGCGGAGTGCCGAGGAAAAGATGATGCCAGACTGTGTCCTGCCCACAGTGAAGCATGGCGGTGGTTCCGTTATGGTTTGGGGTTGTTTCTCGAGCCGTGGAACTGGAGATTTGGTACGAGTCGAAGGAATTATGAAAAAGGAGCAGTACAAAGCAATATTGGAGTGTAATGCTGTACCATCGGGACTTCGGCTAGTTGGAGATGGCTTTATTTTCCAACAAGACAACGACCCTAAACACAGCTCCAAATTATGCCGGGGTTATTTAGATACAAAAGAAGCAGAAGGGGTGTTAAAAACATGGTGTGGCCCGCTCAGAGCCCCGACCTTAACCCTATAGAACTTTTGTGGGAAGAGCTGGACAGAAACGTGCGCAGTTGTTGTCCCAGCTCACAAGAAGATTTGTGGAGACCATTGCAAGAAAGCTGGAACAATATTTCACAAGAAACAATCGACAAATTGATTGCCCGCATGCCAAGACTTGTCAACAAAGTGATTCAATGCAAGGGAGGGTTTTTTGATGAAAAAGCTGTTTAGCTTGTCAACATATATTTTAAGTTAAATTGTCGAAATATTTAATATTTTTTATTTATATTTAATTGCATTTGCCATACTTAATAAATATCACAATAAATCCTTTCATGTTTAGCTTTTTATTTTGAGTTTT
Source organism: Catocala nupta (assembly GCA_963675205.1). NCBI lineage: Eukaryota > Metazoa > Arthropoda > Insecta > Lepidoptera > Erebidae > Catocala > Catocala nupta. The sequence continues at coordinate 7,279,475 of OY776106.1, forward strand.
ACATCCATTTGCAACTTTGATGTAGGTGGTCTCAAACTTTTGACCGGCAGTGTACATGGGCAAATAATAAATTCACTAGAAGGAGGCGTGGTGAAGATGTAGTTGGACATCCGGGGATAAAAAAAGATGCCGCTTTAGGTAGAGTCTACGGGATACATCCATCCCAATCAGAGTGTTTTTATCTTAGGATTCTACTGCACCACGTACGCGGTCCGACCTCATTTGCATACCTTAAAACTGTAAACGGTATTGTCAAAGAGACGTATCAAGCAGCATGCCGTGACCGAGGTTTACTTGAAAACGATGACCATTGGGGAAACACTTTAAGCGAAGCTTCGTTGTCACAGTGTCCAAAAAAACTAAGAGAGTTGTTTGTAGTCATACTTTTATTTTGTCAACCATCGGAACCATTGAAGTTATGGGATACTTTCAAAGATCAGTTCTGTGAAGATATTAGACATCGGATCAGACAACAGAATCAGGATAACACTTTACCCTTCACTGAAGTTATTTATAATGAAGGATTAATTGAAATTGAAAACAAACTTCTAGAATTAAACGACAAAAATTTAAGTGATTTTGGATTACCTTCTCCCGTTCGTACCCAGAATAATACTATTGACACAATGGTACAACAGTATAACAGAAATGATCTAACAGCGTTTGTTAATGACAATGTGCCCAAATTAGTACCGGATCAAAGACATGCTTATGAGACTATTGTGGACAGCGTGAACAATAACATGGGGAGATTATTTTTTTTGGACGCACCAGGAGGCACTGGAAAGACTTTTCTCGCAAATTTGATACTTTCTAAGATACGGCAATCAGGGAAGATAGCGATTGCAGTTGCTTCGTCAGGAATTGCTGCAACTCTCTTGAACGAAGGAAAAACTGCTCACTACGTTTAAACGCCCGCTATCCGTATCTTTAGATCAACGGTCTACATGCTCTATTCGGAAAAATGGGCCTCTTGGTAAGTTGCTGCAAGACGCGTCGTTGGTAATATGGGATGAATGCACCATGAGTCATAGAGCTCATGTGGAGGCCGTGGACCGTACTTTAAGATACCTCCGAAGCTCTGCTGATGTCATGGGTGGTATCACTTTTGTATTTGCTGGAGATTTCCGACAAACGCTTCCAGTCGTCAACAGAGGTACGCGAGCAGATATTATGAAGGCATGTTTAAAATCATCTCACCTTTGGACATCTGTACAACATTCGAATTTGCCCACCAATATGAGAGCTCATCTACATGGAAATATGCATAGCAACTTTCCACAACAGCTGCTGAAACTTGGAGAAGGAATTTTTCCATCTTTAAATTTGGGCACCGATTATGCGGTTACTTTGGATGAGTCTCTAGGCCAAATAGTCCATAATTTAGATAGTCTGATAGATGCTATATATCCTGACATCGAAAACTTAGATCAAAATGATTTTCGTTGGCTGTGTGGTAGAGCAATAGTTTCTCCCAGGAATGAAACAGTCAACGAAATAAACAATTTAATTATGCAGAAAGTACCGGGTGAAGTTAAGTGCTATAAATCCATAGACACCGTCACTAACATCGAGGACGCAGTGCACTACCCCCAGGAATTTTTAAATTCCCTGAACCCCGCTGGGCTACCACCTCATGAACTATCGTTAAAAGTTGGCACACCGATAATGCTTCTCAGAAATTTGAGCCCCCCCAACATGTGCAATGGTACGAGACTTCTTATCAAGGAGCTAAAAGATAATTTAATAGTAGCGAAGATTATCACCGGCCCTGCAGCTGGTGAATTAGCTCATATACCAAGAATACCCATGATCCCTACTGATTTGCCAATACCTTTCAAAAGGCTCCAATTTCCAGTAAAAATTTCTTTCGCAATAACGATAAACAAATCACAAGGCCAAACATTCAAATTAGTAGGAATTGATTTACGAAAAGAATGTTTTACGCATGGGCAACTTTACGTTGCCCTATCACGGGTCGGGGCTCCCGACCATCAGTATATTTTGTTAGCTGAAAATAATTTAACGTCAAATGTTGTTTATAGAGAAGCTCTACAATAATTTAGTTATGTATCCTAAAACAACAGGTTGCACTGCGGGACTGCAGGCAGAAGTGAACACTTTTGCCGGGAGCAAGACTTAGTTAGCGCTTTGCGGGCGGTCCTTTAGTTGGTTCTAATAGAGATATATTTAGTATCGGCTGTGCACCCGTGCGAAGCCGGGGCGGGTCGCTAGTAATACATAAAGAAAAAAAAAAAATTTGTTTGTTAAAAAAACAACACTTTCTCTTTCCGAGGTGCCATGGCCGAAGTTAATGTGTGACGCTTGCAGTTCATCAAAAAAGTAAGTTTCTTAAAAAATATCTCAAGGACAACATAGTTTGTTTGACAATATTTAGTAGAATTTTTTAGCCTGAATCGAGTTTTTATAGATTAATGTGATATAAGAGTTATTGTATTGTTTTTGTAACCAATCTTTTTGACCGTTACTTCTTTCGTAATGTTTAAAATGGGGGTGGGCAATAACTGAATCTTTATTTTAACAATTATAGTAATTGCCATAGGTTAATTTAGTTATTGCCATTGGTAATAGGTACAGTTATTACCCGGTTAATATTTGTATTTTAAGTTTTATTCTCTTACTTAAAAATCATTTTATTTCTTACAGAATGCCGAAGGCACCGAAAGTAAAATATACTCAGGAAAGCCTTCAGAAAGCCATCGCTGAAGTTCAAAATAATGAACAGCAATTGTCAGATCGGCAAATTGCACAAAAATATGGTGTTCCGAGATCCACGCTTAGGTTTTACAAACGTAACCCAGGACACAAAACCAGCCTGGGTCCTTCGACAATTTTAACTCCGAATGAGGAAGCTATTCTTGAAGAGTGGATTATAACTTCAGCTCGAAAAGGATTTCCAAAGAATAAAGAAAATATAATAGACAGCGTACATAAGTTTCTTGTGGAGAATCCAAGACCTAACCCATTTTCCAATAACAGGCCAGGCATTGGGTGGTGGAAAGCTTTTTTAAAAAGACACCCTAAATTAAGTATCAGGGCTTCTGAAGGTGTAACAAAAGCTAGCTCATGCGTGTCTGAGAAAGATATAAGAGGATGGTTTGATGAGATTCATGCGTATGCTGAAGAAAAAGGACTGACTGAGGTTCTCAACCAACCAAGTAGAGTTTTTAATGCAGACGAGACTAATTTTCAAATTTGCTTAAGTTCTGGACTTGTTGTGGCTGAGAAAGGATCTAAAAATGTTTATAATATTGAACACTCAAGCGCAAAAGAATCCATAACTGCCTTATTCACGTTTTCGGCTGCCGGTGACGTCTGCTGCCCATTTATTGTGTACCCGTATCAAAGACTACCTGAAAAGATATGCGAGTCTTTACCAGAAGGGTGGGGTATAGGTAAATCAGACAATGGTTGGATGACTACCGAAGTATTTTACGAATTCATCGCAAATGTTTTTCACCCTTACTTAGTAAAGAAGGCTGTTCAGTTCCCAGTCATCTTATATGTTGATGGTCATAAAACACATTTAAATTATCATTTAAGCCAATTATGCACGCATCTTCAAATTGAGTTGATAGCTTTATACCCTAATGCAACGAGAATAATTCAGCCAGCTGACGTATCTGCTTTTAGACCCTTAAAAATAGGTTGGAGAAGATATTTAAAGAAATGGCAACTAACAAATCAAAATAAGGGCATAACAAAGCTAAATTTTGCTCCTATTTTAAATACAGTTTTAGAAGAAAGTCTACGACCAGAAATATTGGTAAATGGGTTCAGAGCATGTGGTCTGTGTCCGTTTAATGCAAATTCTATTGATTACTCTAAATGTTTGGGAAAAACTGCTGATTGCCAAAGAGATTTAGATAAAGATATTTCAGATAATGTCTCTATTACATACAAAACCTTTAAAGATATAACTGGAGCGTCTCTTTGCCAAAAATTTAAAGACCAGTCATTTCATACAACAGAACCTCACTTGAACATAATTTATAATCTCTGGAAACAATTTCAAAACAATGCTGACATAGCTAATACCTCTAATAAACCATCAACAAATCAAGCTGAAACCTCTTCTCCATTAATAAATTTAACAGAAGTATTGGATGAAGTGCAAGTTGAGAACCAAGTCAAAGATCCTCCAATAGAAGTAGACAGTCTGCCAAATACCTCCTTAAGTGACCAAATTCCCTACTACCTACATTGTCTCCCTGGAACATCTAAATCTGATGACCATTTTGAAATCCAAAGTCAATCCAGCCAATCTGAATCTGCTACCTTAACCACTATGATTGAGAGTCCAAAGTTGGTTAAAATAAAATCCTCCTTTGGAGAATACCTGGCATATCCAAAAACACCCATAAGGAAAGGAAAGCGTCAAATAGAGAGGCAACCGTTTGCTATAACATCAGATAGTTTTAAATTAGGACTGCAAAAAAAACAGTCTGACAAAGAAAATCTGTTAAAAGAAAAGGAAAAGAAGAAAATTGAGAGAGAGATGAAGAAGACTGAAAAGAGTAAGAAAGAACTAAGTAAGGGTAAAACCAAAGCTCAAAGTACAAAAGAAGTTATGACTAATTATGTTGAAAGTAATAGCAGTAGCATTCCAGAATCTAAAAAAATCACTATCTTAGAAGAAATTCACATGAAACCCATGAGTGTTACTTGTGGAGTGTGCAAACATATAATTCTGAAAAACAATATTGAATGTAGTGGCTGTCATTTATCCTTTCATTTGAGATGTATACCAGATAGCCATAAAAACAATATCCCTGACGATGCTGATATGATGCTATTTTTATGTCATTTTTGTTATAAAGTTGATGACTCAGATAATGATAGTTATTCAGATTGCGAAGAATTATATTTTAATGTGCAAAAAGCTAGAAGAGATCTTAATTTCTAATTAAGATCTCTTCAGGCTTTTTGAACATTAAAATATTATAAAGCATTAAAAAACGCTAAGTAAAGTAATGTGGCAATATGGTCAATAACTGCCCCTGATAAATGGCAATCACTAGCTTTAGTGGACAATTACTGTGATTTTAGAAGTACTTTTGTTTTTATTTTTTTATTTTTGTGTTTCTAAACATATTCAAAATAATGACTGACTTTACTTTAGAAAATATATTTAGGATATCCAAAAAAATGTTTCCTAGTAAATTTAAGTCCAAATAAAGACACTTATAAGAAAAGTTGTGTATCAATCCCTTAACTGGGCAATAACTATACTGGTTACCCTATCTTGGAATTATAATAAAGTTATTGGTTTGTTTAAAAATTAAAATATTTTAACATTTTGTTTTTGGAATAAAAATAAACAACTGAATTTTATTGAACTAAATATTGTTTTAGTTCCATAAAATCGATTTTAAATAAAAATTAAATACTGGACCTTTTTGCCTCCGGCCTGTCCCTTTTTACCCCTACTATGGGGCAAAAAGGGACAGACAGGTCAAGGACACAGGACAAGGTCTAAAAAAGTTGTAGAAACACATATTTCTATTATAATAATTCAACTGAAAATTGAGTCGAACATACTCAGATAACTATTTGTTTGATTAGTGTTATTGATTTTGATATAGTAGAGTCAGTTTCACAGTATTATTCGAAATAGTCAAATTGGACCTATAAGCCCCGCCCTACCCTACCCACCTCCCCGCTTCATTCTTCTGCCCCCGCAGCGACTCGATATCCTGCTCGGCACGCATGAACACGCACTCGCCCCTCCGGCCGTGATGGCAACTGAGTTTGGCAACCAGTTGCTTAAAAATATTGGATATTCTTTGTGTCCAGTTCGACCGCGCGGCCATAGCGTTTTTTTTTAAAAAAAACCATGACAACTTTTTGTAAAAATTTGTCAAAGTTGATTCCCAAAACCATAAATTTGTCAAAGATACGGTTAAAAAGTTATAAGGGTTTGAACATGGCCGCGCCATTGAAACGCGGCGAACCGCGCGGCCACTGAGATCTTTAAAACTAAGCCTTGTAGAGACCTGAAATTTACGCAAATGCAAGATTTAATTTGTAAAAAATTTGTAAAAATATAAAAAAAAATACTCAGGTTTATAGTTTAAAAGCTATAACACTAAAACCGAATGGCCGCGCCATTGAAAAGGTGGAGAAAACGCTATCGCCTGTATCTCGCTGAAAAAAAATCGCAGAGGTGTGTAGTTTATTGTAATTACCCAGATTTGAATTTGTCGAAACTAGGAAAAATACAACAAAAATTCCTAGGTTTATATTTCAGGAGCTATAAGACTAAAACGATATGGCCACGCCATCGAAACGGTGAATAAAACGTTATTTCGCCTGTATCTCGCTGAAAAAGCATCGCAGAGGTCTGGAGTTTTTTGTAATACCTAGATTTTAATTTGTCAAAACTAGTAAAAATACAATAAAAATTCTTAAGGTTATATTTCAGAAGCTGTAGAACATTATCAGTATGTGGTGCGATAGGGTGACCATGTCTTATTGTTTACAGAATACTTTCTACTTATTGTTACAGAAATTATAATTCAAGGATTCTAAATAAAATTAAAATGAAACCATAAATATAAAAACAATTATGTTTATTGCTTGCAAAGTCAATAATACAGTTACAGTCCGCGTGGACTTACGAAAAACTAGCCCTAAGATTGGTTTAAATGACGCAACTCCGCCCCTAAGCTATGTGATTGGTAATGCACACTATTGCATCTCACACGCGCCACCCCCGCGCGCCTCCGCAGGTCAGTGCGACGCGTACAGCCGTTAGTACTTATTATTCTGTGGTACAGCGACGTAAGCGTAAGAGTTTCGTTATCAGTGTGTCGTTGTGATGTTAACACGATAAAAAAGTGATCTACTGATTATTAAAATGTTCAGTTCGTGTGTAATTACGATTAAGTGTTGTACTGTGGTGTAACGTCAGTTCGGTAAATTATGTAAACAATTCAGCAGAAGTGATTAAGGTATGTTGCATTTAAATATTTTATGATTATGTTAGAGCTCTCTCTTTATTTGTATGGATGACCGTGTAGTTAAGATATTTTACTATGAAATATTTACAATCTTATGTATATGAACTTATATGAAATACTAAAAACTATCTAATAACTAACAAAAATAATAATAATATATAATGTTTGCCCTGCAGTGGGACAATAATAGGCTGGATTATTATTATTTAATGTTTTATTAAATCATATAGGTAATTAGAACTTAACTTAGAACATTTAAAATGATTGTAAATCATTTTGATTCCACATTTTTAAATAAGTACAATCATAACTAGCAGGGATGTAGATATTTGTTTTTACTTTAAGCGTAATATTATATGAATGGAAAAATTACTAAAAAAAACTAAAGTCAATCATTTGAAAGATATACACTTCCAAAGTCGTAAAATGAGTCCCCCCCGCCTTTAACTTTTGAAATAATAAAGTTGGAAAAAAAAATTGATGTAAATGTCAATAAAAACTTTCAATGAAAACTGGTTTGAACAAGATACAATCATAAGTTTTTGAGATATAGCACAATTTCAAAAACCGCACACGTAACTTTGTAATTCATACAAACACTATGAAAAACAAAGTTAAGAGCAAAACTTTGCTTGTTACTACGGAACACTTCATGGGCGAGTCCGACTCGTACTTCCCCAGTTTTTTTTTTGTAACTCCACTGGTAAAATCTCTCTTCCTTTTCCTCTCACTCATTATTTTTTACAAAACCAGAAGTACAATATTATTATTGTTGTTTGTTAATCGTAATAATAATAATAATAATTCAATAGCATCAAATAAATGGTTAAAACTTGGCACATTATTTCCAGAAACAGAAGGATTTATAATTGCAATTCAAGATCAAGTAATAAATACTAAAAACTATAGAAAATACATAATAAAAGACCTTACCATAACAAATGATAAATGCCGAAAATGTCACACTCAACCCGAAACCATCCAACATATAACAGGAGCATGCACAACTCTCACACAGACGGACTACACACACCGCCATAACCAAATAGTTAACATAATCCATCAAAGACTAGCACATAAACACAAACTTACACAAGACGATAATACGCCCTATTACAAGTACACGCCTCAAATTATACTTGAAAATACAACACACAAGCTTTATTATGATCGCGCCATTCTTACAGACAGAACCATCCACTATAACAGACCGGATATAACACTACAAGATAAAATCAATAAAATCACATACCTCATAGATATTGCAGTCCCCAATACGCATAACTTACAAAAGACAATTAGTGAGAAAATAGGTAAATATGCAGAGCTGAAGGATGAAGTAACAAGAATATGGAAACAAGACAAAGTTTACATAGTGCCCATAGTTCTTTCCACCACCAGTATCATTCCTAAACATCTTCACCATAGCCTGAAATTAATAGACCTTAAAGATTCCCTATACGTTATGCTCCAAAAAGCTGCTATTCTTAACACCTGCAGAATTGGTAGAAAGTTCATGTCTCTAGATGAAAACGAGGTTACACATAACACGTCATCTAAATGACATTAACACACCACACGCTACATTTACTTGGTTTCGGCCCGTAAATGTAGCCAAAACCAGCCCTGAGCTGAGATAAAATAAAAGTACTCATAATAATAATAAAATTCATGCAGATAGAAGAGAACGAGATAGGACCTCATCACAACACATAAATATTAATAAAACTAACACACCACACGCTGCATTTGCTTTGGTTTCGGCCCGTAAATGTAGCTGAAATCCAGTCTAAGGGCTGAGAAGAAAAACACTTTCTGTAAATAATAATAATATTCATTTATTTGCTCAGAATGTAGGTATTTACAATAAGGTGGTTACAGAAATGTTGAAGAATCCTTGTACATTCTACCATTTTGGCATGCAAATATTGATGCAGTTCATCATTACACATACAAGCTCAGCTAAAGCGTATCAGCTAAAAACTCCGATACGGAGTAGTAACATTTATTTAATAAAAGTGCAATTAATTTCTTTTTAAAACTTTTTAAAGGTTCCTCTTTTATAGAATCAGGAATATGGTTCTTTTATATTGTTATATTACAATTTAAAAATACACCATTAAAATAAATAAATATTATCGAAAGGTGTTGTCAACTTTTGAACTGACGCTTTATTCGGGTAAAACGAAATTGCTTTTTTTGACCTTTGCAATTTCTGAAAAATATTGGGAAGTTTTTTTTTTCTTAGGTACGTTGGAGGCTCCCGTGGTCCGGGGGGCCCATATAATTGATACAGCATATACGGCGGAAGCTACGCCCCTGAAATTATTACAAAAAAAAAGTCTAAGTGCGAGTTCGACTCGCGCACGGAGGCCATATCCGTTCAGTAGTTTTTGCGTGAAAGAGTAACAAACATCTATCCATCCATACATTCTCACAAACTTTCGCATTTATAATATTAGTAAGATGAAGATTACTAACCCGGATCTAGGTTACGGCAAACGTTTGTTAAACAAATATGTATAAAAACAAAAGATTTAAAGGAAGCCGTTTAACAAAAGAAAATTTTAATAATTCTTCTTTTGTTTGATGGCGTCTTTTAAGAAGGCGGTAGCAGTTAAACATGTGTCCGTGATTTTTTTGTTAAAAGACAAAAGTTTATTACTTTCAAATCATAAACTATGGAAATTCCAATGAATTCGTCAGCACAGTAATATTATTTAAGTATATTGTATTGTTACAGAAACATGGCAAGAGGTAGAAAACCAAAAATTGATGCAGCGCAAATGAATAATATATTTCGTAAATATGCAGCTACTTGCAGAAATGAAAAAATTTCATACAACAATCCTATATTTACAACTATCGCTCAAGAACTGAAGAATGAAATAACGCCGTATTCGTTATTCATGAGATTGAAAAGAAATTTCAAGACGATATTTGGCCAACGATATGATGAAGAAAGTTCACTCACACAAAGCACCTCATCTTCGCCTTCATGTCGAAGCCCAATTTCTTCACCTGTGAAATGCACCACAAACGAAGTAGAAAGTGTTGATCAGTACACTTTTTTACTGGATATATATGACTGGAAGAAATTTGAACCCCTCTCAGTTAATTACGTCAGGCGTGATCCTAATGTTGCTACAACACATAAAAAGTACAAAACACTACCTAAGTATAAGTGGTCCTGCTTACTACGAGAGAAACTATGGGAATCTACAAGGCTTCCATGCACATGGGTTTTCAAAACCAAGCGGATCGATGAAGACCACAATGTGCTGATCAAGGGAAAGTGCTCACAATGTAGTTCCATCTCAGAAATAACGAGCAAAGCAGCGACAGACAAAATAGTGACAATAACCTGCAATATATTTAAAACCAATAATAATATACCCCACAATCCAAATAAGAAGACGAAGCTCACACCGTACAAAAGACGACAACTAGCGAAAAAATTACAATATAAACCCGCAACAGTTGTTCAAAAAGAAATTGCTTGTGCAGTCATAAATGATGATGACACTGTAAATTGTCCAGTGATACCAACCTTGGAAACTTTGAGGAAAGTGAAACACGAAAGAAGGCAAATTAATCGATTGCACTCTGATCCAATCATGAGTATTCTCATGATGTCGATAATGGCAACATATCAAAATTTCGTCCGAGAGTTCACTTTAGTACCGAGCTTTCATTTGTGCTATTGGTGTGAACAACAAATGGAATACTACAAGGCGTATATAGAGAAAATTCCTCGTGTTACAATGACTGTAGATGCAACTGGATCATTCTTCCGAACGCTCAAACTTCCAGATGGATCTCTGCTAACGAAACGGATGTTCCTCTATGTTGCCATGGTAACATCTTCAACTATTAAGTCAACAGCAATTTGCCAATTGATAACTGATAACCACACAACGGACTCTATATTGTCATGGTTAAAAAGATGGCACAACGAAGTACGTACTGCCCCTCACGAAATTGTAACTGATGATTCTTCTGCGTTAATAGCAGCAAACGTTCAGGCTTTTACTACTTTTCAGACAGTCCGTGACTATCTACGACAATCTTTTTTAGTTTTAATGAGTAAAAGTAACGATATGCCTGAAGTTTTCTTAAGATTAGACACAAGTCACTTTGTCAAAAACGTATACAACTTGCGATGCTTCGATAACGTTGATTTAAACATTAAAATGTTTTACATTCGCAGTATTTTATTTATTAAAGAGTGTGAAAGTTTTAAAATAATAAATGCTGTACTTGGCCATATTATTAAAATTTGCACATTTAAATATGCATTCACAAGCAATGAAACTTGTAAAATTTCCATGCAGTATCTCAAATCTTTGTTGGTCAATACAGAAAACCCAGTAGAAGAAAACGACAAAAAAGATCTTTCCGATTATTATTATTATGTTACAATACCTGACGATGACGATATCATAGGTTGGTTTGATGAGCTTGTTAACAAAGAAAAAATCTTGGAAGAATTAAAGGACAAAACAGAAAAGCCAAATGACTATTACTTACCGAATCTAGTGTCAACTCTTAAAAGGTTAATGATTAAACTGCCTCTGTGGAGCAATGTCATGTGTCCTTTTTACAAATCGGAAAACAAGTCGCCAACATCTTCAGCTATTGAAAGCTATTTCAAAACATTAAAACATTTATTATTTGAAACACGTCTGCATAAGTACAACGTGGATGAATTCATAAAAATTCATTACAATTTTATATTAGGGGAGACAAGAATAGCTGCGAAAAATCTTAACGTAACTCTAGAAAGATCAAAAAAACAAACAAACAAGGGCCGAAAAAGGAAGTTAATAACGAAAAACAAAATGCAGTGTAAAAAAATTAAAATGAACACAAAACAATCATTTTCTTCTGATTCCATATTTACAGTAAAGCCATCATATACTGAAAACTGGGGGGGAGAGGGATATTCTACAAAGAATATCTCAGTGTTGTTTTTGCGAAATGGGAATTTAGTAAATTCTATTAATAAAAGTATGAAATTTACTAATACATGTGCGTTTGATTCAGTTTTCTTTTTAGTAGCATTTGCATACAAGCAAAACGTTCATATCAAAAAAATAATTAATACATGCGCAAGCAATTTAATTAGAGAATTTATTCAATTACTCACAGAATCATTAAATTTAAATAATGGTTATGATTTACGAGAGGAAATTATTGCTAAATATTATAAACGCGAAAACAATATATATATATGCGAAAGTAATATGGTTTTTATATTTGAACACATACTTTTAGATTATTTGTACAGTGCCAATGTATCTAAGGAATGTGTAACCGAAACATGTGCCAACCACTCAAAAAGAACCATAGTGTTTTTATCAATAAATATGGAAATCGTAAATTTATTCGGAATCGGAGGACTGGAAGATGCCGTTATTATCGATGACTCCAATTTCAAAATTTGTTTGAAATGCAATAACGAATCCTTGAGATTTAAGTATGAATTGAGCGATATTATTTTATTTGATCTCAACGGCACAGACAAAATTAAGCTCGAAGAAATACCACAATATATACAATTAAGGCAAAAAAAATATCGATTCATAGGTGCCGTGGAATATGTTCCCCCGGTTGTAGGTATTATTGGGCATTACAAGTGTCATTGTCTAATAAATAATTCTAAATTTATTTGCTACGACGACAATAAAACTGAAACACATGAAAGTTCTGCACAACCTCTTACAATTCATAATTTAATGTATGGTTTAATAGATGATGACTAAAACACTTTATATTTAATGATAGCGCAACTAAATTATAAGTAAATTATGTTTATATTTTTTCTATTTTTCATTTTATATCTGACTTAGTGTAAGTAAACAATCTGTGATTTTTGATTATATCTTAGTGTAAGTAAATCTGTGATTTTTGATTATATCTTAGTGTAAGTAAACAATCTGTGATTTCTGATTATATCTTGTTGTAAGTAAACAATCTGTGATTTTTGATTATATTTTAGTGTAAGTAAATAATCTGTGATTTTTGATTATATCTTAGTGTAAGTAAAATATCTGTGATTTTTTATTTTATTTTAGTGTAAGTAAACAATTTGTGATTTTTGATTATATCTTAGTGTAAGTAAACAATCTGTGATTTTTGAGTTTTTTTTTTTTAATTTGTAACATTCTGTGATTTATGTGACTTTTAAACCAATAAACATAATTGTTTTTATATTTATGGTTTCATTTTAATTTTATTTAGAATCCTTGAATTATAATTTCTGTAACAATAAGTAGAAAGTATTCTGTAAACAATAAGACATGGTCACCCTATCGCACCACATACTGATAATGTTCTACAGCTTCTGAAATATAACCTTAAGAATTTTTATTGTATTTTTACTAGTTTTGACAAATTAAAATCTAGGTATTACAAAAAACTCCAGACCTCTGCGATGCTTTTTCAGCGAGATACAGGCGATAGCGTTTTCTCCACCGTTTCAATGGCGCGGCCATTCGGTTTTAGTGTTATAGCTCTTAAACTATAAACCTGAGTATTTTTTTTATATTTTTACAAATTTTTTACAAATTAAATCTTGCATTTGCGTAAATTTCAGGTCTCTACAAGGCTTAGTTTTAAAGATCTCAGTGGCCGCGCGGTTCGCCGCGTTTCAATGGCGCGGCCATGTTCAAACCCTTATAACTTTTTAACCGTATCTTTGACAAATTTATGGTTTTGGGAATCAACTTTGACAAATTTTTACAAAAAATTGACATGGTTTTTTTAAAAAAAAAACGCTATGGCCGCGCGGTCGAACTGGACACTATTCTTTTTACTCAAGCAGTTGCCAAAGACGAATGTCGATTCTTGATACGCACCTATAATATTTTACCTTTGCAGTTTCGCAACCAGTTGCCGAAGGAGTAAAAACTTTCTTGTTACTCAACCAAATCTGCTAAGAATTCAAACTTTTTTCAGACTTAAGAATTCAAACTTTTTTCAGATGTTCAGAATATATTTTCTTTTGTTACTGACGTAGTTGACATCTATCATTTTATTTGCCTCTTGAGGTTATCGATTAATTGCAATATATGTGTAATACACATTAGATTACTGTATTTACTGCACGAGTATGTGTACGATTTAAGATCAGTATAATAGTCTGTTCCGGAGACATCAACATGTCTACTTTAAATGTATACCCAAATACATCTAACATTGAATTCATTAGTTCAAGAAGAGGAGGTGTTTCTGCGTTGTACGATGGTAGGCGTTACAGCCGTAAAAAAATATATGTAAATAAAAACTCATTTTGGAAATGTAGCCTTACAAAAGGATGCAGAGGTAATATTACTTTAAATACTCGTAATGAGATAATAATGCAAAGAGCACACGAAACCGATTGCAGATGTAATTTTGCGAAAACCACATTTTTGAAAAAATTGGATGATCTCAAGAGAGTGAGTAGTTGCAATTTTGAATCAATCCCCAAACAATACGACAATATGGTTCGTGATTTAAAAAACGATGGATATAATTTCGTCGGCGATATACCAAAGTTCAGCAGTGTGAAAAGTGACCTTTACAATGGGCGAAACAAAGTAGTTGGTACCACAAAAATGCGTTTCTCAAATGCTACGGACGTTGAAATACCCATGAAGTACCAACATTTTTATCTTTGTGAATATGAAGATGGAGATTTTAGAATCATTGTATTTTGTATTCGTGATGTGACAACAAAAATGAGTAATTTCAATCATTTCTTTGCTGATGGCACTTTCAGAAGTTGCCCAAAAGCCTTTAAACAGTTGTATACCATTCATGGCTATGATGAAATTAACAATATCATAACTCCATTATTTTTCGCACTTCTTCCCGATAAAAGAAATAACACATATAAAATTTTGTACAGTATAATTAAATCTCAAATTCCTACCTGGAATCCAAAAAAAATTACATTGGATTTCGAAATTGCAGCAATTAATGCATTTAAAGACATTTCCTGGTATACTTTTTAAGGGATGTTACTATCACTTCAACCATGCGTTATGGAAAAAGGCGAAGGCCTTACAAATAAAAACTAGAGTAAAAAAAAGGCATGTGGCGAGATGTATTGGAATTGCACGGTTACCAAAAAAATACTTAAGAGAAGGATATGATTATGTAATGGCAAAAAGACCTGTTGGTGAGGAAATCAATATGTTTAATAAATATTTCCAAAAGCAGTGGGTTAATAAAGATTTTTTTGCTGAATCTTGTTGTTGTGAAACTGAAAAATTTAGAACTAATAACAATATAGAGGGATGACATAGAAAGATCAACAGTTTTATTGGTAAGAAAAATCCAACGTTGGCACATCTACTCGATGTTTTAGAATCTGAAGCGACATACTATGATTTGAAAAAAATTACACCTAAAAAAAAGAAGGAGTACGAGGAGATCGATGAGGAAATTGGGTTAGCGATAAAAACTTTAAATGAAAACAAAATTAGTGTCGGACACTGTCTCGAAATTATCAGTCCATTTGTTATCCCATTCTAAAGACATATTAACTACCTACTAAATTCGAAGTGTACTTATAATTTCAATTTTGTTGCAAATGGGGAACCTAGTTGTTAATTTTCAGTAACTTTAAGCTGTAGTTAGGTAATTACATGGAATAAAGGCATAGACACCTATATTATGTTGTTTTCACGATATTATTATTTGAAACATAATGTACCTACCCTTGTTCCCTTTCGATGACGCAACTCTTAAGAAATTTAATCAAACAAATTCAATAGAAACCAAATTTTATATGCATCTGATTGAAAACATCCTAATTTAATATAATACAGACCTTAGTCCTTATTTTGATTTCCACAACTGATGTTGGTTACGAACTGAGAGTGGTAATTCTTCTTAAGTAACCACACCTTTTGAGAAAATCTTAGTTGGCAACTAGGTGCGTATCAAGAATCGACATTCGTCTTTGGCAACTGGTTGAGTAAAAAGAATATCCAATATTTTTAAGCAACTGGTTGCCAAACTCAGTTGCCATCACGGCCGGAGGGGCACTCGCTTGTCACTCGGCCACTCGCCGCTAGTTCGTTCGACACAAAGTAGTGTGCTTGTTTATGTTTTCAAATTTTCCTAATCTCAATTAAAATGTCCGCTAACAAACAAACAAAAACAACATAATACTGTTAAGCTATGAAGCATGTATTCTATCTGAAAAGACTATTATTATTATTTAAATAACGAAAAGAAAACACACGAAAAGAAAGAAAGATTATTTAAATAAACAATATTGTAAATAAAAAATATTGTAACTGCTTTGTTAACAAAAACGCGCCATTCAGCCATCGGATATAGAACACCGAAATTATAATTGGATTGCGTCACTTGGCAACGAAATATAGCTAGCAGCTAGTTAAGAGATTGAAAGGACAAATAAACAACTCAAACAACAACAACTACAAATCAAATCCACAACCATATGAACAATACTAGATTTTGCAACAGTATTTTTTTCTGGATGAAAGTTACCATATGTCCTTTTTTCTACCCCTGATGACGTGTATGCGACATTTCATGATGATCGGTCTAGTAGTTAAGGTGTGAAAGCGTAGCAAAAAAATCTTTCAGTTGCATTTATAATATAAGTTGGGATAATGAGAGTGAATGGAGCATAAGACCAGGATCCAAGATACCAAGATCGAAGACAGCGGAAATCCGTGGTTTCTGCCTTCCCATTTCCAAAACAAGTGAGACAAACGATTTTTGAACTTATACTTGCATTGTAAAGAACTTTTGACCAACAAATTACAAGAAAGCATTCATATTCTTTTATCTTTTTATTATATTTGTGGCTATTTTACCACATTAACAGTAACATCCATTTTTGAGTAGTACAGCTGAGGAAGTAGCTATGGTGTCTATTATAAACTGTGGTTAGTATGAAAGTACAGCTTCAATTTTTTAAGTTTGACAAACTTGTGTTAGTCCATGAGGTAGTCTAAAATTTAGATGTTCATAAGTGTAACATTGTGAGCAGTATTGTATTTCAACCTGAGAATCGACTTGTTACCCCGTAGAGACGTAGCGGCACACCGGTGGCTAGACCCAATCGGTTTTTAATCATGTCTGCTTTTCTAACACTTGATGGATAAATAACTTGTACTGGTATTCAGATAAGCATGTTGGTAAGACACAAATTAACTTCTCATCACTGATTCTTTTGTTTATATATTTTTTAATACAATGTAAACCAAACCAATGCTAACATGAGCATCCAGCCATATTCAAACAATGTAATTTTTGTTTAGTAACTGCAATGAATACAGCCATCTCGCTAAGTATATGGTGATCATCAGATCTGAAAAAAATAAACATATATTGATTCCACACTTTCTTTCTCTTATAAGAGCTACTTCTTTTGGGAATCAAGCCCAATCAGCACATATAACAACCATACCCAAAACAATTATTTTAATTTTATAATATTAGTTAAGATGTGCTATGAAACGAATGCTAGGTAGCCAAGACTGTTTTAATGAAATTTAATTGTAATGTTTATGTATCTTACATATACAGGGTGATTTTGAAATCGTGTAATTCCTTTTAACCACGCATTCTACTGGTGATATAGAATAACCCTGACCATATTTTTCTTAATTAGAATAATGGTTTCGGCAAAATTAGAGTACAGATTTTTTTCATGAAATGATTTCAAATAGTCATATTTTAACCACCTGACACAATCTTAATATTTTACTAATTTAAAAATAATAACATAACAATAACTGATGTCGTAAATAATAAGGGGCAATAAAAAGGACCGCCCGTTATTATTTACGACATTAATTATTAATATGTTTTTTTATTTTAATTAGTAAAAAATTTAAATTGCCTCGGTTGGTTAACATATCGATACCTTTGGGTAGAAAGGTCGTATAAACCATTTTGGCCAAATAGAGTTATATATACCATTTTTCTCAGATTTTTTTTCTCTATCGATCTGTATATATAAAATGTAGAAATTCGCCCAAAAATGGTTAATACGACCTAGAAATTTTCGGTCATAGCCTCTTAAAAAAGGTAAATTTTCAGTGTACAAGCCGAATAGTTTTTTTTTTGTAGTTTTGTTATGATGTAGTGACCATAATAAATATTAACTCAGGGCGTAAAAATAGTCGTTCATTGTAAATGGTTTATACACCCTAACGTGTTAAATGCATTACCTAAACATAGTTTAAATTCGACGTCGTAAATCCAAAGGCAGGTCGCGACGTTGGTGTATAAACCATATTCATTGCAAGAAGCACTTTACGACCAACACACAAGCTCGCATTTCAAAAAACAAAAGCCTTTGGGCGGACAGCGACAAGACGAAGAGCGAGCGGGATGGACATACGAGTAGGTACTTACCCGGCGCATTTGTTTACTTTGATGCGAGTTCGCGCACAGAGCGTTTCGTCACAAGTTTCGTTTACAAGTTTTATTGTTATTACAACAAATGAATATAAAGTAGTGACTAAATAATAACGTTATATTCTGTAAAATGGAGGGAGACACTAAAAAAGGAACCCTGGATGCTTTACTTCGACGGAGGCAAGTGCTTAGTGCAATATACGAAAGTCGACGGTTAAAACCTATGAAAACGTGAGTACCTACACACTTAATTTTACACTGTTAGCTTATTTGGTAACAATTATTGCAGATGAATTCGTGTTATGAATAGGTAAATAATGATTACTACTTAGTATAGATTTAAAATGTAAATAACTAATTGATCGTTTACCTCTGCTATGGATACCTATTAAATTATTTATAATGGACATAAGATAATAAAATTATACAACCTAGTACCTATTGATTTAAAAAAGTTTTGATCGTTTGCAGTTTGTTTATACTTCCTTGCGTTCATAATTGTATTTTCTTTCTTTCCTTCAATTTGACATATTGTAACGGATGCTGGATCCGCATAACGACTCAACAATTTTATGGGATGGTTTATACACCCTTCAAGCTATGATACTTTATAATAGACTAGCAAGTACGAAGAAATAAATTATAAACAATGTTCATTATCTTGCAGGAAATGGTTTTTACGACCTTCTTCGCTTAAAATATTTTATTTTATTCCCTCTAACGGTATGCTACTAATATTAGACCTGCATTTACAACTCACGCTTTTTTTAGGGATAGCTTAAAAACCCTTCAAACGCAAAATAAAATAGTGGTCCGAGCACATAATAAAACAACGAGTATGATTATAAAATAAGGTTCATTATTGAATGGCATAACATTTTGGTTCCACGGTGATAATAACGAAAATAATTCAAAATGTAGCCAGATAGATAATTTTAAATTATACAATAAACATTTTTAAGGATTCGACACGAAACATATTTTTGCAGTATGATAATATTTATAGTAGAGTAACCATAACTTTTATCTCGGCCACCGTAGGCGCGGGCTTGCGGACGGCGAGCAATGGGTAGCTCACCGTCCGGTTTTCTGGTAACAGTCCGGACCAAGCCAAGTCGTCGACTGCGCGTTCTTTTCCCGCGCGCCTCAAGGAGATGTCAGCAAATGTAGAGGCCCAACTGCCGGGCTGAAGCCTACTGGGGCTCGGTCCGGCTTCTGAAAGGAAAGTCCGACCCCGGTATGAAGGCAAAGAAGGAAAGGGGTGGGTCGTTTAGTCAGTAAGTCTGACACTGTCTCCCGCTCCGCCCAAGTGCGGAATTTGTCATAAGATGATTTTTCCCACCATAAAAAAAAACCATAACTTTTATCTAAGCTATTTCCCTATACCATTGTCGGTGACTTTATTTCTTATTTTCAGCTCAACCCAACAAGAAGAGCCCGCAGTTAATATGCCACACAATATATCACAACATTCACAACAGAGTATTTTATCGGATAGTGACGTTATAGAAGACAGTGACTCTGAACGAACTGCAAAACGTGCCAAGAAATCACAAACAATCGTTATGGATTCAACTACCAGTTATAGTGACAATACTTTTAGCACATCTATGAATACGTCTTCACAATCCCATCCTTATTATGACGACGATGCTATACAGATTATTAGTCCTGTAAAACCTGACACAAATAACAAAATTAACATAATTTCAAACATAATTATTAAAGAGTCAAGTACCAAACGTAACAAAGAAAATGTATTACCATCATCTTCTATAACTATTGTAAACAATTCCCCGGATAAAAATGTCACCTTATTCACGAGTACTGTGAATGAAAACAATGCCCCAGTGGATGTCAATACTGACCTTAATGCCGTTATACCTTCAAAGTACGTTGTCAGCGACACAGAACCAAATACACTAGCTCCAGTAATGGTATATACTGACCATAATGTTGCAACACAATCTGATTCTGTTTTACCCGCTTTTGATGCACATAACGTCCTTAACGCTGCAAGTACTTCAGGTTACAATGCAGCTGCAGGACCGGTTTCACCTTCTGCATATTATAATAAACAAACTAATCTGTATACTGATATTTCTTCGATAAAGAACGCTAACGTTGCAAGTCCATGTTTGTCTGCTAAAAAAGCTAAAAAGCGTCCAGTACGTGCCATGCATAAAAATATTTTAGATTTCTTGTCTGATGACGACACTGGTGACTATTCTACAGGGAGTTCAGACGAATGGGTTCATGAAAATACAAGTGAATCAAGCGACGAAGACACTTCTAAGACTACCAAAAGAAAATTGAAGAAATTTAAAAAACAAGAAACAGATTTAATTAAAAGACAAAAAATAATTAAAGTCAACAAGAGAAAGTTAGGAAAAATTAAAAAGGAAAAGGGAAAAGAATATGAAACTGATAAAGGAAAGGTTGTAAATGAGAAGAAGATTCAAAGTAACCCTTGTATTCCCGACAAATGCAAAAGAGGTTGCTACAATATAACAGAGGAGAGACGAGCTACTTTATTCAATTTCTACTGGAATTTAGACTCGCAACGGCGAAAGGATTGGTTGGTACGAAGTTCACGCGTTGTGCCTTGTGCACGAAAAAGAACCGATTCAATTTTAAGCAGAAGAACCCTTACTTATGAGTATTACGTAAATAACGGTGATGACCACCAAAAAGTATGCCTAAAATTTCTGATCAGCACCTTAGATATAACTCAAAAGTTTTTATTGTATACACTTAATAACTCTGCGAATGAAGTGGCTGAAAAAGACCGTCGCCAACGGAACACTTCAAATAAGTATTCCGACTTTGCAAAGACGCAAGTTAAACAGTTTATTGAAAAATTGCCTGCCGTCCCATCTCACTATAATAGAAAGAGAACAAATAGAGTTTACCTTCCCCAAGAATTAAAAAACGTATCTAATCTTTATAGACTGTATTTAAAAGAATGTCAAAGTTCAAATATTGAATTTGTAAGTGAATCCCTATTCAGAGGTATATTTCAAAATGAGTATAATATATCGTTCCATGTTCCTAAAAAGGATAAGTGTATACTGTGTGTCAAAGCAGAAAATAACAAAGATCTTAGTGAAAGTGACAAAAATGCTCTTCAGGAACATTTAAACGAAAAACAGGCTACTTATAAAAGATTTGAACAGCATCAAAGGTTGCCATCAATAAAAAATGACACTATAGTATGCACTTTTGATTTACAAAAAGTCTTAAATACTCCTTATGGTGATAGTGTAGTATTGTATTATTCTAGAAAGTACGCACTATTCAATTTTACTTTATACGAAAGTATCACACAAGAAGTACTTTGCTATGTATGGGGGGAGTGCGATGCAAAGCGTGGAGCTAACGAAATCGCTACATGCCTATATTCCTATTTAAAGTCTGTAGATGAAAGAGGCATTAAAAATATTTTATTTTATTGTGACTCTTGTCCGGGTCAGAATAAAAATAAGACTATCTTATCTGTTCTGAACTACTTCTTAATGAAATCAACGCATTTAGAAGTGATACAGATAAATTATCTTTTACCAGGGCACACTTACATGCCTGTGGACTCTGTCCATGCAACAATTGAACGCGAAGTTAAAAAAATTACTGTCTGGAGTCCAACACAATGGCCATCATACATTGAGGCTGCGAGAAAAAATCCTAGGCCTTATAATGTTAATGTAATGGAGTATTCTGATTTTCTCAATTGGAATGAAATAACAGCTGAGACATTTACAAATGAAACTTCCAAAGCCCTGAAAATGCGAAACATCCGAATTATAACGTTGAAGAAAAAGAATCCAAATGAAATGTACATTAAATATTCAATGAAAGAAGAGACGTCACCTGATAAAGTACTATTATTTAAAAAATCTGGCAATAAAGAAAAAGGTAAGGGTAGAGGTAAAGGAAGATCGAAAAGCCGTGCGATATTACCCGAACAAGGTGTAAGCAATGATACACATACAAGGGTGATGACTATGTCCCCAACTGTACTTTATAAAAACAAATTGCAAATATCGGATGCAAAATATAAGGATTTAAAACGTCTATGTGATAATGGAATCATACCGAAAAGGTACCACCATGATTATCTTGACTTACCCCATGGAAATGTGACTGACTCTCTTACTCTAACCGACGAAGAAGACGAGAAAGAGCTAATTGAATAATTCAATTACTTATTATTATAAAAATATAAATAATAATAGGTTTTCTTATATACGTAATTTCATATTTTGTTCGTAAGCTAAATTTATTATTCAGTAAAAAACAAGACTTTGTAAAATGATTGTATTCTTTGTCACCTACATTTATTTTTTTGTAATAATAATAATAATATATTTCAAACGAATATATAATTCGTTTTAAAATAATTTACAATAGTAATTACAATAATTTATGGTAACAATTCATTAAAATAATTTTAAACTAATTATGAATACAAATTGAAATCACAAATAAGTAACTTTTTAGTTTATACGCTAGTTAAGTTTAGTGCTTGATAGTTTTTTTTTATTTAGTTGTAATTCAATAAATTACTTAGAAAGTAAGCCTTAGTACAAAGGCTTAATTCAATAATTTATTGAATTACATTTAAGTATGTACAAAAAAGATCGATCAAGTCATAAATTTATAAATAATAAAAATGGCTGATTAGTTTAAATTAGAAGAAGATTGCATAATTTTTGTTTTTTATGACTAAGTAGATTGTTTTATTTCAGTTTTCAGTTTAAGTGGTTATATTCTTTCAATTTAAAAATGTTAAACCTGTAAGGTATGTTGAACAATTATTAAAATATTAGTAAATGTTGATTACAAAGTATACCTAATAAATGTTGATTTCGTATTGCAGGTACTTTTATTTTATTTGAATCGATCATTATTGGGTAGAAGAATAATAATAATTGAGTTCCTACTAATTCTGAGAGTAACATGGCTGTTTATTATTGAGAATTCAATTAATCTATGATTATAAATGGTTTTTAATACGATAAAAACTACATCTATGGGATTTAAAGCCAGTGAATGCTTACCAAAAATTGATATACGACCTATACATTTTTTTTTAAGTACATTTTCATGGGGTGTATTAACCAACAATTGATGTTTTCTTAGATGTAAATCCAGGCTAACTTTAAAACTAACGAGGATAGACAGGTTTTGATGATTCAACCTTTTTCATTTGCAAATTGTAAGAACTTTTCCCATCGATCATTTTTTTATAACTTCGAAAACAAAAAAGTTATGAATTTTTATGTAAAAAAAAAAACGTTTTTCTGCTCTCCTGAAAAGTCGGGTTTTGGTTTATACGACCTTTCTACCCAAAGGTATCGATATGACTATCTGACACCATTTCACAAAAAAAACGGAACATTAATTTTTCAAAAAAAATAAATCTAATTAAATAAAAATATGGTCAGGGTTATTCTATATAACCAGTAGAATGCGTGGTTAAAAGGAATTACACAATTTCAAAATCACCCTGTATATTTTATTTTAATTAAGCAGCTGTTGCACTAGAAATAAATCCTGGATCATGGTGGCTTGCATATGAGCTACTACGTAACATACCTCTATTTACCAGTGGCTTGGATATGAGCCACCAAGTGCACGCAACTTTAAACCTTATTTTGCTAACCCTAATGCTTAAAATCATTGTTTATCAGCTATGAATGGATGTTTTTGGATATTATATTATAAACATACGATAGGTTAGGACACATCCCCTAAATAAATAAAGAGAACAAGAGAAAATTTAACAAATGGTGTAAAATATAAACTCACTGGGTATTTCAAAAGCATTATAGATGACATCCACCAAACTTGAATAGAGGTGAATTCTTTTGAAGCAGTCTGATGTATCCGGTGGCAGAGCTTTTATAAACTGTAAGAAAAATATATTAATCAATATGAGTACATATTACATATTCATTGTATGGGTGCCTAGATCAGCCATTTATATCTCTACTCAGGCTTGAAATATCACTTCGACTGGTGCAATTATAAGGGAATGTACCCCATACTACAAAAATTACAAATGAACATGGAGTAATTCCTAGGCTTTGCAAACACAGCAAAGTAATCACAGCAACTAAAGGTATAGTAACACATAGGGTCTTCCCATAAGACTACAGTAAAAGGTTCTTCAAAAAGGGTGTTAAAAGGTTTTTACAAAGTCAGCAATGCACAAGTGCTGCCTCCGGTGTTGCAGGTGTCCATAGGCTACGGTGATCTCTTACCATCAGGTAGGCCTTGATTAATTAGAAACCAAATAGAGATGACATAGAAATTAGTATATATTACCTCACAGCAGTATCTATGCTGCCCCCTGCATCTTCATCTACAGTTATCAGGGCAGCTCCAAGCCGAACCATTGCAATCAAATGCAACAGGTCCGACAAACACCAAGTCTGGAATTATATATTCATTAAATTCAATTAGAATATTCATTAAAACAAACAAACAACAATTTATTGTAATATTGAAATATATATATACTAGATATACCCGCGATTTCGTTTGTGTGTAAGTTATCTAACTTACAGTTTGAAAGTTATCTTATCTAAGAATCTACAAACTATGAGCCGTACATCAACACAAAATTATTTCATTAAACCATATTCGCCATTTTGAATATAGTCAATTGGCGACAACCAGACAATGGAAAAAGCATTGTGTTTATACCTACATAATTGTGTAAACATAAATGTGTGTACATAAATGTTGATATGATGCCGAAGATATAAACACTTACATTTTTGTTCGCCATTAATCCGTGTATTATCCAAAGAGCTGGCACGTTTAGCCATTATGGCATTTAGAAGTATGTTACACTACAGTAATGCTATTGTTTTTCTGAGGAAAAGTGATAATAATTCAATGCATGATTGTATGCGGATCAGCTCATACAAATCAGTTACAGGGAAAGGAAAATATTCAGAAAAATAAAGTGCTTAAAAACAAAACATGTAGCTGATCAACAAAAACTGATTGACAACAAGTTACAACTTGCAACCTTGCAAACCACAGACAAAATAGACATACTACGAATCGAATCTCTCTGTACTGTAGTTTATGGCATAGTGATGAGCATAATAATTGCGTTGATTGATGATTGATATTGATTCAATCACAGACATTATAAGAAGTAGACCAAATAAATCCAAACATTATTTCACAAATACATATGTATTTCTGTTAGAGGAGGGGTTCTTTGTTCGTAGCGGTTTATTCGAACAGCTTCAACTTTATAATTAAAAAACACTTAAATAATATACGCTGTGCGGGACAGGTAAATAGACAGTGAATCATACCGAACTAAGTGAACAGTGAACTGATAAGACAGTACATAATATTTACGTGTTATTATAGTGTATACATGTTAGTATATAAGGTTTATACTCTCGTAATCTTATTAAATTCGCCTCTTTATATAGTTTTATGTTTGTTTTTATAAGATTCATGTTTATTTTGATCTTATCTGATCTCTAAATAATATATATTTATCATATTGTTTATGCTCTACTTAGTGAATAAATCGAACTTTATATTTCTTATAAATTCAATATGAGTGTTACGTAACAGACAGACAGTGTTGCGAATTGCTGATACGCGGTTTTATGTCACTAAGGGTTGATTTTTCAATAGTCTGATAATTTTTATCTGGGGAATATGTTTGATGTATTGACAGCTTTTGTATAGAAAATATGTCATACCGCCATATTTATTCTTCAGATAAAAGTTATCTGAAGATTGAAAACCGGCCCTTACACACAAAACTGCACACAAACAATGATTATTATAACACGAACAATATTATGTACCTATATTTTTAATAATGAATTAGATATTAACCTAGATTCTTACCTATACTTTATTTACGAACTTTGTTATTTCGGCGATGTGTTTAATTTAATATTTAAGTTTTTACCTATGTCAATATATACAATGTATTCCACCGATAAGTGAACGGCCGAAAAAATATACGTAAAATTATCGAGAAAAGTCTAAGTTGTATACTTTTTTCAATCGAATACTACTTTTTATTTTTTGAAATTCTCTCCTTTGTCCTATTTGGACGATATCTGCGACAAACATCGACTGATCTTGTCCTTTTTGTTTTTATTTAATAACTACATATTCTAACTAACAGAACTGAAGCAATTTAGAAGTAATTTGCATCCAATGACTAAAATAAAGTAAGTATAACCCAAAATTTTCGCAAGACAATAATTCCTTTTTTTTTATTTAACCCGGATAAAGTCTAAAAAACTCTTTCTGACTTAGGTTATTTTACTTTATTTTATTACTCTACAGGACATTTCTTAAATAATCTTCAGACATTGTGTTTTTGTATCTCTAACAGTTTAAATGTTAAAAGGCTTGCAAAAGTGCCCTTTTTTCGATAGCAAAAAAATAGCATAAATAATAGCATCCCCTTTTTGCAGGTAAAAACCGGTTGAACGCAAACCCCGGGTAACGCATACTTTTTAGAGCCGGTTTTTCACTCGTCAGATAACTTTTACCTGAAGAATAAATAAATAAAATAAAAGGCGGTATGACATATTTTCTATACAAAAGCTGTCAAAACGTCAAACATGTTCCCCAGTTAAAAGTTATCTGACGATTGAAAAATCGACCCGTAGTAAAATATCTTGATTTGACCGATCTCTGTGCTCGTAGCTCTCTAAAAGAGGCAAAAGTAAAAGTTTTTAAGTGGCTTAGTTCTTTAACATAGGACGACACCGAAAAACTACTAATTCATTTAAATTAAATATATATGTATGTACCAATATAATGAATATAATAATTTATAAATCTATAAGTATATCTATTTATACATACAATTTTAATAATAATGTGTATTATACTTTATTAACATTAGAATTTAGCAACAATATTTTCTTTTATATTATGTTTTTTTTTTGTTCTAATTTATTGTCATTTTGTTTATATAAGTTAGTATAATTCAATTATAATAAGATAATGTAGACCACGCAATGTAATCGTAAATGGTAATCAACACGGTACCCACAGGACAGGCTTGCCTAGTGTGGGGCCACTGTATATCTTTACATTGTTGTAATCTTTTTGGCAATAAACAATTTTTATTTATTATTTTTACAATAATATTAATTAAAACAGAGATCCATCATCAGGGTTTTTCTCTTGTAGACCCCTATGGGATCTCGGGGTAACCAAACTAGGCCGTGAGCTTGTCTTGGTGGTTATTATCGCCGCCTGCTAGTACAGGCGGGTCACAAGGGTGAGCCCGTTGGTCCGGGTCGTCAGAGATTGCAGGTAGCGCACAGGGAGCAGTCCCCACGGGGACCAGCGTGCCAGCAACGCTCGGATCCCACTTGGCAAGATTGACCTCCTCGGAAAGGATTGCCCGTCAGCCAACGCAGATCAGTCTGGTCCGATTGCCGATAAACGAATGACGCGCTCTTTTTTTGTCTGTGTATTAGTATTTGGCCGCAGATGGCTTTGACTACTTTATGCTGTCTATGGGCGAGCGCAAAAGGCTCTCAATCCATTTCGCACGTATTTTATAAACGGCAACCGGTGAAAGGTGTCGGGCATGTTAAAACGTGTAACGTGTTTTTCGTCACAAACAAATGAATCAATCGTATGATCGCCCGATGAATAACGTGTGTTGTTACTATAGTTCAACACGCATAATATTTACGACGATATATCCTATTAATATTTATTATCAGTTTATCTCATTCAGAAAGACACTAAGTGCATGTCTTTCTTTTCTAACGTCGCGTCGCAATGCGCTATAACACTTACTCATAATTATATAGACATAAATGAGCGCGTACCTACGCGCGTAGCAATACCAGCGACTTAAAGAAACCCCTCAAAAAGAAAGTCTAGCGGAGTTAAATCGCATGACCTGGGTGGGCAATTCACATCAGCCCTGCGAGAGATAACTTTACCCTCAAATCGTTGATGCAGAATATCAATCGTGGCGTCCGCTGTGTGGCATGTAACGCCGTCCTGCTGGAACCACATGTCGTATAAGTCCATAATTTTTCTTGTAGGGTTTCTTGAAATCGCAGGTATATGCGAATAAACCACAATCGACCGATGCCCTAAAGATGAACATAACGTAGGTCATCGCTCAAATTCAGCCAGATCTATGCGGATAAGTCATTGGAAATTGGACCACTCGGATCTGTGCCACTGTAAGAAGCCATAAATGGCACATATGGGCTTTTCAAATAATAAATTAAAATGTATAAACCCCCGATACAAAATCAAATGAGATACCCATGTTGAGGGAGTTGTGAAAAAATGTAATCCGCCATTTTTTGGTGGCGGCCATCTTGGATTTGAAATTTATCATAGTGTATAGTATTCTACTAGTCAAACCCTTTCATTTGATATCCATATTGAGGGAGTTGTGAAAAAATATGTAATCCGCCATTTTGTGGCGGTGGCCATCTTGGACCGATTTTCATCAAACATAACTAAGAAAACTTCCGAATAATTCACCTTTAAAAAAGAAACAAAATTAAAATCGGTTTATCCGTTCGGGAGCTACGATGCCACAGACAGACACACACACACACACACACACACACACACACACAGACACGTCAAACTTATAACACCCCGTCGTTTTTGCGTCGGGGGTTAATAAATGAATTTTGTTAATACCTCACATACAGCTTGTTTTATTTCATTTCAACACCCGCCCTTATTGGAAATCTCTTTATATAAATAATATAGTAAACTATAGTACGCCATTTACGGTATATTAACTAGGGCATTTCGCATGAGCCGGGTTCGGAAGACTTTATAATTACATAATTGTGTACATTATGAGAGACAGATGGAATGCCACGCAAAACTCTCGAATTCGATCTTAAAAGCCGTACCTCGGATTTCACAAAGTTATGTATTAATTAATAGTCTTAGTGCTAGGTCTGTTTATAGAGACCTAGTTAACCTGGCTGATCGACGCTTGGCGTGACCAGAGGGCTGGTATTTTCTTTGGACAAAGAATAAGTATTACCACTCAACGTGGCAATGCTGCCAGTCTTCTGGGCACGTTGCCAATTGACGACGATGCGGAGGAATATTATGACGCCTTTTTAACATTGATGTTTTATTTTTTCTCCTTAGTTTAAATTTCTTGTAAATAATTTATGTATATTATGTTAATTATTTATTTGTCATTGTTTATTTGAAATAAAATATATTGTAAAACATTCACGTATAATTGACAATTATCAAAGTGCATAATTATGCTACCCAATTGATATTGTATGGATACCTATGTTATAAAAGCAAATGAAATGACGCTCAATATAACTTGTGGCGTCAGCATAACATGTACCTACAGTATAGACTGCACAGTTAGTAATCATTTAAAAAAGCTAGTGGTCTGTATAGCATAATCCAGGGAATTTCATATAAATCCTTGTATTTTTTTACGTCGTAATGTGAACCTCTTTACAAAATTTCATCTTTATAGGTCCAAGGGTTAGGCGTGGATGAGCCAGTCAGCAAATGTGTCAGAACTATATTTATAACTATGCTAATATTATAAAGCTTGTTTATTTGGTTCAACGCGCTAATCTCAGGAACTACTGGTTCAAATTCAAAAATTCTTTTAGCGTTGGATAGCCCATTTGTCAAGGAAGGCTTTATAACAGGCTAGGCTTTAGGCTATATAACATCACGCTGAGACTGGACTGGAGCTGAGCATTAATGAAAGATATTGCAAACACGGGGAAAATTCATAAGAGAATGTGAAGCAGACAAAGTTTTTTTTTATACGACTTAACTGGCAAACAAGCATATGGCCCACCTGATGGTAAGTGGTCACCGTAACCTATGGATGCCTGCAACACTAGAGGCATCACTTGCGCGTTGCCGACCCTTTAGGAAAGGAAGAAGAGAAAAAGGAAATGGAAGGAGAGGGAAGGGGGAAAGAGGCTGATTGGGCCTCTGGCACTCTCACTCACCGAACGAAACACAACAGTAGGAATACTGGTATTTCACATTGATATTCTGTGAGAGGGTAGTACTTCCCCGGTCGAGCCGGCTCATTCATGCTGAAATCAGCGAGGCTCTACTACCGTAGTTGCGCGGATCGGCCAGTTTATTATAATACTAGCTTTCCTTCGTGGTTTCAACTACGTTTGTTATAACGGCTGAGCTCTCATCGCTCGTAGGGTGATGTTATATCTTCTATAACCCAGGCACAGATAATATAATACTATACTGCCCAGGGACCGACCGATTAAGGTATACAGTTTCGCTACTGAAAGCGGTTTACCGGAATAAAATATTTACTATTTTTGTATGTATCGCTAAACCTTTATTTAACTTTTACTTACCCGAAAATCAAATCAGAATCAAAAATAAATTTATTCAGGTTAGGTTACACGGTAACACTTATGAATGTCAAAGTTACACTAAATTTTTCTGTAAATTTACATTTACTGCCACGTTCAGCAAAGCAAGGGCTCATGAGAAGAACGGGCAAGAATCTCATGGCCACTCGAAATAATTTCGGTACCTAAAAAAATCCGGTGTATGAATACCTAACCAACGTTATCAGCTCTCGGCAACGAGTGCATTGCGATTGGCGTAGTCGGACGTACCTATACCTTAATGTTAGTGGTTTAAGTAGTGTAAAAAATAACAATATGGTAGCGAATTCTGGGATATTCAAATAAAATGTTAACCACGTCGCGCACATCTGACTTTCGGAAGTTATATGACTTTTCGAAATTATGTGCGTATTGATTGACAATTATCGCCTGCTCCATGCCTTGGAGAGCACGTTAAGCCGTCGGTCCCGGCTGCCATGAACATCTATGGCAGTCGTTATTAGAAAGTCAGTGCCCTATAATATCCTGACACTGGTCTAGCTTAGGGTATCGTTAGCCTTCGGGTTGCGGAGGTCAGGTAGCAGCCGCTCCGTGTAAAAAACTGATATCCAGTCAACTCCGGTTAGACTAGAAAAGCCGACTCCAAGTGACTTAGGAATAATAAAAGCTAAGGAGAAGAACTACAAACCGTTAACTTTTTTTTATAACTGATATTTTCAATATGCGACCGCCGTTCTCAAGAATTGGTCTATACGACAGACAAATAAATTCAGGTCCGATTAGTAGTAAATGTTCCTTTCAGTACCCTTGTACGGTTAGCAAGAAACTCCATTGCACTTTGTATCAGTTGCCTATTGGCCGATTGGCCTAGTTAACGTTTCGTATAGAGTCGCAAGCAATATTCTCAATAAAACCGAGCGCGAATAACATATAAATAATACTTAATTTAAAAAAAAAAAAAACATTTCTTTTGTTATTTAATTTATGTGGACTATTTTATTAAACATTAACATAATATTTAATAAAACATTTAACATTTTCATACAACATTGAATGTTAGGCATCTGCCCTAACAACCCCTGACAACGTGAATGCGAAATTTCATGATAATCGGTCGAGTAGTTAAGGCGTGAAAATGTAACAAACAAACTCATATTTGCATTTATAATATTAGTTAGGTTTAAGTAGCTACTGCCACCGCGCTGAGTGTTGTGGGTTCGAATCCCACACGGGACAAAACTTTGTGTGATCCACAAATGGTTGTTCCGAGTCTGGGTGTTATTTGTGTCCGTTGTTTGAATGTTTGTAAAATCTCCCGCGACACAGAAATTAATCCTAATGCGGGATTTGTCTTTAAAAATAAATTACATATTATCCTCAAATTTCACCATGATATCATTATGTAAGCATTGCACTAAGTACAAGAATGGACCAGAAAAGACTGACTAAGAACTTTTATAAGGCTAGTGTGAATGGAACAGTCGTGAGACGCAGACCTAGGCGAACGTTTCTTGATCAGATCGGAGATGTTCTGGACAAAGGCCAGGTTAAGAGCAACTTAAATCGGCGAGCGTATATGACGAATGTGATGAAAGTGAATGAAGCCAGAGAAGTGTGTCAGGATCGTATAAAATGGAAATCCGTAGTCTCTGCCCACCCCTTTTGGGAAACAGGCGTGAATCTATGTATGTATTTACTAAGTACATACGTAAACGCATAAAGTATCGCCCCGTATCTGTATAATCCTCAATCTACGCTATAATCTGTGATAATATCGGTTGTCATGGTAACCACAGATACAGTCTGTTGTGTCAATACCTTTTTGTGATATTGAAACATGTCTTTCTAGTACCAACTGCTACAATAGTGTTGTATTTTTAATTATTTGTAGTGAAAATGAGTGCGGATACTTTATATGAAGCGCCTAGACGGCATAATGTCACGAAAATGCGGGCGCATGACTACTTATACGGTACGTATATAATAAAACTAGCTGACTCGGCAAACGTTGTTCTGCCATAAAAATTAATTCCATAGGGACATCCTAATCACCTAGCGGTATGAAATATACTTTACGACCTATTCTCGTACTTGCCAAATATACACAAAAAAATTCATAGAAATCGGTCGTGCCGTTTCGGCGGAGTGCCACCACAAACACCGTGACATAGATTTTTATATAGATAACTAGATTTTGCCCGCAGTTTCACTCGCTTAATTCATATAGATAACTAAATTTTGCTCGCGGTTTCACCCGCGTAATTTCCGTTGCCGTGGGAATATCGGGATAAACTTAGCCTATGTGTGAATCCAGGTCTCCAGCTATCTATACATACCAAGTTTCATCACAATCGGTTCAGTAGATTTTACGTGAAAGAGTAACAAACATCCATACATCCTCACAAACTCACATTTATAATATTATAGTGTAGATATAGATTAATATCAGCCGTGTATATAATTTACTACTGCTGGACACGGGCCTCTGCTCAGTGTGAAATGGGTTAGGCCATCTACCACCCTGGCCCAGTGCGGGTTGGCAGACTACACATATCTTCGAGAACATAATGAAAAAAATTCCGACAACATGTATGTTTCCGTGCGATATTTTAGTTCACCGTTAAAGCGATGGTTTGTAAAAAGCAGCGATATCTCAGTGGGGAGAACAACAGACTGCAATGAAAAGGGTTCCGGGTTCGAAACCACGACGCGTTTTCGAAATTATGTGCGTATTGATTGACAATTATCGCCTGCTCCGTGCCTCGGAGAGCACGTTAAGCCGTCGGTCCCGGCTGCCATGAACATCTATGGCAGTCGTTATTCGGAAGTCAGTGCTCTATAATATCATGACACTGGTCTAGCCTTAGAGTATCGTCAGCCTTCGGGTTGCGGAGGTCAGGTGGCAGCCACTCCGTGTAAAAAGTGATATCCAGTCAAATCCGGTTAGACTAGAAAAGCCGACCCCAAATGACTTGGGAATAATGAAGGCTAGGGAGAAGAAGTTAAAGCGATGGTTTATTAACTATTTAATACGTACCTACATATGTAGCTTCGAATAGTCAGATGCATGCCTTGGGATCGAGCTCGAGACCTCTGTGTGGCAGTCCAATGGTTTCCTTCTATGTTATCGCCGTGTATACCTCTGACATTTCGAAGTTATGCGTATTAGAAAGTAATTATCGCTCGCTATAACTATTATCATTACCTAAATAAAATATGATAGTTTACGATCAAAATATTGCAAACAGTGAGACGAAAAATTAATTTCCAGCTCATTTTTGTGATATTTTTACTGTGATTCTATTTTATATATAGGAAATATTTTATTAAAGTCTTTTTTTAGACACTTAACTTTAAGCACATTTTTTCTAGTTTATGATATGTATCGATATGGCTAGTTGCGCGACGAAAAATTGTGCGTTTCACGGTATCTACGTTAGAACAGCGCCTTAACCGAAACCTTCGTGAAGAATTCTGCAAGCCTGTGAATTCTTAATGTTCTCTATGTGAAGGCTACCAACCCGCACTGGCCCAGCGTGGTGAATTGTTAACGCTTAACGTTTCCATACTGAAAAGAGGCCCGTGCCCAGCAGAGGGACCGGTTATGGCTGATATTACATATAAGTAAGGATCCAACCCTACTTCTCTAGGCATGCTTGCGTTTCAATTAAAGCAACTTCAACGTAAAAATATAACAAAAAATATTTAGCCGGTTCTAAAATTTTGTTGTTTCTTTGCTCTTTACGTTAACCTTGTTATTTATTTATTTTTATTTATTGCTTTAAGGATCTCCAACAAAGGCTGTACACATCTTATTCACAAAAGAAAATACAATTTAAGATGTTTTTTGTCTGTGTACTCGTTCAATTACAGGAGACCACATCATGCGTTAAATACAGCGTCTAAACGTGGAAGTATATTATAAAAAATACTTAATTTAAAAAATATAAGATAAACATACAAGTACATGCATCAAAAAAGGATAAAATAAAGTTACTATTATAATGTTATATACTCACATGCGAAACAATATTTAAAAAAGAGAATAACAAAAACAAAACCGCAGACTATTAAAAAACACAAAACATCACAAATATAAACATAGCATGTTTTTTATACATTTTTAGGGTATCGCTAATGTCTGCGACACTCGTTTTAATGAGCATAAATTATATGTAAATTAAAATATTATGTATTTGTCTACTATAATTAGGAAATAACCGTTACAATAGATTACAATTTATAAAAAATAATACTTTGAACGCAGATTCGGCATTTATCGTATCGGGAGCGCGGGACTACGCCCGTACCGCTTTCAAAGCTGCCATGGCATCCGCGCAAGTTGTAAGTATAATTGTCTCTCTATCCCTCGGGAACAGTACTTTTCCTGGATGAAAGGTTCCCTATATCCTTTTCTGTATCCCTGACAACGTGTATGCAAAATTTCATGATGATCGGTCGAGTAGTTAAGGTGTGAAGCGTAACAAACTCTTGTTCGCAGTTAGAATTTAATCAGGGGCGTAGCTACCGCCATATCTGCCGTATCAATGACACAGGGCTCCCAGGCTACAGAAGTCCCAAAAGTGTGTTAGCAAAAATCCTAAAATGATATCCATAATCTTTTATAGATTAATAATATTTTTGAGAATAACTACTGGGCCATAACAAAGATTTCAGAGCCTGTGTGACCTGAGTAATATACCTTCGAAGTATTACAACCAGAGATACTCATATCTTTTTTAAACGAAATAATAAAGAAAGAAGGCGGTAAACTGTTTGCTAAATATAGTTAAAACATCAGTTGATCTGTATGAACAATTATTTGCTTTGAAAATATGCATAAAATCAGAATTTCAGAAATTTCATTGCGTCGTTTTAATTCAATTTGAGAATATTTTGTTTCTTTTATAGAAACTTTACCCTTCCCTTGGGCTTCCCAACACATTTTGATACAGGGCTTGTCTAAGGTAAGCTACGCCACTGGATTTAATTTTTTTATTCATGTTGAACCCGCATCAGGGTTTAAGCCTTATGTGGCAGGGTGCTTTACAAACATACAATTAAGGGGCACAAAGTACACCCAGACTTGGAACAAATATATGTGGGTAAATATTTGTTCGGTGTGAGATTCGAACCCACAACACTCCGTACACTGGCAATTGCGAGGCCACTTAAACCATTACGTGATCCGAATTTAGTAATTTGTAGTTTAGGTAAGCTTAAAATTATTCGAATGCATTAGTCGTTAATTACCACACTTGATCAATATTTGATTGTGAATCTATTATTAGAGGTTGCTCTATCAATACGGATAATAACTTTTTTTATGAAGACAACTCCAGCACTAGGAATAATTCCTATATCACAAACTATAAATTTTTGTGAAGTCTTTTCAAAAATATAAACAACATACACAAAAAATACACAGACTCATAACAACTATTTCTGGATCTCACAAATGTTCGTGTCGTGTGGGAATCGAACCCACAACACTCGGCGCGGCAGCAGTGGTAAGACGATCACTTCAACCACTATGCCATCCGATATTAGTATTTGTAGACTAGATAATTAGCCAGCACGAATGACAACAATTCTCGAAAACCAGCGAATTCGATTATCGATTAAATATTCGAATATACAAGTAATAATTGGAATGTTTTCATTTATTGATATATTATTCGAATACATTAGTCGTTGAGTTAATTATTGATCAATATTTGATTATGTACACACAGCGACTCATCAACCTAGACTGTTTGGACTTTGAACTATTAGAAGTTGAACGCTGCGAATCGCGCACTATGCACTGTCCCTTTCCGACAATCTCTATCCTTACCATTACATCGATACCACTATGCACTGTCCCTTTCCGACAATTCTCTATTTTGTATGTAGCGTAGTTATGCGTATATAGGGTGTCTAACTTGATGTGTAGCCTTGTGTACTATATGAAATTTCTCAAGCAATACGGATAGTAACTTTATTAAATATACGGCGATGGGCTATTAATACATGAAACCTAACGCATTGCTGACGGAATGTGGGTGCAAATCACGTCTGCGTACTGCTTTGGAACTAACACTCTTGATAAAAGAGAGATTTAACTCGAAAGTTGGAATCTGAACTCTAATATTGTGTAAGTTAGAGTTCAAATTGCCTAATTGCCAAATTTGGAGTTAAATCCCTCTTTTAAAGAACGATATGCGTAGGTCTTGCTATTTTGTACTATTAACTATATCTTTGTTGATTTCAGATTCTACAGCCTCATTACGAAAATATGTTTTCGGAAAATAAACATCGTCCAAGAATTCAAGTCGGTAAGACATTTATACTAAAACTACCTTTAGGCCGCGGCTCAGTGCTTAGTTTTCATTTTATCAATCGGGGACAGTATTTTTTTCTGAATGAAAGATATCCTATGACTGTACTCCTGACAACGTGTATGCGATATGCATGATGATCGGTCCAGTAGTTAGGCGTGAATGCGTAACAAACATACTCACATTTATTTATTTACTTTATTGGGACACAATTAAAACAAAACAATTACACATTAAATGTAATGCATCAATTTTATACATACAGGGTGTCCGGTAATTAATGGATAACCTTGAAATGTCTTATAGTAGAACTGAACGGCGTTCAGAAAAAGTGGAAAATTTAAAAACAAATTAAGACAAAAAAATATATATTAAAAAGTGCAAGCTATATTAGCATAGCATACTTTTGACTGTCTATCTATTAGCATAATTAGTGTTTAATAATAAAACAACAAAAAACCGATGGATTTCATTAATTTATGGTCGTAGTATACAGGAAAGTTATACATGGTAATTAAAAAAAAAAACACATATCTCAGGTAGTAGTTATGATAGATTTTTTCCATATTATTTTCTGAACGGCCATCAGTTCCACTATAAGAAATTTCCAGGTTATCCATTAATTACCGGACACCCTGTATAAATAAAAGAGATAATGTGTAACCCACACTAATGTCCGCGAAGTAATATTAAAAAGATATAGGAATAAAATAAAATAAACGCGCGATAATTGTGAACGAGAAAAACTAGCAATAATTATTTTATTTTAACATTTCAATAGTTTGTCTACGAAATTTTGATTACGGGAGTGCAAATATATCTACGTCTGAAAGGTGTGTGTTATACGATTTAACAAGGCGACGAAGAGGCGGATTGAATGACAGAACCATTTTCTTTCTTGCAGTGTACCATACGAACTGTCGACTCCCTGAACACCTTGATGCCTCATATGACGCTTATTTAAAGAAGGTTGAGGCTAGAAGAAACATACCGACACCGGATCTCTGCGGCAAAGACCAGATCAAATACGTTGCTGTGTAAGTGCTTCAAAGCTTTGTAAATTACTACTGCTGTAAAAGTAGGCTGGGTTATCTTAGTGACATATCCTTTTTTTATGGAATATAGCCTATGTTACTCGGTGATAACATAGCTTTCTAATGGTGAAAGAATTAATTAAATCGGTTGATTAGATTTGAGTTAAATCCTTACAAAGAAAGAAACAGAAATCAAATATTTCTTCTTTACAATATTAGTATAGATAACAGAGGAATTATAAGATATTTTAAATACACTTTAAGACTATATCTACAAACTCAAAGTTCTTGTTCTTTTATTTTCGTGTGGTTAATGGCCAACCTGTTGTCAAGAGTTGTACAAGCCGCCCGTAGGCCTCTGCCATGGCTTAACGACTGCTGTCAATTTGGCAACAACCGGGACCGACTTTGCGTGCCCTCCGAAGCATGGAGACGCTCAGATGAAATACCACTAAGCGGTCACCCATCTATAGACTGACCGCAGACAACGTTGCTTAACCTCGCTAATCGTTTACCGATCAGTGAGTGCAACTGGCTATTATAACTCAAACTAAATAATGAAAAGTTCTAAACTTTCAAAAATTAAAATCACAAGATCCAAAACGTCTTCAATGCATATATTTTTTTTGATTATTTGTTGTTTAACTATATTATACTGCCAGTATTTCTTCAAAATGTCTTTTTTTCCAGTCCAAAGAAAGTTTTGGCCTTGAATATAATATGTCCGGATTTCCATCCGCCAACGCCTACGTTACTACCACCTGGACCTACAAGACCAAGGAACAGAGGAACTCAAAGTATATTCAGGTAAGCTTTCTATTATTTCTATTCGCTTTTTATACCACTGAGCCGAGATTTTTTTCTGCATGGTGGTCTTCTAGAAGCGTTATATGATGCTAGTTATAGCTGCGTGTGAGGCAACCATCTCATGTGGTCTTACACTGAAGAAGCGTGAGTAACCAAGGGCAAGGCTTGTCAACACTGCGCGGATGGCGTAGTGGGCTAAGTTGTCTCCACTGCGACTGCCACAGGCCACTATGCCCAATGACGTAATATAAATAGACGCGTCATGCATGAACATCGTAAATACATAATATAGACAATAGACGCACGAAGAAAGGAAAAGAAAATTAAAAGTCTACAGAATTCCTGTTGTTAGAGAGAGATATAAATATATTTCTTTAATTACGTTGTCATTCTATGGTGCATGCTCATTGGCCGAGCGCGAACACGTGATTTAACTCAGGCGCCAGCCGCCATTAGAAGGCATCGAAGAAATAAAATAAAATTGATTTCTCTTGATACTGATTACTATACGCATGAAATGATACTTTTTTATCTTTCAAAGTTGCAGTATAATTTTTACATTTCCTAAAAACACAGGAAGCCACTTTTTTGTTGTTGAAGAAGTTATTCACTTAAGTTATTTTAATGGCACATACCCCCGCGGCACTGGTTGATACGTGACTAAATAGACCTTGCATTCATGTTGCCACTACAGAGCGCGAGCAACGTATCTATAGTTTATATATCATTGACTATGCCGAGTGTTATGAATCCAAATCCCACACGGGACAAAACTTTGTGTGATCCACAAATGGTTGTTCCGAGTCTGTGTGCTTTTTGTTTCCGTTGTTTGAATAGCCAATAAAAACATTTAATTTATATCTTAGATATTTCTTCACCATTCTTTCAACCCACGAAAAAGCGTTAGCGTAGCGAGGATAATCTGTTATATATAATATCAGCCCTGTATTAAACTATTCCACTGCTGAGCACGGATCAGCGTGGTGGACTACGGCCTCTTTTCACACTGAGAAGAGACCCTTGCCAGCAGTAGAACAGTTTAATACTGGGCTGATGTTATATATAACATATTGTTTTATTTCAGAGAGTCCTCGGCACAGACCATACCGTGGCAGCCTGATGGGAAGGCTGCTGATTCCTGCGAGAAAACTCCCGAAGTGTTATACCTAGACCAATTAGAATGGGGTATGTATATTAAATGATTTTTAATGATAGTTTACCATTTGATGATATTATGTGTGTGTGATATCTACCAATGTCTCTGATGTCTTTGGGATGATTAAATGAAAGAGTTCTGGTTAATCACCGAAATAGTTTGGTTTATTAAATTCGCACCAACATTACAATTTACAAATGCCTAACATACAGACTGGCTAGCTATCGGTCTACCTATTGTGCCCGGCGGGTGACGACTGATGTAGCTCGCATACATTATGAACTGCATTGTCTAATGTCAGCGAAACGCAGTGTACATGCATGTGTCGCTACAACAGTAACAAGCAGTTTTTAAGATATAGAAGAGGAGGGTCGTCGGTCACCAATATTTCTATAGATAAGTAACTGTCCCGACAGACGTTGTCCAGTACACACAAAAAGAAAAAAGAAATCCATGTCGAAACCATTCTCGACAATTCAACACAAACAATATCTATACCCTCTCACATTATATCGACGTCAAATAGCAGTATTTCTACTGTTGTGTTTCGTTCGGTGAGTGAGAGTGCCGGAGGCCCAATCACCTTCTATCCCCCTTCCCGCTCCTTCTCCTTCCCACTTCCTTTTTCGCCCAAAGGGTTGGCAACGCGCAAGTGAACCCTCTGGTGTTGCAGGCGTCCATAGGCTACGGTGACAACATACTATCAGGTGGGCCATATGCTTGTTTGCCACATATAAAAAAAAAACAAATAATTTCATCAATATCGGTCCAGCCGTTTAGAAGGAGTTTAATTACAAACACACGCACAGATGATTTAAATATATATAAAAATAGGCCTTAACCAATTAGCCAACGAACTTTGACTTAACGAATAGCGTTGTGGCTTAAATGGTCGCCTCGCCACTGCCACTGGCGCCGAGTGATGTGGGTTCGGATCCCACACGGGACAAAACTTTGTGTGATCCACAAATGGTTGTTCCGAGTCTGGATATTCTTTGTGTCCGTTGTTTGAATGTTTGTAAAGTCCCCCGCGATACAGGAATTAATCTTAGTGCGGGAGATGTCTTACAAAAAATAAAACAAATAATAAAGTTTGTTTTTAAACAATTGATACATATAGTTATATATTTGTTCTGAGTCTGGATGTTGGTTATGTCCGTTGTTTAATCGTTTATAAAGTCTAACAAGGTAATTAAATCAGGGTGATATCTTTAAATAAATAAAAAAAGGTTCATATAAGAAAAAAACTTGCTTTTATTGTTAAATGAAAACAATAAAATT
The DNA here is from genome assembly GCA_963675205.1 of Catocala nupta. Taxonomy (NCBI): domain Eukaryota; kingdom Metazoa; phylum Arthropoda; class Insecta; order Lepidoptera; family Erebidae; genus Catocala; species Catocala nupta. The sequence goes on from OY776106.1 coordinate 7,320,827, forward strand.
TCTTTTATCACCAACAGATTTGATTTACATTAGACACAATCACGGAACGTTGATTCCAGGCAGGATCATAGAATTGGGAATACTTAACTTAAGCGTTGCCGAGGATCGAGAGCGAGGACCGTTATTTTTTATTGTGTTCTACATGTTGGCCTTTACAACTTTACGCTGACTGACTTGACTGTGGGTAGGCGCAGAAGGCTTCGAACCCGTGAGCGAGGTCTGCCGTGCGCCTTACCTTTGTAACTTCGACGTCAACTCGGCCGCGCAGGGCGAGGCGTGGAGTGAAGTGTGGAGCTTGCCGATACACACCGATCGCGTGTCACATACTTGTTTAGTAGAATTTTACTTGGATTAGATAAAGATGCTGTTGCGCCGTACCTCTGTCTCTCTGATTCCAGGACCTGGACGTCCCTACAGGACCGGTGACCTCCCAGCTGACTTTCACACTACAGAAATCATTAACAAGTTAGTAATTTAAAGATTTGTAAGAAAAGAAAGAAATCTTTATTGCTGTAGCGGTGGATACAAAGTGTATAAATTAAAAAAAAATCCCCGTCGTCTTTATTATTCCCAAGTCACTTGGGGTCGGCTTTCTAGTCTAACCGGATTTGACTGGATATCAGTTTTTACACGGAGCGACTGCCATCTGATCTCAGCAACCCGAAGGCTACCGATACCCTAATGCTAGACCAGTGTCAGGATATTAGAGGACTCTGACTTTCCAATAACGACTGCCATAGATGTTCATGGCAGCCGGGACCGACGGCTTAACGTGCTCTCCGAGGAAAGGAGCAGGCGATAATTGTCAATCAATACGCACATAATTTCGAAAAGTCATATAATTTCCAAAAGTCAGAGGTGCGCGACGTGGGTTCGAACCCGAGCCCCTCTGCATTGCAGTCTGTTGGTCTTATATGCTTGGGGATGCAAGAGTAATTTTCAAGGGCATAACTACAAGGAAACCCGCTCCGGGTCTCCGTTGTCAGGAAGCCCGTGTTGGTGAAACCGGTGTTGTTGCCCTCTGCTGCCGCTAAGGTTTGCCTATGGTGGCTATTCAGGGTGCCCATCTAGTGAGTCGGCGAGTCACCGTCTTCCATTCCGACTTTGTACTGAAACAGTATATCTGGCTAACGCAGTTATTTTATCCATAGTTTTAAGTATTATACCAGCCAATTAAACACCCATCCCTATAGCACAGATTTATTAGATCCATATAATTATAGCAGTAGTCTTCTACACTTGCCGCGGCTAGTGTCTCGGTAACGGGGTGACCTGCGTGAGCGACGAACACGACACGATGTGACGCGACACGACACAATGCAATGCGACGCGATGCTACACGCGATAAATTTTCTACGTGATTTTGGTCATTACTTCTCGAATCATGGGGTAGTACAGTGCAATTTTGCTTGAAAGTTTATACTTAAAGTAGAAACTTTTGAAAGAATATAGTAAAATACACAGAAAGAAAACAAATATAATATTTTTACAAAGAAACATATTTAGTGAATTCCATCATTTATATCCAAAATTAAGAAACGATTATAAAATGTTGAAACAATATTGTGGCGTGTTACCGTCTACTTTTGATTACATTATTGCTGCTATTAAGCCTGAATTTGAGAATCAACTATTTCGTAGTTTGTGTTGTCGCGTATGCTCGATGTTACCTCTCTGACTATAAGTGTTCTGTGCGCGTTACGTCGCGTCTCGCCGCAGACTGCAACATAGGGTGCATGATGGGTAAGCCCATGTTTTTGATCGCGTTCGTCGCTTTCGCAGCGTCTCGTCGCGTCGTATTCGTCACTCACGCAGGACACCCCGTAAGTGTCCCATCTCACTCTAAATTAAAACTCTTTAAGGGCCTCTACATGTTGGACCGATGTCCTTGTGTAAGCCTCCCAAAGGACCGGATTTTCCCTAACGCAAAAGAGAAACACATAACAAAGAATTAAAAAAGAATAATATAAAACAGAGTAACAGAATATAACCAAATGCCTTTTGCTCGCGGCTTCGCTCGCGTAAAAGTAAGTTAGGTTTGTACCAGTACTTTCTTTAAATAAATTATAGCTTAGTATTAGCTTATTAGTTACTTGGTGATAATATAGCTTTCTGATGGTGAAAGACGATGGTGAAAGAATGTTAAAATCGGTTGAGTAGTTTTTGAGTTAAGTTATTACAAACAAAAAATAAATCTTTCCTCTTTATAATATTTGTATAGATTAGTATAGACATAGATAAACATAAATAGCAATTAATGTAACAAAGGTAATCATGATAAAGAAAATTAATTATATTTAGACAAATGCGTCCCACAGCTGAAGCATTAAGACCAGGATTGCCAATGCCAATGTTCATTATTATTGTTTTTTTAATTTTTTATCATTTGTTTCTCTTTCACTGATATTTTCCTAATGCGTTTGGGAAAACCCGGCTCTTTGGGAGGCTTAAATGGGGACATAGGTCGAACATGCAGAGGCCCTTCGAGAATTTTAGTTTAGAGTGAGATGGGATACTTACCGAGACATTTTTTATATTATTATATATTTTCCCTTATACACATTGTGCTCACCTTATAGCTGAATAGCAATAAAGATTTCTTTCTTTTCTTCTAATATGCTTTATCAGGATGCGCCATGCCCGTATGTGGACTGCGCTGGTGGAAAAAGGAGTGTTCCCATTTTGGATGAAGAAGAGAGACGAGATCATCAGAGATGTGGAAACCAAGGACTGGATATTCAGAGAAGCGGTAAGCATTCAGCCGGGAATCTGCTCACCGCGTAATGTTTTTCCCTAAGTAATATACTTTGGCACAATTTATTTGGGCATACTGTTTATGTTGACATAATTATGTTAGTGACAACCCCAAAAATGGTTTAGGTTGCCGCGCGTTTTGTTTGTTATTATGTACCACAGGATTTAATCGAATTAGGTACCCAAAGGACAGGCTTTGCTTAGTGCGGGGCCACAGAATACCGCATATAGATATAGTAAAGATTATTTGGATATCTACTCTAAACTTTTTATTTTATATTATTTTAGGAGATCGATGAACTTCAAGGAATTCGCCTGGAACTGCTCCATCGTCTCCAGAATGCAGAAAGGAATAAACAAACCAACAAGACCAGTAGAAAACTGGCGAAACTCTGGGCTTGCAAGAAGAATGAGATGGAACGCAAGATAGACCAAATACGGAAGACCAGGGATAGAGGTATGTATGAGCTCTTTTATAAGAAGTTGGGAATATACTCTTGAAACTGAACTCTCTTGAAGTGATGGTACCCCGACAAAAAGTATACATAACCGTAAGAGTGTTTAACCAACCTCATTAAGATTGCGCCGAGCGTAAGACGCGGTTAGACTATTCATGACAGAGCTCGATATTCGAATCGGCGCGCGGCCGCCATAGTAATAAAATAATTGTATGGAGGATTTGAAGTGCTTTTTTGATAAATATGCATCTTTATTGTCAACCAATAACTTAAATATTTGGGACGGACAAATTGTAATATAACTATTTATGTTTCATTTAATCTGTAAAATAGGATACATTTCTGCTGTTATACTCTACAAATCAAGTAACACGAGCTTACATTATTGCGTTCTTCGTGCAAATTTACGTAATTTTGTATGCAAAAATATTAATTATTTTAAATTTTTACACTGAATAATTGCAAACACATTCATTGTTATGCTAAATGTATATTTTATATTAGTATTAAACAAAAACTGTTGATTTTATCAACTTAATTGTGACCGCCTGTTTTGGCAAATTTCGCTCGGTGCAGTCTTAAGCTGCCACTGACATTGACTGACTGTTTCTTCGTAGATTATTAAATATATTAATTGGAAAAATTATGACTACATAAATTAGTGCATGAATGGTCTAAGTGATCTGTTTGCCACAGCTATTGCTTTAAGTGTTCTCAGGTCGATCCTCACGCGAGACAACAATTTCTGTGCTCCGCAAATTGTTGTTCCGAGTCTCTCTGTTATTTGTGTCCGTTGTTTGTATGATTGTAAAGTCCCCCACAACGCAGGATTTATTATTATAAAAAATAACGTTGGCCCACATAAAACACTAGACAACCATTATTTGAATGTGTCATAAAAAAATTAGTTGTTCAGAGCCTACGTGCTACTTGGCATTAAATTATTCTGATATATTGCAGAACACCGAAAGTTGGTAGCTTTCCATGAGGGAGGCGGACGCGTTGGGCTGGTGGCTCGTCTTCGAGCGGCCAGAGGTCACGGGTCCATGGTTGCCGAGGCTACAGACCCCACGTCGGACCTCCACGCGCCACTCCTAAGGCATGGGTACCAGGCGCGCAGGAGACATGCGGAGATTTTCTATGATCCTTCGTTGTTATGTAAGTTAATACTCAAGACCAAATAATCTACATGGCTGGAGTATTGTTTAATGCTGTTACCCCGCTTTCCCTGTCTACATTTTGCTGTAACGGATAGGTCGCTGATGTAGTTTCAGTTACAGTGCCCCACCCACCATAAAAAACGGCGAGTTGGCACACCGTGGTGGTATTAGTCGGTAGGCCCGAAGGCTCGGCAGAGCCCGACATAACCCTCTCGTCTCCCTTTGTGGCGAGGGGGAATGCATCAGAAGCATTTTCTCAGGTAAAAACATAAGAAAGTCTATACCCCCGCTACTGTTACTAACCCGGGTGATGAAAGTCCGAATTCCATGAGGGACAAAAAAAATTGTCCAAGTCTGGGTGTTCTAGGGTCCGTAGATTGTAGGATAAAATGTGTGTATTCCGCAAATGTTTTTGGAGTCTGAGTATTCTGTGTCCGTTGCTTGTAAACTCCCTTACGACCCAGAATTTATTCTTATCGTGTGAGTTCTTACCCTTGAATGTCTGTTTAAAAAAGTGAAAGGATGGCCATGGTGCTTATGCGCCGCATAGGTGCAAAAAACACACAAAGGGTCAAACAAAGTAAAAATCAGATATAGTTTTTAAAGTATTAGCATCCACATATTTTCCTTTATATTTCACGATTGCGTCCAAACATAAGCACAAACAAGTGGGTATAGTTTTATAGACATCGTGCTGCTATTAAAAATTCCTTGCTAGAAAACCCAATAATACTGCCTGAACCGGTAATCAAACCCAAGATAAACAGCAGTCAAATTTACGACCACCATAGAGTATCAGAATAGACGATATCTTTCCTTTTCCTTCAATCAGCCGCTGAAGACCACATCGCGATATCCCAGCCTCCAGCCTGGCTGGAGACTTGCCACAATCTAGAGAAAAGCTGCTCTGGACATCATTTACCAAGAGATCCTATGAAGCTTTGTGAACGGGAGACGAAATGGAGCGAACAGTTCCTGGAGAATATGCACAACGACTTGAAGAGTAAGTTTTATATTTCTATTAAATATCAAAAATATTGCTATCCAGTAGAATCTGTTCTCCAATATTCAGTCCGAAAGTATAACCAAATAAATAAAACATATATTTTGAAGATACATATTTTGTGCTCGAAGCGGAATATTGCAAGTCGGAGTACGCCCGGATCCCACGTTGTGGCTGTCCCTATTCAGAGAACTTTATCAACAAATAATTTTATTACAATGGACTTCCGCTAAGTAAAGCCTACTTCGGTTCAATAAATAAGACATTGGCCTCGGTTTAACTGTAAAGAAAAACATCGGAAGAAAACCTGTATGGGTGGGAGTTCTCCATTATATTCTCGAAAATGTGTGAAATCTGCCATACCCCACTGGCCCAGCATAGGGTATTAGGCCTAACCCTTGTGTGAAAAGGCCCGAGCCCAGCAGTATTATAGTGATTAGCGCATTCAAACGAAAAACAAACAATATCTTCAGCTTTATTATATACATACGTATAGATTGATACTAAACAGTCTCTACAAATAAATAAAATTGAATTGTCTGTTTGTAACGTCAAAATAACAGCTTTTAACTAAATGTATATGAAAGTATATAAAAAGAAAGAAGAATGAAAGAAAAATATTTTATATGCTGTACTTAGACCAAAAAATATTTTTTTATTTTTTGTCTGTCTGTTTGTTCCGGCTAATCTCTGCAACGTCTGGACCGATTTTGACGAAAATCTCACTGCCAGATAGCTGATGTTATAGGAGTAACTAGGATTACTTTAATTAAATAAAATAGGATGCAGCGATAAAAAAAATTCAACGCGTTCGAAGTCGTGGATAACAGCTAGTCTTATATATAATTTCAGAAGCCCGCCTTGGTGCCGCTATGATGTTGTCCGCGGGACCTTTACACGTGCTGAAGCCACGCAGACTGGAGAAGACCCCTAGACCTTCGACTCCTGTCGTAGAGTCCGTGGATGACATGGATGAAACCTCGCACCAGTCAGCGCTGCTCCTGCAACGAATCATTAGAGGCAGAGCAGTCCAGTATTTGGTGAGAACTGACCTTTTTTTGTTCTGCCAATATGGTTATGAAAAGTATTCGGTCCGTGTTATGGTAAGCAGTTATCATTTTGTGATCCACAAATGGTCGTTTCGAGTGTTCTCAGTGTCCATTGTATGAATGTTTGTAAAGTCCCCCGCGACACAGAAATTATTACTAGAGCGGGAGTTAGGTACTCTGAATACTCTGAAGAGTTATTCCACCTTATCCCGCCCTCCCCTTTCCTATCCAGAACAACGCGTGCTGGGCTCAGATGCCATTCTTACACGGTGGAGTCGACTAGAGTGCGTACCAACAAGTTTGGGTCCTCATACCTCTGCCGAACGATCAAGGCATGGAATTCTCTGCCAAGGCACGTTTTTCCTTCTTCCTTCAATCCTGGGTCCTTTAAGCGGAACGTGAAAAAGCACCTTCTCAGGCCGTCAAAGTAGAGACCTTAACATCGCCTCGGCTGCTATGAGGACGATGTGGAGGCCACTGCTCTTAGACCACACGACTGCTTACCATCAGGGGAGAGTGGCCATATTGAAGAGAAAAAGTTGCCTTTTTCAAATATACAGAAATATATAAACCGAGACGTGGCACAACCACTTGTGGTACATACAAATTGATAGCTCATATGAGGTTAGAATACATCACACTCGGCGCAGTATGGACTTAAATCTACATTGTGAACTGCTACTAATTTCTTGATGGGAAAACGTTTTACCTGAACTTCCATCAACTCATGACCAGGGAGGTCTGCTCCACTGGTGCATTTACTACCGTTACACCACCGAAGCATTTCTATAACCAGACTTAAGACTTTTTTGTTTAAAATAAATCCCTTAAATTAATATGTTAATCCTTTGCAAGACATCAAGCCATTGTCACAGGAAACATTTAATTTCTTTGCGTGGAACACAAATTTTCGTAATCATGGGGATTCTTAAACACTTGGTGTTTATTTATTGATATATTTATTAAACACTAACGATACACATCCATCCATCCATCCATCACGACGCAAACAGTCACTCAAGTGAACAGTCAATCACTCTCTGATTCTGATATCAGGATCATAATAGGATGGTGTTGGCACTAATATCGTAGTACTGTGTTCGGGTTATTGTATGCAGGAGATAAATGAAAAGTCAATGCCCAACAAATATAAAGTTTGTTATTTAAAAGAAATAACAATGGTCACGTCTTTAGGTGACAACGTCTATACGACTGCCTTGTACATGACTGCGGCGTGAGAATCAATGCCACCCAACGTAGTACTTAGAATTCTGTGTTAGCTCTGCTACTACAATATTTCCAACATACAAAAAAGAAATTATAGTTTCGAAAAAATTACAACGTCCACGATTTTAGGTAACAAGGTCTATACAACGACTGCCTTATTCCTTTCTTTCTTTTCTTTTCTTTTAAAGGCAACTCCTGCTATAGGAATTATGGTGGCGATAGTGACACATAATTCTAAGTACTACGTAGCGTCGCATTGATTCTCACACGCAAGTCATGCAAAGACAGTTGTCATATAGACGTTAAGTCGTGACCATTGTAATTTCTCTGAAATAAATAACATTGAATTTGGTGGACATATATCATTTATCGCTTGCACACAATAATAGGACTTTATAAACATTCAAACAACGGACACAAGTAACACGGAACAAAAATTTGTGTGATCCACACATGGCTGTGCCGAGTCTGGACACAAATTTTTGTTCCGCCTGCGATTCGAACCTCATTGTACATGACTGCAGCATGAGCACCAATGCAACGCGACGTAGTACTTAGATTTGTGTGTCAGCATTGACACTACACACTTAGTGCTTTGATAACCGTTCATTTGTTGTTAATTAGCAACAAATGAACGGTCATCGATAACAAAGCGTTTTTTTTTCAATGTTTTCAATTCAATAAACAAAATAAATATAATCTGCTAATATGTGCTGACCTGCAAAACTTGATTTTTTGCCATCCATGTATTTATTTATTTTACATCAAATAGAACGTCTTACGCCAATTACACTATTTAATCGCAATAACATAAATTTAAAAGCAGCATTTAGCATTCACGTATTCTGCTCACAGTACCACATACACTCTAAGAATAATACTTTACATTCTTCCGCAAAAAAATCGCATGTAGTGACCGAGGTGTGGGTGTATTAAAACGTGCGATGGTATGGCATGCCCGCCAGCAATCGGTGCTTTCTACCACGACAATAGTTGTTAGGTACAAACAAACTGCAGCATTTGTCGTGAAGACATCATCATCATCATCCATAGATGTACGAGGGCCGCACCCGTGCTGCTGAGCTGACAGAAGAGTTGAAGACCACACATGGTCTTCAGAAGGAGGACAAGATCCGCATAGCCCGAGAAGAAAGTAAAGCGAGAGAATACAATGCCAGAAAAACAGAAGACAGACAGAAGGTTAGTATTATTTCTTTGGAGGAACGTGGTAGTAGAGGACGTTGAATCAACGAACTAGTGAAATCAACGGTTAACCGTTGCTCAACTTAACAACCATTGACCGCCTAAACATCAACTCAGAGTTAAATTTTATTTAATCTATACTATTATTATAAAGCTGAAGAGTTTGTTTGGTTGAACGCGCTAATCTCAGAAACTACTGGTTCGAATTGAAAAATTATTTTAATTGGATAGCCCATTTATCGAGGAAGGCTAATAAAGGCTAAAAAGGCATAAGCTACATAAAATCACGCTACGACCAAAAGGAGCGGAGCATCAATGAAAAATCTTGCAAAGACGGGAAAATTCTCTTATGGTCAGCAGACGAAATTGCGCGGATCAACTATTTTAACTAAACGCGATACTCATTTTAAAACGGAACTCAACTTCGCTAGTTGTCAACTTTAAGTACAGTGGTCGTTTCGTAAGAATCCTTACGCAAGAATAGTGCGAAACGACACTTAATAAAAATATTATCCTTTTTAGTTGTCGTTTCGCACACAATCTAATAATTTTACAAAACTAGAGCAAACAGGGCCGTTTTGTATTCAAATTATGGTAAGTATATCAATTATGGTAACTTAAAATATAGGTGTTGTACATCTCTGCCTACCCTAAATCTAAATCAAAATATGTTTATTCATGTAGGTCACAAAGTAACACTTATGAACATTTACCTGCTGCCATGTTCAGCAAGGCAAGGGTGTAGAACCAATGAGAGGAACTGTCAAAAAACTCACGGCCATTCATTGAATCGCCAAGGTTATGGTATTGTATATTTTAGGAGTCTTTTTTGTAAGGAGCTGTAACCATTAAACCACTTACCACTTTGAAAACACTTAAGCAATGAGTAATATTTCAAAGTTTCCCTTCGGGGGTATAGGCGTGACAATATAATAATATAATAAAAATTATTTATTACCAAAAACTTATACAATGAATACGTAGTGTCCGTTGGCCCCACACTAGGCAAGCCTGTCCTGTGGGAACCTACAACGATTACAGATATATGCTTATTTTGTTGCTCGGACAAATTTATACTAAACATTGCTTAACGACTGTGTTAGTAATATATTTAATAATATTTAATGTATAATAATATATAGTATAATGTGTAGTATAGTATAATAGTATTGAGTATGTGTACATATATAATTTTAGTGTAAGTATGTATATACATTTGTCATATGAGTACATAAATATCATATTGGGTAATCTTCGTAATGTAAGTGTTAATAATCTGTAAGCATGTCTTAGGTGTTCAGTTTGTGTGTAAAATTCAGGATAGTTGTTTAAGCTAAGTGCACTAAAAGGTTTTCAGTGGAGTCGTATGTCAACGAGGAAAGGCAGTCTTTCACCTTTATTTTCGCTTCGTTTAAAGGGCATTGTCTTATATCGCAAGATGAGACCACTTTATTGTATATGTAGTAGTCCTTGAACGGGCTAAAACGTCTTGCAAAGGAAATGTTGACTTTAGGGACACTAATTCTGTATACACGGCGTTTGAGCAGATATTGATACTCTTCAGATTTGATGATTGCACGATGTATTTTGAGAAATGTCAATAATATAATAAAGCTGTCGCACGTTCAGTACTTTGCTTTCCCTGTAAAGTTGAGTAGTGGGATATCTAAAGTGTTTTTTAGCATAATTTTGAGTACCGAACGTTGGGCTCTTTCTAAAGTTATTTGGAAAGATTTTGAGGCACTTCCCCAGCACCCTATACAATAGGTAATATAATCAGTGATTGAGTTAGCGCAAAATATACAGTTCGCAGCGTATTACTTGATGCCGATGACCGAAGAAGCCTTATAATATTTATTGTTTTACGAACATGGTTTGAGAGAGCATTAATGTGAGATTTAAAGTTTAAATTTTTATCAATAATAACACCAAGGTATTTAATGCTATCTATTTTTTGTAGTTTTTTACAGTTGTTGTGTTGTTGATTTGTACAACTATGTAACCTGATGTTAAATACATTACTTGGAGCTGTTGCAGCCGTTTTGTGAAAACATACATATTGAGTCTTATTAATATTAATTGTCTTATTAATATGTATGTATGTATGTATGTTTGTACAGGACGATGCTATCACGGCGTTGGTGGACGAGCTATGCGGTGGTACGGTATCTGCTGCCCTGGACTTCTTAGAGAAGGAGCTCAGAAGACTTAAAGAAGAGAGAAGGCAGCACGCATTCATACTCGTCGCACGTATGTATATATTATATCGAAAGCAAATAAATTTTCGTGGACCTCCGCTTACGAATTGTGGACCCCATTTTTTTGTCACGCCTACGTAGACCCCGTCGAGTCTCCCGTAGACCTCTGGGGTCTACCTGGACCACTTTGAGAATTAAGGCATTAAACCATTCAGTTTATCATTTAATTTACCATTTTTAATATTAATTTACCATTTTTAATATTAATTTACCATTTAATTTACCATTTTTAATATTAATTTACCATTTAATTTACCAATTTTAATATTAATTTACCATTTAACTTACCATTTTTAATATTAATTTATCATTTAATTTACCATTTTCAATATTAATTTACCATTTATTATTATTATTATAGTTTTTAAGTGTTTGTTAACATTTGATTTTAGAACAACATATCATTTGTAGTATCTATTTAAACACAGTTACTCCTTATATCTACTCTATTAAACATACAAGAGCTCGCGCCGCTACACAAATGTTTGTCCCGTGTGAGGATCGAACCCATAACACTCGATGCGGCGGCAGTGGCGAGGTGACCACTTAAATCGCTGCGTCATTCGTGCAGTTAATGTATTGTTATTATCTGCGGTGTCATGTAATTAAAAGGTTATTTGAAGTAAAATTATATTTTATGATGTTCAATTAAGCCGTCGGTCCCGGCTGCCATGACCATCTATGGCAGACGTTATTGGGTAAGTCAGTACCCTCTAATATCCTGACACTGGTCTAGCCTTAGGATATCGTTAGCCTTCGGGTTGCAGATGTCAGGTGGCAGTCGCTCCGTGTAAAAAGTGATATCCAGTCAAATCCGGTTAGACTAGAAAAGCCGACCCCCATCTCAGAATTAGCGGCTGCCAACTGACCTCCGCAACCCGAAGGCTAACGATACCCTAAGGCTACACCAATGTCAGGATATTATAGGGCACTGACTTCCCAATAACGACTGCCATAGATGTTCATGGCAGCCGGGACCGACGGCTTAACGTGCTTTCCAAGACACAGAGCAGGCGATAATTGTCAATCAATACGCACATTATTTCGAAAAGCCATAAAACTTTCGAAAGTCATAGCTGCGCGAAGTGGGTTCGATCACGAGACCCTGTGCATTGCAGTCTGTTGGTCTCCCCATTGAGCTATCGCTGCTGCCATAAAATTCGAAAATTCTATATTACATTCAACCAATTTCACAGCTCACACTGCACAGCTAAAAACTTTCTGTTTTTAATATTTGCCTACATAAGTCAGAACATTGCATTTATGGCAATATTATCGGTTTACCTACAGTTCGCGAGAAGACCATGCGAGAAGCGGCAGAAGCTGGCAGAAGACAGAAAGAAGAACATCGCAGAAGGGAACACGATGAAATGTTTAAACATGTAAGTTGGAATGCTTAAACAATTTGTCGTCAGCTAATTGGGCAATAATATTAACCCTGTATAAAACTGACCAACTGCTGGGCACTGGGCTCTTCTCAGTGCAAGAAAGGTTAGGACAGAGACAACTACGCTGGCCCAGTGCTGGTTGGCAGACTTCATATTATGGAGAACTCTAACAGATGCAGGTTTGACTGTTAAAGCAAGCGGTAATTAACTATTTAGTATACATATACTATTTAATAATTACTTCGGAAAGTGAGTGATGCGCGCCTTGGAATCAAACTCTATACCTCTGCGTGACAGTCCAACGGTCACCCGTTAGGATTATAACCACTTTAACAATTGCACCATCTAGGCAGATTTTTAAAGACATCTTCGTTGCGCAATGCGTTCCAAGCCCAAAAATTGTTCGATACACAAATAATTGTTCCGAGTTTGGGCGTTCCTTGTGTCTATTGTTTGAACATTATTAGAACCTCAGGGATACAGAAATATCTTTATATAAGTAATATCTTTACGTCCGTGCGACGTAAGGCACTGAAATTCAGCACTATTACACCACAATGCAGCATATGCTGAGTGCGTACCAATTTGTCACAGAATGCATGTATAAGTTTGTTTTTGTATTTACTACTTATTTTTATTTTAAGCAATTTTTTTGTACTGTATCTGTGGCAAATAAACGTATTTTCCTTTCTTTTCTTTTCTTTTAAATTATTCCTTTTAAAAGAAAGACAGATTTGGAAAAAGAGGATTACCGGACGGCTGGCTTTACAACTTATACATTTCTCAGGTTTTGGGAGTGACTCAAGGCACGGTGGACGCGTACCTAAAGCAGATCATCGCGGAGGGAGTGGAATTAGCCGCTGAGGAAGATGCAGTGGCCGCAGCGAAGGCCCACGCTGACAAGATCGATCAGTCCATGATGGACAACGACTCCTTGTAAGTACCCTCACGTAGAGTGTACGTTAGTCTGCCCTACTGCTGGGCAAAAGCTAAATCACTATGTTCGAAGATATCCTCTGCTAGTCCCTTTTGAAAACATCCAAGTCATCTCACTATCTCCGTTTAGGTCTGCCCCGTTGCCGTCAACTATCTTTTGGCACCCCATTAGTCACGATTGGTGCCCACCTCTCTGAGTACATGCGGTAGACGTACACTAAGCATATAAAATTCAAAAATATGAATTTAGAATTCAAAATTAAGAACGTTTAATTCAAATACAAGTATGTCAAATTTGAAATAAGAACGCCTTATACACTCAGCCAACGAACTTTGACTGCACGGATGGCGTGGTGTTTTATGTCGCCTCGGCACTGGCACTGGTGGTGGCTTGGAATACCACACGGGACTAAAATTTGTGTGATCCATAAATTATTGTTCCTAGTCTGGATGTTCTTTGTGTCCGTCGTGTGAATTTTTGTAAAGTGCCTCGCGACACAGGAATTATTCCTAGTGCGGGAATAAGTTTTTTAATAATAATATATATAATATTTAAAAAAAGAATGTCCAATTCAAAAATAAGAAAGGCCAATACAAGATTAAATAAAAATTGAAGCTTTTTTTATTAAAGCGATTCCTCATCTAATAGTCATTTCTGGTTCACGCGGACAAAGTCGAAATGAATGAACTATTTACGAGTATAATGCCGTGTGTTAATCCTAATTATAATATTATAAATACGAATGTGAGTTTGTCTGTTTGTTTGTTACACTTTCACCGCCTTAACTATTGTACGAATCATTATGAAACTTCACACACGTTTGCACAGAAAGGTCTTAGAGTACCTTTGATCCAGAAAAAATACTATTTCCGAGGCATGGAAAATTTATATAACCTACAGTTATAGAAGCGAAGCCGCGGGCAAATTTAGTCGCTTATGTTATATGCAGGTCGACAGCGGAACAGAATGAGATGGTAGCGGAGTTGGTGCAGCAATTCCTTCTACCCCACGCCCACAAGACAGCATCCAGGCATCGTATCGCCGAACTCCAAAGAGCGAAGCTAGAAGCTGCCAGAATGACCATATACGACACCATCGATGACTCAGAAATTAAAGAATGTATGTTAAATCCAATCAAAAATACATTTATTCATATAGGTCACAAAGTAACTCTTATGAAGGTCAAAGTAATACTTATGAACGTCAAATTAATACTTATGAACTTTAAAGTATTATTTACGAACGTTTAGTAACACTAATGAACGTCAAAGTATCACTGATAAATTTCAAAATAACACTAATGAAATTCGAAATATCACTTATGAATGTGAAAGTGGCACTAATTACTGTCACAGTAACACTTATGAATGTCAAAGTAATTGATGAACGTCAAAATGGCACTTATTAATGTGAATTTATATTTACCTGTTGCCATGATTTGAAATGCTCAGGCGTAAATCCTATGAAAACAGGCTAGAAATTCACGGCCACTCTTAAGGGTGGCCGTAAGTTTCTAGCCTGAAGAGTGGAGCTGAGCGGACTTTCAAATAAAATATGAACATGCGGCCCCGAGCCGCACAGAACGGAGTCGAGCGGCCTGTGGGGCTGCATGAAGCGGAGGGGAGCGGGACGGCGCGCCGCGGCGGGTAGTGTAGACTTGTCAGGAAAGGACTCGTGCGCTGCATTTTAGTTTAGTTAGCGATATTACGTCATACACTTCACACGTCATCAATATTGTATGTCAATCAAAATGGATGAGAAACTAATAGAAAGTGTCAAAAAATCCATGTATGGGATACACGACTGACAACATACAAATGCAATGAAACCAAAGATATGGCGTAGGAAATCATAGTGAATACCGGATTATAAGATCATTGCAGCTTTGCTTCGCTCCGCTTCAATGGAAACACTTGCTACTTTTCACTACTCTTCTCCGCTCCACTCCATCCAGCTCCGCGTCAATGGAAAGGCACCCTTACGTCGTTACTT
The DNA here is from genome assembly GCA_963675205.1 of Catocala nupta. Taxonomy (NCBI): domain Eukaryota; kingdom Metazoa; phylum Arthropoda; class Insecta; order Lepidoptera; family Erebidae; genus Catocala; species Catocala nupta. The sequence goes on from OY776106.1 coordinate 7,336,256, forward strand.
CGTCATTGTAAAATATATATTATTGCGAATGTGAGTTTGTTTGTCTGTTACGTATTCACGCATTAACTACTCGGTCGATCACCATGAAATTTCGCAAACACATAGTTAGGGGTACAGAAAACGACGCAGGGTACCTTTCACCCAGAAAAAAGTACTGTCTCCGAGCGAGTAAAGCCGCGAAAAAAGTCAATTATCTATCCTAATATAATAAAGAGCAAAATTTGAATTTTTGTTTATTTGTACGGGTTTAACTCAAAAACAACATAACTGATTTAAAAAAATATTTCTTCATTAGAAAGCCGTATTATCACCGATTAACATAGGCTATGTTTTATTTAACACATTCACGGACACAAAACCACTCTCAATAGTTTGTGGTATTGCCATACCACAAACTATTGAGAGTGGTTTTGTTTCCAAACTTTCCATATAAAGTGACATCACGTCTGAGGACGTATTGCCACATTACACGGTTTAAAAGTATGTGTTGCGGCAGTAACGGTCAGAGACGTAACCGCCTGTAGCAGGACATTCATACCAAGTGAATTCTAAACCGTGTGTTACGGCAGGAGTGTTTGCTGTGGCTCTAGCGGTCTGTATTTTAGCCAAAAACGGGACAGAGTCATATCCTTCCTATAAATGCTATGTGAAATAGTCGGCCGTGGACAGAGTTTTACTTTTAGTGTATTTTAAATCGCCGCCTACAGCCGTAATGCCATATTATGAGCGTTATAATTCACGTCTCTCGACGTACTATCCGGGAATGTTTTAAAAAATCCCCGACACAAAATTCATCTGAAACCCATATTGAGGGAGTTGTGAAAAAAAAAATTGTAATTCGACATTTGGCGGCCACCTTGGATATGAAATTTATCATAGTGCATAGTATTCTACGAGTCAAACCCTTTCATTTAATACCCATATTGAGAGAGTTGTAAAAAAATATGTAACCTGCCATTTTGTGGCGGCGGCTAATTCACCATTCAAACAAAATAAAAACAAATTTAATATCGGTTTATCCATTCGGGAGCTGCGATGCCACAGACAGACACACACACACACAGACACGTCAAACTTATAACACCCCGTCGTTCTTGCGTCGGGGGTTACAAACCATACCTACTGTTACTAACATAATCTAACCTACTTTTACGAAAGCAATAACTAGCAATACAATATTTCTACTCCATACTCCAGTTCCGTGTGAACGATGTGGCCTCGCTATCGGCGATCTGTGTCGCTGCGGAAAATGTCCTGTCAGAGTTGAACCACAAGAAACAATGTACAGATACGACAAAAGATGGAAATACACGAGGAGTTAGCACTGTTTCTCTTGTCAAAGGATTCTTTCTTTCTCTTCTTTTATACGTTGTAGATGTAGTTCGGTAATGTTAGTTAGATTATGTCGTTTCTAGTTTATGGAGAGGTCGTTGTAAGTAGTGTTGGTTAAATATCTATACTAATATTATAAAGCTGAAGACTTTGTTTGCTTGAACGCGCTAATCTCAGGAACTACTCGTTCGAATTGTAAAATTATTTTAGTGTTGGCTAGCCTTTTTATCGAGGAAGGTTATAGGCTATATAACATCACGCTATAACCCACGGGAGCGGTGCAGTAATCATAAATGCGAGTGAAACCGCGGGTACATCTAGTAGCGTATAAAAAACGCATTATTTATGATTATAGTAGCAGTGTGCTATATCCTTTCCAATCGGTGTTAAAAGTAGCGCAACCTATACACAGCGACACATCAACCTAGACTGTTTGGAGTTGAACTATTAGAAGTTGAACGCTGCGAATCGTGCGAGAGAGTGCGTTATATTTTTGTTACGCTCTATCCTTACCATTACATCAACACTACTATGCACTGTCTCTTTCCGACAGTTCTCTATTTTGTATGTAGCGTAGTTATGCGTATATAGGGTGTCTAACTTGATGTGTAGCCGTGTGTACACAAATATTTAAACGTTAAATAAAACAACATTACCTAGACAATTTATGTGACTAGTACAATTGTATTACATAATATTATTAGTTATATAAACTGTTACACGGAGACTTGGTGTTACAGTCAAACTGACTGGCTAAGAAATATATATGTATGAATAATTTGTCATGTAAATAAATAAATATTAATAAATAAATAATATCTACGCATAGTACGCCCTGTATCAGAATCTAGTGGTAGACATAGGGAGTATGTATAAGTAATGCGCCATATTAGTACCGAATACCTTTTTCTAATTATGTTAGTTGTGTTAAATGTATAATAAACGTTATTATTACTGAAAAAATATATATTAATAAGCTTTTTCTTCATAGTACGGGCTGTTCCACCACCGAAGACGACTGAAGAGAAATACCCGATGTCACACGAAGCGAGATATCTGCTCAGCGCTCTAATCGATGACGGTCAGTAATGACTACATCATAATGTATCTAAAGTAAATAATCGAAACATTGTTTTTCTTTTTGGGGAGGCTTTAGGAGCTGTCTCTAATAAACGAACACGTGTTCGTAGAAAATTGAGGAATGGTTTGGTCTGTTCGCGATATACTGAAAAAGCACTGAATGGATTTTCATGCGGTTTTCATCAATAGACAGAGTGATTTATGAGCAAGGTTTAGGTGTATAATTTGTTAAGTTTTTGTTTTCCATCCCCACACACTTACAATACATTCCTTATCTTTCATTTAACAACCAAAATCTTCTTCTCCCTAGCCTTTATTATTCCCAAGTCACTTAAGGTCGGCTTTTCTAGTCTATCCGGATTTGACTGGATATCAGTTTTTACATGGAGCGGCTGCCACCTGACCTCCGCAACCCGAAGGCTAACGATACCCTAAGGCTAGACCAGTGTCAGGATATTATAGGGCACTGACTTCCCAATAACGACTGCCATAGATGTTCATGGCAGCCGGGACCGCCGGCTTTACGTGCTCTCCGAGGCACGGAGCAGGCGATAATTGTCAATCAAAACGCACATAATTTCGAAAAGTCATATAACTCCCGAAAGTCAGAGGTGCGCGACGTGGGTTCAAATCCGAGACCCTCTGCATTGCAGTCTGTTGGTCTCCCCACTGAGCTATCGCTGCTGCTTTTTTAACATCCAAAATATTCACTAATAATAATTTATATGGCAGAACAACGTTTGCCGAATCAGATTTGCCGTGACTGTCGTCAGAAAAGGCTTTGCCATAAAGTTTTTGTGTCTAATAATTAAATTATTGTTTGTTCACAGCGGTCCAAAAGTCACGGCACGACCGTGACGAAGCGTACACCAACTGGCATGACATGAGCGACCTTGTCTCTGAACGAGTGAACGTGTCACTCGATGTCAGAGATGTCATCAATACAGGTCCGTGATATTTTATACAGATAGCAGATAGCATGGGCATCACCAGGGTGACTAATGCGAGTTGTTTTGACGTTAACGCGATCGAAAAGTTTTCAGCGTTTGGCTCTCTGATTGACTAACAGCTTGGAGCGGGCCAATCGGAGCGCCAAACGTAATAACGTGTCAATAGCGTTAATGTAAAATAAACTCGCATTAGGCATTCAGAGCAAGGGAACGTGAGGCCCCGGTTACGATTACCGGATCAGGCAGAATGTTATTGAATTTTTCTTTTTGGTAATATTCAGTAGGATGTCTAGAATTGTGCTCGGTAGATGCAAGATCCAAAAATATAGCTGACAAAACGTGGGTATACTCTTCCCCTTTCGGAAATATAGTTGCCCTGAAGATGGCTAGGAGCTGCGTTTACTTCTGAGAAAGTCTCGAAAGACATAAAACAAACGGGGATTGTTGATTGTCCTTTTTGGATATACCGTCGCTTTTGGTGATCACGGGGCTTTTAGTAGATAGTAATTCTACATATTGTGACCAGTAATGTACATAATTATTATCATAATTGATAACGAATCATAGTAGAATTTGAGTCGTGAGATATTTAATTCTCAATTCGGAAACCGAGGGCTACTTAGTAAACAAAGAAAAGAAAGAAAATATTTTTATTTGTATGTCCATAACACAATACAATGAAATATAAACGTATATAGAAAAGTCTACAGATAGTGCAATCCACGAAGACGCGCCCCACCAATTTTTGGTTGAGGGGATCGCGGGGTGCGGGGCGTTTGAGACTCGTCACGAAAGTTGCTCTACTTTATATTTTTATTAAATGTCGAGAAAACCTCAGCGTGTTGTACTTAAAAGCCAGGTATATAAATGATATTTACATTGTTTAGAAGTTTGTAGTTACTAAAAGACATGAAATAAGCAGAGGAAAGTAATTTAATTTTGAAAATAGCAAAGTTTGAAATAAAAATTGTAACATTATCGTATATTAACTAATAATCACATTAAATATCAACACCTAAAAATAAAAAAATATAAAATTGATGTAAAGCATCTTTCCCTTTGACTGTGACGCTCTCTCCTGATTAGTCTATTCATTGTAGTGTGCGTGTGCACTCATATGTAATTAGAGTGTACCGATAACATTTGAGTGTTATTGTCATTGGCGGAAGCTTGCACACATATACTATAAACGGTTAAGAGGAATAGTGGGGCGCGTCTTCCTGGATTGCACTAGCTGTATTAATGGAGACCAAATTTGGTACCTGCGTTAGCTATTGTTGCAGTTGAAACTGCAACGCTGGTATTCTCGGGACCTAAACAGTGTGTGAGCAAATTACAACAGGTGAACAGCAACTGCCCCATACCACTACTATGGCGTGTTGGTAGCTAGAGACAATAATAATAATATTCTATCACATACACACAACACCATCTAGCCCAAACTAAGCAGAGCTTGTACTATGGGTACTAGACAATGGATAAACATACATATATACTTTTTTTTTGTAAATATATACATATTATACATAGAAACACCCAGACCAAGACAAACATGTTCATGCACACAAATGTTTGACTTGTGCGGGAATCGAACCCGCGACCACAGGCGTGGCAGTTGGTTACACTAACCACTACGCCATCGAGGCCGACAAATACTTAGAGACCCATCGCTATGTGTAGTTCTTTTTGTGTTTATTATTCTATTTATTAGGTACACATGACACCATCTGTTTAAACCACATTTTATGGAATAAACGTTTTTTTAACACGCTTTTGTTAGCTTGGTATGGATCTATGAATCTATGTAACGGAATCTTTGAACGTGATTTTCACCCCTTTCAAACTGACGGATTGATTTGAAACTTTGCACAATCTTCGAGGACCGATGACAAAAGAATAATTTAGAATAAAATAAAAGAATAATAGTTTAAAAAAATAATTAATAAAATAGTTTAAAAACGAAAAAACACGCTTTATAAAAAAAGTTGAGAATAATTTAATAATTTTAATGAAAAAAGCGTGGATGCTGTCTAAGATATTTTGATAACCCCCACCACAACGCTTTTTTACATTAAAATTATTAAATTACTTTCTACTTTTTTTAATAAAGCGTGTTTTTAGTTTTTAAACCATTATTTATATAAAAACTACTCCTGCTCTAGGGATAATTCCTGTGTCGCGGGGGACTTTACAAACATTCAAACAACGGACACAAAGAACATCCAGACTCGGAACAACAATTTGTGGATCACACAAATTTTTGTCCCGTGTGGGATTCGAACCCACAACACTCGATGCAGTGGCAGTGGCGAGACGACCACTTACACCATCCGTTTAGCCAAAATTTGATTTGATTTATTAAATTGCTTCCATCTTCAGAAAATGGATCCTGGATATATAGAAGATTTTATCTAAAAAGCGAATGATGTATGCATGATGATGTATGTAGATTAGCAGAACAGTTAAGTTAAAGATCTCTTTATTGTCCTTACAGCGATAGAAGTAGCCACCGGTGCCAAGAGCATGCCAGTAAAGAAGACCACTTACTTCCACACGATGAGACGTGTGATTCCCGACGCTCAAGAACGCACCAAACCGGTCAAGAAATCTCCTTGTAAGTGCCCCTTTACTTAATCCTAGGGAAAGAAGACAGCGAAAGTAGTAAATACTTTCTTCTAGCAAAAGATTATTTTTTATTATTTTGAAGACCGCTCCTGAACTAGGAATGAACCCTGTGTCGCAGGGGACTTTACAGTCTTCTTCAGCGGCCGATTTCTCTCCATCCGTTTAATACAGCGCTGATATTACACATGTCTTCTCTTCCACAGATCCTACACAGCTACCATCAGAGATAAGACGCAAAGCTGAACAGGCGGTGCCCAAAGACGAGACGTGTCTTTGTGTCGACCACGGCAAAAAATTACTATTAAGTAAATTGAAATAAAATCAAATATTTTTATAGACTCAAATATGGTACGCATAAAGTGTTACAAAAATCTTATCAGTGCCGTATATTCTGACGGTTGTGGCGAGAAAATCCTAATCCCAACTTTATAAAAGTGAATGTAAGTTTGTTTGTTACGCTTAGACGCGTTAACTACTCGACCCGTCATCGTGAAATTTCGCATACACGTTGACAGGGTACAGAAAAGGACATACCTTTCATCAAGAAAAAAGTCTCGTCAACTCTTCTCGAGGGATAAAATGTATTGAAAATCTACATTACAACGAGCGAAGCCGCGGGCTAATGCTAGTTATTAAATATATTCATATTTACAGAGGATATGCCGCCTCAAGCGATACGCAAGCTTCTGCCATCTGAGCTGAGATATCTGGAGGACCTTCGGAAATGCAAGTGTGATGTCCACTCCGGCGAAACAGGTAATATTATGGCTCGATATATACTCGACGCATTAGCAGTGGCGAGGCGACTATAAACCATTACGTCATCCGTGCAGATAGTTTTGTTGGTATAGCGAACTGAATTGGAGGTTTAAACCCCTTACTGGAACAATTTGTGTGGTCCGCAAATTATTCTTCCGAGTTTGTGTGTGCTTTGTGTCCAGTCATTGTATGTTTGTAAATTCCTCCGGCGTTTGAAAACAAATGAAGGGTTATTTAAAAACGAAACATAGGGCTGTGTAATGCTTGTTTAAAAATGTAATAAATAATTGTAGAGTGGGTCTCTACAATTAATGGTACGGTACTTTATTTTTCTTTTCTTTTTCTTTTCTTTTCGTGTGGTTAGTGGCCAACCTGTTGTCAAGAGTTGTTCAAGCCGCTCGTAGGCCTCTGACATGACTTAACGACTGCTGGCAATTTGGCAACAACAGGGACCGACTTTTTACGTGCCCTCCGAAGCACGGAGACGCTCAGATGAAATACCACTAAACAGTCACCCATCGACATATAGACTGACCGCACCCAACGTTGCTTAACCTCGCTAATAGTTTACCGATCAGTGATTGCAATTATAGCTTACAATGCCAGGCATACCACTTGCTTGTTGGCAACCCTTCAGAAAAGTGGTCAACAGGTTGCTAGCGTAAGAAACCAAGGATACTGGTTTGTTACTGAGAGCACAGCGCCTCCTAAACGAGCATCGAGCTCCTACCCACAGCAGAAACATAACACAACATTTTATAATAATAATAAATTTATTTAATTTATAACAGAAATGAGATTGTAGGTTAACATTAATTTAATTATTCATTTCGGTTATACTCGTAATTGAGTAATTGACAATATGCGTTTTCTACAACAAGTTATGGGTAGGGTACTGTTCTTCTAGATAAGCTATTGTGTAGCCTGTGTTTAGGCGACTTTATTTCTGTCAATAGGAAGTTCCTCTGGTTTTAACTAAGCTGCCATTTATTTTTTAACTTGGGTATATGTGTTAACGCCTACCTCTCCGCGGAAAAGAGGAGAGATTATGTCGGGCTTACCCGGGGAAAGATGCCAACTCGCTGCCTTGAATGGGTGGGTGGGTCACTGGAACTAAAATTATATCAGCGACCCACCCAGCAGTGCAAAACGCAGGCAAGAAATGCCTGCGGGCGACGACACCTGGGTGACGCACCAGCACGATAGAGGGCGGTCACTCCGACTCAATGGCTGGCGGATGGAAGATCCCCGCTCTCCCGCTTTCGGATAGTTAAGCTGCCTTAGTTTGATGCCTGCAACATCAGAGATAGAAATTGGATATTGGCAACCCTTCAAAGAAGGATTTTATTGACTACCGATTCAAGAAAAATAATGGCCGGCTTCAAATCAAATCAAATCAAATCAAATCAATCTTTATTTGTATTAATGTGGTGTATACAGATGTTTGGTTTAGTTTACAGAGTTCAACATTAGTCATATATTCATGACATACAAATATAAAATACACAAAAATAAAAAAAACAAAAACTTATAACTAAATTAATTTAAATTCTAACTTAATAAATGTAGACTATCACACTGTATCTTACATGCAAAATATTCCTGTAGTGTGTAGAAACATTTATTGCAGAGCCATTGAAATAATTCTGCTTTGAATTTATTTATACGCCACTCATAAACACCCTGTGGCAAGTGATTGTAGATGCTTCTCCAAATAAGCACTTTCTTAGGAGTCTAGAGACTAGTCACCGCATTACTAACTCAGTCGCGATGCTCTGATTTGAGTTCATAGACTATGGATTTATGTAGTTTACGCGGCAGCAACCCTTTAAAGATATTCGATCTGATGCCAACGTAAAGTTGAAAAATTGCCAGTTTCTTAGAGATAATCGCATCTCTAAGACGTCTGGAAAATTACCGCAGAACAAAGGGGCTTGCTTTTTTGGGTCTGCGATCTTGCGAGAAGTAGTGAGGTACTGTTTCAGTATGGGTATTAAGGTTGAAGGTTTAAGTAGGTATACCACTATGTTCCACCTAACGATACTAATCAACCAAGTCTTCTGAGGAACTACAGGTAATCGGCGTTAGTGTAACACTGTTACTGCGTTTAACCCAATAATTAGGAGTTCCGGGGTCTCGCATACCTATCTGTACCATTACATCCCTTTTTTTTTTTTTTTTTTTTGTTTCCCAGGAAAAAACGCTTGATGCACTACCCGCCGGCTAGGGGACGGCACCGGCGGGGCGTGTGGGACTCACCAGCCTAGTGCTGGGATACCCACTAAAAAAACCTGGGGTGTTCCCTCTCCCACCCAATGGGGGGGGCCCAGTTGGGAGTCTAAAAAGATTCATCCATAGCAGGCCCCCCCGTGTGGGTGCCGGCCGGGTCAATCGGACCCGACCTCCTCTCGTCCCCGGGGGAGAGCATTTCACTGCTCTCCCCTTTCGACGTTAGAAGGCGCGCGGGAACACCGCGCGCGCCCTCTGTGGGTTCTTACTCACGGGTGGCAGGGTCGTACCATTCCATCCCTAGGTAGTATAAAAAATCTCGATTAAAAACGTGGACCATAGTCTAACATTTCTCACATTTAGAAGAGGCAAATGGTGATTAAAATTTGTTACAGACCTCTACCTACCCCTTCTAAAAACCACAGACTTAAGATAATTCATGTTTTTCAGAACTGGAGATACAAATGTCTGAAGAAGAATCAATGACGGATATGGCAGACTATAGTTCTGATGACACCTCGCCTTTGGACAGCACCGAACGAGAACTCAAGTTCCTATCGACTACAGCCACTTACGACTAATTGGATTACTTGGATTATTCGAATAATTCGATTATTCGATGAATCGAATAATTCGATATTTGGATGAATCTAATAACTCGATTGTTTCGAATATTCGAATAACATTCGGTGTTTCTTGATTATTCATCCTTCGCATTGACACTTGTTTATGGCCCTTGTCCTACTGCCAATTAGGAAGAGACTTGGTATCGTCCATCTTATTGTTTAAAAACTGCCAAAGTAAATAATATGTTTGTGTAAATTAATTATTTATACCAATAGTTAATCGTTGCCGGTTTATATTGCGGGCAGAGCTCTCTCTCTACTATATGTAACAGAAAGGATTGGTCATAAATATCTTCGCTCTTTTACAGTCGGCCAAGAAAATGTTCTACCAGTTTTGACAAAAGTTTGTGCGACATCTAATTATTATCGCTAAGTTTGACTTTTCTAGCTTAACACATGGCATGTCGCAAATATAATCTTCTATATATAAAAATAAATTCCTGTTTCCCTTGGTCACGGCATCTCGCATAAACAGCTGGACTAATTCCGCCAACTCTTTTTTTGTTGTGTTTGTTATAGTCAGAAGGTTTTTATGAAAAAAAATTAAGAAAGTTGCGCCGGAAATTAGAAATTTTGAGAAAAATTAACGACCATAAACCGATTGCGATGATACTTGGTATATATATAGCTGGAGACCTGAATTAACTAGAATAGGCTACTTTATCTTTATCCCGATATTCCCACGGCATTGGGACTTACGCGTGTGACACCCCGGGGCGCAGCTAGTACTTAATAAAAAGAGCAATGGTCACTGACATAATATTATTCCAAAGGGAAATCAACCATACTATTTCATAACATTCAAATGAACCTTAACCGGTGGTGGACCACATCTTTGGCCGACAGCATGTATGATAATATACTTTTAGCAGAATTTCACCAGATAGATAGCGCTGCGTCCGGGGAAATGTCCATCTTATTTATATTTTTGGTTTATTATAGATTATAGATGTTAATCACAGTTTATTTAAATTAATTAATTATTTTGAACTATCTATGATAACCTACGCTTTTCCTGGCGTTTTTCAGCAGCCATGGTCACGGGAAGAAATAATATCTTTTAGTTCAATTGTTAAATAAAATCGACGCCGGGGGGACAAGTGCCTAATTGTGATCATACCATCTCAAAAGATGTATATTATTTAGTAATACTATACTAAACTATTATTGAGGAAATTATTATTGCTTTCGAATGTTTATTTGAATAAATAAATAAACGTTCGAATGCGTGATTAAACAATAGAGCTTCCGGCTCCATTTTTTCCGTCTTATTCAAAACATAATGTCACACTAAGATTTTTCTAAATGTTTTCTTAAATATATAAAGCAAACGCCTTTCTAATGAGGAATAATAATTAGGAATTAATTATTCCTTAATCCTAATTATCAAATGTCAAGAAAAGGTTTATAAGATTTTGAGAATTACAATTGTGTCGATATTTAAGTGCAGGCGTCCGAGAGAGATAGCGCGATATCAGAACACCTCTTTTTCTCATTTTGAGACTAATTTGACTGTCATGCTTTAAATCCTATCGACTTTATAAAATGTTGTGTTCTTCTGCCTTTTATTTATAATATCAGCCCTGTATTAAACTGTCCCACTACTGGGTACATTTTGGAGATCTCTCAGACATACAGGTTTCCTTACATTGTATTCCTTCACCGTTAAAGCAGGCGATAAATAACTATTTAATACGCAGATAACTTCGAAAAGTCAGAGATGCGCGCCTTCGGATCGAACCGAAAGAACTTTTGCGGGGCAGTCCAACGGTTTCCTAGTAGGCTATGTATATATAATAATATATTTTAGAAACTGGAGTTAATGTAATTTCTTGCTGTGTTTGGAGCTGCTGTGCCTTTATATTTTGTGTCATCTGTCCTTCAAATTCTTTTGCCTTTACCATTCCATGCTTTTATTTATAACGGAATGGAGCCACCCATAGAGTCAAACATCGCTACGAACATTTTCACGATCATTCTAGCGAACGATGTAATTTCTAATTTTAGAATGCTCGCTAGAACGCTCGCTACAACGCTCGCTAAAATGCGCGCTAAAACGGTCGCTAGAATTTTCACTGGAACGCTCGCGAGAATTTTCACTAGAACGCTCGCTAAAACGTTGCGGTTTATTTTTGTGTAATGTGACATTCGCACATCGCGGAATGTATTGACGCATACCCCTCCGCGGGGGCGGGTGGAGGGATTATGTCAGACTCGCCGGGGTAAAAGAAAGATGGAATAAGAATAATGTACCTCCCGGAATACCGACTAAACCTACCACAATGTTCCTCGACAAAACCACTATCGACGGGACCGCGCGATCCCGCCGAGTTTTCGGCCCGCCGCCGCCGTGTGAAACAGCAGGCCACTACGCGAAGAGACTTACCCAAAAGCACCTCACCACCTTTCTCTATTATACCCTACTGTCCCCCTCCTCCCCCCTAGAGGGGAAGGCATAAATTTTAACTGTCATTAATTTTATTAGATTGTAGTTGGGATTAGTGCAATAGTGTTCAAAAATATTTTAATTAATGCTTATATAAATTATTTAAATAAATATTAAATTGAAATGGCTTTTTTTATTCATAATAAGTCGTGGTATTAAACCACGACTTATCGCAATTTTAGTGGCAGTAGCTCAGTGGATATGGCATAGGACTTGCGTCGAGTGGTCGTGGCTTCAATCCGTAACTTCTATTAGACAAGTTCAGTTAAAATTTGACTGCACGAATGGCGCAATGTTTTAAATGGTCACCTCGCCACTGCTTATATACCAAGTGCTGTGGGTTCGAATCCCACACGACGCAAAAACTATTGTGGATTCGATCTCCACAAGGGGCAATCATGGTTTTGGCTATAGAAACACCCATCATGATGATAATCAAGACGACTATAAAAGATATTATAGCTAACTGGGGTATGTCACTACACCGAGTATTGTGGGTTCGAGTCCCACACGACACAAAAACTATGCTTCATGCCGTTGTTTAAATGTTTGTAAAGTAAACCAAAACTCAATGAGGTTAACCGCGTCTTAAATTTTTTAAGGACTTGGCTTTCTTTAATTTTATTTTCTGTGTCTAACTTTACAAACGTTCAAACGACGGACACAAAGAACACCCAGACTCGGAACCAACCATTTGTGGATCACACAAATTAATGTCACTTAAATTACTACGCCATCCGTCAAGTCATAATAATCGCACTCTTAATAAAATAGAGACTTAACCGAATATTGTTGGTTAAACAAATTTAAACTCTGTTGCAACTACATACTTAACACAAAAATAATATTATAATTTTTAGTCACACAATTAGAGTTCAAATTGCCTTACTTCTAAATTTCGAGTTGAGTCGCTGTTTTAATAATCATAAAGTCCTCCAGACTGAATTTCGGTCACGGAGGCCAATATTAACGGAGACTGACCATGAGATATTATTGTGCACAAACACAAGTGCACTCTCTGTTCCCTAACTCTCATGATCCGATGAGACGGTAATCCGACAAGACCGGAGAGAGATCAGGCGCAGGACCAACGGCTTTACGTGCTCTCCGAGGCACGGGGGTGTCTAACACCGCCAACACTCTGACTCCGGGATACTATTGAGATTTCTTAACAGAAAATCGCGTTACCTTTATTGTTGGCCCGAACCAAGACCCAAAGAGGTCCACGGAGATCGCTGTTTTATTAACAGTGTGAATGTAGGTATACTTTATTTAATAAAACACATAACAGCATTCCAATAATTTATTATACATACATCAATTCGTGCTCATAGCATTGTTATAAAAGTTCGTTCATACATATCTGTGTTACTATGCAACTGTGTGTACAAATACTATTACTAAAATGGCGCCAGACTATAGCGTCACGAAATACGCTTTAAGCGAATACGCTAAGCGTAAATGTGAGCGTAAAGCGTAGCGCGTGCTCAGCGTATTTGCTCGGAGCGTATTTTTCATGGCCGTCGAATAGGCATGATGACGGTTAAAAATAAGTGAATCTAATTAATCCATCTTTTTGATAAGCATTAAATATTGGACACCTATTTTTTATTTTAATAAAGCAATAATAATTGACTAAGATATAACGCATTAAAGATGGGAGTAGGGACTAGTGACGTCACGCTTTTGTAAAATTTGTACCTACAAGTGACGTAACACGAAATTTAGACGGGTTGTATCTTCTTTGTTATTAGTTTGCGGGACAAAAGATAAAAAAATACGTATCCAATATTTTTTGCTGATCTAAAAGTCGTAGGCACTAAAATCTTTTTTAGTTATCATGCCTATTAGAGAGTCTTCTCAACAGGAATTTGCACGAGACATGTGCGGAATTCTCATTTAACAAATCGTTTATTCGTAGTTAAATTAATGTTAGCTCTGATGGAAGGCTTTTTATACTCTGCGTTACATGCCAACGACGCATTTGAAGATACATTTGTAGGGACACTACTGACGTTTAAGTATTTCTGTGTTAAAATACAGTGTCCCGTATAAAATAGATAATCAGTTATTAATTAATCATGTTAGAGCTTTGGGGGCTAAAATAAAATATCTTGACTAATATTATACATGCGAATGTGAGTTTGTTTGCACACTTTAACTACTCGACCAATCATCATGAAATTTTGCATACACGTTGTCAGAAGTACAGAAAAGGACATATATTTCATCCAGGAAAAAGTACTGTTCCCAAAGGATTAAATTGACATGACCTATATTTACGCGAAAATAGCCTCGCATTTACACGAGAGAAAACATATTATATATAATAATAATGGGGCCATGGGCCTCTTCGCTGTGTGACAGTGCGGGTTGGCCGACTTCATATATCTTCGCGAACATTATGGAGAACTCTCAGACATGCAGTTTCTTCACGATGTTTTCTTCGCCGTTAAAGCGAGCGATAATTAACTATTTAATACGCACATATCGGATCGAACTCGAGACCTCTCCGTAACATTCCAAATTAAAAAGTATTGTTTCTAACATAACCTAAGCTACTTTTACGCAAGGGAAGCTGCAGAAAAAGCTAGTAATATATAAAATATGAAAAGAATTTAACATGCGAATAATTAAGTGCAGATAAATTCAGGTACAATAAGTATTCAAATATCGATAGTTTGATAATTGAATATGATAACATCGTCCCAGCCCTTGGCATATTACTCTGATAGCTGAAACAGGATCCAAACTAAAATTTACAAACTATAGCCTTGTAACAATAGACATGATGACTAAAAAAGATTTTAATCCGTCTTTTAGATTAGCAAAAATATTAGACACGTATTTTTCTTTTGTCACACAAACTAATAACAACGCAGATACAACGGGTTTAATTTTCGTGTTACGTCACTTGTAGGTAAAATTTTACAAACGTGTGACGTCACAAGCCTCCACTTATGAACTTTAATGCGTTATATCTTAGTCAATTTTTATAGTTTCGTTAAAGCAAAAAGAGGTATCCAATATTATATGCTAATGTAAAAGATGAACCAATTAGAATCACTTATTTTTAATCCTGCCATCAAGCCTATTGTATTTGAATTAAATTCGATTGTGTTGATAACAATATAGACACGTGAACCTTGAAGTAGGTACCGCGTTAACACAGTTTAGTGGTCTCAAAAGTAAAAATGCGAAATCGGTAGGGCTGCCAAGTAAAATCGGTATATGTGGACCAAAATCGTTAAATTGGGTTAAATCAATTTTAATCAAATCTTTTAGTCAGGTGGATCTTTTTTTTAGAAATTCTCAGCTCCTACCGACTATACCTACCAGGGTGTTCCTAAGCGAGCTTAGCTATAGTAGGTATTGGATATTGGACACAATGGTATTCCCCAAAATATATCGTTTACCCGTCGATCGACGATTAAGTAGTAGAGAATACCCGTAAAAGATAAAAAAGAGGGATGCGAACTGAGATTGTGGAAATCGGTAACAAAATCGGAAGAAATTCCTTACATTAACAAATTCGTAGAAAATTCGTTCCATATCGGTATTTCGGTAGGCAAGCGGCAAATCGGTAGAAATACCGAATAATTCGTAGGTTCGAGACTACTGACACATTTCTATTCGAATATTACTCAAAAGCAAAGCTATTGGTTTTGTGCTCACCAGTTGGCGCCACTAGCAAATAAGGTCCTGTCAAACCTGTCACAGCTGTCAAAAGCCGTATTTGGCGGTAATCATTGTCGGTTTCTATGATTACTGTTAAAATGGCTATGGATTATAGAGACTTTACTATCTACTAGCACCTCTAGCGGTGAATTCCAGTGCGATAGCCCTTGCAATGCGCATCACAAAGGTTCTTGAAATAATAAAAAAACTACAGTATGATAAATTAAAGTATCGTAGTCTTAATTAGGTAGATAATTGAGGGTAGACAGTAATGTCAAATGACGTCATTGAGCTAGGAAACGCATGGTGATAAAGGTGTAGATGCTTTTATAATAGACAGGCTGCAATTATAGCAGAAAGCAGTGGAAGACTATGACGGATAACTTTGCTCGGAAGTGGTAGATAGAATTATTAGTTTTATGGCCAGTTTCACAACTTTCAAGTAAAAGTTGTCTGAAAGATAAATCGCATGCTGTCTCACTCTTGTTAGGTTAAAGAAAAGAGATGTATTATTATATATAAGCTATACTTTTATCTTATAGATAAATGCTATTTGTAGGTGATGGAACTAGCCTTTGGTGTACCCTCTTAACAAAATTCAAGTAGAATTGGTTGGGTATGTTTGTATAGTCCATCTACAGAAGCTGAGTGAAAAGTACACACAGCGACACATCAACCTAGACTGTCTGGACTTTAAACTATTAGAAGTTGAACGCTGCGAATCGTGCGAGAGAGTGCGTTATATTTTTGTTACGCTCTATCCTTACCATTATATCGATACCACTATGCACTGTCCCTTTCTCTGACAATTCTCTATTTTGTATGTAGCGTAGTTATGCGTATATAGGGTGTCTAAGTCTAACTTGATGTGTAGCCGTGTATACCTGTCTTTGTTCGCTCAATGATCTATTTTCAATTTTGCTAAGCAAGGATTCTGATAACTGAATAAGGCGGGGTATATGAATTAATCAAACTCATCACGTTTTCATGCATTCTCTGATTAATTCATCATTTTTGTGCTGATGGTGACAGCCGCTCATGCATGTAACATCTTGCATTACTCGCTTATTGTCACTTAAGATGAAAGAGTGTAAAGAAGACCATAATTTGACCTTCGGCGCTTTAGTACTGTATCCCGTTGTTTCATATATAGCGCGCTATTTTGAACGTACGCTAAATCGCTTTTATATAACGCTTCAAATATCATCAATGCGGCAATTTGAATGTATAACATTCGCTTAAATGTAAGGTAACATAATGACTATCTCTTTCTATTTTATTTGTGCGGTGTACTGCGCTTTTATTACATTGTTCCTTTCGTTATAACTAAGGCTACGGACACGAAGTCAGCGGGCGCGGAGCGGCGGCGGCAGAGGTGCGGGCAGCGGCGCGTTTCAATGCATAGATTTATATGGAACTGGCCTCGAAGGCAGCGGCGCGGGGAGCAGCGTACGAGCGGTGCCCGCGCGTCTGCATTGATGTAGTATTGTGCATTTTACTCTTTGCTTTTTAACAACCGACGTTTGTATCTAAAAGATGTTGTCGTCGCTGTTTAGACATTTCTTTCGCGAACAAAGACACTATTTCTTTTACTGTTACTGATTTATCATAACAAAACAAACAAACAAAACGTCGCCCCGCGCAGCCGCCGCCGCCCCGCTATCGCTAACTTCGAGACCAAGGCCTTAGCGTATATAATAGCGCGCTATAAGCACATACTTTACTGGGTGTAAGAGACAGCGTACCAAAAACTTTAGCAAGATGTCTTTCTACAGGTACTTATCTCGACGCAAACTTCTATTAATTAAAAAAACGCAAGTTTCTAATTTTATATTGATTAACATTATGACGCGGTACGCAATGGATTGCTACGAACACAAATCACCGCTCGCGCCGCGACGCGCCGGCGGGAATGACCTCTGCGTTCCGTGCGCATAAAAACAGCTGACCTGATTAAATCACGACTATTTAATTACATTGCTGTATTATGTATGTAGTAAAATGTGGTACTCTTTGATATTTATTTAATAATATGGATGATTTATGTATTATGTATATTTCCTGAAGAAAATTCCAACGATTTTTAACCCAAAATAATGGTCTAAATCTACTATTTCAGTTTTCGGTACACCGTCCCTTACACCCTGTATTATATTTCTTATACCAAAGCGTTCTTCTGACGCATTTGGTTTGAATATTACTGTTTCACAGTTAGTTATATGTATGTTGTTTCTGTAAACAATTAACTGCATACCAGGTTTGTTCAAATAAACTTAAAGTATATTTATACTTAATACATTCATGCGTTTAAAGACCGCGTGTGCTAGGCCTATATAACGAATACTTAATATAATTACGTACGTACGTTATCTAAAAGGCAGTTAATGATATAATTTTTCCCTTCAGGTTTACTGAACGGATGGCGTAGTGGTTGTCAGTTCAATCCTTCCTTTATTTCTGAACGTTTAATAATATGTACTTTTTATATTATTATAATTTCTTGTATGTTTGTAAGAGTTTAACTCAAAAACTAATCAACCGATTTTAAAAATTCTTTCGCCTTTAGAAAGCTACGTTATCAGCGAGTAACCTATGTTGTGAGAGCTTATGCTATGTCAAACTTTTTGTAAAGTACTGTTAGTAACATAACTTTACCTACTTTTACGCGAAGCCACGAGCAAAAGCTAGGAGTTAATAAAAAGCATATTATTTTGGTCTCTATCAGAAATATTGTACGTAAGTAACTATTTAATTCCTTTTTTAAATTCTACTATACTAGGAATCACTAGGAATATACAGGGTGATTTTGAAATCGTGTAATTCCTTTTAACCACGCATTCTACTGATGGTATAGAAAAACCCTGATAATATTTTTATTAAATTTTTTTTTTTTTAATATATATGGTCAGGGTTATTCTATATCACCAGTAGAATGCGTGGTTAAAGGGAATTACACGATTTCAAAATCATTCTGTATAACTAAAATAATAAACTAAATAAATAATTCCTGTGACGCAGGAGACATGATAAAAATACAAACAAAAAGCACCCAGACACGTAACAACTATATATGGATTACACAATTTTCTCTCGTGTGAGTATCGAACCCACAACACTCGGCGCATTGGCAGTAGCAAGACGATCATATAAACCACTTCGCCATTGCCATGCACCTGTGCAGTTAAATAAAATATATCCATTTTATATACTGGGTACCGGTTTAATCACTTGAAATACTTCAATATGGTATAGTATGGGTTTGAATAATACGAGCGACCCGCCCCGGTTTCGCATGGATAGTACAAACCTTTAACACATTATACACCTAAACCTTCCTCAAAAATCACTCTGTCTTTTGGTGAAAACCCATTTAGTCGTTTTTGAGTTTATCGCGAACAGACAGACAGACGCGGCGGGAGGCTTTGTTTTATAATATGTAGTGATACATATTATAAAACAAAGCCAAAAAATTTAAATTATTGTTTAATTATATCGCTAAAAAATCCCAAGATAATGTAATTATAATTTACCCAAACGGATGCAGATAAAATACGCACATAATTATAAATAGACTCCATCGTCCATATGGCCTTTGACCGCACGCGAGTTACCGTATGATAAGCCCGAGTTGTCGACCGCTCATTATCGAAATTGACGTCATAAATTTGCCTGTCAATCCTAGGTCCTTTAAGCGTGAAAAGGTCCTGCTTAGGCCGTCATAGTAGGGATCTTAGCACTACTTGACGTGAGGACATAGTGTGGAGGTATCTGCTTGTGGACATCACGACTGCTTACCATCAGGTGAAATGCAGCCATTTTGACAGAAAAATGCATATTTTGATAAAAAATTAGGTACTTTTTCTAATCGGTAACGACAAAAGTTTCTGGACATTTATAAGATTTTGAATTCTTTTATTATTCAAAGTAACTATGGTTAAAATGTTTTTGAAACAGTAATCGTTAGAATAGTAAATTTAATTATACTTAAAAATATGTATCACTAAATAAAATTAAAGCTAGTTTTATTTTGTGTTGTAGTATGGGGCAGAAGAGTTCGCCTGTTGTAATTGCACACATATTGTATAGGTCCTGCCAGAATACCAGCGTTGCAATGTCAACTGCAAGAGTAGTTGACGCAGGTATGTATGTACTTAATTTGGTCTCCATACATTATACCGTTCTATATATATTTATATTTTTTTATATTATAATAAGGAGATACAAATAAAAATATTTTATTTATGTTAATTAGAAAGTTTTAATTCATAAACTAAGGTTAGAAATTAATTCAATGTGTAGGTAGTTATGTTGCTGACTGTACCTTATGGTTTGTTATAGGTACCTGTTTTAATATTGCAAGCAAATATCCAAATGATGCTGAATCCAGCATCATTTGGATATCGACTCAGACCTATTTTTAGCTAGCTAAGCAGAGAAGCTCGGTAATTATTTATTACTAACAATCCTCTTTTACTACATCTTTCTCGTAATATTGTTCTAATCTTTCCTCAGAATTTTTCTGATTGTTCAGAATACGTTCGTCTAGGTCTCAATATTTCAATATTGCCACTCATATCTGCCTTTTCCGTCCAAACTCTCCACATGACATGTCAAAAAATAACCTCAAAAATTACAACCTGCCTTTTAGTTAACGTATGCATACAATACTTTTACATATATCTTAGGGCCATACAGATATGCTACTTTTAGCACCAGATACTGGCAAATGTGCTGTAACATCTACTTTATAAGTATTATTTCCCTCAACAGATGGTTTGATGGCCCGAAAAAGGTGGCCATTTCTATCTGTTTACCGAGTTTTTGAGAGAGCGCAAGCCTAGAAAGACGGTAGACGGTTACGCTAAAGTACAAGTTCTCAATAATCTCGATATTTATATCGTATATTAATGTTGTTCACCGTCTACATTTGACTTTTGCCACAGTAAGTAAAATGCGTCCCTGATTAGCGTTTTGTGCTGATAGACTTCAGCATTCACTTATATGAATATTCTAGCGAATATTACATTGCAGAAAAAAAACGAGAGGGTTTTTGCGAGTTTTCTAGCGAAAGGACAGTAAATTTGCTTCGAAATTACATCGTTCGCTAAAAACATCGTGAAAATGTTCGTAGCGATGTTTGGCTCTACGGTTGACTCTGTTCGTTGTTCAGTTCGACAATTTAAAAACGTTTAAGGCTCCATGTTCCGTTATAAGTAAATGCTCAAGACTATCAGCACCATTACGAGTAACAAACAGCTTGAAGTCGCTCTAACAATTAAACATCCGAGCCGCTAAATGTAGCATTTCTAATACAGCACTTACAATAATTTGCGAAATGAAATTTTTACATGACTGCTTAAAAATTGTGATATGAACTTACCACTAGAAAGCTTTGGTGCGTTTCGTTATTGTATTACATTTATGTTAGCTTTTCAATAGTGAGAAAGCTTGGTATAATATTAAAAAGAAAAGTATATTAGTTTTTATTTTATTGGAGCTGTTACAGGCATCCGCGTCGTTGCAGCTCTGGAGACAACCGTGGACATATCTGAAAAAGGAGGACATTGTGAAAATCTCCTTTATTCTACTATTAAGTTGGATTTGTAAGTATCTTGCAGGTTTCTTCTCATAAGCTCAACCCTTTGCCAGAACGTAGCAACTAACCTAAATCTATCTTTAGTAACTTAGTAAACTCACTAACCTATATATTTTGACGTTCATAAGTGTTACTTTGTGACCTAAATGAATTTTGCCTGATAAAACAGCACATGACCAACGTTTATAGGTGTTACTTTGTGACATAAATGAATTTTGACTGATAAAACAGCACACGACCGGCGTTCATAAGTGTTACTTTGTGACCTTAATAAATTTTGACTGATAAAACAGCACACGACCGGTTTTATGTGAGTATAACAGATACAGATGATTTCACTAAAATTACATGTTCGTAATCTTTTTAAAGGTTATTTTCGGTCTCAAAATAATTCTTGTGTTGCGAGACAATTCAAAAACATTAAGACAACGGACGCAAAGAACACCAAGATTCGGAACAACTATATGTGGATCACACGAATTTTTGTCCCGTTTGGGAATCGAACCCACAACACTCGGCGCTACGGCAATAGCGAGGCGACAACTTAAACCTTTACGCCACCCATGCAGTCGAATAGTAACTTTGCAAGATGTATATCTTTTTCACCTGGTTCATAATTCGTTGCTTCCAAAACTTTAAATACTTCAAAACAAGCATGGGTCTTATAGCCGCTCAAGCGATTAATACACTGCACCGCGCCCCGTCGCGTAGCGCGGGGCCGCAGATTTTAACATTGTATGCAAGTAACTCAATTTATATAGAAAACACGCCTAGGACAACACAGTGCCGACGCGTCAATGCGCAGAAAAGCGTCCTGCGCGCAGATTCCGTCAATCTGCGCGTGAGCGCGGGGCGTGCCGCAGGGTATAACAAACTGGCTCCGCAGTCCCGCGTGAGATTTTGTGCTTGTAGGCCGTTTTCTACAGCGAAGTGAACATTTGACTTTATTTGGCGCGGGACCGTCGTACACTGCCACCCCGCGCGGAGTAGCAGATTACACCACTAAGTGAGGCAGATCTGTCGCTCCGTGCACCGCGGCGAGACGCTTCGCTAGTGGGAGAATCGCCTTACAACTCATATACTCGTGCATTGCCGATCGTTCAAATCGAGACTCGCTATGCTGCTAGTGCGAGAAACAAAGATTCCTGGTCATCTGCTGACAAGATAGCGTTTGCCTAAGAAACCTTAATTTATCGCAAAGCACAAGGTTGTACATAGAGATGTGACTTATTTAGGAAACATGTATCAAAATTACGGATACAATATACTAAATACGTATCGTCAAAATACTTTTTAAAGATAAAATACTTTTAAAAGAAAACCCAATTTTATTAAGCTTAAGTTTATTAGGTACATGAATTACGAATAGATCGCGTTGATCGAGGAAATACGACATAACATTGAAAACATTTTGTTCATTAAGTCTTAAGTAAAGCCATTTTGCAACAATTGTCGGCCTTGATGGCGTAGTGGTTAGTGTAACTGACTGCCACGCCTGAGGTCGCGGGTTCGATTCCCGCACAAGTCAAACATTTGTGTGCATGAACATGAATGTTTGTCTTGGTCTGGGTGTTTCTATGTATAATATGTATATATTTCCAAAAAAAAAGTATTTATGTATGTTTATCCATTGTCTAGTATACATAGTACACGCTCTGCTTAGTTTGGGCTAGATGATGTTGTGTGTATGTAGTACAAGATTATTATTATTATGTTTCTCTTATCACAGGTACTTTCTAACATATTATATTAGAAAATACCTGGCCCGTTGGGAGGCTTACACGGAGACATGGGTCCAACGTGAAGAGGCCCTTCGAGAGTTTTAATCAAAAGTGGGATAGAACACCTACAGCGGCACTAGCCGCAGCAGGCGTAGGACTATTGCTACGTATGGATTCTAATATATTGGTTATAGGTATGGGTGTTTGGTGGATCGGTATATTGCCAACTATGGATGAAAAACGGCGTCTGCCCTGAATACTCTAATAGCATCAATGCAATGGGCAGACGGTGACTCGCCAACTCACTAGATGGGCCCCCTGATAAGCCACTATAGGCATACAAGCCAGTAGCAGAGGGCAACACCGGTGCAAGTGGCTAGGGGTGTCGAGTGGTGCGGCGCCGGTTTCACCATCACGGGTCTCGTGACAACGGAGACCCGGAGCGGGTTTCCCCGTAGTTATGCCCTTGAAAATGACTCTTTCACCCCCCAAGCATATAGCTCTAGCGGCTCCCCTCTGGCCGGCCGACCAAGCCAAGCCAGAGTTGAGAGTCCTACGGGCACTCTTGAAGTTCCACCCCGGCCAACCAGTAACGGCAAGCCGGGGACGAGGCCCTAACCAACTCTCTGAGGCATTCAGGACCGCAGTGTCGCCACTCACATTCAGCCCGCCACAAGCTGCCCTGCGGTTTGGGCGCTTTAATTTAACCTGGTGATACATTTTTTGTTTATATCACAAGGCGAAGGTGATAGTTTTAAAGCTAGTATACTGTGCCCTCCGATATCGCGTTAGTCTCATGATGAGATAACGACAGTCCCAGAGGGGTTTATTATTATTTGCTTTTTTTTTCCGGAATGCTTTTTTTTTTTTTTTAATTATATCTAGTATTTTGTATTCCAGATACTTTATGTAAAGTATCTTGTACAGCTCAAGTTGTATAGCTATAATCTTCTGAATTGTAGAGATACTCTCATAGAGCAGAAGAAAGAAAAAGAATATCCCAAAATTTTGCCAATATCCCGCTGCGCCATACTTTTTTTCAAAGTCAGCGTCTAAAATCTTTATTATTGTGTTCAAACGATTCTTGGACACGTCAATTAACTATATAAGACATATTAATAAAAAATAGAAAAAGGCTAATGAGATGCAACTAAATATTGAACAGGCAAACAAAACCCGCCTTGTAACATTATGTCGCTGAGTGGTCGAAGTCATTAAATTAAAAATTTAAAATACACGACACAAAATTCATTTGATACTCATATTGAGGGAGTTGTGAAAAAATATGTAATTTTGTGGTGGCGGCTTTCTTGGATTTGAAATTTATCATAGTGTTTAGTATTCTACTAGGCAAACCCTTTCATTTGATACCCATTTTGTGGCGGCGGCCATCTTAGACCGATTTTCATCAAACATAACTAAGAACACACCCGACTAATTCACCTTTCAAACAAAATTAATATCGGTTCATCCGTTCGGAAGCTACGATGCCACAGACAGACACACACACGCACACACACAGACACGTCAAACTTATAACACCCCGTCGTTTTTGCATCGGGGGTTAATAATACAAAGGACATGAAAATATAGCATTGAAAAAGCCTGTTCGAGAAGTTGAGCTTTCATGAGAAGAAGCAGACAAGAAATTCATGGCCACTCTTTTCAATCGCTAAATGTTTATTAACAATACGACTCTTTTTTTTTCTATATGAGCTGCTGTATCTACACACAGCAGCTCATATAGAAAAAAAAAGAGTCGTAACAAAATTTTATGGCAATGAGGTATAATTGTATTCTCTTAAAAATACAAGTGTCGTATTAATGTTATTAAGTTACCTGTCATCGTAATAAAATCGTCCGCAGTGTGACATCCTTATGATTTCTGTATCTGTGGTCGCTGTTCCGGAGTCGAGACCACATCCGCGGACAGTGATCGTCTCTCCCGTATCGTCTGTAATATAAGAAGAGTTTATAAATACACATTATATTGAACCAAATTAGGCGTTAATTGGCGGCAATCCATACTAATTAAATTATTGGGAAGATAGGAACCAGCCACGTACCCTACCGACTAAAACCAGCATTGTGTGCAACCTCGCTGCTTTGTAAGGGTCATTAGAACTGAAACTACATCAGCGACCCACCCAAAAGCGCCCAATGTAGATAGGGTCCGCGGGCAACGACTCCTGGGCCACGCCCCGGCACAACAAAGGGCGTCGCTGCGACTAAATGGGTGGCGGGCGGGAGAAAGGTTTCTTAGGTTTGTTCGAAGCGGAATACTACAAGTTGGAGTACGCCCAGGTCCCACGTCGTCGCTGTCCCCATCTAGAGGAGTTCAGTATTGTCAACCCATTTTCTATCGCAATAGTTGGGGTAGGCAATCCGAGGGTGGGCCTGCCCGCCACCCGATCAGCACCAGGTCCGAGAGGAAGCGTGCGTGTTCCCACGCGCGCATTTGAGTCGTGTGTCTGTCTCCCTCAAGGGGAAAGTAGGGTTAAAATTTAGAAGTGACCATAGGGTAGGTCTTGTTGTGTAGTGGCCTACCGTTTCATACGACGGACCGAAACATCGGCGGGGGCGCGATTGCATGTGAAAGTGATTCGCGCGACATCGCCGGTGCGGTTATGTCGAGGAACACCATGGTGAGTTTAGTCGGCATTATCGGGATGTCGCTCACCATCTTGCCGAGTCCAACATAACCTATCCGTCGCCTCGCGGAGAGGTAAGCGTCAATGCATTCGTCCCGGAAAAAAAAGGAAATCCGAGAGTGCGCGGCGGCTTCCTCTCGTCCCAATATTTTTTTAACCCTCGTTATGTTTTGTTTTTGTGCTTGTAAAACGAGCTAGTGGTTTCTAGATGAAAGTTATCCTACGTCCTTTTCTGTACCCCTGACAACGTGTATGTGATATTTCATGGTGATCGATCGAGTACTTAAGACGTGAAAGTATAACAAACAAACCAAGTCACATTCGCATGTATAATATCAGTAAGGATTTTATATTTTATAATTAGCAGTGGCTTTCACACTTAGCTCGAGGCTTTTAGCGAAGCGACCTGTGGTACTATCCATTAGTCGCTTAACCATAAATAATTAGAGGTTTATATATGAAGTTGCCGCTTTGTATGAAGACAATCAGTAACGTTATGGTTTTCATACTAACTATGTCATCAATATTTTAATGGCCAATTTGAAATCTATGTAATTTTTTTCATGTATAGTTACTTGTATTTAGGCCGCTATGGTTTATCTTAAGATTGCGCCGAGCATAAGACGCAGTTGGATTGAATGACAGAGCTCGATATTCAAATCGGCGCGCGGCCGTCATAGTAAAATTGCATGGAGGATTTGAAGTGCTTTTTTGATAAATATGTATCTTTATTGTCAACCAATAACTTAAATATTTGGGACGGACAAATTGCTATATAACTATTTATGTTTCGTTTAAGCTGTAAAATAGGATAGATTTCTACTGTTATAATCTAAAAATCACGTAACACGAAAGCTCGTGTTACGTGATTTTTACACACGAAAAATGCAAAAACGCAAGCGCAGTTTTGCATTTTTCGTGCAAATTTACGTAATTTTGTAGGCTGTGTTGTAAAATATTAATAATTTTATCAACTTAACTGTGACTGCCTGTTTTGGCACATTTCGCTCGGCGCAGTTTTAAATTAACAAAAGCATTCCGTCACTTCTGCGGACAAGTACCAACCGAGCGCACTAGTACTCGTATTGAGTGTGCGAAGTGAATTTTTACTAACATAGTATTATAACATAAAAATTTATAATATGAAAATTAAGGTTAAGGTATTTATCTGGGCCCATGAAATAAATGATTTATTATTATTATTATAAATGTTTTAAAAAATCAAGGCAAAATTCTGACGATCGTGCAGCACTAACAGCATATTATGGTTACGTTCAATCTCATTCTACACACATCGACCGAGCGTTTTTAGTACAAAATACATGTATTATATGCGGTGTGGGACCATTTGAATCTTGCAGACCACTCTTCAAAAAGTTATAAGTGCTTACTTTGGCTTCTTTATATATATTTGAGATTGCTCTGTTTGTTCGAAACCACCCACAAATGTATCCAAAGTTTAATGAAAGTAATAAATGTATGTAGAGGGATTTTACTAAATTAAGAATGGAAAGATGTAGAAGCACACTTCATAAAAATAATAGCCGAATGATGACTATCACAATTTACAACCATATACCTAGAGAGATAAGAAAACTCCCTTTGCATAAATTTAAAAGTAGACTTAAGTCATGACGTCTAGAAAATAGTTTTTATAATATTATATTTTTCTTTTATAGCTAATAAAAGAAAAATATAAAGTTTTTGAACCTTAAAAACTTGTAACAACCTTTTTCTATACCATGTTTCAAGCGAATTCTTCTTCTTTTCGCGTGGTTAGAGGCCAACCTGTTGTTAAGAGTTGTTTAAGTCGCCCGTAGGCCTTTAACATGGCTTAACGACTACTGTCAATTTGGCAACAGCCGGGACCGACATTTTACGTGCTCTCCGAAGCACGGAGACACTCCGATGAACTACCACTGAGTGGTTACCCATCTATAGACTGACCGCACCTAACGTTACTTTACCTCGCTAATCATTTACCGATCAGTGAGTGCAACTGGCTATTCTACATTTATTTCTATAACCATAATATAATTATGGTTATATGGGCGTTTTCGTTTCTGAACGCAAACTGATATTTATCTGATTTGAGATTTAAAAAGTCGATTTTATTATCATACTAACGACAAACACAAATGTATTACTAAGCAATGAATCGGATAGAGACTTGCGCGATTTTACTTTATGCTTTGGTGTAGGTTTAGGACTAGTAGAAAAGTTTTATTTACGATTAAACGTAAAACTTTGCCGGCGCATTTAAAATTGGCATATGTACAATGATTTCTTTATTTATGTGTTTATTTATCTGCTTTTTCCTGTAATTGTTGTTATTTTTTATTTTAAAACCTCTTTGGATCCAGATTTGCGTTTAAGAACAAGTTTGCATCTAAACGAAAACATAGGTACATTCGTTGTAGTTACAAACACTAAACCATAAATCAAAATTTATAAACATATAATCTCGCAAATGCAGTCTTTCAGTAAAGATCGTATCGATCGCATATTTCAATGAGCTATAGATTTCCGTAACCGATAAACCGAAATCCGCATTTTAAGCATTAGACAGCTTGTGTTTGGATACACACACAATTAATTTGGTGGTAGCCATCGATTTATTTTTGTCGATTCGGATTTGTTTAGTATAGATCGTTAACGTCGGGTTCGGCTAGATGGATGTTTGATATCAGATATTCTAGTTTGAGAAATCGGTTCGAATCGTTTTGTATTTGAATTCGTTTTGATATATCGGTCGCATGCCAATGATATACAAACGTCAGTGCAAAAAGAAATAAA
Organism: Catocala nupta; assembly: GCA_963675205.1. NCBI lineage: Eukaryota > Metazoa > Arthropoda > Insecta > Lepidoptera > Erebidae > Catocala > Catocala nupta. Next base: position 7,364,745 of record OY776106.1, read on the forward strand.
TCTGAAGTAATATTATAAATACGAATATGAGTTTGTTTGTTACTCTTTCACGCCTTAACTACTCGACCGATCATCATGAAATTTCGCATACACGTTGTCAGGGGAACAAAAAAGGACATAGGGTTCTTTGCATCCAGACAAAAAGTAGTTCCCGAGGGATACCTAGTATAAAATAAAATCAAATAATATCTTGTTTCTTTAGAATCTTACCGAAGACTCCAGCGATTTTGATACATGAAGTAGCAGGGAATAGGCCGTCTCTTCCTTTCCTCCCCCCCATGCAGGGGGACTCCAGCATCTGAAGCGAGTGGTTGTTGTGGAATGGGTCGTCACACGCCGAGAACCGACCATTCATGGAGACACACTTGAAGCAGTCTATACTGTGAACTGTTGGAAAATAAATAGTATTAATAATAATAAATAATACCCATTTTATTTCGCGTGGCATAGACGCATATATAAATACCTTATAGTCTAACATACATACAATTTGTGTTAGTATTTGTATAACTTACTAACTATTTGTCGGCCTCGATGGCGTAGTGGTTAGTGTAACCGACTGCCACGCCTGAGGTCACGGGTTCGATTTCCGCACAAGTCAAACATTTGTGTGCATGAATATGGATGTTTGTCTTGGTCTGGGTGTTTCTATGTATAATATGAATGTATTTACAAAAACAAAAGTATATATGTATGTTTATCCATTGTCTAGTACCCATAGTACAAGCTCTGCTTAGTTTGGGCTAGATGGTGTTGTGTGTATGTAGTAGAATATATTATATTATATATTATATGTTAGTAATCCTTCACTTGCACTCTATTGTCAATGATAGTCGCGTTTCACTGAAGTAAAAACTTACTCCGGGTTTCTAAAAGCCAGAGCATGTCAGCTGCTACGATTGGCTGATTGAATTAGCAACAGCCAATGAAATGGATTGAAAAGAGTTTATTTTGACACGTCGTTGATTAGCCCTTATGTTACCGGCGTAAATGTTTCTTTTTCCTTTATAAAAACGACAACTCCCGCACTAACAATAATTCCTGTATCGAGGAGTAGTTTATAAACATTCAAACAACGGACATAAAGAACACCCAAACGCGAAACAACGAGTTGTGGATTACAAAATGTTTTGTCCTGTGTAGAGATCGAGTCCACAACAAATGGCGCGGCGGCAGTGGCAAGCCACTACACCATAAAACATTTTATCATAATTATATATATATATATATATATATGTATCTAAATAATACTAACCTGTGGTCGTCCAAAATAAAATTAAAAATGCAGTCAATATTATATTGTTTTTGGTGCTCTCCCGAATTCCCTCCATTATTTGTATCTGTAAATAAAAATTAAGAATTGTTTATTGTTTATTTCGATATACTTATAAAATATAGGTGAACAGAAACGGACATAGGGTACCTTTTATCCGGAAAAAGATACTGTTACTAATGTAACCTTTTTTTTCCCCCGGGTTTGTTCCCTCTCTCACCCTTGTAATGCTTTGACGCATATACCTCCGCGGGGGCGGGCGGAGGGATTATGTCGGACTCGCCGGGGTAAAAGAAAGATGGAATAATAGTAAAGTACCTCCCGGAATACCGACTAAACCTACCACGGTGTTCCCCTCGACAAAACCACTATCGACGGGGCCGCGCGAATCGCTTTCGCATGCGGTCGCGACCCCGCCGAGGTTACCCGCCGTATGAAACGGCAGGCCCCTACGCAATAAGACCTACCCAAGATAGACACTACTCAAAATAAAAGCACTACTGTCTCCCCCTAAAGGGGGAGACGGACACGACACAGAGGCGCGCGTGGGAACACGCACGCCGCCTCTCGGACCTGGTGCTGAACGGATGGCGGGCAGGCCCACAAAGCCCGCCACCCCCAGGTCAAACCTCAGGGTGGCTGGAGGTCGTCTCGCGCCCTCCGGCGCCCGGCTCTGCGGTTGGGGAGAGGGTTTAAACACTCCCTCTCCCGCTCCGCCGCCTCCTTGAATCCATAGCAGGTCCCCCCGTTACTAACCTAACTTCACCCACTGGATTGTACGTAAAATAGTTGTAAGACCTACAATATATAATTTTAAATAAGATTTTTTGATTTTTTGATTGACATACATTTCAAATCCGTTGGTCGATGTAATAGTTGGGAGGACGCTTTCACGCATCGTCCTTTAAAAAATTCATTACTCCCTTATCTTACAACCAATTTTGATACTATTTGCACAAAAAGATACATATATTTTTATACCTATTTGCTCCGATGTTTTTTTCTTTTACTCGTCAAAATGACCACTCTCCGCCTGATGGTAAGCGATCATGTGGTCCAAAATCAGTGGCCTCCACACATCCTCATAGCAGCTGAGGCGATGTTGAGGTCCCTACTTTGACGGCCTAAGAAGGTGCTTTACGCCCCGCTTAAAGAACCCAGGATTGAGGGAAGAAGGAAACACGTGCCTAGGCAGAGAATTCTATGCCTTGATCGTTCGGCAGAGGTATGAGGACCTCAACTTGTTGGTGTGCGCTCTAATCGACTCTACCGCGTAAGGATGGCATCTGAGCCCAGCACGCGTTATTCTGGATACAAAATAATAATATTCTATCACATACACACATCACCATCTAGCCCAAACTAAGCAGAGCTTTTACTATGGGTACTAGACAATGAATAAACATACATATATACTTTTTTTTGTAAATACATACATATTATACATAGAAACACCCAGACCAAGACGAACATCAATTTTCATGCACACAAATGTTTGACTTGTGCGGAAATCGAACCCGTGACCTCAGGCGACTGCTACAGTCGGTTACACTAACCACTACGCCATCGACGTCGTCGAATCAAACATAGGCAACTACTGTATTGGAGTCGCTTTTTGATTACCGTCGTCGGTGAGCCCTTTTATATTCCTGTAACGGCAACATAGGCTATAGTAAATGTAGAAATTCATTTCTGCCTACCAATTCGGGGAAAGCGCTACCAACGATAACCTAGTGGAAAACCGTTGGAATGTCACGCAGAGTCCGTTCGATCCCAAGGCGCGCATCTCTGACTCTTCCAAGTTACATGCATATTAAATAGTTAATTATCGGTCGCGATAACGGTAAGGGAAAACATCGTGAGGAAACCTGCATATCTGAGAGTTCTCCATAAATGTCCATAATGTTCTCGAAATTATGTGAAGTCTGCCAACAACTGGGCAGCGTGGTAGACTATCACTTAACCCTTCTCTCTGAGTAGAGGCCCGTGCCCAGCATAGGACAGTTTAATACAGGGCTGATATTATTATATTCGAGGCAATAACATTGTGATGATATTCGAGAACTGGAGAATGACGCCTATAACATTTTATTGACGTTCGTAACGAGTTTCGGTCGTCCATAATAGTTTAGAACGTTTTATTTTGAACGCTTTTTAACACGCTTTCATCAGCTTGGTATGTATCTATGAATCTACATATGTAACGGAATCTTTGAACGTGATTTTTCACCCCTTTTAAACCAAGGAATTGATTTTAAACTATGCACATTTATCGAGGACCGATGACAGTACAAAAATATATTTAAAAAAATTGAAAAATTATAATTTTATAAAATAAAAGTATATAATAGTTTAAAAAACTATAAAACACGCTTTATTAAAAAAAGGGGCAAATAATTTAATAATTTTTATGTGAATAATCGTGGGGTGTGGGTTTTCAAAATATCTTAGAAAGCACCCCACGCTTTTTATAATTTTTCTTATGAAATTGCTTTTAAATAAATTTTTAAATTTTTATTATCTTATATATTATATTAGTGTATTTGTTTATTAGGCACAAATGCAAATAAACTGATTTAAGTTTAATGTACCTACTGTTTACACAATAAGTAGCGATAGCCTGGTGGGAGTTCGTTGGACTGCCAAGCAGAGGTTTCGAGTTCGACCCTAAGGCACGCATTTCTGACTTTCGAAGTTTTGTGCGTATTAGATAGTTAATTATCGCTCGCTTTAACGGTGTGAAGAAAAACATCGTGGGGAAACTTGCATGAGTGAGAATTCTCCATAATGTTCTCGAAGATATGCGAAATCTGCCAACCCGCACTGGGCCAGCGTGATGGATTATTATTAAGTGCCATTTATGCGGCGTTACCCCAACGGATAAGGCATTGAGCTTGTGATCGTGAGGTCGTGGATTCGAATCTCACCCATTGCACTACTAATGCGAACCCATTCCTAACACAAGCATTCTAGCTTGGCTGGATGTAGGGTACCTAGCAGCTACCCAGCTAAACCAGACAAGAATAGGTACTAGTAACCGAAATAAGTACAGAATAATATTTTAAAAGAAAAATATAAAAGCGTTTATGAAGATGCCTATTACTCAATCACTCCTAAGCCGTTGAATAAAACTTGGCACAAATAGACCATGTTCTAGATAACACATAGAATTTTATCCTAGAATGAGTTATGAGATTTACGCGGGCATTACCGACGGCTGAAACTAGATTATAACTAAGGATGATGTACGAGTATATTGCCAACTGACAGTTGCCCTTGAAGAAATATAGATACAAAATAACGCAATCATTCACAAAATAAACATCTGTTACTCAATACATGATGTTGTTTATATATTGGTTAATGTGTTTGCTTTAACTTTAAATGGAGATCAATAGCGCATGATTAGGTTATAAATCATCATCTATCCAGAGAGCTCTCAATCTTTTCACTGATGAAACACAGGTCCCTTCAGAATGATGATTAATTATCGTGTAGTTTTAGAATTTCTTGGAATCGTATCTGTGGAAACAGCCATGTTTAATTTTGTTTTTTTGGGCTGGCAATTTTAGTATAATTTTATAGACTGAGGGCCTATTCCGCCACCTCCAAATAGCCATTTATCTTTAAGATAAATCTTTCGCCACCTCTCTTCTTTAACCTAACAGGAGTGAGACAACATGCGATTTATCTTTCGGATAACTTCTTCTTGATAGATGTGAAACTGGCCATGAGTATTATTAAATTTTTCTGTTACATATTGAAGGTAGATTTAGAATACGAACGTTGAATCAAACATATCTCACATCACTGCATTGACTGTATTTTGTATGATGTGTAGTTGAGTATTGGGCTGCTTTGTTGGTTCCGTAATAAAAGTTTTCCATCCTGCACTGGACCAGTGTGGTGGACTGTGGCCCAAATCTTTTCGCATTAAGAAGAAGCAAGCAGATTTGTAATCATAAAGAACAGAATGGCCGTTTCTGTACTTTTGTACTTTATGGGAGGCAGAGGTTTACTTGTATTTTCTTGGTATTGATACAGCACTGGCTATAAGCAGTGGTCATCGCTAATCATGCGATAGGCCTATGAGTAGACTGTGAGTAGACCAGAAGCACAGCCTAGCTGCGAGGAAGTTCATAAACAGAGCTGATATTATTTTTATATTATAGATAGTTGTTCGGAATCTAAGTGTACTTTGTTCCAAAATTTATAAGGTTAAAATCAGATATCAATAATGAAACATCAGAACGATTTGTAGTGCCTCATCCTCGTACCTCGCGCTGGAACCGCAATCACATTTTTTTAACAAGGTTGGCGCAAATTCTGCCCAATATAACAACATGCCAAACATATGGTAACCCGTTACTCCAAGGCTGAAGATATGTGCTAACTATCTTTTTATTGTTTAATTTACTAGAGACATTACTACAAGCTTTTGACTGCACGGATGCCACTGCGCTGAGTATCGTGGGTTCGAATCCCACACGGGACAAAATTTGTGGGATCCACAAATGGTTGTACCTAGTCTGGATGTTCCCTGTGTCCGTTGTTTAAATGTTTGTAAAGTCCCTTACGACACAGGAATTATTCCTAGTGTTTCGGTGTTGTATGTTAAAAAAAGGTTCTATCCAATTTCGAAAAGTGTTTCATAAATTTTGCCTGTGCATTAAGTCTCGGTTCCGATTTCCGGTCGGGCAATTTTATTGGGTTTTCTGTCAAGTAATTCTCCGTAGCAGTACCAAGTCCGGATCTTTGAACGGTAGACCCGTCAATAGTCGAACCTGTATTACATAGGACATAAAATGATGTTTATATTTTACACACAATTTTAATAATATTTTAGATGCCAATATTTCAATATAATCTATTTACTTGATTAAATCTCTAATTTAATATACTTCTCTACTTACCGTTTCGCCACCCTACACATTTAGTGTATGAGAAAGCAGAAGTACTAAGTGTGCGGAAGTTGTTTGTCTATCAATGTATTCGAAAATACCATAAGAATACCGTACCTTATCTACAACCCTCGGGTAAAAGGATAGACAAATGTCCAGTCCCAAGTGTCAAAAGCAAATTTGCCCAACAACACTATGGTAATATTGCACCTAGACTGTACAATAAACTTTATCTAACGCACAGAACCAAGTCTTTAACAAATTACAAAATCAAAAACATTATTAAACTTTGGCTTAAGAATTTTGACTACAAGGATGTGGAAAACTTATTACAAATCGTAACATAAGCACACACACACACATACAAACACACTCACACACACACTCACACACGCACACACACACACACACACACACACACACACACACACGCGCGCACACACGTAAACTAACAAAAAAGTTACTTATTTTTAATTTTGTTTTACTTTTTTGAGTCAGCTCTATTCTATGTATCTTGCTTATATATTATTATTGTAACAATATTGTATAATTTGTTTTGGGAAAGGACTGTTTCCCAACATACAGCTCACGCTAGTTTGGGAATCAGGGCTGACACTGTAAATGTATAAAACTTTTGTTGCAATAAAGAAAGACTAAAGATAAAAAAAAAAAAGAAAAAAAATATATTTTGTTAAATAATTAAGAATCAAAATGTGCAATTCAGTATATAACTAGGCAATCGACTAGCACAAAGCATACATTGATATTTATTATGAAATTAACATATGTATCTATAGAATATGATATTATTGGCTACTCGATGGCGTAGTGGTTACTGTAACTGACTGCCACGCCTGAAGTCGCTGGTTCGATTCCCGCACAAATTAAACATTTGTGTGCATGGACATGGAAGTTTATCTTGGTCTGGATGTTTCTATGTATAACATGTATGTATTTACAAAAAAATGTATATAGGTATGTATGCTTATCTATTGCCTAGTACCCATAGTACAAGCTCTGCTTAGTTTGGGCTAGATGGTGTTGTGTATGTGATACAATATTATATCTATACTAATATTATAAAGCTGATGAGTTTGTTTGTTTGGTTGAACGCGTTAATCTCATGAACTACAGGTTCGAATCGAAAAATTCTTTTAGTGTTGGATAGCCCATTTATCGAGAAAGGCTATAGGCTATATAACATCAGGCTACGACTAATAGGCATACGACATACATGAAAAATGTTGCAAAACGGGTAAAATTCTCTTATGTGAAGCAGACGCGGGTCAACTAGTTAAATTATATTTGTCAAAATAAAGGTAACTAGCTTTTACCGGCGTCTTCGCTCACGTAAATGTAGGTTAGGTTATGCCAGTAACAGTACTTCTTTCTGGATGAAAGGTACCATATGTCCTTTTCTATACCTCTGACAAAGTGTATGTGAAATTTCATGATGATCGGTCGAGTAGTTAAGGCGTGAAAGCGTAACAAATAAACAAACTGACATAAGCATTTTTAATATTAGTTAGGACTAGTTAGGAAGTTAGTATTTATCTCTTTCCCTTTGGGCATAGAGGCGTGAATCGACATATGTACACACAGCGACACATCAACCTAGACTGTTTGGACTTTCAACTATTAGAAGTTGAACGCTGCGAATCGTGCGAGAGAGTGCGTTACATTTTTGTAACGCTCTATCCTTACCATTACATCGACTCCACTATGCACTGTCCCTTTCCGACAATTCTCTATTTTGTATGTAGCGTAGTTATGCGTATATAGGGTGTCTAACTTGATGTGTAGCCGTGTGTACAACTTATGTACCTACATCACACTTGGTAATTTTATTTTTTGTTTTTGAAGATTGCTAGCAAATTGGGTTACAAATTATTAGTATTCTTGTTAACCCCTCCAGCTAAGCTAGAATGGTTGTAGGTATTAGGAGTAGGTTCACGTCGGTAGTGGGTGGGATTCGAACCCGCGACCTCTCGATCGCAAGTCCAATGCCTTATCCATTGGGCTAACGGTGCTTGACGGACACTAACCAGTAACCCTAAAGAACCATTTTAATAAAAAATTGTTGTCTTGCGAAAGGAATCCTCAACACTCGAAGCGGCAACACTGGCGACCTCTAAGCTATCCGTGCTGTCACAAGTCTTATTAAATGTCAGAAACAATTATTGTTATCGTTATCTGTACTGATAACATACGTATGAGTGAAGTATAAAGCAAAACAGTAACATCATAAACATGCACGCCTGTTTGTCGAAAGTGTAAGCAGCGATTAACCTTATATAGTGTATACAGAGCTTTTGCCCACGGCTCCGCCCGCGTGGTACCTTCGTCAATAAAAATAATAATAATAATATATTCTATAACATACACACAACACCATCTAGCCCAAACTAAGCAGAGCTACAAGCTCTGCTTAGTTTGGGCTAGATGGTGTTGTGTACTAGACAATGGAGAAACATACAATATATATACTTATTTTTTTGTAAATACATACATATTATTCATAGAAACACCCAGACCAAGACAAACATCCATGTTCTTGCACACAAATGTTTGACTTGTGCGGAAATCGAACCCGCGACCTCTGGCATGGCAGTCGGTTACAATAAACACTACGCTAATGAAAAATAAAAAAAAAAGCCGATGTCCTTCCCCAGATTTTAAACTATTTTTGTACCAAATTTCATCCAAATCGGATGAGTAGTTTAGCCGTGACGACGTAACAGACAGACAGAGTTACCTTCGAATTTATAATATTAAGTAAGATTGTGATCTGTAAAGAATGGATAATCCTGATAGACCTCATATTAGAGCTATTGGAAACCCAAAATGAAATTCTAACTAATATTAAAATGTGAGATTTATTTGTTTGTTACGCTTTCTCTCCTCAACTACTCGATCGATCATCATCAAATGTTGCATACATGTTGCCAGTAGTAAAAAAAGGACATAAAATACTAAGGGATAACTAATGTAAAATAAAATGTAAATTTTTAAACATAAAATTTCTTTTAAAATACGCTTTTGTTTCATGTCTGCAAATAAATAAGAACCATAAAAAATGCGTATTTAATACAAATATCAGTATGGTTTAATAATATGTTTATACAGTCAAAACCGGATATAACGACATTGAAGAGACCATATAACTTCGGACGTTATGTCCGATAGTTGTTTTAAGCAATATACCTACACAAGTACGTATTCATATTATCATATGTATGTTTAGAATTTTTTAATATGTACAATTAAGAATTTATTTCAAATAAATATAGGAAGAAGAAATAAAAATGATTACTCTGAAAAATCTTATTTATATAAGCTTAAAATATTCCTTCATAGATAGTTAATTTTTAATAATAATTAATTTGTTCGAATTGATTTGTTTTGCTGGAACAAGTAAAACGGTTGGTCGCTAAAGCCGATCAATATCTATAAAGTTCCGTCGTTTTAAGCGATATGTCGCTATATCCGATGTTGATATAGGTGGTATGATTACTTAATTGTTTAAGCTTGTGATCGTGAGTTCGTGGATTCGAATCTCACCAATTACACTACTAACGCGAACCCACTCCTAACACAAGCATTCTAGCTTGGCTGGATGTAGGGTACCTAGCAGCTACCCAGCTAAACCAGACAAGAATAGGTACTAGTAACCGAAATAAGTACAGAGTAATATATTAAAAGAAAAATATAAAAGCGTTTATGAAGATGCCTATTACTCAATCACTCCTAAGCCGTTGAATAAAACTTGGCACAAATAGACCATGTTCTAGATAACACATAGAATTTTATCCTAGAATGAGTTATGAGATTTACGCGGGCATTACCGACGGCTGAAACTAGATTATAACTAAGGATGATGTACGAGTATATTGCCAACTGACAGTTGCCCTTGAAGAAATATAGATACAAAATAACGCAATCATTCACAAAATAAACATCTGTTACTCAATACATGATGTTGTTTATATATTGGTTAATGTGTTTGCTTTAACTTTAAATGGAGATCAATAGCGCATGATTAGGTTATAAATCATCATCTATCCAGAGAGCTCTCAATCTTTTCACTGATGAAACACAGGTCCCTTCAGAATGATGATTAATTATCGTGTAGTTTTAGAATTTCTTGGAATCGTATCTGTGGAAACAGCCATGTTTAATTTTGTTTTTTTGGGCTGGCAATTTTAGTATAATTTTATAGACTGAGGGCCTATTCCGCCACCTCCAAATAGCCATTTATCTTTAAGATAAATCTTTCGCCACCTCTCTTCTTTAACCTAACAGGAGTGAGACAACATGCGATTTATCTTTCGGATAACTTCTTCTTGATAGATGTGAAACTGGCCATGAGTATTATTAAATTTTTCTGTTACATATTGAAGGTAGATTTAGAATACGAACGTTGAATCAAACATATCTCACATCACTGCATTGACTGTATTTTGTATGATGTGTAGTTGAGTATTGGGCTGCTTTGTTGGTTCCGTAATAAAAGTTTTCCATCCTGCACTGGACCAGTGTGGTGGACTGTGGCCCAAATCTTTTCGCATTAAGAAGAAGCAAGCAGATTTGTAATCATAAAGAACAGAATGGCCGTTTCTGTACTTTTGTACTTTATGGGAGGCAGAGGTTTACTTGTATTTTCTTGGTATTGATACAGCACTGGCTATAAGCAGTGGTCATCGCTAATCATGCGATAGGCCTATGAGTAGACTGTGAGTAGACCAGAAGCACAGCCTAGCTGCGAGGAAGTTCATAAACAGAGCTGATATTATTTTTATATTATAGATAGTTGTTCGGAATCTAAGTGTACTTTGTTCCAAAATTTATAAGGTTAAAATCAGATATCAATAATGAAACATCAGAACGATTTGTAGTGCCTCATCCTCGTACCTCGCGCTGGAACCGCAATCACAATTTTTTAACAAGGTTGGCGCAAATTCTGCCCAATATAACAACATGCCAAGCATATGGTAACCAGTTACTCCAAGGCTGAAGATATGTGCTAACTATCTTTTTATTGTTTAATTTACTGGAGACATTACTACAAGCTTTTGACTGCACGGATGCCACTGCGCTGAGTATCGTGGGTTCGAATCCCACACGGGACAAAATTTGTGGGATCCACAAATGGTTGTACCTAGTCTGGATGTTCCCTGTGTCCGTTGTTTAAATGTTTGTAAAGTCCCTTACGACACAGGAATTATTCCTAGTGTTTCGGTGTTGTATGTTAAAAAAAGGTTCTATCCAATTTCGAAAAGTGTTTCATAAATTTTGCCTGTGCATTAAGTCGCGGTTCCGATTTCCGGTCGGGCAATTTTATTGGGTTTTCTGTCAAGTAATTCTCCGTAGCAGTACCAAGTCCGGATCTTTGAACGGTAGACCCGTCAATAGTCGAACCTGTATTACATAGGACATAAAATGATGTTTATATTTTACACACAATTTTAATAATATTTTAGATGCCAATATTTCAATATAATCTATTTACTTGATTAAATCTCTAATTTAATATACTTCTCTACTTACCGTTTCGCCACCCTACACATTTAGTGTATGAGAAAGCAGAAGTACTAAGTGTGCGGAAGTTGTTTGTCTATCAATGTATTCGAAAATACCATAAGAATACCGTACCTTATCTACAACCCTCGGGTAAAAGGATAGACAAATGTCCAGTCCCAAGTGTCAAAAGCAAATTTGCCCAACAACACTATGGTAATATTGCACCTAGACTGTACAATAAACTTTATCTAACGCACAGAACCAAGTCTTTAACAAATTACAAAATCAAAAACATTATTAAACTTTGGCTTAAGAATTTTGACTACAAGGATGTGGAAAACTTATTACAAATCGTAACATAAGCACACACACACACATACAAACACACTCACACACTCACTCACACACGCACACACACACACACACACACACACACACACACACACACACACACACACACACACACACACACACACACACACACACACACACACACACACACGCACGCACACACGTAAACTAACAAAAAAGTTACTTATTTTTAATTTTGTTTTACTTTTTTGAGTCAGCTCTATTCTATGTATCTTGCTTATATATTATTATTGTAACAATATTGTATAATTTGTTTTGGGAAAGGACTGTTTCCCAACATACAGCTCACGCTAGTTTGGGAATCAGGGCTGACACTGTAAATGTATAAAACTTTTGTTGCAATAAAGAAAGACTAAAGATAAAAAAAAAAAGAAAAAAAATATATTTTGTTAAATAATTAAGAATCAAAATGTGCAATTCAGTATATAACTAGGCAATCGACTAGCACAAAGCATACATTGATATTTATTATGAAATTAACATATGTATCTATAGAATATGATATTATTGGCTACTCGATGGCGTAGTGGTTACTGTAACTGACTGCCACGCCTGAAGTCGCTGGTTCGATTCCCGCACAAATTAAACATTTGTGTGCATGGACATGGAAGTTTATCTTGGTCTGGATGTTTCTATGTATAACATGTATGTATTTACAAAAAAATGTATATAGGTATGTATGCTTATCTATTGCCTAGTACCCATAGTACAAGCTCTGCTTAGTTTGGGCTAGATGGTGTTGTGTATGTGATACAATATTATATCTATACTAATATTATAAAGCTGATGAGTTTGTTTGTTTGGTTGAACGCGTTAATCTCATGAACTACAGGTTCGAATCGAAAAATTATTTTAGTGTTAGATAGCCCATTTATCGAGAAAGGCTATAGGCTATATAACATCACGCTACGACTAATAGGCATACGACATACATGAAAAATGTTGCAAAAACGGGTAAAATTCTCTTATGTGAAGCAGACGCGGGTCAACTAGTTAAATTATATTTGTCAAAATAAAGGTAACTAGCTTTTACCGGCGTCTTCGCTCACGTAAATGTAGGTTAGGTTATGCCAGTAACAGTACTTCTTTCTGGATGAAAGGTACCATATGTCCTTTTCTATACCCCTGACTATTTTTTATACGATCATCACGAAATTTCACATACACTTTGTATGTGAAATTTCATGATGATCGGTCGAGTAGTTAAAGCGTGAAAGCGTAACAAACAAACAAACTGACATATGCATTTATAATATTAGTTAGGACTAGTTAGAAAGTTAGTATTTATCTCTTTCCCTTTGGGCATAGAGGCGTGAATCTATGTACACACAGCGACACATCAACCTAGACTGTTTGGACTTTGAACTATTAGAAGTTGAACGCTGCGAATCGTGCGAGAGAGTGCGTTACATTTTTGTTACGCTCTATCCTTACCATTACATCGACACCACTATGCACTGTCCCTTTCCGACAATTCTCTATTTTGTATGTAGCTTAGTTATGCGTATATAGGGTGTCTAACTCGATGTGTAGCCGTGTGTACAACTTATGTACCAACATCACACTTGGTAATTTTATTTTTTGTTTTTGAAGATTGCTAGCAAATTGGGTTACAAATTATTAGTATTCTTGTTAACCCCTCCAGCTAAGCTAGAATGGTTGTAGGTATTAGGAGTAGGTTCACGTCGGTAGTGGGTGGGATTCGAACCCGCGACCTCTCGATCGCAAGTCCAATGCCTTATCCATTGGGCTAACGGTGCTTGACGGACACTAACCAGTAACCCTAAAGAACCATTTTAATAAAAAATTGTTGTCTTGCGAAAGGAATCCTCAACACTCGAAGCGGCAACACTGGCGACCTCTAAGCTATCCGTGCTGTCACAAGTCTTATTAAATGTCAGAAACAATTATTGTTATCGTTATCTGTACTGATAACATACGTATGAGTGAAGTATAAAGCAAAACAGTAACATCATAAACATGCACGCCTGTTTGTCGAAAGTGTAAGCAGCGATTAACCTTATATAGTGTATACAGAGCTTTTGCCCACGGCTCCGCCCGCGTGGTACCTTCGTCAATAAAAATAATAATAATAATATATTCTATAACATACACACAACACCATCTAGCCCAAACTAAGCAGAGCTACAAGCTCTGCTTAGTTTGGGCTAGATGGTGTTGTGTACTAGACAATGGAGAAACATACAATATGTGTACTAGACAATGGAGAAACATACAATATATATACTTATTTTTTTGTAAATACATACATATTATTCATAGAAACACCCAGACCAAGACAAACATCCATGTTCTTGCACACAAATGTTTGACTTGTGCGGAAATCGAACCCGCGACCTCTGGCATGGCAGTCGGTTACACTAAACACTACGCTAATGAAAAATAAAAAAAAAAGCCGATGTCCTTCCCCAGATTTTAAACTATTTCTGTACCAAATTTCATCCAAATCGGATGAGTAGTTTAGCCGTGACGACGTAACAGACAGACAGAGTTACCTTCGAATTTATAATATTAAGTAAGATTGTGATCTGTAAAGAATGGATAATCCTGATAGACCTCATATTAGAGCTATTGGAAACCCAAAATGAAATTCTAACTAATATTAAAATGTGAGATTTATTTGTTTGTTACGCTTTCTCTCCTCAACTACTCGATCGATCATCATCAAATGTTGCATACATGTTGCCAGTAGTAAAAAAAGGACATAAAATACTAAGGGATAACTAATGTAAAATAAAATGTAAATTTTTAAACATAAAATTTCTTTTAAAATACGCTTTTGTTTCATGTCTGCAAATAAATAAGAACCATAAAAAATGCGTATTTAATACAAATATCAGTATGGTTTAATAATATGTTTATACAGTCAAAACCGGATATAACGACATTGAAGAGACCATATAACTTCGGACGTTATGTCCGATAGTTGTTTTAAGCAATATACCTACACAAGTACGTATTCATATTATCATATGTATGTTTAGAATTTTTTAATATGTACAATTAAGAATTTATTTCAAATAAATATAGGAAGAAGAAATAAAAATGATTATTCTGAAAAATCTTATTTACTTATATAAGCTTAAAATATTCCTTCATAGATAGTTAATTTTTAATAATAATTAATTTGTTCGAATTGATTTGTTTTGCTGGAACAAGTAAAACGGTTGGTCGCTAAAGCCGATCAATATCTATAAAGTTCCGTCGTTTTAAGCGATATGTCGCTATATCCGATGTTGATATAGGTGGTATGATTACTTAATTGTTTATATAGGTTTCGGCCGGGACCTTGCCATTCGGTCGTAATAACCAATCCGTCGTTATAAACGATGTCGTTATATTCGGTTTCGACTGTACTTATATTTTAATATGTACATTATTATATCTCGTATATATGAAGTTATTGCTATTAATTTACAGAGGGAGTAAATTTCATATCAAGCTACCTGGAAAAATATATGTAACTATTTGGATCCCTAAAGATCTGATCTACACGGATGACGTAGTAATTTAAGTGGTCGCTAAGCCGCTGCCTCTGTTGTGGATTCGAATCCCACACGGGACAATAATTTGATCCACAAATATTTGTTCCAAAGCTATTTGTTCTTTGTATCCGTTGTTTGAATATTTGTAAAGATCCCCGCGACACAGGATTTAGTTCTATTGCGTGATGTAGTGGCGACTTAAAAAAAAGTGATGCATCAGGATTATAGATTCTTTACGGAACATTCTGTATATGGAGAAGTGGTTCCCCAACTATGATTTAAAATATTATGGTCTTGCAGCGAGTTTATTGTCTGTCTGCCACACAACGTACCGGAGTGTTACAGAAAATTTATATACAGAAAAAAGGTTTACACGAATTTCTTCTAAACCTAAATTCGGTCTATGTAAACGGAGACTGCCCATCTGCGCATGAAATAATAATAGTGGACAAATGTGTGTAGTATTCCCGGGTCGGGCAAAATGGTATCGAGCTTTACTTTTGAGTAATTTTTGGGTAGCAGCACGGATTCTGGCAACATTCATCACATCACATTTATTACGTGGGACCTAATACTTTACTAACGAAATATCAGTATATTACAATTAATACATCTCTTCGGAGATATAAACTTAAAACTACGTATGTATGTAATGTGTTGACATATTTAAGCCTCAAAAATATAAAGTTATAAAAAAATATATCGAAACTTGTAATTTAATTTGTCCTTCGGCATACGGACACCGGCGTCAACACAATAATGACATGTAATGATTAAACTAAAGCAGCGAAAGCCAAGTAGGAGACCATTGAACTGTCACGCAGAGGTCTTGAGTTCGATCCTCCACCTCTGACTTTTCGAAGTTATGCGTGTATTAAATTAATTTAACGGTGAAGGTAAACGTCGTGTTGAAACCTGCATGTCTAAGAGTTCTTTGCATAATGTTCTCTAAGGTGTGTGAAGTTTGCCAACCCGCACCGGGATAGCGTGGTGGACTATGGTCTAACCCTTCACACACTGAGAAGAAGCCCGTAGCTAACAGTGGGACAGTTTACATACAATTCTGATATTATATACAATACTAGCCCTGTATTAAAATGTATCATTGCTGGGCACGGGCCTCTTCTCAGTGTGAGAAGGGTTACACCATAATCCCCACGCTGATTCAGTGCAGGTTGTCAGACTTTACATATCTGCCAGTACATTATGGAGATCTCTCAGATGTGATTATATTATACCTAAATGTTATATAGCGAAACGAACACGTTAAAATATTTAATTTTAATTTTTTAATAGACATCTTTCGGTCTAGGTGTAAATCCTGTGTTACGAAGAACTTGACAAAGGCTTAATCAAAATACACAAAGAACACTCGGAACTCGGACTCGGTAAAAACACTATTAATCTCACACATTATAAGATCGTATGGGGATCAAACGCACATTGCTTGACGCAGTAGCAATGGGTAACCATTTAAAGTCTTATAAAAGACAACTCCCGCTCTAAGAGTGATGCCTGTGTCGCGAAAGACTTTACAAACATCCAAACAACAGACACCCAGACTCGGAACAACCATTTGCATAAAACACAATATTTGTCCCGTGTGGGATTCGAACCCACAACACTTGGCATAGAGGCGGTGGCGACGCGACCACTTAACTACTCCTACTATCCATGCAGTCATTAGAAAAATATAAATTATTTTATATTATCGCAAATGTAACACAAAACTAAATTTATATGTAGTAACATATTTTATCACGATTTGTTTGTTTACGAATTTGCACCTACATTTTTTACGATGTTTCGGATGTATTTTATTATCCATAGACACAAGATTAGCCCCGTTACAGCTGCCTATTCCACATAACATAGTTTACATACTTCATTTTCATCACCCTAGCAACATAGATCAATCAAAGCTGGATATCTCTAACAAAAGCGCAAAGTAAATAGTAGATTATTTAATCGAAACATTGGCAGCTAATTAAGTTACAAATAAAAATTATAAATTGGTATAACTACTCAACAATTTATGTATAAAAATAATAAAAATTAACGTAGTTATCAATTAACAGGTTACTTTGGCCTTTGCGCCGAATGCCGGCGAAAATAATGAGTCAAACTATACTACGGAAATGCGTACATTCAGTCTCTTCTGGAATATCGTATAGTTCTATTTATACTTTGTATCGGCTGGATAAACACGTTGATTCCGTTAAGAGCTAAATATACTTGCGAAATATTATTGATAAGATAAACTTACATCAAAATATAGAATTGTATTTATTTGTTTATAATTCAAAGATTTACTGTCAAAATTTAATATAAATTTAATTAATTATCTCTCTTCGATGCTTAGTTTTAAGATTCATAACTAAAAGAAATCTTTTTAATGTTTATATTACTAAAACTTACCCTAATTGTGCCCGTGTCGATCAAAATTTGAGTACCAATCAATATTCACATAATATTATTAGCAAACTAGCGGAGTTTCTGCATGTTTCGAATATAGTTCTATAATCACTTATTACAAAAGTGTTTTTATTTGAATATAGATACCTACTGCAGACATATATAAGTAAGTATATTGGTTATAAATAAAATCTATGTTATTGTAACCATGAAACGCGTAATCACAGTAGGTCGCCCACATTATCGACTGAATTTCATGAAACATTCAGTGTTGCTACTTCAAACCTTTGTTCTCTCCAATTTTAGGGAGATTTATTTACAATTACCTAAATTTGAATTACTGTTTGCTGAAGCTGCTTTGTTTGGATAATTATTTTAAATAGCAGTTTCAAATAAAAACATTAAGCATATTTGTGTATAGCGGTATTTATTATTAATTTTTGGAGCTGTAGAACTACATTATTATCTTTGCAAACGCACAAGTCCTGTCTAATGGGCAATAACACTTACGATTCATCCTACGCATCACCAGAATATACACTTATAATATTGTTTTGTAGTAATATAGTCTGGTATACCTAGTTTTGTAAACAATTACAGGTATTAAAAATCAACTGGTTCTTTATAACTGGTACCAAGCATATTTTTATTATCTTAAAAGTATGTAATATTTAATATAAGTTTATAACAAAATCAGATTAATATTATGACGTTTCATACCACTCAAAGATGTCAAGCGTCGGCAAGTAAGTTATTAACTGTCAAACTGAGAATTCCGAATTGTAGTTGTTTAAAAATATGCAAAACATTATTTAAAAATATGCAAAAGCAACAAAATAACTTATTTCATGAGAAGTTTCGCTTATTAAACTCACAAGAACACACAGCAGATATCAAATGGACGTCGAGTTCTTCAAGTGAATACGAGAATACACCATGCAAAGAAAAGATTTGCTCATTGGACAAAAATAGAAATCGTAAGCGTAAACGTAAAAAGAAAGTACCAAAGAATGTGTCAAATTTAGATATTACAATCATAGATTCTTGTAAAGACCGCAAAAGTAACTTGGAATTAGAAAAATCGCCGATTCTTAAGTCCAAACGTGTTGTTACTTCTGAGTCACCAATTTTGAAGTCAAGTCGACTCCCTCCAAATGAAGACTCTAAGGCGAAGTCTCCAATATTGAGCAACAAAATTTTTAGTTCAAAGAGCCCTATCTTAAATTTTAAATCTACATCACCAAAACTTCCAGTGAGAGTAAGGAAAAAGCTTTCATATGAGAAGGAAGAAAAACAAAGTACAAAATTAAGCAAAACAGATAATCTAAACAAAGATATTAGGAAGGATGATTTCAATAATGTATATATAAAGTCAGAAACAAACTCATTTGCTGACAGTGATTCCTCATCAAAAGTTAAATTGATGGAAAAGGTAAAGAACTTTTTCGACAGTCACTTCAGTTCAGAAAACACTTCTCAGAATATCAGTGATACACCAACTCCTACAGATTGTTCAAAGACTGAAGATGTTGAAATATTGAGCTGCAGAACACAAACAGTGGCTAACATACAATCAAATAAAACAGAAAGTTTTAGCAACTCGGACAATTCATTCTTTGATAAAAATGCTAAAAAAGTCAAACACAAGAAAGGAGGATTGGCTTATAGGCTGAATGTGTTACTAAAAAAACAAAATGCGCATGTTTCTCTATGGCAACATGAAAGATTTTTGGCAGACAATTCTAACTTTGTCATTCCAAAAAAAGAAAATGTTATGTTACGCATTCAATCAATTGATTTTAATTATGGCTGTTATTTGTTGAATGCTGTAGATTTAGATGAAAGACAGTATTTTATAGTAATAAACTGTAAATATGTTAATACTTATATTATTGTTGACTCTGTATTTAAATTATATGAACCATATAAAGTTTTAGACCTAAACCAAGAGTACAAAATCATTATTAATGTTTGTAAATATGAATGTGTTGTTATTAAAGAATAATTATATGAATAAATGCAAATATAAATGTCAGTGTTATTTTTGTTTTTCTTTTTTCAATCTATATTGATCAAAAAGTACATTTAGTTGTTCAATACTAAATACTAAAAGAGACATATCAAGTGATAGTTTGTCACATGAGTTGAAGTCTCTTACTCACTCAATATGAGCCAAACAATTACAAGAACAAGTAACAACATGTTTGAGTGCAGTATAGAGTAAGCAGTAGCATAAATATTAAAATTTTACTCTTAAACATTGCATTAATTGGCTAAGTGAGTTAGTTCCCGTAATATGTAGTACACACAGCGACACATCAACCTAGACTGTTTGGACTTTGAACTATTAGAAGTTGAACGCTGCGAATCGTGCGAGAGAGTGCGTTATATTTTTGTTACGCTTTATCCTTACCATTACATCGACACCACTATGCACTGTCCCTTTCCGACAATTCTCTATTTTGTATGTAGCGTAGTTATGCGTATATAGGGTGTCTAACTTGATATGTCGCAATGTGTACATATTAACTCAATAATTAAATATTTTTCTTATTCTATATTAAGGCATTTCATACATGTTATAAACAGAGGTTAAACTAGGGATTGAAATCTACTTTTCCTACTGGTATTACTTATATGAAATGTTGCTATATTGAAAATAATGCCACTTACTATTATTTTGATGCAAGCCCGAAAAATAAGTATAGTGAGTATATCTCATTATCTCCTTCATGTGCTAGCACTTAAGTTTCAATTATGTCACCACATGCTTTTTCTTATTTGACAATTAGGTACACCAAATTTTAATTTTGATGATAACTGCAATCTTACTATCTATGGTAACACCGGACGAAATCTTCGTGCGCTTCAGACCCTGTGTTTTCTTAAAGAACTAAAAGTACTTGTAAATTTCATAAACCGCAGTATACGAGATCTTGATAGCCTTCTATTTACAAGCGTGACAGAACAAGACAAAACTATAGAGAGTAGGTACTCTGTGAGTGAGACAAATGGAAGTGCGATTAACGCTTCTGCGACAAAACTGTACTGCGACTCACTATAGTTCGATTAGCACGCTAGTGCGTTACGCTGAAGCTGGACATCATTTTACACACACTTAAAACTAATAATGAAAACGAAGAAAGGTAACGGTAACCGCTTACCGTCGTATTACTCAGCTTGGCAAATCAATATGTACGCGACTGTTCATCGACCGAATCTATGTAAAAAAATAAGCCTGAATTTCTTTTCAGAAGCACCGAATAATTCTGGCAGTTGGTGACTAATGTCGACCAATTAACGACTAATTATCGGTGCAATCAGATTATCGCTAGGCATTGTGGTTCACAATACATTGAGATGGCTGTGCCAAGATGAATGTCCAATACCCCCTTATATCTTTTAAACAGAGGCTCGATCAATGATGATATTTTGTGATCAATGTCGACTAGTTGTATTGGTATAGGTAGTTAGATCTTCGTTTGGTGCTGTGGTTTTGGAAATATCTACAAGGTGTCTGTGCCAAGATGAGCGCTCACTTTACAGCCAACAATTGTATCTTTTAAACGGCGGACTGACTAATATTTTGCGACCAATTTTGACTAATTCACTATGTAAATAGATTTCCAGTTTGCGATGGTGGCTGTGCCAAAATAAACCATACCTACCTTACCGACAGATAGGTCGTATTCTCTATTTCCCTCTATTATTAGGTTAGTAGTAAAAAACAAAATGCACGCTTTATATTACTCGCGCGTTGCTAAAACTATGAAAAAATAATCAGTTGTGCAGTGTTAATTAATTCGACTGCTGTGCTTGAGGTCTCAGGTTAGATTCCCAAACAAAGGTTATTAGTTTTTCTAACAAAAGATTTTTATTAGCCGATGAAGTTAGGAAGTTGGTGGCGTTACACAAGCAGAACGACTTGACGCGCTGTCCGAGACACAGCGCATCAAGTAATTGGTGTTACGCCTGATGTCTCTTAGTTTGTGACGGATTGCCGTCCCATCGGGCTATGAGAGTTAGGGAATAGAGAGTGCACTATATGTTTGCGCACATAAGTACTTGTGTGCTATAATTTCTTCTGCGCAGATTGCCAGTCTTGGTTATGATTAGTAGGAGACCGGTGGACTGCAGTCCGATCCTGAGGCACCTTTGACTTTTAGACAAGTTATGGGCGTATTAAATAGTTAATAATCGCTTTCTCTAACGGTGAAGAAAACATCGAAAGGAAACCTGCATGTCTAAGAATTCTAGATAATATTCTCAAAGATGTGTGAAGTGCTTTAACCCGCACTGGGGCAGCGTATAGCCTACCTTGTACTAAGAAGAGAAATATGTGCTATTTTGTTTATAAAAGGAACGGATATTAAAATAATACAGAGCCTGTTTTAAGATCTTTAAGCACCTTACTCACCACAAGGAAATAATATAAACATATTTGGCTGCCACCTTCTATACGGTGGATATGTGTAGCAACTCCACATAGATGAACAAGTTTCCACGATTGACAAGAGATGACGCGGAACACAATACGCGTTCCGCCGTACAAACCTGAACCACGCAAGTGAAGTTTACTCAGCGACTAAGTGTATATACATAGAAGTTTACTCAGCGACTAAATATATATACATACAAGTACCCGATATCAACTGTCAGGCCGCGGCCCACCAGCCCAGATCACCCAGCCTGGTCAGAGAATCCTCACTTCGTGTTGAAGGGACATTACATCCTGTTCCAACAAACATGCATAACCAGTAGAACTGATTTGGGTTTGCACGGCGATACCGCTTGTCATTTGCATATCTAGGTCATTTTTCAGGGAACAACTTACTCTTACAGCAATGGTCTAAATGAAACTTTAGAATTTTGAGTTGAAACCTAACATACTGGGAGACAATCACCAGACAATTCTGAGGTAGGCACTGTCCACTTGGTCCTCTCATAAAGAGTTAATTGAAAAATACTGATAACCTTTTATCCGAGACTTAATTTATTAACGTTACTCGGTAAAATAAAATCTGTTAACTAAAGTAAAGCACTTTTCATAATTTTATTTTTCATTTAATGTAGTCAGTCAAGACGGACTTAACACTGCACGCGATTGATAAAGAAAGCAGCAGCGTATCTTAAGAACTCTGCGGGAGTGTAAATAAACATGAAACTTTTTTAAATCATATTTTTTGGAATAAGTATTGAATTTTGTAAAAAGCAATGGAACATAAACTATTAAGTATGATGTGAAGAAGACTCAGGTAAAAGTTATTAGTATTTCTAAATCACACTCCCTCACTATCGTTTAAAAATACTTTTACAAAAATAAAACTACCGCTACAATAGACATTTATTTATTTATCAATAAAGAGACTTTCAATATTTACAATTCACAATACACTTGAGTTCTTATCAAGTTCATTAGGATCCTTTAAAGCAGTCTATTAATATTTATATAGAACTTACAGGATATAGTCCTTGGGAAGTATATCTTCAACACCACGACCCGTAGTACGAATTTTTTTAGATCTCGATTGGATATCGATCGACTAAAGCAATCGACTAGATTTTTCTCAAAATATTATTATATTCTCATAATTAAGTAACGATGGACGCATTAAGGCGGTTGGCCACATGCCATCAGATTCGAATATCAGATTGTTATTCGATCAATGATAACGAACAAACTATTTTAATTTCGTAAAATTTGCACGTGGCTGCTTTTTCCAGAGACGCTATTATGAAAATATGTTTCGCAGTCGAGAGTTAAAAATATTCTTACTATGGATTAGAACACTGAGGCAAAAACATGTGTATATTTTATTAAACAATATTTTTGGTTTGGGTTGGCAATAGACCTACATGATAAATATTGCCGACCATACTACCAGCTAAGCTAGTAGCAAATGTACATTATGTTCTTTTATAGATGTGTATTTAAGGCTTTATTCTGCCGCAAAAGACAATCGAAGCTTTTTTTTTAAGTTAGTGGCACGGGACATTTTCGTCGCACAGTCGCTACTCGCTTACTGCCTCGTAAGCGAGTAGCGACTGTTGTTGACGACCGTTGCTTATTCACTGTTAGGCGAGTTAGCTGCTCATATACGACACTATTTTGTGCGACGTACAAATAGTTATACCGATTTTAGGTGTCTTCGTATCCATTATTTACTAATATATCGATACAGCCAATATCCCTAATTCAGTAAAGACATAAAAAATACTCAAATCAAAACACCCCAATATTAAAACTTACAGTAAATGAATGGGTATTAATCTATTAATTAGGTACTATAGGTAATTAACATATTATATATTATTTTAAAATAACATTAATTAAAAACAAGCTTAACTTCTTATATCTATTGTCTTTTGCGACAAGTGTTAGTATGTATGTATTATTCAGACTATTTAATCAAAATATCTCATAAGACTACGCGATAGCTCTTTTAGCAAAACGCCATCTTGTAACACTTTCAAATACTTATATCTATGTCATTAGCCGTTAGAAGACATGTTACGCTTTGCAGTTTTAGTCCGACTATGCCAGCAGTATTACTGTTTATTGTGAAAGCCAAGTCCATACCTCATACATAATTTATACAATAAATGTTTAAACCTGTAAAATACCAATAACTCAATGTTTAACAAGGCACTTGGCCCACTGGTAATGAGGAAGCTATTAGCAAACAATCATGTTTAAACAAGTTGTCAGGGAAAAGACAACAACAAACAATGTTATCGTTTAGGAACAATAATGGTCCGAAGCGAGAGGTCGTGGAACGCCGTCGCCTCCTTTTGTGAGGAAGTCATTTCCATCAAGGAGGAACCGGAGCGGAAAAGGGATCGCATGAACGCTCTCCCTAACCACAGAACCGGACGCCGCCGGAGGGAGTGAGACTACCTCCAGCCACTATGAGGTTGTACCTGGGGTTGGTGGGCTTCGTGGGTATACCCAAAATAAAAAAAAATACCTAAATAAAATAGTAGTTAATTGCCGACTGCTCAAATTAGCAACAAGAGTTCTTGCTACTCGTATGTCACAGCAACATTATCAAAAGAGCTCGCTTATGAACACGCACAAATAAGACAGAAAAAGATAGTCGGCTCAATAGAACAAACCAAAATGAACGCATAAACCCATCAACGCGAGCGTAGATCGATTTCGGCTCTAGTCGAGCTAGATGCCGCAAAATCAAAATATCCTTCTATCTGTAGAGCTGCATCCAATATACCATTTACCTACCTGCCTACTATAAAAATGAACGAATAAGTATACCTAAGCATTCAATAAATAAAATATTATTGTTAACCTCTAACAGAAGCCATGGCAAAATAGTGCTGAGTATATCCTATCTTGGTTCAAGATTGCTGTACGCTATGCTTGCGTGCGTCTATTTTGTGACAAAAAACTCGATAGGACTCGACTAGTTAGTGGATCCTTGGTAATGGTAGCCAGTGACGAAGGGCCTGCCAAATTATTGCAAAAAATACTTAGTGATATTTTACAGGCAAAATAAATGCAAGGATAGAACAATTTAAATGTAGTAGCGCATTTATGATTTAAATCTTTGGGTGGGAGCATATAATAAACAATAACATTGCTGGCATTAAAAATATTGTTACGCTCCCATTCGTTTTGACTTTTGTACCACGACAACATTGTTATACTTACATTTTATCATAAATTCCAGGTATCTAGCCATAAATCTAGTCATGTTTTTATCGACTCAACAACCTTTATAATCGGGATAATAATAGCATCTAACAGCACTACCCTTAAAATATGTGTAAAAATTTAATTAGACATAAATCTTTACAAATCACTTTAATTTGCTTGCGTTTATTCTTATTTTACTCCAGAGCATTTTCAGTATGATATCAACAGACATTTATCTCGAGGCATTCTTAAAATAATTATGCAACACTATGCGAATTAAACCTGAATAACTATAGTTTGTTTACAATCAGTATATAATAGAAAGAAATGCAACAAAAATAGCTTTACCAAGTATTGAGTTAATATTTACTACAAACTTAAGAGTTTGTAACACGCGTTAGGGTGCAGCATGCTCTCTAACTCACTTAGTCTGCGCCATATTCACTAAGGCCCGGTGTTAAAACTTGACGTTTTAGCTACGGGCAGATACATTTTGATATATTTTTATAGCACATGTCATTGTTTCAAAAATTACGATTCGTATCTTGAATAACGGAACTGCAATATACATAAGGCATATTTTAAATGTTAAAATTCTGCACTCATCGTGGTGTTACAGTAAGCGTATAGCTCAGAGTGCCTAGTGTGAGTTTGTTTTACGTTACACGTTTATGACGTTTGGCGCTCTGATTGGCCCGCTCCAAGCTCTTAACCAATCAGAGAGCCAAACACGGTATAAACGTTTCGATTGCGTTATCGTAAAAATAACTCACACCCAGATTAAGTGAGTGACAGAACATGTTTTCTAACGCATTTTACAATGTAGTTGTGTGTCCTATAGTATACTGGGTGTAAGGGACGGCGCGGCGGCGTACCAAAAACTTTAGCAAGACGTTTTTATATAGGAACTTATTTCAACGCAAACTACTACAAACTATTACTACTTGTATTATTGAAATAAACGCAAGATTAAGATTTTATATTGATTAACATTATTACGCCGTACGCAATGGATTGCTACCAATACAACGCACCGCTCGCACCGGCGGCAATGACCTCTGCGTTCGGCGCGCATTAAAACAGCTGATCTGTTTAAATCACGACGATTAAATTACATTGCCGTATTTTAGTAAAATGTGGTATTCTTTGGTGTTTATTTATTCAAATGTATGGTGCATGCATTATGTTATGATACACAGTCAGAAAAAAGAAAATTGCAACAAAATAAATTGATATTATTCCTGAAGAAAATTCCATCGATTTTTAACTCAGAACAATTGTCTGAATCTACTATTTCAGTTTTCGGTACATCGTCCCTTACACCCAGTATAATACATATTATACAGTACGTATTATAACACAACGTTGTAAATTTCTTGAATTCAATTACTTAATGCTGTTGCAATAGATTCTATCACATACCAATTGATTATAAATACTTATTTTTATTTAGATTTAAAAATAAATATACAGCAAACCATACTCCTCGCCTATTTTCAAACAATTGATTAATTTCATTGATGGCCTTTTCTTTCACTTCGATATCTATTCATAAACAAATTAAAAAATATAAATATTGACCAACTGATTACGATATTAGCTGGGAATATCTTGTCTTATGTTAACAAACTGGTTTGTCCAAATGGTGCGAATTAAAATATTTTCCTTCGGCATGCAAGGCGTGTAGAACATTGTGTCTCAGAGCAAATACAATTCATTATACTGTTTGATAAGACGAACAATAAAAAGTAATTTCATATCTACGTGTTAACCAATCTTCTTCAGCATTATAAGGACTAAGTGTACTATAATAAGCGTAGCAGTTTCAAGTCTCTTCGTAACTGTCGTCGTTAGAGGGGAGTTATCACTCTAGCTGCATCAAAACCTCAAGTAAAGGAAAATGTTGCGTTTATACACTATGATCTACTACTTCACTTCCTTGACTAAAAATATTGAATATCAACGCTCGTAACGTATTTTGGTAATGCATAAATAATCAACAGCTATTTAACTAAAAGAATATAGCAGCGCCTATGTGCTGTATAATTTACGGAAACAAAAAAGCTTAAGTTAATGGTCAAAAGGTGAAAATAACATAAAACCAAATATAAATTAAATTAATTTAATTATAAACAAGCAATATATACAAAAGATTGCGATAATTCGGAATAAAATATAGTTACAAATTCCAGTACAATCGATCGATTTGAGATACAACCTTTGTAAACTAACCTCAGTGGTCCCATCACTATTGACGTTTTTGTTGCATTGAAAAACTCGGGATTATAAAATAATTTTGTAGAATGTAATTTCGAGGAACCAAAAAGTGTACAATACATTGTGCATACGAAAAATGCATAATAAAATAATATTTCTTAGTGAGTGAAATATATATATGGAAGAATTTTGAAGCGGGATTGTTGCAAATATTGCCGCCATAGACAATACAAAATGGCTACCATATGGAAGCAAATTAGAACAAGTCTACAAAGGAAGTATTTATATGTGCCACAAATCATAAAATAAATCAAATCTATCGTACTATCAAACTCTTACACGAGTCAAGGCAAATGTATATAGAAAACATATTTTCTTTGCTTATTTCTTATAACTGTTTCCATAATTTGTTTATAATCTATGCTCATAATAATATATAGTTGTAATGGCGAGTAATCATAATATATGAATCTAATAGTACTCTGTAAAACGAAGAAAACTTGCCATTCATAGCTCTTTCCTCATACACTGTGACTCGATCCTCTCTTTTGCACATATCGCTCAAAAAGCTATTAGAGTAGGATGGCATCATCATGTTTATTATTTACATGAGCGTAATGAATTAAAGAAATCTATTTAATAACCACAGAAACAATATAAAACGAATGAAAAAAAAAAGGAACTTGGCAAACGAAATAGGAAACAGATCCGCAATGAAAAACTGTAGTTATTATTTATTAATATTTACAATAATAAGGCAAAAACACTAACTCTTATATTACATACAGAAATGAGAAAATTGGCATGACTGTATTAACAAAATAAAAAAAAAAACAAGATGAGAGAATTATACAAAAACATCCTACATTTACATTTAAAATTATAATAATTATTATCACATTTAATAACAATTACTATTATTTTACTGGTTACTTATAAAAATCATTAAATTAATTAAGTATAAACTACATATATGATTCATTTATCTATATCGGTTGGGCGCCATCTTGTTTATATTTCAATCAACAACAAAATATTGAGATAGCGTCCAATACATTTCACTCTCGGTACGCCCAGTGTGGCATACCATGAACTTCCCATATAACATAGGAGAAAATGCTTAAAATACTTAATAGTTTCATTTATTAACCAGCGAAAGAAAAGGCCACGTATTTGAACACGTATAAAACACATTCTTAATAAAAGTCAAAGCTATATATAGGATTAAAAGAAGAATATTAATAACCTTTTGTCCATGTCTTCTGTAGTAAGCCGGTATTAGACACCATCTAACGGAAATCAATACAAGAACTGTTAAGTAGTTTAATTATATCGTAAAAGATGGCGGTGCACTACGATAAAATAAAAAAGTAGATTTTTTAATAACTTAATTTTGTTAAATTTACTTTAAACAATTTAAACCTCCATTCAATGATTCATTCAAAAATTTACTTTTATCAATTACTTATTTAGAAATTAAAAATAGGTAAGCAGGTAAGAATTTCATTTGTCTAGAAGTGTACTGTCGATACCTAATATAGCCGTAATTTATAAAACAACGCCATCTAGTTCATTCATGTTCTTTCTTAATTGAGGGTTCACAGAATTTTAGACACACTTTTTACGAAACTCAATACATTTTCCAAAAACATATTTAACAAGTTTAAAATTACAAGCGCCCGTCCTCCCCACGGTGTGATTAATAACGCCGGTGCTTTCTTTTGCAACTGCGTGTAGTCTTAAGCCTCAGTCGTGCGATAAGAGCAACCGATTACAATATTTGTATTCTTATGAAAAAATAATGAATCACTAAAAGTGATAGTACAAAAGTTGTCAAGTACGGTATAAATAAGATACGCGGGAAAAAGGTTTTTAGTATTTTTCTTTGAACCCTTATTAGCTCGTCACAAAGCCCAACTTTACAATAATATATATTAAAATAAATTATAATTTCAACAAAAGCCATATAGCTATCTATATTTGGAGCGGTAAGACATATTTCTATTATTTCTCACATATTTTATCTCTTTAAATATACACATACATTCTATTATAAAATAATTGGTCAAATAGCTCCAAGGGGCCATCCATAAATTACGTCACACCAATTTTATGGTGTGAAGTATCCTCTCCCCCGTTCTTGTCATAACTGGTCACATTTGTGAGAGTGCCCCCTCCCTAGTATGATGTCACATATTTTGCAATTTCACATCTAGAAATTGTTAAACTATATCAGCAGTTCCAAAATTAGGTTTGTTTTCATTTAGGAATACCCACTTTCTCTCGTTTAAAGCGGGGTATTACTGTACTTCTTAGATATATTCTATTTTGGAACGTGACGTCACAAAATTTAGGACCTCTTCAACGCCTTGTCACACTTCAGCGACCCCCTCCCTTCCCGCTTAACGTGTGACGTAATTTATTGATGGCCCCCAATATGCTGTGTCTGAAGCTTAATTATAAGACAATAGTCTCCAATCAGGTCACCTGTTATCCTTATTTCTCTCTACAAGAGAAAGTAAGAGCGAAACATTTATTCAGAGACTGAAAATAATTGATTTTGTTGAAATTACAATTAACAGATTTTTGTTTGATTTGTGAGCAAATAAATTGATCCACTCAATTGCATTCAAAATCGAAGACAATCGTTTCTGATGCGATAAATAAACACCGAAAGTGTGACACCAAAACAATAATCGTGTATTTAAAAAAATAAATGTAGTTCGAGGCACGCAAAATCTACGAATCGACAAGAACGCCTGCGATTATTTTTCCTTTCAAATTCAAATTAAATGTCAGTTAGAACATTTCGAAAATAGAATAATAAGCTAGATTTTTCACTGTTACCCAACAATGCTATTCTGTTAAAGTTTTTATCTCGAATTCAATTCCCTTCATATTAACAATAATAATATTCTATCACATACACACAACACCATCTAGCCCAAACTAAGCAGAGCTTGTACTATGGGTACTAGACATTGGATAACCATACATATGTATATACTTATTTTTTGTAAATACATACATATTATACATAGAAACACCCAGACCAAGATGAACATCCATGTTCATGCACACAAATGTTTGACTTGTGCGGATATCGAACCCGCGACCTCAAGCGTGGCAGTCGGTTACACTAACCAGTAACCACACACACAGAAAATCATTATGGATTCAGAAGTGAGTTTGCTAGTGAGATTTTACAGAATTCGCATCGCTGTTTTGTCTATTCCTAGTTTGTAAGATAAGCAATCGTTGGACCAATCTATTTGCTCACAATCGCATCCAACAACAATGCCTCGAGACAGAACCGCCAAAACATCCAAATTCTTATTATATTGTAATTTTTCTAACTGTTTACACTATATTTAAGATCTTTTGAACGCCATTGGTGTTCATTTTAATCACTTATTTTAACCCCATGTACGGTTGGCTGCAGAAGTGCTTACCAGATACAAAAACCACCAGTAA
Source organism: Catocala nupta (assembly GCA_963675205.1). NCBI lineage: Eukaryota > Metazoa > Arthropoda > Insecta > Lepidoptera > Erebidae > Catocala > Catocala nupta. Next base: position 7,396,077 of record OY776106.1, read on the forward strand.
AACACATTATACTACAAATTGGAACGAGAGAGAAACGCGTGCGGCTGTATTAATACGGCTGAAAAGCTGTTCGTTAGCGATGTCACAGATTACTTGAGTACAGAACACCAGGCTCAATGCTACAAGAGAAAAGAAACACAGACGATCGCTGCATTTGAAGTCTCAGTCTAACGCATGCACGATTATGAAGGCTCTGCGCAATAGGATGCATAGAGAGAGTTATTTTTACGTTAACGCGATCAAAACGTTTACCGCGTTTTGCTCTCTGATTGGTAATGATCTTGGAGCGGGCCAATCGGAGGGCCAAACGTCATAAACGTCGATCGCGTTAACGTAAAACAAGCTCGCACTAGGCACTCTGATATATTTTCGTCACTGGCAGAATACCAAAGGTAAGCTCCCTGCTTAGGTTCTGAAACCCGTACACACTGCAAAAACAAGAGATATAGCGCGAAAGCGGTGCTACAAGACAGTGGGAACGAGATAGGGATAGTAATGCATTAACATATTTGTACGATATTCAACAGCTGTGAAATACCGGATTATATCCGATATCACTTTTATAGCGGCATTCGGTAACACCTACGGTATTACCGGTTAATTTCCAACCGTCATATTCATCTGTTTGGAAGACAAGTTAGAAGGTTCGGTCAATGGCCGGTCCGAATTCAGACCGATATCGCTGGAATCATACGTGTGTGGAAGACAAAAAGGTCATACCGGTTACCGGTACTACGGTTACAGTAACCGGTAACAGTTACGATACAGGTTTTTGGTTATTTAGGCATGCCGGTCAAAACTCCGTCTCAATAAAATATTTGCCTACAAATTTATCGTTTGACTGGGTTTTAATAGTCCCTATATATATGTGCTATCTACTAGCACACTAATTAAGAGCAAACAAGTATTTCGCGGATCCTGGTAGACACTTTTGCAACCGCTTAAACATACCTCGATTTCAAAAAATTGTTGCGTTCCTTATATTATATTAGCTATCTACTGTCACTTTCTTAAATAGAGCGTTTTTAAATCAAGTGGGCTATTTTAATTATTTAACTCTAAAGATGAAATGTTACCAAAAAGCATAATAAAATCAAACTTTACCTATGATTATTCGTAATGGCAACACTAAATATGTATATCAGATGCTGCCATAAACATCTTGAAAAAGTATCGAACGTATCTCTTGGGAAAGTGCACATTGTTGAACAAATCAGTTTAGTGATATGTTTCTGAATGCCTTTGCAAGGAAACACCGGTAAATCATCCGTTTAGCCAATGCCGGTAACAATACTACCAATTATACTAGAGACATAGGGTGCAATATCCTATTTCGCCAACTCGAAGATAGTATGGTGCTTTTTGTAACTACTGCGCAAATCAGAAATCAGTGTTAGCCTTGCAAAAAAGGAGTCGCTGCGATGTGATCTTGAGACAGTCTCTCTTGCTAAAAGCACAACGCTTATGAAGAAGATCTGGAGACTACTCACCATGGAAACACAACACAAGGCTGTTATATTGCGATTTCTTGTAGTTACTGAGGCTATTTGCTATATTCTTTGACGTGCTTAACATCTGGTGTAGGCTGGCTGACTATACGTCCAAAGGGCTAGCATTTTTCTCAGTTTTTATATAAACAGATACTTTGGTTGTTGATTGGGTACTAACCTTAACGCATGAAAATAGTAGTTTATTAAAGTTCAGTGGTTATCACTGAGCTTTCAAAAATATGACATAGTAGTGCGACACTAGAATGAAAAATTAACTAAGAAAGGCACCATCCAATGTACTTTAGAATGCAATCTTTTATTTGTGGTATGTTCGTATCTGAAGAGTATGCGCACTTGATTTAATAACACCCTACTACTTGTTAATCTAAAGCATTTAAAAGCTATAACGAACATAATCACGAGGCACGGTAATTATTGCTTTATTAGTGATATCAAATCAAAAGCGACACGTGCGTTGCGCAGTAACCGCTGCGACCGAATGAGCAAGAAAAACAAGTTTCCAAATTTCGCCGTCAGAGGCGCGTAATAAACCAAGTCAGTTATTTTATGTATGTTGGTTATAGCACCGAATTGTTCTCGAGTCGCAAGTCTGCACAGTGCACATGCCATTTTAGTTTGAATCTGGACTATTTATCTATTAATACAATTATAATTGTGGCGTTCAAAAGACAATTTCGTTATCGGACAATCGGAACATTATATTTTATTTATTTTGATAAATTATTCTAACGTTAAATTGTCTAAATACTTTCGGGCAAGGCATTTTTATTTTATAAAATTGCGGGTAGAAATGCGTTTTTTGCTTTATTTATTGGCAGTTACTATTAGTGGACTAGGGGTATCCACAGTTTAAAGTAAGTACTAGAACGTCAAAATAACTAAAATGCCGCGAAATAAGATTCAAATTTGGCATAAGAAAACCTAGCAGGATGCTGGTCATAATATGTCATGGTCTGTACAAGTTGTGACATACTTTTGTCACAGGCAGAGAAAAGATTTCTCATAATTTAATAGAAGTTATGTCACACCCGTGCTAGGCCTAATTATGAGTAATTGTAATTAAAATTTAGGATATTGTAATATCACTTCCGTATTATATTATTGTATTTACAATTAGGGCTCTCTTTATACTCACCAATAATAATAATCTAAAATAATAGAAAAGAAAAGCAAATAAAATTGGACGTGTATTTCTTAAAACTATTTATATTTATTTATAATACATATTTTTTTGTATTTTTCTTCAAAAAAAACTAAATGTATTGGCTTCCACTCAATCTTACATACGAGAACAGCGAAGACATTAGCATTTATAATAATTACAATTATTTACATGTCACATACCGCAGTGACCCCACTGTGGGGTCACGATACTCCCAAGCGTGGTCACTGCGATAGCGAAGTAGGAAATAAACAAAAAACGCATCGAACCCGCGCACAATTTACAATTACATAATATTATCCACCTTATATAACTCACTTCATTAATTATTTATACAAAATAATTAAAAACAAAACCGCAGAATATCGCACACACGTAACATTTAATTCAAAACCTTTAGACATCTCTAGCTTTTACTTTACAAAAAAAAAAAGAAAACCTATCTTTTTAGTCTATGTCGCTCTAAGTTACATAATAGGTACGGGTCGAGGAAAATGATTAATGATGAATAGAAATTAAATAAATTAAGTATTCCTACGAAGATCGGTCAGGCGGATTGGGCAAAAGAAAATTTTCAATCTTAACATTGGGCCACATCGATAATAATCTACCCATTGTTACACGGATAAATAATTACAAATTTTGATTGTAATTAAACACTTGTGTTTAATTACAATGTATAATATTCGCGTAAACATAGGACAATATTATACAAATTTTGATTTATCATTTACATACATTCATTCACGCTTGCAAATTTCAGAGAGTGGTTAGACGTGTATAACAGCCATATTAAGAGAATCTTGTATTAGGTCCCAAGTATTCTACCAAGCCGACGTACCGCCCACGTATTCAGACACAATGCATACTCAGTACTTCTAACAGAAAATCCAATAACACTTTATATTACCCGGGACTATGCGAACATAAGATATAAATGATGACGCGAAGATGCAACAAATTTGGAACGAAATCGACCAACATTTTTATTGCCCTTAAGTCAACTTGTTCCTTTGTCGCGGTTTGTGTTGTATTGAGCCGGGCATCTATGTACATGTAGAACTCCAATTATCCGAATCGCTGATTATTCGAATCGCTGATTATTCGAATCGCTTTGAGGAAATCATTATGGGGAGAGAAAAATGTATATACTATATATAAAAAGCAGAATCTAGAAAATGTATGTTTATGTGTTGCAATTTCATTCAATTTAAAAAAAGCATTTTGTGCTAAAAGTAAGCTCTATTTCTTTAAAAACCAATTATCTGAATGGGATGCGATCCCAATTGATTCGGATAATTGGAGTGCCACTGTACATCCATTTTGTGACACACACAGCTGTTTTAATGATCGAATACCACTTAAATTAGCTGTTGAATTCTTTTCAATTAACAGTAACGAAAACAATGTAGTAATTGACAATTTTATACCAATGCTTGCCAATAAATTTTAATGTGGATCAGTACGGGCATTAAGCTAAATACAGAAAATATTAGCAGCTTCAGAATATGTATAAATGAAAGAAAAGTCTTGTATTACTGTAGATAAGATTTCTCTTTATAGACTTCTTATTACAAACTTGACAGTTGGTTTCTGAACGGCTTATGAACAACATGTTAATCCACCAAATAATTGGTTGGCTGTTACTAACATAGTCAGGCAATCGCAGCAGATGTCATGCGCAGGACTGTTTAAAAATTTCGTATTTTTTGCCTTTCTGAACCCGGAGATAAGTTAGGTATGATGGACCAAACTCGAGCACTGTTCACGAGGTTGTTTCATTCTTGTTTTAAGTCCATCAAATTATTATTTCCGTTATAATCGATAGGGGTTCCGTAATCAAAATTTTTGAGCGTCTTTCTCCAACCATATGGCTGACTAGGATAAACTTTTTGTGCTTGTAGCATATAAAATCTTGACCTAATTTGTTGACTATGTGGCGGACTGTGTGCTTTGTGGTGATTAACCAGCATATGAGCTAAAGGTAAACGGTCACCGTAACCTATTTGAAGTAGTATTCTGTCTGCTACATTATCGATTAGTATTTAAATAAACATTTCGAGAGTGTGCGAGCCTAAATCTAGGGTTTTGCTTGAAACTTAGACCTTTACCTCGACCTTTCAGAAGATCCTAAAATCAGACTGTGTTCCTGCAGTAGGAAGTCTGTAGGAGATTTTTAATGTTAGTGCCTTGAGCTGACAGCACATCACTCCACTTTTAAGAGTCAAGTCGGTATTGCAAGCATTCGATGGCTACTAACTAACCATCATGCAAGCCATATGCTTGATTGACAAAGTACATACATAACATTTCAGTTTCTATATGTTTGTGACCGCAAAACTCAAAAAGCAGTCGATGGATTGACATGAAATTTTAACACAACATTGCATTTCTGTATAAGACTGTTTTTGTATACTTTTTATTCTGAAGTTTTCATGGTAACGGTAATAAGAATATCAGATTGAGCCACGGCGAAACGTGGCCGGGTTTAACTAGTACGAAATAATATCTTTCTTCAGTGTTTTTTATAATGTAGTGTACCAATATTTTTATATTTCCTCGACCGTACGTAATCTAAACCATTTTATAACGCATTATACAGAATTTCAGTACTTTTTCGTCGATTAACAATATTCTTTACAATTAAAGTATATGATTATTCAATGTCTAGTTTCTATATTCCAAAAAACTTTGTATTTTTGATGAACAGTGAAAATGCTAAGTCAATTAAGTTGCTATTAAATTATACTCATATTTCCTATATGACTTACTAATTGCAAATTTAAGTTTAATCAAGGTTACTTTACGCCAAATATGATACGATAATAAGGTTGCTATATAAATCCATCGCCCTTTTTGTAATCAATGCCAGTGAATTCACAGATGACAAGCGGGCTTTCTTGAAGTTATTTTTCTCTCTGGTTATAAAAGGTGATAAGGCTTATTTCAAGGTAAAACCTGTTATTTTATCAGGGCAGAATAAGTATAGAATTCGGAGCAACTGCCCGTTAATGCCGAATGGAGCCAAATAAACCGAAACGGTATTGCAAACGTACCAAATGTATGAAAACCTTTAAGTTTTATTTATCAACATATGTATATTGTCGTACCAAATGTGATGATAAAATCATTTTTATAGCAAGCCTCGGTTAATATTAATATTTGTGTACCATTTCTACAAAAACAGTATTATCTTAGCATTTTACTGCACATAACAAAAATGTTTCGGTTTTCGGATTATAGTCTAGGAATTGTCCTAGGGATGACGTTAAATATGTATTAGACACTTAAACACAAAATCGATTATTTTCAAACATAATCGATACATAGTAACCAACTAAAAGCAAGCGATTGATTTAAATCTCTAATTATCTACAAATATTTTAATAATTTAAAATCGAGCCTCCTAAAAAAGGTTTTCAACGATTTAATAACAACCAAAATTATCGATATTTTTATAATTTAGTCACATCCCTAGATCATCCTATAATGACATGAGGTCTTTAAATGTTTGTTGGCCTTAATACACTAATAAGCGTCCAGCACAGCATACGACTGTGCCTATCCCTTGCACGGTTATTCGTCGTAGTGATAACGAATCAATGTCACAACACAAACAAGGGCCCAATAAAGATATAGAGGGAAATGAGCAATAATAGATCAAGATAGATCAATATCGAATCTGCTAATCCCAAATAATATTATAAATGCGAATGTTAGTTTATTTGTCACGCTTTCACGCCTTAATTACTCGACCGATCGTGATGACATATCGCATACACGTTGTCCGGGAAACAGAAAAGAACGTAGCGGCACCCTCATATAGAAAAAGGGACTTTTCCCGAGGGATATAAATTTATTGACAAATTCTACATTAACGCGAGCCAAATCTAGTTTTAATTATAATTTAAAATATTGATAAATAAATAAATGAGACCAACATCACTGGACCTATCTTTTATCTTATAACATTAACTCATTATCGATCTTAAGTAAAACTCTCGATATAATCGAACGGCAATTCAATTAATCGAATGAATCGATTCGATAATTGATTTTACGATATATTTTTCACCAATAAATTTATAGTTTTTGGCGACTGCTTATACCTTGGGTTTAAACGCGGACTAAAGACTAAGTCTAGTTTTAGACTTAAGTCGTAACAAAAGGGTTAGTGTTGAAGTGAGTAGAGAATGGAGTAAGACTGAGGCAGAAGGATCTATGTCGAAGCAACGCCCTATGTTGTGCTGGGACGTCGCCCGGGAGTCGTAGCCCGCAGGCATTTCTTGCCTGCGTTAGGCCCTGCTGGGTGCGTCGCTGATGTAGTTTCAGTTTCAGCGATCCACCCACCATTCAAGGCAGCGAGTTTGTACACCGTGGAAATAAAAAGGGGTTTATTTAAGTAATGAGCCCATTCGGCAGATATAGATTTGGATTCTACATTATATTATGACTAAGTTTAAAGCGAATATGCTATCTTTAGACCGCGTTAATAAGACCGGGTAGATCGTGAGCAGTTGAATAAATCCAGCTGCGCATGCGCAACGAGATCAAACTGCCACAAACTATAATAATAAAGGTTTAGTTTTAACATGTATAAGTCATAAGGCTGCTTCAAAATATAAACTTCTTAACAAATTGTCGAATTGGCTTATATTCTAAAGTTTGATCTACGGGCACAATTCTAGACAGCGTGTGCATCTACCGAGACTTTCCTTACAGTATTGGATTTAAGGAACTCAGTTAAAAAACCTAAGAACGCTCGCATCAACATTATATTCGATTGTATAGACAACACTATACGCAAAGTAGGTCTCACGTACTGCACAACTGTATTCGAATACCGTAATTCAAATATTATTCAAATTCAATTATTCGAATATCATTGGTACACAATTATTTGAATATTAATTTAATGCAATTACTAATTCTTGATCGTCCAAAAACACAAGTGTCAAATGCAGCAGCGGTACTAATTGTTTTGAAGCAGCCTTGAATCAATATCATTTTGATATTATTATAACAATGCTGGATGCGATTTCTAAATGTCATTTAATATATTATGATGTAAATAGTGGATTTTAGAGTGATTGTTAACCTTATATACCGGATAAACTGAATTTTAAATTACTATTCCTCTCAAAGACATCCGAAAGCAGTCGGTTCTGTGTCTGATCTCTCTCCAGTTGTCGGAATACCGGATTATGGGAGTGAGGGAATAGAGAGCGCCCACAGTTAAGCACTATACCTCCTGCGGTGACTAGCCTCCGTTATTACGGAGTATAATTTATTTAGTTTCATAAAAAACAACATTTAGAACCCGCATAAACATGTTCAGCCACAGAATATAGAATCACAGAAAGACCTCAATACGACGCGTGTAAACACACACACAGAGATTACGAGTTAAGTTATCAAACCTACATCATACCAACCAAATCTGATTCTATTTCTGATTTCTTTTTAAAGATAAACCGCTTTTGGTTTATTTCCTGTGACGCGGGGGACTTTACAAACATTTAAACAACGGACACAAAGAACATCCAGACTCGGAACAACAATTTGTGGATCACACAAATTTTTGTGCGTCATTGTGTGTAATTGCGTGAGTGCGTCGTTTCACAGACGTTTTATTAACCTCTAGTCTTGTTCGAAAAGTTTAATGAAAACATTGTGTGGGTCTCTGTGTCTGTCTGTTAGTGACAGTTTGATAATGACAGGCATAGCTCCGGAACCACTGGAGCGATTGACTTGTAACTTGGTGTAGCCCCGACCATCGAGATATAGGGGTCACAAGGTCATAAATGGTCAGGGGATATCCACCAACAGAGTGATTTGGAAGTCCAAGAGAGTGGCTTTTGCCCCGCAGTGGGACATTACAAAAAGATGATGAGACAGAAAAAATAAGTCACATGAAGACGAAGAGGTTGAATCCTGGGTTTTTACACCCATTTCGTTGAATTGGCAATCTGTAATTCTGTAATTTGTGGCAATAGTATCCATAGATTGTAAGTGTCAAAATAATTTTAACTGTAGTGACAAGTTTATTTGTCTACCCGCAGTTGGACTGTGGGCTTGACTTCTCTCGCATTGAGCGTAGTCCAATAGTGGGCTACGGTTTATTAATAATAGTAGTTTTAGTTGTTAAAGTATTAAAACTTTAATTTAGAATGTACTCTCCGCCTACCCACATTTGGCCATAGTAGGCTAAATCACTCTGACGAAGAGGTTTGCCCAGCAGTGGGATTTAAGTTATTAACGATAATAGTATTGCCTGTTACCAAAATCACTTGGATGTAGTTAAAATCTCTGTCTAACCGCGCTTAGCCATAGTGGGATAAATCTCTCTCGCACAGAGACAGTTGCCCAGCTATGGGATAGGGCTTACGAACAATAAATGCTTGCCTATCACATTGATATTTAAAAATTCCCTGCCTACCCGCACTTGGCCATAGTGGGCTTAATCTCTCACACAGAGAGGGTAGCCCAGCAGTGGGACGTGGGTTATAACGATGATAAAAAATCAGTTAGATCTTAAAAGCAAAAACTTAAAGATTTGCTCAACACTTGTGAACGATTCGACTGTTCAAATCACAATTTTGATAACTCTAAAATCACATGCTATTTAACACCTGCTATTTTATATGCTACTTTTATTCAACTGCTATAATAAAAGTTACTATATAATTTAAATACTTCAATATCACTGGCTTGAGCTCAAATTTATGGGCAACTAGCATTTGGTCACGGTTTCACTTGGGTTTTAAGGCTTATGCCATAAGTACCATATTCGGGATAAAAGTAACTTATATCAGTCTATAAATTACCTATTCGAAAAACTTCATAATTTTACATAGTTCTGTTATGCAGAGAAATAAAGACAAACGAACAAACAATTCTGTATATATTAGTAAAGATTTCCGGCACATTAATGGAAATTTGAAAGTAATTTGAGCAATTTTCACATAAAGTTACTACTTAGAAAATGGTGAACGAAGTCACTGGTAATAAATGAGTTAAAACATTTAACAGTAAACGCTATTTAAAAGTATTTATTACATAGCATTATATCTAAATATCCCAGAAGGCATCGATAGCACAGTGGGAGACCGTTGGACTGCCACGCTGAGATCTCGAGTTCCATTCCAAGGCAACCTCACATTAGTCACATTTCAACGTCATGTGCGTATTAAATAGTTAATTATTGCTCACTCTAATGGAGAGAGATGTCTGAGAGTTCTCCATAATGTTCTCGAAGATATGTGAAGTCTGCCAACCCGCACTGGGCCAGCGTGATGGACTACGGCCTAACCCTTCTCACACACAGTTGAGTTTATACAATAGGGCTGATATTATTACCTCTCATTCATATTTCACCAGGTAAGTCCCATGTAATAGGGACGAGACTATTCTTGTATATCGGTCACATTAGGAAATCCATTTCTCCTATTATAGAGGGCAGAATATCGCCTTCGATCGCGCTGATCCTAATAGAGCAAAAGAGTGCCTTCGATCAGGCACCTTTTTCATACTCCGTGATACGAGGGAGAATTGCCCAGAATACTAATACTACCCGGGTATTTAACGTGGGAGCTCCCCATCGACCGTACTCAAACACCGTGAATTGCGTATAATACTCCAGTAATACTGCCCGAACTGGGTATTGAACGCAATACACCACGATCGACCGTAAACTTATGCTTTGGAACAAGTCAGTAGCAGAATAAAACGAGCGTATTAAATAGCATGTCTTAAGGTGCTGATAGACTAGAGCATTTACTTGTAACAGAACATCGAGCATTCGCCGTTTTTAAATTGTCAAACTGAACAAATAACAACAGAGGAACAGGAGAACAGGGCCAAGCAAACTAAACATCGCTACGAACATTTTCACGATAATTCTAGCAAACGATGTAATTTAAAATTTTAGGCTCGCTAGAACGCTCGCTAGAACGCTTTCCGTTTATTTTTGTGTAGTGTAACATTCGCTAGAATGGTCATTACAAGTGATTGTTCAAGTCTATCAGAACATGTAGAATTAAAATCCTCAGACAAAAAAAAACGAAACTCCATCACATCACATAATATCATAAATATGAAAAAAGATCTATACAATTATTATTGTTTTACCTAAAAATACCTTTTTAAAAACTAAAAAATAATCGCCGCCGAACGTGGTGGTCAAGTGCGAGTGGTCCTTAACTGGTCATGGTAACGGTGTGTGGAGTCCTTAACGATGACGTGGCGTGACGTCACCGGGCATGCGCGCGCAGCCCCTAGTGATAACAAGTCTTGTGTTGTCCTTAGCTAATTAGACCTGTGGATAAAATTATATATGTTTAATAAGTCTATATCTATACTAATATTATAAATAGGAAAGATTTGATCTTTTGTTCGTAAGGATATAACTCAAAAATTACTTAACCGATTTTAAAAATCATTTCATTATTAGAAAGCTATAAAACCAAGTAACAAAGGTTATATTTTATTTAAAAAACCACTGTTACTAACATAACTTAACCTACGTTTAAGCGAGCGACGCCGCGAGTCAGCCAAAGTCCGCCAAGAGCGATTTCAATATACGAAGGGGACTACTCCCAGTAACTCTCTAGGAAAAAATTCTGTATCACACAGTTACAAACATTCAAATTACAGACAAACAATACACCCAGTGTCAAAACAACTATTTGTGACTTACTTATAGGCTTGATGACTAAAAAAAGATTTAGGTCCATCTTTTAGATCAGCAAAAAATATTGGACACGTATTTTTTCTTTTGTCCCACAAACTAATAACAACGAAGATACAACACGTTTAAATTTCGTGTTACGTTGCTTGTAGGTACAAATTTTACAAAACTGTGACGTCACAAGCTCCCACTCCCGAACTTTAATGCTTTATACCTTAGACATTTTTTATTGTTTTGTTTAAATATATGTATATATATAGATGTCCAATATTTTTTGCTAATCTTAACAATGGACTAATTAGAATCACTTAGTTTTAACTCTGTTATGCCTATTCTTTGTTTCGTGTCAAAGTAAACTCAGTCTTGGAACCTCAAGTCCCACACAGGACAAAGAGTTGTGGAAGACACAAATCAATTATTTGTGATTCCAACAACTTTTTGATATCAAACACTTTTTGTAAGCCATAATGAAGGAAAATAACTTGTGGAACCTGCATATTTAAGAGATCGCCATAACATTTTCAAAGGTATGTGAAGTCTACTGGACCACCGTGGTTGATTATAACCTAATGTTTCTCACATTGAGAAGAGGCCCGTGTCCAGAAGTAGGATAGTTTAATACAGGGTTGGTATTATCATTATAATATTGCCTTTCACATTTACAGACTGTTACTGAAATTTTCTCATAGAAAAATTTAACAATACTCTGGTTTGGATATCATGCGCTCATATAGGCGATTATTAACCGCAAAACTTTTGATAAGCGATCAATGAGACTGCTAGACTTGTCAGATACTTATTTCAAAGGCCACCCCGCACTTTGCCTAATTCCTGTATTGGGGAGGTACTTTACTAACATTCAAACAATGGATATAGTAGGTAGTAATAAATTGTTCGATTACCTATCCATCATCCATCCTTGGCAAGGTTACTTAACGCGTAATAACTCACTTACATTCCAACAAACCAATCTTTTATTTTTCGGTCACCCATCCACCATTGAACCTCGTCAAGTTAACTTAACTTCTAACTCACATTCAAACAATGAATCAGGCATTCTATTTGTCGGTGAGCCATCTAAAATGCAACCTGTGAAGGTAAGTGAACGCTCGTCACCTAGTCGTAGAGATCGTGGTCCCGGTCGCGGTCGCGGTCCCGGTCGCGGTCGGGCGAGCGCGGGCGCGGCGCGTGCGGCTGGTGCGCGGCGGGCGCGGGCGCGGGCGCGGGCGCGGGCGCGGGCGCGGGCGAGGCGCCGCCGTAGTTGAGGAAGTCCCACACCAGGATGGTGTCGTCGTGCGACGAGGACACTATCTGGAACTCGTCGAACTGCAGCCGGAACACCCGGCCCGTGTGCTCCTGGAACAAACCGACTTACTGTAACGGCTGCGACGGAAATATACGACCGACGGCTACGAGGTATTTATATATACAACCGACGGCTGGAGGGGAGGTATTTTTACGACCACATTACAATAACGGCTGGGACGGATTTATAGAACCAACTTATAAAAGCGGCTGAGAGGGATTTATGCAACCGACACAAAAACGGCTAAGAGGGGGCTTATCTTACCTTGTGTGTGGGCCAGTCAGTACAGACCGGCGACACTTCGACCCAGTGGGATCTTTTGTGTCGACTTCCCCAATACCGACTACCATAGATGTTCATGGCAGCCGGGACCGACGGCTTAACGTGATCTCCCAGGCACGGAGCAGGCGCTAATTGTCAATCAATACGCACATAATTTCGAAAAGTCATATAACTTTCGAAAGTCAGAGGTGCGCGACGTGGATTCGAACCCGAGACCCTCTGCATTGCAGTCTGTTGGTCTCCCCACTAAGCTATCACTGCTCTTAGGAGGGGGCATACAATCAACTTATCATAGCGATTGCGGGGGATTAAACAACCAACTTACTGTAGCGGCTGCGAGGGATTTATACAACCGACGCACTAACATAGATTTTGCTTAATTATGCGGCCAAAATTGAAAATTTTAAACTAGTTACAAATACAAAATGTAATATTTTTCTACGTTAACAATAGAACAGGCGATAAGAAACCGGTCTTCTCGGCTTCAATAACCGCGCGGGGTTCGTGCGCAGGTAGTCGGAACTTGTTAGTCTCCCGCTACACACGCGCTTTCGCCCTTTACGCTTTTAAGGTGACTTGTTTTTCGTCGTCAATATTTTTGATTTTAAGACAGTTATCAAAGTAACCAATATGGATTCGAGTGCTTCAGGTAAATACCATTATTTATTATAGAAATTGTCAACCTAGTATAAATAAAAAACCTTTATTTTTAACCTTCAAAACATATTACGTTTTCTTGAAAAAATATTCTTGATTTTTCAATTTAAAAGTAATTTAGTTATATTATCGCTTCCTCTCGCCTCAAAATTATTATTTATTATAATACTTAATACTCTTTTCTTACGATTCTGATAAAAATTAGCTGCAGGTAGGTGCAGGTAGGGTAAAAAAAGTTATGTTGAAAAATGTTCCAAAAAATATTTTTTTTTTCTTTTACGTTGTAGATTCTCCTGGCTCATCCGGAACAAAATTAGTCACCCGTCAATTTCTCTACGATAAAATGCAAAGCCAGAATTTAATAACTATGGATGAAAAATTGGCCTATTTAGAAAATTACCTGTTTTCTTCTTATGGTGACACAGAGGAAAATATAAAAAAACTAAAGAGAAATATTGCTTACTTCAAGACTGCCATAAAGAAAAAATGGTCTAAAGCACAAAGAAAAGAAGAGGATTTAAAATCTAACCAGTCATGGTTAAATGGGACGTTTGAAATCCCAATTCAAGCCCAAAATCGCCCAGGCCGCCCTTCAAAATCATTTGAAGAATCAAGTGAGAGAAGCAAGCGTCGCAAAACTGAAGTGGTTCGCTCTGCTGTAGGCGATTCTGTTATCATTCATGCTGCTCAGTCAACTTTGAGAGCTAAGGGACTTCGAAATGCATCGGAAATCCTTAAAGAAATCACAAAATCGCCAACAAGGGCAAACAAATTAAGAAATGCTTACAAGTCATCGAGTGAACCCAACAAACACAATATATTAACACCTCAAGAAGCATTGGCGATGTTTATAGAGGCCGACCTTACACGACAGCAATATGAAATCATACGTAAGACAAATAAGTCGCTTTATCCTTGCTACGACAGATTATTAGAGGCCAAGAAAGAATGCTATCCACCTGAACAACACATAAAAGTGACAAGTCTGTATGCAGAAAGTACTTTGCAAAGTCTTATTGACATAACGCTTATGCGCCTTTCAATGTACTTAGAGGAAGTACTTTTATCTATTAGTGAAGAAGATAGACAGACTTTAACTATTATAAATAAATGGGGATGTGATGGCTCCCAGCAAGCCAGATATAAACAAAAGTTTGAAAATCCTGCTGATTCGGACGCCAATATATTTTTGAGCTCATTTGTCCCTTTACAAATACTTTGTGGCAAGAATAACAAAAAAGTTATTTGGGAGAATCCTTCTCCATCATCCCCCCGGTTTTGCCGGCCTATAAGATTCAGATTTCTGAAAGAATGCAATGATGTGACCAAAGAAGAAATCAGTTACGTTGAAGAATCGGTAAAGAATTTGGTTCCTACCGAAATCGAAATAAATGGAAATAAATTTACCTACAAGCACATTTTCAAGATGACTATGATTGATGGCAAGGTTTGCAATGCTGCAACCGACACTAAGTCTACCAGTCGATGCTTTATTTGTAAAGCCACTTCAAAAGATTTTAACAATCTAAGCAAAAAATATGATGTAAGTCCTGAAACTTTAGAATTTGGAATATCTGTGCTGCATGCCAGAATCAGAATTTTTGAGAGTATTTTGCACTTGAGCTATAAACTAAAAGTTCAAAAATACAGACAGAAAAAAACAACGGAAGAAAAAGACTTGGAATTGGCCGCTAAACAAAAAATTCAAGACAGATTTAAAATTGAAACCGGATTACTCATTGACATGCCTAAGTCCAACTATGGAAATACAAATGATGGAAACACCAGCCGTAGATTTTTCGAGAATCCCCAATTGGCATCCGACATAACTGGAGTGAATTTCGATTTAATTTACAGACTGAAAGTCATTTTAGAAACTATTTCAAGTGGATACATTATTGACGTCAAGAAATATGATGAGTATGCACTAGATACTGCCAAATTATACGTGCAGCATTATTGGTGGCACCCGATGACCCCTACTTTGCACAAAGTGCTCATACATGGTGCTGCCATAATAGAGAATTCACTTCTCCCAATAGGCCAATTGTCGGAGGAGGCTCAAGAGGCCCGAAATAAGCACTTTCGCATGTATAGAGAAAATTACGCAAGAAAATTTTCCCGCGAACAGTGTAAGCGCGACATCTATAATCGGTTATTATTGAGCTCTGATCCGCTCATTAGCAGTATAAGTATAAAACAAAGAAGGAGAAAAAAAATGTCTAAATCCTTTGCTCCGGAGACTTTAGATATGCTTTTACCCACCAAACCAGACTCAGCATCACCAGAATCCTCGGACGATGAGGATCAGGAGTAACGAGTTGGCATGGAGTATGTGTCGACTGTCGAGGGGATACGTCAATTCATTACTCACACACACGTTTAAAATGTACATTTATGAAATATTTTTTTTTGTCTGTGACGTTAGGTTTTTGACTTTTTTTTCATAAATATGATATTTTCTTGAATAAATATTTAAAAGTTCAAGAGAAAGTTGTTTTTTATTATCATTTATGTAATTTAGAATAGTTAAAGTAATTAAAATAATTTTGGCCGCATAAAACCAAAAAACCTATCTATGTGCGACGGCTGGGAGCGATTTATACAATCAATTTACAGTAACGGCTGCGAGGGAGTCATACAACCAACTTGCAAAAGCGGCTGAGAGGGATTCATACAACCAACTTACCATAACGGCTGCGCGAGATTTTAGAAGTGTATGCACACAGTAGTAGGTTTAATCGGTTAGTACCCGGGACGTTCCATCTTTCCTCGGATGAGTCCGGCATAAACACTCCGCCTTTTCCTTCGGAGAGGTATGTGCCTAAAAAGGGGGCGAATGTTGCTACCAGGGTCACAGCCTAGTATACATACCACAAGTGTCCTAAGACAGAGGTCCTGGTGTGGGGTCCGCACGTCTAACGCGGCGGGGAGATCCCACACTTTGATTTTGCCGTCGTACGCGCCGCTCACTATCCGCTTGTTGTCGAATCTGTTCAACAAATATATAACATTAATAATCATACACACTCAATATAATCCTAACTAATATAATAAGATTATGCCAAAGTTGGGCATTATTCGAATAAATTGTTATCTAGATAATTATTCGAATAAGAAGATATCCGCGATATAATTATATGTGAATCATTTATTCACGGATAAGTTGCTTACGAATAAATGATTCGTTATTTTGTTCGTTATTTCAAATAATTTTGCAAAACTCATTTATAACTTATTCGCAACAATTTTTAAACTCACTTATTCGCACTTTAAAGATGGCATGTGTCACCGAGACGGCTCACGCTTTTGTGCTACTAATGTATTGTCTACGAAAGACAAAGCGGTAAGACCATGCAAATTGTATTTTGTTAATTATTACCGGCTACACCTTCCTAGCCACCTGACTTTGAAATCGAATTAACGCTGATTCAAAAAATCCCTTTTTTGACTTCGAATCAGACTCTGGTAGCGGAACTTATTTACAAGTGCAACAAAAACAATTACCGAAAACCAGAGCTGATGTGACCGTATCACAGTATTTTGCCGAAGGAGATCGTACTTTGAAAGTATTAGAACGCTACCCTGAAGTCAAAACAATATTTATAAAATATAATACACCATTGCCTTCATCCGCATCGGTGGAACGAGTTTTTTTTTTACGCTACCATGATAAACCTGCCAAAGTCAATCAAACTGTCTGACAATATGTTTGAACAAAGAGTTGTAATGACAACAAATATTAATAGCTTTAAGAAATAACAATGTACCTTACAATAAGTAACTGCTAATTGAAAGCAAATAAATGATGATTTTTATAAATTCAATGTATAATGTGATTTGGTTAAGCTTTACAAGTCAAGATCCAAGATAATCCAGGTAATTACAAATTTCCTAGGCAAAACTAGTTTTAACTGAGTTAGATTTATACGAGACGAGATATAGTAATACGTATAGTCTTATACGAATACTACTTGCTTTATTTTTATTCATTAATCGAATAACGAATAAAACAAATTATTCGTCATTCAAATGATTTTGCTTTGAATAAAGGAAATTATTTATTATTCGTAAATAACGAATAAAATCATTTATTTATTCGTTATTACTTATTCGAATAAATTTTGCCCAACTCTGGATTTTACCCGCAGCTTCCTAATTTAGGTAAAGTAAAAAGTAACCGAAATTACTCCTTATAACATCAGCTATCTGCCAGTGAAAATCTCGTCTGAATCGGTCCAGCCGTTTCAGAGATTACCCTGAACAAAACAGAGAGACAGAAAGACAAAAAAATATATTTTGAATTTTTGATAAATACAATAAATACCGTATATAATTTTATAGGCATTTAGTATAAAGCTGTTATTTTGACATTACTAACACTACCAGCGAGTCCTCTAAACCGAACTTCGGTCGAAGCGGTCAATCTTAAGACTAACCACCAGCACAGGAGATATAGTGCACAAGTGTGTGCGCAAACACAAGTGCACTCTCTATTCCCTAACTCCATAATCTCCATAATCCGATGGGACTTCACCGATACGACCGGGGAGAGATCAGGCGCAGGACCAACAGCGCAACGTGCCTGCTTCCTAACTCCGGACTGCTATTAAGATTTCTAACTTTTTGTTAGCCCGACGCAAGTTTCGAACCCGGGCCCTCATGCATTGCACGATCTACTGCTGCACCTCGGAGGCAGTTATAAGTATAGTTGCTTCTATGTCTTAAATTTGAGACCAATTGCATAATTATGATCTTTTTTGTATGGCAATGCACTAGTATCTATGATTTTCCAAGTTTTTATAATATCTATACAAATCTAAACTAATTATTATGAAGCTGAAGAATTTGTTTGTTTGTTTGAACATACAAATCTCAGGAACTACTAGTCCGAATGGAAAATTATTTTATTGTTGGATAGCCCATTTACCGAGGAAGGCTATAAGCCATATAACATCACGCTACGACCAATAGAAGCAGCGATTCAGCAATTAAAAATGTTGCAAAAACGGGGAAAATTCTCTTATATGAAGCAGACGAAGTTGCGCGGGTCAACTAGTATATTAGATAATGCAATGGGCTACCCAACACTAAAATAATTTTTCAATTCGAACCAGTAGTTTCTGAGATTAGCGCTTTCAAACAAACAAACTCTTCATCTTTATAATATTACTATAGAAGTATAGATACAAAGCAGTGTACTGACCGTATACGGCGCACGAGTTCCTCATGTCCTTCCAATGCTTTAATCTTAAAACCGGGTTTTAACCGAAAATCCGGTTGCTGAATTCAGAACCGAAAGTGAAAGCCGGTTTTAATGACAGTACGGTTTTGCATTGCCTAATAAATACTAAGCAGTGTACTGACCGTATACAGCGCACGAGTTCTTCATGTCCTTCCAACACACGTATACACTGTCCACACTCGATGTCCCACAGACGGATAGTGTTGTCCGACGAGCCGGACACGACGAGTCTCTCCCGGTACTGCAGACACGCGATGCCACGCTTGTGTCCGTTTAACGTCCTCACGAATTCACACGATGATGTGTTCCATACCTAAAAAAGAAACAGAATAGGCTTGTTCAAAGCAATATGTGCAAAAAGTTAAACATAGGCTCGATAGATGGCGTAAGATCGACCTGCATGGTCTCTAACCATATAATGGGTGATATCATGGTATATAACCTCACCTTAATAGTACGGTCTCCGCTCGCACTAACAATATATTTCTCGTCAAAGTCGACCACATTGACGGCCGCTCTGTGTCCCACTAGAACTCTTCTTAGCATTATTTCAGTCGTTGACGTCATATCCCATACTGCTATTGAACGATCCTGAAATTTTAATAATATAATAGTTAATATCTGCGTTAGTAACTTGAGATACGAGGTCCCAGGTTCTATACCTGGGTCAGCTTTTGTATGTATACAGTAATACCCCGAACTTAAGCGACAAGTGGGACTGAGCGATAACCGCCTAACTAAGTTGAATTCGCGTAAGTCAGGGTATAAATTTGTATATAAATACATATAATATAAATTATTTTTAATTGAGGCCAGATGCTAAAGATAATCATAATTCAGTCAATATTATTAATAATAATAATAATTTGCTTTATTGATACCAAATAGATGACAATAAATACAACTTCTTAATCTATAATACAGTAACTGGATGTATACAATATTCAATGAACCCTAACGTCTAAACTAAGCCGAACCTGTGTCTTAGACGTTAGTTTCGTTCCGTTAAATTACACATTAAAACTAAATGTATTATAATTTAATATTAAAACTAAAGGTACAGAATAAAAATAAGGGGAAAATATATAAAGTAAAATAGGTAGGTAACTCATATATTTTGAAGTAAGCCTAAGAAATAGAATCATTAGTGCCGTACCTACAACAACATTGATGAAATAAAATTGCTGTGTATGTGAACCAAGGCAAATTTGTTATATATACTATATATATTTTAAAGAACCTTAAATTATATATCCATATATAAAATAGCCGGCTGAAGTTATTTTGATGTAGAAGGCTTCATAAAATTTAACAAAGAACTTTGACGGCCCAAAGATTATTCGCCCGCAAAATTTCTTCCATTCCTGAACAGTAACGTAGGGGCAGTAAGTCTATAATCGAAAATCGAGAGTTGTGACGCTCAAATAAAAGACGAATTAACGAGAATTGAATATCGCGTAACACCGGGTTCGCGTAAGTCGGGGTAGCGTAAATCGAGGTATTATTATAAAGCGGCAGTAGCCCAACGGATAAGGCATCGGACTTGCCACTGAGTGGTCGTGAGTTCAAATCCCATCAATGGCACTAATGACGTGAATGCACTACTAGCAAAAGCATATTAGCTAAGCTGGAGGAATTAACCAGAATAATAGTTATTTGCTACCCAAATTCCTTAATATCTCCCGCACTACAAACGAGATAGGTGAAAAAACTCAGGATTCAACCACTTCGTCTTAAATGTAAAAGTAATGAAAAGAAATGACCTCTATATCTCGGGGATCTTTTGACCCATACGCTCCATATTCAAACTCGACCGAGGTCTGACCTCAAGGTGTCTGCACACCAAGTTACAAGTCAATATTCTTCCATTTAAAATACATGTAACCTTGTGACCCCTATATGTCGGGGGTCTTTTGACCCACAGGACCCATATTCAAACACGACCGAGGTATGACCGCAAGGTGTCTGCATACCAAGTTACAAGTCAATCGGTCCAGTGGTTCCGGAGTTATGCCTGTCACTAACAGACAGACACACAGATCCACATAGTGTTTTCATTAACATCTTCGAAGAAGACTCAGAGGTTAATAATTCCTGCGTCGCGGTGAACTTAACAAATATTCTAACAACGGACACCAGAGAACACACCCAGACTTGAAACGACTATTCGTGATCACACAATTTTTAGTCCCATATGGGGATCGAACCCACAATTCTAGATACAGCGGCAGTGGCAAGGTGACCGCTTAGACAACTAACCAATTCGTGTGGTCAAATTATATTCTTTCTTATTCAGACTTTTGTCATCCATTATTTTATATTCCATACCATCTTGGCACATCTCCATTCTAAATACTAAAAAAGAAAATATATTATATTCTTCTTATTACATACACATGGCTACACATCAAATTAGACACCCTATATAACTACGCTACATTGAAAATAGAGAATTGTCGGAAAAGGACAGTGCATACTGGTGTTGATGTAATGGTAAGGATAGAGCGTAATAAAAATATAACGCACTCTCTCGCACGATTCGCAGCGTTCAACTTCTAATAGTTTAAAGTCCAAACAGTCTAGGTTGATGTGTCGCTGTGTGTACATCATTATTTCTTTGATGGAAATTATGGATAGAAGAATCTTACCTTACTACGGCATGTTTTAAAGGCAACTTAATTTATATAAAATTGCCGCTACCGAAGGAAATCTCGCCAGGTATCATGTGTATTAAGTATGTCTGTGACTTAGTGGCGCTTAAACGGATGAACACAAACCAATGCGATTTTTATTAATTGATAGTTTATTGGGTTCTTAGTTGTGGTTTTTATTGATATGTAGTTTAATTGGGTCGTTATTATCCTGTATTTTTCATGACATATCGCATTTAAACGCAACATATTATAGCCGCGATAGTCTAGTTTGACTACCACGCAGAGGTCTCAAGTTCGATCCCAAGGCGCTCACCTCTGACTTTTCGAAGTTACGTGCGTATTAATTATAGTTCTCCACAATGTTCTTTTAGATATGTGAAGTTTGCAAACCCGCACAAGGCCAGCGTCACGGACTATGCCTTACCCTTCTTAAGCCGGCAATACATGTTGGCCCAACGTTGCCGAATGACATCCCCTCTCTCTACGACTATCCCAGTTTATGATATAGCGTTCCCCTACACCAACCTTATACGTTATATTAGGGGAGCCGCTGTACCTTCCAGTGCCCAAGAGCACCTTCCGGGACTAGTTATAGTCAGGTCTTATCCCCAAATCCCGACTCTCCACCCTAACCTCAGAGATCCGGTTCTCGTAAGGGAGCTACCTCGTGCCCAAGTGACACTTCCTATTCTCCAGATAGGTACCGGAGCAATAAAGCCGCTCACCACCCGCAACTCAGGGAGTTGCTAACGAAAACCTCGCTGAAGCCGACGGAGAAGCCGCCTCCCATATCTCCAATATGGTACCGGAGCTGTGTAAGGCACGCTCACTTCCCGACATACATCCGTATGCCTACCCAAATAGGCCTACAAGCCGGGTGTGGCCCGAGTCACTCCAGCTATGACTCTTACTTGCTGAGCAGGCAAGCTCCCGAGATGCGTTGCGGCAGTGAAACCACACTGCCACTTCGCTAAAGACAACTCCGTGCCTCATGCGACCGACTGGTTCGCACTGGCCGCGCCTGAGTCCGACGCTCGAACGCAACGTGCTTGCCGAGCAAACGAACATGTCGTCCTCAGCGGCCAACCACATACCCGTGCGAGTCCAACACCAATGTCAGGCACCGCGCACTCTAGTCAGCGGTCGATAGAACACGCCTTTCGAGGCGCAGTGGGCTTCCTGACCCCGCAGTACCCTGGTCCAATGGGGGATCTTTTTTTCTATAGTGTATCTTCCCAGTGCTGGGTATCACTCGCTTAGTTGGCTGACTGAAGGCAGCGCCAACGTGTATAGAGCTTAATTTGCGTAGCTTGTAACAACTCGCAGTCGCTCGCGACCACTCGTCTCACTTCGGAGCGGTGTTTTTCCTACACAAATCAAAGGCGTTGGTCTGCGCTCGGCCAATAGCGTCCACATGTTGGTCCGGCTGCCATTTCGCGTTTGGCGAACATCGCCGTTATACGTACAAAATGTATTATTTTAAGTCTACTATGGTTTACATGGATATAATAATTATATGCGCTCATTAATCGTGAATAAGTTGTTGGAGTGCCCTAATTAAATAAATACCAGTAGCTGCAATAACTTTTACAACGTCCATATTGTTTCAATGCTCAATAAAGACTGACAGCGGCCAACGTGTGGACAGCTCTACAAAGCTCGTCTACATTGGCCGTTTGCATTGGTTTTCTTCAAACTTGCCGAACGTGTGGACGGTAGTGCTTGCTTTGTATCAGTTTGCCTTCGCTCGCGTTGGCCTACGCCTGGCCAACATGTATTACAGGCAATTCAAACATACACAGATCCAGAACAACTGTTTACTGTGTCACGACAATTAGCTTAGTGGCAGTACTAAAACCCAACCACAAAAAACCATCAACGGGAAGATGGGAGAGACTTATGCCCCGGCAGTGGACTAACAGTCTAATTGAGAAAGGTATTTTTAAAATTATTTCTGCACTAAGAATAATTCTTGAGACTTCAGGGGCTTTACTAACATTCAAACAAAGAACGCTTTTTCCGAGCCTAGGTATTCTTAATTCAAATTTATGAAATGAAATGATTGAAATGGAATGATTATTTATTATGTGATCAACAAATGTTTGTGGATATCACAAATGTTTGTCCCGTATCACGACAATCGGTTCAGTGCCAGATTCGAGGCAACCTTTTAAAACAACTACCATCTAGCGGACTAACGATAAGCAGCGATAGCTCAGTGGGGAGACCAACAGACTGCAATGCAGAGGGTCTCGGGTTCGAACCCACGTCACGCACCTCTGACTTTCGGAAATTATATGACTTTTCGAAATGATGTGCGTATTAATTGGCAATTATCGCCTGCTCCGTGCCTCGGAGAGCACGTTAAGCCGTCGGTCCCGGCTGCCATGAACATCTATGGCAGTCGTTATTGGGTAAGTCAACACAAAAGATCCCACTGGGTCGAAGTGTCGCCGGTCTGTACTGACTGGCCCCCACACAAGATAAGATAACATAAGATATGCGGAATAACACTCAGGTAAAGACACGTAGAAAGTAATCATGGCTGGTATTACCTTACTGCAAGTGACCATCATTCCGTTGCAGAACCTTAAATGCAGCACAGCCTCGCAATGGTGTATAAGAGTGTTCAGCATAGCGCCCGTATTCACGTCCCACACACGGACAGTACTGTCTGATGAACCGGATATGATTGCCCGCTCGTCGTATTGTAAACACAACACTGATCCTGTGTGACCTTGTAATTCCTGTGAACAAAATACGGTACATTAATTATGAAAAGAGTTTAAAGACCAAATGCTGTCTTTAAACAAGTTTTAAAGAGTTTGTGCTGTCTTTAAACAAGTTTTAAAGAGTTTGTGCTGTCTTTAAACGAGATTTAAAGAACTTCGTCTGTCTTTAAACATGGTTTTAAGATCTCGTGCTGTCTCATAACATGGTTTAAAAAGTTTAAACGAGGTTTAAAATACTTGCAGCGTCTTAAAAAAAGGTTTAAAAGGCTTGTGCTGTCTTTAAACGTGGTTTAAAAAGCTTATACTGACTTTAAACCGGTTTTAAAGAGCTTATACTGTCTTTAAACTAGTTTAAAGAATACTGTAATGGTAGACAGCGGTTTGGCTGTATGTTCCTGACATTAGTGATGTCCAATAGCGGCGGTTACCACTTACCAAGAGGTGGCCGCTACCAGCTGTCACTAAAGGCAATAAAAACAATATCAAAATGATAATAAATAAAAATAAATATTTTTCATCTGGCTTGTATATAATAATATTATCTTATGTTTACGCGAATGTTATACATTGAAATTAAACTACTTTATACGGACGTTGTCGCGTTGTTTATTTTAAAACGCTTTCATTACATAATTTTGAAACTCTAAGGGCTTGTCCTACCACCTCCAGATAGCATTTATCTGTAAGATAAAAATCTCGCCATCTCTCTTCTTTAACCTAACATGAGTGAGACAGCATGCGATTTATCTTTCTGATAAGTTTTAGTCGTTAGTTATAGGACTGGCCGTAACACTACTATTATTGAACTTTAGTACACTTTAAGCTATTTAAATTAATTCAAACTATTTATATTTAAGTTTACACTTTGCCCGAACGTTTCGGTTACTTTACAGCAGCCATGTTCTAGGGAGCTCCTCTCCTTCCCGTTTAAAATAAACAACGCGACAAAATCCGTATAAACTGGCTTGTTTAATTACTCTAGTTACTTATACAATATGTTGATCTACATAATACATTTCTGCCATAATTATAGTACTTATTATGAACACAAATTCATAAAATTAACCGATTATATTTGCCATATAGATAAATAACAAATATCAACCTATGTGTCGCATGTTTACACAAAGTCAACTTGTATGGAACGTTTCTTTAACGTTCGCCTACAAGTATCGCCCATACCTGCGCATGCGCACTACTTAAAAGTTGTTATTTCAGTCTCTAGTTAACATGATACGTTATTTGGAATGTCATACTCATAAAAAAGAAACTCTACCGTTGCGCGTCCGTGACCCCTACGGGGGAATCAAGACAACTCGTTGTGATTGGTCGCGAAAAAAATACCAATGATTTTTGACTCCCCCGTAGGGGTCACGGACGCGTTACGACGTCAACGTCCATGAAGTCCTGGAGGTTTCAGAGGTTAATATGGGCTGTTATTGATATTAACCGGCATCCAGACACAACACACTAGGGTGCCTAGTGTGAGTTGTTCTTACGTTGACGCGAATGAAACGTTTAATGCATTTGGCTCTCCGATTGGTTACGGGCTTGGAGCGGACCAATCGGAGCGCCGAACGTCATGTCAATAGCGTTAACGTAAAACGAACTCGCAATAGGCGCTCTTCATGTGTCTGGCCCATGGCCAAGCGTCGATCTAGATAGAATAAATTTATTGACATCAAAAAAAGACTGGGTTGTTGTCGTAAACAGATATTATAATTGATCATTTTATGATGTGCCACATCACAGGGTCCATAATGAACTAATTCGTTTTTATAAGTACATCTTTGTATAACATTATGCAATACAATAAAATATTGAGTATTGAGATAATGAGAACTATAAGTAATTATTTGTGCTAGTTGGATGGTTGGTCCTACCTATGAATATGGCTCCTTTGCTTAATTTCAATTTGAAATATTGAATATGCAGCAACCTAACTAATTTATAAATGCAAATTTGATTTTGTTTGTTATTCTTTCACGCCTAACTAATTAACCGATCATCATGAAACTTCGCATATACGTTGTCAGGGAAACAGAAAAGGACGTGGGCACTTTTCGTCCAGAAAGAAGTACTGTTATTATTCTAACCTTGCCTACATATGTATGTGCGAGCGAAGCCGCGAGCAAAATATATTATACAATAATTATAACAGTGTGTGTGCGTGTATGATTGTGTGAGTTTGTTTAGACCCTCAGTTACCAAAGTGGTCCAGGTAGACCCCCAGGGGTCCACGGGAGACTTAACGGGGGTCTACGTAGGCGTGACAAAAAAATGGGGGTTCACAATTCGTAAGCCAGTCCACGAAAATTTATTTGCTTTCGATAGTGAAGAACTAAAATTTTGGCTTGACTTCACCTATCAATGTAGGCAGATAATATTTTAAGAAGCTGACTGTTACTTGTTTAAACTTCGGACGACGGATATTTTTAGGAGTACCATTCACCTATACCTATACCGATTTTACTTGGCGGATTAAATTTCTAGCTGCAGGGGGTCCACCGGAACCACCTAAATTTTGAAAGTGGTCTACGACAAAAAATTCTGTGAGCCTCTGGTTTAGACTATTTGTGCGATGATTTTATCAAATTCTGATTTCTTATTTTGTGTATAAGTATTATTTTAATGTTGTTAAGATAAATTGAAAATATGCGTATTAAGTTAATGCAGATCAGTAAAATGACGAGAATACAGATCAACAAATTGTGCACAGTTTTATAAGTTGTTTGTAATTACTTACGAAAGTAACTAATAAATATTAAATAATTTAATCACCAGCTGCCAGACTGACAAATATGTATATTTAGTATAGAATAAAATATCAAACAAAAAACTTAAATTAACATAAAAAGCAAAGCAATAGGCTGGACTTTGGATTTTATAACTAACTCACTGAACTAAAACTTGTAACAATCCGTAAGTTATTGTACTTCTCTTTTGTCAATTTCTATGCGAGAGCACTGGTACCCATAACACAAGTTAACTCTTACCTTGGGTACCAGAGTTCAACACTTTTGATGTTATGATTATTATACCTAGATATATGTTCACCTGGATTGTAAAATTATGGCAAATAAATTATTATTATTATTATTTATTATTACTTAATAGGCGTCCAACCTATTGGTCCAAGTTGATACTTAGACCTAAAACACGGGAAAATGAGGGTTTAATACACCTTCTCTTCCCCCTTTGGGGATACAAAGGCACATATATGACATAGTGGCTTACCCTAACACACTGCAACGTTTTTCTGTCCCATATCTTTATGGTATTATCTCTTAAACCAGAGACTATCTTGTTGTCATCGTACTGTAAACAATATACGCCTTTCGAGTTTTCTGATCTGCAATTTATTCTCTGTGGACAAATAAAAATAAAAATATTAGTGGAGCAGATTATATTTTTTTACAAACATTTTACTCTCTGTGTCGCTGGGCACTTTACAAACATTCAAATCACACAATTTTTTGACCCGTGTGGGGTTCGAACCCACAACACTCAGCACCTCGGCAGTGGCGAAGCGACCACTTAAACCCACCCGTGCAGTCAAAAGTTTTATCCCAAGGCACGCATGTTTGACTGTATGATGTTATGTGCATATTCAAATAGTTAACGGTGAAGGAAAACATTGTAAGGAAACTGACTTTGACTTAGACTTTTGACATAACCTAACCTAAGCTACTTTTAAACCAGCGAAGCCGCGGGCAAAAGCTAGTAATTAACGAGATGGGTGTAAAAACCCAGGATTCAACCTCTTCGTCTTCATGTGATTTTTTTATTCTTCAGCTTTTTGTATTGTCCCAATGCTGGGCAAAAGCCTCTTCCTTGGATTTCCAAATTACTCTATTGGTGGATATCCCCTGACCTTATGACCTTGTGACCCCTATATCTCGGGTGTCGGGGATCCACCAAATTACAAGTCAATCGGTCCAGTGGTTCCGGAGCTATGGCTGTCACTAACAGACAGACACATAGACCAACATAGTGTTTTCATTAACCTCTGCGAAGAAGACTCGGAGGTTAATAATATAAGTCCTGTATTGTGTATTAACTGTCCCACAGGACACGGGCCTCTTCTCAGTGCGCGAAGAGTTAGGCCATAGTCAACAATGCTGGTCCAGTGCAGGTTGGCACATTTCACATATCTTCGAGAACATTTATAGGAACTCTTAGACATGCAGGTTTCCTCACGATGTTTTCCTTTACCGTTAAAGCGAGCGATAATTAACTATTTAATACGCATGTAACTTCGAAAAGTCCGAGATGGCCCTGGGATCGAACTCGAGACCTCTCCGTGGCAGTTCAACGGTTTCCCACTATGTAATATACAACTCACCTGCAAATTGTGTTTGCCCATTCTCCAATTGTCTTCTATAGATTGTATATCCTTAATGATTTTGGGGTAAAGTTGTCTGTAGAATGAATGTGATGGATGCTGACAGCCTGGCTTTGGCTTGAAGAGGTACTGGATCCTGGGAAAAGTTAATAAAATATTTATTTATTTATTCTTAGGAACTCCAACAAAGGATACACAGTACACGCTATAATTACAAAAATTTGTTTGATAATTTGTGCTCCTTCAATTACAGGAGAACACGTCGTGAGTACATCATAATTTCAAAATATTTACAAAAAATGTTTTTTATAAGAATTTAAACAGTTTGGTAAATTTACACGAATACAAATTACAATATATACGAAAACGAATATTTATAGAGACTAATGGCCCTATGGTCGAATTCTACCTAAATTCACATAAAGTATAACAAAGAATAATGGCATCACACAGACGAAAAAGTGCCGATTATAGACAACAGTTGGCGCTTTATACAATAGACGCTTATAATCACACCCGCCATACAATCCTGAATCGCGAGTGAAGTTTACACAGCGTCTAAGTATATATTTGTGTTGGAGGGACATCACACCATGTTCTCCACAATAATGTACAGTTCACAAGTTCGATAATTTACAATTTTATTTTACGTAATTCATTACAATGCGCCACACCAGAGCCAAAGTAAGACTGAGATAGGTGCGGTGTGTGCACCACAGCTGAGTGGAACATAAATATTGTACCAAGTCGCTGTTCCAGTGGTCCATTCTTTACTGCGCCTGATCTCTCGTCAGTCGTGTTGGATTGGCGTCCCATCGGATCATGAGAGTTAGGGAACAGAGAGTGCACTTGTGTTTGTGCATACACTTGTGCACTATAATATCTCCTGCGCCATCTGGCCAGCCTCCATTAAGATTGGCCGCCGTGTCCGAAATTCGGTCTGGAGAACAATATTATGCTACTAAACCACTGAATTGATTTTGATGAAATTTTATGTGTGTTTGTTTGACTGGGACTCTGGACGGTTTAGTTTCAATTGGATCCGGGAGATGGCTACAATCATTTCTTTGGGACAGGAAAACAATTCATAGGTTTGCTAAGAATAAATATACAACGTTATTCTTACTTGGTACAAAAGCCGAAACACCCCAAACATATTATTATAAGAACAATCAATAAAACTAAAAAAGAATCAGAAATAATAAAACCTCACTAAGCTACCAGCTGATATAATTGCACCGTTGTCCTCGCGGAAATATTGTCACCCAATGCGCCAATGACCGCTCACTGCCTAGAGCGGGGGCTGCGGGCGCGGGCGGGACGCCCCGCAGGACGAGACGGGGGTGCGGGTAGCGGTGCAGGGTGCACACCGAAAAGGGAATTCCCAAACTATGAATGATCTAAGCATTTAACTATGTATTGTGTCTTGTTCGATAAATGCCTACTGGCCGCCGCCGGCCGGCCGTTTCTTACCTATTAAATAGTGTGTCCTATTTTAACAAATTTCGATAGACATTTGGGATAAAATATAACATGGTTTAAAAACTATTGTAATCGATTCTATTGCTGATTCTGAACAAAATTATTTTCAGGTTTCATACTAAGTAAGAATAACGTTGTATATTTAAACGCAGTATCTGGCGGTGCGATCGGATTCTAAGCATTTTCTTCTCCGATTGGGTATGCAATGTTTCTTAGGTCCTCTAGTATGTTTTATACCAGTGGAAACCCAGTCCCTAGCTCTTGCGACCAGGCAAATGCTGAACTGGGATCCTGATTGCTGCAGCTGTGGGACACATGTGTCACAAAATATTTATTGGTTTTATTTTGTTACTCTGTTTGTTTCTTCTACGTTATTATTATTATTGTTTATTTTTACCCTTGAACACATTGTGCGCACCCAAAAGTTGTAAAGTAGTAAAGATTTCTTTCTTTCTTCCTTATATATATTGTACTCACCACCCACGCCTCTCAGCTAGCCCTCGCCAAAGCGAGTCGGTCCTCACTTTCCTCTCGATGAGTTTCTTCCACAGCATCCCCTCGGAGATGACTCGCAGCCACTCTCTGCATACCAACTCAGCGGCACATAACGAACTGGCGTCCAGATACGACAGGATATTCTCCGCAACGTGGTCTAGGCCTTTTTCTGGAGAAAGAAAAAGTTTATTGAAATTAAAGGGGAGGGTCCATGTTAGGGTCTCCCCGTGAACATGGCTGCTGAAAAGCAACCAAAAGTTAGGGGAAAGTGTAAAATTAAATTTAAATAATTTAAATAGAAGTAAATAGTAATTAATAGGTAACAGTGTATTAAAATAGTAGTTTATAGTTTCAAAATTAGGTAATCATAGTTTTAAAAATAAAGAGAACGATAGAATACGAATAAAGTAGTTTTATTTCTATTTTTAACCCTTGAGGTGCCTGGTGGAGACACAGACCCGTTACTTCAAGGAATCGAAAATTACATATTTAAATTCTTTATCAATCCCGCGGTGCTCCTGAGTAGCTTCGCATTATAGACTATAAGACATTTTGCGTCCCCTGAATATCGTTATATAACATAAATAAAAACTTTTTGTTTAATATTTAGACACAATCAATAATATAAAAATTACACTTTGTTTACGGATCCTAGAAACCCACCAGGCACGCCGTGTAACTTTTACTTACAGCCACAATTCAATGGTAATGAGCTTAAATGTAATATTCTAAGGCTATGACACTGTGACTTGAAAGTAGTCTTATTGTAATCTTACTTCATATAAGAAAAAAATTATGCTAGTATATGTCTCTATCTTTCCGTAAGTTGTAAATTATACAAAAGCGGGATAAGGAAATAGAGCGGCGCAGGCGCAGCATAATTATGGTGCGACTTCAAAACTAGACCCGCGCAACTTCGTCTGCGTCACATAAGAGAATTTCGCCCGTTTTTGCAACATTTTTCATAGATGCTCCGCTCCTATTGGTCGTAGCGTCATGTTATATAGCTTATAGCCTTCCTCGATAAGTGGAATATCCAACACTAAAGCATTATTCAATTCGAACCAGTAGTTCCTGAGATTAGCGCGTTCAACCAAAGAAACAAACTCTTTAGATTTATAATATTAGTACAGATGTACAAAATCACACAAACTTTTGTCGAATGCGGGTTCGAACCTACGAAACTTGGGACATTGACAGTAGCGTCAAATTACTAGGGTACTTACTGGGTAACATGCTGATGAAGTCTCTCTGCAGCATGGGTTTGAGATACGCATTGATGTGTCCGTGCTGATAATGGCACATGCGCGCCAGGAGCTGTTCCACAAACTCCACCTGTGGAATAATACTGAGATTTTCAATCATGACACAAACGGGCACCGAACCCAGACTAATCTTTAGGACGACGACGCTCATGAGCATATAAAGCAGAGGTGTAAGTATTTGTAAAAAAAACAGTTTGTTTTTTCTGTCTATATCATACTAGCTTTTGCCCGCGGCTTCGCTCGTGTAAAAGTAGTTTAGGTTATATTAGTATTTAAGGATCATACAAATTTTTGTTCCATGTGGAGATCGAACCCACGAAACTCGGAACGGCTGCAATGGCGGACCACTTATACTAAGGCATCTGCGCAGTCAATTATTGAACTCAAGCCGTCTGTACTCACATATTCTGTGACACAAGTCTCATTTGTAATACGTTTCCAGAAAAAAATATTTATTATTATTTACTAGATTCCAACCGCGGCTTCGCTCGTGTAAATATAGGTTAGATTAGCTTGCTTCTAGTGTAGAAGGGACCAAGAATAGGTCTTTTCGTGTGGTCTGCCGTTTCACACGGCGTCGGCGGGCCGAAACCTCGGCGGGGTCGCGACTGCGTGCGAAAGTGATTCGCGCGGCCCCGCCGAATATGGTTATGTCGAGGAACACCATGGCAGGTTTAATCGGTATTACCAGGGTATGCATGTATGTACGTTTCCCCAGGTGAGCCCGACAAAACCTCTCCATCGCCCCGCGGAGAGGTATGCGTCAAATCATCGTAAAAAAGAAGCTCGCTTCTAATGTACAGACCATACAAGACGCAAGCTTTCTTTAGAATAGAATAACAATCACCTGGTCTGTTTCGTTCCATCTTGAAAAGTAGTTTAGGCAGGCGTCCCTCTCTGCTGCGTAAGCGGCGCTGCTTGGCATCGGACGCACACCGCTGTCCACACAAGTGATTGACGTCACCTGAAATCGATACAAGAAGTACATTCAGACCTGCTTATAAACTGTTTACCGCTAGGCCTTCTTTTTATCAGAGAAAGGCAAAGCACGCACTAGGATTATCGATTATTATTATTCCTGTATCGCGGGGGACTTTACAAACATTCAAACAACGGACACAAAGAACACCCAGACTCAGAACAACCATATGTGAATCACATAAAGTTTTGTCCCGTGTGGGATTCGAACCCACAACACTCGGCGCAATGGCAGTGGCGAGGTGTCCACTTAAACCATTACGTCGTAACGTCCAAATAGTAGGTATATGTTAGTGTAATAGGTTACCATTAGTGAGTTTATAATGTCTTCCAGAACGAATTTCGGTCACGGCGGCCAATCTTAACGGAGATTGGTCATCTGCGCAGGAGTTTAGTACACAAGCGTGTGCGCAAACACAAGTGCACTCTCTGTTCCCTAGCTTTCATGATCCGATGGGACGGCAATCTGAGACGACCGGAGATAGATCAAGCGCAGGACCAACGGCTTCACGTGCTTTCCGAGGCACGGGAGTGTCTAACACCGCTAATTGCCTGGTATTGAGGTTTATTAACAGAAAACCCACCCAACTTTTAGTTGGCCCGACCAGGGATTCGAACCCAAGATCTCATGCACAGCAAACGCATTCACTACCGCTGCGCCACGGAGGCAGTTAATAAATTTACTAAGTCCATAGGCCATAGTCCACTCTGCTGGCCCAGTGTGAGTAGACTTCATATGTATATCTTTGAGAACATGGTGGGCATCTTCTCAGTGTGAGTTAAGCAATAAAAGAAAGAAGACTGGTAGACTAGATATATTCGAGAACTAGCTGACCTGCACAACTTTGTCTGCTTCACATAAGAGAATTTTACCCGTTATTGCAAAATTTTACATTGATGCTCCGCTCCTATTGGTCATAGCATGATGTTGTATAGCCTATTGCCTTCCTTAATAAATAGGCTATCCAACACTAAAATAACTTTTCAATTCAAAACAGAAGTTTCTGAGATAAGCGCGTTCAACTAAACAAACAAACTTTACAGCTTTATAATATTACTATAGATATGACATGGTATGTTTTTATCACAGACAACAAAAAGTAATTGATACAGGGAAAATCACAGAACAATTCCTTGAAAAGTAACAATGTTACTACTATTAAACACAGCTGATGCATAAGGAAAATAGTCTGAATGAGATCACTTGAAGATAAGACAATTTAGCATATCTTCATCCCAAAATTTTACTTTACTACTAGCTGTCCCGACAGACGTTGTCCTGTACAGGCGAAAAAAAAAATACTACACTTGAACACACACAAAAAAATTCATTCAAATCGGTCTAGCCGTTTAGGAGGAGTTCACTGTCAACACACGTACAGAAGAATTATATATATAAAGAAGATGGAGGAAAGGGTTGCATACATTGAGTAGCATATAAACAATCAATTTATTCTCCTTGATCTTGCAAATGTCTGGCACAGACATGATATAGGGTCTGGCCACTGGTGTGCCAATGCTACTCAGTAGGTTAATAATAATTAATAGATTTTTGATATAATATGTTGTTTTTTAAATACTACTACTGATATACCAGAGTATATCAGTAGTACAGTTGTATTTCTGAATAAAGACACATGTGTCACAAGGGACTTTATTGAGAACAAGTATTCAGACTATTGATACAAAGAACAGCGAGACTTTGAACCTTGAACTACCTGTGGATTACGCAAATTTTTGTGTTATGTGGGTACCAAACCCACAACACCCAGAGGCAGTAAGCTTCTAGAATGCTAATGGACAATGAAATATAAATTAACACTGTACTTTTATAGGTGTGATTCTATACAGAAAAGACTTTAAAATATACAATAATGTAAACTTGGCAATTGAAAAGACTGGCTATGAGTGGTTTCATGCCAGTTCTTGTCGTTGGTTCTACACCCTTGCTTTGCTGAACATGGCAACAGGTAAGTGTAAATTAACATTAATAAGTGTAACTTTGACATTCATATGTTTTACTTTCTGACCTACATGAATAAACATATTTTTAATTTATAATTTATTTATTTATTAACATTACAAAATTGTTCAGCCTTGTGATGGGAGAAGCCGGTTTCAGCCGATGCGCAGATTGACATGATTTTGTAAATAAATAAAAAAGATATGAGTTTTTAGGCGCCAGTGTTAGAAGTGGAATATTTATGAGTAACTTTCACTTATGCTTCACTTAGAACCTTTCTTCTTCAAGACCATGTTTTTCATCATGATGGGGGTGGAGACACTGTCGATATCTCTGTACTCGCACATGGCGACCATGCCATCACAATCCATAGACTCGCCGGAGAATATCCTACTAGAATATCCTTCATTACTTTGTTCATGTTACTCTTGAATACGTCGATCTGGTCGGGCGCCTTCTCTTCTAATTCGGCGACTAGTTTCTTCATGTAGTCTTTGAGGTATAATGTGTAGGATTTCTTGTCACCGAAAGCGTATATTTCGACAAGCCATAATAAGTTAGGAAGAACTAAATCCAATAACACTACACCTGGTTAAAATTTAAATTGGACCATAGGTACAGTGAATCAGGATAATTTGTAAGTAATTGTAGCTTATTTACTTAAATAACATTTATGTTATCCTTGTGTTAGTCTCAAGTTTACTGATTCGAGGAAAAGCTTGTTGTCACATGTTATTCTTTGACATATCAATGCAGTTTACATGTCAGACATTTTATTGTAGCATTTCTCCTAATAAAAATAATTTAATAAAAAGATCACTGAGAATATAGGATGTAAACCTGATATTAAGAAAGCTAGTAACAGTTTTAAAAGGGCAACTATAGTTGAGCTTTGTGGTATGTTTTAGAAAAGGGCTATGTTTGACAATGGTCTGGTATTGATTGTTTAATATATTAATAAAGAAAATGATCACAAAATGGTAAGACAATCTTAGCAAAATATAAATGAACACTTGCTCAGGGAGCAATGAAAAATGGTCTAAAAATGAAATCAAATGAAGATTAAAATTTACTTTGTATGGATTTTAACATGTTTAATTACACACTATGCATTAAAATTAAAATATTTATTATACTATCTTTTTTTTGCCAGTCGGAAATAATTCATTAATTTAAGTCAAAAAGTAACACTTATGAATGTCAAAGTTTATGAGTTACATTAGTTTGCTGAAGTTACTGAAATTACATTATGTTAGGTACTAGGTTCAGGTAAAAGGAACCTATGAGAAGATACCTGCAAGAAACTCACAGTGACACTCATTTATAATTTCAGTATTATACGACTCATATATAAAAGATGTTGCAATCATTATTACACCATATATTTAATCAATGATTATTCAACTGAATTTTGGCATAAACGTGAGACAAAATTGCCTGGTATACATATTATCACTACACAAACAGCTGACAAGTATAGAAGGAATGGGGGAAGAGAGATGACTGAGAGAAACAACAGACAACATGGACTATACCTAGATGAGAAAATATAAATTCAATACAAAGCACAAACAAAAAATAGGATCAAATACATCACTACTGAAGATAGTATTATAGTATCACAAAGACAGACTATATACAGGTCTGCAGTACAACACCAATTTTATTAGCAATTTATTATTTAAGTACTTTTTCTGGTTAAATAGAGGCTCTGAAATCTCAATAACAATAATAATTCTTACAATTCATATTAAAATATTCATAAATCAACATAGACTGCATGATGGAATTAATGAATTTCATAGAATAAATAAATAATTTCATACATTGACTTATTCTTTAATGAGAATTACTTCTACTTAGCAGTGGGCCCAATAGATTATCATGTTGTTTTCTGTTCATACATAAACATTATCAGAAAGCTCTTCCATACTATATGTTATGTAGGACTTGATTTCGCCCAGAAATAGGACTATATCACTGTACTAAATAAATATTATATACATAGTCAATATAACAGTAATAATACACTAGAGGACCACTATTCACAATATTCAAAATTCACTTTTTCATCTCAGATATATTATGTTTAAAGCCAAAGCAGACCTAGATAGTGCCTAACTAAAAACTTGTTTCATAATGACTTCTTCTAGTCATGACTAATTAATTAAAGTCAGGATAATGTATTATATCACTAAGCTGTCTTCTCCACAAACAGTACGATTGCGAAACCTACTTGAAAGTAGCACAAGCTAATTTTCTAAACAGACCTCTTTGTTTCGGACTCTTTCGTGGTTTATTGAAGTAGGTCGGTCTAAGTAAGCGTTCAAGATGTATGCAATGTTTTAAAAAAAGTTATTTCCTGAAGAAAATGATGTTTTTATTACACTATTTCCTGTGTAACGTGACCAATGTTAGGTCTTCATATTTTGGATTACGTGTGTAAATAAACGATATTCAAGTTATCCAAACGCCATAATCATACATTATAATGGCGATATATCGTAGATAAATCTGCGAACTGCAGTGGGAATGGCCAAATAGAATATCTCATAAAGATCCGCATTGCAGGACGAGTAAAAAAATTGTTAGCCCCGACTTAGCGAAATGTAATTGAATGGCACAGGTCTAACATCTAATCTGCTACAGTAAAAATGATTGCAAAAGAACAGAATCCTTCCCTAGCTCATTTAGTAATCAGATTGGTCATAAAAACACAAAATAATCCAAACGAATAATGGTAAAAGTAAATATGGCGGATCAACCATCATGACATTACGGGTTGTTCCATTTAAGATTTTTTGCTTTACCTGAGGCGGTATAGTATCTTCTATCATCCTTTCGGTCTCCATTTTTGCTATTTCACAAGAAACATCAATATTATATGCACTGAAACACCACAAAATAATGAAACCACTATCGCTAAATACTCATCGCTCGCATGACGTCAAGCACTACAACTTTTTTAAATTGTATCTACAACTATAGGCACTGGAACTCCTAAAGCATACAGCCAAGCCAGACTGATATCTTTTGATATAAAATTTATTATATGAAAATGTTAAAATAAATCTACAAATTAAGGAAGATTTATATCCGATCAAAGTTAGATCAAAATTTAAAATCCAATATACAATCAAAATGATGAAACTGTGTAAGAATATTGATTACACTTATGTTAGTTTAGTGATCAGTCGCGTTTACGCTAGGGTAATGGATCGTAATTGTATTCAGAACACAGAACGTCATCATCTTATAAGGACCAATAAGGAATTCAAACAAGCAATTTTATTATTTTAGTCGATTGCTAAACCTTGCATATTAAATATTGTATGAATTTTCGCAATTCATAAATATAACATATTGCTTTTCTAGCCTAGGTAAATTTTGTAAATTCTACTAGACCTAAACTTATATAATATTATCAGTATTTTGTATAAAATGATTCGCAGCGCTGCAGTAGTTAGATCACTGCAACTTTGCATCTTATTGCTACTAGTTGAATGGAGGCAGCTGATATTATATAAAGTATAGGTACCTATCTAGTTCTAATTCATACGCCTACAGTCTACTTAAATATGGAAATCATAGACATATTAATGAAAATTAGATCAAATATTTAAAATACATATATAAAACATGATGTTATATGTTTAGTAGTTGAGCATGGGCCGCTTCCTCACAGGAGAAGGGAAGGGTATAGACATATTAGTAGATGATTGCTATAGTAGCGTGAAAAAAATGGCTTGCGAGATTTAAAAGATCAAGTTTCGATCGCTCTCAACCTAGCTATATCGGTGGAATGCTTAGTAAATTATGAAGTCTGTAATTTATCACTTACAACTAATACAGACATCACTAAAAATGTCAACGTCAAATTTAAAAGGGAAAATGTCAATTCATCAAAGTTACGTTTCATGCCCACGCAAATAAAAATTTTAATAATTCGATTGAAATACACTTTACACTGTGATAAAAGCACAAAATGTGTCAATTCATAAATAATTTACATTGCGAATAACGTGTGCACAAGTTTGAAGGGCATTAAAGATGAAAATCTTTAGATATTTACATTTTTCACTACGCAACTTGAATTCTAAGTGTTTTCGTAAATAATTCATGTGTTATTACCACTGAGGTCAGTATTTACGTAAATATTTATCTTGTTTATACATTACAGGACTATATCTGTTCGATGAAGGTGTTATTCACGGAATATTTACTGAAATTTACTCCTGAGTCGCACTTTTCTTTGTAATAAAAACGTATAGGTTTACAGTTGGTCATCCATTGATGACTACGCGGGTAAATATGTGTCAACTTTTATGTCTGTATTGGTTTTTTATCTATGTTGGTACATAATGGTACTTAATTATATTTGCCTATACTTATCAAAAGCTGTATTATAATTTTATATAGTTCAGGATCTGTTGTCAGGGGTTACAGATAATAATACAACATTAAAGTTTGGTATCGGTTTTTTAACTACTTACATCTTCCTTACTTGGGATAAAGCCCTGTGTGGCAAAGGACTTGATATACATCCATTAATCTGTCAAATCTTAGAATATCAAACATAATAAAAAATCTGTGTAAAAGGTTCAGGGACACAAAATACCTTGGACTACAAAATAATTTCTTCTGTTATTAGTTTGATTCCTGTGTCAGGCAAGTTGTTATTTCCATTGTCTGTTAACCTATTGTATATTTATATTTTCCAATATGCCCTTTACTCATAAAATCAATTTGTAGCTGATAAACAATCAGTTTTAAGCGTTAAGGTTAGTGAAATAAGGTTTAAAGTAGCATGGCACTTGTCATTGACTAGGACAGGTTAAGAATGTGCCAGGTTATTGCTAATGGGCTCACCCACATTATATGGTGTCTAAAAATGTATCTCACAGAATGTAGATGTACTATTAATAATAATACCCTTAAAATTCAATTCAAGTGTTTGAATCACAAACATCTAAACAGCTTCACAATCTTTTAGTTCTTTAATATTAGACACTCTTACAAGTTAAGGAAAATTCATATCTTTAAGGATAATGACAATAAATATTATAATAACTTGTTTTCCTCAAGATATCTGATGTGGGAGCTATGTTTACCTAAAGTCACTGTTTGACTTTACTATTATATAAAGCATATTTAAAAGTGGCAAGGTTCTTGAAAAGATTGTCATGCTATTTATTATATTTTCCTCATAAGACTAAGATGACACATACTTCAAAAATATAATTGTGTAAATGGGTCTATAATCTCTGCTTTGATAAGGTAATTGCAGTTACAAAAAAATATCTTTTGTACCAAATTATCCCAAGAGGATATAAGGATAATCTTATTTTACTCAGTCTAGGTGTAATTTATATTCAATAATAGCATGTTTGTATGTTCGCTCGTAACACAGGTATGATCCTTAGTGCAGGAGTAATATCTCTGAAAAGAAAAATGAAATAATCTACCTTACTATTGTGCTACCGACACTTATATCACATTATAGTATAATACTTTTAAAGGTATTAATTTATTTCACTCCCTAACCAAGGTGTGAAAATGCTGTCAGAAGACGTTGTTGAGAAGAGGCACGCTCCTCCCGGAGTGAACTCCCGGTCACTCAGTGCGGCTCATTCTGCTGCTGATCTAGAGGTAAGATAATCTTCTTATCACTTCTTATTCCTTTTTATTCCTTCTTACCAGAGAATGATCATTCTCTGTCAATCCTATGTATATTATCGCATACATCTGTAAGGCTGGTATTACACTTATCAAATATCTTGCTCCAATGTACATTTAATCAAATAAATTAGACGACCTCATCAAATGTAATGGCAACACGGAGATTTGATTAAATATTAATTATGGGAATTTCTATGTTCATGAACAATCAGCTTTATATTAATAATTTACTACACGGGAGTCGAACCCGAGACTTTACTCAATTACCTAATTACTGTGTCCAAGCTACAAATAAATGTGAGACTTAGATAAGTGCTACAAAGGGAATTACCGGCACTGGTTCGACAGACAACACTCACAAACAATATATAATATATTTATTAAACACAATCACACATACATTCTAGATATATATATTTTATAGTTATTTAATCTAAATAGAGCCTAGCGTTCTGTCGGGCCAATGCGCAGCAACTGGCCGACTCGTCTCGCATACCTCACGCTTGCACACACACATTATAAGGCATACATACATACCCCTACAATATTTAAATCAAAATGTCTGCATGCATATCGTGGACAATTCCAATAACAAAATATTTGATAAATGCCTATGAAAGCAACGAATGCCTTTATAATACCAAGCATCAACATTACAAAAACAAAAAAATAACGCTTATATGAATGTTTATCCTCAACTAGTAATTCTTTAAGTAAATTATTTTGAATGCTGTTTTCTCTTCGCTTTTGGATCCATGGTTTCACCCAAAGCCTTTTCTGTTTGCTTTTTTTTTTTTATATAGCACCACTTAAAGATATAATAGCATCACATGAAGACGCTTCATATTCCTCCATTTTCGTAAGACTACGTAAAATATTGGTCATAGTTATTGGACAAGTGTAATGGGCATCCTTCAAAGAAATTTGATCAAATACTTGACAGCAAAATTGGACCAAGATATTTGATAAGTGTAATACCAGCCTTAGTCAGGGAAGGACTTGAAGTATTAGCCGTGGCCGAAATCGGTCAAGAAGAATATTATCTATATATTAATACGCGAAACAAAAACTTTGTACCCCTTTTTACGAAAATTGCGCGGTCGGAGGAGTATAAAATTTGGCACAGTTAAAGTTTATGTGGAGAAGGAGGGGCGAATCCTAATATTATTATAAAATATGCATTAGAAATACATTAAATTAATGTAAAAACACTACACGCACACATTCATGCATTTGACACACGCAGTCGATTCGCGTTCGTAGTATTTCGGAATTGTTCGTCTGACGTCGTACAATTCTTTGTAACTATGGTTACCTATACCTTATTTATATGTAATAGAGAAAAAAAGAAAACAAGCAAGCTTAGGAATTTTGACCACTATGCGACCGCTACTTATTATTATTAAGTCAGGGTAAAATTGATGCTCAAGATCTGCACAATGCCTTGTGTGTCGATATTTTGCTGCCAACAATTATTATCGTAAGCAACTGTATAATGGTGGCAAAAAGGAAATGCTGTCCTTGAGGTAGATACATATATGTAGTTCTGTGAATAAAAGTGCTGGAGACACATATAACTAAGTACATTCCATTTTTATTATGCCTTATTTAGTTAACAAATATCACATACTGTAAGCTAGAGACAATACATACAGACCTATTTCTGTGTTGGTATTTTTTTGTCATCTCTGTTTATTAGAGAATGCAGGCACTCTAAAAGCAGTAACTGTTTTTGTAGGAGAAAGCATTGCTTAAAACCAGCCATGCTAGATAGGAACTAACTACTCACACTATCGACTATAGATAAAACATAATTATTGATGATGGGATAAAATATTGACCATTTTCTTACTTCTGTTATTTGGTAACCAACAATCCTTACTAATATTATAAATGCGAATGTGAGTTATTTTGTTTGTTATGCTTTCACCTTAACTACTTGACCAGTCAACATAAAATTTCGCATACACATTGTCAGGGGTACAGAAAAGGACAAACCTTTCATCCAGAAAAGTACTGTGCCGTCCCTCCTTCCCTTGGATCCAACTCGAGAATTTTGCGTTACAGTCCAACGGTCTTCCATTA
Source organism: Catocala nupta (assembly GCA_963675205.1). Classification (NCBI taxonomy): domain Eukaryota; kingdom Metazoa; phylum Arthropoda; class Insecta; order Lepidoptera; family Erebidae; genus Catocala; species Catocala nupta. Next base: position 7,438,607 of record OY776106.1, read on the forward strand.
GGCTATCGCTGCTGTAAAAATATAACTTATAACTAACTCTTGCTTATTCCCACCAGGTACTCCGTGAGATTGAGAACGTGTACTTCCTTCCACCATCAGAATTCGATGCTGGACGGTTTGTGTTAGAGCATGCGCCGGCAACCTCCTGCGATGACATCGAACGCATGTTTACCAAGCTTAAACGTCAACAGCAGGTCAGTATACCAAGTTAGAAATCATTCATTTGGATTACAAAGTAACATTTATGAACGTCAAACTTATAAGAGTTAGTGTGTTTAGTGAAGTTACTGAATTTACATTTAGGACCAGGCAAACGGTTGAGCCTATGAGAAGATACCTGATTACCCTTTAAATTGTCATTCAATTATAATTTCAGTATTTTACAACTCAAGGTTTCCACTATATTGACCGGCGTAGTGGTTTAAGTAATCGCCTTGCCTGTGTGCCGATGGTTATTGAATGAATGAATGGTTCGATCCACAAGGGATAAAAATTTGTTTACTCCACAAATAGTTGCACCGTTTGTACTTTGTGTCCATTGTTTCATACGTACATAGTTGATTGATTGATTGATTTATTGATAGCAAACTCAACAGCTTATTTACAAAGTACATGATATGGTAACAATGTGACATGAGGTTCTAAAGCCTATTACAGAGTTTCACAGCATGCATTATACAAACTAGAAAGTGGCTTCAAAACTAAATCTGAAAATCAACTAAAAAGATAAAGAAACACCTAATAATCTGGTAAACTGCTATTATTTATTTACTTACTTACTTATTTATTTATTGGTGAGTATCTTCACAAGTAATTTGCGATAGGATACCTTAGACAAATGGAATATATCCAGGCTTTCAAATTGGTCTATATAAATGCGAGGCAGTCGAGTCATAATAGCATTTTGCCCATTATTGGAACGGTGTGAAGGTACACTAAGTAAGTGAGTGTGTCTTGTGCGAGTCCTTTGTGTGCAAAATTCTATGCACGACAAAAGATCAACGCTGTCAATCTCACCACGTAGAATATCAAATAGGAGAAGCATATCCAACATCTTTCTTCTATCTTCGAGTGGAAGCAAGTGATAGTGTCTACAATCTGCGAGATAAGAAAAATGACGTTTGTGGCTTTAAAAGTTTAAAATTTAAAAAATCGAAATTCTGAATATTTTCCAATCTAGAAATATAAATCTTATATTGAGGTGACCAGATTGGTCTCATGTCTCATGCCTTTATATTCTCTCAGAGCCGTAAGGTCCTAAGGCCTTTGTATTTGCTAAAATTATGCGAGCGAGCCTGTTGCCATTACCGTGTTCATTTCCAGACGTCGTATTGCCATTGACAATATAACTCTCAAAAGAAACCCATACCATTAAGTGGTGACAATCTGCTTTTTCTTCCTCTTCCTCTAAGAATCTTAACGTTTTATTTTCTCCTTACAGGTAGTATCAGGCAAAGCGCTTCACCTAATATCTCAGCAGCGAGACAACTGCGACCGCGAATTCAAAGAGATCCAGAACATTCGATCCCAATTATCGACTACGCTGCAAACATGTCAGAAAGCAAGGCAACAACTCAGAGCTGCGTCTAACCACCTCACGATATCCACCTTCGTGATCCTCGCAAACTTCCGCAAACGTCAAATCATCAGGTCAGTTCTAAAGTCTCTAGAGTTACTTAGGAGTCTGCGAAGCGTGGAAAAAGATGTCGCTGAACTACTAACTAAAAAGGAATACTATGAAGCAATCCAACTCATCCTCAAAAGCAAGAAAGCAGCAAGTAGCCACAAAGAGTACACTTGCATCGCCGATCTTGCGACAAGGCTCCAAGATACCTTGGATATGACTGAAGAGAAACTGGATTCCGTACTCTCAAATATATGCTACAAATTTGATGAGAGCATTTTTAGGAAGTTGAGAAAGGCATATGCTTTGCTTGGTAAAACACAAGCAGCTATGGAACAACTCCACATGCATTATTCCTCAGCAGTCAACGAGTCGTCAATGGAAGCAGTAAAGAGTTATGTAGGCGATGCGTCTGATATGAAATTTCAGGAAATGTGTCAATCGGTGCAACCGAATAAAGCTCCGATATGTCTTTTGAATTTATGCGAAAATCTGTTTCTGATTATGCGAAGCTACTATTTGTTAGTTGACTGGCATTCCAAGCATGATGAGGAAGAAACAGTGCCTATCTCAAATAATGTATTCGAAATCGAAAAGAATGTTAGTAGGGAGTACATCAGGCAGAAGTTAAAAGCGGGGCTGGTCAGAATCTGGCATGATGTTCAGGCGAAAGTGTCGACTTTTCTGAAGAGTTCGGGTCTGGAAGAGTACCCCTTCGAGAAGTTTATACAGATGTTAGGTATATTAAGAAAGCTGACGCAAGTCGCTGAGGTTTTCTGTGGTGATAAATCAGATCTGTTGCAAGACTTTATTAAGACTCAGAGCGTTTTGTATATAAAAAACTATCATAGAGGTAGAATGGAAGAGCTTAAGCTGTTCCTGGAGAACGAAGGCTGGGAACAGTGTCCAGTGAAAGCGACGTTCAACTTATTAAGTCTCCAAGAATTTAAGCAGTTTAAGAAGTACCTGAATTTTAGATCTGATACGTCTTTGGTGAAAGCGCAGTCGGACGGCGCGTCTTCAGTACATTCACAAGACGATAGTGTATATATATCGAAATATTTCAAACAAAATACCAGTCATACTCCATTCGAGATTTTCCGTAACGAAAATATTACTAACGATGATATTTTTGGCTTGGAACCTGAGTTGGTAAGCGATGAATCGGACGACGAACCGGAGGAACTAAAAAGGGATTTCGTCGACGAAAACGATCGTCCGGAATCGACTAACGAGAGTCCGAGTAAAGTCAGAGATAGTGTGATAGTAACTAATACAACACTATCGGTACTTAGGCATTGCGGCCAGTACTTACAAATCTGTCGGTACCTACCACAAATATCTTTAGAAGTCGTAATGTTGATGAACCAACTTTTCGACTACTATTTTTTTACCGTGCACCTATTTTTCACTTCAGATTTAGATGTGGCATCAACTACGTTGTATAGCTCAAAACTGAACGCAGTACTTAAAAGGATTAAAAACTTTATTGATACCACGAATTCTGGCGAAGCAGATGGTAAAGTATCGTGTCCAGATTCTCCTCAACATTTGAACATGTGTTCAGAGGAAACATTACATGGGTTATCAGAGAGAATAGTTGCGGTCGAAAGCGTCATATTCTTGGCCAAGCAATATGAGTTACTACAACCTTATTTGGAATCAATAGTAGCACCCCACCAAAGAATGATTCTGGAACATTTTAAGGATAATACGTTGGCTGTCGTTCATGATTTAAGAGTACCTGTGTATATGTGTTCTGCTTCCAAAGCCGTTGATCCTCGCACGGCCTTAATAGCAATGTCGCAAGTCAAATGGGATGTAAAAAGCGTGGCAGTAGAGCACAGTGCGTACGTAGACATGATAATCCGAAAAATTCAAGTGTTCGCACTACGCTTAGAAAACGTTTCGAGTAAAGTAACATTAAATTTGGAAGTGTTAAATTCCATCTGGAGTATGGTCTCTAAATTCATCGTGCATTTGTTAGTTGAGGGATTTTCGAATGCAACTAAATGCTCCAATGGGGGTAGGGGTTTGATGCAATTGGATTATAGGCAATTATTTTTGAAGCTTGAAAAGATATCTGGTTTGAAACCAGTTCCGAATCAAGATTATGTTGATAGGTATGTCAAAGCTTATTATTTACCAAGAAAAGGCTTGGAGGAGTTCGTTCAAGAGAGAACTGAGTATTCAAATAAGCATTTGTTAGCGCTTGTGACATGCGCGTGTGAGAATAAGAAAGATAGGCAAGCGTTGACCGCCATTATCGAAGGTAAAGATACAACTACATAAGAGGGGAATTCGTACAAAATATTAATTGAAGCACTTAGAAATTTAAATGGTCTAATTTGCTTTGTGTAGATTAAATTAAATGTTGTGTATATTACGCTTATTTTTAGTTCAATTGGCTCAAAATATGAAAAATTATATCGATTTTGATGAATTAGATAGTTTTGGATATCGATAGATGTCTTTTTAAAATCGACTATTGTGTATATTTTACTTAGTTTATTTAGTGATGTGAAGCCATGGAAAAATAAACAGTTATATAGTTGATTTACTGATTGACATCACTATATGACGAATTACAGCTAGACTATCGACTAGACTTCTAATTTATTACTGGTATTGTCTTTTTTAGAAAGAGATTTATCTAATTTTGTGCTTTGGATATAATTAGTATTGACTAAATTAATAATTTAAGAATTGCTGAAGATGCTAACAGGTGTCTGTTTAATTAATTAATTTTCTGACTATTTGATCATAATTAATATATATTTTTTAATTATCGGTATATTTTTATTGTTGACATGTTTGTATTAATCGTAGACTTAATTCGACTGGCAATTAATAACATTAGATAACTATGAGGTGTGTTTAACTTGATCCTAATAAAGTTATCCGGATTAAATAGAATTTTGTTATCTCTTAGTATTACTTTCTATAGCAAAAATGAAGACTTGGGTTATGGTCGTAACATTTTGCGTTTGATAGCCCATTATATTTACAACATTATACTAATCAAATGACAATCTAGCCTATAGTTCGTCTGATGGTAAATGCGCTTGCTGCACCGGGGATAATGCTCAATGGTAACCTTACCCTTCAGCAGACGAGCCGCATCCTCATATTTTAACTTCAAATCCGCGCCTACTATTTAGCTTTTGCGGCCCAATATCATTCCAAAAGATGAACCTAGACTATTTCATCTGTATAATTTTATTCGCGTGTTGTGAAACATACCTTTTTATCGAATGGTCAGAAAATCAACTAATGATGATTAGTCGAATTTGATGTTACTATATATAATAATTGTTGTGTACAGGGCCCTTGTAATAATAATCTCAATAAAAGACGTTAGATTAGGTGAATTATTTTATGTTAAGTATTTTATTAATAATACATTAAATGACTGTAAATACTTATAAATATGAAGTTTTAATTAAACCTTTAAACTAGTGTTTTATGCTGAGGTCTTGGATCCAAGTTCTGTTTGATGATTCATAATTTTTTTTCGACACAAGATACTATTATTTTAATATCAGCTCTGTATATAAACTGTACCACTTCTGGCCACGGGCTTCTTCTCAGTGTGAGAAGGTTTAGGCCATTTTCCACCATGCTGAGTCCGTGCGGGTTGGCACACTTCACATATCTTCGAGAACATTATGGAGAACTCTCAGACATGCAGGTCTTCTCATGATCATTTCAAATCATTTTAAAATCAAATCATTTATTTCGGGCTGCATAGGCCCATAGATAAATATCATAACCTAGATTTACATATTATAAAATTTTATAATACATACACACAACACCATCTAGCCCAAACTAAGCAGAGCTTGTATTATGGGTACTAGACAATGTATAAATATACATAGATACTTATTTTTTTTTTTTTTTTATATATACATACATATTATACATAGAAATACCCAGACCAAGACAAACATTCATGTTCATGCACACAAGTGTTTGACTTGTGCGGGAATTGAACCCGCGACCTCAGGCGTGGCAGTCGGTTACATTAACCACTACGCCATCGAGGCCGATTTGATGTTAGTAAATACACCTTAATACTATGTTAGTGTAACTTCACTTCGCACACTTAATACCAGTGCGCTCGGCTGGTACTTGTCCGCGGAAGCGACGGAATACCACGTCTTGCGGCCAAAAGCTTTCGTCCAACACCTTGTGCAGGTAACAGTCAGGTACACGCACGACGAACGCTTTAAAGTTGACGTTGCGGCGCGACTCCAGCAACTGCACTCTCGGCACGTACTTCAGCTTTTGGCACACGTACTTCGCGATGTCCTCCGCCTCAGTGGTGTAGTGCAGGCGCGAAATGTACACCGGCGTGTTCGGGGACGCGGCACGCACCTTCAGGTTGGGATCCACAGGTGCTTTGCCACAACCGTTCTTAATGTTTCGCGAACGGCGCTTCCTCCGTTGCACCGTCAGGAAACCATCCTCGGTAGCCCGGTTCGTTGCTTTTGTAGGCAAGGGCTTAGCAGGGGCGCTCGCAGAGACCGTGGGGTCAGCTGTTCTTACAATTCGCGCAGAACAGCGGGGAAGAGCTGCGGGTGCAGGAGCGGGGCTGCGTGTCGCGCTTGCGGCGCATAACGCAGGCTCAGCAGTCGGCGCCGGCGACAAAACCGCTGACGCATAACTCGTCGCCGATGTGTTGAGGCATGCACCTCGACGCGTGTTCACACTGTTTACACGCGTTGGTGACCCAGTTATTGGCACAGACTTGCGCAACGCCTCTAGTTCGATGCGCAAATCTGCAACAGTGACCTCCGATGCACTCAACTTCATCTGCACTTCTGCTAAACTTGCCTTTAAAGAAATGATGTCTTTTAAAAGGCTAGAGACGTCGACGTGATCGAAAGTGGCGGCAGGTAACTGTGTAAGTCTCTCGCCACAAATGTCGGCACGTCATCTGGATCGGTCTCCTTAAGCAGCGTTATGACGTCCTGTAGTCCTGTGTTATGATGTGATCCTTAACCATAAAGCGAGCGCTAATTAACTATTTAATACGCACATAACTTACGTCAGAGGTTAGTGTCTTGGCAGCAAACTTGAGACTTCTGCGTGCCAGTCCCACAGTCCCAACTGAGCCATCGCGTATTTGCATTACACAATTGAATTATTAAAAAAACTAGAACTTCAAGAATATCTTAATACAGAAACGGCTTGTTTCTGTATTAAGATATTCTTGAAAACCCTATGTATAAAGGATCTATTGAGTGTTATACATTGAAATTAAGGACTTTATACGGATTTTGTCGCGTTATTTATTGAACTTTAAAACACTTTTATTACATAATTTTGAAAACTTTAATACTACTGTTACGTGCTGGGTTCGACGGATAAGAATATAAAACAATATTACCGACTAAAAAGTTTTATTCTATCACACAATTAAATTTAAAACACTACAAACACTATACTACACTTTTCCACTGTAACTGCTTCAAACTCCGTAGTATGTTCGCTTCCGTTCGCTTCGATGAACACTTGATCGCTTACGATAGTAAACTGACTCGGCGGTGCGCGTGCGCTCTATTTATACGCGGGTAAAGTGCTTCTGGAGTTTTCCAGAAAACGTCACACACGGCACGCAACAGCGCGATGGTTCGAGAATGTGCCAGCGCTTTCTCCACTGAACCCGTACCGACAAATACGTAGTTCCGTAAGATGTCAATAGATGGTGCTGTAATAAATTGTTATTAGAAACCGCCGCACTGTGGTTCGTCTAGAACATGCTAGCTGGACAAAATTATTTATTGAGGTTTTTTAGTTCGTACGGCTTTATTATGATATTCTAATGGGGTATTAGCGCATATAACACCAAAAAACAGGAGGTAGGGTCACGTGTACCAACATAAAAAAATATAATAGCGATTAATCTTTTATTGTCAGACAGGTAAAAAATAACAATGAAAAAAAATAACAATAGTCATAAAATATTGTGCTACTAAGGACTTGGCTTCTAATTACATAATAGGGCATTATTACTACCTACTCAATAACAATGCTTTTTACTTAAAAAATATGCAGTTAAAAACAATATGTTGACAACTAATAATAAAGTTAGATAAGGTACACAGCTTAAAAAAACATTAGTAAAATATTATTTACAACTTCTATTTATTCTGCATCACTAAATTCTTCTTCTGAAGAATCATCTACCATATAATCTGACATATTTTGATGAGAACTACAATGACTTACACTAGACCTTACATTTACAGGAGGGGGTATAATTAATTCTAAAACCTCAGAAGGAAGTTTACTCGTCGGTTTTTTCGGCACTTCCCTAAGGCCATTTATTACAGGATCAGATGTAATTAGCAACATATTAAGTAAATCCCTATTCGTGGCAATACGTGAATATTTTCGAGTATTGTGCTCCCGGAACCTCCTATAATCCTTATTACGCGCTTCCTGAGCTTCTTCAGAAAGCTGCCCAATAGGTAAAAGAGCCGATCTCACAATTTCTACACTGTGCACAAGAATTTTGTGCACAGTAACAGGCATTTTATACCACGAATAGAGACTAAGATACAATTTTTTTGTGTCCTGTGTAAAAGAATTAAATTTAACAACATCAATATCGTAACCCGAAGCTAAAGTTCTAAGGATAGTGCCAAAGTTCTTAATTAGTGTCACATCTACACCTGTAATATCTGAAGCCTGTTCAGGATTCTCAAAAAACCGACGATTCCCATCCCATCATTCGTATTACCAAATCCTGGTTTTGGTTTATCTACAATTAAACCCATTTCAACCTTAAACCTTTCTTGGATACGAGCCGAACGTTGCTTCACATTTTCTTTGTCACTTTGACCTCGAAGTTGCCATTTCTTAACTTCAAGACGATAGCTTATGTGAAGCAAACATTCAAAAGACCGGATCCAAGCGTGAAGGGGAGATATACCAAAACCAAGAGTTTCCTTATTTACAACAAATTCCCTAGACTCATCATTCATAAATTTAGGAGTAGCTCCACAAATGTAACATTTAAGTGCTGACGAAGTTTCAGTCATAGCGTTGCACACTTTACCATCAATCATCGTGAACAGTAATTCGTGTTTGACCGATATCTCTTTACCATCTATATTACCTATTGTTGGCACCAATTGGTTTATTTCCTCCAAAATCTTATTGGTTTCTATTACAGTAAAATCTGTTGTTTCTTTGGAGAAAATAAACTTAATCGGTCGACAATACATGGTAGAAGATGGTCGAGGATTCTGCCAAGCAACTCTACCACTATTGTCACGTAACTGAAGTGGCACGAATGAGAACATAAACAAAAACTCATCTGTGTCTTCACTGTTTGAGAATTTTTGTTTGTAAGTGCTATGACCGGAACTTCCATCACACCCCCACTTGCTAACAAGGGAGAGTGATGAGCCAGAATCTACAGATTTTAAAACTTCACGCTGTGCACAAATTAGACGTTCAGCTGTTTTATTTAAAACCGCCTGAAGTTTAATTTCTGCACGCGTTTCGCTTATAAAAATCTGTTCCTCGGGAGGGTAGCATTCAATTTTTGCCTGCCTAACACTATAAAATGATGGGAATACCTGGTGTCCTGCCTTGATGCTCCATTTCCTCGTTTGTTTATAAGAGTGGCTCGTGGATTTGGCATCCACATAATATGCCAAAGCCTCCTCTTTGGACAAACATCTTGGTTGTTCGCGTACCTTTTCACCCACATATCTTTTCATTTCTTGGCACTTTTCCGGACTACTATGGCTTGCTTCTTTAATCACAGTAGCCAAATTCCGATGTCCGGATAATCGTGCCGATATTTCAGCAGCGGCTACTAGCTGGTTTACATCTCGCGTGTGTAGTAGGTCCTCCACGCGTCTCCTTTTCGTTTTTTCACTTGCTTCAGGAAAATCTATTGATGGACGTCCACGAATCGAACTCTTACTTGATGATGATGGTGTTGAGAGGTGGACAGATGCTTTGAATGTAAAATCCCCAGACAACCACTCAGAATTCTTAGTCAGGAAGCGATTACGGCATTTCCCACATTTTTCCCATTTTTCTGTGTATTTGGATGACAATCTTCCAATTGTCATTTTAATTTCCCGCTCAGATGCTTCCGTGATATTAACAAGATCATGTTTCATCACTATAAACTCATACAGTCTACTGTTGCGGTTCTCTTTAGCATGTTTCTGCCATTCATCAAAAAACTTTATTTTCGAGACTGAGAATTCGTATTCTAGAAAACGGACAAAATGACAAAGTTGTACTCAAGTGTGCAGGCTAAGATGGCTAAAATTTAAAAGCTAACAGATATGGCTATGCTATATATAAAATCTAGCCCGGGTACAAGAGGGTACAAGTAGTTTCTAGTCCAATAAATTCAGAAAATCATCAAAATTTGACAAACTTCTTTAAACTCGAACTATTTAAAAAAAATGGGGAAATGTAAACCTATTTTCTTATTAGAAATAAAAAGTACATACCTTTAACTTGAAGATCCATCACTAACACTTTTGAAAAAACTTAAACTCACTGACATAGGATGTTACTTCCGTACACGCAAAAATGCAATTAATAAGTGGTTTTCTTACCCTTTCCTTATATACTAACCTCATTACCTTATCAGTAGTTGACACGTGTCCAAAACAATTCTCAGAATTGGGGCACCTGGGTATCTGGTAAAAGGCTCAGGTAATAAATTTCAGGTAATTAGACAATGACTTTTGTCCAGCTAGCATGTTCTAGACGAAACACAGTGCGCCGACTCTTCCCCACAGTGCCGACAGAGGGCATTAGCCGTAACACTACTATTATTGAACTTTAAGATTTTAAGGTTAAAAAAGTGAAAGGAAGGCCGTGGCGCTTATGCACCTATGCGGTGCAAATGGCGCGTAACGATTAGTTTGTCTTGTGATCTTGGTCTTCAGAATTTTAAGATGGTTCCATCTTAGTCTCCCCGTGAACATAGCTGCTGTAAAGCAACCGAAACGTCCGCGTCGGTGCAAAGTGTAAACTAAAATATAAATAGTATTAATTAAATTAAATAGCTTAAATAGTAGTAAAGTTCAATAATAGTAGATTTTTTCAAAATTATATAGTAAAGTTCAATAAACAACGCGACAAAATCCGAATAAAGTGTTTAATTTCAAAGATCTACTGAGAGGTCAAAATCCAAAACAATGACATTTATAATTTTTGTCTGTCCGTCTGTTTATTGAATCATTATGATAGTTAAATGTCGTTTTCTGAGCTACATTTCATTTATTTGTATTCAGTCGAGATAAATCAGTGGAGTATCAAGGTTTTCAGAATCAAGGTGAAGTTGACAGAATCAAGGTGAAGTTGACAGTAGTTGCAATAAAATCCGTCTTCTTTCCCCTTTATTCTTCAATCTTTCATCTTGCGTGTCGTAAATGCGTTCACTAAAATACAATGACGGCATGCTAGCCCAAGTATAATAGCCTATTTTATACATATGGGAGGATGCGGTGTGATATGCCTCCAACACAAGAAGGATAGTGCTTTGCAGACCGCGGCCTGACGATTGATGTCGGGAACTGGTATATCTAGTTGTACGCATTACAGCTGGCGGGCATAAGCCAGGTCCGTAGCTGGTAACCGTTAGGGTTATATTGAAACGCGTAGACTGATTCAACTAAAAATATATTTACAAATTTTAAGCCTTCTTATATCCCATTTATTGTTCATGCAAGTAACGCTAGCACTAATGTGTACAATAATCATTTACACCAATCAGCGACAGGTCAACAAAAATCTAACATTTACGAGGGAAGTCTTAGAAATCCTTATGCGTGCGGCGCGGCGGCGCGGCGATCCTTTCGCGTGTGTGCGTGCGTATAAAATAGTGCCACGTTTAAAAACAGAGATCAACTTCACATGTCGCTTAGTCCGTAGTTTGGCTTCGTCGCGGCTAGACGTATGATGTTCCGTTCGATTGCCTTCGCGCGTCGCTTGGTTTCGGCGCGGCTAGACGTATGATGCTCTGTTCGATTCCAGGTTCCTCATAAACTTATATGTTGCATGTGCGTATATACATACGCCACACTAGTACCTAACTAGCTGTGTAATCTGCATGCGCCATTTAGGTTCGTACGGCGCCCTCTCTTGTCGGATATCGTAACTACTTGGCCTGTGTAGTGTCGCTTATTTTTGATGACCAATTTAATAAGATGACTTTGGCTTTTGCATTTAAATAAAGTACCCGCCACTAAGCTGAAGGTATAGTGCGTGATTGATGTAAATAACGTTCAGGGCGTACCTACGGTATTTCACGCAGACAAAACCGCAATGAAAGGCTGGTAATTAACAAATAACGGAGTATATTTGTTTAAATAAAAATCAAATTCATAATAAATTACATGTAGATTACAAGTTTAAATACAATATCATTAAATGATAATCATAATATCATCCATATGGTAACTGGACCTTACCTTTTCGACATGATGTCTCAAAGTTTAGTCATTTCATGCGCGAAAACGAGACAAAACTATACACTCTGTAACACGCTATATTACTCACACACATGCAGTGTATGTCACTAGTACCTAAGGCCTCTGAAGTCTATATTTCCACAGCGATCGACGCGACGCTGTGCTGCCAACAGATGCCTAATACAACGGACTAGAAAGTCTAGTATAACTCTTTATAGCTGTTGCCGAAACTTGACACGTTTGACTAGCGGCATGTTTTACCAGAAAATATAATCTTAAGTTATCTCAACGTCGATGAAATAATCAGAATTTAGAAGATGACGATCATCTGTGACAAATAAATCTCGGGTGCTATTAAAACTCACTAGATACTCTGGGCTTCTGGCTAGTTAACTTGGGATCATATGAAGTACTGTCTGCGGAAGCTCACAAATCGAGCATCTTTGTGTCCTATCATTTAGAGACTCACAGAATTAAAGGACTACTGTCTTCAACTTCGTTACTAAAAATGTAACTGTAAGGTAACTATGGCTATTCTGCATCCATTCAGCTAAAATAAATAGAAATTAAATATAGAACAATTTAACTATAAAAATGTCACATCAATAAAATAATCCTTTCACATCTATTTGCGGTAAATAGTCGACTACATCAACAAACTGTTCGTAATTGCAACAGAAGCTGTGTGTCCCGTCACTAGACCGCCATCTTAGCCACTTGAATTTTGAGTTTCCCTCGCAAACGTCGTCGCAGAATTGTAATTTATTTGTGAGAGTATTATTGTAAAATGATGAGTTGATTGAGACAAAAGCGGCCGCGGTTTTCGCCTTTGGATCGTAGACAAGCTGAAAAGAAAGTAAGGTAAATATATAAATACTTTAATTGCTGTAGATACTATAAGCGCTAAGGGTTAAACTATCAAGAATTCTGAAGCAAGTTTTAAATAGGTTGTGTGTACGATACCGTGTGGGTATCGACGACAAAAATTATGAACAAAAAATTCTGTGGTCCACAAATAATTGTGTCCAGTCTGGGTGCTCTTTGTGTCTGTTGTTGAATATTTGTAATGACAAATATTCAAACAACGGCGTCCCTTGTGACATAAGAATTAAACCTATTGCGGGAGTTGTCAATTTAAAATTAAACTAGTGATATCGTAATTAAACTTTAAATATGCTATATTTATAAAATTATCATCAGCAAATTGGCTTAGCAGTAAAACATCAGTCAGGACAAAGAGTTTACCTTTGCTTTTCTCCATGGCCACAAATAAATAAAGGTAATTGAAAATGTAATGCCTATTTCATACAGTTCTCAAAATGGTAAAATAGATTATTTTATCTCGTGTTAATACAAGGTTATTGCTATTAATATGCAGAAGGAGTAAATTTCATTTTCATCTACCTGGAAAACATTTGGTACTTTTTTTGGGGCTCTTTGTAACTCCAGTGAGGAATTTGAGTTTTGTTATTAAATTAACAGCAGTCTAGTAGGAAGCTATTGATCTGTTTATAGATAAATGTTTTACCTTATAATAATACATAGGCACAGGTACCAGTCCGTTGTTGTTCTCATCAGCAAGGAGGTATATGTCCTTCATGCGCCCTCTCTTGTCCGCGAGCGTCATTACTCCGTGCGTGCCAGTGAATACAGTGACTTCGGAACTACGGGCCTGGACGCGGCGTCGCAAAGCCTAGAAGAAAAATACATGATTTTACTAAAGCCAACAGCAAATGAATTTTAATGTAGGGATAATTATTTACTTAACACGAAACTGAAGTTTAGTTTACATAGCGAATTGTTAATACATATACAGGGTGTCCGGTAATTAATGGATAACCTGGAAATGTCTTATAGTGGAACTGATGGCCGTTCAGAAAAAAATATGAAAAATATCTATCCTAACTACTACCTGAGATATGTGTTTCTTTTATAATTACCATGTACAACTTTCTTGTATACCTACTACGAGCATAAATGAATTAAATCCATCGGTTTTTTGTTGTTTTAATAATAAACACTAATTATGCTAATAGATAGAAAGTCAATAGTATGCTATGCTAATATAGCTTGCACTTTTTAATATATGTTTTTTTTATAACTTTTTTTCTAATTTTTTCTGAACGGCCTTCAGTTCTACTATAAGACATTTCAAGGTTATCCATTAATTACCGGACACCCTGTATAGGTACATACGAGTTCCCAACAAACCGTTCACCCGTTCACCCGTTCAGACGTCGGGGCCGCGGCCCGCTAAGCACGATCACCTAGTCTGGTTGGAGGATCCTCCCTTTGTGTAGGAGGAACATCACACCATGTACCTCTACATTACCATGCTATTGTTAGAATGGTCCCAGACCCTTAAAGAAGAAGTTAGTATAGATATACCTCTTCTAAAGCAGCCCAGTCTCCAGCGTTTCCTCTCATCCATTGCGGCGCGCAGTTCACATAGTGAAAAGTGGCGCGGATCTCAGCACTCGTTGTATAGTCAGCGCGCGCTGCCAAATGACCGCGAGTTAGGAACTGCAATATTTAACATTCATACTATAATTTATATAAAATTGTAACCGGTAACAATACGAATTAATATGAGGGTAACTTTAATAGAGACAACAACAGTAAGCAAAACAATTAATTTGTTTGTACGCGCTACAAGCAAAAATTACTGCAGGAAATTGAATGCGGTTTTTACAAATCTGCTGGCGACAATAACTTAAAATATGGTTCATATTTCATCTTAATACGCCGCCTAGATGTCGAAAATATAGATAGGTACCTACTTCCAAGTCGCAGGCAAAAGCTAATAGTAAATGTAAAATTAAACAAACATAAGATAAAGATACTTATATTTATATTATGTTTTCAGAGACTGTTTACATTGTTGTATCTAGGTTTCAGAGACTCCTCAACTGCGATGGCTGACATACCGCCATTTATTTTGTATATATTTTATTTAAATTATATTATAATGATATATTTATTGGTAAGTATGTATGTATATATTATGTAATATATCATTACAGTTGTGATATTCTTTAGTTTATGTACATGAACATATGTTTCTAATGCTTTTGTATGCACCTACTTCTATTTATCTCGGCATCACCGACTGGTCACTGGTGGACATCAGTTGACTGGTAAATAATGCCCCTGGCATTAAGTCCGCTGATGTATTGTTTTGTGCATGAAGTTTAAAATACATATATAAGTACACACCTGATTTTTGCTTATATATTTGTCAGCTATGTTGTCACCCAAGATGGTGTTCAGCCGACTTTTTTGATTGGTTGCCTTGTAAAGTGCTGACATACGCGTTTTATTAAATAGTGTTCCTTCTGTAAATTGGGAATATAATGTAACAAACCCTAGAATAATAACAATTGATATGGAGTTACTAGCTTAACCCCGCTCCGCTTTGCTTTATGGCTCAGTTTGATATTTTGCATTTCACGATTGCAAACTCCGTGTCTGGGAGCACGTATAGCCGTTGGACTGCGCCTGATCTCTCTCCGGTCGTGTCGGATTGCAGTTCCATCGGATTATGAGCGTAAAAGAATAGAGAGAGCACTTGTGTTTGCGCACTCACTTGCGCTCTTTAATATATCCTGCGCAGATGGCCAATCTCCGTTAAGATTGCTACCATAACTGAAATTCGGTCTGATAGGGGAAAAAACAGAAAATGTGAAGATAAATTTTCAAGAGACAGAGAGAGAAAGAGACTAGGTAGCTCTCACATGAAGCACGTAAAGCCGTTGGTTTGCGCCTGATCTCTCAGGGAAGAGAGAATTCCTTGTGTTTGGGCACACACTTGCGCTCAATAATATCTGCTGCGCAGATAGCAGTTTCCGTTAAGATTGACGACTGTGACAGTGATCAACGGTCTTATTTCAACATCTTTATTTCCTACTGCAGGACTTGATTTTCTAGGATTGGAAGGCGTCTTACCAATAAAATTGGGTCGATGCATGCCGATTTGCATATAACTGCTTGTTGGAGACAGCTGGTGTTCCACGTAGTGAGTGTGTAGTAAATATTTGTCGAAACACGCTGAATAAAGCTTGTAAAATACGTTTTTGATCTTGTAACCCACTCTGAAAGGAGAATTATTATAAATGCAAATGTGAGTTTGTATGTTACGCTCTCACGCCTTAACTACTCGACCGATCATCATTAAACTTCGCATATATGTACATTGTTAGGGATACAGAAAAGGACTTAGAATACCCTTCATTCAAAACAAAGAATCTGTTCCCGAGGGATAATTTATTGAGAAAATATTGATTATCGAAAGCAAAGACGCCAACAAGATAAAGTATTTCATAAACTCGTTAGTAGCGTGGCCAATGTCGTATTTAGGATTATTTTGCAGCAGGGAGGACAGTTTCTATATTTAAGGCTCGGAGTTTTTAGTTTTACTTACGGACTGAAGTTAGCTTTTGATACATATTGTAAGAAAAATATGTCATAATTTAAATATAGGCACCGGGCCTAAGCGAGGACAACCCGTTTTTCCCTTTTAATGCCAAAGTAGAAATGTGGACATTCTAGTGTTGAAACTCACCCATGAACCTCGTTGTATCCAGCGCAGCTTTGCTTCATATCTTCGGTAGAGAAAAACGGCTGAGTGTTACACTTAATGTCTTTGAACTGGATAATTTGTCTGTCTACTCGAAATGTGGAGTTTATGATGCAATGAGCTTCCTGGAAAGTCACAAGATAAAATGTTTTACGATACGTGTGTTAATGGGTTATATTCTTAGGCAATTTGTAGTAGCAGCTCAGAGTTTGGCTTTGGATCTGGCAGACAGCACTAAGACTAGAGGGCAAGCCCACAATTTCTTTATTTTACACGCTTTTATTAGCATGTATGTAACGGAACACTCTGAACATGATTTTTAACCCCCTTCAAAACGTCGGTTAAACTCGAAATTTGGCATACTTATCAAGGACCGATGACAATACAATAATTAAGAAAAATATATAAAAAAACATAAAATAAATTATATATATTTACTCTCGCATTGGCGATGGAACCTTGCGTAGCGGGGACTGCTTAAACAGATACTCATAAAACTGGACTAATAATTGTGATTCGCATATAATTGTCCTGTACGAGATTCAAAGTTTATCTGCACTGAAGAGTTGAAGACTGTGCGCATGTTGTTGTGGCTTAAGAGATCACGTCGCCACTGCTACTGCGCCCAGTGTTGAGTTCGATTCCCAAACAACAAATAAATGTATGATGCACAAATAGTTGAGTTTAGGTGCTATTGTCTCAGTTATTTTAACCTTTTGAACGCCACGTCATAACGCCAGCTCCATGTCCTGTACGCCAAGCCCGAAAATCGATATATTAATATATTGTTTTTATGATCAAATATTTGAATAACTAATATGCAAATTTTGTTTGCTGTGTACAATTAAGTAATAATTGGGGATTCAATTTTTAAGTTAGATCAATGAAATACAGAAAGGTAATGATTATTTTGTAATAATATGTTTATTTTGTATATTTCTGTGCCCTGTTTTTTGTCGAGTATAGACGACGTTGGCGCACAGAGCACGCTTGCGCATGTCGAGTATAGCCGACGTTGGCGTTCAAAAGGTTAACAATTGAGTCAATATAGTAGTAATAGTAGTGGTTAGTGTAACTGACTGCCACGCCTGAGGTCGCGGGTTCGATTCCCGCACAAGTCAAACATTTGTGTGCATGAATATGGATGTTTGTCTTGGTCTGGGTGTTTCTATGTATAATAAGCAAGTATTAACAAAAAAAAAATTATATATCTATGTTTATCCATTGTCTAGTACCCATAGTACAAGCTCTGCTTAGTTTGGGCTAGACGGGCTGGGTGTAGTAAAAAAAAAATATATAGAGACAATAAAATATGGGTGATTTATTGACAACTATTTTAATAAATTACAATAACTATATCTAGACACAATAAACAAAGCATTGCGCTTGGAAGCCGGTCTCGGAACACCAAACTAGAAATGATTGTGTAAAATGCCTAACGATACGGTAATTATTATTGAATTTAAAAAAGCAAGGAAGTAGCAGACTAATTCCATACGCCTGCCAATAATTACTTGTATACTTTCACGTCGGATAATTTATGTAATAGGAAAAGGAAAATATCACGGTTGTTTTAAGTAGGTATATAGGTAACTAGATTTTGCCCGCGGTTTCACCCACGTAAGTCTCGTTGCCGTGGGAATATCGGGATCAAAGTAGCCTATGTGTGAATCCAGGTCTCCAGCTATCTACATACCAAGTTTCATCGCAATCGGTTAAGTAGATTTTACGTGAAAGAGTAACAAACATCTATACATCCTTACAAACTTTCACATTTATAATATTAGTATAGATTTTTAGGTTTGCTTGTCATTTCGTACATTTTGCACCAGTACACTAACTGTAGTACCCAACGCGGGCGCAGGCGACTTCGTGGTTACCATTTAAGAAGGGGTAAGCAGCAGCAGCAAGTTCGGTAAGTGTGTATTGATGAAATGTCTCCGTGGCGCAGCGGTAGAAAATGCGACTATGGTGCATGAGGTCTCTGGTTCAAATCCTGGGTTGGGCCAACACAAAGTTGTTGGGTTTTCTGTTAAGAAATCACAGCCCGGCGTTACTAAGTTGGTGGTTTTAGACACCCTCGGAAAGCACGTAAAGCCATTGGTCCAGCGCCTGATCTCATTTCGGTCGTGTCGGATTTTACCTTCATTGGTTCATGATAGTTAGAAATACAGATAGTGCACTTGTGTTTACGCACACGCTTGTGCACTATAATATGCGCAGGCCGCCGCGCCGTGACCGAAATTCGGTCTGGAGAACATTATTATTAATGAAATGATAAAAAAATCGGATTTAAATACAATTAAAAATCTTCATTTAGTTTAGTACTTAGTGTGAACACGTTTAAAAATTCAAAAGTCTGGGACATACATACCAATACATCGTAGCTGCTGGTGACATTAGCCAAAACGATCCTTCTCTTGGTGCCGGGACATGCGACGAGCACAGTTTCAGATCTTCGAAACGTAAAGACGCCACCGTCGCCATTTGGCGCCAAAAAGTCGCCATTTCTTATAAACACAGGTCCAGGGTTACTAAAATCCTTAGATAAGGATAATACGCAATCTGAAAATTGAGAGAAAAGGCTGACTAATATACTATGACCTCCGCCTGAGTTTTCATATATGTATTTCAATTACGCTTGGAGTAGTACATGTATTTTTCTTTTCCTCGTTTCACATAAATGTTGTAATTGATTTCGTTCATTTCTTAACGTTAATGTAATGACATTTACTGCTTTTGTTTATTAATAATATAATTTATTTAATTTTCTATGTTGTCTGACCTGACATGAATAAAAATTTAAAATACTTACAATATTATTAGGTATACTATAATCATTAACGTGCATTTAGCTAGATTATTAATTTAATATTTTTTTATAACTATTGTACACCCAATGGATATGTTGCAGTGAAACATGCTATATCTTATACCATTTTATTTCATTTACATCATCGTTTGACGCTAAAGGCGACATACTTTAATGGATTGTGTATTGTGTTACGTAAAAATGCTATTTTACTACTGAATAAAGGTATTTATATCATTGTTGGTGGCATGACGGTGTAATATACTTTTGCATACCCCTTTGGAGGTACCTACCTACGGTCGTGAAACTATGTATGGAATTGTCTGTTAGTTGTTCCACAGTACATAAATATACAGTAACCTATCTTCATACAAACGGTCGGAACTCGAGTCATACCTACGCGCCT
The DNA here is from genome assembly GCA_963675205.1 of Catocala nupta. NCBI lineage: Eukaryota > Metazoa > Arthropoda > Insecta > Lepidoptera > Erebidae > Catocala > Catocala nupta. Next base: position 7,458,488 of record OY776106.1, read on the forward strand.
CGGCGTCGGCATGCGCTCGGCTCGCAACCAGTCGCGAATGTGCCGCAGTGACGAACGTACGGTGTGTTGTTTTTTAAACAATAACCGCGCGAACTTCTTTTAAAACTAAACATATAAATTGTATTTATATTTTTATTATATATTTATATTCCTTTTCCTCCTCCTTGTCCATGTTTCCCAAAAGATTTTTTAATTAAACTTTATATTCGAATGCTGATTTTTTATACTTTAAAATATAATAATAAAGCATTCCGTACGCCTTAGTCGAGGAGCAAATATTTTTCAGTCGCAAATTTATAAGACCGATTTGTTATTAAGTCTTAAATCTAACATAAACATGTATTTTTAAATTAAATATACCAATCAAAAAACAACATGCATTTTTATTGAACGCTTCCTATTCCATTCACAAAGTATTTTATTTGTTTAAATAAAATAAAAAATATTTACAATCACAAAAATAAATAGAAACTCAAAGTAGGCAGATTTAATTAAAATGCTGTTAGTGGGCAGCTCAGCCCTATCGCATAATTACGTACCGCGCGGCTGTAGGCATTTATTTCAAAGATACGGCCGAGTTACAATACTGTATATTTATGTACTGTGGTTGTTCTTCGCAGGTACGGAACAACAATGCGCAATTCCGACTGTGAGACGCCTGACAGGTGTTTTATTTATGGAATCAAAGTAAAGAAAACATATCTAAGTCTAACGTTTCGCGTAACAAGAAAGCTGAATTTACTGACTCAAGATTTTTGTTAACTCAAAGAATAGGCATTGCCATTCACCGTGGCAATGATGCCTCTTTAAGCCTTTTTTCCAGACCACAGCAAAGCTGAGGAATTTTACGACGCTGCCTAAACCAGTAATTTTATTTATTTACAATCATAATAGTTTTATTAATATTAGTTAAGTTGCATGTTATGATTGTAGTTTATAAAGATAAGAACCTAAATTTTTTATCACTTAGATTAATATATTACTATTGTATGGCGTTTTTACAGAAAACAGACCGATATGTAACTAGCACACGAATAGTCAAAAACATAACAATTGGGACGATTGTTTACAAAACGAAAGCAGTTTAACAAGATTCTTTCCAAAACAGTAGAAGCGAAAGTATTAGAATGGTACAGAATACAGAATAAACGTTAGTTCAACGTCATTTTATTTGTACTAGCTGACCCTCGCAATTTCGTCTGCTTCAAATAAGAGATTTTTACTCGTTTTTGCAACATTTTTCATTGATGCTCCGCTCGTATTGGTCGTAGCGTGATGTTATACGCCTATAGCCTTCCTCGGTTAATGGGCTATCCAACACTAAAATATTTTTCAATTCGGACCAGTAATTCTTGAGTTTAGCGCGTACGACCAAACAAACTCTTTAGCTTCACAATATTAAGTATAGATTCTGGGTGCCTAGTGAGAGTTGTTTTTACGTTAACGCGTTCGAAAAGTTTATTGCGTTTGGCTCTCTGATTGGTTAAGAGCTTGGAGCGGACCAATCGGAGCGCCGAACGTCATAAACGTGTCGATCGCGTTAACGTACAACAAACTCGCATTACGGAATCTGAAGTAATAGTTATCCTTATCGCGTATGCTCTTATCATATCTATCACACTACTTATCCAAACTAATATTATAAATTCGAATGTGAGTTCGTAGGTTACGCTTTAATCACTTAACTACTCGACTGATTATCATGAAATTTCGTATACACATTGTCAAACATACAGAAAAGAATATGGAGAACTTGTCACCCAGAAAATAAGTACTGTTGCCGAGCGAGTATAGCCGCCGGAAAAAGCTAATTAGTACCTACATATCTTTTCTTTTAATGACTACTCCTATGCATTGAGTACAAACATTCAAACAACGGACACAAAGAATATCCAGACTCGGAACAACCATTTGTGGATCACAGAAATTTTTGTCCCGTGTGGGATTCGAATCCACAATACTCGGCATAGTAGAAGTGGCGAGGCGACCACTACGTCATCTTCATGCAGCCAACCTACATAATATCATGAACAAGTTATCAACAAAATAATCTGTGATACTGATTTTCGATGTCCACTAATAGCATGTTCCTTTTAAAAAATAATTGATTATGTCACTTTTGTAATCGGTAAACCATTACAGAAAGTATAAACAAGTAAAATCAAAGATCATTACCCTAGTTTATAAAACAAGCTAATGTTTTTATTATCTGTCAAACCGTGCACGAAGTCTTTAATGTTAGCTGTTTAGTCACTCATTGAGCAGGTTACAATGGCCTTTTAACGGCGATGACGATTTGCACGGACATTTGCATCGTTATGGTGTTGTTTAGATAATTATTCTTGATCATATAAAATAAGTTAATCAACTTAAAATAGGTTCTAGACTATTAACAATAATATTATACACTAACCTAACCTAACCAAACCTAGATGGTCGCGAGCAAAACCGCGAGGCAAAATCTAGTAGGCTATAATCTATACTAATATTATAAAGCTGAAGAGTTTGTTTGTTTGGTTGAACGCGCTAATCTCCGGAGCTACTATGTCGAATTGAAAAATTATTTTAGTGTTGGATAGCTCATTTATCGAGGAAGGCTATATAATAGGCTACATAAGATCATGCTACGACCAATAGGAGCGGAGCAGCAATGAAAAATGTTGCATAGACGAGGAAAATTGTCTTATATGAAGCAGACGAAGTTGCGCGGGTCAGCTAGTAGAATATGATATGATGCTAGGAGCCATGGAGAAGTATTCATAATTGTGGGTGAAACGGCAGGGAACAGCTAGATGCATATAAAAAGGTAAACTAATCCGTCAAATATTATAAATGTGAAAGTTTATGCGGATGGATGAATGATTATTACTCTTCCACGCAAAAATTACTGAACGGATTTTGATGAAACTTTTCAGTATTATTGTTCATTAGGTTTGCTTGTTAGGTACGGTTTTACGCCTTAACTACTTAAACGACCATCACAAAATTTCGCATACACGTTGCCAGGGGTACAGAAAAGGACATAGAGTACCTTTCATCCAGAAATAGTAATGTTTCCGAGGGAAAGAAAATTTACATAACCTACATTTATGTGAGCGAAGCTGCAGGCAAAAACTAGTCGTAAATTTTTACAAAATGCATGCTTATCTAAAAATGGTGAAGGTATTCATAATCTAAGCTCAAATATTGTCACAATCAAGTAATCCCTGTACACATGTTGATGGAATGAGATCAGTACTGGTTTTAGATGTTGACTAACCCTTAATATTGGCAGCATACATATATGGCCTAGTTGTTCAAGTAGTCCCCTCGCCGCTACCGCTGCGTCCCACACGGGACAAAAAATTGTGTGATTCACAAATGGTTGTTCCGAGTCTGGACCTTTCAGAGGAGCTAGCAATGGCCTATATAAAACGTAAGTAACATACCGTACGGATATTGTGCCGAGAGTAGTCAGTATGACCTCCAAAGGCGACAAAAAAAATTGTGATGGAGGATATCAATTTGTGATGCACATATACATAGTTGTTCCGGGACGTCTTTGTGTCCGTTGTATGAATGTTTGTAAAGCCCCCCTCGATACATGAGTTATTCCCAGTTGACAAAAAAAAATGAATCAGAAAGTCAAATCGCGTGGCATTGTGCCAGTTATATTTGAGTTCCACGTTGAAGGGGACGAGGCAATTGGCGTCTACCGCTCAAACTGATTCAGTAATCATTAAAAATATAAGTAGGCAACTCAAAATATTTAAAACTAACTGTTCGTACCGGTTTTACCCACGTTTATGATAAATGCGTGTAGTAGCGTAATGTTATATAGCCTACGTTACTTCTAGATGAAATAACGTTCTAATCAATTATATTATATACAGGAAAGAAGCAGATAATTATGTTACTAATGCATAAAAACTGAAAACTCAACTCAACGGGACTTTTCCTATAAAAATAAACCACAAGGCGTCAACGTTCCTTCGTTTACGTCATTTGTGTCGTCGAGCTATGTTCTTTTATATTACGCTTTTATTAGCTTGGTATGTATCTATGAATCTACATAACGGAATCTTTGAACGTGATTTTCACCTCTTTCAAACCCACGGATTGATTTGAAATTTTGCACACTTATCGAGGACCGATGACAATAAAATAATATAGAAAAAAAAATTGTTTAGAACTAAAAATCCGCCTTATTAAAACAAGTAGAAAATAATTTAATAATTTTAATGTAAAAAGCGTAGTGTGCTTTCTAAGATAATTTGATAACCCACCCCACGCTTTTTTACATTAAAATTATAAAATTATTTTCTACATTTTTAATAAAACTATTATTTATTTAGCTTACACTGCGCTGGTGTTGCTATAGTAACTTCTTGAATACATTTATTCCATAAAAGGGATTATTACTCTATTATTACTCTGGGATACATTTATTCCATAAAAGGATATACATCCTTTTATGGAATAAATGTATCCCATCCACATTTCTAGCTATGATTTTAGGTTCAACATAATAGGAGGCGAACACATTGCACGATACAAACTGCTACTCAGAATTGTCTGCACAGATGTCGCAATGACTTAAAGTGTTCGCATTGCTAAATGCGCCGAGCGTTGTGGTTTCGATTCCATCACAGGACAACAATTTGTGTGATCCATAAATTGTTCAGAGTACAAAGATTCAAACAACAGACACAAAGAAGACCCAAAGTGTTTTTATGTCCGTTGTTTAAATATTTCTAAACAACTCCCTCGCGACACAAGAATTAAAGCAAGCGCGAATCTTTTAAAAAACAAACAACAAAACAATTTCGTAGAATAGATCATAAAATACATTGCTCCACTCAAAAATCAAATCTGGAACCTCGCATTCAATACCGTAGTGCCACCGAGATATTGAAATTAAATTCAGCGCCACAGATTTTATCGCGTTTACATTTTGTTTACATTTCGGCTATTACCCGATGTCATGCGATAGAATGACTCATTTTTAATTTCGTATCGTACAATATCTAAATATGCTAATAATAGTGTGTGATGTTCATAATTATGTTATGTTATACATGTTGTAGAAAGTTATAATTATATCAGCTGTGTATTAAACTGTCCCAGTGCTGGGCACGGGCCTTCAAAGCGTGAGAAGAGCTAGCCCATAGGCCACCACGCTGGCCCAGTGCGGGTTGGCAGATTTCACATGTTTTCGAGAACATTATGTAGAACTCTTAGATATACAGGTTTCCTCACGATGTTTTCCTTCACCTTGGCAAAGTCAGATATGGGCGCCTTGGGATAGAACTTGAATACTGTCAGTCCAACGGTCTCCCACTAGACTATCGTTGCTATTTTCTTATTAGAAAGTTTATTTAGATTAAATATTTTAGTTAGTTTGTTTATTTCCAAAACGAAAAAAAAACAGTGTAACATTGGCCATAAACTATTCAAGAGTCTAGTGACGTAAAAATGGGTTCCAATTTTTTATCTGTTTATCTTTTCGTTCTAATATTACGCAAATACAATTCATACTGAACAACTATAAATATTGGTTTAATATCAAAATTGTATGTATTATATTCAAAACTTTATAAAAATCATTTAGTATTAAATTTGTAAAATCTTTTTAATAATACAGTCTTACGTTTACGCGAATGTTATAGGTACATTGAAATCAAACTTCTTTACACGAATTTGACCGCGTTCTTTGTTTATAAACACTAATAACATAATTTTTAAATAAAACTCAATAAAATCCGTATAAAGTAGGTAGTTTAATTTCAATAAAAATTAATGTATAATGGAAAACTTACCGCATTTAATATCACAGATTGCACTAATTAGTATAAGCGCAAAAACAGCATAGAATGCGTCAGACATTGTGTGAAGTAAATGGCCTTCTGTAATGTTTCGTGATCATAACGGTTTATACAAGCTAATGTGGGCGTACCTCTGGTTTTATTCTCGTTTGTGATAACGTGATGTGATTTTATGGTGAGGTTATGTAGTAGCGGTAACTCTAACGATTTATTTTACCTGTTATTAAATATATAGCTGACTGCACGGTATGACTGCGCCGAGCGAAATGTGATCTGATCACAGTGTGAAACAGGCGGTCACAGTTAAGTTGATAAAATCAACACTTTTTGTTTAATACAAATATAGAATATACATTTATCATAATAATGAATGTGTTTACAATTACTCCGTGTAAAAAACATAAAATAATTAATATTTTTACCTACAAAATTATGTAAATTTGCACGAAAAATGCAAAAACGTAAGCTCGTATTACGTGATTTTTAGATTATAACAGTAGAAATCTATCCTATTTTACAGTTTAAACAAAACGTAAATAGTTATATTACAATTTATCCGTCGCAAATATTTAAGTTATTGGTTGAGAATAAAGATTATTAATTATTATTAAAATAAACTTAATATGTCATTTTATTGTAAAAAAACGTGCATAATTTAATAATTTTAATGTAAAAAAGCGTGGCCCCACCCCACGCTTTATTACATTAAAATTATTAAATTATTTGCTACTTTTTACCCGACTGCGTCAGAAGGAGGGTAATGTTTTTCGAGCGTATTTATGTATATATGAATGTATGTCCATTTCTTTGGCACGCCCTACAGCCCAAACGGCTGGACGGTTTTTGACATATGCGGTGTCGTTGAATTCATCAGAAATGTGGTAGTGTCATAGGCTAAATAAATTTTCAAAATGGCGCCCGCAAATGAAGAAAAAGGGTGAAGGAATTTGTTTTTTTGTCTTACCTCAGCAATATGGGTATCAAATGAAAGATCGTGAAAAGACTTTCAAAAATATATGTATCATATCACGTTTATATTACTGTTTTAACACAAATCGTCAAAAAGCGTACCAATTATATATCGGGACGCCCGAAGTATCATTTTCTAGCAAGAATCTATTCAAGTCAGAAATGACATTGCGTATACTTATAATAAACATTTTTTTTTTAATTTTTTAAACTCTTATTTATTTTTATTTCAACTATCATTATTCTTTATTCTTTTTCTAAATTATTGTATTGACGTCGGTCCTTGATAAGTAGGTATGCCAAACTTCGAGTTAATCCGATGTTTTGAAGGGGGTCAAAATCATGTTCAAAGTTTCCGTACCATACATACTAACATACGTATGAAGCTAATAAAAGCGTGTTAAAAAGAAAACGGTCCTTTCAATCTCAGTGAAATAGTGACAATTTCATCAGATATCCTTACAAAATAAAAACTGGCTACACTAAAGACTAGCAATGCGTCAGAGGTTTGCAAGTCGCTCGTATTTCTCTGATGGCTTGTCGCCTCATTGGTCGATAGGTTAATTTCAGTGTTGCTATCAACAATTGCCTAATAGATAAACTATTAACACGTTACTCCGGACTGCACACTGTTAAGCAAGCGATCATAATTACGAAACTAGTTCACGAAATCATAAAATAAAGATAAAATAACTATTGGGTACACTGGAATTCGTTGATTTTATAAATGTTTATAGGAAACTAACATTTGCGCGGCTCCGCCCGCGTGGTACCTACATCAATTAAAAGTAGCCTATGTTATTCCCCAGATTTTAAACTATCCGTGAAAAAGTAACAGATAGACAGAGTTACTTTACGTTACTAATGACCTAATATTAATTGCAAAAGGGGATTTTGTAACTGCATAATAACGCCTTAAAGTCAACGGAAAAAAACATATATGATGTTTAATGGACGTAAAACTAATAAAATATATTTAAGTTGGTAATTACTAATTTACTTACTATGTCATTATTTATTTTGAAATATTTGCGTGTTTGAACTACTTAGGCATACCTAAGTAGTTCATAGTATTTTTGAAGCCTTGAATCTTAGTCACGAAATAGAGGGAAAACAGCTCAATGGAAACGTTGTTCAATAAAATACTCACGTTTACAATTATTATTAGCTTATAATATAAACTGCCTAGCCCCGGATCTTGGAGGGGCAAGCCGGAGCCCATGCCCCAGGCGGCAAATTCAAACTTGGCTGACGAATATATAACTCATCATTAAAGTAAATTTTACTCTAAACTACAGGGTAAAAATTTAATAGTTTACGTTAGTCTTCGGCTAATTTCCGCTTTTATTATTCGTATGTCATTTTGCTTCTTGCGACTTACATGTTATGCACATTAACGTAGGTATGCTTGAAAAAGAAACACGATCTCTTTATTTCTCTCTCGCTCAGTGGTTTCTATAGCAACACGAGTGATTTAAAATCAACAACGGATGAAATAATAAAATCAAGAATTCTTTTAGCTAAATTATTATTTTTAAAATTAAATGCTCTTTTAGGATTTATTATTATTCTACCTTAAAAGGAATAGCAATTTTACTATAGATCGTTTTGGTTCTACTATTTTTATTTATTTTCAGAATATTAATTATTTAACGTGCTCTGATGTGATCGGATGCATTTTATAGAAATGTCAAACTATTGATTGTAAATTTTATCATAATTTAATACAAATTTAATTTCAAATTCTCACTCAAATTAATATAAATTTTTAAAAATGGCTCATTAGCTTTTTCTGATAACCTACCAATAATAATTGAATTAAAGACTGTTGTGTACTTTAACAGACGCTAGGTGTAATTTTTACTCGTAATTTTGATTAAATATTCACCTAATCTATTTTTACTCACCGAAAGAATAAAATTTTGTGAATAATAATAATAATAATAATCTGGCAACACTAAGTAACGTCTGTGTATTTTTAGAGAAAAATATTTTATTTAAAGTTTATTTTTAATATAAATCCATTTATTTTCAAATCATTTAAAAACAATAAGACGCTTTCCACAATAAACATAAAAAAATACAGGCATAAAAGCAAATATTCATCAGTATTAAGTATTACAAATAAAATGACAAAGTCAAAAATGAAAATTTTCACAGAGACTGAATTTAAGTTTATTAAAATACAAGATGTTAACAAGAGCCAGATCTAGAGCCGCACCGCTACCACCTCCGGGTTCGTCGCTTAGCTCCGCCTCGCAGCCGTCGGTACATCGATCAGAATCACCGGCCGCTGCAGTTGCGTCGAGCTCGAGCGACGAATATTTCTCTCCGCCTTCGTCACCGTCACCTGCATGTCGGCGGGGAAGAGGCCGGCCACCGACCCGCTTGGGACCCCTAGGCCCACCGACCTCGAACCGGGCCCCCGCTGCCGGTGGTGATGTGCGCCGCATGCGATGGACTCAATCCATTAATGAAAACGTCATGCATATACATATTTTGGGGCTACAGAGGGAGGAACTAACCTCACTGCGTATCGCAGCCGCATGCTTGTTCTGTTTCAGGCCTTTGAACCAAGCGTCAACGTTTCAGCACAGCGATTATCGGATCAAGTGCGGGTTATCCAACGCAGTCGACAGTTGGATGATACCGTGCTCGATAGGCTACGCTCAGAATACTTGCCTACGAGCCATGCCATTCGCATCCAACCCGCAGTTACGCAACTATCACCTGGTGCGACGCGGACGGGCAATAGTGCCAGCATGGAGGTGGATGACATGACAAATGATGTAAGTATTCAGTACAAGGAGGAGGTAAAGGATGCTTTGGAAAGTGCGATTCAGGAATACCGGTACATGCAATTTACGATTCGGCCCCGTCTGCCTCGGTTACCTATGCATAGAAAAAATATAGCATTGGTGAGTGTCCTGGACTCGCTATTATCTAGTTATTTAGATAATAGCGAGAATCTCGCCGATACTCATTCGATCCTGTACTGTGCTGCTGTGGCGGCAAGTCGTATAGCGGGCATCAAGTTACCCTCACATGTCCCTGCTATACGACAAACATCTGTCACCCCGGCATGGCAGTGCAGGATTGAACGGCGTATTGCTGAGGCAAGGACACTCATCGGTAAGCTGATCTGCTTCAGGGCAGGGAACACACGGCCCAGGGTAATGCGCTATGTGAGCCGGGCTTTTCTGGGGACTGGTGTCAGTCCTCATGAATACGTATCTCGGGCCACAGAGCGCATTGACTTCCTGAAGCAGAAAGTCTATGCATGGGCAAATCGACTGCGCAGATACAAAAAACACGTGCACCGGTATGTCATCAACCGCACGTTTCAAAGTGACCAAAGATGGGTTTATAGAACCTGGGAACGACTGGTCGTCGATGATCTGGATCAATGTGTGGCCGATGTGGGGCTACCAGATGCTGATGCTACAAATACGTTTTGGAGGAACATCTGGTCGGTACCCGTCGGCCACACTGAGGGGGAATGGATGCGGGAGGTCAAGCGAGCAAGTGAGCTAATTCCAGAAATGGAAAACGTGTTCATTGATAGCCAGGATGTAATTAGTGCGGTCCGGTCCTTATCAAATTGGAAATCGCCAGGACCGGACGTACTGCACAATTTCTGGCTGAAATGGCTGCGTAGCTCACATGCTTGTTTGGCTGCTCAATTTCAATCTGCCCTAGAATCTGGATCGTTACCAGATTTTATGACCACGGGAATAACCCACCTACTCCATAAAACAGGTAGTACCAACGAGCCCGGCAATTATAGACCGATAACATGTTTGCCATCGATCTATAAGCTTCTTACATCTATTTTGAGAGCCAAGGTATCTAAACATATTGATACAAATTCAATAATGTCAGCTTCTCAGAATGGATGTAAGAGAGGGGCTCGTGGTACTAAGGAGCTCCTCCTCATTGATATGGCCATTAGCCAACAGGTTCGCCGTAAACAAAGGGATATGGCGGCATGTTGGATAGATTATAAGAAAGCGTATGATTCGGTGCCTCATGCATGGCTTTTGAGGGTGTTAGAGTTGTATAAAGTAAATGCAACCCTGCGCACCTTTTTGAAGTCATGCATGGGGCAATGGAAAACGGTTCTTAGCTATCCAGGATGTCGACAGATCCCTGGGAATGGCGAATTGATAAAAATTGAGCGGTGTATATTTCAGGGCGACAGCCTGAGTCTTCTTTGGTTCTGCCTAGCATTGAATCCTCTTAGTACATTACTAGAGGGTTCAGGGCTAGGTTACAGGTTACATAGAGGTGGTGGAGTGATATCCCACTTGTTGTATATGGATGATGTTTGCCCACACTAAATTACAATTGATGGATTTACTTAAAGTAACTGAAACTTTTAGTAAGTCTATCAGTATGGATTTTGGTGTGGACAAATGTGCTGTCATCCATGTAAAGCAAGGCAGGATAGTGGAATCCGAAGGAACACAACTTTCGGATTCCATTAACCTACGATCACTTCTTGTAACCGATACTTACAAGTACGATACTTACAAGTACTTGGGTATGTCACAGGCGTTAAGTATCAATGAGGCTGACATGAAGCAATCGTTGCAGGAGCGTTTCTTTGGTCGCCTGAAAAAAGTTTTAAATAGTCTTTTATCAAGTGGCAACAAGGTGCGCGCTTGTAACGGTTGGGTCATGCCGGTGCTCATGTACTCCTTTGGCATACTTAAGTGGATTCAGACTGAACTGGATGCCCTGGACCGGCGGGTCCGTACACTCTTGACGGCATACCGTATGCATCACCCACGTTCGTCTGTGATGAGACTGTATATCCCGCGAAAATGTGGAGGCCGAGGCTTTCTGAATGCCAAGGCCCTTCATAACCGCGAGGTATGCAACCTCAGAGAATTCTTTCTTCAGGCATGCGTGGGTATGCATCGGGATGTAGTTGCTGTAGACATCGGACTCACCCCGCTCAGTTTGGCTAAAGAGAACTGGCGCAAGCCTGTAGTACTTAGCACTAACGATCGCAGGGATGTATGGCAGAGCAAGGAGCTTCACGGTAGGTTCTACAAGGCTCTATATGGAGCTGATGTAGATCTGTTAGCCTCCGTGAACTGGCTACGTTTCGGTGACCTCTTTGGGGAAACCGAAGGGTTTGTCTGTGCTATTGCGGACGAAGTTATCAAGACGAATATCTACCGGAGATATATCTTGAGGGATGGTACGGTTGACATTTGTCGGGCGTGCCACCTACCTGGTGAGTCCCTCAGGCATATAGTTTCCGGTTGTTCTCGTCTTGCTAACGGCGAGTACTTGCACAGACATAACCAGGTAGCCAGGATTATTCAGCAGCAACTTGCTCTGAAATACAAACTTGTAGATGTTGAAGTGCCGTACTACAGGTATGTAGCTGAATCAGTTCTCGAAAATGGTCATGTCACGTTGTACTGGGATCGAACTATCATCACAAACAGGACTGTTGTGGCCAACAAACCTGACATTGTGGTGATAGATCGATCAGAGCGCCGCGCATTGATTATCGATGTCACCATTCCGCATGACGGCAATCTCGCGAAAGCTGAAAAAGATAAGCAAATTAAATATCTCGATTTGGCTCGCGAGGTTGTCGACATGTGGGATGTTGATTCGGCAATCATTGTGCCGATAGGCATATCTGTCAATGGTCTAATAGCCAAGAGCCTCGATCACCATCTAAAGAGGCTCGCGTTGGGTGCTTGGATCAAGGGTTTGATGCAGAAGGCAGTGCTTTTAGATACAGCACGCATTGTGAGGAGGTTCCTATCTCTGGAATCCTAACCACCGGCAGCTTGGACCCTGTTCCCGATGCCGGTGGGGTACCATATATTTTGTATTTTTAAATGTATTTTTATAGATATATGTATATTTAAAAATGAAAAATATATTGAAAATATTTAAATAAAGAGAATAATAATAATATTCTATTACATGTCCACACAACACCATCTAGCCCAAACTAAGCAGAGCTTGTACTATGGGTACTAGACAATGGATAAACATACATATATACATTTTTTTTTGTAAATACATACATATTATACATAGAAACACCCAGACCAAGACAAACATCCATGTTCATGCACACAAATGTTTGACTTGTGCGGGAATCGAACCCGCGACCTTAGGGGTGGCAGTCGGTTACACTAACCACTACGCCACCAAGGCCGACAAAAATTAAAATTAAAATCAAAAGTAAAAATTAGCAACGGCCCACGATTACTCGAATTAGAGTAATTTTTTAAATAAATGGCATGGCAATATACGTACTAAAATTATCTCCGTATAATTAAAATATATGGTCCACACATCCAGGTATGAATATTTAGAAAAAAAATAGGCTTAACACCTACAATGAACAGCGCTAGACCGATCGTTGTGGTGGTCTTTCCGGGAGGCCCATATCTATCAGTGCCCATATCTATCAGTGCGCGTGGCTGAAATGATGATGATGATAAAGGTAAAATATAGGCGGGCGGGATCGGCATTTATAAAATTTTTGCCCCACCTCGAAAAAATTCAAGATCCGGGGCTGAAACTGTCCCACTGCTGGGTCCGTGCCTCTTCTCAGTGTGAGAAAGGTTAGGCGATAGTCCACCACGCTGGCCGAGTGCGGGATGGTAGACTTCATATAACTTTAAGAATATTATAGAGTCTCAGTCTTGCAGGTTCTCACGATGATTTCCTTTATCGTTATAGCAAACGTTCATAAAATATGTATACATAGTACCTACGTACGCACATATCTCCGAAAAGTCGGATAGAGTCACACGCTGCGGTCTCGAATTGGATTCAAATGCACGCAGCATTTGAATCGAGCTCGAGACCTCAGCGTGTCAAATTAAATTACTGATTACGGATTTAACCATAACTATTACAAATTTTTAAATCTATTAATCTTTTTCACTATCCTCGACGTTTCGGTGGTCACGGAGACTAAGATGGTGGTCGTCTCATAGTCTTGATCTCTTAAAGTGTAGTTATTTCAAATTAGCCTACCCGGAAATTATAAAATGTAAATAAGAAAAAAATTGGGTGCTTATTTTCTTTTTAGTTAACTGCCACACCAACTAATTTTTGTCTAGTGAAGGACTTTACAAACATTCAAACAACGGAGACAAAGAGCATTCAGAGTCGGTATAATTTTTCGCTAGCCACACTGGCCACTCAGCGTAGCCTTACTTGCAGTGAATTCTTATTCAATAAACCAGTGTAAATATACCTTGAAAAATAACGAAATGGATGTAAAAACCCAGGATCCAACCTCTTCGTCTTAAATGTAAAAGTAATCAAAAGAAATGTCTTTTGACCCACAAGGCCCATATTCAAACTCAACCGAGGTATGACCCCAAGGTGTCTGCACACCAAGTTACAAGTCAATATTTTGCCATTTAAAATACATGTGACCTTGTGACCCCTATATCTCGGGAGTCTTGTGACCCACAGGGCCCATATTTAAACTCGACCGAGGTATGACCCCAAGGTGTCTGCAAACCAAGTTACAACTCAATTGTTCCAGTGGTTCTGAAGCTATGCCTATCACTAACAGACAAACACACAGACCCACATAGTGTTTTCATTAACCTCTTCGAAGAAGACTCAGAGGTTCACAAATTCCATCAAATTCTTCGCTGTGTTTTCGTGTCATCATCGCTTGCTCTTCTGAATCACAAAAAAACACAAAGGTTTGCTTGCTTTAACGGTGAAGAAAAACATTGTGAGGAAAACTGCATGCCTGAGAGATCTTCATAATGTTCTTGAACATGTGTGTAGTTTGCCAATCCGTACTGAGCCAGCGCAGTGGACTATGTGCTAACCCTTCTCACACTGAGAAGAAGCTTATGCCCAGCTGTGGGACAGTTTAATACAGGCCTGATATTATTTTTATACTTATAATCAACCAGTGTTTTCTCTTTACATATAAGATAACCCAGTTCTATTAAGTTCTTTGCTGTATTTTTGTACAATCATCGCCTGATCTTATTGTGATTAATCTATACTTCTATATATATTATAAAGCTGAAGAGTTTGTTCGTTTGTTTGTTTGGTTTAACGCGCTAATCTTAGGAACTACTGGTTCGAATTTAAAAATTATTTTAGTATTGGATAGCCCATTTATCGAAGAAGGCTATAGGATACATCACGCTTTTTTTATCAGGCGATGCATCTGCTCGTTTGCCTACTATAGTAGGCAAACGAGCAGATGCATCGCCTGATGGTAAGCGATTACCGCCGCCTATGGACACCCACAACATCAGAGAGTCACAAGTGCGTTGCCAGCCTTTAGTTTTGATCCTCCTTCCCCCCACCCCCTATTAGGAGGAGGGTACCCTCACTCACTCGACGAAACACAACGCCACAACGCAAGCGCCCGCGACCAATAGGAGCGGAGCGTCAATGAAAAATGTTGCAAAAAACGGGGAAAATTCTCATAAGTAAAGCAGACGAAGTTGCGCGGGTCAGCTAGTATAAAGATATTTAAATGGAAACATTTTAATGTCTTTGTATTTAAATAAAGCATAGCGTGGCCATTGTCACGCTATCAGCTGTTCATTTATTCATATTTAATTTTGTTTATTATAAATTTATTTCTGTCTCGATGGCGCAGGTAGTAAATGCGATTGCTGTGCGTCATGTCATGGATTTGGTGGCCGTATCTATCAGTGATTTTGGTATTTTCTTTGAAAATTCTTAGTTACAACCATTGAATGAATATGTAGGTACCTATTACGTACAGTTGTACAGCGACATATGTCGATAAACATTTGCAAGATTTTGAATCGGTTTGTCGTATATACACAAAAATGGCAATCATCTTTTACTGGAGTGACAGATAAAGGATAGTTATGCTAATGACAATTTCTTACTATATAACAATAATAAGTAAATTTTAATTAATAAAATTCTTTTACAAATTTGTATAATGTTCCGCTACTTATTTCGTTGACTTTACCTACTAAAGAGACGTCTTAAATATTTTTTGTGATACGCTTTAGTATGCTCTCTAAGTCACTTAGTGCAACGACGTGTCTGAGTGTAAAATATTTAAAACATGCCAGCGGGGGGATGGGAGCGGGGCCATGGGAGCGGAGCAGTCATCATTAACGTTGATGAAACGGCGGAGACAGCTAGTTGTACTTATATTTATATAACAAGGTATGTAACGTTGATATATAGTAAATATTTACAAAATGCACTCTTATCTAAAATTCCATAGATGTTCATAATCTAAGCTCAAATATTGTCACAATCAAGTAATCAATTCACACATGTTTTGACTTTGTTTGGAATGTGACAACATTTTTATTTTATTTTTTTTGGTTCCCAGGATAAATGCTTCGTGCACTGCCCGCCGGCTAGGGGGCGGCACCGGCGGGGTGTGGACGCCCAGCATGAAGTGCTGGTATACCCACTAAAAAACCTGGGGTGTTGCCTCTCTCACCCAATGGGAGGGGGGCAGTTGGGAGCTCTTAAAAGAATGGAGTTCATCCATAGCAGGCATCCCGTGTGGGTATAGGCCGGGTCCAACGGACCCGACCACCTTTCCCTCCCAGTGGAGAGCCTCACCGCTCTCCCCTTTCGACGTTAGAAGGCGCGCGGAAACACCGCTTGCGCTCTCTCGGGGTGGAATGTGACAACCTAACCTAACCTAATCGGATCGATTAAACCGATCTCATATGTTCATTGTTAGTTAATCCCTGCAGTAACCGTACATAAAATCACCGTTCACTTAATCCCTGACATTTACGTATATAATTTTCATTTTTTATAAAGCACCCAGACTCTGAACAGTTATTTGTGGACCACACAAATCATAGCCGCATGTGAGAATCTAACGCACAACGCTCGGCGTATTGGCAGTGACGAGGCGACCACATAAACCATTACGGTATTGATAAAGGATTTATTCATTTCAATTCAATTCAATGTCATTTATTGCGATAATAGGTTATTACAATAGATGTTAACATAATTTTAATCGATAACAAATTAATAGATGGCAAATGTTAATATCAGCAAAAATTAATTAAATTTAAAATAAAATATCAATTTATTACAGAGCAATGTCAAAAGTAATATAGTAATAATTAATTAAATAACTACATCAGTCATAGGGTTCAATACAATATAGCTCATATTATACAATTTTTAAATCATTTAAATATTGTTACGGCTAAGGCACTGTGGGGAAGAGTCGGCGGTTTCTAATAATAATTTATTACAGCACCATCTATTGACATCTTACGGAACTACGTATTTGTCGGTACGAGTTCAGTGGAGAAAGCGCTGGCACATTCTCGAATCATCGAGCTGTTGCGTGCCGTATGTGACGTTTTCTGGAAAACTCCAGAAACGCTTTACCCGTGTATAAATAGAGCGCACGCGCACCGCCGAGTCAGTTTACAATGGTAAGCGGTCAAGCGTTCATCGAAGCGAACGGAAGAGAAAAATACTACGGCATTTGAAGCAGTTACAGTGGAAAAGTCTAGTGTAGTGTTTGCTGTGTTTTAAATTTAATTGTGTGAGAGAATAAAACGTTTTAGTCGGTAATATTGTTTTATATTCTTATCCGTCCAGCCCAGCACGTAACAATATTCATCAATACTATAATAATATAATATATTAACAATATATTATATTATTATAGTATTATATTAACAATATATGTTTAACTTTACTTTTGAATTCTCTGTTAAGCGTTATTTCTAATAAATGTTTAGGAAAGTGATTATACACTCGTGGCGCCATACAAAAAACACACCGGGTGTTTTTGTATAACGTCAATAAAAGCAAAAGCGTGCTCTCAGTGCCAAGCTACGATTTCATCTTTTGTCATGTAGTCGTGACAGTGGCTTGCTGGATACATTTTGTTTTGTCATGTACATATATGTTACGGGTAATGCCAGAAGAAAAAGTAAACGTAGGTTGTTTTAAACTTATTTATATGTATGTATATTCAATGGCGCAGCGACACGGTATTGAATGCGACCGCTGCTCAAACCCCAGATTAAATTCCCACGTTGGATATTGTTATTCAGATTTCTTGTGAAGAAATCGTCAGTAGCACCACATACTCTGAAACTATAACCAGTAGATGCAGCTTAGTCTCTAATAATATAATAATATTAGCCCTGTATACAGGGTGTCCGGTAATTAATGGATAACCTTGAAATGTCTAATAGTAGAACTGAAGGCCGTTCAGGAAAAAGAAAAAAAAATTAAAATGTGCAAGCTATTATAGCATAGCATACTTTGACTGTCTATCTATTAGCATAATTAGTGTTTAATAATAAAAGAACAAAAAGCCGATGGATTTTATTCATTTATGGTCGTAGTATACAAGAAAGATATACATAGTAATTTAAAAAAAACATATATCAGGTAGTAGTAACGATAGATTTTTTTTAATTTTTTTTTCTGAACTGCCCTCAGTTCCACTATAAGACATTTCCAGGTTATCCATTAATTACCGGACACTCTGTATAAACTGTCTCACTACTGGTCGGGTCTCTTTCCAGTGTGAGAAGGGTTAGGCCATTGTCCACCACGCTGGCCTAGTGCGGGTTGGCAGACTTCACATATCTTCGAGAACATTATGGGGAACTCTTAGACATGCAGATTTCCTCGGGATGTTTTCCTTCACTGTTAAAGCAAGCAATAATTATTCAACTCCAATACAATGGATTAAAATGCGAAATTTGGGTATAATGCCTCTGCCTACCATTTCTTGTCTATAGGCTCATTCTTTAAGATGGTCAGTTTGATTTCATGGAGAAATGGGTTAGGCTCCACTGTCCAAATTAATAGATATTACACTGGGTGTAAGCTAACTTGGAAGCTAGCTTAATGTATCTTTAGCAAGACGTCTTTCTATAGGTACTTATCACGACGACGCAAACTTCTATGAATCAAACAAGTGAGAAACGTGAACATCAGAATGGCGGGTCACTACCCATATTTTACATCGAAATAATTATAGAAAGTTGTTATCTAATTGCTACTAATCGTCAATTGCTACGCCCGTTTTTTTAAAGTAAACTATTTTTAAAGGTGACCGGGCATTCTGACATTAGGATGGCTGGTCACCTATCCAGTGAGAACAAACTGCACAAATTAATCGAGTTTTTTCACCAATAGTTGCTACTAGACTGCTACCTTTATATACATGGTTTTGGGACTCATAGCATTTAAGGATAAAAGGTTATTATCAATTTACTAATGATGCCTAAATATAAGGGTAAGGGTATTTTATAAGCAGGCGCTACCTCAAAGAATTTATTTAAAAGATAAAAGAAACATAATATTGTCTTCTGTTTACGCGAATGTTATTCATTGAAATTAAACTACTATATACGGATTTTATCGTGTTGTTTATTTAGCACTGTATTACAAAATTTTGAAAATATTACCCTACTACTACTATTGATTTTATTTTACTAATTTATAAGCTAATAAAATTATTTAGACTATTAAATCTATTTATTTTTGGTTGTGCAATAACACCGGCTAGGATACCGTATGAGGCCATTATTTACAACGTCGAGGACTGCCTAGTCAAGAATAACATAAGAAAGGAAGATTTGGAGGCTATACGTCAGGACATTTCATCGGTTTTGCGTCGAAGTAAAGTGCCCAGACCGAATCTTCCCAAAGATGAATTCGTTGCATTGAAGAACTTGCGGGCTAGGCCAGATATTACAGTACTCCGTGCAGATAAAGGAAACGCTACGGTCATAATAGATACGTCAGATTATAAACATAAAATTGAAAATTTACTTTCGGATGAAACAACATATAAACAGGTTAAAACAGACCCTACAAACAAAATATTAAACAAAACCAAAGACATCGTACATAAATACTCCGAAAGACTAGATCTAGACATTAAACAATTAATACCAGCTTGCGTAAAACCTCCAAAGCTGTATGGGCTACCAAAAATACACAAGGAAAACGCTCCCCTACGTCCTATTGTGAGTCAGATCGACACACCAACTTACAGACTGGCTCAGCACGTAGCGAAGATACTCTCACCAGTCAGAGGCAACTCGAGAGCACATGTAAAGGATTCATACCATTTTGTGAGTGAGATTAAACACCTATGTCTCACTAACAATGAAACAATGGTTAGTTTTGATGTACAGTCATTATTTACATGCATACCTGTACATGACTGTATTGAAATAACTAAAAGGAAGCTAATAGAGTACAATATGCCTGAGGAATATGCAGAACTACTTAAGCATTGCTTAACAACTGGCTATCTGTTGTGGGACAATGAATTCTACATACAAGTCGATGGTGTGGCAATGGGCTCCCCAGTATCGCCTGTTATTGCCGACATATATATGGAGGACTTCGAGGCTCGAACTTTACAGACTGCCCCCATCACACCCAGGATTTATAAGAGGTTTGTAGATGATACTTTTACAATATTACCAACAGATAGTGTTAGTGTATTCCTAGAACATCTTAATTCCATTAATAACAACATCCAATTTACTATGGAATTAGAGGCAAATAATTCATTAGCATTCTTAGATGTACTTGTCATCAGGAATCCTGATCATACTTTGAGCCACACAGTGTATAGGAAAAAGACCCATACAAATAGATACTTGAACGGTGAATCTCACCACCATCCTAAACAGTTAGCTACTGTGGGAATGTCTTTGTTTTAGAGAGCCCACGGGATCTGTGACAAGAAACACCTGGACGCCGAGCTTCAACATGTCAAGCAAGTACTGCAAGACAACAAGCTCCAACAGCCGCGCCGCTGTCACAGATCCCGAGAAAAGCCAGCCACAGTCGAGCGCCAGCCTGCTATACTGCCTTATGTAAGGGGTGTCACTGACAAGATTGGCTACATCTTGAAGCGAGCTTCAATCAACACATACTTCAAGCCGCCAACAGAGATAAGTCAATTTTTACCATCCGTCAAGTGCCAATTACCTTTACAAGATGCAGGGATCTATAAAATAGATTGTGACTGCGGACTCTCATACATTGGTCAAACCAAGAGAAGCATAGGCACCCGCATAAAAGAACACATAGCTGACGTAAAACACAAACGCTCGTTGAAGTCTGCTGTGTGTGAACATGTACAACAGGGGACCAACCACTACCTGAGATTTGACAAACCACAGATACTCGCTAAAGAATACCGATTCCTACCAAGGATGCTTCGCGAGGCTATTGAAATCAAAAAACATCCCAATTTCAATAGAGAAGATGGTTGGAATGTACCACCAGCTTGGGATCCAGTACTTCAAATAGTCAAACCCAAGAAGAAACAAACCACAGCTAGACTTCATGATACTTTGAGCTCATTCTGCGTAAATAGAAACACCAATAATTAAATAATGTTCGGGTACTTTGAAATAACTACACTGGAACATTGAAACAGCTACCATCTTAGTCTCTCCGTGACCATGGCTGCTGAAAAGCAACCGAAACGTCGGGGAAAGTGTAATCCAAAAATAAATAGATTTAATAGTATAAGGTGGTGCGTTCGGGAGATCAAGGAAACGACCGTAGCTCTTGTACTAACATTTATTACTGACTTAATATTTAATAGAATACAGATTATATAGTTACTTATTCATAGGGTATACATACGATGGGCTAGTACATATTGTACACACACTACACGCCCATCGGATAAAAAAAATAAAAAATAAACTTACTTTATTTTTATTTACGTAACTTAAATCTAGAACTTATTCTATTACACAATAACATCTTGGCATTAATACAAACATTGAATATATAATTTGAAGTATAAAAATATATTTTACACATTAAATAGCATTACATTTATAAGGTCTGGTTCTATTCTTATGTACTAACATTTCCTTGCCTTTATAATCTATTTTTAGATTTGGTTCACAATCTTCGATAACCTTATAAGGACCGACATATAGAGGATCAAATTTGTTTACACATTGTTCGTTTCTTAATAATATCATGTCGCCAACGTTATAAGTGATAGGGTTCGTATAATTATCATACTTAGTTTTCCTGATATATTTGCTTGTAATTAAATTTTGTCTAGCATCATATTGCGATTTTTGAAGTCTGTACTTAAGTTCTTTTGGATAATCATAATAGTTATACAAAGGATCTACATCTGATGTTAAGTTACTGGGTAAATTACAAAATTTGCCGAAAACTAACTCGTAAGGTGTATATTTTGTTTCGGAGTGAACTGTAGTATTAAAAGCAAAACACCAATAGGGTAACCATGCGCTCCAATTATTTGGTTGGTTATTAGTCTGAATACGCAAAAATGACATCAAATTTTTATGACTATTTTCTAAACCTCCAATAGATTGATGATGATAAGCTGTAGATGTTATCTGTTGAATTTTTAGAATCTTACATACCTCTTTCATCACTGCAGAAACGAACTCTGTTCCTCGATCCGATATGACTTGTCGGGGTATACCATACCGTAAGATAAAGTTGTTTACAAATGCAGTTGCTACTGAAATACTATCCTTATGCCTAAGAGGATAAGCCTCAACATATTTTGTTAAGTCACACTGTAGTGTGAGAATGTAAGTATAATTATCGCTATCCTTAAATAAGGGCCCTACTAAATCTAAGTAAATTCTATCAAAACTACAACGTCCTGTGTCTGTTATGACCATGGGTTCTTTTATATATTTATTCATGTATTTTTGACGTAAGCACTTATCACAACGACTTACAAAGTCATGTACGTCCTTTTCTAATCCTGGCCAGAAGTAACGTCTTTTAATATTATTTACCATGCGCCTTATACCGGTATGTCCGCTGGTTGGCAGCATGTGATAGTCGTTCAATATTACACGCTTTGTATCATTATCGCTTATTCTTTTGACACCATTTAAAACATATAATCGCGGTCCGGACCAGTTTCGCGTGTCATTTATACAACGAGTTAATTCTCTAATTAATTCAATATTACTAACATTCTTTATTATATAAACACTATCAATATTTATCCGTTTGCAAAATGAACCCAACTCCCTCACAAAGGCATCTCGTGCACAATATGATCGGTAAGAAGGATTTACGTAAATTACGGATTTCGACGAAATAAAAGCGAAAACTTTAGACTTTTCCGTTGCCATATTTCCTTTTACACTCCATTCCATACTATCCACAAACAACAATTCAGTGCAATCCTTTGGTATTTTAAGAATATCCACAACTCTTGGGTGATCAGTCCAATCGTTAGTGATTACCTTATCATCCAGAGGATTGTCACACTCTTTTTTCACATTTTCAGTCAACTGTTTTTTCTGCGCTCTGGTTAGCACTGACATAACATGCTCGTTCATCCCTTTTAGTTCTTCACTTGACAATCGAATGCGTGACAAAGCATCTGCAGCTGCATTGTCCGCTCCTTTCACATATTCAACTTCGTAATCGTACTCTTCTAATAATAAACGAAATTTAATCAATCGACTAGACGGGTTTGTCATATTGAATAGGTAAATTAAAGGTTTGTGATCAGTTCGAATTAAAAACTTACGGCCGTAAAGATAAGGCCTGAAATATTTGACGGACCACACTATAGCAAGGAGTTCCTTTTCCACTGTCGGGTATCGAACCTCTGCTTTATTTAAATTTCGACTGGCGAAAGCCACTGGTCTGTTATCGCCGTTGCTTAGAACCGATCCGATTGCATAGCCAGATGCATCCGTTTGTAAAATAAATACATTTGTTACATCTAAATTTGGGTATTGTAGTATTGGTGGAGATATTAATGCATTTTTAAGGGATATAAAAGATTTTTGGCATTCCGATGTCCATTCAAATTTAACATTTTTGCGACATAGTTTATTTAATGGTAATGATTTCGCTGCAAAATTGGGTATGAATTTTCTATAAAAATTTGTAAATGCCACGAACCTTTTTGTTTCGTCTACATTTTTTGGAATAGGGTAATTTTGAACTACCTTAATCTTTTCTGGATCTGGTTTTATACCATTTGTTGTGATAACATGGCCTAAAAATTGCATTTCTTTTCTTAAGAAATCGCATTTCTCGGGATTTAATTTCAAATTTACTTTACGTAATCGGGTTAAGATATCTATAAGATTTTTATTATGTATATCTAAGCTGCGTCCGAAACATATTAAATTATCCAAATAAATAAAAAGCTTTTCGTAAGTAAGTCCCGACATGGCCACTGTCATGAGGCGAGAAAAAGAACTTGGGCTAATTTTTAATCCCATTGGGAGACGCGTCATTTGGTATTGGCCTGAAGGTGTGGTAAAAGCAGTGTATTTTCTAGATTCTGGGCTTAATTTTGACTGATAATAGGCCTGGGACAGATCTAGTTGAGAAAAGTACATTGCTCCAGACAGGGAATCTAAAATATCAGTGATATTGGGAAGTGGGAATTTGTCATCCAAAATTTGATCATTTAATTTACGAAAATCGATCACCAATCTCCATTTTTTTGATTTATCGTTTGATTTTTTAGGTACTAGCAAGATAGGGCTAGACCATTCACTTTTTGATGGTTCTATAATATTTTCGGAAAGCATTTTCTGGACCTGATTTTCAACTTCTATGCGCTGTGAAAAAGGGAGACGGTATTGTTTGACATATACCGACCTCGCATCTGGTTTTAACTGTATAGTTTGATCATAAAGATTCGTTGTAGTTAATTTATCATTCGGTAAATGAAAAACATCAGAAAATTTTGCACAAATATTTTGAATAGATGTCCTTTCCTCCTTATTCAAATGATCTAATTTTAAATGAGAAAACATTTCACGTACTCTATCTCCATCAATACTATCATTTTTCTCGAAATTACAAATGTTATATTCTGATAAACTATGTATTTCTGGTCTAAAATAACTCAGATTCACGTGTGTTTCACGAGTATTTAAAATTTGAATACTAATTTGTCCATTTAACGGTTTGCATATGCTTCCAGCCATGAAAACTCCTTCACATAACTCTTCAGGTAAAACCACGCATTCATCTCCTGAACTACAGTCTATCTTAAATATTTTTTCGCACCTAGGTGGAATGCTTAAAAAACTACTTTTTCCTAATGGGCCATAATTCATAGATAACGTAAAAGTATGCTTACTATTGTTTAAAGTTAAAGTATTATTTTCGAAATTTAAAATAGCTTTATTCTTTCGCAAAAAGTCTCTACCAAGAATACCATGTTGTAAACAAGGTAATGTTTTGATAACATAAAATTTGTGTGTAAATTCTTGACCATTTATGTATAGTGTAACAAAAACATAGCCTGCACTCTGGACTTTACCTCCTATACCATTTATGGAGACACATTCTGTATGCACTGGAACATTCCAATGCTTTACGGTCTCTAATTTCAACACGGATAATGATGCTCCGGAATCTAATAGCAAACTGTATTTGGCGTTCTGTACTAAACATTCCACTGAACTATTATATTCACATGCTAAAACAAAATTAACATCGAAAAAATTCCAAAGGTTCACTTTTATTTGCGTCCGGGGTCTGATTATGCCTGTCATCTACTTTAGGGTTATTCGACTCATTTTCCATAAAATGTAAGTTATTTGTATTAGTACGAGTGAAATGCCGATTCTGTCTACCGCGATAAAAACCACGCCTATAGTTAGGATTACCACGCGCTTGATACTGACCCCTAGCTTGATAATTGGGATTCAATGTTTGATAACCCCCGCGCGACCATTGGCTATTCGAAGGACCCAGGCGGCCTCTGAAGTTGCCCCTATTGTGAAAAATTCTATTGCTAGACTTACCTTTCGATGTAAGGAAGACTTCTCGTTCCGGGTATTGGCGACTGCACGACGCCTCCTCATCCTTCGCTGCTCTAATCGTGTCCTTTAAGGTAGAATAGTTACGCGCTGATAGTATAGTACCTAGTTCACGGCTTCTCAACCCGTCGGTGAAACTTTTGATTGCAAGTTTTTCGTTTATTGGTCGTAAAATCTTATAGGCATTGCTATCACCGTCGGCTTGAGAAATCGTCAAGTCAACAAATAATTGGTCGACCTTTTGGCCGTAATTGTCAATAGAGGTACCATTTTGCCTCATTTTCACTAACTCCTTATGAATGGAAGCGCTAGATTTTTTAGTAAATAAGTGTTGTCTCATATCACTAAGAAGCGAGTCACAAGAATCATATGAAGTGGGCAGCTTAAGTTTCGCACTTTGACTCAAACGTGATTTTAAAACAAATTTCACTAACATAATCTTACCTTCCTCGTTGAGCGCGGAGCTGTACAATTCAATTGCATCGATGAGATTTTTAGT
Source organism: Catocala nupta (assembly GCA_963675205.1). NCBI lineage: Eukaryota > Metazoa > Arthropoda > Insecta > Lepidoptera > Erebidae > Catocala > Catocala nupta. The sequence continues at coordinate 7,484,569 of OY776106.1, forward strand.
GACATCCTCATCACCAGTCATCACCGGAAGTAGTGATGTAGCTACTTTGAAGTCAAACTTTTCCATGGTAGGGGTTTTGCTTTCCATACCTTTGACAGCAGACTCGGAACCTAAAGAGCCATAATCCTTTGAACAAAAATGTTCAATATGTAAATATATATCTCCTATCAAATCGCAATATGATTCTATTTCTTTTAAAACCTTGCCTTTTAATAATTTTTGTTCAATTTGCTGTGATAAAAACTTAAGACATTCATCAAATTGGTAACGTAATTGGATTGCCTCAGTTAATTTTGCTTGCAAAACGATTTTTGTCCTTCTAGGATAACTTAACTTTACTAGAGCATCTTTAATACTCTTAAGCTTACAATATATTTCTTTTAATTCACTTGCCATCAAGGTATATTCATAGTTACACAAAGAAATTGCTCATATTATTAGTTATATGATATAAGTACACAAAACAATATAGGAACTGTAATAAAAAATAAGGTAAGAGATAACATTATACCTAAGTATATATGTAAATGAATATCTATTATAAAAAGTTTCAAGAACCTTTTACCATCACGCACTACGATTATACACTTTCATCTTATATGCACTGAAATACGCTTTACCACTTTTATCATATTCGCACTAAAATACGCTTGCCCTTTTATCGTATATGCACATTTAGCACTCGTTAGGATCCTTTGCTTCCTGATGCCGCTGCTGACCGTTACATACGTAGCACGCACGGACCTCCGCACGCCGAAATGATCGAGACAAACGTTGGGTCAAAAATTCGCTTCTGATCCAGGAACGGTGGCAGTTTTTGTAGAGTTTGTACAGGCCATACAATCCAGCGATGCCAAGCATTGTACATATAATAACCAGCACAACGCTTATAGTTGACAGATGATATTCTTGTACTGCCGCAGAATTTGAACCACCGGAAGTGTTTTGGGTAATAAACACTTCATCTTTCTCAAGGTTGGAACGGCACATATTTGCAACTTTGAAAAAAAAAAATTGTCTTTGTGTCTACTTATAATGTCTCTCTACAATAAAGACGCGACGCGCGACCGAATTTGAGCCGACACCCGTACATGGCAGGGTCGCCATATAAGGTGGTGCGTTCGGGAGATCAAGGAAACGACCGTAGCTCTTGTACTAACATTTATTACTGACTTAATATTTAATAGAATACAGATTATATAGTTACTTATTCATAGGGTATACATACGATGGGCTAGTACATATTGTACACACACTACAATAGTTTAAATAATTTTATTAGCTTATAAATTAGTAAAATAAAATCAATAGTAGTAGTAGTGTAATATTTTCAAAATTTTGTAATACAGTGCTAAATAAACAACGCGATAAAATCCGTATATAGTAGTTTAATTTCAATTAAAGAAACATGTTGTAATTTATGTTTATAATATATTATTAAACAGTGCAAAGCAGCTTAAAACAAAAACAAAATATCGTTAATTTGTGAAATTAGTTGAGGAGATATTATTTTTGTTTGTTTATAAAAAGATCTGATATAGTGTCCGTTCATTTTTATTCGATCATACAGAACAGTCTACTGGTGTTATTTCAGAAATAAGCGATATTTTGTCATTGTTTTAAGCTGCTTTGCACGGTATAATAATCTATACTAATATTATAAAGCTAAAGAGCTGGTTTGTTTGGTTGAACGTGCTAATCTCAGGAACTACTGGTCCGAATCCAAAAATTATTTTTGTGTTTTGTTGTTCTTGTGTTATTGTTGTATTTTTTTTTGCATAAACGGGGAAAATTCTCTCATGTGACGCAGACGAAGCTAGTAGTACCTATATTATAAAAATAAATTACAAAATGTATAATATATAACTTTAAAAATAAATTCTATTAGGTAGCGCCTGCTCAAAAATACCTGTTATGTATTTAACTTCAAATTTCCTTTTCTATTTCTACATTCGTTTAAGGCATCCAAATAGTAAATTGATAATAAATTTTTATCCATAAATGCTGAGTCACAAAACTATGTATATAAAGGTAGTAATCTAGTAGCAACTATTGGTTAAAAAAAACTCGATTAATTTGTGCAGTTTGTTCTCACTGGATAGGTGACCAGCCATCCTAATGTCAGAATGCCCGGTCACCTTTAAAAATAGTTTACTTTAAAAAAACGGGGTAGCAATTATATGACGATTAGTAGCAATTAGATAACAACTTTCTATAATTATTTCGATGTAAAATATGGGTAGTGACCCGTCATTCTGATGGTCACTGAGAAACGGCAATGAATTGCCGTAAATCTTAGAGTTCGAAAAAATTGTATCACGTGACCGTGAGGTCAGAGGTCAAAGGTCATAGTAATTTCGGGGTAGGTATATCAACTATTTTGAGTCGAATGGCGCTGACCGCGAGTCTCTAGCTCTTACGCTTCTTGAGTTGCAAGTTGTATAACAGACAGACGGACAAAGCTGTTGTATAAGAGTTATTTCGAATTCTAAAAAACGCAAGTTTAAGATTTTATATTGATTAACATTATTAGACGGCCCCTAGCTTCGGGATCAGTATAGACCCTCACACCACAGGTCCCGCTCGTTATTCCACAAGCGAATTTCAAAGCGCTGATCTTAGGATCGGCGCAAGTCATGAGACATCTTATAATAAATAAATGTTGTTTTTCTTTGTCCTTTCATTCTACAGGTTGATTTTGAAATCGTGTAATTCCTTTTAACCACGCATTCTACTGGTGATATAGAATAACCCTGACCATATTTTTTCTTAATTAGAATAATGGTTTCGGCAAAATTAGAGTACAGATTTTTTTCATGAAATGATTTCAAATAGTCATATTTTAACCACCTGACACAATCTTAATATTTTACTAATTTAAAAATAATAACATAACAATAACTGATGTCGTAAATAATAAGGGGCAATAAAAAGGACCGCCCGTTATTATTTACGACATTAATTATTAATATGATTTTTTATTTTAATTAGTAAAAAATTAAAATTGCCTCGGTTGGTTAACATATGACTATCTGACACCATTTCACGAAAAAAACGGAATAATAATTTTTCAAAAAAATTAAATCTAATTAAATAAAAATATGGTCAGGGTTATTCTATATCACCAGTAGAATGCGTGGTTAAAAGGAATTACACGATTTCAAAATCACCCTGTATACTAGCCCTACTCTACTTTGCCCGCGGCTTCGCTTGCGTAATAGGTTTTTTTTTTTTCGCGGTACGCAATGCTTTGCTACCAATACAACGCACCGCGCTCGCGGCAGCGAGAATAATCTCTGCGTTCCGCGCGTATACAGCCAATTTGTCGAAAGCACGACGATTTAATTACAATACAATGCTGTTTTTTGGTAAAATGTGGCATTCTTTGATTGTTATTTATTAAAACTGATGATTTATGCATTATGTGAAGAAAATTCCAAATTTTTAACTCAATATAATGGTCTGATTCTAGTATTTCAGTTTCCTGTACACCATCTTTTATACCTTCTACTACTAAACCCTATAATAAATCTGTAAAAATTGGGTCAAAATAAAAATAACAATCTCAATATTAATGATTTCATATTACAGGTAAAAGATCACCCCAGTTAGATGATCTTGCACATCTATACGTAGTCTGATCATGTTTGCCCTTTGAGAAAATAACCTCTTTTAATTCACCTTGTGCGGTACACAATCTGCATATTGTGTGTCCTGACCGTACAATAGGGGCACGGACAATCCTAGGCCACTGTGGATCATCAGAAGGCCGTTCACCTTTTTTCAATATGACATATGAAAATAGTTCACCGTAAATGTCTGATTTTGCTGCATATGGTAGTGATTCGTACTTCATCAGAAAATTGCATGGAGTTGCTTGTTCCATATATCTTGGACAGACATTGTCATTTGGACATGGAGAAAACACATAACCATTACCACTCTTTGAGCCTTTTTTCAAATTAAGAATAAATTCTCTAGCCTCATTCACCACTCTGAAGCCTGCATTTGAGCCTTGTTCGACAATAATCAAATAATCTTCAGTTTTATTCCACAGTTTTTGTATAGTTTCCATTCTAGCCTGCATTGATGGCATTTCAAATAATGAGTATGCAGATAAAACTATGCTGTATGTTAGTTCTGTGGATGAGGGCAAGAATTGCCGTTGAAAGTAAGCTTTTATTGGCATTTCGACGTTGTCTTTGCCTTGGCACAGTATTAAACGCGCCAAATCGTGCATGTTAGGCGATGTGTCAACACAAAAGTATTCAAAAAAGTCTTTTGGCCAGAAGTGGTTGACTGCCCATGTGCCTGTGCCTACTCCAGAACCGAAATCGAAGAAACTCCGAGGTTTAAAATCTGGGTGGAACTTTTTTATTTCATCTAGTACTCGCAATAACACAGCGTACTCCGGCGCGGCTCGACTCATTAAATATAACAAACAGGTAGCTTTATCATAAGAAACATTCGCCCAACGGTACACATTCTTCTTTAACTCACTAAAGACTTTATTCTGCACCTTCTGTTTGAAAACTTGCTCTTGTTCTTCACTTATTTCTTCATTGATTTTTGAGTAAACTTTCTGTGAGATGCGATCGTGAATTTTCCGTGCTTTTTCGTTGATTTCTCCGTTTTCTGGTGGTAAATGTCGGGAGCGGAGGTAGTTATTTAACTTTATGCTGTCTCCGTACATGGCTTTGGCACCGGCATCGTCTAATATTATTGTGATAGCCTTTTGAATGTCTAGTGGAATGGATGCCAATTTGATTCGTGTAGTGCCGGGATGTTTTCTTGGTTTGTATACTTTTGCCTCGAAATTCTCCTTTAAATTTGGGTCGACAGCGACCCTAGTTGTGTAATGTGCATGGTACAGTGAAATATAACTTATTCTTAGTTTTCTAAACATTTTTATAACCTAACTTTTATCTAATACTTGTGTTTACATCAAAAGTCAATCTGAAATAGCAGAGTTAGTATTGCCAGTAACTAAAATTGTAGTAATTGTCACTTATTTCACGACGAAGTTGTAATAAATATGTTGTAAAAATATCTAAACGAAATAAATTGCAATATTGTACTGCAAGTTATATTTGGCCCGTACAAACCTACCAATACACCTCTGCCTTGGCGATCTTATCACAGTTCTGCATGACGACGGTCGATAGCAAACCTGACAGTATTAGATTCTCGTGTAATGGAGCGTTTTAATTATCAGCTGATTGAGTGACATACGATTTGTAGGTTATTTGTTTTGATTTCTAGTCGGAGGCTAAGCGATTATTATCAAAATGACAATAAAGCCAAGAGAGAGGCCTGTGGACAGTGATGAGGATCCAGTAGAAAATATGCTCAAGAAAACTGGGTGCCTAGAACTCCATTACAAAGTTCAGGTGATTATTTTTCTATTGAATCTATATTGGAGTCCGCTTTTTAATCATTCTATTCTACAAAACCTTTGATGATTCACACATTTGGCGGTATTATTGATAAATTAATTTAAATTTTTTATAATTTAATAAATGTATTACAATTTTCTTTTAACCTCCATGGGACTTTTCTAGTTAAACATTTGTTATCAGCAGATTGGTTATCAACACAATAAATAACTACAATATACCGTACAATGCAAATAATTATGTAGGTACCTACTAAAGTCAATAAACTAATAGTACTTACGATTTCTTAGCATACTTTCATATAATTGGTATATACCTACTTAGCTATCCTTTACGGCATTTTAATTTATTACTTAAGTATGAGGTAGGTGCCTACATCAATAATATTTTTGTATAAATAGGCAAAGTCTAGAGAAGTACCTACTAAATAATACATACATGTACTTTTCTAGATATTTACAGTCATTTGAAAATATTAATGACGCAATCAAATTGTGGAAGAGGTTATTTCAATCTATTTTTATTAACTACAGGAGGCAGGCAGAAGAAGAGATTATTATTATTGTTACTAGTCCTGCATATCAATATAAATAATATCGACAATTTATCGAAAATCATGCCCTTAAAAGACATTTTAAAGCTAGAAGTGCGAAACGATTTTTTTTTAAATGATTAAATTCTAGCACAACGCAATGAAGTCATACGTTTACATAATCGTGGCCCAGATCCGTGGGACTTTATCTAAATTCCTCTAACTGCCTATCTCTTTGGGAGAATCTGGGTGTGTTCGTGCCTTATATATTGCCCGACGCTCTCTCGTAGATCGCCAAGGGTTGGGAGCCTTCTTCGCTAGTTCGCGTAAAGTTGCCAAGGTCTTCTAAATTCTGAAGCCAACAATTAACACGTACACAAAATAAAATATGGTGTTTCAACCTCATCAGCTAGACGAATTGCAAGCGCACTAGTCGTTTATGCTACTTGCTGTTCGCGGTATAGGTACCGGTATACCATCGTACCTCCAAACCTTCTAAAATCTAGATCAACCTTATGATTATTATGAACATCCTTACCCGTCGACAATAGCCCCCAATGATTATTATAACATTAAAATATTTTTAGGTATCCATTTGTATTGCAGAGTTCAGATGACAGCGATCTTGGAAGAAATATAATCAGCCGCAAATCGCTGAACAGAATTGACTGAATGTTTTTTTTATGCGAAATGTATTGGTTTAGTTCAGATTCGGTCGGCTTTCTAAATACACAGTTAGTCACATAGACGGATGAGTATATATATCTTATCTTATCTTGTGTGGGGACCAGTCAGTACAGACCGGCGACACTTCGACGCATTGGGATCTTTTGTGTCGACTTCCCCAATAACTACTGCCATCGATGTTCATGGCAGCCGGGACCGACGGCTTAACGTGCTCTCCGAGGCACGGAGCAGGCGATAATTGTCAATCAATACGCACATAATTTCGAAAAGTCATATAACCTCCGAAAGTCAGAGACGCGCGACGTGGGTTCGAACCCGAGACCCTCTGCATTGCAGTCTGTTGGTCTCCCCACTGAGCTATCGCTGCTCTTGACCTGCTCTTGAGTATATATACTCGAAAGGATAGACAAAGGTGTATCACAATCACATTGTACTCCTAGTACCCGCCAGGACTGCATCAACGGACGCAAACATTAATATAAACTATAGCCATGTTTCTCTAATACCTATTCGCTTTATATAAATACTAGATTATGCCCGCGGCTACGCTCGCGTAAATGTAGCTTAGCTGTGTAATAACAGTACTTTGTCTGGATGAAATATACCTTATATTCTATTCTGTACCCCTGGAAACGTTTACGCGAAATTTCATTATGATCGGTTGACTAGTTAAGGCGTGAAAGCGTAACAAATAAACAAACTCACTTTTGCATTTTTAGGAATGGCAATCCCTATTGTTGCAAGGGATCATACGTCTTTTTCCATTGGTCTTTTGGTACGACTCATTGCCGGGCAAAAGCCACTCCTTTGGAATTCCAAATTCCTCTGTTCGTAGATATCCCCTACCAGACCCTTTCAAAGATGCTCAGTAATCTGCCATAGTGTATGATTACTAAGTATTGAGTTAGCAATTGCATATGATCTCTGTGGTACAACAGGGGGCATTCATAGACAGTTTTCCAGGTAGAGAAAACAGCGGTAGTCCACATACCTACAACCCTAGAATAATAATAATAATGTCCTTCTGACCGAATTTCGGTCACGGCGGCCAATCTTAACGGAGAATGGCCATCGGCGCAGGAGATATTATAGTGCACAAGTGTGTGCGCAAACACAAGTGCGCTCTCTGTTCCCTAACTCTCATGATCCGATGGGACGAATAATCCGACACGACCGGAGAGAGATCAGGCGCAGGACCAACGGCTTTACGTGCTTTCCGGGGCACGGGGTTGCCTAACACCGCCAACTTCCTAACTCCGGGCTCGTATTGAGATTTCTTAACAGGAAAACCCAATAACTTTTTGTTGGCCCGACCAGGGATTCGAATCCGAGACCTCATGCACAGCAGTCGCATTCACTACCGCTGCGCAATTAGCTAATAATATATATATTCTGGTCAAAATACTTGAATCTTAATGTATTTCTTTGTAACACCATTTGTCACAGTATTTTTGCAAATAAATATTCTGATCTCTGATTTCTGATAATTAACATTCTAGTGTGGCTACAAGTAAATTATAAACCACCTTTCTTATATCCGCCAATGGGAGCATTACTCCCGCGTGGCAAACATAAACATGATCATGAAAAAACTAAGTAACTAGCGTGCGGTTATGATGACGCGAGTTTCACGCTTTTTGTTTACCCAAAAACTATACATATATATACACAGTATACATATTATAGCTCATGGAAAGCGTTCGGTGACGACGACGCGAATTCCATGATTTTTGTTCACCCAAAAAGTGCTCAACGCGCCTAAAGAAGTTTTCACTTCAAAAAAGCACAGTTGCAAGGACACTTGTGTACAGCATATTTCGGATCATGTCGGACAATGTTTATCAGTAGATGTTCGGCCAAATGGCCAAAGTCATTTCATAACTTGACCCTAAGTCGCTTCCTCTTTATTTCTATTATTACTAGCTTTTATTCAAAGTTTCGCTCCCGTAAAAGTAGGTTGGGTTATGTTAGTAACAGTACTTTGTTTAAGAAATAAATTATGGCCTATGTTAGTCGGTGATAAACTGATAATATAGCTTTTTAACGGGTAAAGATTTTTTTAAGTCGGCTATGTTGTTTTTGAATTAAATCCTTACAAACAAACAAAAAACATCTAATCTTTCCTCTTTATAATATTAGTTTTTAATATAGAAGTTATTTCTTTGGCGCTACATAATATATTATGTATTTAAACAATATAATACGTGTTTACTGAGGCAACACCTTTTTTTAAAGAATAAAACAGAGGAGCTGTGTTGCCAGAAACAAAGCAAAAGTTATACTGGTCACTTACCAACAGCACATCGATCAGTCTTCTTTACGGTGAATGCACATTTTCAGTAAGACTGCCTCAGTATCTATGGATATTGTTACTAGTTGACTATCAACAGCTGTGCATTTATAAGTTGACTAGATTTTGCCCGCAGCTTTGTTCGCGTTAATTTAGATTTTATTAATAAATTTCTGTCCCTCGGACACACAGTAACCTTTTTTCTGAATGAAAAGTACCCGGGTCTTTCTGTGGATCCCTAAGAGAAGGTATGCATAATTTCATTTCATGATGATCGGTCGAGTAGTTAAGGCGTGAAAGCGTAACAAACAAATAAACTTACATTCGCATTTATAATATTAGTTAGGACTTAGGGTTAGGATCTGGTTACTTGTTAACAGACAAAGCTATGTATGAATTGTTTCAGGAGTGCATCGCCGAAACCAAAGATTGGAGAAAATGTCAAGATGTAGTGAACAACTTTCGAGATTGTATTAATAAACACAAACAGCAAGAAACTGCAGTAAAAAGTTGAATAGTTTATTTATCGTTTTATTTATGAACCTGAGTAATATATAATATCAGCCCTGTGTAAACTGTCCTATTGCTGGGCACGAGAATCTTCTCAAGAGTTAGGCCATAGTCCACTAAGTAAACACAAACAGCAAGAAACTGCAGTAAAAAGTTGAATAGTTTATTTATCGTTTTATTTATGAACCCTAGTAATATATAATATCAGCCCTATGTAAACTGTCCTACTGCTGGGCACGACAATCTTCTCAAGAGTTAGGCCATAGTACACTAAGCTAGCCCAGTGCAGGTTGGCAGACTTCACATATCGTCGAGTCCATTATGGAGAACTCTCAGACATGCCGGTTTCCTTACGATGTTTCCCTTTACCATTAAAGCGAGCGATTATTAGCTATATAATACGCATATAACTTCGAAAGTCAGAGATGCGCGCCTAACAAAAAATTTAAATTGTACAAGTGGCGCAGTGCTTGCCGTTGTCGCCATGCCATTGCCAGTACCACTGCGCTAACCTAACCTACTTTACACGAGCGAAGCCTCGAGCAAAATCTAATATTTTATGAAGACCGAGACATATTATTTCTGGCGTGAAATGTGCCTTTTTCTAAAATACGTACGTAAGTATTCATTCATGATGACAACGGACACAAACAACACCCAAACTCTAAATGGTCATAAACCCAAATGGAATAATAAGTTGTGTTAGCCACTTACAGTTTTTATTCCATTTGGGATTCGAGTACTCTGCGTAGTAGCACTGTCGAGAGGACCATTTAAATCACTACGCCATCCGTGCAGTCAATTGCTCGCATTCTTTGCGTAAACCTGAACTGTCTTTAGGGTGAAGACTAGAATTTTCATAGAAGCTCTTCTTCAATCAGCATTGCATCTACATAGTATGCGTTTTGGTCACATTTCTCTCTGCGCTTCTCCTTAAAGTCTATTAAGGTTTGAAGCTTATCACAGCACATATAGCAGTCGAAATATCATGACCACAATCCTATAAAAAGTGTACTACCTATAGTAAAAGAGTTGTATTAAACGAAAACGAAGCATGCTACTATGAGTGTACCTACATCACCGTACCTCAAAACCACATACCTCACAGATACCTAAAAAAACCATTACCAAGAAAACAGCAACTACACACCAACATTTATTCGTTCAAGACTTTTGCAACTGTTTCAAGAAACACATGCGGCAACGGCCGCGATCATTGCCGTGATTACGGCAGTTGGACTTCATACGTTCATCATGGAAACATACGGCTACACAGCCAAGACGTCGCCGTGAAAACGACGGTTGGTGACTTTCGTTCAGCTACATAGAAACAAGAAGCGCAGCAAATCTAAGAATCTTCGCGACGGACTTCACGATTCACGACGGCACAAGTTTTCTCCACGACGCCGACGTGTTGTTGCTGCGCGCCTCGACGAAATGGACGAGCCACACGACGCGCCCTATATTTATAAGTTCGGTGGTACTTGCGATCGGACGATGGCGTGACGTCAACGCGAGACTTACACGTGCCACGGTCAGGCGCTCGCCGATTGGCTAAAGCCGAGTTAGTGCGCTGTAGGCACCATACTACAAATGTAAATATTATTTGTATATAGCATGTGACTTTTTAAGTAAACCATGACACTGTTGTACCTCGTCTTATTTAAGAAGCCTAAGAAGTGAACTACAAGACCTCACCCCACTACATCTGGTGACCCCGAAGAAAGAACACATCATGACGGAAGATAACCACGGCGAAGAACTCTGCAAGTCTGTGAAGAATGAAGTCGATTTGGCTGCGGTTTCCATACAATCAAGATTGCTACCTTTTTGGCGCGAGATTCCACGAGCGTGGTTCATACAATTTGAAGCCGTCGTAGACCCCTTGAAGACAGCGGACGATACGAAGTTTCGTTACTTGCTACAACAACTGCAAGCGATTGACTTACAACATATCACTGATATATTGTACAATCCGCCAGCTACGAACAAGTATGGGGCAGTGAAGAACCGGTTGTTGACAGTATACGACAAATCCGACGTCAAGAACTTTCAAAAGCTGATCAGCGGTCTAGAATTGGGTGACCAGAAGCCGTCACAGCTGTTACGGAAGATGAGAGAACTCGGAAGCGGCATGATCACAGACGAAGGACTGAAGATCGAGTGGTTGAATCACCTGCCCGCACAGGTACGTGTCGTATTGTCGGTGAACACTGAGTCATCATTGGACACACTTGCTGCGATGGCGGACAAGATGGTTGAGTACTCCGAGCCCCCCACGGTCGCTGCTATAGCTACATCGAACCCGTCAACATCAACAGAACCGGTGATGAGTGCCCAACTACAAGTCATATCGAAGCAATTGGAGAAACTGTCCCTTGAAGTAGCCGAATTACGCGGACGGTCAAGACAAAGATACCGAAGCCCGTACAACTCACATTCCAGGTCGCGGCAAAGATCCACGACGTCTGTCAAACCTGGCGATCCTACGTGGCAATGCAAATATCATTTTCGGTACGGCGACAAGGCTAGGCGCTGTGAATCACCGTGTTGTCGCAGGCAGAAGAATCAACATTCGGGAAACTAGCTACGACATCGACGGCGGCGGACGTCGATGGCCTAAGCGCCACCAACCGCCTTTGTGTCGTCGATCGCGACTCACGAGAACGTTTCCTCGTCGACACGGGCGCAGAGATATCTGTACTGGCTGCTACGAACAAAGAAAAAGCGAGGAATACTACAAGCGCCTACAACTTATATGCTGCGAATAACACTGCAATTCACACGTACGGAGAGAAAACAATCAGGCTCAATCTCGGACTACGGCGCAGTTTTTCATGGAGGTTTATAATCGCTGACGTGAAAACTTCGATCCTCGGCGCTGATTTCCTGAAGCATTACAAATTGATGGTCGATCTACACAATAAGAAACTTAGAGACAAGATTACTGAACTGTCCATCAACGCCGTAGAAATATCATCAACACAGGAAGCCGTATACGTTCTCAGCAGCAATCAAGTCTACCAAGATATCCTGAAACAGTACCCAGATGTTTTACGCCCGATGTCCTTGAAGTCACCAGCGAAACATGACGTCGTGCATCACATAGAAACTAGCGGTGCACCCCTCTACGCACGTGCACGCCCGCTAGCGCCTGACAAATACAAAGCGGCAAAAGATGAGTTCGAGAGAATGATGGAAATGGGCATTTGTCAACCTTCTAAGAGCCCATGGGCCAGCCCACTTCACGTCGTCAAGAAGAAAGACGGCAGTCTGCGAATCTGTGGTGACTACAGGCGTCTGAATGCAGCAACATTACCAGACAAATATCCGATACCGCGAATACAAGACTTTACGTACCAACTGAATAATAAGAAGATATACTCGAAATTAGACGTAAGAATGGCCTACTACAGAATCCCCATACATAAAGAAGATGCCGAGAAGACTGCCATCATCACGCCGTTTGGCTTATTTCAGTTCAACTGTATGACGTTTGGCCTACGTAATGCAAGCCAGACGTTTCAACGCTTCATGCACGAGGTTCTACGAGGCATTGAAGGATGTTTCACATACATAGACGACATTCTTCTGATGACTGAGGATGAATGCAGCCATAAAGAGCTTCTTCATCAAGTTCTCCAGCGCCTGAACGATTACGGTCTCACGCTCAACGTCGACAAATGCGAGTTTGGGAAGGCGCAAATTAATTTTCTTGGGTACGAAGTCTCACAAAACGGAATCAAACCCACAGAAGAACACATGAACGTCATCGCAAATTACCCGAAACCAAAGACAGTCATGGAACTACGTCGTTTTCTCGGCATGATAAATTTCTACCGAGATTGTTTACCTAATCAAGCCGACATGCAGAGAAGTCTCAACGAATATCTACATAATGTGAAGAAGAATGACAAGACACCGATAGTATGGACCCCAGTTGCAGAAGAAGCATTTCAGAACTGCCGCCAAAGCATTCTGAACGCTACGACGCTTACACATCCCATTGCCGGCGCCCCCCTGTCCATCATGTGTGACGCTTCAGACCACAGTCTCGGTGCAGTACTCCAACAGCGTGATAAGGAAGCCTGGAAGCCACTTGCATTCTTCTCGAAAGCAATGAGTACAACACAAAAAAGATACAGCGTGTATGATCGCGAGCTACTAGCGATCTACACGGCTGTGAAACACTTTCGACGACTCATCGAAGGCTGTGACGTCACCATATACACCGATCACAAGCCTCTGTCTTACGCATTGACACGACCTCCGAGTGACAGCGACACGCCACGGCGGGAACGCCAATTGCATTTCATTAGCCAGTTCTGCACAAATATCGTGTACATGAAAGGTGAAAACAACCCGGTTGCTGACGCACTATCTCGCATCGAAGAAATTGAGTGCCCTTCAAACATTGACTTTAACAAGCTAGCCAAAGATCAACAGCAAGACGAAGAATTGAAGCAATTGAAACTTCAGCCGAATTTGAAATTTGTCGATGTTAATATGCCAGACACGCAACAACCAATCACATGCGAGTATTCGACAACAACACTTCGCCCATACCTACCAGTGGCACATCGTTATGCAGCATACAAAGCGCAACACGACCTCTGCCATCCCGGAATCAAGGCTACTAGAAAGCTAATTACATCGAAGTTTTTCTGGGCATCAATGAACAAGGACGTCACACATTGGGCTAGAAGCTGCATCAACTGTCAACGTTCGAAAATATATCGACATGTTATTACTCCGTTAGGAAGTTTCCCGCCATCGCAACGATTCGAACACGTACACATCGATATAGTCGGACCATTGAAAATATCGAATGACTATCGATACTGTATAACTATGATAGACAGATGTACGAAGTGGCCAGAAGCCGTACCTGTGAGAGAAATAACAGCTGAGATCGTCGCAAAGGCAATGTATGAAAACTGGATTGCAAGGTTTTGGCTGCCCGCTTCGCATATCAACCGATCAAGGCAGACAATTTGAATCATCATTGTTCAACGCTCTAATGAAAAGGCTCGGTATCACGCGACTGCGCACAACTGCATATCACCCGCAGTCAAACAGTCAAGTCGAACGCTGGCATCGCACATTAAAGGCTGCACTAATGGCAAGAGGCGCGACGAACAATTGGAGTGACGAGCTACCTACAGTACTGTTAGGCCTCCGGACAGCGCTGCGTGAAGAAAACAATATAAGTCCAGCGCTTATGACATACGGCGCTACATTGCGTGTGCCATCTGATTTCTTTATGTCAACGCCCGCAACGAGTAACATCACTGACGAAGAATACGTTCGACGCCTCACACACACAATGACGACGCTTGCACCGACACGCCGCGAGTACAAAACATCTGTCCGGCCTTTCATTCATGAAGATCTCGCCAAATGCGCGCACGTTTTTGTGCGGTATGATACCGTGCGAGCGCCGCTCACACCGCCGTATGACGGACCGTACCCAGTGTTGCAGAGATATGACAAGTACTTCAAAATACAACTGCCAAATCGCGTTACAGTTGTATCATTGGACAGACTCAAGCCCGCTTACATCTGTACAGATAACGACAGTTCTACAAATTCATCAAGCAACGAGGCGAAGAGGACATCGCGCAGTATCGACACCGCACCTACTCCTCTCGCTCAGCCACAGCCTTATGTGACGCGCACCGGCAGAGTATGCAAGCCAAATGTACGCTTCGCTAGAGGGGGAGTACTATGAGTGTACCTACATCACCGTACCTCAAAACCACATACCTCACAGATACCTAAAAAAACCATTACCAAGAAAACAGCAACTACACACCAACATTTATTCGTTCAAGACTTTTGCAACTGTTTCAAGAAACACATGCGGCAACGGCCGCGATCATTGCCGTGATTACGGCAGTTGGACTTCATACGTTCATCATGGAAACATACGGCTACACAGCCAAGACGTCGCCGTGAAAACGACGGTTGGTGACTTTCGTTCAGCTACATAGAAACAAGAAGCGCAGCAAATCTAAGAATCTTCGCGACGGACTTCACGATTCACGACGGCACAAGTTTTCTCCACGACGCCGACGTGTTGTTGCTGCGCGCCTCGACGAAATGGACGAGCCACACGACGCGCCCTATATTTATAAGTTCGGTGGTACTTGCGATCGGACGATGGCGTGACGTCAACGCGAGACTTACACGTGCCACGGTCAGGCGCTCGCCGATTGGCTAAAGCCGAGTTAGTGCGCTGTAGGCACCATACTACAAATGTAAATATTATTTGTATATAGCATGTGACTTTTTAAGTAAACCATGACACTGTTGTACCTCGTCTTATTTAAGAAGCCTAAGAAGTGAACTACAAGACCTCACCCCACTACACTACTATTAAACGAAAGCGGTCACTGAATAATTAAACAAAAGCCTTCAGGTTTTTATTCAGATTATTGTACATATTGTACATACCTGATATTGGGGATAATAATTTTAGTCTGGTAACTTTATTTCTATCAACAAACTAGTGGCGTCGCCGGGTTACTACGTTCCATTTAAAATACAATAGATAATTAAGCGTGTTGTCTATGACATCTCTGTTTAAAGCCATGCAATAGAGCGAGATAGAACATTTTTTATATCAAACAAACAGAGTATTGGAACGCGTTCATCTGATTGACTGAATTTGACAGAAAATTGAATCGATTCGATAGAGGTTATTCGGATTCAAAGATTTACCACAAAATAATGATATATTTCTGTATATTTAATTAAAATCTAGACAAACAGTTTTTTTTTCATTAACGTTTAGTTATAAAATGTCTGACGTGGAAGAACCGCCCACTAAGATGTCGAAATATGAAGAGGTATGTAATAACAAATTTTCATAATTTCTGATTCAGTGCTGTTTGATGCTATGTTACAGTGCTTCTTGTTCGTTCATAAATATAATTATGTTATACTCCCGGTTTTACTCATGAAGTGATTTTATACCACTCCATCGAATTCGTAGAAAAATATACGATTGCCTAATACATTAGTTATTGATTAGCTAAAGTCTCTTTGATTTGGCTGGTCTGGTGAACCTCAGAAAGATTATCGTGAAGCTTCTCCCTGTAGGGATACACTCTGTGAAAAGCTCAGGATATATATTCATGATTAAATACTCTAGTGATAAAAAAACTTAACAGTAAACACAAATATGTTGGTCATGGTATAATTTAGTGTGTAGATTATGCTGATTGTGAAGCTTAAGGTTTATACTGGAGGATAATTCCTCAAAGCAAGTCTTGCTTGATATTTCCTCAAAACAAGTTACAGTGTGATATCTATTTTGAATTATATGAATCACTATAGTGATAGAGATTGCCCTCTACATACAAACAATCTAACAGCTTCTATAATAATTATGATGTAATATTTTTTTAGTACTTAGAAGATGGTGAGGACTGCTTGGAGGAAGGACTGGAGGAAGGCCAAGAGGAATGGCTCAGTGAAGGAGTGTTGACTGATGATGATTATCATATCAACGCGGTAAGAAATCAAAATGGCTATTTCTAGACAAATATATAATATACTAGCTTTTGCGCGCGGCTCCGCCCGCGTGGTACTTACATCAATAAAAAGAAACCTATGTTCTGCCCCACATTTTAAACTATATCTGTACCAAATTTCATTTAAATCGGTTGAGGGGTTTACCAGTGTAAAGGTAACAGATAGACAGACAGAGTTACTTTTGAATTTATAATATTAGTAAGGATTTTAGACATTGGCAAGCTAGGACTTATCCCTATACAATTAAGTTTCAATTAGTATGTAAAGTATACAGTGTGTATAATAAACCCTGTCAGATCCATTAAGGGCATGTTTTCACTTATAAAACATGCTAAGAAAAATAATATAATAATAAATCACCTTAAAACGACTTCATAATATTTTAAGTACAGTATTGATCAGCATTTTTACCCTTAAATTACTGAAATTTCGACGCGGATGATAAGGACGCGTAGCGTGGCATACTTTTGGCGGCATTTTTCTAAGGCGTAGGTAGACGCGCCGTAGCGCGATACCTAGGTATTATGATGCATAAGTTTTCGGTGTTGCCATAGGTAATCTATTAACATTTTATAAAAGGATGTCCCTTACGTACTCATAATAAGCTACTCTATAACATCTTTAAGGATCAGATAGTGTTTATTATACACACTGTATAAAGTACTAATTAAAATATGTTATTAGATTTTCTATCAAGAATTTCTCAGTAGCAGCACGGAGTCAATATACTGACACCGTGTCTATATAAGTCAATAGGCTCACTCCTAAAAGGGAGCACTATCTACTTACAAACTAATGGACTGCAATGCAGAGGGTCTCGGGTTCGAACCCACATCGCGCACCTCTGACTTTGGGAAGTTATATGACTTTTCGAAATTAAGTGCGTATTGATTGACAATTATCGCCTGCTCCGTGCCTCGGAGAGCACATTAAGCCGTCGGTCCCGGCTGCCATGAACATCCATGGCCGTCGTTATTGGGGAAGACACAAAAGATCCCACTGGGTCGAAGTGTCGCCGGTCTGTACTGACTGACCCCCAAAGAAGAGATGATAAGATAAGATCTACTTACAAATTATATAGCATTGATACCACTAACAATCCAATCTGATTATCCAAAACAATCCAAATATCCAAAAAAATCAAATCGCAATAATGTGGGTGTCATACTTCATTTTATTTATTACATTTTATTATCATTTATTATTATTATATACACCTCTGCCTACTTCTCCAGAGATATAGGAGTGTCACTATGTATAAGTATAATAATAATAAAAGCCATTACTTCAAAAGTTACATAGTTTACAATATGAATCACTTGCTATTCTTTATTAAACCTTTTAACTGTTACATCAAAAAAGCAAAAAAGTGCTCTCAGCGCCAACCTTTGATTTAATCCTTTAATACTTGAATCGGTTTTTTGTGATCTTATGTTAATATGGATGAAATAAATAATAAGCACATCACATTATATAAATTGGGATGAGTCTATTTACTCAATTAACAACCCAAATAAGAAAAGCAATGATTTTTGATAAGTTGTATTAGCGTTTAAATGTCTGTCATGTAGTTGTGACCGTCGCTAGCTGGAAAATTGCTTTGTCATGTATACATGACTGTGATGGTCAAAAGGTTATTTAAAAATAAAAAGTAATTATGTCTTCGACAATGCTGTTTGTATGCCTTTTATATGCAAAGGATTTCTCCAACTCTTTTGAATTATTCCTATCCCCTGTTATTGTTGTCTACTTTGTACCTACAAGAGCCTGTATTTTATTTGCTTTTGAAAAAATAAAGCATCTCAAGCTGGCTGGACGCTGTGAAGGACCCTACCCTCCAACTAATGTACCCTACTATCAATTTGTATGTATCTATGTATGTAAAAATAAATGAATTTATCATAAGAAATGATAAAATTAAAAAAAAATAATAATAATACAAATAAATCTTAATACTTGCAGGAACAGGAAAGAAGTGATTCTAATATAGAGGTTGCCAGCCAAGACCACGACACAATGACTGGTATCCAAGAGTTGGAGATAGAAGACCAGACAAACGGCACTGAACAAGAGAAGACCAATCAAAATATTGAAGATACTCTCAACAACCTGGATGGACAAAATAGACTGACAGATAACTTAGACACTTTTTTGATCAGGTGTGTAATTCAATCAATCAATAGTTGCTTTATCCTGCCTCTTTGGCGCAGCAGTAATAAATGCGACTGCTGTGCATGACGTCCTGGGTGCAAATCCCGGGTCTGCCCAGCAAAGTATTGTGTTTTTTTGTTAGAAAATCTCAATAAGTACCAGCCCGGAGTAAGGAAATTGATGGTGTTATACACCCCCATGTCTCGGAAAGCACGTAAAGTCGTTGGTCCTGCGCCTGATTTCTATCCGGTCGAGTCCCATTGGACTGCAATCTGATACAACAGTTCATGGATTACAGGATCATGACAGTTAGGGAACAAAGTGCACTATAATATCCCCTGCGCAGATGTCCAGTGTCTGTTAAGATTGGCAGCCGTGACCGAAATTCGTTCTGGAGGACATTATCCTGAAGCGCCTTTCTGATGTGGTTACTTTATTTTTCTTAGGGCTTGTCCAACCACCTCTAAATAGCATTTATCTATAAAAGTCTCGCCATCTCTCTTCTTTAACCTAACAAGAGTGAGATAGCATGCAATTTATCTTTCGGATAACTTTTATTAGTTAGTTGTGGGACTGACTGGCTGTTATTCTTAAATTATATCACGGACTTTAGTGTACCTGGCAAAGGCTTTTTCTAACAACTTCCATTGTTTTCTATTCTTTGCAACTGCTCTCCAGTTTGGATCTGATGTAAGTTTGAGTTAGTCCTCCGATTTTTTGCGTTATCAACCTCTATAAGGTGTGTTTATATTATATTAGACTTAAGCCTACGTGGTGGTCGGGACTCTACTTGAGTGGGTTGAACCTGGAGCTGTATGGCACCAATATCAGGCCTACCATGCTTTACAGGCTTGTATGTGATTGAGAATTTGCCGAGGCCAACCATCTTAGGTTTGATTTCAATCTGGTTGAAAATCTTTCCATTGTAGATAACAACGATGGAGCCGACCATTTCGGGAACAATAATCAAGATTCTCAAGGAGGAGGATTGCTGGCTTCTCACTTGGAGGCGCTTATTTCTTTGCACGGCGGAGTTTTGCCACCAGTACCATATCAAGTGATATTACTAATAATTTTTTTAAAGACTTCTTCTCTTTTACCAATAATTCCAGTGTCAAAGGGACTTTGTAAATATTTAAACAGCGGACACAAAGCGTGGAACAGCTATTTGAAGTTTACAGAAATGTTTGTTCATTCATCATCGAAGCCACAGCACTCGGCGGGTTCGATCACTACATGATACAACAAGTTGTGTGACCCACAAATACTTAGTTGTTTCGACTTATGGGTGTTTTATGTGATTGTTGTTTGAATGTTTCTTAATTCTTCTAGCACAGAAATGATTCCTAAGTGGCCGTCAATTATTTAAACGTCTTACGTTAAGGGGTAGGGAAGGGGTCAATGAAGTGTGACATTGTGTGACAAGGGGTGAATAGGTTCTCAATTTTGACGTCACATTTCAAAATCACTACATATAAAACAAACTCCTCCGCCGCGTCTGTATGTCTGTCTGTCTGTTCATGATAAACTCAAAAACTACTAAACGGATTTTCATGCGGTTTTCACCAATAGACAAAGTAATGCATGAGGAAGGCTTAGGTATATAATTTGTTAAGGTTTTGTACTACACGTGCGAAGCCGGGGCGGGTCGTTAGTCTAATATATTGAAGAAGTACAGTAATACCCCGCTTTACGCGAAAGAAGTGGGTTAAGTTTCTAAATGAAAATAAACCTAATTTTGCAACTGCTGTTTTAATTTAATAATTTCTAGATGTAAAATTCCAATGTATGTGACGTCACACTAGTTAAGCGGAGTCTCACAAATGTGACCAGTTGTGACAAGGACGGGAGAGGGGTCAAAAATCATGAAATTGATGTGACGTGATTTATGGATAATGTCGTTGTCATTTTATTAATAAAAATAAATGACTACTCTTTCTGCCTCCGTCTTTCTTCCTGGTACAGAGAAAAACAAATATGTATAATAGACAAGTATTATATTAGTTTTTTATACAGGAAGACGGATGGCCGGCTGGTGGAAGCCAAGGTCAAACAAGAGGACATTATGCCCAAGGTTAAAGACGAAGACGACGGAAACGACACTGATGACTTATTGGTAAATATGAACATTTCACTGGCTTTATATTAGAACTAGTTTCTATTAGTTTTTATTTTGTTTGGACAAAATGTATCCCATCTCCTTTTGAGTACCCTTGAGAACGTACATAAATGCGAAATTCCATGACGATCGGTCGAGTATTTAAGGCGTGAAAACGTAACAAATAAACTCACATTCGCATTTGTATTATTAGTTAGGATAACAGCGATGTTAGCCCAGCAGTGGAACAACCAAGCAGAGCTGGTATGATTATGTGATTATGTGTTATCCTACTAATATTATAAATGTGAAATTTTGTTATTTTTAACGCAAAAACTACTGAACGGATTTTGATGAAACTTTACAGTATTATTGTTTATACATCAGAATAACATGTAGGCTACTAAAATATAACATAAGTCTTCATTAACGCGCGCGAATCTGCGTGCAAAATGTAGTGTGATTATAATATTTGATTAACTAGCTTTTGCCCTTGCCCTTTTGTAGGTTAGGCTGACACCCTAATCACCTAGCGGTATGAAATATACCTTACGACCTATTCTAATACCTACAAAATATACATAAAATAAAAATCATATAAATCGGTCGAGCCGTTTCGGAGAGTGCAACCACAAACACAATGACACGAGATTTTTATATATGACTAGTTGTCCCGACAGACGTTGTCATGTAAACACGATAAAAAAGAAAACCATATCTAAACCATTCTCGAATCCACTTGAATACACACAAAAAATTTCATCACAATCGGTGCAGCCGTTTAGGAGGACCTTAACGAAAGAAACGAATTAACCGTTTAATTACAAACACACACACAGAAGATTTATATATATATAAAGATTATGTGTTACAGCGCCTTCTAGAAGATGACCAGCAAGTAAAGAAGAAAGCGTTGAAGATCATAAAGAGCGACAAAGTAGATGACCAGGGCTCCAGTGATGATGACGAGTTCATATATGAAGTAAGTGTTGAACATGACATTTTAACTGCACGGATGGCGAAGTGGTTAAGAGGTCGCCTCGTGGCTGGCACTGCGCCGAGTGTTGTGGGTTCGATTCCCACACGGGACAAAAATTTGTGTGATCTACAAATGTTTGTTCCGAGTCTGTGTGTTCTTTGTGTCCGTTGTTTGAATGTTTGTAAAGTCCGCCGCAACAGCAATTATTGCTAGTGTGAAAGTAGTCTTGTCTATTTCAATAAAATAAAAAACCATGTCTTGTGGAACTGGTTCGGTGGTGCAGCGAGCATCCCTAGATGAGCCAACCAAAAAAAGTTATTTGGTATTTTGGTAAAGAAATTCTCATTGAAATTAAACTATATTGATTTTATCGCGTTGTTTATTAACACGGGGAAACATGGCTGCCGACAAGCAACCGAAACGTCGGGAAAATATAAATCCAAATAGTTATAATAATTTTAAATAGCTTAAATTGTAGTAAGGATTCAGTACTGGAGTAATATTTTAAAATTAAGTGTTAATAAACAACGCGATAAAATCCGTATAAAGTGTTTAATTTCAATGTATAACATTCGCGTAAACATAAGACTATATCAAGAAATACTCAATAGAAGAAAATTACATTCAATACGTCCAAATTACAAATATACGCCGATAAAATAATGCGACAAACTCAGCACTTTCGAAAAACAACACTGGCCGGGTCGCCATACAATGTTGGGCGTTAGGTTCGACAAATAAAAGATGTTCGGTCTGTTTGGTCTATAATTAATAATAATCTTAGGTACTTGTTACGATACAATAATGTGTCACACACAACAAATTAGAAATGTCCAGAAAGCATGTAAAGCCGTTGTTCCTGCGTCTGATCTCTTTCCGGTCGTGTTGATAACGTCTCATCGGATTATGAAAGTTAGGAAATAGAGAGTGCACTTGTGTCTGCGCACACACTTGTGCACTATAATATCACCTGCGGAGGCAGTCAGTCTTCGTTAAGATTGGCCACCGTGATTGGTCTGATTAAACGATAATTCCATATAACCCAACAGTTCAGGAGTTGGGCAACGCCTTTCGGGTTTTCAGAAGTAGGTCATGAATACCACGACTACCACGGAAAATTTCTTGACAGTTAAGTTGAATAACTTTTGGTTGGCCGGACCCGGGATTCGAATCCAGGGTATCTTAATCCAGATGCCACTTCTTCTTCTTCTTTTCGTGTGGTTAATGGCCAACCTGTTGTCAAGAGTTGTTCAAGCCGTAGGCCTCTGATATGGCTTAACGACTGCTGTCAATTTGGCAACAGCCGGGACCGAGTTTTTACGTAACCTCCGAAGCACGGAGACGCTCAGATGAACTACCACTGAGCGGTCACCCATCTATAGACTGACCGCACCCGACGTTGCTTTACCTCGCTAATCATTTACCGATCAGTGACTGCAACTGGCTATGAGCGCCTCGATGCCACTACAGCAACGAGATAGTTTTAGGTAATTATTGTTATATAGGTCCCACGTTTATATTCTGAAGGGGAAGGCAGAGGTACATATATATATAAAGGAAAATCGTCAGTTTTATGGGTTTAGGTTACACAAATCATAATAGAAATATGAGGAAAACTATACATGTCCTAAAGTTTTACATACAGTTTTATTATTTTTATTTTATTTATTACCAAAAGCACGTGCCCTTATGTTCTATAATTATTATTATATTAGATTACCAGCAATAGGGTCGTTAATTCAAAGGTTTTTGTATTTAATTAAAATATTTACTTCACCTAAACAATAAACTACAAAAAAAGAATTGAAATCTGCTCTAAACAAATAATGTACAAGCGTTTCAAATTTGCTAGTAGGAGTTATTGTCAAAAGGCAGAAAAATAATTCACGATACAAACTACGACGTAACCGCTATTTCAGAGGCTCCCAGACTTGTATTTGTCATAGACCACTTTCAAAATTTAGCTGTTTCTGGCGGACCCCTGCAGCTAGAAATTTAATCCGCCAAGTAAAATCGATATTCGTACCAAAAAGTTAAACGGGATGAAATTTTTTTAGATTATCTCGGGTCCTCGGCGTGTGGTATTCCTCAAAATATCCGTCGACCGACGTTTAAACAAGTTACAGTCGAAGTCAAGCCAACATTTTAGTTCTTCACTATCGAAAGCAAATAAATTTTCTTGGACCCCCGCTTACGAATTGTGAAACCCCATTTTTTGACACGCCAACGTGGACCCTTGAGTCTCCCGTGGACCCCTGGGGATCCACCTGGACCACTTTGGGAACGAAGGCGCTATTTTAACGCTGTTGTCCGAGGGTGTTAGCGAGATATCCTCACATTAAAATATTAATAATCGCTTATTGTGCAACCAATTTTGATACTGTTTGCACAAAAAGATTTCTTTTGATTGCTATTTGTCTTGTGTGTAAAATAATGTGCAATATCAAATATAGCCAATTACCCCATTACAATATAAAACTGATAGGTAATTAACTTAAATAAATAATATAATAAATGTTCTTGAAGATATGTAAAGTCAGACAACTCTCACTGAGCCAGTATTCACTGCACTGGCCCAGTGCCCACTATTTCTAAATCTTCTAAGATTTAAAACGGGCTCCGAAATTGGACATGATAAGTTCAGGAATTTCATTATTATCTAAAATTTAAATATTATATATACAAATAAATAAATTTAAATAATATATATACAAATTTCTCTAACTTCATATGTATTATCGCTCGCCCAGTGCAATAAAGGCGTAAAAAGATCTGATATACAGGGTGTCCGGTAATTAATGGATAACCTTGAAATGTCTTATAGTAGAACAGAAGGCCGTTCAGAAAAATGAAAAAAAAAAAAGATATATATATATATTAAAAAGTGCATGCTATTACAGCATAGCATACTTTTGACTGTCTGTCTATTAGCATAATTAGTGTTTAATAATAAAACAACAAAAAACCGATGGATTTCATTCATTTATGGTCGTAGTATACAAGAAAGTTATATAGAGTAATTAAAAAAAAACACATATCTCAAGTAGTAGTTAGGATAGATTATTATTCATATTTTTTTCTGAACGGCCATCAGTTCCACTATAAGACATTTCCAGGTTATCCATTAATTACCGGACATCCTGTATTTATCATAAGAAGTACTTTTATTATCCTTTGTTTAATTTTGTAAAACAAATTGAATACAGTAAGTAAGATTAATTGTATGACATCAAATTTTGAGTACTAGCGGTCGCCTAGTGCTCAAAATTCGACCAATATCTGCCTGTAAGATATTGTTGATATATGTCATTATATATTGATGTATGTAACCATAGTTACGCGCTTCGACTGCGTATGTCAAATGCATGGTTGTGTGCGTGTAGTGTTTTCCCATTAATTTAATGTATTTCTAATGCATATTTTATATAAATATTAGGATTCGCCCCGCCTTCTCTATATAAACTTTAACTGTGCCAAATTTCATACTCCTCCGTCCGCGCAATTTTCGTAAAAAGGGGTACAAAGTTTTTGCTTCACGTATTAATATATAGATTATAGACTTTTATCATTGAAAAATATCAAACTCATTTAGACGCTAGAAATGACTTTTTTGGTATGAAGCCTTTATTTTTTGTCAAAACAACGAAAATAATTGAATTTGTGTATCTTTATTTGCACTAATTGAATCTGCAATGACAAACGTAAAACGCCTTTATTGCACTCCATGTTGCTACTAAGAATTTTATTACGTTATAGTACCAGATGACCCTAGACCCAACTTCGTCTGCTTCACATAAGAAAAACGTCTTCGCTTTTGCAACATTTTTCATTGATGCGCCGCTCCTATTGATCGTAGCGTGACTTCCTCGATAAATGGGCTATCCAACACTAAAATAATTTTTCAATTTTAACCAGAAGTTCCTGAGTTTAGCGCGTTCAACCAACCAAACAAACAAACTCTTCAGCTTTATATTATAAGTTCTAGCTGACCTGCGTTACTTCGTCTGTTTCATATAAGAGAATTTACCCCGTTTTTGCAACATTTTTTCATTGCTGCTCCGCTCCTATTGGTCGTAGCGTGATGTCATATTGCCTATAGCCTTCCTCGATAAATTGGCTATTCAACACTAAAATAATTTTTCAAATTGATTCAGTAGTTCCTGAGATTAGCGCGTTCAACCAACCAAACAAACAAACTCTTCAGCTTTATAATATTAGTATATATAGATATAATGGATCGAAAAGACAGTCATTAAAAATTGTATTATTTTTAATTGAAGGACTTTGTGAGGGGAAACAGCGGCGCGCGGGGATCTCTGTTGGTCGAGGTACGGTCACCCATCATTCATATTGTCGCTACTAACGTGCCTGCACCTCGTAGCGATGTCGCGTCCCAGCTGTCATGATCACACATAACAGTCAGTACAGTTTCATACAGGTAGGATCACCCATGACAATCGGTTTAAAGCATCAGTATGTAGGTAGGTCTAGAGGAATCTATGTTTAAACCATTGAGTTAATATGTACTGCATATTAACACAATGGTTTAAATCTAGGATCTTGCTCATATTGCAGCAGCTTAACCAGGGGCAAATAGAAATTCTAGGTTTAAACCATTGAGTTAAAATGTACTGCATATTAACTCAACGGTGTAAGTCAAGGATTTTGCATACTCGAGCAGATCACGGGGAAATACAAGTCCAGTACTTATACTTTTTATTTTATTTTATATGGTCTTTCTTCTTATCAACAACTATTTTCATAGACCTTTTTAAAGCTAATACAATAAAGTATCCATGTACTAACTATAATTATATAAATACTACTAATTATAAAAGAAAAAAATATATACTTATGATGATAATAAATCCATATTGTCATGCTTTTAATAATAACCACATGTTTCTTCTTCAGACTCTTTCTCGCTCTCTCTTTCTCTCTCTATCTCTTTCTCTCTGTCTATCTTTCTCTCTCTCTCTCTCTCTCTCTCTCTGTCTGTCTCTTTCTCTGTCTCTGTCTTTCTCTCTCTTTCTCTGTCTCTCTCTTTCTTTCTCTCTCTCTCTCTCTCTCTCTCTCTCTCTCTCTCTCTCTCTCTCTCCCCCTCTATCTTAAGCTAAGCGTTGAGCTAATTATGCTTATGTTACAAGTGGGTTCACGTCGGTAGTACAATAGGTGGGGATCAAACCGACGAGTTAACGCAAATGCAAAATATAAAGAACAATGTCCATTTTTGACCTGTCAAATCTATTTTATTAAATAAGCGCGTCTAGTGATGAAATTGATACCAAATAATTGCCCATTTTACGCTGATCATAAAATACTAAGTAGATTATCAAATGGAAGCCAGAAAAAAATCTAATTGATTTTTAAAGTAATCACTTTTGGCAGTTATATTTTAGAACGCAGCCATAATTAACCCATCCATAATCTAATATTACGTTCCGTTTGCGAAAACGTATAAAAAAAAACATTTCTGTATTTTACGAAATGTAGTTTTTTTAATAAGTGCTTTTTCGATTCTACCTTTTTCTCAATCGTTACTGAATTCTTGAAAACATTGTTTTAAATCGAGTTTATTTAGTAAAAATGAAAAAAATAAAACGCTCTTTCATAGAAAACCTGCTACAGGTTTCTTGATTAACATCCTACCGATTGCCTCATCACTCATTAGTTCTACGGTAGTGACGCACAGGCGGTATTGTATAAGTAGGTGGAAAGGGACACCAGACACATCCCACGCTCTCTTGCCCAGTTCCCACTCTTTTAACATCTCATTCTTCGCTAGAGTAAGTAGTGTATACTTTGATTAGAATCGCTATCGACCTGGCGTAGTATGTACGTACATCACGATGACATTCTTGACAGGTTTTCTTTCAAAATTGTTTATAAGATATCATCTATCCCTGGCTTCCAAAAAAAAATTGGATTACAATAACATTCATTTAAGGCTCTACTGCTACTAGTACAACACAGGTCATCAGTAGACGCGATCTAAAAAAAAATGAGTTGACAGGTCAACGCATGTATAGAAAATGGTCATTGTTCTTTGTTTACCTAGATAACATAGTATCATCTATGAAAGTCAAAGTTTAGTGCGTTGATATTCTCAGGGAACCTCTTTTTAAATCTATAATTTAATAAATAATATCAGCCCTGTATTAAGCTGTCCCATTTCTGGGCACGGACCTTTAAGACGGAGAAGGGTTAGGCCATAGTCCACGCACGCCCAGTGCGGGTTGGCAGACTACACATATCTTCGAGAACATTGTTGAGAACTCTTAAACATGCAGGTTTTCTCACGATGTTTTCTTTTACCGTTAAAGCAAACGATAATTAACTATTTAATACGCACAGTACTTCGAAAAGTCAGAGATGCGCGCCTTGGGATCGAACTCGAGACCTCAGCGTGGCAGTCCAACGGTTACCCACTAAGCTATCGCTCCTTAAATTTAATATACCTACCTTAAATATACAGCCTCCATGGAGCGGCATTGGAGAATGCAACTTCTGTGCATGATGCGGTTCGATACCCAGTTAGATTTTATTTTATTTTATTTTACATCCAGGTCTTAACAGCAACGTGGAGTCTAAAACTGTACCCTGTAGACTTCAGTAGTCTAACATTATGTGGGACCTAAAAATCTGGTGACATGTTATAGTAATACATTTCTGCTTCTTTTTCTATTTTTCATTTTCTATCTTCAGATATGTAAGCGTGAGGCATTGTATATATTAACAAGTGAGAAACGGCAATGAATTACCGTAAATCTTAGAGTTCGAAAAAAATGGTTCAAGTAATATGCAAAGGTCACGTGATACCACGTGACCTTGACCTTGGTGAGAGGTCAAAAGTCATAGTAATTTCGGGGGTATGTCGACTATGCTTAGTCGAATGGCGTTGACCGCGAGTCTCTAGCTTTTACGGTTCTTGAGATGAAAGTTGTATAACAGACAGACGGACGGACAAAGCTGTTGTATGTATAATAGTTTTCCGAACTCTAATAACAAGCGTTTGCCCGCGGCTTCGCTCTCGTAAAAGTAGGTATTGTTATGTTAGAAACAGTACTTTTTTAAAAACAATATAGCCTATGTTACTCGGTGATAATATAGCTTTCAAATGGTGAAAGGATTTTCAAAATCGGCTGATTCGTTTTTGAGTTTGTTACAAACAAACAAAAAATCAAATGTTTCTTCTTTATAATATTAGTATAAATAGACAGTTTAACATCTTTATCTCCTCTGTTTGTCAACCGATTTTCTTAATTTGTTGTTTAGTTTATATTGACGAACTTTAATGTTATCAATATATATTTGATTTTGTTATTGGAATAATTTAAATTCATATATTTATACAGGGTGTCCGGTAATTAATGGATAACCTGGAAATGTCTTATAGTGGAACTGATGGCCGTTCAGAAACAAATATCCTAACTACTACCTGAGATATGTGTTTTTTTTAATTACCATGTATAACTTTCTTGTATACTACGACCATAAATGAATGAAATCCATCGGTTTTTGTTGTTTTATTATTAAACACTAATTATGCTAATAGAGAGACAGTCAAAAGTATGCTATGCTAATATAGCTTGCACTTTTTAATATATATATATATATATATATATTATTTTTTCATTACTTTTTTTTTCATTTCTTCTGAACGGCCTTCAGTTCTACTATAAGACATTTCAAGGTTATCCATTAATTACCGGACAACCTGTATATGAGAAAAGGCAATTTCAACTACTGGGAGAAAACTAGTCTTTTTACATTTATTAGAACGTTCAATTATAATATTCTGCCTCCGTGGCATGCGGTGGATGCAACTGCTGTGCATGAAGTTTGGTAGTTTGAGGGTTCAATTCCCGGATCGGACAAAAACTTTTTTTTTATAAAATAGTTCTGAAGAGCAACACGGAGTCTGGATCTGTGCTCGATAGACATCTGTAGGCTTGCTTGGTATTTGGTGGAAAAGCTTAACTGGCAAAATGTAATTGGTAATACACCTTTAGAGATATATGTATAAAATTATATATTAATAATGAATGCTTTTCTTGTTACAGCGCAGTAAAGTGAAGACGCTAAAGCTAGCCAAGAATGCTTTGATCAAGCGAGTGCCGTCCAAAGCGGTGCCGGAACAAATGAGCGATTCGGAAGATGATACGGATGGGGTAAGTTGACATTACTTATTTTTGCATGCTTGTTGCAAGTATTTAACAAATTTTAAAGTTCTTTTATTAACCTATCGTATAAAGAGCAGTGATAGCTCACTGGGGAGACCAACAGACTGCAATGCAGAGGGTCTCGGCTTCGAACCTACGTCGCGCACCTCTGACTTTCGGAAGTTATATGACTTTTCGAAATGATGTGCGTATTGATTGACAATTATCGCCTGCTCCGTGCCTCGGGGAGCACGTTAAGCCGTCGGTCCCGGCTGCCATGAACATCTATGGCAGTCGTTATTAGGAAGTCGACATAAAAGATCCCACTGGGTCGAAGTGTCGACGGTCTGTGTTGACTGGGTCCCCACACAAGATAAGATAACCTATCGTATGATTATATTTTCGTAAAACCTTAAGATATGTCCTTTACCCAAAAAATCCATTCTTAGCCAATAAACAATCAGTTTCAAGCGTTAAGTTTAGTTAAATAAGGTTTAAAGTGGCGCGCACTTGGTAGCTCGTATCCGAGTCGAAGAACCGCTACATTATGTAGCGGTTCGTATGCAAGCCGCTGTCAAAGGACAGGTTAAGGGGCTTGTAGCAGTTCGTATGCAAGCCGCTGTCAAAGGCCAGGTTAAGGGGCTTGTAGCAGTTCGTATGCAAGCCGCTGTCAAAGGACAGGTTAAGGGGCTTGTAGCAGTTCTTATGCAAGCCGCTGTCAAAGGACAGGTTAAGGGGCTTGTAGCAGTTCGTATGCAAGCCGCTGTCAAAGGACAGGTTAAGGGGCTTGTAGCAGTTCGTATGCAAGCCGCTGTCAAAGGACAAGTTAAGGGGCTTGTAGCAGTTCGTATGCAAGCCGCTGTCAAAGGACAGGTTAAGGGGCTTGTAGCAGTTCGTATGCAAGCCGCTGTCAAAGGACAGGTTAAGGGGCTTGTAGCAGTTCGTATGCAAGCCGCTGTCAAAGGACAGGTTAAGGGGCTTGTAGCAGTTCGTATGCAAGGCGCTGTCAAAGGACAGGTTAAGGGGCTTGTAGCAGTTCGTATGCAAGCCGCTGTCAAAGGACAGGTTAAGGGGCTTGTAGCGGTTCGTATGCAAGCCGCAGTCAAAGGACAAGTTAAGGGGCTTGTAGCAGTTCGTATGCAAGCCGCAGTCAAAGGACAAGTTAATGTACATGGATTTGGTTGTCGCGGTTTCCATTGTACCAGGGCTGTATTATGTGATGCTTAAATATGACCACACCTTTCTGTTACACGGTTGGGCTTCTGAACAGACATTCTTTATGTGGATGCAATATATATTGTCACAGGTATACAGAATGGATAATTCCGAGACACCCATGAAGTGTACATTAGAGATTGTGGTACCAAAACCAAATATATAAAAATACTCTACCAGCATTTATGAATACGATATTTACTTCTTTTGCACTATAATAGCAATAATATCGTATTTACACGAGATATTTATTATTAAAAGATAATTCCCGCATTAAGAATAATTCCTGTATTACTTTACAAACATTTAAACAACGGACACAAAGAACATCCAGACTCGAAACAACCATTTGTGGATTACACAATATTTTGTCCCGTGTGGGGTTCGAACCCGCAACACTCGGCGATCTATATAAAACTAGTCCATGGTCGACTGCATGCCTGGCGGAGAGGTTTAAGTGGTGACTTAGCCGCTGATTCTGCGCCGAATATCGTGGGTTCGAATCCCACACGGGATAAAAAATTGTGTGATCCGTACATAGTTGTTTCTAGTCTGATTATTTAATGTGTCCATTAATTATATGTTTTCAGGTCCCCTTGAGCGAGACTAATCTTATTAATAAAATACTGTTATTATTATGAAATTAAGTAAAGCCAGCATTATTTCTTAAAATATATGTTTTCCAGTCTTCAGATGAAGTGGTGACTATGAAGAGAATGTTTGGTGTGAAGGCTCCGGCAGGGAAATCCGGCTCCAAGGCGAACGAGCCCAAAAAACTAGTCAAGCACGTTGTCCAAGTCAACAGTTACAGTAAGTTTTATTTAAATTTAACTAGATCTTGCACGCGGCTCCGCTCGCGTTAATATAGGTTAGGTTAGTACCTGTGCTTTTACTGGCTGAAAGCAATCATTTGACTTCCGCTTGATACATTTTTAGAACATTTTCTGTTTTATTATACAGCGTGTAACAGAAAGGTGTGGTCATATTTAAGCATCACATAATATAGCCGCGATATGGCAAACCACTACAGCCATTCATGTACATTATTTTAACTAAGATACAGCATTTTATTTTTATGGACTTATCATTATTTCATATTCTAGTCGATACTTAAACAACACAAACAGCTGTCTCGGGGGATCTCTGTGATCCCGGAAATGACCATGTGCTATTTGAATAGTGATATAATGCGATTGTTTCGATGTTTACATAAAAATTAAATAAAATGTCATAAAATTTAAAATTGTTTTTTTGATCCGGGTATAGTGCACGTAGGTTATTTATTAGATATATATCACGGCTTTAAAATATGACCATACTTTTCTGTTAAACGCTGTATATCCTAGATTTTGACTGCGGCTTTGCCCGCGTACATGTAGGTTAGGTTAGGTGTAACACTACTCTTTTAAAATAACATAATAATATAATGTCCTCCAGACCGAATTTCGGTCACGGCGGCCATCTGCGGAGGAGATATTATAGTGCACAAGCATGTGCGCAAACACAAGTGCACTCTCTGTTCCCTAACTCTCATGATCCGATGGGACGGATAAGCCGACACAACCGGAGAGAGATCAGGCGCAGGATCAACGGCCTTACGTGCTTTCCGAGGCCTGGGGGTGTCTAACACCGCCAACTTCCTAACTCCGAGCTGCTGTTGAGATTTCTTAACAGAAAAACCCTATAACTTTATGTAGGCCCGACCCGGGATTCGAATCCGAGACCTCATGCACAACAGTCGCATTCACAACCGCTGCGCCTCGGAGGCAGCATATAGCCTTATGTTACTTGGTGATAAAATTGATTTTTAATGGTGAAAGAATTTTTAAAACCGAATGAATATTTTTTTTCCTGTCTCGGCAAAGTTATTGTAACGGACCTGATGGAGAGCCCAATTACAGTCCAGAGACTGTGACGACGAGGAGAAGATAGATGTTTTTACCCGTCGTCAGTGTGAAGCCGGTCTGAAAAGATGCTTCTTCACACTATGTTTGAAGGACCCAATGTCATAGAAGGGAGGGAACACATGTGCCGGAAGACTGTTGCCAAGTTGTATGGTACGGCATAAAAAGGAATTGCTGAACCTTTTGGTGCGAGACGGGATTGTGCTAACCGTCCATCCGTGGTTAAGAAGATCAGCACGCGTGGTTCTCAAAAGGAAGGGGATTAAAGGAAGTTAAATCATTACAAAGAAAAAAGTCAAATGATTTATTTTTATTTATTTATTAAGTATACCTATTCACACACAAAGCAGCGATAGCTCAGTGGAGAGACCAACAGACTGCAATGCAGAGGGTTTCGGGTTCGAACTCACGTCACGCACTTCTGACATTCGGAAGTTATATGACTTTTCGAAATTATGTGCGTATTGATTGACAATTGTCGCCTGCTCCGTGCCTGGGAGAGCACGTTAAGCCGTCGGTCCCGGCTGCCATGAACATCTATGGCAGTCGTTATTGGGCAGTCAGTGCTCTATAATATCCTTACACTGGTCTAGCCTTAGGGTATCGTTAGCCTTCGGGTTGCCGAGGTCAGGTGGCAGCCGCTCCGTGTAAAAACTGATATCCAGTCAAATCCGGTTAGACCAGAAAAGCCGACCCCAAGTGACTTGGGAATAATAAAGGCTGGTGAGAAGTATATTTACACTAAAATGTTTGTGTTATGTAAGTTAGTTTCGCTTCTATAATAACTAGATTTTACTCGCGTAAATGATGGTTAGGTTAAGTTAGTTCTTTTTGAAACTCAAACCTTTTATTTTTCGTATTTTTTATATATAATGAAGCTGAAGAGTTTGTTTGTTTGGTTGAACGCGCTAATCTCAGGAACTAATGGTTCGAATTGAAAAATTATTTTAGTGTTGGATAGCTCATTTATCGAGGAAGGCTATAGGCTATATAACATCTCGCTACGACCCACGGGGGCGGCACAGTAATCATAAATGCGGGTGAAACCGCGGCCACATCTAGTCGCTAATATAAATACGGTTTTATTTTGTTCACAAATTATTTTTATGTCCTAGACTGTGTTACAAGGTATAAATTATTTGTTCATGCACATACATTCGTTACGGAGACTGGAGCCTGCACTAGGTTAAACCTGTGTTTTAAGACTCCAGACCTCCAATACAGGTAAGATCAAAACAATTTCCCTAAATAAATTAAAGTATTTTAGTCATTTATGTTGATTAAATAAATAAATCACCAAGGAATGTGTTATTTAACTAATTATAATTTATTAGTATTTGAACGTGTGCAGTCACTCTTAAAACGATGTACAGGAAACAAAGCTTAATTAAAATCGAAAATGCCGAAATATTGTATTCTCGGCCTCGATGGCGTAACGGTTAGTTTAATCGACTGCCACGCCTGATGTCGCGGTTTCGATTCCCGCAGACAAATATTTGGGTGCATAAACATATATGTTTGACTTGGTCTGGGTGTTTTTATGTATAATATGTATGTATTTACAAAAAAAAAGTATATATGTATGTTTATCCATTGTCTAGTACCCATAGTACAAGCTCTGCTTAGTTTGGGCTAGATGGTGTTGTGTGTATGTGGTAGAATATTATATTATTATATTATAGTGGCCTCAATACAAGCAATAATATCTATATGAAAAATGAATATAATTCGAATGGTATATATGTATGTTTATCCATTGTATAGTAATACTACAAGCTTTGCTTAGCTTGGGGTAAATTGTGTTGTGTGTATGTGTAGAATATTATTATTATTATTAACTTCGTTATTAAACATTAAACTTCCGAAACATCCGCGTTTTGGAAACCAAAGTTTTGGAACAGTTAGTTAATTTTCGCACTGTTGGTATAGATCTTTGGTTGGAAAACTGAATCCTTTATATTTTTAATCCTGGTCCCATTGTGTGTACCTTTAAACAGTAAGATGTAAGTGACACTGTCCAAAGCGGGTTACAGACTTCACACAAAGAATAGCACAGTATGGAAAATAATTACTTATCTTGTCATCCGCGTAGAATATGCATATCAAAGCAATATACAATAATATATACTTACAAAAATACTAAATATTTTTAGTTGAGACCCTGTGCTTTTAAACTCCTTTTATTTGTTAAATTTATTATGACTTCACATGTTTGTAAATGTCTTCTATGCACGCTATATTGCCGGGACAAGCGATTTGGCAGCATCAATAACCAGTGTGTTTTCTAATTATCTTTTTTTACAAATACTTAAAATAATTATTACGTTATTTGAAGGGTCTATAAACAACATTAAATAATGTGAGATGGTTTCCATAAATTAGTAAACACCCTCTGTAATTTTCTTTTTTTTTCATTTTCACAGATAAAAAGCAATCACTGCAAAAGAGCATTCCTAAACCCACGCCATCTAAATCCAAGACTGAGAATAGACATTTTAAATCATTGAACATTAAAACGCCAGCTCCATTCAAGCCCATGGAAAAAAATGGCACCAAGAACGAGAAAGCTACGAAATCAGACGCGGATAAGAGTATAAAAGCAGAAGAATTTGAAGAGATCATCGATGGAGAAGAATTCTTGGAAGAGGATAACTTCGATTTGGATGAAGAGGTACGTTTTTATACCCCTTAGTATATAGAAAAGGGGAAGGGAGGAGGGAGGGGTGAACAGCGATGGTCTATATACAATCTTAGAATTTTGAGTTGCTACGTCGCAATTCTAGGGGGTCACCAGACAATGACTAATGATAAAGAATAATAATCAAAAAAATAGTCCTCCAGACCGAATTTCGGCCAAGGTGGCCAATCTTAACAGAGACTGGCCATCTGCGCTGGAGAAATTATAGTGCACAAGTATATGCGCAAACTTAAGTGCGCTCTTCGTTCCCTAACCCTCATAATTCTATGGGACGGTGATCCGACACGACCGAAGAGAGATCAGGCGCAGGACCAACAGCTTACGTGCTTTCCCAGGCACAGGGGTGTCTAACACCGCTAACTTCGTACATCCGGGCTCGTATTGAGATTTCTAAACAGAAAAATCCAATATCTTTTTGTTGGCCCGTCCCGGGATTCGAACCCGACACCTCATGCACAGCAGTCGCATTCCCCACCGCTGCGCCACGGAGGCAGTAATGACTACACGGATCTGGTCCAAAAGTAGTTGTTCAGAGTCTAGGTGTGTTTTTATGTCCGTTGTTTGAATGTTTGTAAAGCCGAGACATGTATAGTATTATCGACACAATCAATTGCGATGTCATGGTAGTAGTAGTCATGGGTACTTTGTGTATGGCAAAAATAAATAGATTTAATAGTTTAAATAATTTTGTTAGCTTACAAAAATAATTGTTCCATCGCAATTGATTGTGTCGATAATACTATACATTACTGTTTGATCTATTACTATATTCGATTATCATTCGAATACAATTGTACCCCTACCCCTTCGGGATATATAGGCGTGAGACTATGTATGTAATAAAAGTGATGATAATATCCAGGAGTTCGGTGAAGAGTCAGTGGGAGAGAACTCAAGAAAGCAGCGCATCATGAGGCCAGAGATGATGGATGAGGAAATCCCGAGCGATGATGAAAGCCGCTCTGAAGATGGCAGCTTATATGATGTGAGTATACTGATGATGACTTTTAGCAATGTGAACAAAATAATTCGAAATTTATTCGAACATGCTACAACTCCGTCGTCCTTATCAATGTTGGTATCGCGTTGTGTCATGTACACATGATATTCAAAGATTATGCAAAAACCATTATGCTTTATGAAGTGGTAGTGGGCAGGGCACATAGAACCGTTGGGACAGATAGGTTCTAGAGTGGCGGCTACGCATAACTTTGACAACGATTTGGTAAGGGTCGTGGAAAGCGGTTGGAAGGGAGCTATCCAAGATCGGTCTACGTGGAGAAGCGTATGTCTAAAAGCGGACGTCTTTCAGCTCAGTAGATAATGATATGCGACGAGGTTAAGGCATCAGAGATGAGTGACCATTATGTAACAGAATAGCTGGCCCGCGCAACTTCTTCTGCTTCACATAAGAGAATTTCTCCCGTATTTGCAACATTTTCATTGATGCTCCGCTCCTATTGGTCATAGCGTGATGTTATAGCCTATAGCCTTCTTCGATAAATGAGCTATGCAACACTAAAAGAATTTTCCAAATCGAACCAGTAGTTCCCGAGATTAGCGAGTTCAAAGAACCAAACAAACAATCTCTTCAGCTTTATAATTTAGATCAGAGGGAGACAGACTTTTTTTCTAATAGAACACTTCCAAAATTTAGCTGGTTCCGGTGTGCAACTATAAATTTAATCCGTCAAGTAAAATCAGTGTATTCGGACCATAAAGTTTTAAAAATTTTGATCAAATCTCTACGGGCTGACATAATTTTTTTATTTTAGAATGAATTCTTGGGTCTTCAGCGAGTGGTATTCTTCAAATATTATCTGCCTACTATTGATAGGTGAAGTCAAGCCAACATTTTAGTTCTTCACTATCAAAAGCAAATAAATTTTCGTTTACGAATTGTGAACCCCTATTTTTTTGTCACGCCTTCGTAGACCTCTTGAGTCTCCCGTGGACCCTTGGGGATCCACCTGGACCACTTTGGGAACTAAGGATTTAGATTATTTAGATATGAGATATTACTATAACAAATAAGCTGCGTTCGTGTCTAATAGAGTGGTTGATTTCTATTATTGTTATTTTAGTCAATAAGTTACGTCACTCAATATACAAGCTATTACAAGGGTAGTTTTCAAATGACAGAAATAATATGTAAGACGCATTGTGACGTAACTGTTACTTCTATTTAAGTGAACCCGCGTGAGAGAGGTAGCCTGATATCCATAAATTCAATTTTTTCGCTACCCAATTTAAAAAAATTGTTTCCTTATACAGTGAACGTTTTTTTGATTACCCCCGGTAGGTTTTGTAGGCAGTGTTGGTCTATCGAATTTGTCGGATTATAGAGTACTGCCACAAAAAAACGGTGCCGACATTGTTTTAAAAACTGTGCCTACCTTGTAATCCTGTAAATTACAAATCAAAGTGATAAGAATATATTTGAACTACAACACGCCGAGCACAATATTGGTGGCGCGTACAAGTTACAACTTAAAATAAAATGTTAAATCATGCATTCGGCAAATCTTCACTATATTATTGTAGATTTGCCGAATGCATGATTTAACATTTATGTATGAAATATACTTTATGTACAGTAATAGGCATGTCGGATTACAGGGGGTGCTGGATTAGACAGGGGCCGGATTACCGGGAGTCCACTGTATTGTACAACATTTTGATGTTGAATTTATATCACAAAATAAAAATATTTTGAATAGGTATTATTTGCAGTTACATATAAATTAACAAACAAAATCAAATCATGTGTTTTTATAAAACGTTTTTCCCATTAGGAATAACCCTTCCATCGTATGGGATCTAATCAATATTGAAACAATGGACACTAATAATACCTACAACTAAAAAGTTATTTTGTTTGCAGGAGCTGCCGTCATCTGATTCAGAAGACTTTGACGACTGGTTTACCCTGGACATCAGAGCCGAGAGAGCATCAGACTACCTGCCGTTGCTTGGTAAGATTTTTATTTATGAACTATGTTCTATGCTCGGCTTTGTTTAAATAAATAGGACAGTTTATGCGTGATAGAGTAGTAAATGTCCAAACATCTTTACAAATTTATTATCATAAAACTGCAATAAGATTATGTCTATACATTGTACATATTTTTTAGTATCTAGAGGCGTCTGAATCCAAAGCAATAGAGATTACATAAGCTTTTTATAAAATGACGGCTCGAATGTGTTCCCTTGAGGTACTCCCTATTTATTCAATTATATTAATACTAAATTTTGGATAATATAAACAAATTTAAAGTTTGTGAATATATAATATACTGCAAATTTTACACATTCATAAAGTTTAGCTCTAAATTTCTACCGTATATGCTAATAATTCCAACAATTTTGTGTACTCGATGCAATCGAAAGCCTAGCTCAGTTGTAAGTACATATATAGTCAATGCAATCGAAGGGCATCCTCAGTCGTAAGTAAGTAACGTAGGCGATGTGCCTGCAGGCGGGTGCGCGCGCGCGCTGCTGGCGGCGGAGCGGCGGCGCGCGGCGGCGCGCGTGGCCACGCTGCGCCACTCGCTGTCGGCGCTCACCGACAGCGCGCGGCGCCAGGCCGACACGCTGCGCCACGCCGCCATGGCGCTCGCCGAGATCGACGACACACTGCGCGCAGCCTGATTATCACCCATCGCCGTTCTAGCTATACTATATTTAATTGGGCTTGAAACAAAATGTAAACTGAGAAAAATGCCAACAATAATATGTTAAACTGGGCTTGAAACACTTGAAAAATGTGGGCTTTAACATGACAATAAATGAAAATACATCGACAACATCCAGCTTCATTCAATAGCATTATATTTTGTCATTCACTTCATTTTAGATATGTTGACATTGATTTAGATCATAGAGCTCTCATCGAACTTAAATCATATGAAAAATGATCAACCCTAGTTGTCAGTAGGACGTGTGTTATCTGCGGATAAAATACGTCCTCCGATTTACATTCACAATTGAGCCATCGTGCGTAAGTTACCGAAGCGAAGGGTGAAAACTCACTAAGAAGAAAAAGCTACGTGTACAATTTTTAATATGAGTGAACGCGATAATACCGTATTAATCATTCAGTTGTCTTATTGATATTATGTATTAGATGACAACTTAACCATATTTAAATATGGTATAACGCATCAATAATTTAAATATTTGAAATAAACTGTATTTTAATAAAGAAAATGATTCTAATACATTAAAATTAACTTTTCGAAATTGAACAACAATGATTAATAAAAATTCGTTTACGTATTTGAATAAATAAATAATCTATCATATATTCTATGATAATGGTATCAATACAAAATATTTTAAGTTTGAGCATGCAGAAAGAATGGATGTATAAAAAATAGTGGGGTCGTAGTGAGAATGTCTCGCTATCTCCGTCGCACAGATGCGGTTAAATAGCGATTACGTCACAGTTTGTATCATGCATCCTTTTCTGTCATTTAATAATACCTCTACTATCATCTTTGAAACGCTTGTATCTTAATTATTACTGACTTAAATAATAAAAAATATGCGTCTACCCTATAATTCCTTTAAAAGATCTTTAAGCTAATAAATAGCAGGATAAAGTTAGATTATGTGCTCAATCATCACTACCTATTAGAAAACAAAGTCCCCGCCGCGTCTATACGCAATAAACTCAAAAACTACTGAACGGATTTTCATGCGGTTTTCATCAATAGACAGAGTGATTAATGAGGAAGGTTTAGGTGTATAATTTGTTAAGATTTTGTACTACCCGTGCGAAGCCGGGACGGGTCGCTTGTAGACTATATTTTAAAATGTTGGCCAAGCTTACTTAAGCCCAGTTTGAAGTTGTCAGTATATTTACAAAGGATCATTGTTTGCTGTTTGATGCAGGCTTATGTTTATGTTTAAGTTAGCTTTAAGGTTCTGTAAATAATAAAATGTATGTATTAAATAGCAATGTAAAGATTTATTGTTTTATTTTATATACCTATGTTTTATATAATAATATCATCATGTTTGGCCTGTTTGTAAAATGTCTAATAGTTTTTTTTTTAAATAAGGCATCTTGGAATAATTCCTGTGTCGCGGGAGACTTTACAAACTTTCAAATAACGGACACAAAGAACATCCAGACTCGGAGCAAGCATTTGTGGATCACACAATTTTTTGTCCCGTGTGGGATTCGAACCCACAACACTCTGCGTAATGGCAGAGCAGCCACTTAAACCAATACGCCATCCCTCTTCCCTGTATGAGAAAGGTTAGGTTATAGTCCAACATAATATAATTACCGTTTGCTTTAAGGGTTGCGTTTCCACTGACGTGGAGCTAGGCGGTGTGGAGAGGAGTGGACTGTGAACTGGCCAATTACAGTGCTCGATATCTCCACTCCACATCAGTGGAAACAGTGCAAGTGGAGCGGAGCTGAGCAAACTTAAATAAAATATATATGAACATGCGGCCTCGAGCCGGAGTCGAGCAGGCTGTGGTGCCGAGCGGAGGGTAGCGGGACGTTGCGGGGCGGCGAGTAGTGTAGACTTGTTAGGAAAGGACTCGTGCGCTGCATTTTAGTTTAGTTAGCGATATTACGTCATACACTTCACACGTCATCGACATTGTATGTGAATCAAAATGGATGAGATACTAATTGAAAGTGTCAATAAATTTAGGTACTTATTTATGGGATACACGACTGACAACATACAAATGCAACGAAACCAAAGTTATAGCGTGGGAAATCATATTAAAAGACAACAGATTACAAGAACATTACAGCTCTGGTCTGCTCAGCTCCTCTCTGTCCCGCTCCGCTGTACTCCGGGCCGCTTCAATGGAAACACTTGCTACTTTTCACTGCACCACTCCGTCCAGCTCCGCGTCAGTGGAAACGCACCCTAACGGTGATAGATAACATCGTGAGGAAACCTGCATGTCGGCGAGTTCTCTATAATCTCGAAGATATGTGAAGACTGCCAACCCACACTGGGTCAGCATGGTGGACTATGGCCTAACCATTCTGACAGTGAGAAGTGGTCCGTCTCCAGCAGTTGGGACAGTTTAATACAGGGCTGATATTATTATACACTGTTTCACGCCAATATCACCAAGGAGCCAGGCAGAGACATATTACAACGTAATAGATGAGAGTTCCAGACTCCGTGCTGTTACTAAGAATTTCTATACAGAAAAACCGAATAACACTTTTCCTGACCTCATGAGATTCGAAACCGATACCTCATAAGGTCTCAAGGATTTTTAGGTGTCGATGTTAGTATGAAACAACACCTGGTTTCTACGTATGGCTTTTTTGTCGATCTCGATGGCGTAGTGGTTAGTGTAACCTACTGCTACGCCTGAGGTCGCGGGTTCGATTCCCGCACAAGTCAAACATTTGTGTGCATAGACATGGATGTTTGTCTTGGTCTGGTTGTTTCTATGTATAATATGTATATATTTACAAAAGAAAAGTATATATGTATGTTCATCCATTGTGTGGTACCCATAGTGCCTATAAGCTCTGCTTAGTTTGGGCTAGATGGTGCAGGGTTTTTTTTTTTCAACAAATTTGGCAAATTAGCATACGTCCCACCTGATGGTAAGTGGTTACCGTAGCCTATGGACGCCTGCAATACCAGAGGCATCATTGCGCTTTGCCAACCCTTTAGGATCACAAGGAAGTGGGAAGTAGAAGGAGCGGGAAGGGGGAAAGAGAGTGATTTGGCCTCCGGCACTCTCACTCACCAAACAAAACACAACAGTAGGAACACTGCTATTTCACGTCGATATTCTGTGAGAGGGTAGTACTTCCCCGGTCGATCCGGCCCATTAATGCTGAAATCAGCGAGTATGTGATAGAATATATTAGTCAAAGTCAAAAATCATTTATTCATTTAGGTCACAAAGTAACACTTGTGAACGTCAAAAAGTTAATATTTAATATGTAGGTACAAAGAAAGTGCGTTTTCCTTTTGTAGCGGCCTCTACAAAGGCCAAGAAGTTACTTAGGTGAAGCAATAAATATTATGCAGTTAAAGGAATGGGCGACGTAACAAGGGCGAGGCTGGGTAGTTCCAGAGTTTCAGTGTGTAGCGAGTCCTTACTCACTTAGAAGTTACGACACGTTGCAACAGATGGCGCTATATAATTACACACCCCGCCATTCAATCCTGAATCGCGCAAGCAAAGTTTACACAGCAAGCTAATATGTACATAGATACGATTTTCCGACATCAACAGTCGGGTCGCGGCTCACCAGGTTCGATCACCCAGCCTGATCGGAGAATCCACCCTTTGTATTGGGGGACATCACACCATGTTCCTCCACAGTAGAACCATTATTCCTTGTTCCTCCACGCTTTCATTATTTTTGCCAACATTGCTTGTATATACTTATATTATACTATATTTTTGCGCGTGAGTAAGCTCCTGTTTTGCACGTAAAGCAATCACCTGACATTGTGAACATATTTAGTCGTATTTAGTGTAAATAGTACGACTAATTATACCCCGGGCGTATCGCCAACGACAGATGTGATAACTAATTCATTATTATATTTAATTATAGCATTGTTTTGGGCTATTAGCTGTGCTATTA
The DNA here is from genome assembly GCA_963675205.1 of Catocala nupta. Taxonomy (NCBI): domain Eukaryota; kingdom Metazoa; phylum Arthropoda; class Insecta; order Lepidoptera; family Erebidae; genus Catocala; species Catocala nupta. Next base: position 7,528,330 of record OY776106.1, read on the forward strand.
TGGACGTGTTTGTTCTAACACCTGTGTGCGTGTGAACGTAAATAAAACTGACATTTATGTGAAATACATTGTGGTTCGGAGTAGTTACATATGGCGATATTGTGTGAAGATACAATTGCGCAACTTTATCGCAATGTTAACAATTTATAGATGCTAATAAGCGTTTTTACCGATTTCATCAACGCGGCGCTAATATGTGATATAAGGTGTTCCAGGATTATCAATTTTTGGCTATCTGTATATAGGTGATGTTATAATAAATAAATAAGCTTGAAGAAACAGGAGAACAATAGTGGACTTAATTTTACAATAACTCAATGCCTTAATAAACTAGTTTATAACCAAAATAATAATCATGGTTATGGCAAGAAAGGATACTTTAACATCTTTAAATTATAAGCTACTTGCCTGAATTTGTTTAGACCTGTGTTTCAGGCGATAATGACATTATTTTTGAGTCGTAAGTGATTTTACAAATGTGCAGACATCCAGACTTAAAACAATTAATTGTGAATCAATCAAATAATGTTTCTAACATTTTGTCTGTGTGTTTTCCAGAGCGAGCGATAATTAACTATTTAATACGCACGTAATTTCGAAACGCCGCCGGCGCGGTGCGCGCCTTGCGATCATTTTGAATGCACGGATGACGTAATGGTTTAAATGGTCGCATCGTCACTGCTACTGCGTCAAGTGTTGTGGGTTCGAATACCATACGGGACAAAAATTTGTGTGATCAGTAAATGTTTCGAGTCTGGATGTTCGTTGTTAGCATGTTTGTAAAGACCCCGCGATACAGGAATGAAACACAGAGCATTAGTTGTCGTTTTTAAAATAAATAAACTCGAGGCCACTGTTTGGTTGTCCAATAGTCTCTCAGTAGACTATCGCTTCGATATTTTTTTTTTATATTGACCCGGCAAAGTGCTTGTAACGGATCTGATGGAAAGCCCAATTACAGTCCAGAGATAGTGACCACGAGGAGAAGATCTTCTAGCCGTCGTCGTCAGTGTTAAGCCGGTCTGACCAGATGCTTCTTCACACTACGTTTGAAGGACCCAATGTCATAGAAGGCAGGGAACACATGTGCCGGAAGACCGTTCCAAAGTTGTATGGTACGGCATAAAAGGGAATTGCTGAACCTTTTGGTGCGAGACGGGATTGTGCTAACCATCCATCCGTGCTTACGATGACCGGCACGTGTGGTTCTCAAAAGGAAGGGGGAAGGTGGGATGAGGTCAAAATAACTCTTTGAAGCATTCGCCATGATAGAGGCGTGATAGCGATATAGATACGCTAAGGGACGCAATGTCTCTACGAAGTTGTAGCGGTTCGATGTCCTTCGTAACCTCTTGGCTGTCGATTATACGTACGGCATGACGCTGCAGTTTATCTAAGGCATCGAGTAGGTACTTAGCGGAATCATTCCAAAGGTGCGAAAGTACTCCATGTTGCTACGGAACTGGGCCTTGTACAGCAAATACCGCTGTTCAAGAGTAAAGAAACGCCGCACCTTGTTTAGAATCCCGAGTTTGCGTGCAGTTGTGGTTATTACACTCTCGATGTAATCCCTAGAGTTAAGGTCGCGGCGGATGTCTATGCCTAAGATGTTATGACTATCCTAGCAAAAGGAATTAAAGATTGGATGAAAGGAAAGAAATATGGCAGGTTATTCTTCAGAACTAGACAAGGATAACTACTTAGTATAACCTAATAATAGTTATAACATAAATAAATTGCCTAACGAAGAAATATACCAGACATCAAAACTTAAACAGTTCAGAAATAAATAACTATTTTATTTACACTATCGACATACTAAAGAATTTTTGTGTAGGTGTATAAATAGACCCAATGTTACGTTACTAAAGAATATAGATGTTGAAAAATATTGTATGTCAGTTAAATAATTGTCTATGGTGCAATGGTAGTTAACGACTGCAGTGTGCATGAGGTTTGAATCCTGGGTCGGGAAAAGTGTGGGTCAGTAACAGCATGGAGTACTAGGCAATAGGATCCGCTATCTATTATGTGGGACGTAAAAAACATATTTGATGATATGTGTACCTATGTGATAGACTGAGGGGTACATTGAAAATAAACTACTTTATACGGATTTACGGCCTCGATGGCATAGTGGTTAATGTAACCGACTGCCACGCCTGAGGTCGCGGGTTCGGTTCCCGCACAAGACGAACATTTGTGTGCATTTTTTAATTTTTTTTTATTTTACTCCTCAATATGACCACACTCCACCTGATGGTAAGCAGTCGTACGGTCTAAGAGCAGTGGCCTCCACATCGTCCTCATAGCAGCCGAGGCGATGTTTGTTGTTGAGGTCTCTACTTTGACGGCCTGAGAAGGTGCTTTTTCACGCCCGCTTAAAGGACCCAGGATTGAAGGAAGAACGAAACACGTGCCTTGGCAGAGAATTCCATGCTTTGATCGTTCGGCAGAGGTATGAGGACCCAAACTTGTTGGTACGCACTCTAGTCGACTCCACCGTGTAAGGATGGCATCTGAGCCCAGCACGCGTTGTTCTGGATAGGAAAGGGGAGGGTGGGATAAGGTGGAATAACTTTTCAGAGCACTTCCCGTGGTAAGTATATTCTGTAGAAACATGCAAAAGAGGCAATATCCCTACGGAGTTGCAGAGGTTCCAGTGAATTCGTGATCTCCGATGATACGGACAGCCCGCCGCTGTAACCTGTCAAGAGCGTCTAGCAACTACTGCGCGGAGCCATCCCAAAGATGAGAACAGTACTCCACGCAAGGGCGCACACAAGTGCAGCTGTGCCTATTGTATAAGGCACAAGCCTTATACAATAGACACAGCTGCTCAGGCGCGAGCGAGAGGCTCCGAGTTTTCGCGAAGCTTGCTTAATGACGCTCTCGATGTAGGTTTTGGGATTAAGGGAGCGGCAAAGATCCATACCTAAGATGGAGAGGCTGTCACGTATCACCAGTGGAGTGTTCTTCAGAGAAGGGAGGGGAAGGAACGGAGACTTTTTTGTTGAGAACGCGCATGCCAGGGTCTTCTTGGCGTTGAACTGGACCAAGTTCTTGGCACCGCATTCAGAGATACGGTTCAAGGTCTGGTCAGGTTCAACGACAAGATCCTGCCTTTTCCCCTCAACCTCAGCCTGTTTGGCCCCAGGACGTCCGAGATATCGCCCATGCACGGTACTGTCGTCTGCATAACAATGTATGTTGCCGAGATTCAACATATAATTGATATGCAGAAGAAACAGAAGAAAGAGCGTAGGGGATAAGACAGACCCCTGCGGCACTCCTGCATTGACCTGCATAAATTTGGAAACGCGACCGTCGCAAAGAACCCGAATACGACGCTTCTGCAGGAAACTTGCAATCCAATTGCACAGTTGAGGGGGCAAGCCATAGGCCGGAAGCTTGGAAAGAAGAGACCGGTGCCAGACTCTATAGAAAGCTTTGGCTATGTGTAGGCTGACATCCAAAGACTCGCCGTGCTTGTTCATAGCCTCACCCCAGAGGTGCGTGACGAACGCTAGAAGATCACCCGTTGATCGTTTAGCCCGAAAGCCGTATTGGCGATCATTGATCAACGAGTGATCCTCCAGGTAGCGGACAATTTGGGTGTTTATAATCCGCTCGAACACTTTGGAGAGCACCGAGGTGATAGCTATGGGTCGATAGTTGCCTGGCTCGGAACGGCCCCCCTTTTTGGGAATCGGTTGAACGTTCGCCTCCTTCCAAGCCTCAGGCACAGTGCCTGCGGCGTAAGACGTCCGGTACAGGCGCGTAAGTGTGGGAGACAAGTCCGCTGCCCATTTTTTGAGGACTACAGCTGGGATGCCGTCAAGTCCACTGGCTTTGCGAACATCGAGAGACTGCAGTATCGCACGAACGTCACGTTGCCTGATACGTATATCAGGCATAGTGTAGCCACAGTTGGCAATGTTAGGCGGCTGCGAACTGCAATCATCGATTCGGGAGTTGGCCGCAAAGAGATTTGCAAGCAGATCTGCTTTCTCTTGCGGACGATGAGCCAGTGATCCATTCCATCCAACATATCTCAGAGAGGGCAGCGAGGTCTGGCAGAAGTTGGACTGCACGGCTTTGGCCAGGCGCCAATAGCTACGATTACGAGCTCCTGGCCGAACCGTGCGACGCGCTGGGCATCCGCTCTTAAGTATGCCCTCTTGCAGACCTTTGTGGCTTGGTTGAACGCTGCCTTCAGGTGATCCACGTTAGAGTCGTGGAGAGCGCGAGCCCTGGTCCAAGCGCGGTACGCTGTCTGTTTGCGTTCAACAGCATCAGCGCATTCACGACCGAACCAGGGCCTTTTCCTGCCACCGCTCGTGACATCACTGTATGGAATATAATATTCCATACCCAGGATGATTTCACCAGCGACAGCAGTAGCGCTCTCTGATGGATCCCTGTTCTCAAAGCAGCGTTGAGCCCAAGGGATGGATGCAAAGTACTCCCGCATTCCATCCCAGTCTGCTGACGAGGAGTGCCACAGTCGTCGTCTTGCCTCCTCGGGTCGTGGGGGCGTAACAACAACAGCTGTGGCACAAACCAGACAGTGGTCTGAGGTGCCCAGAGGAGCACTAATCGACACACTGTACCGGTTCGGGTTACTTGTCAGCAGCAGATCGAGCAAAGAGGGCGCCTGACCTACAATGTCCGGTATCCGGGTGGGCTGGAGTACCAGTTGAGACAGGTCATGCGTGAGAGCGAACGCATGGGCAATTCGTCCCGCGTGGTCTGTTTTGAGAGAATCCAACCAGGTCTCATGGTGGGCATTGAAATCTCCCAAGAACACCAACTCAGCGTTCGGAAACTGCTCCTGCGCGTCGTCTGCCGCCTGACTCAGGTAATCAAAGAATTGAGTTGTCTCAGCGTCTCCTGAATGGGATCGGTAGAGGCACATGTAGATTTGGCTGAAAGAGCCATGATCTATGTGTAACCAAAGGACAGAGAAGGAAGGGTCCTCTAGGCAGTGCAGACGGCGACAGCAAATATCCGCCCTAACAAACAAGCATACCCCGGCTTTCGCGAGGAAACACTCATCTAGCACGTAGCTGGGATATTGCAGGTAGGTCGTGTCAGCAGGACGGCGTATTTGTGTCTCCGTTAGAAAAAGCATTGCCGGCCGAGCCGTCTCCAGGTGGTGATGGACGGCATTAAGGTTAGCGTGGAGTCCTCTGATGTTAATAAACTCCACGACAACGGAAGAGGAAGCAGCGGTGGGGTTACGACGATTGGCTGCTGTTGAACGACAATACTTTGTTCGTACTGCCATAGAGTGAAAGGAAGGGAAAGCGTGAAAAAAAAGAGGCGGCTATTCTCGCAGCAAAGTGGGGCAAGGCGCAGAGCAAGTTTCGTCATATCACTGTGTGGTATGGCGATAGCCGATCCGACGGACGGAAGGACTCCCCGTACCCTCCCGAAAGTGGTCGCCGGGACCCACCCTCCGGTCGCCACCTGCGCACGACGAGCTACCTCGAGATTATGCGCGGCATGATGAGGCAGCCAACCAAGTTGGTTAGATTCGGTTGGGCCTCTGGACTATACCGCGGGCGGCCAGCAGAGCACCGTTTCTACGGCTCTCCCTGGCCGCCGGGTCGACTCGCGCCACCCACACAATGACTCTACGGATACTCTGCAGGTCCCTCGTAAGCTGCGAGAATCGTCACCGCATGCTTAGGCCTCCGGCACTCTCATTCACCGAACGAAACACAGCAGTGAAACACTGCTGTTTCACGTCGATTTTCTGTGAGAGGGTAGTACTTCCCCGGTCGAGCCGGCCCATTCTTGCTTTAACCAGCTTGGCTCTACTTGTTTTGGTCTGGGTGTTTTGTATGTATAACATATATATAATATATAATAATATTCTACTACATACACACAACACCATCTAGCCCAAACTAAGCAGAGCTTGTACTATGGATACTAGACAATGGATAAACATACATATATACTTTTTTTTGTAAATACATACATATTATACGTAGAAACACCCAGACCAAGACAAACATACATGTTCATGCACACAAATGTTTGACTTGAGCGGGAATTGAACCCGCGACCTCAGACGTCGCAGTCGGTTACACTAACCACTACGCCACCGAAGCCGACAATATATGTATTTACAAAAAAGTATATATGTATGTTTATCCATTGTCTAGTACCCATAGTACAAGCTCTGCTTAGTTTGGGCTAGATGGTGTTGTGTGTATGTGATAGAATATTATTATATCGCGTTGTTTCGAATTAGAGTAAGATGTTATTAGATTTTTCTAATAAGTTCTCAACAATAGCCTTACGCCTGAAAACCATAGCCTCGCTCTCTTAACGTGGAACTTAAATATTTTTAGGATTGAGCTGGCTGCAATGAGGGGTTGGGCAGAGGTCTACCACACTATTCAACAAATAAGTAAGCTTTGTTTTTCAATTCTACGAAACAGGACATGCCTGTTCTCGCTATAGACTGCAGGTGGCTAAAGAGCATTTCTTAAATGAAAAATTCAATAACACTTTAGGTATTTGGGCATCGAAACTGGCTGCATGAACGGCTTAGTCACTGCACGGAGTGGGTTCGAATCCCACACGGTACAAAAATTTGTGTCATCCACAAATTGTTATGCCGTGTCTTGTCTGTTGTTTAAATGTTTGTAAAGTCCTCGCAACACAGAATTGATTACAAACATGGTATACAGGCCACGAGCCTAGTACAGACTCCAGCTCTCATTAAGTACAAAAATATAGGGCGAAAAAGGAATAATTTAAAAAGAGTGGGCTAATGAGGAACATGTGCAATGTGGGACGTAATGTACGGGCAAATGCGGAACAAACAGATATTTTGCATACACGTTGTCAGGGTTAGAAGATAGGACATAGGGTATTTTTATTACTTTCATCTAGAAAACAGAGTGTTACTAACCCAACCTACATTTATGCGAGCGAAATTTAAAATAATATAATAAAGGCATACCTACTTAGTTTACACTTATCTTTTATAAGGAAGCTATTACAGGCATTGTTAGCGAAAATGGTGCGTGTTATACAGCAGATTGACGTTGAATACTCGGTCCAGTATTTACGTACCTACTTATTCGGACATCAGAAAATCTGCTTAATTTAATTTTATCGTAGGTATGTGAACTTTAAGGCACAGAAGAATTGTTACGTCTTTTATCATTATCCTCTGTATTTTGTGAAACTTTGTAATAAAAGCAACTGTAGATATGTACCTGGTGAGAGAAATAAATAAAGTAATTAAAAATTAAAATTCCAATAGCATGCGATGTTGTCTTTTTTAATAAAAAATACGATAAAAGGAAATTGGGCACCTCACAGAGAATGATTGTTCTGGTCTTTTAGTCTGTTAATCTTCAAAACCGCGGCGGCACACGGGTTGCCAGACACAATAAATTTTGCACTATGTCTGGTATTCTAAAACTTGACAGATTAATTGTATATTCGTTAACTCTTGCACGACACAGGGTTAGATGTTTAGTGGGAGCAATTTAAAAAAATCTCGTCTGGCTATTCCTGTGGGATGGCCGGCGTGAGTCAGTATGTGTGATGTAAGTTTTGTGTAATATATTATTTTCGACAAGCCGATGACGTCATGACATTGAGTAATTAGTACACAGGTAAATTCTTTAAATGTTTCTGTTTTGCGAAATTCATGAGTGGCAATAATACTTTTAAATGCAGCTAGGTGTTCTCAATATCAATGTTCAAAACTAAAGCCTATCAGATGTATATAAACTAAGTACCTACATCCGGCTTACCGTAGGATGTCTGTCTGTTCATAAGGTCCCGGATTCGAATCCCGAAATGATCAAAAAAAAGTTATAGAGATTTTCTGTTAAGAATCTCAAAAGCGGCCCGGAGTTAGAAAGTTGGCGTTAGTTAGACACCCAAGTGCCTTGGAAGGCATGTAAAGTCTATATTCTACACCTGATCTCTTACAGGTCTTGTGGGATAACCGTCTCATCGGATCATGAGAGTTTGGGAATAGAGAGTGCACTTGTGTTTGCGCACACACTTGTGCTCGGTAATATCTCTTGCGCAGATGGTCTCTGTTAAGATATAGAGAGAATATACCACGGGGAGTGCTTTGAAGAGTAATTTCACCTTATCCCCCCTAGGTCCTATCCAGAACAACGCGTGCTGGGCTCAGATGCCATCCTTACACGGTGGAGTCGACTAGAGTGCGTACCAACAAGTTTGGGTCCTCATACCTCTGCCGAAAGATCAAGGCATGGAATTCTCTGCCAAGGCACGTGTTTCCTTCTTCCTTCAATCCTGGGCCCTTTAAGCGGGGCGTAAAAAGCACCTTCTCAGGCCGTCAAAGTAGAGACCTCAACATCGCCTCGGCTGCTATGAGGACAATGTGGAGGCCACTGCTCTTAGACCACACGACTGCTTACCATCAGGCGGAATGTGGTCATTTGAGGAGCAAAATAAAATAAAATAAAGTATAAATATATGCCGCGTTGACTGAAATTCGGTCTGGAGAACATTTTTATTGTCTTCAAAATAATTAGGCTTAGGCCTTAGTCCACGCTGGCCCAGGGCGGGTTGGCAGACTTCACATATCTTCGAGAACATTATTTACAAATCTCAGACATGCAGGTTTCCTCACGATGTTTTCCTTCACCGTTAAAGAGAGCGGTAATTACCTACTATTTAATAAAGCTTTATTTTTAGCCAATTGTGTATGCCATTGCTGTGTATAAGGTGTCGGTCAATTACCATGTCGGGCAGAAAAGAACGTAGTCCTTTTTTTTTTTAAAAGCTGGTAACCAACTTGTAACTCTTCTGATGTTGCGGATATCCATGGGCGGTGGTAATCGCTTTCCATCAGGCGATCCGTCCGTTCGTTTGCTTCCTATCACATAAAAAGAAATGCCATTGAAATTTTCTGTCAAAAAATTCCCAGTAGAACAGTAGTAGAGACTGGAACAGGTAGAACGTAATAGGCCCTCCTCTAGGAGATGAGTCTATGGCCGCCTTGCTTTTACATGCTTTTTTCCATATTAAATATTATAACGTAGGCTCTAAAATCTATATAATAATAATAATATTCTACCACATACATACAACACCATCTAGCCCAAACTAAGCGGAGCTTGTACTATGGGTACTAGACAATGGATAAACATACCTACATAATTATATACTTTTTTTTGTAAAATCATACATATTATACATAGAAACTCTCAGACCAAGACAGACATATCTACTTATACCTACTAATATCCTAAAGAGGAAAGATTTGATTATCTGTTTGTTTGTTTGTTCGTAAGGACTTAACTCAACAACTAATCAAATGATTTTAAAATTCTTTCAATAGTAAGCTATGTTATCACAGAATAATATAAGTTACATTTTATTTAAAATAAGTATTGTTATTAACATAACCTGACCTACTTTTACGCAAGCGAAGCCGCGGGTAAAACCTAGTATCCAATAATTATGATTTTGTGAGATAGACTAACGTTCTATTAGCAAAATAACTTTTAAGATTTGTTCATTAGTGTGACACACAAAGACAAACAAATCTTACCTCTTCTTTATAATAGATTAAGTACACATTACTGACGATGCATTAAACGCATACGACCTAAAAACTGCAGTCGCGTCGCACAATAAAGAAAATAGATTACTACTTTATGAGAGCGGCGAACTGGCCATGTTAAGAATAGCCCGCGCTTGGCGTTGACATTCACAGAGAACGCGTGGAGACGCTGTTACTACTCACTTTATTTGAAATTAGCTGTTTAGAAAGAGTCCTTAGAATAATACCTGGTTTGATACCTGCCTCAGTAGCATAGCGGTAAAAAGCCCTTTAGAAAAATGTTAGTATGATACCTGCTTTGGTGGCATAGCGACAGAAAAAGCCCTTTAGAAAAACGTTAGTTTGATACTTGCTTTGGTAGAATAGCGATGAAAAACCCTTTAGAAAAATGTTAGTTTGTTTCCTGCTTTGGTGGAATAGCAGTAAAAATCCCCTTAAGAAAAATACCTTGATTTATACCTGCCTCTGTGGTACAGTGGTAGGGATGTGACTGTTGTGTGCATGAGGTTTGAGTTTAGGCTCGCGCTAAGAGCAGCTCAGTAGCAGTATAGAGTTAACGGCTATATGCTTGTCTTCTGTTATGTGGGACGTAAAAACTGAACCCATCCAGACGAACAATAATTAAATATATAAATATAAAATCTGTACTTTATAATTTATTGATACACTAGCTGACCCGCGCAACTTCGTCTGTTTCAGAGATTTTGGAACATTTTTCATTGATGCTCCGCTCCTATTAGTCGATGTAGTAGTTTAAAGTTTCAAAATTATGTAATAATAGTGTTTTATAAAAAATAAACAACGCGATAAAATCCGTATAAAGTTTTTCATAAATGTAGCTATACCATTTTCTAGTAATTCTCATCTTCATTTAAAGAATCATCGCGCCATTCATCGGTTCACCCATTTTCTTTCTCGTCGCAACCTGCGCTATATCTGGATCCGCATTAACATCCGCGTTGATTATTGCGGATGCGGATGCAGACGTCCAAATCGATGCAGATGCTCCGCGATTACGGATGCGGATGCAAATATTCACAACATCCCTGGTTTAATGTAGTATATTATTTAACACACCAAAGCAAATAGTAATTAAAAGATTATTTGTTGTGCAAACAGTATCTAAATTGATTGCAAAATAAGGCAGTAATTAAAATTTTAAATTTGGATACAAGAAAAAGTGGAGCTGCGGTGGTGATATTTCGCTAGCTGCATCAGTTAGATGAATTAAATAGCACTTACGGCATTGTTTGTATCGTGCAGCCTTTTTCTGTCATTTGACATTTACCCCTAATACCAGAATGAAACACTTAAATCTTATTTATGTTGAATATATTATAGAAGTTCTTTTTATTTTAGAGTTTGAATAATATGACTATTTCACTTAAATAATAAAAATGGTAAGACAACTACCCTATTAAGGTTTATTTATTAAACGATTTCCTTAAAACAGTAAATATATATTACAAGCATTTTAAATTATAAATTTAAAATAAGTAACATTCTTGGTAACACTTCCACCAAAGCTCAAATACTTGTGTTAGGCAACTTTAAAAGCTATACCCACTCTCGTTTACTAATACAAATCCTTAACCATTATGCTACAGTTGCTTCAAAAAACCAACATAAATTGTTTAGGAACAAATTCATCTCTACACTTTTCGTAAATCGACTAGTCAAAGTAAAACGAAGATCACAGCCAGTACCAGAGCGTGCGCTAACAAAACCAACGTGTAACGTTACTACACAGATAATATAAGCCACCTGTTTAATAATAATCAATAACAAAACGTATATAAATAACGGTCTGCTTTTAACGGTAAATCAATTCAACAACTATTAACTAATGAAATAATGAAAATAATCCACAAGTCATTATTTAAAATAATCAAATAAAAAATGAATAAGTATTGTAATAAAAAGTAGGTTATATTAATAAATATTTACTTTATATTATTTTGAGTTAAAATAGTTGTGTGTTTATATTGATTGGCGCGTTTTGTATCTGTTTTGGCAAAAAAGTTTAGTGATAATAGTGAAGTGCTACTTAGTCAGTGTAAACGAAAACATTATTGACAGTGATCAGAATTTTGGTGCCGGTTTTTTACAAGACATCTTTTTAAATATATTGTTGGTTAGACATACACACAGCATATAATACTAAAATGTAGTCATGCATAAGCTTAGTCTGTGATTATTTTCTCATGTGCACATACCTACATAGTCAAAAGGTTTTCGGTATAAAAACTAGATACCCTTGCTATTTATTTTTTTTCATTATCGTGCTTTTAATTCATATTTTATTTTAGTCAAGGCGCTTCTAAACGTTTTGTATTTTAATGCAATATGTGGCTACAATATACTGGCCAGCAAAAACAGCCATATTATATCTAGAATACACGGCAATATTTTGCATATGGCTATCAAAAGAATTATTTTTGAAATGGCCGATGCATTCAAATGTTTTTGAGTTGGCTTGGTTACAGTTAAAATCAATGCAGCCACATATTGCAGTAAATATTGCCCCTAACCCCTTAATATATTGTCATTGAGGCTATCTCTATCAAAACAGTTGTTATTGACGACAATTTCACGAATACGTCCCAAGTGCAGTGTTGATGACGTTCATGTAAGTTCAAAACTCCAGTTTGCCTTATTATAATCCTTGATTCGGAATATTTAATAGGTTATTATATTAAATCAAGCACTAGAATGTCTTCAGTGTGATTTGGTGAGCTCATTCACGACCTGCAAATACAATTGTAGAATAAAGAGGGTAACTATAATATAGATGTGACTTAATTGACTCTTAATTAAACATAACATATTAAATGACACCAGATCTAAAAGTATTACGGCATGAATTATATCTACCACTGCTATGTTCGTATGTTTTGCTTAATTTCGTAATAGGTATAATTATTACTAGAACTGCGAACCTACTAAAAAACCTGGGGTGTTCCCTCTCTCACCCAATGGGGAGGACCAGTTGGGAGCTCTTAAAAGATTCATCCATAGCAGGCCCCCCCGTGTGGGTGCGGGCCGGGTTAAACGGACCCGACCACCTCTCGTCCTCAGGGGAGAGCCTCACCGCTCTCCCCTTTCGACGTTAGAAGGCGCGCGGGAACAACGCGCGCGCCCTCTCGGGGCTCTTAATTTACGGGTGGCAGGGAACCTAAGTTAACACAGCTGTTTTCAGACACAAATAACAAACAAATTAACGATACCTACTAATAAAACAAATCTCATAATTATCACTACATTTTGTAAAACAATGTCCCCCGCCGCGTCTGTACGCGGTAAACTCAAAAACTACTGCACGGATTTTCATGCGGTTTTTTAGACAGAATGATTCATGAATTAGGTTTAGTTGTATAATTTGTTAAGGTTTTGTACTACTCGTGCGAAGACAGGGCTGGTTGCTAGTTGTTAATAAAAAAAAAACAAAAAGGGAAATATGAGGTGATTATTCAGAGGCATAATCAGTCCGAGTTGTAGTTATTTCTTTTGCATATTGGTATTTCATCTGGTTCAACGCGCAATGAATCTGTTAAACAGCTTTTCTTCCAATGTTTTCGATTCTTCAAAATTGTTGTGACGAGTCTGTTCTTAGTGTCGGTTGTGTAAATGTTTGTAAAGTCTCCCGCGACACAGGATTTAGTACTAGTGCGGGAGTCATCGCTGCGTTATTAAATATGATTGCTGTGCATGAAGTCTCGGGTTCAATTCTTGGGTAAAGTGCAATTATGTTTTTCTTCCAAAAAATTCTTACTAGCAGTACGGACTCTTAAACCTTGCTTAGTAGATGGCAATAAGCTCGTGGTCTATTATGCGGAACCTAGAACCATATCTATCGAAATGTGGGTGCAAAGCACCTCTGCCCATCGGGGACATGAGCGTGTGACTATGTGAGTAATATAGACCGATGATTGAATTAGTTATGATTAAAAATAAACCATAGTTAAATAATAATAATATTCTATCACATACACACAACACCAGACTAAGCAGAGCTTGTACTATGGGTACTAGACAATGGATAGACATATATATACCTTTTTTTTGTAAAACGCACATATTATACAGACCAAGACAAACATCCATGTCCATACACAAATGTTTGACTTGTGCGGGAATCGAACCCGCAACCACAGGGGTGGCAGTCGGTTACACTAACCACTACGCCATCGCCAGGCCGATAATGATTATTAAATAGTAAAATAGATGCGATCGTTCCGTGTTTGCGTTACCTATGTTGATTGTTTCAATGTTAATTATCGTAAATTAACCCGCATTATTGTTATATCGCATTAGGTTTTGAATTTAAAAAGTTTTTATGCCATGTCCAGTATACATAATATCAAAATTAAATAAATAACGTCGCTCCGGTACTTGTCTAGCTGTAAATAATTAATTATGTTAATCTGGTGTTTCTCAAACAAACGAATGTATATTCTTATGAGAAATAAATATCTTAAACCAGAAAATACTTCGTAAATATCGCGCTTCCACTTGAAGTCGATTCCCGGATCGTACAAAATACTATTACTATTATACCGAGTTTAAAACGTGCTCTTTAAATGGCAACAGGTTTAGTCCCTATCACGTGCATGACTTCTAAACCATAGAGAGCTGCCGCAATTAAAGGATATAATGATATATAAGAAATTTCTTTATAAAATATCTAATAACATTTTTGCCCGATTCGGCAATCAAACCCGAGCCTTCATGCACAACAGTCGCAGATCAAAATGGCTGCGCGACCCAGGTGCCACATAAAATTAATATATATTTTTTATTTAACTTTTAGGTAACGTCTGCCTGTTACCTAGGCGAATAGGTAGTGGTGTAACGTGTGAGTTAGCCGCCCGGGGCGGAAGAAAATTTTGCCGCTCTCTTATTTAGGTATTGCAAGTGAGCAGCGATAGCTCAGTGGGGCAGACCAACAGACTGCAACGCAGAGGGTCTCGGGTTCGTATCCACGTCGCGCACCTCTGACTTTCGGAAGTTATACGACTTTTCGAAATTATGTGCGTATTGATTGACAATTATCGCCTGCTCCGTGCCTCGGAGAGCACGTTAAGACGTCGGTCCCGGCTGCCATGAACATCTATGGCAGTCGTTATTGGGAATTCAGTGCCCTATAATATCCTGACACTGGTCTAGCCTTAGGGTATCGTTAGCCTTCGGGTTGCGCAGGTTAGGTGGCAACCACTCTGTGTAAAAACTGATATCCAGTCAAATCCGGTTAGACCAGAAAAGCCGACTCCAAGTGACTTAGGAATAATAAAGGCTAGGGAGAAGATTCATTACAAACAAAAATACAAATCCTCTTTAAAATAGTAATAATAATAATATTCTATGTGTATACGACACACAACACCATCTAGCCCAAACTAAGCAAAGCTAGTACTATGGGTACTAGACAATGAATAAACATACATATATACTTTTTTTTTGTAAATACATACATATTATATATAGAAACACCCAGATCAAGACAAACATCCATGTTCATGCACACATATGTTTGACTTGTGCGGGAATCGAACCCGCGACCTCAGGCGTGGCAGTCGGTTACACTAACCACTATGCCATCGAGGCCGATGAGGAAACTATTAGTCATTAAAAATCCGGCTAAGTATGAGTTAGGTTAGCTTCGAGGTATATATCGTCACTTAACGCTAGCCCAACTTATACGTGGTTTATCAACATTACTAGTTTTTTTCCATGGCTCCGCTCGCATAAATGTAGATTAAGTTATGTTAGTAGGTAGCAGTACATTTTTTAAATAAAACATTCCAACGGTCCTGGCTGCTATGAACATCTATGGTAGTCGTTATTGGGGAAGTCGACATAAATGATCCCACTGGGTCGAAGTGTCGCCTGTCTGTACTGACTGGCCCCTACACAAGATAAGAAAAGATAGGTATTGCAATTTAAAAGAATATAATATACAGTACATAATTCTAAAGAACTTTACGGCAAGAACAGTCACAATTATTGTATTGTACATCTGCCCTTTTCTCTCGTTCGTCATGAAATAGTTCAAATATTTACAAGATATTATTATTATTTATTTTGAAATCATGCCGCCTCCTAAAAATGCCGCCTCGGGCGGGCCGCCCCTGCCGCCCGCACTACGCTACGCCACTGCTAATAGGGCTTGATATAGTTATAAATTGCCGCTTATGTTTATGATTGACCATAACTTCTCGTATTTGATACCCGAGATTTGCGAAAAATGCTATCAAAGAGCAAAAGCATGTTTCGTTTTCTAAAAAAGTTGTACGTCAATTACTTAGTAATATTTAGTCAATTACTGGCCTGCCAAATTTATTTAGACGCGTGCCATCATTGGCACGCTTGCCATTGGTTATAGGCAGTTTACTTGTGTAAATATGATTAGAACCCAAATTAGAACGTTGTGCAAACATGCAAAAAGATAACTCAATACAATATAATAATATCAACCCTGTATTTAAACTGACCCACTGCTGGGCACGAGCCTCGTCTCAGTGTGGGAAGGAATTGACCATAATCCTCTACGCTGGCTCAGTGCGGGTTAGCAGATTTCACATATCTTCGAGAACATTATGGAGGAGACTAAGAGATGCAGGTTTTCTTCCGATGTTTTCATTCGCCGTTAAAGCGAGCGATAATTAACTATTTAATATATAATACGATGATATATATAATACGATGCAAATTTCTTTGAAAAGCCAGTCTCTAAACCGTTGCAGAACAGTCCAATATTTTCCCACTAGTTTATCGCTGCCGCTATGCAATAAAAACTTATATAATAACCAACCGAATTTTCTCGCGAAAGATCCCGAAAGGACAACGATTGATCACAATAAACGCTAAACATCGATCAAAGTTGAATCACCGATCAATCAACCAGGAAGTGCCGAACAATTGATGCATGTAGGCCGGTATAAATAATTCCCAGGTCGCAGCTATGTTGGCGGCCGAGTCAGATGCAAATGTCACCGGCGCCGTGCCAACCGCATATAAAATAGAATTATCGAATTTTGAGGGCACGGCGAAGAGAGACGGCTTGGCGTTGTCATGTCTATTAATCTGTTACTAAATTTTTATGATATATAGATTCATTATTGGGGTAGGCAGAGATGTACTTAGTGTTTTTTGTCTAACTAATAATAATATCAGCCCTGTATTAAACTGTTCTACTGCTGGCCACGGACCTCTTCTCAGTGTTAGAAGGAGTAGGCCCAAAGTCCATCACGCTGGCCCAATGCGGTTCATTGTTAAAGCAAGCAATAATTAACTATTTAATATGCACATAACTTTGAAAAGTCAGAGATAACGCGCCTTGGGATAAAACTCTGCTTGGTAGTGCAAGGTTTTCCCACTAGGATATCGCTACCAAAAAATAGATAGAAGGAACATTATAAAAGGAACATAAATACTTAAAACAGTGGTGGTACTGGTGCACCAGCACTATTGTAAGTATTTATGTTTAACATGTACTAATATGTACCCTTTGTTACTGCATACATTTTGCAGAAAGCTTAATTTCATAATTTAAGTTTCCTCTGGTTTCCTCACTAGGCAAAACTGTATCGAGGAAACCTTCAAACTTGATTACCTTTTAATCTTAAATTTTATTAGCAAAATTTTATGGATTGGGTTTTTGTTTTTATCAAAACATATCTTGTACTAGGAATAAATGATGTGTCGCGGAGGACTTTACACACATTCAAACAACGGACATAAAGTACATCGAGACTCGGCATCACATAAGTATTTATCCCGTGTGGGATTGAAGTCACAATACTTGGCGTAGTGATAATGCCGACCCGATCACTTCTATTACTAAGTACACCATCCGTGCAGTCCGTTATTTGAATGTTTATAAAGTCTTTCACGACACCGGGATTGCCGTACGGGAGATGTCTTGGTGCCGAGTGCGAATTGTTTTTACGTTAACGCGATCGAAACGGTTACCGCGTTTGGCTGTCTGATTAGTTAAGAGCTTGGAGCGACCCAATCGGAGCAACGACCGTCATAAACGTGTCGATCGCGTAAACTTAAAAACACCTCGCACTCGGCACCCTTGTCTAAAACAAATATTTCTTAGAGGGAAAATATTATAGTCAAAGACCTTAAATAAACGGTTATAATTGTATGTAGGACATCAGCGTTAAACTTCTCCTCATTATCCGCTGCCATTTAAACCACTATGCAGGCAAGCAAGTCTTCAATAAACGCACCAAAGCTTACTGAAATTCCGAAATCTCAGTGTCTGAAAGTACAACACAAAAGTTAGTTAACAGACAGTCAAAAGCATGTCAACTGCTGTGATTGGCTGACCGAATTAACAGCTAATCAAAATACTTGGCGTGAGTTTAATATACATAACATACGGCGTTGATTAAACTTTATAAATCCGGTGTTGATCAAAGGTTTATATCATAGTAGTTGTCATGCCAACGTAACATCCGAATTATAAATGTAGGATATATTATTGTGTTGAGTTCTTGAAAAATGCCGAAATGATGTCCTGAAACAACAGTACAATCAACTCTCGATAATTTAACACGCGTTAATTTGAATCTCTCAATGAATATCTCTGATCTCTCTATCTGAATAAAATCAATATTAGTTGGTCTACTCGATGATTTGAAGTTGAAGGAATAGTATCGTGCCCGCCAACTTGAAATAATTTGAAGTCCGGGGCTTCCCTACTCTCTATAATTTAAGCGTTAATCACGCACTGACCTATCGTTTGCTTGTCGATTGGACAATGATAGACCGAAGATGCTCACTCAACAGAAAATTACGGACATCTTTTCAAAATAAACATTTGTGAATAATTGTAGGTACAAATCTTTAAAATCATAAGTCATGAATTCTGATCAAACTATTGTTTACTTGATTTTAAAACTCCTGTTATTTTGAACTCTCGGTAATTTAAAACTTAAGGGACCAGAACAGGTGCCTTGTGTTTCAAATTATCGAGAGTTACACAATAACACATTTCGCCTTACATTCCAGAATCTCGCAAGTGAAGTTTGCTTTAGAAAGAAAGAGAAAAGAAAGAAAATGAAATAAGAAAAGGAAGACCTTGCCAGGACGTAGGATCCTCCCTTTTTGTTATAGGGCATCTCACCACGTTCCCCCACACTTGCTTGCCACCAAATATATAAGAGAAAATAATCATAAAATGCTACACCATTACATATTAATGTGCTATATTTTCTATTGGCCGATAGCCTAATTATCAATCAGTAACTAGTCAGACGCACAAGATTGTGCAATTTAAATTACATAATTAATGATCGTGTAATAATTATCTAATTGGCATCGACTCCAATAATTAGTTATAATTATGTAGATTTATGTCAATACATTAATTTTATGATCACCTCGGTGACTGTTGTAGATGAAGTCTCAAGCTCGATTCTCGTGTCGGGCATAGTATTATTTAGTTTTTCTGTCAAGGTTTTCTCTGTAGCAGCTCAATGTCTTGCTTGCTTGGAAACAGCCCATGACTTGCATGGAAACAGTTTTTTTTTTTTAGATAGAAAACTAATATTGTAATTTGATTTATGTGAGTTTGAATGTATGTTACGCTTTCATAAAAATGCGAAATTTCGCATACACGTAGTCAGGGGTACAGAAAAAGTTATAGGTTACCATTCATACAGAAAAATTACTCTACCAAAACGAAGCCCCACATAAAAGCTAATATTACAATATTAATTGTAAATTACTTAAACTATATAATAAAAAACCGACACCAGAAATCAAAAACCGGCACTATAATTCCATAAACATCACTAGTTAAAGCGCTTCATTAAAAAGCCGTCTACAAAAAGCCGTGTATCAAAACGCCGTGTAAACAAAAAGTCGTGTATCAAAGAGCCGTGTTTAAAAAAGCCGTAAGTTAAAAGCAGTGCCAGTGTATGAGATGAGTAGTACTCGTTCAGGGACAGAGTCTGAGAGTGCATCCAGCTCGGAGGAGGACGTAGACTCTGGCATCGCAGACGAACTCTCCTCAGAACAACGGAAGGAACTCGACTGTATGGATCTCTCAGAGTTTTTTGGATACTGGTAAGTTGTTTTTAGTTATGTTTATTTTATATATAGCTTGTTAATAGCATGTTTAAAAGGCTTGGAGACCTTCAAACCAAGAAGTTGAGGCTCCAAGAGAGGAACCCGCCACACAACCTCGGATTGCCCACCCAAACAAATAGAAAAAGGTTGACAATACCGAACTCCTCTGGATAAGGACAGCCACGACGTGTATACCGAACGGATGTATTCCGACTTGCAGTATTCTACTTCGAGAAACACGAAACACGTGTCGACGCATATTTTGTACTCGGTGCGTGGTTGGTTCCTATTTCCAATAAATTTATTACAATGGACTTCCACCACGTAGCGTCTACTTCGATTCAATACTCCAAATAATTGTTTAATCTGACCGGATAAGAATCCAGCTCTCCGTAGACAGACAGACAGACCGTGCGCAAATTATTAAGTTCATAATCTGTTTTAGACAACATACCAAATGAATTTCATCATAATTAGCTCCAGTAACTTAGTAAACTCACTAACCTACCTATATTTTGACGTTCATAAGTGTCACTCTGCGACGTAAATATTATTTATTATTAAAAAAAAAAAAAAAAAAAAAAAAAAAAATGAATTTGACTTAGATTTTGAAATGACGTGTTTAGAAGCTTGAACGACCGGAGCAGTGAATAAGGCTGCCTTTCCATTGAAGCGGAGCGAGGCTGCGGAGCGAAGAAACGGAGAAATATTAACCAATAGGATTGCATAGGTACTGGAGCGGAGCGGAGATTGAGATTTAATTTTCCCACTTTATAATATAATATTAAATATTCCCTTATTTAACAATCAATTTTGATAATGTTCGCACAAAAAGATTTCTTTCGTTTACTTTATTATAACTATTTATTATAACTATTATCTTACGAAACCTTACGAGTATTCGTAATAAAATTGCACATTTTAAAATAAGCGCCTAGACGTTCTCTCCGTCCGTCGTTTCTTTAAAAACGATTGCTATTTATATACGTCAGGCGTTTTCATATGATCGTCGCAGCATTCCATTTAATATAAAAAATACTGGCTATTACGCATATCTTTAAAGGTTTAACGTATATTTATGTCAATAAAACTCTATATTGACCTACTGAATAAATCACTAATATTGTAAAAGTTATTTTTATAACCATGATGTTTGTCAATCATTAGGCAAGCGATCTGTCGCGCTAGGAGACGCCTGAAAATTATTATAATACATACGAGTCATATTTGTTTATTCCCGAAGTAAAAGAAGTGTATTACGCCTCCATTTATATATATGTCAGGTCCCACGTAACACAGGGCGAGTATACGACTAAGTTAAGTCTCTCTGCTACTGAGAACCTATTGTCAAAGAAAAACCAGAGCCCGTATACGAACTTGGTACTTTTCATCTGGCTGCAAAGATAAGTGGAAACTTGTGTCATGATATCAAAGAGATTAAGAAAAGACAGAGCTTTAACGATAAATTGTGGAAGAAAAAGCTTGAGTTAGCGTGGTGTGATTTATTTATATTTGATTTATTTATTTGATTCACCAACAGCTATATAATATACAATATTTCATTTTTCAGAGACATTCGTTTAAAACGAATTGAATTTCAATGTTTAAAGAATGATTAAATATTGACTATAATATATTTAGTAATCTATCATATTAAAATAGAATATTGAAATAATCATAAATTCATTAATTTAATCAACACATAAATCTATTAATTCAATTAATACAATATAAAATAAGTTTATATTCTATCCCGCAAGACACCGGTACTGAACCTGGATATTCATAGCCGACAATTGCGCAAACGCTCACACACATATCATTGACCTGACGAAGCAGACTCGGTATGATGAAATTTACTTAAATGAATTCCAACACGAATGATTATTTTCGTCCCAATGTTTACAGATGATTAAATCATATTAAATCTAGGCGTGTGTAATGAAATATATAATAATAATATTAACTATTAGTGTCGCATAACTTACTTTATATAATTAAATAATAAAACGACGGTGGCCTAGTAACAAACACTGCATCTACTGGAGATGGCAATCCTAATCTGCTCTAATATTATAAGCTGAAGAGTTTGTTTGTTTGGTTGAACACGCTAATCTCAGAAACTACTGGTACTCGAATTGCAAAATTCTTTTAGTGTTGGATAGCGCATTTATCGAGGAAGGCTATAGGCTACATAACATCACGGTGCGACCAATAGGAGCGGCGCTTCAACGTAAAATGTAGCAAGAACGGAGTAAATTCTCTTATGTGAAGCAGACGAAGTTGCGCGAGACAGCTAGTCCTAACTAATTTATATACGTATATAAATCTCGTGTGTTTGTGGTCGCAGACCACCGAAAAACTCGACGTTTTTAAATTTTTTTATGTATATGCGGTAAGTTTGAGAACAGATTGTAAAGTATATTTCATACCGCTAGATGATTAGGGTGTCCTCCGAATGAATTTATATGGCAGAACAACGTTTGCCGAGTCAGCTAATTTTATTATAAATGCGAATGTGAGTTTTTGTTACTCTTTCACGCCTCATATTATCGACCGATCATCATGATATTTCGCATACACGTTGTCAGGGGTACAGATAAAGACAAAGGGTACCTTTCATAAAGAAAAAGTACTGTGCCTTACTACTATACTGAGAAGTCAGTGCCCTATAATATCCTGACACTGGTCTAACCTTAGGGTATCGTTAGCCTTCGGGTTGCGGAGGTCAGGTGGCAGCCGCTCCGTGTAAAAACTGATATCCAGTCAAATCCAGTTAGACCAGAAATGCCGATCCCAAGTAACTTGGGAATAATAAAGGCTAGGGAGAAGAGAGACTCGCAGAGGTCTAAAGTTAGATCCTAAGGCGCGCATCTCTGACTTTGTTACAAGTTATGTGCGTATTAAATACTTAATTATCGCTTGCTTTAACGTTGAAGAAAAACATCGTGAGGAAACCTGCATGACTAAAAGTTCTCCATTATGTTCTCGAAGATATGTGAAGTCTGCCAACCGACACTAGGCCAGCGTGATGGATTAACCCTTCTCATACTGAGAAGAGGTCCGTGCCCAGCTGTGGGACAATTTTACATAGGACTCATATTATATAGCTATAATATTGTATTAAACTTTGTTACTTACTTGCAATAATACTACAAAACCCGTCACTGTCCTTGTCTCTTTAAAAGTTCAGACATTGTAGTATGTTAGCAGAATGTAGTCTGTAGGGTTTTTTAACACGCTTTTATTAGCTTGGTGTGTATCTACTTATGTAACTATGAATCTATGTAACGGAATCTATGAACATGATTTTCATTCCTTTCAAACCGACGGCTTGATTTGAAATTTTGCACACTTATCTAAGACCGACGACAATAAAATAATTTAGAAAAAGAATATATACATATATAGTTTAAAAACTAAAAATCACGCTTCATTAAAAAAAGTAGAAAGCCATTTAATAATTTTAATGTAACCCACGCTTTTTTACATTAAAATTATTGAAATCCGTATAAATGAGTTTAATTTCAATGAATAACATTCGCGTAAATAGAAGAAAATATTATATTCTACTATTTTTAATTAAGCGTAGTTTTTATTTTTTTTAAACTATTATTGAAGAAACACTTAATGTTAACTAAGTTTTAGTTTTTACATGTTGTCAACCTGTCTAGTTTTTAGTGCATATTTGTATAGCACATGCACTTTGATAATTGAAAACTTTGACGGACAGCACGTCAAATAAATTCGACGCAACGCCTATTTACATTCAATTATTTTTTAATTATTTCCCACCACATAATTAGGCGCCTTCTTCCAATGCTGGTTTAATAAATAACTGTTCCTACTGCCATAACACAAATAATATCAAGCGTGTACTGTCACACGAGAATATTATAAGTAAAAAACAAATCAAGTGACGTTACACCTACCTACAAATTATATATATTATAAGTACTTAGTAGGTACGCAGCTAGGCGCGGTATCTACCAAAGCAGAGAGGGGAGGAGACGAGAGGAGATGTCTTTTGAAGAAACCAATCAGATTTCGTTATTTCCACATCTGCTCTCCGCTTAGCTTCGGTGAAGAAGAGAGGAGATATCTCATTTTTCTATTGAATTTTGTGCCGCGAGCAAGCGCCGCGGCAGAGCAGAGATGTGTGCAGCTGTGCGGCGCCGCCCGCGTTCGCGCGCCCTTTCTGCCGCTGCCTTCTCCCCGCGCCTTGCTCAACCGAAAGCGTCATTCGATTGACTGGTTTCGAGCTCTCACAGATCACATCTCCTCTCCGCTACGCATCTCCTCTCCGCTTTGGTGGAAATCACCTGCCAGCCTTCGCAGCTCTTCTCCTCTCGTCTCCTCTCCTCTCTGCTTTGGTGGACACCGGGACTTAGTGTCCAGTAGTAGCAGTGACTCTTGTGTCATATTTGACATTCCTGGAAGACAAGGCGACATCGTCTAGGAATTGGATCCGAGAGTGACGAACATAGTTCTTGTAATGATGAGAGAGAGATGGCACGTATAGAGACGAACTGCCACCCATGTGTATCGAATATGTCAGTATGCGGCACGAGGTCTACATACGCGGTAATAAATTGTATGAAAAATTGTAGTGCTAAATTGGATTTTTTCTAATCAATCCCCGTGTCCGTGAACATGTTAATTAAGTATATGTGAAAGTCCAGGCGCGTGCGCTTCATACAAGCAAATAAGCACTGCATACCCTAGTCCGCTGGCTTATGTAAATCTATATAATCGAAATCTATTTATTAAATACTACAATATAATATACAGATATATATACACACAAAAACATTTATAAATGAAATATAGTGCCCTCGCAGAGGTTTCGGGTAGGGCGTGCATACCCTACCAGAAATCTTTGTGCACGCCCCTGTGAATGTCTGTATTTACCCTGTAAATATGCCTAAATAAATAAATATAACTAAATCTTTATCATAGACTACCCTACCTATTCTACGACTCATGAGTATAGCTGTTCCTGTGTGAACCAATGAGGTTAGGTCTTAATAAAACGAAATATTGAGTAAGTAATTTAGTAAATATAGATTTTATTAACAGCAGATTCAGTCCTTAATAAGAGATTACCTGAAACAGACAAATTAAATTGGATTAAGACACCATATCTATAATATTGTCTTCTGTTTACGCGAATGTTATTAATTTGAATTAAACTATTATATACGGATTTTATTGCGTTGTTTATTTAACACTGTACCTATTACATAGGTAATTTTTGAAAACTGTTACTCTAGTATTACTATTGAATTTTACTAATTTATACGCTAATAAACTTATTATAACTATTAAAACTATTTATATTTAGGTTTACACTTTCCCCGACGTTTCGGTTGCTTTTCAGCAGCCATGGTCACTGGGAGAGGGATAAGGTGGAATAACTCTGAATACATAACTCCCTGAATACAATAACTTAGCTACAGTATAAGCGAACCGGGAATCAAACTCTAGAACATTCCACCCGCACTAGCTGTATTTCCTATGCCGCAGGGGATTTTACAAACATTCAAACAACAGACCTAAAGAGTAGCCGGACTCGGAACAACAATTTGTGGATCACAATTTTTTTTCCGTTTGGTTTTTGAACCCACAACACTAAGGATAGTGACAGTGGTTAGTCGATCACGCCATTAAATCGACATTCAGTAAACTAGTTATTAAAAGCAATAAATCTAAACTAATATTATAAAGCTGAAGAATTTGTTTGTTTGGTTGAACGCGCTAATCTCAGGAACTACTGGTTCAACTTGAAAAATAATTTAATGTTGGATAGCCTATTTATCGAGGAATATATGTATAACATCTCGCCACGACCTACGGGGGCGGCGCAGTGATCATAAAAGCGGGTGAAACCGCGGGCACATCTAGTAAAATATATACTTACATTAATACATAGGGGGCGCGCCAGGACCATGCATATCTGGTATACCTCCAGGCCTATGTACCCCATCGACTACATTGACCCCACCTGGATGCTCATCTACTACACTAATCCCATCCACTACATTGACCCCATCAACAATATTGACCCCATCAACAATATTGACCCCATCAACAATATTGACTCCATCAACAATATTGACCCCATCAACAATATTGACCCCATCAACGACATTGACCCCATCAACAATATCGAACCCGTCTACAACACTAACGCCGCCGCCGTCTACAACATTGATCCCATCAACTACGCTGACCCCATCAACAACGTTGACGCTCCCAAAATCCACATCAACGACGTTTACTCCGTCGACAATCTGCACGCCATCCACAATCTGAAAGATAAACAAAATATTCGGACTTTAAGTTTTAAAAATTAGATAAAATATTAAGTGTTCAACTATGAAATTGCCTTTTATGTCCTATATACCTATATAATTTCATGGATATGAAAATACTAGCTGACTCGCTTTACTTCGTCTGCTTCACATAAGATGATTTTTACCGTTATTGCAACATTTTTCATTGATGCTCCGCTCCTATTGATTGTGGCATAATGTCATATAGCCTTCTTCGATAAATGGGCTATCCAACACTAAAGGAATTTTTCAATTCGAACTAGTAGTTCCTGAGATTAGCGCGTTTAACCAAACAAACAAACTCTTCAGCTTTATAATATTAGTATAGATAAGGCCAGTTCCACAATGAACAAGTAAAAGTTATCCGAAAGACAAATCCCATGCTGTCTCACTCTTGTTAGGTTAGCCTTTAGTGTCTGACCGTATTCGTTGTTTCAATTCGCCATAATTACATGTTGATATTTTTTGTTAATTTAAGACAAACCATAGTCGGCCTCGATGGCGTAGTGGTTAGTGTAACCGACTGCCACGTCTGAGGTCGCGGGTTCGATTCCCGCACAAGTCAAACATTTGTGTCCATGAACATGGATGTTTGTCTTGGTCTGGGTGTATTTATGTATAATATGTATGTATTTACAAAAAACAAGTATATATGTGTGTTAATCCTTTGTCTAGTACCCATAGTACAAGCTCTGCTTAGTTTGGGCTAGATGGTGTTGTGTGTATGTGGTAGAATATTATATTATTATATTATAGTGGCCTAAATACAAGCAACTATATCTATATAAAAAATTAATATAATTTGAATGGGTCTTTACAAAAATATAGATGAAGTAGTTAGCATGAAAACCACAACGTTACAGATTTTCTTCATACAGTACGGCAACTTCATATTTAAACTAAAGATGTGCCGACTAGTCGGTAAAGCCGACTGTTCGGCCACTTTCATTGTCGGTAACTAGTCAGCGACTATTCGGCAAAGAGCGCCAATTATTCGGCTTCTTACCTTGCATGTATTTCTTAATAAAACGTACATTTATAGGAGGAATTATATTAAACAAAAACCTTACTTGTAAATTAATATTTATATTTTAGAATCAGTCTTACACATTTTAAAATGTAATGCAATATTTCCTAGTAACCAGTCTCTAAAATTAATTAGTTGTAAAAGAAAATAGTAGTTACATAAAGTTAAAAAAGACGCTTTATTAAAAAAGCAAACTAAAAAGTAGAAAATAATTTAATAATTTTTGGAATTTCATATCTATATATTTTTGGGTTTTTAGTGTTTATTTTAAATCGTAAATATATTTTTTTTTTTTTTTACATAAACGTTTAAATTTTTGGAAACTTTGAACATGCTTTTGACCCCCTTCAAAACGTCGAATTAACTCGAAATTTGGCGTACTTATCGAGGACCGAAAAGCGTGCTTTTTAATATTTTAAACTATTATTTATTTTTAATTTCTTTATATATTTTTTTAAATTATTTTATTGTCATCGGTCCTTGATAAGTATGCCAAATTTCGAGTTAATCCGACGTTTTGAAGGGGGTCAAAATCATGTTCAAAGTTTCCGTTACATGCATACTAACATACGTATGAAGCTAATAAAAGCGTGTTAAAAAAAGCACCAATAGCTTAGTTAGAAACCGTTGGACTGCCATGCAGAGACTTTTCGAAGTTATATGCTTATTAAATAGTTAATTATCGCTCGCTTTAACGGTGAAGAAAAACATCGTGAGGAAACCTGCATGTCTGAGAGTTCTCAATAACGTTCTCAAAGATATGTGAAGTCTGCCAAACCGCATTCGGCCAGCGTGGTGGACTATTGCCTAACCCTTCTCACAGTGAGAAGAGAACTGTGCCCAGCAGTGAGACGGTTAAATACAGGGCTGATATTATTAAAGGAAAAATATCTATGACATTTATCAAACAAAATTAGTAACCCAATTAAGCAACAAACCAACATAATATCTACTTCTTATCTTCAATAATTGATCAATGAAATCCATATACGTGACATGATTAAACATGAAATGACATGATTAAATTTTAATTGAGCTCTAGCACTTTAAAAGACAATATCAGTATTGCCTTTATTTTTTACATAAAAATCACTATGATCAGTTACGAGCCCTTTCGCCCTTCAAGTTTTGCCTCCTACTCGTAGTATATATTTGTTAGGTTTCTTCTTAAATCCACCCAAAAATCTTTCTATGAAAGGGGCGAAAGTCAAGGGGCGTACGGACTCGTAGCCCTATGATCAGAGCAAAAGAAACAATGCGAAGTAACAAAACATGCTACGACAGGCTTTCGTAGTCATTACCGAAATACATTTTTGCGAAGCCCATTTCTACAACGCCAAATCATCGAAGAGCTATTTAACCGATGGGCTATTTGATCGATGGGCCATTTCACCGAATAGCCGTACAAACTCCCATATCACCAATAGTACATTTCTTTTATTTGTGTAAATAAATTTGATTCTAGCATGTTGCGTTGTATTGTCGCAGTTCTAACCTAACCTACCCTATTACTTTCTTTTCTGGTAGCAAGTCGTTTCTTCGGTTTAAGCAGATTACAGAAATAACGAACGAAAAATAAATATTAGGAGTTTTCTAGTATACCTGTACGCCGTCAACGACTTGGACGTCCATATTGTATTTTTTCAGGCACTAACAAATTGCACACCACACAAATGTTTTGTCGTATGACACAAATAAATCTAACATACATACGAATATCACTCCGGTTGACTCAAAACTGATTAGACTTTATCTGTAAGATAGTACGTGCGTGGCCGCTAAAACATTCAACTGCGCCCATTCTGTGGTGTCGCTCGTGTTAATCTAATTTTGTCTAAAAATGTATGTTCTCTGTGATTTTTTCTGTATCCCTGACAACGTGTATGCGAAATTTAATGATAATCGGCCGAGTGGCTTGAAAACGTTAGGGTGTGTCCAGATGTGGCAAATGCGCCACAAATGCGCTGCTCACGAGCCGCTTGCGAGCTGCGTGCGTGCATTTCAAGTTTGCGCGCCGTTTCTGCGCCGATGGCACGCCGCTCGCGTGTTGATCACGCACGGCGCGCGAGCAGCGCGCGGGCAAGTTTTCTACTGACATATACAGTATGGAAGCGAATGTAACTGCATGCGCGCGAGCAGCGAGCGCGCTGAACACGCGCCACGCGTGCTCACTATGCAAGCCTTGCGTAATTTGTGCCAAAGATACGCACCAAACAATTACTGTAACTACACGCACAAGCCGCAAGAGCTTTCTTCGGTGTACGCAGCCTCTACAGACCGACCCACCGAAAAAAAGGATAGAGCTCTGGAAATTCAGGCACCCACCACCGCCTGACCTTCTGAACCCCGAAGAAACTCTCCCACCGGGAAACGACCAACCATGGCCAGTGTGGAAGTGTTTAAATAGACTGCGAGCGCAAGTGGGACGGTGCAAACATAATTTATTTAGATAGAGAATACTGGATCAGTCCCAAACTCACACGACTGTGGTGCACCCAATCAAACAATGATACACCTGCTTACCTATCCAGCATGTCCTGCATCCTGCACAAGAGCCGACCTCAACATCGCCACTGCTGCCGCCATAGCGGTCGCCACTTTCTGGGCCAAGACAATTTGACCGCAAAAGGGGACAAGAACATTGACTCAAAAAGAAGAAGAAGAACTACACGCGTGCCGCACGCAGCTCGCGAGTAGGTCACGAGAGGCGCATTCTTGGCGCATTCGCGGCGCGTTCGCCAGATCTGGATGCACCCTAACAAACAATAATCAATCAAACTCACATTCGCATTTATAATGTTAGTTAAGAATACTGCTCTGCTTCCGTGACTCGCAGCGTTATGTTATAGTTTAAGCCTTACTAACTTAAGAATTTGACTATTAATGCCAAAGCTATTTTCCTATTCGACTAACAAAAAAAAACTCTTTAGTTTTATTACATTAGGAAATAATTTCCAAGTCCGTAGTTTATGTAATTAATCATAATTATCAATTATAAGTACTTCAACTTTGCTATCAGACAAGATTTGTTAGTATCGATAAAGTAAATATACCTATATTTTGTACTTGGAAGTGTGTTTACAGATAACACATTTATTATTTATCTATTATTATATCCAATGTCCTGTTTTATTTGATAAACATTACCGGCGAAAATTGACGATAAATCACAAATCCTATAATATTATAAATGTGAATGTAAGTTCGTTTGTTTCTTATGTTTTCACGCCTTAACTACTCGACCCATCATCATAAAATTTCGCATACACGTTGTCAAGGATAACAAAGTCTGCCAATCCGCACTGGGCCAGCGTGGACTATAGCCTAACCCTTCTCACATTGAAGAGAGGCCCGTGCCAGGCTAATAATTATGCTATATAAACTTAAATTACCACTCACTCACTCACTTAGAGAAATAGAAGTCATACAAGGGGGAGTCGTAGGAAATAAGTAAATATAGCGTCGTATAGAGAATCGTTCAGAAAGCCCGGAAAAAATGCCTAACCTTCGGAAGGTCAGCTCTTGGTGGTGGTACCCCATCGGATCTCGGAAACGGTGATATCTACGGGAGTCGTTCTCGAACAAAATCTGCCTAAAATCCTGGCAACTTTTAGAGGAGGACGAAAAAAAAACATGGCTGCCATACAAAAAAACATGGCCGCCGTGAAACTTTATCCTCTAATATCTCCGAAACGGTTAGAGATAGGCGGGAAACACACGTTTGTACAAATGTCATAGAGGTCGACGAGATCTTTACAGAAAAGGTCATTTTTAAGTTCACCGGGGGTTATCGGTGACCCCCAATGGTCCTAGGGCGCTCAATTTTTGGCTTCGGGGGTTTTCAAGGTCCCTGAATCCGAATCTAAAATTAGTTTTTTGATTCCTTCCCCCCTCGCTGTACACCGCCCCTCACGCCGCAACCACGCGAAATATTAGTTATTATTTATATGACAGAAGTAAAAAATTGTGTGATCCACAAATTTTGTGTTCTGAGTCTCGGTATTCTTTGTTTTTGAATGTTTGTGAAGTCCCCCGCGACACAGGAAAATTTATTTCTAGAACGCGCGAACGGGAGATGCCTTTTACAAAAAAAGGAGGGTTTCTAACCAACTCTCTGCATTTGTGGTTTGGCAACATACAGTGCGTCGATATTGTTTAATTTAACAGAATAATAACAGTTAAAACAGTAATTAAAATCATATTATATTTCGTTTTTTTAATCCGTAGACACAATTTTATTAGTTTTCTCAAAGTGAAACATAAAATTCTTTATGGCTAGATGTTGTTTAATCGGGTCATAAAATGATGATTATTTTATGATCTGCCTTTGTGGTGTCGCGGTATTGAATGTGATTGTTGTGTCTAAGATCACGGGTTTGAATACCGGTTCGTGCAGTGTTGTTTAAAATGTATGACAGAATATCTACTTTTATTATAGAAGTACGCAGTCTGAAAATCTTTATTAAACGGTACTTAAACCAATGGCTAAATGGCATAAGTCTACGTGACGAAGAAGTATAGATAGCTATCACTACTTATTATAAAACAAAGTCTCCTGTAGCGTCTGTCGGTCTGTTCGCAATAAACTCAAAAACTACTGAACGGATTTTCATGAGTAAGGTTTAGGTGTATAATTTGTTAAGGTTTTTTACCTACTACCCTCGACAAGCCGGGGCGTGTCGCTAGTAATTTATAAAAAGAAAACGAATTATTGTCTTATTTTGACTACTAGGCGACTAGCATATATCTTTTTACATTTAACCTTGTCAAGTACTGTTCGTGAATCGAACCTGCTACATTAGACTTCGTGACCATTTAAACCATCGCGCCAAATTTGGTGAATATATTAATATCTCTGTGTTGTCTTCCTCTCAAATTTAAGGAGAACTCTTAAATAGATCACGTCGTTTCCGTGCGTCGTCGTCATTTTGCGTTATTTCTATAGTTTATGATTCTTGTTAGCATTTAATGTGTAGATCAATGGATTCCATATTGTTACGACCCGTAAATTTCGTTTGTAATTTTGCAATATTTTGTACATAGAACAATTTAGGCTTAAGCATTAACTTACGTTTACATCGTCCCTTTTTTCTTACTTGTCTAAACAAATATGGCATACTGGCGCCAGAGACAATATAATTATATTTATTGTCTTTATTTTTTTATTTGTCGTATTTTTACCTATGTATCTATTTCTTAATGATTTATAATGAAACATATTATCTACTAACTTTTTCGGGCACAGTTTTTATTTTAGGATGAAAGGAACCATACTTACATATTATGTCTTTTCTGTACCCTGGCAAAGTGTATGCGAAATTTTACATCTATTATAATATTAGTTTGGATAACTGCACTTGTCTTGTGTTGTCATCATATACAGGGTGTGGCGTAAATAATGGATAACCCTGAAACTGTCGACTGGCCTGATTATCATCTATCATTTACCCCACTTATAATCACCATAGCCACGATAAATTTTTTTTTCGATACATGTGCCCAAATATGCATAATTCCTTAAAAACATGTTAAAATTTGAGAATAAGTATTTTTTGCGAAGTTGTCTTAGATTGTAACAAAAAAACTTGATACTGGTCTGATGATACAAGTATTCAGGAGTGACATAAAAAACAGAACGAGAAAATGTCGCCAATTGTAGAAATGGCAGCTGATTTTGTATGAGTAAGTCCGATTTTTATTTAAAATATCAATAATATCAATAATTTGGTCATCCATATATATGGTGATATAAGTGGGGTAAATGATAGATGATAATCTGGCCAGTCGACAGTTTCAGGATTACCCTTTATTTACGCCACACACTGTATAAATAGATTTATTAAACTTTACTTTTAGCGACGCCTCACTAGGGCCACTTATTGTTTGCTAGATGTGTCCACGGTTTCACCCGCGTTTATGATTACTGCGCCGCCCCCGTGGGTCGTAGCGTGATGTTATATAGCCTATA
Organism: Catocala nupta; assembly: GCA_963675205.1. NCBI lineage: Eukaryota > Metazoa > Arthropoda > Insecta > Lepidoptera > Erebidae > Catocala > Catocala nupta. The sequence goes on from OY776106.1 coordinate 7,561,323, forward strand.
GCCTTCCTCAAAATAATTTTTAAATTCGGACCAGTATTTCCTGAGATTAGCGCGTTCAACCAAACAAACAAACTCTTCAGCTTTATAATATTAGTATAAGAGTCTATTAGCTATTCATAAACACGCATGTTTTAATGGTTTGTTAAGACTGCACCGAGCGAAATGTGCCAAAACAGGCGGTCACAGATAAGTTGATAAAATCAACACTTTTTGTTCAATACAAATATAAAATATACATAGTCTAAAAAACTTAAAATAATTAATAACTATTTACGCCTACAAAATTACGTAAATTTGCACGAAATATGCAAAAATGTAAGCTCGTGTTGTGATTTTAGATTATAACAGTAAAATCTATCCCATTTTACAGCTTAAACGAAACATAAATAATTATATTACAAATTGTCCATCCCAAATATTTAAGTAATTGGTTGACAATAAAAATACGTAGTTATCAAAAAAGCACTTCAAATCCTCCATACAATTTGACTATGGCGGCCGCGCGCCGATTTGAATATTGAGCTCTGTCATTCAGTCCAACCGCGTCTTACGCTCGGCGCAGTCTTAAGTGATAACTACACTATTGTATTGGGTAATACACCTGTAATAATAGTTGTATACAATGTGTGAAATAATTAAATAACAATATAGGAATATATCATTAAATGATCTGCCTTTTAAAAACCAGGTGTTAAACTTTCCCCTCCTATTGTCTCATTAATTGTTAGCATTTTAATATAAAAACATCAGTTTCTATTGCGTTATACATATGTATATTCCCGTTATATTCGACTCTGAAACCAATAAAACACCTACGCAGATATATATTATATTTATACCGCGGAAATTATCGTAAATATGTTTTCAAGAATACAGATAATATTGTGATTTTGTCAAAATATATGTATGTCACAGTCGATAAATAGAAACTAGTTATAATAGGAATGTTCTGCCAGAAACTTACGATATAGCAAAAATAATCTATACTAATATCATAAAGCTGAAGAGTTTGTTTGTTTGTTTGGTTGAACGCGCTAATCTCAGGAACTACTGGTTCGAATTGAAAATTATTTTATTGTTGGATAGCTTATTTATCAAGGAAGGTTATAGGCTATATAACATCACGCTACGACTCACGGGGGCGGCGCAGTAATCATAAACGCGGGTGAAACCGCGGGCACATCTAGTATTTAATTATAATATGCAACAAATATAATTATGTATAGGTACTTACTAGATTCTGTCCGCGGCATCGCTCGCATAAATGTAGGTGAGGTTACATCAGTAACAGTCCCTTTTTCTGGATAAAATATACCCTATGTCCTTTTCTGTTTCCCTGACAATGTGTATGCGAAATTTCATGACGATCAGTCAAGTAGTTTAGACGTGAAAGAGTAACAAACAGACTCACATTCGTATTTACAATATTAGTTAGGACAATAAAATTGTATCTGGACGATGTCTGTACATCCTAATTAATTATAATAATTATAAATTCGAATGTGTGTTTGTGTTACGCTTTGACGACTTGACTACTCAACCAATCATCATGAAATTTCGCATATGCGTTGTCAGGGGTACTGAAAAGGACATAAATAGGGTATCTTCTGTCCAGGAAAATTACTTTTCCGAGGGATACAAATTTATTGACAAAATCTAGAAGCCGCGGTCAAAATCTAGAAGGAGAAATTAAAGAAACGTTAATGTGAGGCTGTAGAAGCTATAACAATGATTTAAGAATGTTGTCTGTCTGTATGTTTGTAATAATAGCAGCAATAGCCGACTGGGAAATCGTTGGACTACCACGCAGAGGTCTCGAGTTCAATGCCAAGGTGCGCATAGCTGACTTTTCAAAGTAATGTGCACATTAAATAGTTAATTTTCGCTCGCTTTAACAGTGAAGAAAACATCGTGAGGAAACCGGCATGTCTGAGAGTTCTCCATAATGTTCTCGAAGATATTTGAAGTGTACTAACCCTGGGCCAGCGTGGTGGACTGCGGCCTAATTATATAAATGGTACAGTTTAATACAGGACTGATATTATTAACCTCTGAGTCTTCTTCGAAGAGGTTAATGTAAAAACTATGTGAGTCTGTGTGTCTGTCTGTTAGTGACAGGCATAGCTCCGGAACCACTGGACCGATTGACTTGTTACTTGGTGTGCAGACACCTTGGGGTCATCCCTCAGTCGAATTTGAATATGGGCCCTGTGGGTCAAAAGACCCATGAGATATAGGGGTCACAAGGTCTTAAGGTCAGGGGATATCCAACAGAGTGATTTGGAAGTCCAAGGGAGAGGCTTTTGCCCAGCAGTGCAGCAGTGGGACATTACAAAAAGCTGAAAAAAAAAAGGGAGAAAAGGTCACATGAAGACGAAGAGTCCCGAAATCCCTGGGTTTTTACACCTATCTCGTTATTTATAACAAAGGTACCTTGTAGCCCGGTTCCTTAAGAAATCAGCTGTGTTTACAAGTTGGGTAAACTTGTAAACACAGCTGAGTTCACAAAAAGGGGTAAAGGAATCGGGATTACTCATCCTGGTCCAGCCCGGTCGACCACCCCGTAACCGCTGAGTCATCAGTTATCTTAGTCACCGTTAGGGCTACCGGCTAACCTTTTGACTTTAAAATAATATGTGTTGTATAATTTTAACTTTGACCTTTTGATTGTTTGTGCTTGCCTTGACGCAGTGTTAGTAATTGCGGCTGATTCCTGCCGTTTTCCCAAAATTATTTTGCAAAATTTCATAATAAAAATAAATTTCAGCAATCTTTTTTTATACCAATGCAATATTTGGAATAATTTTTAATACGCACATTGTCTTTTGGTATTTTTTTTTCTCGGGAGAATATTATCAAGGATAACTTCATTAAGGCATTTGGTCTTTTATATTTTATATATTTTATCAAATGATTTATTACAGCAAACAATCTGTGGACAATAAACATTTAGTCAAATGATTTGTTATAACAAAAAATATTAAGACAATAATGAGATTTTTGGGTAAGTATATATATGTTTTAAATTGAAACAGCTTGGCGAGTTCAGGTCAGAACTGTGAGCACACAACGAAAACAATTCTTCCCAAAATTGTTTGGGAAGTGACAATGTGTAATTTTTTTTTTATGTAATTTATCTCAATTGCGGCTGCAGTGCGCTCGGTTTTTATTTCTGTGTCGAGCAAAGTTTTTATTTTTTATTGTTTCGCAAAACTGGGTGTAATCGATCGAAAGTACAATGGTATCATAGCATAATAAACTTACATTAAGATGTATTCCACTAGATGCAAACACTATACATATGATATATGCTTAGCAAAATTATTGATAAAATTAAATTTATATTAATATAAACAATTAAGACTTCTTTATTGAGGTCATTCTATCAAGAAATGTTCAGTAGAAACGCGGAGTCAGGAACTATGACAAAAGGCTATAACACCTCTGCTTACTCTTTTGAAGAAGTACAAGAATGAGTAAACATATCTATCTTTTTTTATGCAACTTAGGTGGCAAACAAGCATACGGCCCCCCTGATGGTAAGTGATCACCGTAGGCATCACTTGTGCATTGCCAACCCTTTTGGAAAGGAAGTGGGAAGGAGAAGGAGCGGGTAGGGGGCAAAAGGGTGATTGGGCCTCCCGCACTCTCACCTACATATATGGTATCTGCCTATCATTGCATTGTAGGACAGTCAGACAGTTATCTAAGTCTCTTGTAATATGACCTCAAGCACAGCTTCAATCAATTTTATTGAACTGAATATTATCTAATACAAAATTGAATAATAAACTGCCCAACGCCGGCACCAAACCTAGTACTTCGATCGGCAGTGACCCAAGCGTTGTCGTTCATTCAATTAACGGTGCCAACAATTTAGTTAAGTATACATAATTTACGTATCTTATCAAGTCTGTCGACGTAGTCCCGTTACATGCCACATAATCTATGAACTGGTTCCGCGGCTTAATAGAGCTTATGTTTGTAGCAGAACACGAGGTATTAGCTTCGATTTCCAAGTCTAGAAACATCAAATAACACAACGCTCTTTGAGTTATTCAGTTTTTCTGCTAAGCAATTGGACTTGCCCCGGAATGCGCAGTAGTGTTGCCGCCCGGTTGCTTTCCAGGTTCAAATCTCACACGGAACAATTTGTGTGTTTTACAAATATTATAATAATAATAATATTCTACCACATACACACAACACCATCTAGCCCAAACTAAGCAGAGCTCGTACTATGGGTACTAGACAATGGATAAACATACATACTTTTTTTTTTGTAAATCCTTACATATTATACATAGACACCCAGACCAAGACAAACATCCATGTTCATGCACACAAATATTTGTCTTGTGCGGGAATCGAACCCGCGACCTCAAGCGTGGCAGTCGGTTACACTAACCACTACGCCATTTGTGTCTGGATGTTCTTTGTGTCCGGTATTTGTATGTTTGTAAAGTCCTCTGCGGCTGGAAAGTCAAAGTTAATAATCAATAATTTATTTAGGTCATAAAGGTATACTTATGAAGGTCAAAGGATATCGGTACTGGGTAACTAATATGTGTGGAAGTAAGGACAGTAAATAGAAAAGACTCCGAGCTAAGTCTCTGCCTATGCCTTTGCTTATATGCAGGCGTGAATATGTATATATATACTGTCGAGATAAACGTTTTATTAAGTATACATACGTATACACTCTATTCATTATAATGAGTAGTTAAGTACTCATAAAACAATATTTATTCTAAATCAATATGAAAATAAAACTCATTTGCATGCACATTTACTTGACAACTTTCAAAAGAATTTGTGTTAAATAGCACAAACAAACAATAATAAGTAGAACACTCAGTTCTTTAATTTAAAATGAGCGTTTACTTATTATCTAGGCCACTTTCACTGCACTCCCGCTTCAGAACGGCAATTATAACAACCCCCAGTGACTCAGACGTGCCCCATTCTCAAGTGCAAAATTCAACCAACACAGCGGGCACAAATACGTATTCTATTTCCGAACGAGTAACGTGAAACTGCACAGACCAGTCTCAAGAAAGCCAACTGTCGAGCGGACGCGACAAACCGCCACTATAAATACTCTTTTCACAATTAAATTTTAATCTGTGCATTGTTTATGACGCTAATAATTTTTATTGACTGTGCATCTGTCAAATTTGATTGTACCTGTCATTATTCCCGCCCGAATTGAGGTTATAATTGTTGTAAATAAACAATAATTATTTGATTAAACAAATACTTGCGTGCTGTGCTGTTTAAGTGTTGTTTTCTAATAACTGGAAACGCAGTGAGAAATCGGACGGCTAAGTGATACGTGGTTTATAAGTGTTTATTTTCGTTAAGTGCAGAAGTTTTACTTTTTTTAAAGTTTTCTAAGGTTTGTTTTTTGTTGTCTCTGGATTTTTTATTTTATTTTTTATTAATTCTATATTTAATTGAAATATTTTTCTTTTTAACTATGCAAATAATGTTGTTTAGAATCACAAAGGATATTCAGCGCCTTCGTGGGCTATATATGAACTAAATTTATACAGAGTGCGTGAAAAGTTTTTCGTATTCTATGATGATTGAGTGGCTTCAATTTAAATTATATTTAAATGGCTGTAGAAAGGCCTTAAAACTACTATAATTTGATAATACGAACATAATATTTTTTATAACGAATTTTCAGTAGTTAATCCTGAATTAATATATTTTTCTACAGATAAGTTTTGCGACGTTACGAAATATACGACCTCTATTAAAATAACTGCAATTTACAGTATTTTTAGACGTTTTTAAGTAGTGACTATTTATCATAATATATATAAATATTCTTAGATATGACCACACCTTTCAGGTACACGCTGAATATACTCCGTATAAAGCTAACCCATACAACCTGCTAACGATCATAACCAGGCGAATTACCGGCTAATCAAGCGGTAACTCAGTACGTAGCCCGCTCATCTTGCTCATTAATCTGTCAAGTCTTAGAATACCAGAAATGATTAAAATCTATTGTGTCGGGCCACCGGTGTGCCGATGCGGGACTCAAAAGGTTAATATCTAGAATGCGGTTATAAGCAGATTGTATAGAGTTTTCTAGAATTAATAGTATGCGGAGTACAATCTTTCTTCTGATACGAGAATTTACATCGAATGCATTTTCTCGAACGAAATAAACAGTATTCGTATTTATTATACTTTTAGACTAGACATAATATATTTCTCACTCAATATCTTGAAACTATTTTATTGGTGCAGTCGTAAACAAACGTGCAATTGCCGGTTGCAAGGTCACACGTTTGATTTCGGATTGAGATCGATCGGAATCTGTAGGTCTTTTGTAAATATGGCTATCCGAAAGTTCGAGCGATGGAAATATTAACGGCCATATAAAACCTATGAACAGCAGCGGACGTCTTTTAGATGAGATGATAATGTCGATATTCCTAAAACTTACAAGAGGGTTATGACGTCGTTATAAGATAAAATCTTAAGGCCTTGTCTTACCACCTCCAAATAGCATTTATCTGTAAGATAAAAGTCTCGCTATCTGTCTTCTTTAGCCTAACAGGAGTGAGACAGCATGCGATTTATAATACATCATAGTCCTAAAATTTTACCATACCTTTCTTTTACCTACACGCTTCGCTGTGTATGTAAACGATCAATGTTGTTTTTGTATCTTTAAAAAAACAACTCTCTAGAAATAATTCCTATGCGCGGGTGACTTTACAAAGAATCAAACAACCGAAACAAAGAACACTCAGACTCGAACAACCATTTGTGGATCACACAAAGTTTTGTCTCGTGTGGGATTCGAACCCACAACACTCGGCGCGGCGGCAGTGGCGAGGCGACCTCTTGAACCACTGCGGCATCGTTGCATTCAATATTTCTCTCAATAGTATTTTATATGTTATCTTTAGCTATTTTACCGTTTTGATATAAAACACATAAGCTTTATAGCTTCGCAGACGCCAAACACCGGCTCCATTAAAATTTACAGTAACACATCTAAATATTTGTTACATTATATACCGGTTTGCTTGTTAGACAGGTCTGTTAGACTAGCGGATCGTGTGGTGCCGTGTTCGATTCACGGGTAAGACAGTAAATATACTAGATATTATAAAATAAAGACCCCCGCCAACCCGCGTCTGTCTGTCTGTCCGCGATAACTCAAAAACTACTGAACAGATTTTTATGCGGTTTCCACCAATAGACATAATGATTCATGAGGAAGGTTTAAGTGTATAGTTTAATAAGGTTACCCGTGCGTGGATCGCTAGTTACAATTAAAAAACTAATAAGCAACCGAAACGTCGATAAATGTGTAAAATAAATTTAAATATTTTTAATAATTTAAATAGCTTAAATAGAAGTAAAAAGTAACTAGAAAAAGTGTTTAACAATAGTAGTTTAAAGTTTCAACATTCATAATAACTAGTGGTCGCCCAGTGGTCGAAGTTCGACCATAATTGATTTAAATTTTAAGTTTGGTCGTTATTAAGGTTTTATTCTATATAACTATACGCATATAATCATTTCACTTAGATTTCGCCAAAGCTATACAGGTTGATTTACGTTTCTTTTTAAAACAAATTATTATTTACTTAATATAATTATACCTACTCTTTCATTGACATAATTTTTTATTAAGGAATGTATCTTATCTTGTGTGGGGGCCAGTCAGTACAGACCGGCGACACTTCGACCCAGTGGGATCTTTGTGTCGACTTCCCCAATAACGACTGCCATTGATGTTCATGGCAGCCGGGACCGACGGCTTAACGTGCTCTCCGAGGCACGGAGCAGGCGATAATTGTCAATCAATACGCACATAATTTCGAAAAGTCATATATCTTCCGAAAGTCAGAGGTGCGCGACGTGGGTTCGAACCCGAGACCCTCTGCATTGCAGTCTGTTGGTCTCCCCACTGAGCTATCGCTGCTGTTGAGCTGTAGCTGTTAAGGAATGTAACGAAGAATTGTGCATCAGCCGAACAATGCCGAAATACTACGAACGCGATTCGACTGCGTGTCTCAAATGCATGGTTGTGTGCGTGTAGTGTTTTTTCATAAATTTAATTTATTTCTTATGCATATTTTATAAAAATATTAGGATTCGCCACTCATTCTTCATATAAACTTTAACTGTGCCAAATTTCATACTCCAGCGTCCGCGCAATATTCGTAAAAAAGGGTACAAAGTTTTTGTTTCACGTATTAATATATAGATATTAGCCCTGTATTAAACTGTCCCACTGCTGGGCACGGGCCTCTTCTAAGTGTAAGAAGGGTTAAGCCATAGTCCACCACGCTGGCCAATGCGGGTTGGTAAGACTTCACATATCTTGGAGAACATCGTAGAAAACTCTCAGACGTGCAGGTTTCCTCACGTTGTTTTCCTTCACCGTTAAAGAAAGCGATAATTTACTATTAATGCGCACATAACTTCGAAAAGTCAGAGATGCGCGCCTTGGGATCGAACCCGAGACCTCTGCGTGGCAGTCCAACGGTCTCCTAGGCTATCGCTGCCACATGTACCTAATACTAAATAGTGTTTTATAAAAAATAAACAACGTCATAAAATCCGTATAAAGTATTTTAATTTCAATGTATAATATTCGCGTCGACGTAAGACAATATTATAACTTTGTTTAAAGGTTAAGTGTAATTCTTGTGTCGCAGGGGTATTTATAAACATTAAAACAGCGGACACAAAGAACGCAGTTTTCTTTATTTGCTCTTTAGTTTTGATGTGTTTGAAATATACATATGTATGTATTTGAAATTATGTATACATATTATTATTTATTTATTTGGATCGCCAACAAATGATACACATTTTTTTATATATAAACAATAATTTATAGACATACTTTGTGCTCATTTACTTACAGGCAACCACATCCAACAAAATAAAACATTTGCCTCAATAATTAAATAAAATGTTCTAAATACATTTAAATATAAAACTGTAAATGGTATATATCTGTAGGTACATCTATACTAATATTATAAAGAGTAAAGATTAGATTTTTATTTGTTTATTTATAAGGATGTAACTCAAAAACTACACTACCGTTTAAAAAATTCATTCACCATTATAAATGCTATATTATCACCGAGTAACATGGGCCATATTTTTTTTTTTTTAGATATCTTTACTATCATAACCTGACCTACTTTTACGCCAGTGAAGCCGCGGGCAAAGCTAATAGGATATATTAATTATAAAAAATGTATGCGAGTGGAGTTTGTTAGAGCTATAGAAGCCAATACAGCCATTTTCAGAATTTTTGTCTGCCTATCTGTATTCTAAGGTAGCAGATCCTCGCTGGTTACAGCATGAATGGGCCGGATCGACCGGGGTAGTACTACACTCTCACAGAATACCGGCGTGAAGTAACGGTACCCGTACTGTTGCGTTTCGTATCAGCACAGCACATAAATATACAGTATTGTAACTCGGCCGTATCTTTGAAATAAATGCCTACAGCCGCGCGGTACGTAAACATGCGATAGGGCTGAGCTGCCCACTAACAGCATTTTAATTAAATCTGCCTACTTTGAGTTTCTATTTATTTTTGTGATTGTAAATATTTTTTATTTTATTTAAACAAATAAAATACTTTGTGAATGGAATAGGAAGTGTTCAATAAAAATGCATGTTGTTTTTTGATTGGTAGATTTAATTTAAAAATATATGTTTATGTTAGATATAAGACTTAATAACAAATCGGTCTTATACATTTGCGACTGAAAAATATTTGCTCCTCGACTGAGACGCACGTAATCATCGATCAAATATACTATACTGGTATATTTGATCGATGCACGTAATGCTTTATTATTATATTTTAAAGTATAAAAAATCCGCATTCGAATATAAAGCTTAATTAAAAATTGTTTTGGGAAACATGGACAAGGAGGAGAAAAAGGAATATCTTTTACTTGGTTATAGATATCTGCAGCTACTTTACAATTTATATGTTTAGTTTTAAAGAAATTCGCGCGGTTACTGTTTAAAAAACAACACACCGTACGTTCGTCACTGCGGCGCATTCGCGACTGGTTGGGTGCCGAGCGCATGCCGACGCCGAGGCGCGTAGGTATGACTCGAGTTCCGACCGTTTGTATGAAGATAGGTTACTGTATATTTATGTACTGTGGTATCGGTGAGTGAGAGAGCCGGATGCCCAGTTACCCCGATCCTTTTCCTATCCTTTCCTTTGTCCTTTCCCTCCTTCATTCCTTTTTAAAGGGCTGGCAACGCACTTGTTACTCCTTTGGGGTTGCGAGTTTCCATGGGCGGCGGTAATCGCTTACCATCAGGCGAAATGTCTGCTCGCTTGCCGAAAAAAAAAAACAAATGTTTGTTCGAGCTTACGCAAAAACTTCTACACGAAATTGCATACGGTTTTCACAGTTGTATTGCTAGAGGTCTAATATAAAATCTGGTGCATGGTTCATCTTGATACGCCTTCTATAAGTCGAGTAGAATTAAAAAAGTAACGGATGGCATTAGTGCTATAAGTAATCGCCTCGCTATTGCCACTGCGCCGAGGGTTGTGGGTTCGAATCCCACACGTGACAACAATTTGTGTAATCCACAAATGGTTGTTCCGAGTCTGGATGTTCTTTGTGTCCGTTGTTTGAATGTTTGTAAAGTCCCCCGCGACACAGGAATTATTCCTAGTGCGGGAATTATCTTTTAATAATAAATATCTCGTGTAAATACGAGCTTATCGCTATTATAATGCAGAAGGAGTAAATTTCTTATTCATAAATGCTGGTAGAGTTTTTTTATATATTTGGTTTTGGTACCACAATCTCTAATACACACTTCATGGGTGTCTCGGAGTTATTCATTCTGTATACCTGTGACAATATATATTGCATCCACACAGCAAAAAAAATAATGTCTTTTAAGAAGCCCCTTAACATGTCCTTTGAAAGTGGCTTATCTATTTTATAACAAAAAAAAATTATTTGCAAATTCCACGCGTTTGGAGTCGCGGGGAATAACCAGTTTAATATATGTAAATTAATTGAACTTAGGACCTCACGATTGGCAATTAACGTAAGCGCAACACAGCTACTTAACTACTGAATTAGTTTATTTTCCTCATATCTCCATGAAGCTTCTATTTGGCACCGGATCGGCTTTCGTAAGAATCTGACGTCAATTGTATCTGTACATAATAATATTAACGAGAAATCTTTGTTTATTATTGAGGAACCATATTTCCGTAGCATTTAATATTAACTTGGCGGTCTCGATGGCGTAGTGGTTAGCGTAACCGACTGCCACGCCTGAGGTCGCGGGTTCGATTCCCGCACAAGTCAAACATTTGTGTGCATAAACATAGATGTTTGTCTTGGTCTGGGTGTTTCTATATATAATATTCATGTATTTACCAAATATATATATGTATGTTTATCCATTGTCTAGAACCCATTGTACAAGCTCTGCTTAGTTTGGGGAAGATGGTGTTATCTGTATGTGATAGAATATTATTATTATTTCTTAAGTCAAGTACTTAAAGCGGTGTATCAAGATGAAACATGCAGTAGATTTTAAAGAAGACATTTAACAATACAATTGTGAAAACTGCTTTTCTTTATGTGTAGAAGTTCTCGCGTGATGTGCGAGAGATACAGAAGGATATTGGACTTTGCCCATTTTTGTCCCGTGTCAAACCCTCAACACTCGATGCCGTGGGAGTGACAAGGCGACCACTGAACCCACAGGTATTAATATACAGGTTGACTGGTTAAATATTGTATATACTTAAGGACATGATAATTTATGATCAAACGTAACGTATAAAAATATAAAAAAATCTGTGTAACCTGCAAAGAAAACCTTTATGAAAATTTGTATGTATCCATAAAATGTGAACACCGCACGTCGCACACAGCTGCTGTCGAGCGGGCCGAGCTACAAAAAACAAGGCTAATGACCTTTGATAAGAAAAGGTCGGGCGGGGGTGCAAATTCGGGAGAGTGTGGGTTGCGGTAGCATGAGGCGAAGGCGGAGGTTTTGTTTAGATTTGGTATATGCGCAAGAGTTAAGTTAAGATGCACATTAAGTTTTTATTGGATAACTAGGTCAAATTTTAAGTACCTATTTTTTTTAGATATTTCGGTCCAGAATCGATTACTAAATACCCTCCTTCAATATGTCCAGTCTTTTACCAATCAGCCTGTATAGATTAGATTACTTATTGGATCGATCCATCGATCGTCTCTATGGTTTTAACATGGCCGACATGCTATTCTGGGCGATGCAATGATATGGTGTCTTGTCTGACTAACGGTTTTATGAATGGATAATCAACGGCGAGTCAAAATCAAACTTATGTCAAGTCATGTGATTGACTGTTATTCATTTAAATAGCCAATCACAATAGTTGATAAGGGTTTGACCGTCTGTTAAAAACATTATGCAGTCAGCTAATCACAGAAGACATACGGTAGACCGTCTGTTAAAAAAAATGTGTTGTTCTCCATTATTGACGAGAAGTCGTTTGAATAATTGATTCTCGCTCTTTATATATTAGGTCTTTAATAATGAATTTATCGTTTGTGTCCCACGTCTAGTTTCGTGAATAAACCAATCAATAATCCAAATCAACAAAAATCGTATTAAATTTTTGATAATTAAAAAAACCATAGTGACATAAATATAAGGAATTATACATGAAAAATAAACACTGAATTCTTTTTGCTGTTACTTTTTTATTTTGTTCGCAAAGTAACACTTATGAACGTCAAAAGGGTTAGTGAGTTTAAAAAATTTACTGAATTTGAAATGGCCATTTAAAACATATTAATAAAATAGTAGATAGTAGTGGGACTATGGCCTAACTCTTCTCACACTGAGAAGAGCCCCGTGCCCAGCAATGGGACAATTTAAAATAGGGCTGATATTATTATTATTACTAGCGGTCGCCTTGCGGTCGAAATTCGACCATAATTGATTTAAATTTCATAATTGATTTCGCCAAGGCTATATAGGTTAATTTATCCATCTTTTTTTAAACAGATTCCTAAGTTTGCTACATTGTTTTGTTTTTCTTTATTACATATAAATACGTAAACATACATTATTTTATTATTATCATTTTATTTTACAAAGGTTGCATGTAAGATATTGTTGATATATTATGTAATTATATATTGATATATGTAACCATAATTACGAAGAATAGTACTACATCAGCCGAACAATGCCGAAATACTACGAACGCGATTCGACTGCGTGTGTCAAATGTATGGTTGTGTGCGTGTAGTGTTTTTCCATTAATTTAATGTATTTCTAATGCATATTTTATATAAATATTAGGATTCGCCACTCCTTCTCCATATAAACTTTAACTGTGCCAAATTTCATACTCCTGCATACGCGCTATTTTCTTAAAAAGGGGTACAAAGTTTTTGCTTCACGTTTTATTATAATTATAGATTATAGATAATTATATAGTTATAATTAACACTATGTATGTATATCCATATGAGCAGCGATAGCTCAGTGGGGAGACCAACAGACTGCAATGCAGAGGGTCTCGGGTTCGAACCCACGTCGCGCACCTCTGACTGTCGGAAGTTATATGACTTTTCGAAATTATGTACGTATTGATTGACAATTATCGCCTGCTCCGTGTCTCGGAGAGCACGTTAAGCCGTTGGTCCCGGCTGCCATGAACATCTATGGCAGTCGTTATTGGGGAAGTCGACACAAAAGATCGCACTGGGTCAAAGTGTCGCCGGGCTGTACTGACTGGCCCCCACACAAGATAAGATAAGATAAGATGTATATCCATGCTGAGGTGTATTTTACCCATGTTTCGCCAGCAACAGGGCATCGCACCCGAGTCTTTCACATATACCCCTGCGCCATATTCTTATAATATTCTACATATAATATTCTACCACATACACACAACACTATCTAGCCCAAACTAAGCAGAGCTTGTACTATGGGTACTAGACAATGGATAAACATACATATATACTTTTTATTTTTGTAAATACATACATATTATACATAGAAACACCCAGACCAAGACAAACATCCATGTTCATGCACACAAATATTTGACTTGTGCGGGAATCGAACCCGCGACCTCAGACGTGGCAGTCGGTTACACTAACCACTATCTCCCTCGATTACATATTCACGCCGTGAATGCATTTTCGTTTCCACGTTATTATAATTTACTGCTAAAGATTTCCAAAATTATGTTGTCACCTCACGTGGTGTAGGTATATTCTCGCCAGCTAAATGCGAGAGAGTTGGCAGCCGTCGAAGTCAGGTGCACTATTGTGTTATGTATTGTATGCGATTTGTCATAATACTTGAATACTTTTATATATGAGTCAGACAGACAGTATTGTCTGTCATTTGACTATTTTTTTATATTTAAGTAAAAAAATTGCTTTCGTGTCCGCAAATCTAGGAAAGTAGTCGATGGATTGATTACTTTTTTATTGTTAGTTCCTACAGAATCAATTAAGTTATTCTAGCTGGTCTATATCTGTATTATCTATACTTAATATTATAAAGATGCAGAGTTTGTTTGTTAAGTTGAACATTCAACAACACGTCATTAAAAGAAAGTACATTAGAGTATACATATGTATATAAATATGTAGATATTTATAGCATGGCGTAGTGATCTAATTGTTCGCCTCGCACGTGCTCCTGCGCCGAGCGTTATAGATTCGAATCCCACGAGACAAAAATTTTTGTGTTCCACAAACGGTTGTTCTGAGTCTGGGTGTTCTGTCCGTTGTTTGAATGTTTGCAAAGTCCCCTGCAATACAGGAATTATTTCTAGTGTGAGAGTTGTCTCTTCAGATAAAAAAAAGAAAGTATATTAAATTATAGACGACCACGCCTTCTAGTTACATCCCAGCAATCGCTTGACCGCAAAATATACATTCCAACAATAATACGCGTGCATATATTATAAACAAGTATTCCACCACACAAAAAACTAGTCTGTCAATACATACAGTTTTTAAATACCAAACAAACGAGTTAAAAGTATTTTATTCTAAAATTCTAATCAATGACCTGGATTCGAACCCGCGACCCGCCGGACCCGTTCTACAGTTACGCGAATTCAAAACGCTGGTTATGTGTTCATAAATGAATAACGGTAATGTGTTATGTTTGATTTGATTGTACGAGTGGTTAAGTGGTTCAAGCGGTCGCTTCGCCGGTATGCCGAGTGTGGTCGGTTCGATCTATAGTCTGAAGTCTTAGAATACGAATACGAATAATTAAAAGTTTATTGTATCTGGCCGCCGATGTGCCGCTGCGACTCAATATGTTAAGCAGGACTAAAATTGTGTGATCCAAAAATAGTTGCTCTGAGTTGGGTTTTAGTTGTGTCCGTTGTTTGAAAGTTTGTAAACTCTCATATAATAATAATAATATTGGAACGAAGTTCCTTATCGCGCGTTGTGAAGGCTAGACGGAAAAAATTCTTACGAAAAGTTGTCACGACACTTTTTGCTATAGTAAGCTATTGTAAGCTGTGCGGCGTGCATAAGTAGTTACGCTATCTCGCTCGCACTGTTCATTCATGCGCCAGCAGATTACTTCATTATGGAAAAAACGCGTGACCTTGTGGCCAGCTGCGAGCTATCAGACTTCTTATTATTATGCACGCGCCATGTAGGGTGTGTATCTTTTATGGATTTTTTTAGATTTTCAGAAATTTATAAATAGATTAATTAAAAAAAAAATATTACAATTCCTTCACTAATTAATCGAAAGGAACTTCGTTCCATCCGGGTGTCCCTTGACACCTCTCAAGTTTTACTACATACACACAACACCATCTAGCCCAAACTAAGCAGAGCTTGTACTATAGGTACTAAACAATGGATACATACATACATACATACATAAATTCACGCCTGTTTCCCAGTGGGGTATGCAGAGACTACGGCTTTCCATTTGCTACGATCCTGACACACTTCTCTGGCTTCATTCACTTTCATAACATTCCTCATACACGCTCGCCGGTGTAAGGTGCTCTTAACCTGGCCTTTATCCAGAACGTCTCCGATCTGATCAGGAAACGTTCGCCTAGGTCTTCCCCTTGTGACTATAAGACAATGGATAAACATACATATATCCTTTTTTTTTGTAAATACCTACTACTGTACCCACTTATATATAATTTATTCCTTATATAATATTGTCTTCTGTTTACGCGAATGTTATTCATTGAAATTAAACTACTATATACGGATTTTATCGCGTTGTTTATTTATCACTGTCTTACAAAATTTTGAAAATATTACACTACTACTACTATTGATTTTATTTTACAAATTTATAAGCTAATAAAATTATTTAAACTATTAAATCTATTTATTTTTGGTTTACACTTTCCCCGACGTTTCGGTTGCTTTTCAGCAGCCATGGTCGTGGTTTTATTCCTTATTTCAAAAAGACAGTTCTCGTGCTTTGCATTGCTTTGATCTTCCAATGGCATAAGTACTTACATGGTTCCTAATTTTTTTTCTTTTAGTTTACCGAGTGACGCTTATGAACGTCGCTTAGTTAGTTACTGAAGCTACATTTAGATTAGTTCCTAGGTTAGGTAAACTAGGTAATATACCTGCAAGAAACTCATATCCACTCTTTTAAACCTATTGACGGCCTCGATGGCGTAATGGTTAGTGTAACCGACTGCGCGGGTTCGATTCCCGCACAAGTCAAATATTTGTGTGCATGGACATGGGTGTTTGTCTTGGTCTGGTTTTTTTTTATTCCTCGTCTGTCACCTTTATAGGTGACTTTTTAGGAGCCAGCGACCCACCTGATAGTAAGCGAGAACCGTGTGCTCATACACATGGCTGTGTTTTTTTGACATTACAGAAGCAATGTCAAAAAACCACAACCAAGTCGTTGCATACCAGCAGGAAAAGGGAAACGGAGCAGGCTGGGGTTTGGGAAGGGAAGGGTGATTGGGCCTCCGGCGCTCTCACTCACCGAACGAAACATAACAGATACTATGAAATTAAACACTTTATACGGATTTTATCGCGTTGTTTATTTTACTTTAAACATGGCTGCTGAAAAGCACCCGAAACGTCGGGGAAAGTGTAAACCAAAAATAAATAGATTTAATAGTTTAAATAATTTTATTAGCTTATAAATTAGTCAAATAAAATCAATAGTAGTAGTAGAGTAATATTTTCAAAATTTTGTAATACAGTGATAAATAAACAACGCGATAAAATCCGTATATAGTAGTTTAATTTCAATGAATAACATTCGCGTAAACAGAAGACAATATTATGTTAAACACTGTTATTACATAATTTTGAAAACTCTAACACTACTATTATTGAATTTTACTACTATTTAAGCTATATATTTTCTAATTAACAGTGTTTAAAGTAAAATAAACAACGCGATAAAATCCGTATAAAGTGTTTAATTTCAATGTAATTAATTTAATTTAATTTTCATTCGCGTAAACATAAGACAATATTATGTATAACAGATACTATTATTTTACGTCGATCTTTTGTCAGAGGGTGATACTTGGTAATGGGCCGGCTCGACCGGGGGGTCGAGCCGGCCCATTAATGCTGTAACCAGCGTGGCCCTACCACTCAAAATATGAAAGCATTTACAAAAAAATAAAAAGTATGTATGTATGTTTATTCATTGTTTCGTACCCATAGTACAAGCTCTGCTTAGTTTGAGCTAGATGGTGTTGTGTGTATGTGATGGAATATTATTATTATTATTATTATATAGAAGTATAGAAGTATATTACGCTCAGATTACATCAGCTGTGGTTTATATTCAACGTAACAGCAGCCAAGCTTATTTATGTCGTCTACCGAGCATAGTTCCAGACTCCGTGATGGTATATACCTACACTAGCTGACCCGCGCAACTTCGTCTGCTTCATCTATACTAATATTATAAAGCTGAAGAGTTTGTTTGTTTGTTTGCTTGAACGCGCTAATCTCAGGAACTACTGGTTCGAATTATAAAATTATTTTAGTATTGTATAGCCTATTTATCGAGGAAGGCTATAGGCTATATAACATCACGCTATGATCCACGTGGTCGGCGCAGTAACGATAAACGTGGGTGAAACCGCGGGAGCATCTAGTATAAGATAAGAGAATTTACCCCGTTCTTGCAAGATTTTTCATTGCTGCTCCGCTCCAGTTAGTCTTAGCGTGATGTTATATAGCCTATAGCCTTCCTCGATAAATGGGCTATCTAACACTAAAAAAATTTTGCAATTCGAACCAGTAATTCCTGAGATTAGAGCGTTCAAGCAAACAAACAAACAAAATTGACCTCAAAACAGAATTCGGTGCATGAGACGTAGGAGCGCAATGGTAGGGAATGCGATTGCTTATCCCTGCGATGGCTGCGCCTAGGCAGCAGTGGAGTAGCGTGGGTGTCAGCCGCCCGGGGCGGAAAGTTTTTTGCCGCCCTCTTATATAGGCATTTCAATTTAAAGACTATAATATACAGTAATTCTAAAGAACTTTTCGGCAAGAACAATTATCATTATTATGTATTGTACTGCCCATTGCTCTCGTTGGCCATGAACGGGCCGCCCCTGCCGCCCCCACTACGCTACGCCACTGCTAGGCAGTCAGTATTCTTCCAGTATGTATTTATAATATCAGCCCTGCTTATAAACTGTCCCATTGCCGGGCATGGGTCTCCACGCAGTACTGAAAGTAATAATAATTATTTCAAGTGCATATCGATGCACTAGGAATAAATTCTTGTGTTGCGAGGGACTTTACTAACATTTAAACAACGGACACAAATACCACCCAGTCTCGGAACAGCTATTTGTAAATCACACATTTTTGTCCCGTGTGAGGTTCGAGCTCTTCACACTCAACGCGGCAGCAGTGGAAAAGCGATAACGTGGAGCACCTCGCCATCCTTGCAGTCTAAATAGTTTAAATAATATATATAACATTATTAACATAATCGTGTCCCTAAAAATACGAGATAATGTTGTAATATATACCAAACGGAGGCAGATAAAACGCACCTAATTGTACATTGACGATGCATCGAATCAAGCAAGCGAGCTATCGTGTGATCGACGCAGCTCCCACGCATTGACTTTGTATTATAAAATTAATGGATAGACTGATAAAACAGTTTTTTTGGTCATATCGGTAGTAAATCGTGGTTTGAAACACATCTTCAATATTGCAGGTGATTATATAACTTTGTATATAAAGGTGAGTCCACACCTACGCACATGCACGAACAATGCAGTTCGCGTACATCTTAGGGTTAAACCAGATTGAGAGAAAACTCAAGTACTTTTAAAATGTACCTTATCACATTAAAATAGAGTTGAATCGTAACTACGAATTAAATTTAGACCAGCTGATAGCGGTGTGCATTCGAATACTCTCTTCGAGATCGCGCGAGCGTTTTCAAACACGCTCAATTGTCTGCAGTAGGACGGTGTCGACTGAACCCCTCCGCGTGTCGTTCAGATACCGTGTGGCAAGCCTAGAGAGCCTAGAGAGTACACGTAGCAAGAGTAAAACAAGACAAAAATTAAAATCTTTTTACATTCTTTTCGTCAGTCTGTGCGATTAATCGATGATATTGATTAATCGCACTGAGCCAGCTACAAGCACCCGCACGGATATCCACGACTGTTTGAGCATACGCGCGACTGTTTACGCCGACGTGCGTCTTTTACGTTATAATGTCCTCTCGCAGACGCAACCAGTATTCCTCGTATACGTTTTGGGAGACACCGTTTGGCATATATTCGCGACATGCGGGCGCATGTAATATTGCGCGTCTTTATCAATTAGAAGCGCGTAGCGTGCACGATTCGTGCGCGTGCGCAGATGTGGACTCGCCTTAACAGTGTTATTTATCACACAAGAAATAATATGTTTTCTCTTTCAATAATTTTTTTGCTCTATCGTAAATACGGTACTTAATACATACAAGATTTAAACTTAGAGTGATTATAGTGTAATTTATATTAAGGTAATACAATTCTATAAGTCTCACGCGGTTTCGGGGATTTTAATAAACAAACAAACTCACCTTCGCGTTTGTTATATTGGTTAGGAAGTTAGGATGATTGAACTAACTGTCTCTGGTTTCACCCACGTGTATGATTACTGCTCCGCTTCTATGTGTATACATATCGTGAAAATCCAAAATGCATTTATTTTTCAAATAGATACTGTGTGTGTTCTTAAGATTATCCTCCACATATACACTAACTCACTATCCTCCACAAACGTGCACTCTTTTCCTAATATTATATTATCTATATTATAAAGAGGAAAGATTTATTTTTTGTTTGTTTGTAAAGATTTAACTCAAAAACTATTCAACCGATTTAAAAAATTCTTTTACCGTTAGAAAGCTATATTATCACCGAGTAACATAGGCAATATTTTATTTAAAAATGTACTGCTACCTACTAACAATAACTTAATCTACATTTATGCGAGCGGAGCCGTGGAAAAAAACTAGTAATATTGATAAACCACGTATATGTCGGGCTAACGTTAAGTGACCATATTATATACCTCGAGGCTAACCTAACTCATAATAAGCCGGATTTTTAATGACTAATATTTTCCTTGTCGGCCTCGATGGCATAGTGGTTAGTGTAACCGACTGCCACGCCTGAGGTCGCAGGTTCAATTCCCGCACAAGTCAAACATTTGTGTGCATGAACATGGATGTTTGTCTTGATCTGGGTGTTTCTATATATAATATGTACGTATTTACAAAAAAAAAGAAAGTATATATGTATGTTTATCCATTGTCTAGTACCCATAATACAAGCTTTGCTTAGTTTGGGCTAGATGGTGTTTTGTGTCGCATACACATAGAATATTATTATTATTACTATTTTAAAGAGGATTTGTATTTTTGTTTGTAATGAATCTTCTCCCTAGCCTTTATTATTCCTAAGTCACTTGGAGTCGACTTTTCTGGTCTAACCGGATTTGACTGGATATCAGTTTTTACACAGAGCGGCTGCCACCTAACCTGCGCAACCCGAAGGCTAACGATACTCTAAGGCTAGTCCAGTGTCAGGATATTATAGGGCACTGAATTCCCAATAACGACTGCCATAGATGTTCATGGCAGCCGGGACCGACGTCTTAACGTGCTCTCCGAGGCACGGAGCAGGCGATAATTGTCAATCAATACGCACATAATTTCGAAAAGTCATATAGCCTCCGAAAGTCAGAGGTACGCGACGTGGGTTTGCACCCGAGACCCTCTGCATTGCAGTCTGTTGGTCTCCCCACTGAGCTATACCTATATAAATTTTGTTTGCAATGAATAAACTAAATAAACTAGTAGACCGATTTTAATAACTCTTTCACCATTAAAAAGCAATTTTTTCCGGCAATAACTTAGGTTAATAACATTACACTACGAGTCTGATGATACACCTCAGAATATACTACTTCTGCTACATGACTAACCAGACACTGTTCATTTTAGTTTTATTTTTAACTGTATCTATATTCAAATAGGTTATTACATCATGTTTAGAGTCATTTCAAGTGGTTACACTATGAGTAACCGACCAGACATCTAGTGGAATCCATTTTATATATTATGTGTGTTGATAACAGCACTTATGAGTAGTAATATAAAAATTTTATAGACTCAAGTTTTAGGCAGTATTATTAGTTAAGTTGTAAATTATAATTGTTACTTTGTTTATGTAATTAAAGAAAAATTACAATTTTTTTACTGGTTCACATAGTGTAAAAATATTTATGTCTGATATCAAATGTACCTAACTGTATTGTGGTGTGAAAATAAATTAGTTTTAGGCAGTAGCTTGTAAAGTGGCTGTTCAATAACACCATATATTTGACTCCTAGCTGTTATCAAGAAAATCTTGACAGACAAAGTAAATAACTCTGTGCCCAACCCGGCATATAAACCCAAGACTTTTTGCATAGCAGTCGCATTCCACCGGTGCGCCACCGACGCAATCAAATCTAAATACCTAGGAAAGATCGCGTTAATATCCGTTTTTGGAGTACTAAAAAAAACCCTTCTTCAGCAGCATTGTCCGTCTGTCTGTTATACAACTTTCAACTCAAGAACCGTAAGAGCTAGAGACTCGCGGTCAACGCCATTCGACTCAGCATAGTCGATATACCCCCGAAATGACTATGATCTTTGACCTCAAGGTCACGTGATACCATTTTTTCGAACCAATTCATTACCGTTGCTTACTTGTTTATTACATAACGAATTCTTCATCCATAATATTGTCCAAATTTGACAGAATTCTAACCGGTATCCCGGAATCACTCAAAGAGACATTTTTCTATATATACGCTTCCTGTTACGACATTTCCTGGAGACGACGTAATTATGGCATCCGTCTTGCTCTTTTATCTTAAATATTATCGTCATTAATGACCATTTAAGGGTTAAATCGTGGAGTAGGGCATTCAGTGGAATTCTAGTTATTAACGAGATTGGTGTAAAAACCCAGGATTCAACCTCTTCGTCTTCATGTGACCTTTTATTTTCTTTAGCTTTTTGTAATGTCCCACTGCTGGGTAAAAGCCTCTCCCTTGGACTTCCAAATCATTCTGTTGGTGGATATCTCCTGACCCTATGACCTTGTGACCTCTATATCTCGGGAGTCTTTTGATCCACAGGGCCCATATTCGACCGTGGGATGACTCCAAGGTGTCTGCACACCAAGTTACAAGTCAATCGGTCCAGTGATTCTGGAGCTATGCCTGTCACTAACAGACAGACATACAGACCCACATAGTGTTTTCATTAACTTCTTCGAAGAAGACTCAGAGGTTAATAAATAGCTTTTGCGCGCGGCTTCACCCGCGTAAAAGTAGTTACTGTTACTATATTTTTTTTTTTTTTACGTGGGGAATTCAATTTCGCATATCCCTCCGCGGGGTCGGGCGGAGGGATTATGTCGGACTCGCCGGGGTAAAAGAAAGATGGAAATAATAGTAAAGTACCTCTCGGAATACCAACTAAACCTACCACGGTGTTCCTCGACAAAACCACTATCGACGGGGCCGCGCGAATCGCTTTCGCATGCGGTCGCGACCCCGCCGAGGTTACGGCCCGCCGTGTGAAACGGCAGGCCACTACACAACAAGACCTACCCATAATAGGCAGACTTCACGCCACTAGTAAACCCTACTGTCCCCCCTCTAAAAATAGGGGAGACGGACTCGACACAGAGCCGCGCGTGGGAATACGCACGCCGCCTCTCGGACCTGGTGCTGAACGGATTGCGGGCAGGCCCACAAAGCCCGCCACCCCCAGGTCAAACCTCAGGGTGGCTGGAGGTCATCTCGCGCCCTCCGGCACCCGGCTCTGCGGTTGGGGAGAGGGTTTAAACGCACCCTCTCCCGCTCCGCCGCCTCCTTGATGGAAATCACTTCCTCGCAAAAGGAGGCGACAGCGTTCCACGACCTCTCACTCCGGACCATAGACTGAACTACGGCCGGGAGCGAGAGGGCAACCGATCCGACTGCCGTGATCAAATCACGACGCTGCGATGCCCAGGCGGGGCAAACCGCCAAAGTGTGCAGCGCCGTGTCCTCAATAACGTCGCGGCAGTCGCCGCAGTGGTGACAACCGGGCGTCTCTTGCCGGCGTATACGACACAGGAACCGGCCAAAACAACCATGGCCAGTCAGAACCTGTGTCAGCCGGAAGGTGAGGGCGCCATGCCGCCTCTCCAGCCACTCCTCAAACACGGGACTTTCCGCCCCGATCGTGGCGTGCCCAGGTACTGTTACTATCCTAACCAACTTACCTAACCTAACCAGTTATTTTAGTAACATTACTTTTTTAAAAAAACTTCAGCCTATGTTACTCGCTGATAATATAGCTTTCTAATAGTGAAATAATTTTCAAAATCGATTGATTCTTTTATTGAGTTAAATGCTTACAAACAAACAAACAAAATGTCAAATCATTCCTCTTTATAATATTAGTATACTTGTCTATTTTCGAAAGTTAAATTTTTTAAAATAACAATTGCTATTTGTACAGAAACCACGAAATTAGATGTAGGACATACACGTCAATATCATAGTAAAATACTTTATATATGCATAGGTAGTATATATATATATATACTACTCTACTATATACTTTATATCACGTCACATTTAGCCCGTGTCGTAGCATCGAACCCACGACCTCTGCGTATCGGTCTTGGACTGCCACTAAACTAGTATAAAAATAATTATTGTCGTAACTAAACGTAACAAAATCTATAATAAAATAATAAAAAAATAATTTCATGTTAAAATTCAATATCAAAACGTCAATCAATATTTTTCATAATATTATTACGAGTATAATATGAGAAATTAATATTTTATTACATTTACAACAATCTTTATAATATATTTAAATTTTTAATTTTAAAACTAATTAATCTAATATATATTTTCAAACGTATTAAAAAAGATAGCATAATTACAAAAAAACTAATACATAATTATAATATTAATATTTACAAAAATGGTTTAGGCATCGTAGAATTCGTCAGCATCGCTGTCAACTGGTAACGCGTAAGAACTGCCACGTTGAATGGCAATGCTGATTCTTTGGGTCAAGAAAAGACCAGCCTTCTGATCACGCGAAACGTCGATCAAGCGTTTTGCGATCGCTCTGTACGAAATACGAGCGCTCGGACCCTTGAACCTAAGGTATTATTATATTTATGAAAATTATTGATTGTCGTCATATTTCTGACATTTCCCGCGGCCTTTTCGCAAATTTTCGATCATATAAACCTTTTTGTCGCATTTAAAAACACAACAAAAAAAAAAACAGGCAAATCGGTCGAGCCGTTCTTAGTGATGCTCCCTCCTACACGTGATAATTGATTATTATTTATATATAGGTAGATATCGTTTTATGATACGACCATTTAACATAACACTTCGCCATCCGCACAATCAAATTTTTTTAGTTTGATTTGATGGCGAACTTAAAAAGTGTGGATGCAGTCAAACTAAAAATGTTTGGTCCCTGAATCCGGCAAAGTGTTATTTGGTTAATTAACTGATAATACTTATTAAAACTGAACTACTTTATACGGATATTACCGAGTTGTTTATTTTAAAAACACTTTAATTACATTTTTTTACATTTTTTTAGATTTAAGTTTACCGAAATGTCGGGGAACGTGAAATAAAATAACAACGGGGAACAAAAAAATACATATTTTCTGCAGGATTAATTTTGTTACTGATTTTAATAAACACCTTCGTCAGTCATACCCGAAAAGTATTTACTTTGTATGGATTGACTCTGGTTCTTGAGATATTCAACATAAAGAACGGTTCCATCAGGACATTAGAACAATAAAAGAAACATACCAAGGCCGATGGGAGAGTCATATTATGATGGCAGACTATTGCTTGAGTTTAATAATGGATCGTCCTAAACATAAACACAATAGAAAAGCTTACAGATAAAGATCTTTTTAATTTTTTTCATGATTTTTTGTAGCCGCTTCTAAAATATATATTTAATATGTAATTGTATTTTTATTTCGACCTTCTTTCAGTCATAAGTAAAAAAAGTTTTATCTCATAAACTAGATCAATTTAGCAAATCTGATATTTTCTCGTATTCTGCATACTGAACTTACACAGAATTGACTTCAACTTACCATGCCGCAAAATGACTCTGACTGATCTTTATATATATAAATCTTCTATGCGTGTGTTTGTTATTAAACTTCTAAACGGCTGGACCGAATTTGATGAAATTTTTTGTGTGTTCCAGTGGATTCGTGAATGGTTTAGTCTTGGTATTTTTGTGTACAGGACAACATCTTTCGGGACAGCTAGTAAACTCGTATCACGGTGTTTGTGGCCGCACTCATCCGAAACGGCTTGACCGATTTTATGTTTTTTTTATGTATTTTGTTCGTAAATTATATTTCATACCGCTAGGTGATAAGGGTGTCAACCTAACCTACATTTACTCAAGCAAAGCTGCAGGCAAAAGCTAGTAATATAATAGATAATAGTCTTTTTAAATTAAACAACGCAATAAAATCCGTGTAATGTAGCTTACTTTCAATGTATGACTTTCGCGTAGACAATATTATAATAAACAACATTCAGCTATAAGCCCTCTGATTATCTCTTTGGCAATACACAGTCGTAAATCTATACAGCTACCATTAACAACTACAAATCTCACTAAATTCCATATACATAACTAAACTCACGTAAAGAGCAACAAACAAATTTTACGACTTTAATATAGCTTCCAAATCTATAAATGTTCGACTTGGGATTCGAACCGCCACTTGAGTAGCCCAGATTAATCAAATGCACCGTCGATACCGTATGTGAACCAATAACAGTATGGCCGATCGTTAAACTATACTGGATAGTTGCCAGCTATAAAATTAAACGTATTTTGTGCGATGGTAACACTTCATATTGATGTATGTAGGTTTTATTTTTATGTTTTTACTAGCGTTTGCCTGCGTTTTCGGGAACAGTACTTTTCCTGGATGAAAGGTACCCTATGTCCCTTTCGGTTCCCCTGACATTTGTTTGTGTATGAGAAATTTTATGATGATCGGTCGAGTAGTTCAGGCATGAAATTGAAACAAACTCACATTCCCTTTTATAATATTAGTTAGGATTGGGAAGTTAGGATAATTATAAATAATAATATTAATACAGTAAAAAGCTTTAATTACATAAACAAAGCAACAATTATAATTTACAACCTAACTAATATTAACAAACCTAACCAATTATAAATAAAACATGAAAAGTAACAAAATATGGGACTATAAATTTAATATAAAGAAAGGAAATGTCTTGTTTAGGCAGCGTCGTAAAATTCCTCAGCATCACTGTCGACCGGGAAAGTGCCCAGAAGACTGGCAGCATTGCCACGTTGAATGGCAATGCTGATTCTTTGAGCCAAGAAAAGTCCAGCCAATAATTAATATTATAAATAATATTAATATTAATTTATTTTCTTCTACAAAGATAACTTAGCCATAAAATTACAAAGATACAATTAGTAGATTGTATCTTTGTAATTTTATATAGCCTATTAACCTTTCTCATTAGGCTATTAAATGCTAAAGCTTGCCGAAATGCTATTTTTGTTGGAAAGCAGTTTTAAATATCAGAGCGTAAAAAAAACTCTTCACCTTTATTATTTATTTTATATATTTTATACCTTCTCACGCTATTAGTATGTACATAATTCTAAATTATATATAACTACTAGCTGTCCAGACAGATGTTGTTCTGTACAAGGGATAAAAAAAACCCAATCTAAACCATCCTCGAAACCACTTGAACACACACAAAAAAATTCATTCAAATCGGTCCAGCCGTTTAGAAGGAGTTCACTGTCAACACACGTACAGAAGAATTATATATATAAAGATGTATATATCGTTATACTTATTGGCTTCCGTACGTCACAATAACAGGCTCCAGTGGAAGACCAGTGCCTGGTTCTTGGGACCAGGCAAATGCTGAACTGGAGTCCTGATTGCTGCAGCTGTGGGACGTATGTGTCTCAAGAGGTTTACATATTTTATGTTATAGAGACCAACAGACTGCAATGCAGAGGATCTCGTGTTCGAACCCACGTCGCGCACCTCGGACTTTCGGAAGTTAAATGACTTTTCGAAATTATGTGCGTATTGATTGACAATTATCGCCTGCTCCGTGCCTCAGAGAGCACGTTAAGCCGTCTGTCCTGGCTGCCATGAACATCTATGGCAGACGTTATTGGGTAGTCAGTGCCCTATAATATCCTGACGCTGGTCTAGCCTTACGGTATCGTTAGCCTTCGGGTTACGGAGGTCAGGTGGCAGCCGCTTCGTGTAAAAACTGATATCCAGTCAAATCCGGTTAGACCAGAAAAGCCAACCCCAAGTGACTTGGGAATAATAAAGGCTAGGGAGAAGAAAGATTATTATAAGCTGGAGGTAAGACGTAATTTAGCGTTAGCGAAATATGTGTTTGAAGTGTTCCGCGGTAGACTTAATAACCTCGATATATTAGACTCACTGAAGCTGCTCGTTCCAAACACCAGGGTGTGGCAGGTTCTGAAGGCGCGGGTTTTCGTTGTCCCGGTGGCTGGCACTAACATTGGCATGTTTCATCCGGTTACAAAAGTCATACGTTTAATAAATAGCGTCTCACAAAGGCTTGACATATTTAATTGTACGTTGGCGGAATTCCTGAGAGTGACCCTCGAGTTACTAGCAAAGTAATGTTAATTACATTATCGCATTGGGTGTAAACCTACCAAAACCATGGATGGCTTAGTGGCTTAAGTGATCGCCTCGCTACTGCCACTGCGCCGAGTGTTGTGGGTTCGATTCCCACACGGAACAAAACTTTGTGTGATCCACAAATGGTTGTGCCGAATCTGTGTGTTCCTTGTGTCTATTGTTTGAATATTTGTAGAGTCTCCCGCGTTTGGGCTTAATTTTTTTTATACCAAAAAACAATTAAATCCGGCACTCTCTATCCGGTTAAAGATCCGTAAAGTCCGAATACCCCTTTATTACAAAAAGCGTCCTCGTTTATTTACAGCGTCAGTATCAAAGGAAGTCGCAAATATAACAGATTTTTAACACAAACTCGTAAATACAACATTAATTCATACAACTATTATAAACAAACATCTAATACTAAGTGGTTTTCACAGGAAGACTTGTGACGTCAATGACAAGATGGCTGACATTGCTAGAGACAAACAAAAATAAAAAAAACCTGTTTACATAAAGACTATCTGTCCACCGCGGTTTTCTCCACGTTTGTGATTACTGCTCCGCTCTTGAGGCTTGTAGATTGATGTTATATATAGCCTATGTTATTTTTTTTTTTATATGCTCGTCAAAATGACCACACTCCGCCTGATGGTAAGCAGTCGTGTGGTCTAAGAGCAGTGGCCTCCACATCGTCCTCATAGCAGCCGAGGCGATGTTGAGGTCTCTACTTCTGAATAAGTAGCTTTCTAATGGTGAAATAATGTTTAAAATTGGTCTAGTAGTTCTTGAGTTAAATAATTACAAATAAAATACATATGTTTTCTCTTTACAATATAAGTGCAGATCAAGGCCTTGCCTAATTGGCCTATAGGAACCTATGACGCAAATAAACAGTATGATCAGTATGCGATAAAAAACGTTTATTTTACTTCCAATTTTTTTTAGTCTTCTAGCTTTAACCCGCGGCTTGGTTCGGAAACAGAACTTTTTTCTGGATGAAACAATTTAATACGTGTTTACTGAAGCAACACCTTTTTTTAAGAATAAAACAGAGTAGCTGTGTTGCCAGAACACAAAGCATAAGTTATACTGGTCACTTACCATCAGCACATCGATCGGTCTTCTTTACGGTGAATGTACATTTTCAGTAAGACTGCTTCAGTATCTATGGATATTGTTACTAGTTGATACGAGTATATCATATATATCTATGGATTTTGTTGACAGCTGTGCATTTATAAGTTGACTTGATTTTGCCCGCAGCTTTGTTCGCGTTAATCTAGATTTTATTAATAAATTTCTGTCCCTCGGGCACAATACCCTTTTTTTTTTAATGAAAGGTACTCTATGTCTTTTTCTGTACCCCTGACAAAATGTATGCTAAAATTTTATGATGATCGGTCGAGTAGTTATGGCGAGAAATGGTAACAAACAAACAAACTCACATTCAAATTTATAATATTTTTACACGCGTTAATGTCAGTTATGTCAATTTTCTATCCGTCGGGAACAGGAGCTTTTCTGGATGAAAGATACGTTATGCTCTTTTCTGTAGCTCGGACAACCGGTATGCGAATTCAATTCAATTTCATAATGATCGGTCGAGTAGTTAAGGCGTGAAAACGTAACAAAACTAATTCACATTCGCATTGTTAATAACAGTTAGGATAAAGTCACAGGTTTGAAGCCTGCCAAATTTTATAAGGTTACTCTGTAACGTTAGTGTGGTGGTATACGTTTGTGCGTATGAAGCGTGAAGTCGCGGGTTCGATTGCTTGTTAAGGCAAAATATTATTGAGAAATTCTGATATGAAATTTTCAGTAGCGGCTGGGTGTCTGGTAATTTTAAAAACAAACTCACATTCTTTACTAGCTCACCGCCGCGGCTTCGCACGAGTAGTACAAAACCTTAAAAATTATACAGAAAGAAAGAAAAGAAAGAAATAAATATTATTTATTTTGGCACACAGAAGGACACACCCAAACCATGAAGAAATAAAAAAAAGCAGAGCAATAATAAAAGCTACAAAAATAAAAACAAATACTAACACTATAATTTCATTTCTGTTCACTGGCAACACCACACCATCCGCTTAACTAAACGGAAACTGCCTCCATTTAAGACATAATAATATACATATTACATACACATAAACCTTCACTCTATGTATTGGTGAAAACTGCATGGAAATACATTCAGTAGTTTTTGAGTTTATCGCGAACAGACGACGGGGGACTTTTTTATAATATTTAGTGATGATTGTTTGTCTGTTACACTTTCACGCCTTAACTACTCGACTGATCATCGCGAAATTTCACATACACTTTTTCAGGGGAACAGAAAAGGACTAAGGCTACCTTTAATCTAGAAAAAAGTACTATTAATCACTTAATCTAACATACATTTACGCGACCAAAGCCGCGCGCAAGATGCAGTACAATATATAAGTGATTTATGCGACAGCACTACCGATTTAAAAACCGAAATGTTACCTATTTACGAATAGAAACGTAAAATTAACGATTGAACTAGAATAACCGGATGGTACCGACGCCGCGCGCCGCTTTCCGTTATAATCAGCTGTTATTAGTCACCTAGTGATGTGACACAATCGATGTATTTACGGTTTTTCAGAATATTATATATTTTATATATTATATTTCACAAAAACTCCCGCACTAGGAATAAATCCGTTGTGTCACGGGGGACTTTACAAACATTTAAACTACAGATACAAAGTACATCCAGACTCGGCACAACCATTTGTGGACCACACATAGTTTTGTCCCGTGTGGGATTCGAACCCACATCATTAAGCGGCGAAGCGATCACTTAAGCAATTACGCCATCGTGCACTCGGAGCAATCCACAACTAGGTGTAACGAGTCTGTCCAAGAACATCGTCTGGGATGTCTGTAGAGTATGTTACTGATTTCTTCCCAGAAAAACCCTTTGCCAGAGTAAGTCGAACCCAAGATCTGAAGCACTGCACAGCTGTCATTCATAACCTCTGCGTCAAGGCAGCCTTAAAGAATACACTTAGCGTTCAATGTTAGGTTAAAAAAGTCGATTTGTTAGTCATCGCGTGCGCCTCACCTTGGTGCGTTATAATTAATTAATTGATTGACAGATTAGTAGATACATAATTGAATCATGCTTTCGTTATTAGTGCGCAACGAACGCCACGTGAATGTGATGCGAAGACAACATGAAATTAAAAAACAAGGAAAGAAGAAAGAAATATTAACTAATATTATAAATGCGATCGTCAGTTCGTTTGTAACGCTGTCACGCCTTAACTACTCGACCGATCATCATAAAAAATTCCTATACACCTTTTCAAGGGCACGAAAAAGGATGTCCTGTTTGTGGCCTTTTCCGAATTCTTGTATCAAATGTTCTCTTACTATGTAAATGTTGGATCGTAAATTTTACATCGTAGTGTGTATAGTAAATGGACTACAAATATAATAATATGCCACCAGCTGACCAGTGCAACTTCGTTAGCATCACATAAGAGAATTTTCGCCGCTTTTGCAACATTTTTAATTGATGATGCGCTCCTATTGGTCATACCGTGATGTTATATAGCCTATAGGTAGTCTTCCTCGATAAATGGGCTCTCCAACCCTAAAACAATTTTCAATTCGAATCGGTAATTTCTGAGATTAGCGCTTTCAACCAAACAAACAAACTCTTCAGCTTTCTAATATTAGTATAGATATATATACAACTAAGTCTGAGGCTTTATTTTAAAAATGTTTTGAATACATAAATCATTTTGAAAATATAGCTCAAATAAAATGTTATTTATAAACCTCGAAATATGATGTTATCACCCGGAACAGGCCACAAAGGATCTTAAATGATAATAAAGAATATTTAAAAAACTAAAAACTACGCTGTAATTGAAAACCAAACTAAAATGTAAAAGTTAACCTTCAATAATTTAGAATAGAAATAGAGTGATTAATATATTTTTTTAATAGACATCTCCCGCTCATGGAATAATTCATGTGTCGCGGGAGACTTTACAGACAAACAACGGACACAAAGAACAGCCAGACTCGGAGCAACCATTTGTGGATCACAAAAATTTTTGTCCCGAGTGGGATTCGAACCAACAACACTCGGCGCAGTGGCCATGGCGAGTCGACCACCTGAACCATTACGGCATCAGTGCAGTCAAATGCCCAATATGTGTCGTGAAAACTTTTTTAGGCGCGTTGAGCACTTTTTGGGTGAACAAAAATCATGGAACCCGCGTCATCGTCACCGAACGCTTTCCATATGCTATATGTATACTGTGTATATATGTGTACTTTTTGGGTGAACAAATAGCGTGAAACTCGCGTCATCGTCACCGCATGCTAGTTACTTAGTTTTTTCTGCCTCACTTGCCCCGCATGTTTTTTTATAACAATTGACGTTAAGCACACCATGCTTTTTCCGAAAGAAATTAAAAATATTTTATATATGTATATGACAACGTGTATGCAAAATTTTATAATGATCGGTCGAGTAGTTAAGGCATGAAAGTGTAACAAATAATCTTACATTCGCATTTATAATATTATTTAAGGAAGGCATACTCTTTTTTAACACGCTTTTATTAGCTTCATACGTATGTTAGTATGCATGTAACGGAAACTTTGAATATGATTTTGATCCCCTTCAAAACTCCGGATTAACTCGAAATTTGGCATACTTATCAAGGACCGATGACAATACACTAATTTAGAAAAATATAAAAACAAATTACAAAAATATATATTATAATAGTTCAAAAAACTAAAGAACACGCTTTATTAAAAAAGCAAACTAAAAAGAAGAAAATAATTTAATAATTTTTATGTTAAAAATCGTGGGGGTTATCAAAATATCAAAATATAATATATAGGTGGTTATTAAAGTGTGTTTTTTAGTTTTTTAATCTATTATTTGTGAGGAATTTTAAGTGTAAGTGTGCAATCGGTAGGTAAAGGTTCACTTTTACGTGTTAATATCTGGCTAAATGTGACTGGTCTCCTTCACTTACCCCTTCGGGGATACAAATGTGTTTTTACTATTTGCATCATCTGATTGCGTCAGTTAATGGTGTTCATCTGTGCATAATTGTGACACGTTGCAGCTAGTTTCCTTTTCATTGGTGATTAATTCGTAGTTTCTCGTCGCTTCAGTCGTGGCTCACCTTCGTTACGTTTTTAATGATTTAGTTGAGTGATATACGTTTATAAATGGACTTAGTTATGCCAAATGTATTCAACCACATCATATTTTAAGAGGTAGGATGCCCGACTTATTCGAATTACCTAATTAAACCTATGTAATGTCATTCAAATTAGTGTAGAGTAATTACCTTTTCTGTTAATCAAACCCGAATTTCGGCGGCCATTCTTAATGCAGATAAGCCATCTGCGCAGTAGATATTATAGTACTTACATAAGATTGTGCAAAAACAAGTGTAGTCTCTATTCTCGAACTCGTAAAGACCGAAGTAAGAAAGAGGAAAAAAAAATGTTATATCGTGAAATATAACGTTAACAAAAATATAAAGAGACACATAAGCAGAAACAATCCGATGTAAGAAAGAAAAGAAAATAAAATTATATTTTGGTTCATATCGAGAAACACAACGTTAAAAATACAAATAAAAATACATAAGCATAAACAATACGCAATGATAAACAATAAAATACAAATAAAAATAAAAAAGAAAAGCTAATGTCTCACGACGTGATCAAAATAAGAGAGTATATCAGCATGTGTCAGACGAATGCTTGAAGCTGGATTGACGACGGAAATTTGACACGACCGGCAAGTGATTAGGTGCAAGAACAGCGATTTTACGTGCTGTGCTTTTCGAGCCACAGGGGTGTGCATCACTGCAAACTTACCAACTGCGGACTGATATTAAATTTGACAGCGAATTTCTCGACAGATCTCTCAATAACTTTTTGTTCATCTGAGATTCTGAGATAGATATTTCGAGAGGAATGAGTGATAATAATACTGCCATGCGAGACGGTGGTACGGTGCCAGCCGTGTTTGATAAACATTTTTACAAATTTCTTTCCATATTTTCATTAGGTAATACCCCTCACTACATAGCCCATGACACCTGGTGCGCAAAATGGAATAGAATTTTATTAAATTTATTATTTAATGTTTGCCCACCAAGCTGGTGCGCTGCGTGGTATAATTTTGGTGCGCTTCGTTTCAAACTGGTGCGCAACATGGCATGCCTCGTAACTATGAATAAAAAACATATACAGGGTGTCCGGTAATTAATGGATAACCTTGAAATGTCTTATAGTAGAACTGAAGGTTGTTCAGAGAAAAGGAAAAAAAATATAAATAAGATTTTTAAAAAAAATATATTAAAAAGTGCAAGTTATATAGCAAAGCATACTTTTCACTGTCTATCTATTAGCATAATTAGTGTTTAATAATAAAACAACAAAAAACCGATGGATTTCATTCATTTATGGTCGTAGTATACAAGAAAGTTATACATGGTAATTAAGAAAAACACATACTCAGGTAGTAGTTAGGATAGATTATTTTTCATATTTTTTCTGAACGGCCATCAGTTCCACTATAAGACATTTCCAGGTTATCCATTAATTACCGGACACCCTGTATGTAATTCAAATAGGCCATTCAAAAATATTGCTGTAATAATTAGTATAAAAACCACAACGTTACCGATTCTCTTTATACAAGAAGTCAACTTCATATCTAAACCCATATTATAAGTGTTGGTACATTGTGGTATAATCAGTTCCTATTGCAACACGTTCTCGTCAGCGCACACCGCTCGCCGCGTGGCTTAGTGCGTACATGATACTACGCATTGTCTGATAAAAATAACGAACTCTTGGCACAATGTCTATTGAGAGACACATCATCATATCAATACGGCCATACTAACATTCTAGATATAATAGTAACATAGTCAGAACTGCCACGCAGAGGTATCAAATATGATTCCTAGATGTGTCTAGAAAGTCAGAGGTGCGCCTCTGACTTTTCAAAGTACCTAAAATGTTTAAAGTAAGTTATTCGTTTTGTATCTCCAATCACCTCTCAGCTCCTCGCGTATTGAATGGTTAGTTATCGCTCGCTTAAACGGTGAAGGCAAACATCGTGAGGAAACCTGCATATCTGAGAGTCGTCTATAATGTTCTCGAAGATATGTGAAGTCTGCCAACCCGCACTGAGCCAGCGTGGTGAACTATGGCCTAACCATTCGCGTAGGTACTGTGAAGAGGCCCGTGTCCTGTGGAGGGACAGTTTATATACAAGCATGATGTTATTATTTGCAATCGAGAGATGTGATTATATTTTAGGGCAGTTCAGTATAGAAATTAAACTACTATATACGGATTTTATCGCGTTGTTTATTTAACACTCTATTACATAATTTAGAAACTGTTACACTACTATACTATACTATTAAACTTTACTAATTTTAAGCTAATTAAATTATTAAAACTATTAAAACTATTTGTATTTAAGTTTACACTTTCCGCGTCGTTTCGGTTGCTTTTCAGCAGCCATGGTGACGGGGGGTCCCCGAACAGTTTCAAAATTATGTAAAATAAACAACGCGATAAAATCCGTATATAGTAGTTTAATTTCAATGAATAACATTCGCGTAAACAGAAGACAATATTAGTTCAGTATAGGTAATAAATAATGGGTCATTCATTAAAGACCACAATTTTCTTTTTCTAATAATGTTTGCATTTAAATAACAGTAGATAATTTTAGCTTATTATTATGTTTACTCGACAAAAATTCGGACATAACATCAGCCTAAATACCATACCCATAATAAAACCTACAGCATATTTTAATCAGATGAGAAATTTACAAGAAACAGCATTGTTCAAACCCACACCCTGTTACTTAAAATTATTTTCTTGATAGAAAGTAAACTATATTTTGAATTTTTTATGCTCCCGTACAAGACTTGTGTTTGGTTAAAACTGGCCAGTTCCACAGCTGTCAAGTAAAACTTATATAGTACCGAAATATAAATCTCATGCTGTCTCACTCTTGTTAGATTAGGTTAAAGAAGAGAAATGTTTGCCCCGCCTGGGATTCCAACTGACGTAGTATCAGCAGAGATGCGAACATTTAAGCCACTACGCCATCCATTTTATTTACATTCTAGACTAGATTTTGTCTATGGGTTCACTCGGGTAAATGTAGGTTGTGTCAATTTTCTATCCCTAGGGCACAATACTTTTTCTGGATGAATGGTACCCTATGGCCTTTTCTGTATCCTCGACAACGTGTATGCGAAATTTCATGGTTATCGGTCGAGTAGTTAAGGCGTTAAAGCGTAACAGACAAACAAACTTATAATCGCATTTATAATATTAGTCAGGATTTACTTTTTTAAGGGATTTAGGTTAATTACAGGGTCTTAATTAAAAGCTTAGAAGGTGCTAAGATCGTATTCTAGACATTGTGATATGAATAAGATGTGGCCATCTTATTCAAATAACAGTGTTTAACTCGCTACGAAAATACTTGACACTGTTAGTTATGTGTCAAGGTTAAATTACTGAACCGGTTTTGATGTCGTTTGGAAACGAGATAGTTAGAAAACTGGCGAAAGTAATTCGTTTCCGGTAAAAGCTTAAGTTAAATATAAAACCTTAACAATTTTGGGTCTGCCTCATAGGCTCGCGAGTGAAACCGCAGGTAAAATCTAGTCTTTATATGTATATGTCTACTCGTAGTTTTGTCTGTAGCTTTCCTCGCTCGTGATCAGTATTTTGTCTTGATTAAAGGTACGCTGGTTCCTTTTCTCTACACCTGATAACGTGTATGGAAAACTTCATGATAAGTTCTTAAGACTGCGCCGAGCGAAATGTGCCAAAACAGTTAGGTCACAGTTAAGTTGATAAAATCAATACTTTTTGTTTTATACAAATATAAAATATGCATACATTTACCATAACAATGAATGTGTTTACAATTACTCCGTGTAAAAAACTTAAAATAATTAATATTTTCGCTTACAAAATTACGTAAATTTGCACTCAACGCAACTCGTTTTATGTAATTTTTAGATTATAACAGTAGAAATTTATCCTATTTTATAGCTTAAACTAAACATAAATAGTTATATTACAATTTGTCCGTCCCAAATATTTAAGTTATTGGTTGACAATAAAGATACATATTTATCAAAAAAGCACTTCAAATCCTCCATACAATTTTACTATGGCGGCCGCGTGCCGATTTGAATATCGAGCTCTGTCATTCAGTCCAACCGCGTCTTACGCTCGGCGCAGTCTTAAAGCGTGAAAGAGTAACAATCAAACACATTGGTTAGAATTTTGTGCTCCCAATAGCTCTTATATAAGTTTTTTTTTATACTACTGCCGTGGCAAGCAAGCACACGGCCCACCTGACGATAAGTGGTCACCGTATTCTATGGACGCCTGCAACACCAAAGGCATCACTTGCCCGTTGCCGACACTTTAGGCAAGGAAGTGGGAAGGAGAAGGGGAAAGAGGATGATTGGGCGTCCGGCACTCTCACTCACCGAACGAAACGCAACAGTAGGAATACTGCTATTTCACGTCGATATTTTGTGAGAGGGTAGTCCTTCCCCGGTCGAGCCCATTCATGCTGAAATCAGCGAGGCTCTACTACTCTAAAAAAGTTGTTCCACAATGATCCATTGTCCATGGAACTATATATACATATTATCGATACATTTCTCCCTTACACATAGCATCACTTTAACTGCGCCTGCGCCTCTATCCGCGCTATAATTAGGCGAGACACTGACCTTTGCTACATATGGACGCACACACCGACAGTTCGACTATATTTTATTGTCAGACACATGTGGTTTGTTTTCTTGATGTATTTTCCCGCGGTGCATACTTACGATGGTGGAGTGTACCTTTTTTTTATTACTGAATAATAACGAAAGCCGCATTTGACCGCGGTCACTTGTTGTAAAGTGATGATGCAGACGATGATGGAGGACGCTTGCCTAGAAGATACATATTCACTCGAGACTTAAAGACACCCAGATTGTACTCATTGAGAAACACAGACTTAGGTAGTGAGTTCCACTCCTTTGCGGTACGAATTATGCAAGTGGAAGCAAAGCGCTTCATGCGTAAATCTGGTATATCTACCATGTACGTGTGCCGCTGGTCTGTTTGTCTGGTCATTCGATGGTAGAATAGTGGAGGAGGAATTAAATTATGCAGTTCCAGTTAATCAAAGCATTCAGTCTATGAATCCCTGAAGGCGTAGGCATAGTTGTTTTATACCTACTTCTTGATAAGATTAAGTTGGCGTGATGTATAGTTGAAACAAATTTCTTAGTTGTCTTAGTCAGAATTCTTACTAATTTCGGGCATCAAACCCGCATACACCATCAAGCTAAAGCGTGAACCTTTTAATTGTTATGTTTTGAAAATAAATATTTTTATAAAGTACTAGCTTTTGCACGCGGCTTCGCTCGCCTAAAAGTAAGTTGTGTTATGTCAGTAACAGTACTTTTTAAAATAAAATATGGTCTATGTTATACGGTGATATATAGCTTTATAATGGCGAAAGAATTTTTAAAATCTGTTGAGTAGTTTTCGAGTTAAATCGTTACAAACAAAATAACAAATCTTTCCTCTTTATAATATTAGTATTGATGATTAGGTTATTTGGAGTAGATACAATTTTTTTATAGAGACATCTCCCGCTCTAGGAATCTTCTTCTCCCTAGCCTTTATTATTCCCAAGTCACTTGGGGTCGGCTTTTCTAGTCTAACCGAATTTGACAGTTTTTACACGGAGCGGCTGCCCCCTGACCTCCACAACCCGAAGGCTAACGATACCCTAAGGCTAGACCAGTGTCAGGATATTATAGGGCACTGACTTCCAATTAACGAGTGTCATAGATGTTCATGGCAGCCGGGACCGACGGCTTGACGTGCTCTCCGAGGCACGGAGCAGGCGATAATTGTCAATCAATACGCACATAATTTCGAAAAGACATATAACTTCCGAAATTCAGAGGTGCGCGACGTGGGTTCGAACCCGAGACCCTTTGCATTGCAGTCTGTTGGTCTCCCCACTGAGCTATCGCTGCTACCTCCCGCTCTAGGAATAAATATAAATATATAATTTCCTGTGTCGCGGTAAACTTACCAAACTTTCAAACAACGGCTACAAAGAACACCAAGACTCGGAAGTTGTCCCGAGTCTTGGTGTTCTGTTTCTGTTTCTTTGATCTGTGGCTCAAATTGTTGTCTCGTGTTCCGTCGTGGCAGTGGAGAGGCAACCTTCTAAACCGCTACGCCATTCGTGCAATCAAAATATCCATAGTTTAATTCAGAAATGCTATTTATGTCTTAAGTTTGCTTAAGCGCTAACATTTCAATTAATAGATAATAATATTAATATTCTACCACATACACAACAGCATCTAGCCCATACTAAGCAGAGCTTGTACTATGGGTACTAGACAATGGATAAAAATACATAATATATTTTTTTTTTTGAAAATACATACATATTATATTAGAAACACCCAGACCAAGACAAGTGACAAAACTTGTGTGGGAATCCCATTAGGCAAAATGCAACATACAAAGTTTATAATCCAGTTCCATGTTAAAGATTGAAACTACGTAGTGTGAAACTGTTAGACTGCCACATAGAGGTCTCGAGTACGATCCAACGGCAAGCACTTCTGACTTTTCAAAATTATGTGCGTAAAATAGTTAATTATCGCTCGCTTTAACGGTGAAGTGCGTTACAGTGAGACGTACCCCATCTAGTGTCGCCGAGCTAAAATAGTATGGAGTACATCATACTGCGCATGCGCAGCGTTAATTTTTATTTACTTATTTATTATTATTTTTTTTTTCTTATTGAAAGTCTAGAACCATTAATCAAAAAATATGGATATTTATTTAAGCTTTTAAGTCATGGAATGATTAAAACTTATTGTGTGTGGCCCCCGAGTGCCACTGCGACTCAACAAGTTAAGGTAGATCAGTCAAATTATCGGCATCGGTCGCGTTAATTTAGATTTTATGAATGAATTTCTATACCTGGGGAACAGCACTTTATCTTGAATAAAATGTACCCTATGTCCTATTCTGTACCCCTGACAACGTATATGCAAAATTACATGGTAATCGGTCAAGTAGTTAAGGCGTGATAGCGTAACAAACTAACTCACATTCGCATTTATAATATTAGTTAGACTTAACAGCGATAGCCTAGTGGGAAACCTTTGGACTGCCACGCTAAGGTCTCGAGTTCGAACCCAAGGCGGGCATCTCTGACTTTTCAAAGTTATATGCGTATTAAATAGGTATTTAATAATGCTTGCTTTAACGGTGAAGGAAAACATCGTAAGGAAACCTACATTTCTGAGAGTTCTCCATAATGTTCTCGAAGATATGTGAAGTCTGCCAACCCGCACTAGGCCAGCGTGGTGGACTACGGCCTAACCCTGAGAACCCACACTGAGAAGAGGCCCGTGCCCAGCAGTGGGACAGTTCAATACAGGACTGATATTATTATTATATATTTATTTTAGCAGTATCCTAAGTCTTAGTATCCTTATGGCTAGTCCCACAACTAACAAGTAAAATTTATCCAAAAGATAAATCGCATGCTGTCTCACTCTTTTAAGGTTAAAGAATCTCTTCTTAAAGTCTTGATATCTTTCGATACCGAGACTTTTATCTAATAGATAAATACTATTTAAAGGTTTGGACAAGCCCTTAGTTTTTTAAAAAAAACAACGCGATTAAATCCGAATAAAGTGGTTTAATTTCAAATTTCAATGTATATAACATTTGCGTTAACACAATACAACATTATGTATAACAAATAACCATTAAATCTGAATATTCATATATGTCACATTTTAACTTAATATTATAAATACGAATGTGATTTCGTTTGTTACGCTTTCACGCCTTAACTACTCAACCGATCATCATGAAATTTCTCATACACATTGTTGAGGGAAAAGAAAAGGACATAGGGTACCTTTCATCCAGAAAGTGCTGTTACTAACCAAACCTAACGTTAATTAACCTACATTTACGCGAGTAAAGTCGCAGGTAAAAACTAGTAGTAAATAAACCAGGTATGTATCCTAAACTAGTTAAACAGGTCAGTCATTGAAATAAATAATATATTTTCAGGGTTTTTAGTCCAGGCGTCCAAATTGCCGAGGTATTGGCAATCAGTAGGCCTTCTGCCAACACTAAATATATCGCGTCCTTGTCAATTGTTTACTAATGTGGCCTACCTCTTTATTTAAGAAGCATGATGATAGATTACTGGGGAAGTAGGTATTTATCCTAACTAATATAATAAATGCGAAAGTGTTTGTTTATTACGCTTTCACGCCTAAACTACTCGACCGATCGTCATAAAATTACGTATACGCGTTGTCAGGGGTACAGAAAAGGACGTATGAAATCTTTTATCCAAAAAATAGAACTGTTACTAATCTAACCTTAACTAAGTTACATTTACACGGGCAAAGCCGCAGGCAAAATCTAGTGTGTTTATATTCAAAAAGGTTAAAAGATATTGTTGTCTTGCTCTAACTGGTTAATTTTGACGTTTGCA
Organism: Catocala nupta; assembly: GCA_963675205.1. Lineage (NCBI taxonomy): Eukaryota > Metazoa > Arthropoda > Insecta > Lepidoptera > Erebidae > Catocala > Catocala nupta. Next base: position 7,603,298 of record OY776106.1, read on the forward strand.
TGCAGCTAATAAATTGTTATAAATAAACTGCTTCGCGGTTTATTAACCTCTGAGTCTTCTTCGAAGAGGTTAATGAAAACACTATGTGGGTCTGTGTTTCTGGTAGTGACAGTTTGTTAGTGACAGTGACAGGGTCATCCCTCGGTCGAGTTTGAATATGGGCACTGTGGGTCAAAAGAACCTCGATATATAGAGGTCACAAGGTCATAAGATCAGATATCCACCAACAGAGTGATTTGGAAGTCCAAGGGAGAGGAAAAAAGGTCACATTAAGACGAAGAGGTTGAATCCTGGATTTTTACTCCCATCTCGTTTTGTATATCTCGAGTTCAATTCCCGTGCGTGGTAATAGATATAAGATAAGATAAGATAAGATAATTTATTTGCTTAAACACGAGTGTACATGAGTGCATGCAAGTTGTTACATAAAATTATTGATATCATCATGTTTGTCATGTGCAATGACGTGCAAATATTCTAACAGATTAAAATTAAGTTTCACACAATAAATCATTTCTCATAACTTAGTGGTTAATGTGCCACACATAAAAAAAGTATAGGAAATTGGATAGGTAAAAATAATTATTTAAAAATTAGATACAAAAAAATAGTGAAATGTCTTAAGTTAGTCACAATATTATCAAAATTTGTCCTGAAGAAAGTCATTAACGTTATAATAAGCTCAGTCAATTAAAATGGATTTCATTTTTAATTTGAATTCAACATAAGTCAATTCTTTCCAACACTTAGGCAGTTTACTATAAATAACCGGTGCTATGCATAAGCCACTTTTGCGCATAAGTGCAGTTTTAGCCGATTTTAAACATAATCGGCTGTTATCACGTCTATTTCTAGGGAACATATCCGCAACACATGGAAACAAGTGAGGATTTGATTTAATAAATAATAACATATCTAAGATATACAAGGATGGAAGAGTCAGTATCTTATATTGTTTGAAATACGGTTTACAGCTATCTGTTATTTTTAAATGGAACATTGATCTCAAACATCGTTTTTGAGCTTTAAATATAATTTCTCTGTCCGTAGAGTTACCCCAGAAAATGACACCATATCTGAGGATAGATTCAAGAAGTCCGTAATAGGCAGTAAGGAGCGCATCACTATTGAGATTTCGTGATAGAGTATATAAAGCATATGAACTGCTACTCAATCTTTTGCTTAGCGTTTCTATGTGAGCCTTCCGAATTAGGGCACTATCTATTATTAGACCTAGGAACTTCGTCGTATTTACTGCGTCAATTTTTGTGTTATTATAATTAATGTCAAGATTTTTGCATGTCAAACGTTGATTAAAATTCATAAATAATGTCTTATTTATATTTATTTTCAAATTGTTGTTATCCAACCATTCTATAATTGTATTTAGAGCATTGTTTATGTCATTTTTAAACGTGTCTCGGGATTTACATGTTACAGTAACCGTACTGTCGTCTGCGAAAAGGGTCATAGGGTATATCGTAGCGCTAGGAAAATCATTAATATAGAGTATAATCAATCATAAATATAATCAATCAATCAATATATATAATCAATCATAAATTAATACATTTAATTAATTGTATTTTTTTCGAATATATTTAAACTAGTTTCTCATTCGAATGATTGAATATTAATTCGATAATCGAATCGCGATACTTGGCACTTGTACTGCAAGTTTAGCGATTCCTTTTTTTAGACATAGTAGATAATGGCCGCGGCTTCGCTCACGGGATTCAAGAGGCGAAAAAATTGTCTGTGGATCCCATAAATGTAGGTTAGGTTTGAAACAGTACTTTTTTCTAGATGAAAGTGTAGCTCACTGTAGCTTATGTCCTTTTCTGTTCCTCTGCAAACATGTATACGAAATTTCATGATGATCGGTCAAGTAGTTAAAGAGTGAATGCGTAACAAACAAATAAACTGACAAATTCAGATTCGCATTTATAATATTTAGTTAAGATTAGAAGGAGCAGCGATAGCTCAGTGGGGACAACAGACTGCAATGCAGAGGGTCTCGGGTTCGAACCAACGTCGCGCACCCCTGACTTTCGAAAGTTATATGACTTTCCGAAACTATGTGCGTATTGACAATTATCGCCTGCTCCGTGCTTCGGCGAGCACGTTAAGCCGTCGGTCCCGGCTGCCATGAACATCTGTGGCAGTCGTTATTGGGAAGTCAGTGCCCTATAATATCCTCACACTGGTCTAGCCTTAGGGTATCGTTAGCCTTCGGGTTGCGGAGGTCAGGTGGCAGCCGCTCCGTGTAAAAACTGATATTCAGTTAGACCAGAAAAACAGACGCCAAGTGACTTGGGAATAATAAAGGCTAGGGAGAAGAAGTTAAGATTAGGATCTCCATCATCACTTCTATAGTGTTGATTCAGAGTTGATCTTACTTGAGACCAACATACCCTCTCCATTCGCCTTTTCCCGCGGGGAAGGATGCGTAAAGGCCGTTAAAAATAGGTTTGATCGCACTATACCGTGAATATTTTAGTATAATTGACTTCTGCTGTCCCCTGCATGAAAATACCAACATAATAACTGTATGTTTGCCAACGTTAAAGAAAGAAAGAAAGAAATCTTTTATTCGCTTGAAACATGGTATACCTACTAACAAGGTGTTTATAAGTTTTAAACGTTCAAACACATCTCGCCCTCAGTAGACACGCGAAAATTTTAAATTTATATAATTCTTTTACTACTTCATTATTTACTATGCTTATTTCTACATATTTCAAAATTTAAAATATCAGTAAAATTTATATCTAGGTATTTTCTTTATAGCTAATAAATTCTTTAATATTGTAAAAACTATTTTCTAGAAGCCATGACTGAAGAAAGAAATGTTAATAGATTTTCTATACAACATAGATAAATCGGGTAAATGTTCGTAAATTTGCAAAATCTTTTAAAAAGCTGTTGTTTATCTAAATCCGACAACTAGAGATATCTAAAGATTTAAACAATGATTAATTATTGTTTAAATCTGTATTAGTCATTTTAGAAAGTCAATGTACTCATTATTCAAATTATTTAGGTAATATATACCAATTTGCTAGTAATCTTTATAATGCGTTGATGTCCTGGGATTTGAGTTTATGTTTGTGACTGATCATAAAATCCCGAGTTCGTTGCCCGAGACAGAGTGTTATTGTTTAGGAGTTGTATGTAGTAATGTGGCATCTGAAAATTACCATTAGGCTTTTTGACTGTTCTTTTTTACATACATACCTACATAGATTCACGCCTGTTTCCCAGAGGGGTATGCAGAGACTACGGATTTCCATTTGCTACGATCCTGACACACTTCTCTGGCTTCATTTACTTTCATAAAATTCCTCATACACGCTCGCCGGTTTAACGTGCACTTTTTTAAGCAGACAATTCTTTCACTATGTATAATTCCTGTATAACGGACATTACAAATATTGAGACAACGGTCACACAGAACATCCAGACTTGGAACAACCATTTGTGGATCACACAAAGTTTTGTTCCTTTTGGATTCGAACCCGAGGCGAGGTGACCACTTTAACCACTAAGCCATCCGTGTTGTCAAGTATATATATACTTGACTGCCACTGGCCCAGTGGTGACAAATTACGCTATGAATATAGTCATAGCGTAATTTGTCCTGTTGAAATAACACGACGGGCTAACTAAGAAACCTAATATGCTGTCCGATCCTCGAACGCGGGACTTTACGATTGTGAGCTAGCGTTACGCTTACGCCATTGGACGTATGCGGCAAATAATTTAGATTTATTTTCAGTATGTAGCTATATATTATACTAGCTGCGCCTTACGGTTTCACCCGCGTAAGTTCGTTGCCATGGGAATATCGGGATAAAAAGCAGCCTATGTGTTAATCCAGGTCTCTAGCTATCTACATACCAAGTTTCATCGCAATCGATTCAGTAGTTTATGCGTGAAAGTGTAACAAACATCCATACATCCATCCTCACAAACTTTCACATTTATAATATTAGTAGGATAGTTACAATTAGTGTTGCTAAATGCAATAATTATGCAGTATTAGTTTTGCCCCGCGACTTCGCTCGCCTCAATGTAGGTTTTGTCAATAAACAGTACTTTTCTGGATGAATAAGATGTATGCAAAATTTTATGATGATCGGTCTAGTAGTTAAGACGTTTAAGCGAAACAAACAAACTTATATTCGCATTTATAATTTTAGCTAAGATATAATTGTTGCGTTTACCAACATTTATATTCTTGACTTGTCAAAGAAAAGTTTACAACTTTCATTACGTATGTATTATAGCTTTATAAAGTATATGTTTTCTATAACATTTGACTTTATATTTTAATTAAGATTGAACCCCGCATATATAACATTAAAGTAAAGGCGGATATTCCTTCCAACAATTTAATTGTATACTCAAGCGTTTCTTGATTGAGTTATCTTAAATATTTACTCTCATATTAACATATAAAACATGAAAATAAAAATAAAACCGTCCAGAGACAACATTAAATCAAACTGAACACATAAATATTTCCATAGGATAGTTTATATCGCCGGCACAGTCGGTGCGACCGCGTCGAGACGCGCGGACATGACACTCGTCCACCATGTTTAACTTCTTCAAGAGAAAAGGCGGGAAGCCCGAGGCCGCGACGGCGACGCCCGACGACGCCCGAACCATCCCGAACCACGAACATACAAAATTAACATCAGTCCCGACGCGCGCGCAACGAAACGACACAGACGAAAAATTCCACACAATACGGAAAGATGTAGTGAATTTACTTCTACCTGAAACAGATTACAACAACCAGAAGACTGGCGTTGGTGCTATATTGCAGATAATGGCGGGTAAACGCAAGCGTGGTAAGCGGAGAAACACTCGGACGGAATCGTGCCGCATAAGCCCATTGAGAGAGACGAACGTATTGCAAAGGAGCAACTCGGATCGGAAAGTGAATGACGTAGTTGCTCCTACACAAGCCAAAAATACAACAGACGATGCCGAGTTCGTTAAAGCGCTGGTACTGCAGAAATATTCGAAGAGCTGTGATGACAACAAGCAACACGTGTCTCTAGTTTACGTTAATGAACCTGATATTGAAGAGAAAAAACATGCGGAGGCTTTACTGCGGGAAATAGCGAGAACTATCGATTGTACCGTCGACCAGCTTAATGAGAGCAAACAAATGGGAGGGAGCGATAGCAAATTGGATAAACCCGAGCCTCTATATGAAACTATAGACGAACGACACACAGCTTACAGAAATGAGTTAAGAGATGAGCTTGATAAATTACTAGAAAAGGATTCAAATAGTGACAGTTTCAAATCAGTTGAAGATTCGCCTGGGATATCGAAAAAATCAAATTTGAAGCCGCCGAGATCTGATAACGAAGCCTGCTCCGACGATGATAGATCGGATTGTGGGAAGAAAAGAGTCACTTTTCAGAAGCATATTATATTTGATGATGGTGAACAACAGACCGATGAAGAAGTATGCTCTTCTTTCGAGTCTTTGAGTTCAGAAGACGAGGAATATCTCGAAGATGCTGACGATATATTCGAAGATAACAAAACAGTGATCAACGTGAACGACGAAAGAGAACCAGTGACTATTAAAGTAGAGAGTCCTGATACTCTGAAAAGGATTTCCAGTGATAATAGTGACAGTGGTTTTATAGAGATAGGGGATAAAAGTGAGGTGGAGAGGACGGTGGAGAGTGAGAGTGAGTGCGAAAGTGAGTCGGAGGAAGAGATTATAGAAGAGATAATTGAAGAAGTCAGCATATGCGAGCCGAGGGTCATTGAACCAAGCCCGAAGGATTTGGATGATCAGTAAGTACTTTATCTTAAGTTATTTTTGTGATGGTTAATTCTAATGTGTGCAGTAGTTAAAGCAGCCACGTCGTGTTAGAGTTCGATTCCTATACGATGCTAAAATGCGTGTAATCTTCACTCTCCAAGACGCGATGTTCTTTGTTGTTTAAATTTTGTAAAATATAAAATGACTTCATAATTAATATACTTTTATACTGCTGTAGGGCTAAGGGTAGGCAGAAATGTATTATACACCCACATTTTGCTAGATATGTTATTTAAAACACACATATTGGACAAAGAACCTATTGCCATCCCGAAACATGTTTTTACACCGTGGTGCTACTGAGAATTACCTCACAGAAAACTAAATAATACTTTGTTTAATCCGGATATCGAACCCGCGACCACGTAAACTTATACGACAGGCCAACGCATGCATTAATATAAATAGCTAAACTAAATACATAGCGATACTTATAGAGTTAGTTATTGTTGAACTAAATATCAGTTTTTGAGTTCAAACCCACGCACGACTCTCTGACTTTTCGAAGTTATATACGTATTAACTGTCCCTCGCAGTTTCACCCACGTTTTTGTTTACTGCTCCGCTCCCATAGATTGTAGCGTGATGTTATATAACCTTTATTACTCCTGGATAAAGCAGCTTTCTAATGGTGTAAGAATGATTAAAATCGATCTAGCAGTTTTGAGTTTATCATTACAAATGCAAATAGAAATCTTTCCTTTTTATAATATTGGTATAGATATAGATTGTATAGTTAAACATAGCTCGTTTTAACGGAATATCGTGAGGAAAATTGCATGCATATTGCACAATGCCGGCGCTAGGAATAATTCCTATGACGTGGTAACTTTACAAACATTCAAACAACGGACACAAAGAACATTCAGAGTTGGAACAACTTTTTGTGTTTGGGATTGAACCCATAATGTTTGGCTAAGTGGTATTGACGAAACAACTACATAAAACCACTCAGCCACCATAAGCCACTTGACTAGCATGGCTGACTATGACCTAACCCAGTGGTCGGCAACCTTGTCGTCCAAAAGAGCCAAATATAGACAGTCCGCAAGAGAAATCTATTCAAAGAGCCATTTTTTAAACTTATACTTTGCTTCAGCAGGGCACATTTTACATAAAATTTAGATTAAAAGACAATCCACAAGTGAAATCTATTCAAAGAGCCATTTTTTAAACTTATACTTTGCTTCAGCAGGGCACATTTTACATAAAATTTAGATTAAAAGACAATCCACAAGTGAAATCTATTCAAAGAGCCATTTTTTAAACTTATACTTTGCTTCAGCAGGGCACATTTTACATAAAATTTAGATTAAAAGACAATCCACAAGTGAAATCTATTCAAAGAGGCATTTTTTAAACTTATACTTTGCTTCAGCAGGGCACATTTTACATAAAATTTAGATTAAATGACAATCCACAAGTGAAATCTATTCAAAGAGCCATTTTTTAAACTTATACTTTGCTTCAGCAGGGCACATTTTACATAAAATTTAGATTAAAAGACAATCCACAAGTGAAATCTATTCAAAGAGCCATTTTTTAAACTTATACTTTGCTTCAGCAGGGCACATTTTACATAAAATTTAGATTAAATGACAATCCACAAGTGAAATCTATTCAAAGAGCCATTTTTTAAACTTATACTTTGCTTCAGCAGGGCACATTTTACATAAAATTTAGATTAAAAGACAATCCACAAGTGAAATCTATTCAAAGAGCCATTTTCTTAAACCAAAGCTATGCTTCAGCAGGATACATTATTACAAAAAATTTTGATTTAAAGTACACTCTCGAGCTTGCTTTACTCAAATAAGTCTTAGTTTAACTAACAGTAAATAAAATAAAATTTGTTATCATACTTATAAGTCAAGATAATAAGTAATATGCCGTGCCTGCACTAAACATTTCATGGAAGAGCCGCAGCCGAGAAGTCAAAGAACCACATGCCACTCGAAAGCCGCGGGTTGCCGACCATTGACCTAGTCCCTTCAATGTCTCGACGTTTTAGACCTTGTATTTCCTATTACTAATAATAAAAACGAATAGGTATACCTTCTTCACTCTTTCAGTGCCAGATCGACAGAGTCCAGATTTTCTCACTTAAGTCAAACTGTACGATCTAAGTAAATATTGTGAACACATTAAAGTATTGAGTATTATCGCGTCCATCTCAAACTATACAAATATTATTAAAAAAAAATACTTGTATTTTCTTTGTTATTAATAGACTCAAAAACTACTGGACCGATTTTAATAATTCTTACACCATTAGAAAGCTACTTTATTCAGAAATAACATAGGCATGTATAACATCACGCTTCGAGCTAAGGGAGCGTAGCACAAAGGTGGATTAAATTGCAGAGGGTCTCGGGTTCGAACCCACGTCGCGCACCTCTGACTTTCGGAAGTTATATGACTTTTCGAAATGATGTGCGTATTGATTTATAATTATCGCCTGCTACGTGCCTCGGAGAGCACGTTTAGCCGTCGGTCCCGGCTGCCATGAGCATCTATGGCAATCGTTATTGAGCAGTCAGTGCCCTATAATACCTATCCTGACACTGGTCTAGCCTTACGGTATCGTTAGCCTTCGGGTTGCGGTGGTCAGGTGGCAGCCGCTCCGTGTAAAAACTGATATCCAGTCAAATTAGGTTAGACCAGAAAAGCCGACCCCAAGTGACTTGAGAATAATAAAGGCTAGGGAGAAGAAGACAGCTGCTTTTATAATACGGAAATGGAAAATGGACGAGACTTGGGCCTAGCAGTGGAGTTATAAAGATAGAACCTGGCAACTCACGATCGCCAATCTACCCGCAAACTTATGCAACCAAACTAACGACGCATAGAATTAATAAACATGATTGATATTGCTACAATTATTATTTGTGCCAAGTCGGTTGATCAATAAAGTGTGTCTTCCTAATAGATTAATAATTTACACCAGTTTTTAACTGCCTCCGTGGCTCAACGGTGGTGTATCCGACTGCTGTGCATGAGGTCTCGGGTTCGAATCCCGTTCGGGCCAATAAAAAATCATTGGGTTTTCTATTAAGAAATCTCAGTAGTAGCCCGGCGTTAGGAAGTTGGCGGTGTTAGACACCCCCGTGCCTCGGAAAGCACGTTAAGCCGTTGGTCCTGCGCCTGATCTTTCTCCGGTCATGTCGGATTACCGTCCCATCGGATCATGAGAGTTAGGGAACAGAGAGTGCACTTGTGTTTGCGCACACGCTTGTGCACTATAATATCTCCTGCGTAGATGGCCAGTCTCCTTTAAGATTGGCCGCCATGTCTGAAATTCGGTCTGGAGGACATTACAATTTATAACATCAGCTGTTTCTAATCAAGTATTGCTTTAGTATTGGAGTAATGTTTTGAGAATGAAGAAATACTTGCGTTTATAATTGAATTAATAAATTTAATGAAGGTTAGAATGTAGCACGAGCTTGGAAAGAAAACAGTCTTGCTGTTATTCATGATACTTTAAACTTTATAATGTACTTTAAATCTATACTCTATACTATAATATTATTAAGCTGAAGAGTTTGTTTGTTTGTTTGCTTGAACGCGCTAATCTCAGGAACTACTATTTCGAATTGAAAAATTCTTTTAGTGTTAGATAGCCCATTTATCGAGGAAGGATATAGGCTATATAACATCACGCTACGACCAATAGGAGCGGAGCAGCAATGAAAAATGTTGCAAGAACGGAAAAATCTCTTATGTGAAGCAGACGAAGTTGCGCGAGTTAGCTAGTTAACTATCCTTTAAAACATTGAGCCGACCAATATCGTAATATTCTCGTGAGCATGGATGCTAAAAAGGAATCAACACTTTGAAAGAAAAGAAAGAAAAATAATAAAAGCATCCTTTGTCTTACTCCAGGATGTTGTCTATTTCAATGCCAAGATTCAACCAAATCCGCTGAACGGGTAACGCGTTATAAAATAACAAACTTTCTCATTTAAAATATTAGTTGGATTATATTCGCGTGGATGAGCTCACTGAAAATCGTGCTAGACTGAATACAAACTACACGATAAATATAAACTATTATATATTTCGAACATACGATTAAGCCAAACCGAACTTTGGGATTAATATGATGGTATTCTTAGTGCAACAAATGGGTAACATCAATTCATATTTACTTCTTTTAAAGTTTATCTGTTGTATGTATATGTTTATGGTTAAACCGATGCAACAAATAGCTTAATAGTAACTAAGGTGCGTTGAATATTTTTATATATATAATTCTTCTGTACGTGTGTTGACAGTGAACTCCTCCTAAACGGCTGGACCGATATGAATGAATTTTTTTGTGTGTGTTCAAGTGGATTCGAGGATAGTTTAGATTTGTTTTTTTATTTTGCCTGTACAGGACAACGTCTGTCGGGACAGCTAGTAATCTTATATAAGCTTAAAACGATTTATAAAATATATTGGTCAAATCAAATGTCTTTTAGGGCAGTTCCTGCAGTGGGACAATTCTTCTCCCTAGCCTTTATTATTCCCAAGTCACTTGATGTCAGCTTTTCTGGTCTAACCGGATTTGACTAGATATCAGTTTTTACACGGAGCGGCTGCCACCTGACCGCCGCAACCCGAAAGCTAACGATAACGTAAGGCTAGACCAGTGTCAGGATATTATAGGGCACTGAGTTCCCACTAACGACTGCCATAGATGTTCATGGCAGCCGGGACCGACGGCTTAACGAGCTCTCCGAGGCACGGAGCAGGCGATAATTGTCAATCAATACGCACATAATTTCGAAAAGTCATATAACTTCCGAAAGTCAGAGGTGCGCGACGTGGGTTCGAACCCGAGACCAGAGGTAAAATTCGTGCGTTACTGATCCTCAGGCAAAGACAAGATGGGATTTATTCATTTTATTTATTTATTTATAGTTAATTAAAACGATACAAAAAACATTTACATTAATTAACTTAGAAACACCAACACATTACGAACAAAATTATTATAATAAAACTTTAAGTAAGTATAAAAAATATTGACAATTAAAAAGGACCAATAATTACAATTGGGACTGTAGATTTCCTATCTATATGTACTAATATTATAAAGTTGAAGAGTTTGTTTGTTTGGTTGAACGCGCTAATCTCAGGAATTACTGGTACGAATTGAAAAATTCCTTAAGTGTTAGATAGCCCATTTATCGAGAAAGGCTATAAAACATCACGCTACGACCAATTAGGAGCAGAAAATCAATGAAAAATGATGCAGGAACGGAAGTTTCTTTCTTTAAAATAATAGTTTAAAAAAACTAAAAAACCACGCTTTATTAAAAAAGCAGACTTAAAAGTAGAAAATTATTTAATATTTTTTATATAAAAAGTCGTGGGGTTATAATATCTAATTATAATTATCAAAATATCTTAGAAAGCACCCCACACTTCTTTACATAAAAATTATTACATTATTTTCTACTTTTTAGTTTGCTTTTTAATAAAGAGTGGCTTTTAGTTTTTTTTAAACAACCAATTTTTTTATTGTTTTTTTTTCTAAACTATTGTATTGTCATCGGTCCTTAATAAGTATGCCAAATTAATCCGACTTTTTGAAGGGGGTCAAAATCATGTTCAAAGTTTCCGTAACATACATACTAACATACGTATGAAGCTAATAAAAGCGTGTAAAAAATATCCCTCCCGCACTAGGAATAATTCCTGTGTCGCGGGGGAGTTTACAAACATTCAAACAACGGACACAAACAACATCCAGACTCAGAACAACCATTTGTGGATCACACAAATTTTTGTCTCATGTGGGATTCAAATCCACAACACTCGTCGCAGTGCCAGTGCAAGTGGCGAGACTACCACTTAAACCACTCCGTTATCCGTGCAGTTAAAATGCCTGCCATATTTGCAGATTAGAATTATATTATAAACTAGATGAGCCCGCGGTTTCACTCGCGTTTATGGTTACTGCGCCACTCCCGTGGGTCGTAGCGTGATGTTATATAACCTATAGCCTTCCTCGATAAATAGGCTATCCAACACTAAAATAATTTTCAATTCGAACCAGTAGTTCCTGAGATTAGCGCGTTCAACCAAACAAACAATCATACCCTTCAGCTTTATAATATTTGTATAGATAAATTCTCTGCAGGTTTTTTTCTCGTTAAACAATATAGTAGCATCCATAATTATAGCAGGCGTTTTTCTCGTCCCTTTCATTTCATCATCTCAGCCGAAAGACATCCACTGTTTACTTATTTGCTTTAGGTATTTCCAAAAAAGGCTGTATATATCTTATTCGCAAAAGAAAATACAATACTATTGGGCATAGGCCTCCCCAAGAGTTGCCAGACCGGTCTGGAACCCGCATCCAACCGCTTCCCGCGACCCTTACCAGGTCGTCAGTCCTCCTTGTTGGGGGCCTACCCCTGCTGCGTGTTCCGGTTCATGGTTTAATTTAGTGGCCTGTATATTTAAAGTAAACATACGCATCAAATGAAGGAAGTAATTACAAGAAATTATTAAACATAAATTACTCGACCCGTGAATGTCGGCCAAAGTCGTGCAGATAAATGTAATGTGCCCAATTAAACGCAATATCGAAGATGCGGCATCTCGGAATAACATTCACTTTGTTTATTAACAGATGTGATGAAATCGAATGAAATTATTTATACAGAGTTTTATGTCTGGCCAAGTTGATGTATATATCTTGCTCTTTAAAGAAAGACAATCGAACTAGGAAGAAAGCCTGTGTCGCGGGGGACCTTACAAACATTAAAATAGCAGATGCAAAGAACATCCAGCCTCGGAACAACCATTTGTGGTTCACATATAGTTTTTTCCCGTGCGGGGATTGAACCTACAATACTCGGCAGTGGCAGTGGTGAGAAGATTATCTAAACCACTCGTACGGAGTGGTGTCCTGATATGAATGATCAGCTAATCTTTTCTTGATATATAGTCTCTCAGAAGCTGGTTAACTTCTGCCCGCCGCTTTGCTTGTACATATATATCCCACGGTGCTCATAGCCAGTTGCACTCACTGATCGGTAAACGACTAGCGAGGTTAAGCAACGTTGGGTGCGGTCAGTCTATAGATGAGTGACCGCTTAGTGGTATTTTATCTGAGCGTCTCCGTGCTTCGGAGGGCACGTAAAAAGTCGGTCCCGGTTGTTGGCAAATTGACAGCAGTCGTTAAGCCATGTCAGCGGCTTACGGGCGGCTTGAACAACTCTTGGCAACAGGTTGGCCACTAACCACACGAAAAGAAGAAGAAGAACATCCCACGGTATAAAAGGGATCTTAAATATATACACATATAGTCTTACGCTTATACCCTGAAAGGGTCAGCATAGGTGTATTAAACCCAAATTACGCCAGCATAGATTTTAGGTCCCACGACCCTATTACTGCCTATTGGGCACAGTTTGAGGTCTACCACGTATATGCCTAATTTTCTGGCCGACAGTTCCTACGGTGGAACACATTTATTCCGAAATTTATCCTGAATTCCGATACGTAACCTCTTGCTTGTTCTAAACCCTTTCATAAAGTAGTCTGAACAAAGAATTAGACATTTTGAAAGAAAGAAATCCGAAGTAACTTCATTGAAGTTTTGCCCGTTCAGCTCAGACTCAGCTCGTGCTGCTTTTGAGAATAATTTGAAATTAACAGAAGAACTCATTAACAGTATACTCGACCCGGTATCTCATGTACCGCCGTCACTACACTACCGCTTTGACACTTAAGCAGTCAGTAGGTATATTCTTTTCTAAGAATATGTAGCAAATCGAATCTAATTCCATCGATGATGATAATGACAGCCCACGAGTGCAATCAATCAATCCAAAACGCGTTTGATTTTGAGAGCGTCGTTCTTTTTAGTGCGTTTTACTTTCAACATGTCACGCAGTATCGTGTGCTATTTATATATCCCCGTGGGATTCACGTGGATGGTACACAATTAGATATGTAGAATCACGTCTAATTCTCTAAGGGGTGAGTAGAAAGTGCGGAGTATTATTTGCCATTAATCGTTTTTGCTGCGTTGATTCTTAGCATATTTCTCTGTGTCAATTAATTTCTATCCCTCTAGAACAGTACTTTTTCTGGATGAAAGGCTTCCCTATATTCTGTACCCTCACAATGTGTATACGAAATTTTATGATCGATCAATTCACTACTCGATCGATCATAAAATTTGGGCGAAGCGTGAAAAAAATCAAATTGTTGAGACCTTTGCGCTGGCACAACGACACTTATTTCAAAGAAATGGCAACGCGTGTTACCTTTAGAGTCGTAAGCACTCATATGCTACGTCAATGGATTACCATCTCGCGGGTCCCAAACCTTTTGCCACCTTGCAATATAAAAAAAGTTATTAGTTTAGATTAGACGTCCTGCAGAAAACAATTAGATCTACTATTTGGTCGTCATATCTTTCTATTGTCACTCTTGACAAATGTTTTCCAAAAGCACCTCTTACGTCAATAAATTAATGCCTTTAGGTGCAGCGATCCGCAATCCAGACAATTGGGTTTTAATTATTGCCAGCATTAGAGAAATTGACAGGTTGTAATATATAAGCCCTGTATTCCACTGCTGGACACGGGCCTCTTCTTTGTGTGAGAAGCGTTCGAACAAAGTCTACCACGCTGGACCAGTTCACAGTTGGCAAACTCCACATATCTTCGAGAACATTATGGAAACCTCTCAGAGATGTAGGTTTCCTCATGATGTTTTCGTTCACTGTTATAATTAACTATTTAATACATATATCATTTCGAAAGTTCAAGGATTCGCATTGAGATAGAGCTCGAGACCTCTGCGAGACAGTCCAACGGAGTCCCACAGTCTACAAGAATTTATGGTAGCTAGATTTAGAATACCAACAAACTTGATGAACAAAGTGACAACGTTGAAAGTTATATTAGGATCGTAGCGAAGGCGTCCAGGAGTTAACCAGGAGTCATCGTCCGCAGACGTAAAGTCTGCATTGAGCAATGCTAGTACGATCACTGATGTGAGTCCAGTTTGGCAACAAATGAGATGGCTCACGACGCAGCTGTCCCTTACCGGAGGACTTCAGTATTGTCTTTTTCAATTGCACTGGATTTTCTATTGCGCTACTGTAGTTCTAATTCTAGCGACCCACCCACCATTCAAAGCAGCGCAAAACTGTGGTAGGTTTAATCAGTAGGACCTGGAACTTACCATCTTTTTCCAGGTAAGCCCGACATACCCTCTCCGCTCTTTAGAGAGGAATGCGTAAATGGCACTCCCACACAAAAAAGGCCGTATCAACAAAAATCCGTGTTTCTGCCTACCTCGGCAGAAAACAGCCTGCCATATGTGAATATACCAGCTTTTACTCGCGGCTTTACTCGCATAAAAG
This sequence comes from Catocala nupta, assembly GCA_963675205.1. Taxonomy (NCBI): domain Eukaryota; kingdom Metazoa; phylum Arthropoda; class Insecta; order Lepidoptera; family Erebidae; genus Catocala; species Catocala nupta. The sequence continues at coordinate 7,618,534 of OY776106.1, forward strand.
TAGGCCAGCTTGTATTAGGAATAGTTCTTTTTTTTGTCAATTAAATATATAGCCTATTTTACTCGCTGAAAATATAGCTTTCTAATGGCCAAAAAGTAGTTTTAAGTTAAACCCTTCCAAACAAAAAAGAACTTTCTTCTTTATAATATTAGTGTAGATTTAAATAGATTATAGTGATGGCCATGGTTCTAGCCATGTGTTAATCTAAATTAGGGCGTGAACTTGACTTTGCCCGCACGTGGTGTGATGTAAAAATAATAAACATTTAGTGAGCGAATGGCCTGTTAGTTTAAGAGTTAATATACACATAGTCGAACGACTATATTCCTAAAATGGTAGACAGACGTGTGTTAAATCCACTGGTGGAACGAAACGGCAAGAGATTATTAAATATTGAACAGTAATATAACTTAATATTGTGACAATAAAATTGAATTTCCATCAAGGCTGCTGCAAACTCAGGAATGCCGACTCCACAACTTAGCAGCTTTGTTTTTGTAGCCAATATTAAAACAATCATAGGGTCTTACCCCCGGTTTCTGAATGGAGAATAGTAGTAAATCTCAACTGAGTATTGACACGAATTGCAGCAAACCCCTGTCAACTGAGCATTTACTTAAGTAGGTATATGATGTTCAAATAACTACTTACATTTTATTACAGTATAAGGAAACATGAAATTGAAACAAAAGAAATGTTTAAGCAATATTTAAGTAGAGTTTGACTCATTCTCAACATGTAATTTTCAATTCAGAAACCGGGAGATAGTATTAAGTAAAAAATATCGCTATTCGTTAGTTAAAAGTAACGGCACGGCAAGCGCCGCAGTACTGTTCCTTCGAGGTTGGGCGCTGGGCCTGAGTTCGATCGCCAACATGGCATATGATATGTGGTCAACTAATACGTACTGGTTCCAGATGAAATTGTGGCCAATGTTCCAATATTTGTAAACTATTCTGCGATATAAAGACTTTTAAGTGCCACGGTGACGCAACGGTATTAAATACAACAGCTGTGCATGAGGTCTCGGGTTCGAATTTACCTGAAACAATTGCTCAATTCTAGCCCGGGGTATATAACACCAAAGTACTGTTACGCGTCTCCGTGCCTCAGAAAGCACGTAATGTCGTTGGTCCTATGCTTGATCTCTCTTCAGTCGTGTCGGGTTATCGTCCCATCGGGTTATAAGCGTTAGGGAACAGAGATTGCATTTGTTTGGGCACAGACCTGTGCACTATAATATCTCCTGCGCAAATGGCCAGTAACCTTTTAGATTGCCCACTGCGAATCTGGAGCCAATATTGATACCTATTATGGAAATTGTATTTTAATCTCAATAATGCTATTATTCAAAATTGTACCTTATTTACTTGATAATAATAAGCATAACATTTATTTGTAATCCTATTGTGTAGCACGTGGTCTCTCTACGCCAGTTCTTATCGTCATCATGTCGTGGCTTCAGTCATGTGTTTGTCTAAATTAGGTCATGCTCTTGACTGAGTGCCACACATGTTTGGATATAAACATATGTATAATGATTTCCCTTCAGACAGTGAGACGACAAGTTCATGATACAATTTGTACTATTGTATAAAACTTGTTGAGAATGTTATGCATCTCACCACATTTTAGTATCAGGCATATTTACGATTCAAGATCTTTTATTGCCTTCAGAAATTGTACAAATTTCACTTAAGTAATTACAACTTATAAATTATAATAATAATAATAACTAATTACCAGGTTAAATTAAAGCGCACAAACCGCAGGGCAGCTTGTGGCGGGCTGAATGTGAGTGGCGACACTGCGGTCCTGAATGCCTCAGAGAGTTGGTTAGGGCCTCGTCTCCGGCTTGCCATTACTGGTTGGCTGGGGTGGAACTTCAAGAGCGCCCGTAGGACTCTCAACTCTGGCTTGCCTTGGTCGGCCGGTCAGAGGGGGGCCGCTAGAGCTATATGCTTGAGGGTGGAAGTGTCATTTTCAAGGACATAACAACGAGGACAGCCGCTCCGGGTCTCCGTTGTCATGAGACCCGTGATGGTGAAATCGTCGCCGCACCGCTCGACACCCCTAGCCGCTCGCACAGATGTTGCCCTCTGCTGCTGGCTTGTATGCCTATGGTGGCTATTCAGGGGGCCCATCTAGTGAGTTGGCGAGTCACCGTCTGCCCATTGCATTGATGCTATTAGAGTATTCAGGGCAGACGCCGTTTTTCATCCATAGTTAGCAATATACCGGTCCACCAAACACCCATACCTAGCCCATATATTAGAATCCATACTAGGCTAGTGCCGCTGTAGGTGTTCCATCACACCTTTTGGACCTGTTGGACCCATGTCTCCGTGTAAGCCTCCCAAAGGGCCAGGTATTTTCTAATATAATATTTTAGAAAGTACCTGTGATAAGAGGAACATAATAATAATAAAATCATTTATTCTCTCTTCACAATAGTTTCAAGACTCAAGTACAGACAACAGTGTAAATAGCACATTGTAAACTAACTTGTGAGAGACTGTTGCCTGAAGTAGGTTTAAGAAAAACCTGTATTACAGGTCACCAGGCAGGCGCCCCACCGTTAATTTTATGACATATTTATTACAAGACGGTTTTACAAAATTCAGTGGATGTGTAGGTTGCCCCTTTATACAAGAATATGAACAGGCGAAAACAATAACAAAAAATAAAAAAGTAAAATAAATAAAATTTACTTTGTATACACATCATGTGTGCAGCATGCATTACTTATATTATTAACGAAGGTTAATTATAATTTGATGTATGGTACTAAGGTAGTGTTTGTGAATTTGTCTTGTATGTGTGATGGTTGTGCGGGACCCGCCACGTCCATCGGTGGGTCGAACCTTTGGCGGGGTCGCGATTCGAATGCGAGAGCAATCCGCGTGGCCTCGCAATAAAGGTGTAAGGAACACCGCTGTGGTTTTAGTCGGTTCAGCCCAAATCAATCTTAGGGGCTGGATCCCGACATATCCCCATCGCCCGCCCCAAAACCGGCGATGGGGAATGTGACTTGCACATTTCACCGCGTAAAAAAAGAAAAAAATTGGTTCTAAGGTATAAGATAAGATAAGATAATCTTTATTTGTTTGATCATGGTATACATAAGAATGCAAGATAGTATAAACAATAAAGTCCATGCATGTTCAGCCTCATACTGTGGCATACAAATACAAAGATAAAGATAAAGATAACGCTATCGTCATTGTAACAAAAGAATAATATATAAAACAAAAAATCGCTAAAAGTTAACATTCCAATTACATAGATATCTCAAACTAAAAATTATATAAATGTCATAAATGTACATACAAATTGTATGTTAAATCACAAATAACCTAGATAAAAAGTCAGTTTGATTATTAATTTAAATAAAATGTCAAGTATGATTACAAATTAAAATGTCATTGTCATGTTCATAATATCCAAAATTATATAATAATATTATGAATAATAAAATGTCATCGAAATATTTAGTATTTTTCATTCAGAAAGTCTGTTACATTATAATAAGCCTGTTCTATTAAGAAATGTTTAACTTTTTGTTTAAATGCAGTAATACCTAAGTCTTTCCATGTATTCGGTAATTTATTATAAATCAATGGAGCCATGCAGAAGATACTTTTGCGCATAAGTGCTGTTTTTGATTCATGTAAACAGAGTTTGCTATTATTCCTCCTATTTCTAGGAAACATATCTGAGACACGAGGAAATAAATGCGGATTCGACTTTACAAAAACAGTTGTTTCTAATATGTACAAAAATATAAAATATTAACATTACCCTCCCGGTAATGTTAATATTTTATATTTTTCAAAGAAAGGTTTACAGTTGTCTATAAGTATATCTATGTAATATATTTTAATAATCTGTCAGGTTCATGCTATGATATGTGCCTTGTGCTTCTTAAACACATTAATTGATGTATGTTTTTTGTAGTTTAGGTAATTTATTTACTCTTTCATATATTAAATCATATACGATTTTTATTTACTTTTTATTTAAAATTTATTCGTATGTTTTGATTATTATGATGGTAATTAACATAATATTATATACAATCAAATTATTTACAAGAAATTTAAACTAAAGAGAAATAGGCAACATTAATTTTACTCATCTATATTTTGTTTTTTATTACCTATTATAATAATAATGTCCTCCAGACCGAATTTCGGTCACGGCGGCAAATCTTAACGGAGACTGGTTATCTACGCAGGAGTTATTATAGTGCACAAGCGTGCACGCAAACACAAGTGCACTCTCTGTTCCCTAACTCTCATGATCCGAAGGGACGGTAATCCGACACGACCGGAGCGAGATCAGGCGCAGGACCAACGGCTTTACGTGCTTTCCGAGGCAGACCTATTTATACATATAATTCGTAACGAGTATTAACTCGATCATGCATAATATTCAGCTTTTTGATGCTTGACATTTCGGCCAGGTTACACTTATACCGACTTTATAAATATACAATTCATAGATACAAAGCACACCGGGACTCAATAAAATTATTTGCGGATTACACAAACAATTATTTGAAACCTACAACACTTGGCGCTGCGACGACCGCCTGTCTAATATCTAACACACTCAAACATCCTTATATACACCCACCTACACACATACACACACACGTCACACAACAATTAATTATTAATCTCACACTATTATTAAAGCAGACACTTGCAGATTTTGTATTCCTTCTATGCAATAAAGAAAGACACATTTCTCCATTTTCACTAACCCTTGTTTCTATTTAGTATTGTCTCACTATTTATGAGAATATAAATGTTTGTAACCAATTTGTTGTTAGGCTTATATAAATGTAATTATCAGAAGGTAGCACTGGCTTCTAAGATACAGGTCCATACCTAGTTTAGAAGTCAGGGTCTCCAGTTTGTTATATATTCCTTAAGCCCTAAATTTTGTACCTAGATTAAGTGTTATTCTTATGGAGTAATAAACTTATTATTATTATAATATGCCATCCGTCCAGGTTTCAGGATTCGTACCTGATGCCATAGACTTGATAGCAAATCAATTTAACCACTAAGCTATCGCTACTTTATCGTCTTTACATAATAATATCTACATACTTCTATAATTCAAGTAGGATTGGTTCATAAATATAAATATTACATACAAGCTGTATGTAAAACTTCCAGATTGCTCACATCAATTATATATTTATGTAAAGTTTCACGGAAATCGGTTCAGTAATCAAGGCACGCATGCGTGACACTCAAACACGCAATTTTTGTGTAAATATTAATTATTTAATGCTAATTCAGTTGTAAGCAGCATTTGAATAATTTGACTACTAGCTGTCCCCGACTTCACCCACGTTTATGATTGCTGCTCCGCTCCCGTGGCTCGTAGCGTGATGTTATATAGTACTGTTACTGCTGGATAAAGTAGCTTTCTAATGGTGGAAGAATGATTAAAATCGGTCCAGTAGTTTTTGATTTATTCATTACATACAAAAATACAAATCTTTTCTCTGTATACTATTAAGTCTTATACTATAAAAATTGCTGTTTATGTCCTACATCTAATTTCGTGGATTCTGTGAAGAACAAAATGAAACGGTTATTTAAAAAAAAATGTATTTCGGGAATAAACTATATATCTTCTTCTTCCTAGCCTTTATTATTGACAAGTCACTTGGGATCGGCTTTTCTGGTTTAACCGGATTTGACTGGATATCAGTTTTTACACGGAGCGGCTGCCACCTGACCTCCGCAACCCGAAGGCTAACGATACCCTAAGGCTAGACTAGTGTAAGGATATTAGAGGGCACTGACTTCCCAGTAACGATTGCTATAGATGTTCATGGCAGCCGGGACCGACAGCTTAACGTGCTCTCCGAGGCACGGAGCAAGCGATAATTGACAATCAATACGCAGATAATTTCGAAAAGTCATATAACTTCCAAAAGTCAGAGGTGCGCGACGTGGATTCGAACCCGAGGCCCTCTGCATTGCAGTCTGTCGGTATCCCCACTGAGCTATAGAGAATAAACTATATATATTATGTATTATTAATAAAAATATGAATAACCTTTTATACAACTTGCATTTAAATTTATATCGCTTAGTGTCTGCCCGTAATTGTTGTTTCAGTTCAACGTAATTTACATAATGGTTGATGTTTTTGTTAATTTATAACAAACGTAGTGGCCTACATACAAACAACGATACATAAAAACAGAATTCAAATTGACCATTAATAAATATTGATCGAATAGTATAAAAACCCTTTTTCTTCATACCAAGTGGTGAAAAATTTCATAGCTAAATACTAGCCCAGCCAGTGTCGGGCACGGGTCTCTTCTCAGTATAAGAAGAGTTAGGCCAACCATCACGCTGGCCAAGTGCGGGTTGGCAGACTCCACATATCTTCGAGAACATTATGTAGAACTCTCGGACATGCAGGTTTCCTCACGGTGTTATCTTTCACCGTTAAAGCGAGCTATAATTAACTTTTTAAATCTCACATACATACCTTTGAGATGAAGTGAGGTTCAGAGCTGCGTGCTTTGGTTTCGATCTCGAGAACTCTGGGTGGCAGTCTTAGTGCTTCCCTGTAAGCTGCTTTTGATTGAAAATAAATTAAATATATCTTCTGGATTTGCTGAATCAAAGTCACAAACCTATTTCCAGCGATAAATCATTTTATTTACCAACTTATATCCAATTTAAATCAAAACATGTAACAAAAATATGTTTACAATATCATATGACTGCTTGTAAACGTAATAAATACTTTCGCGCGCATTTTTGACAACTCAAGGACGCCATATTAGCGTTTGACGCAAGCAGCGGTTGTCTGACTCATGTTCGAATTCTAAATTTAAAACAAAGAAAGTTTGTCTGTGCTCATAAAGAGGTTACAATGACTTTTTAAATAGGTTATTGTGCTTTAAAGCTATGGGATGAATACGCGTAAATCATAAAGGAAATGTTATATTTGTTTACATGTGAAGTGGATCCTATTTTTAAACTGTTTATCAGCATTGGCTTCTTGGTATATGTATTAGAGCTACTATTCAAATTTCAACCATAGTGTCATATTATATCAAGTTGTAGATAAAACAATTCGTTAGTTAAAATTACTTTTAACAGTTTACAATAGAAATTTATGGCCATCGTTTCAATATTAGTAAAATTCACCAATAAGCTAAAGCTAATTAACAGTTTAAAAATAGGATGCTGGGCAGGCAGAAAAGCCTCTCTTTTGGACTTTCAAATCACTCTGTTTGTAGATATCCCCACCCAGGCCCTTTCAAAGGCGTCTAAGTCGCCATCTCGGTTAAGGTCTGCTCCGTCGACCGTCTTGTGGCATCCAATTGGTCACAATTGGTGCCCACCTGTCTGAGTGCATGCGGCAGCATTTTAAACTGTTAAAACTATTTATATTGACGTTTTCCTCGACGTTTCGGTTGCTTTTTAGCAGCCATGATCCCGGGATGACTAAGATGTTGGTTGTTGCAATGTCTTGAAGTGTAGTTATTTCAAAGTACCCAAACATAATTTAATCTTTGCTGTTCCTATTTACGCAGAATGAGCTTAAAGTATTATGAATTCTTGCGGTGTTCCGCGTCTTCTTGGGCTTTAGAATCCAACCTGGTAGTAACCCAAATTTCAAAAGAGAAGATGGTTGGAATGTATACCAACCATCTTCTCTATTGAAATTTGGGTGTTTCTTGATTTTAATAGCCTCGCAAAGCATCTTTGGTAGGAATCGGTGTTGTTTGTGAGTATGTGTGGATTTAAACCTGGGGATACATTCCAATTATCTATTCTAACTTTTTAAATTGTTATTAACTGCTAGGTATATTACGAACGAATTGGAAACGTTAAAGCATCTTAGATATCTCTTTCATGGGCAGCAATGCCTCAGTCCCTGCGGTGTATTCTTTGACTACGACGCTGTTTTCCTTTACGACTACATATAATCTTAAGTATTAGTTGTGCAATTAGAGCAAGCAATTTCAATATCTCCATTTTTGTATGAAAATAATCAAGTAATGAGTAATGACAAGTGGTAGAACAAAAGGTTCAAGTAATTTAGATATAAGTCACGGGTAAAAGGTGATTAGTATTTTTCAATTAGCCCTGTATACATCAAGAAGAGTTCTTTTTTAAAGATAACTCCCGCACCATGAATATTTCTTGTGTCGTGGGGGACTTTACAAAGATTCAAACAACGGACACAAAGTACACCCAGAATCGGAACAACTGTCACAATTTTTGTCCCGTGTGGGGTTTGAACCCACAACTTATTATGTATATGACTAGTTTCGGTTTCACCCGCGTAAGTCCCGTTCCCGTGGGAATATCGAGATAAAAAGTAGCCTATGTGTGAATCCAGGTCTCCAGCTATCTACATACCAAGTTTCATCGCAATCGGTCCAGTTGTTTTTGCGTGTAAGAGTAACAAACATCCATACATCCATAAAAACTTTCGCGTTTATGATATTAGTAAGAATTTAAAAATATATGTTGTTATAAAATCGGTGTCTGGGTCAGTTTTGAGTTCATCTATTACACACTTAACCAAAGATTTATACCAAAACATTAACGTGAATATTTGTTGTTACAAAGTAAATCAAACAAATATATTGTTACAGTATTATATTGTACAAAACCTATTGTTTTCATATACACAGCAAAATATAAGAGTCACGTATTTTAAAGGAAATGGATGCAATAATAATAAATTATTTGCGTTTCACTTGTTAAACTATATGTGTGTAACCTTGGTTAGTGCTGAAGGCCTCGTGTTTTCCTTTATTTATTATCGAGCTAGCAACTACTGTCTCGGCTGCCAACCCGCACTGGGCCAGCGTGCAGCATGGTGGACTATGGCCTAACCCTTCTCACACTGAGAAGAGGGCCGTGCCCAGCAGTGGGACTGTCTCAGCGGCGCAGTGGTAGTAACCGACTGGTGTGCTGTGTCTCGTTTTCGATTATTAGGTCGGGAATGTGTTATTTGGATTCGCTCCCGACCCGTGGTACAACTGCAATGTTCAACTGGTTGTACCACGAGGAAGTAAAGTTACCCATGGTTCAACTGGTTGTTGTTTTCTGTTACGGATTTCTCAGTAGCAGTTTGAGATCTGGCAATGTGTAAGGTGGACGTCAATAGACTTGGCTCCTATCAAGTGGGACATGAAGATATAATTGACGAAATGTGGGTGCAATACACCGCTGCCTACCCCTTCGGGGAAATAGCTTTTAAGTGCTACTCCACAACAATAGGCTCGCAAATCTATTGTAGTCTACTGAGCATCTCCGAATCTGTGCTTCTTCTTTTGTCGTGTGGTTAGTGGCCAACCTGTTGTCAAGAGTTGTTCGCCCGTAAGCCTCTGACATGGCTTAACGACTGCTGTCAATTGGACAACAGCCGGGACCGACTTTTTACGTGCCCTCCGAAGCACGAGACGCTCAAATGAAATACCACTAAGCGGTCACCCATCTATAGACTGACCGCACCCAACGTTGCTTAACCTCGCTAATCGTTTACTGATCAGTGAGTGCAACTGGCTATGAGCGCCCCCCTGTGCTGTTAATGAGTATTTCTAACAGAAAAACCAATAACACTTTACCCGACCCGGAATACAAACCCGAGAACTCATGCACTACTTGCCAGATTAACAGTCAACATTAATTATCGACGTAAGCAATTGGGATAACCTTGTAGACCATCACTATATATTATAAAAGAAAACACCCGCTGCGTCTGCTCGCGATAATCCCAAAAACTACTAAAAGGATTTTCATGCGGTTTTCACTAATAGACAGAGTGATTCATGAGGAAGGTTGAAGTGTAGAATTTGTTAAGGTTTTGTACTACTCGTGCGAAGCCATGTTGGGTCGCTAGTGTAAGTTAAAATAATATTTGAACCAAAATTTAATTTTATAGGATCAATGCAAATTTATAACCTACAATTTCCTGCAGATCATTCCAATAACATCTTCCCTAATCCGGGGATCGTAGCGGGACTTCAGTAATCCTATTTTAACCAAACGGCCGCCATAAAAATTCCATTTGCAAACGTAAATAAATACGAGTCAATGCTAAACAGATGCACTTGAGATGTGTATTAATATCTGAACATAATTCAGGGTAGGCTGGAAAACAGGCCGAGATGAGCTTGCCTAGATCTAGACAGGATTTCAGTGCTTTATTTTAGGATAGATATACCCGTGACTTCGTTTCTGTAGATTCTGTATAGCCCATTATTAACTAATTTATTTAATAAAAATATATGGCGTACTGTTTCAATAGTAAGTAAATGGTATAATGGTAATGGCTCCTTTCACATATAATTTGTAAAATATGTAGTGGGAAGTGGGAAGCAGGTGGATGCGGGTGGCCCAAGACCGGTCTGTGTGGTAAACCTTAGGAGGGCCTATGTCGAGCAGTGGACGTCTTTCGGCTGAGATCATGATGATGATGATATACCATTGTAAAATTGGTGATTAAAAGGTTGTTGGCCGTTCTTCTCATTTTAATAATAATAAACCTTTTATTTCATACATTAAGTAACTTAAAATTACAAGCACCTAAATAATTAATAATTAGTTTAATTGGTTCTACGCCCTGCCATGAACATCTATGGCAGTCGTTATTGCGAAGTCAGTGCCCTATAATATCCTGACACTGGTCTAGCTTAAGGGTATCGTTAACCTTCGGGTTGCGGAGGTCAGGTGGCAGCCGCTCCGTGTAAAAACAAATCCGGTTAGACTAGAAAAGCCAACCTCAAGTGACTTGGGAATAATAAAGGCTAGGTAAAAGATTGGTTCCACGCCCTTGCTTTACTGAACGTGGCTACAGGAAAATGTGAATTCACAGAATAGTTTAGTTAGTGTAACCTTGACGTTAGACGCAGCAGGGCTAAACTCTCCATAAGGTGGACCGACGACCTGGTAAGGGTCGCAGGAAGCGGTTAGATGTGGGCGGCCCAAGATCGGTCTGAGTGGAAACCCTTTGGGGAGGCCTATGTCCAGCAGTGGATCTCTTTCGGCTAAGATTTGAACCTTGATGTTCATAAGTGCTACTTTGTAACCTAAATGGATAACGATATTTTGATATGATTTGATAGGACCCTGTGTATAATGTATGAGTGTAATATATTTAATTTATAATGGCTTGTCTTTCTTTTCCAGGAAAACTCTTGTATCACAAGAGAGTAAGTTTCAGTCTCAAGTAGCGGCACTCACAGAGCTAGCAGACACAAGATGTGGGGAAGCAGACAGAGCGAGAGAACTAATCTCTGCTTACAGAAAAGAGATAGAGGAAAAAGACCAGGAGATACAACGTAAGTAACCTATTTGTCTTACTCAATATTTGTTTTTGTACATTATTTTACACTCCAGAGCAAACAGTAATCTAAAAAAGTCGTTTAGTAAAAACATTATCAAATTTGTAAGTCAAATAAGGGGAGCAGCGATAGCTCAGAAGGGAGACCAGCAGACTGCGATGCAGAGGGTTTCAGGTTCGAACCCACGTTGTGCACCTCTGACTTTCGGAAGTTATATGACTTTTCGAAATTATGTGCGTATTGATTGACAATTATCGCCTGGTCCGTGCCTCGGAGAGCACGTTAAGCCATCGGTCCCGGTTGCCATGAACATCTATGGCTGTCGTTATTGGGAAGTCAGTGCCCTATAATGTCCTGACACTGGTCTAGCCTTAGGGTATCGTTGCGAAGATCAGGTGGCAGCCGCTCCGTGTAAAAACTGATATCCAGTCAAATCCGGTTAGACTAGAAAAGCCGACCCCAAGAGACTTAGGAATAATAATGGCTAAGAAGAAGTAGTTAGTAAAATAAGGGAGTAATTAATATTTTAAAGTTGGATAAAAAGACTTGTGACTGTCGGCCTCGATGGCGTAGTGGTTAGTGTAACCGACTGCCACGCCTGAGGTCGCGGGTTCGATTCCCGCACAAGACAAATATTTGTGTGCATGAACATGGATGTTTGTCTTGTTCTGGGTATTTCTATGTATAATATGTATGTATTTACAAAAAAAAAGGATATATGTATGTTTATCCATTGTCTAGTACCCATAGTACAAGCTCTGCTTAGTTTGGGCTAGATAATGTTGTGTGTATGTGGTAGAATATTATTATAAGAATATTATTATTACTTTGATGCTTGTATATTGCTTATTATTGAGCAGAATTAAAAAAATCTTTAATATTTAGCGTTTTGGTAATGTAACTATTAATAGAATCTTTTAATGTACTTATGTGTCAACAATACATGTAACGGTATATACAAATGGGGGTAGTTTCAAATAAATAAATAGATTAAATAATTGGGAAGAGAGAACTCGGGTTCCTCTCTTAATCTGAGAGGGTTGCCAAACCCAACTATTGAAATAAAAAAGGTTGACAATACCAAACATCTGTGAATAGGGACAGCCACGACGCACTGAGGGCTGGATTTCGACTTTTATAGACCTCCGATCAGTAATCTCGAAAGCGATGACTTTTATGCCTGCATTTGTTTCGGAAGACCAAATACAGTATGTATTTGGTCACTTAAATATGTTTTCATTATATATTCATATATTTTCGTGATGTATTATCGCTATTTATAGATGCCAAGCTAGATAAATTAAATTTTTGATAAAAACAAAGAAAACATTGATTATTTAAAAAAAAGGGCGTCGCACCTCTGGTCTTATTATGCAATAAATCAAAAAATTCAAAATAATTAAAAGATTGACTACCTGAAAAATAATTAGGGCGAATTGTGCGAGACCAAAGATACATATTTTTATTCTGTCAGCTCCATACAAATTATTGAACAAAAATTTCTGTGCGCAGTTTATAAGTCTGTAATATAATGATACAATTTTGGAGTATTTATTTGGTCTTCCAAAACATATGCAGACATAAAAGTCAGCGCTTTCGAGATTACTGATCGGAGGTCTATGAAAGCCGAAATCCAGACCTCAGTGCGACGTGGGAGGGATGAGTACTTGCAGTATGTCGCATGTCGTTTTGAACACAAAATATGATGTTGACACGTGTTCCGCCTCTTTAGCTTTATTATTTAATAAAGGAAACTCCCGCACTCGGTATAACTTCGGTTTCGTATGATACTTTACAAACATTTAAACAACGGACTCAAATCACACCCAGACTTACAACAACCATTTCTGGATCATGCAAATTATTGTCTCAGGAATCGAACCCACTATACACGTTGTAATGGCAATGGCAAGGCGATCACATAAACCACTACGCCATCCGTGTTCTGCTACTGTAGTCTTCATATGTAAGTCTCATATTGATAAACAAGTTGATATTCATAAATTTGATTTCTGGCATAATATGGAAGACCTTCTCCATGTTTTGAATTACGTCTGCCAAATTGTATTAAAATAGACTCGATAGCGAATTTATCAAAAATTACGTAAATCTACATAATAATATGAACCCTGTATTTAACTGTCCCACTGCTGGGCACGAGCCTCTTCTCAACAAGAACATTATGGAGAACTCTCAGACATGCAGGTTTCCTCACGATGCTTGCCTTCACTGTTAAAGCGAGCGATATATACTCGTACAAACATTTAAATCATAGATACGCTTCTACGTTTAAATATGGTTACCTTTCTGTACGTTAAATTGTCATCTGACACACGATGACAACATGAGTATCTAGTACATGGCTGACACATCCGTCATAAGAGCTTTGGGAACGTCCGCAAGAAGGAAGGACAATGTAACAGCGCTTTTTAAGCTAACTTTACATTGCTCAAATGCTTCAATAGATTGCTCAGTCCATACGATTGGGGTCTTATCTTTTTCTTCGAATCGTGTAAATATTAATTGAGAGGCTTTTGAGGTTCTGCTGCGTGGGGCAAGTGGCGTCTATAAAAATTTATCATGCTCAGAAAAGGTCGTAATTCCGCCACTGTTTCAGGTCGCTAGTAATTTGATATGACCTCGACACGATCGTTCAGTGGGCGTAGACCTTTATCGGACATGTGATATCCTAAAAATTCTTATTCAGACTTTCCAAACTCGCACGCTCACTCGTATTAAAAATTGTACACTATAGTTCTCTGTCTAATTTGTGATCTCACTCTTCTTAATGTAGACACTTTTACGTGTGATCTAAGTTAGGTTAAGTTACAGTACTTGTTTCTGAATAAAAGGTACCCTTTGTCCTTTTCTGTTCCCCTGACAACGTGTATGCGAAATTTTATGATGATTTGTCGAGTAGTACACACAACGACACATCAAGCTAGACTGTTTGGACTTTGAATTATTAGAAGTTGAACGCTGCGAATCGTGCGAGAAAATGCGTTATATTTTTGTTACGCTCTATCCTTACCATTACATCGACACCACTATGCATTGTCCCTTTCCGACAATTCTCTATTTTGTATGTAGCGTAGTTATGCGTATATAGGATGTCTAACTTGATGTGTAGCCGTGTGCACTTTCGCATTTATAATATTAAATAAGATAGGATATCTTTCCTGCTGGGGTGAGACACTTTAATTCATCGTAGATTAGAACCTTGGCTCTCATAATCCGTATACACTAACTAACAGCTAGACCGCCGACGCAGTCAGCTCTTTATACATTTGAACTGAAAACCAAGTTCGTTGTGTAAACGGCTGGATGTTCGCCAAACATTTCCACTTTCTTTGAGCTCATTAGTCGTGGTGTGTGTCATCGAGCCGTTCTTACAACACTGATGCATGCGTTTCTTTGTTTGCGGAACCTCGCTGCGGAAAATTGCGTTTACTAAGAAACGTCTTTGTTTTTTTATGAGATATATTAAGGTGCCATTTCAATGCCGCGAGATCTTACAATAATAATATCAGCCCTGTATTAAACAGTCCCACTTTTGGGCACGGGCCTCTTCTCAGTGCGAGAATAGTTAGGCCGTAGTCCACCACGCTGGCCCAGTGCGGGTTAGTGAACTTCACATATCTTCAAGAACATTATGAAAAAATCTCAGAAATGTAGGTCTCCTCACGATGTTATCCTTCTCCGTTCCACACGCCATGCTGGTACTAGGAATACCTTAATAGATACCCCAATAATCCTTCTCTGACCCGGGCATCAAACCTAATCCACAGCAATCACATACACTACCGCTACTCCAAATTATAAATCGCGTTTTTTATTAGTCCCGCTGCTGGGCAAATACGGGGGATATTTGGGGGTAATACCCTCCAACTTTCCTTCCATACATATGTATATCTCTATCCAAAGCCGCTAGCGACCATCCTTTTTTAAAGGAGTCTAGCTTATCTCACACCATCTTCATCTAGTTCTGCCGCTAATTTAAAACATATATATATATATATATATATATATATATATATATATATATATATATATATATATATATATATATATATATATATATATATATATATATATATATATATATATATATATATATATATATATATATATATATATATATATATATATATATATATACGACACATACAACTGTAACTTTCTTAATTCTATTATTTTCCTTTTGCTGCTACTTATTTAAATTTATTATTTTGATTGTCTCAAATTTACATTTCATTAACTTAAACTAAATACAAATTTCTTTTTCTCACCATTGCTATAATTATATGTATTGTAAAGTTATATATAATATTGTTTCTGTTGACTGTAATGTCGCATTAGTTCTTTTTCCTCTAAATACAGTAAAGGTTTGATTAAATAAATAAATAAATGTATTCTGTTGGTCCGCTTAATAAATAAATAAACTATCCGACAGAATTGCCAACGATCCATCTTAAACAAAATCCCGCTGAAATCTCGTAAACATCTTAATATATCATTGAAACCACAAATCTTTTAAATAGCTCAGAATCAAAATAAAAATGTCTACCGCATGTTAGCTATCGCTCTGTGTGTAGATAAATCGGCGCCATTTTAAAAGCTGAATTTAAATTAATTGCGATGTTGGTAAGATAAAGAACTTCCAATTGAATTAAATTAGTTTCTACTTTTATCTGACTGCGAAAACAAGAATTATTAGTCTTACTGTTCATGATATACCAGTAATGAATGCGATTGTTTTGCATGAAGTCTTGTGTTTGAAACGCTAGTCGGCCAAACAACAGCTTTTCAACCAAGAAGTTGTAAATAATTTTGCGGTATTGCATAACTCTGTGGCACGTTGCGCCGTTGGTCCTGCGCCTGATCTCTCTCCGGTCGTGTCGGATTAACGTCACATCGTCACTATGGGTAGTGTGTGTAATGAGTGAGGAATTAGAGAGTGTACTTATGTTTGCGCACACAATTGTGTTGTTATGTTTTTGTGCAGAAGGCCAGTGTCGGTTTAGATTCGCTGCTATGACGGAATTCTGACCGATTCTGAGACTATTGTTAAGCTAGAATGCTTATATTAGGAATATAGTCACGCATATATGTATAATGGGTGGAATTCGAACCCGCCACGTCTAGATTACAAATCCAAATCCTTATTCAGTGGGCTACTGTCGCTTACTATACTCCTAGTAGGAGGGTAGTGTTAAGTTATGTTACTTTAATTTTAGAAAGGCACATTCCGCATTAGTTTTAGTACCAGTTGCGCGAAAAGTATACAAATATTCAAACAGGGAACACAATGAACACCCAGACTCGGAATAACTATTTTTGAATCACACAATTATTGTCCAGTGTGGGAATCGTACCCATAACACTCGGAGTGCAAACTATGCAGTCTATAAAAAAACTACGGCTTCTAGTCCAAAGCGATTTCATTCACAGATAAACAAAAATGAACTAGGAAAAGACGCACAGTTCCCATACAAACTATTGAATATACACGAATGACCTTCTCTTAAATATAGAAGCAGACAAGAGCGGAGTTATTCCTGTATATTAGTTTCCAATGCGCTGGAGCTAGGAAGTAATAACTCGTAAGAAACTCAATGGCGACACGTAATATCCATTACCCGCTAATTTCAATTACACGTAAAACGCTGCGTTAAATGCAAACGCACTACGTTTGCCGCGCTCCTGCGTAGCGGGATGAACCGGGTCTCACGTTGCAATTGACGATACATTCAAAGGCAAATAAGCGTATTGATTGCTTTATCTCTATACAGGGTGTCCGGTAATTAATGGATAACCTGGAAATGTCTTATAGCGGAACAGATGGCCGTTCAGAAAAAAATATGAAAAAAAAACTATCCTAACTACTACCTGAGAGGATAACCTGGAAATGTCTTATAGTGGAACGGATGGCCGTTCAGAAAAAAAATATGAAAAAAATCTATCCTAACTACTACCTGAGATATGTGTTTTTCTTGTATACTACGACCATAAATGAATGAAATCCATCGGTTTTTTGTTGTTTTATTATTAAACACTAATTATGCTAATAGATAGACAGTCAAAAGTATGCTATGCTATATAGCTTGCACTTTTTAATATATATACTATTTTTGTATTTTTTTATAAAAAAAAATTTTTCATTTTTCTGAACGGCCTTCAGTTCTACTATAAGACATTTCAAGGTTATCCATTAATTACCGGACAACCTGTATATAATACTAGATTTTGCTTTATCTATATACGACGGAGTTATTCCTGTATATTAGTTTCCAATGTGCTGGAACTAGGAAGCAATAACTCGTAAGAAACTCGGTGACGGCGACACGTAATATCCATTAACCGCTGAGTTCATTTACGCGTAAGACGCTGCGGTAAATGTGTGTAGTAAACGCGATCCGTTTGCCACGGCTGAAAGGCAGAAAACAAACAGTATTAACAACTTTTAAGATATAAACAAATAATATAACTACATAATTACTAATTACAAGATCTCGCATTTAAATAAATAGGAAGAGCTTGCCAGTAAAAAAAAAAAATAATAATAATAATATAATAATAATATTTTATCACATACACACAACACCGTCTAGCTCAAACTAAGCAGAGCTTGTACTATGGGTACTAGACAATGGATAAACATACATATATACTTTTTTTTGTAAATACCTACTTATTATACATAGAAACACCCAGACCAAGACAAACATCCATGTTCATGCACACAAATGTTTGACTAGTGCGGGGATCGAACCCGTGACATCAGGCGTGGCAGTCGGCTACACTAACCACTACGCCATCGAGGCCGACAAATACAATGATGGTATATACTATAACTAAAATACTGCATCACACATGATAATACATTTTAAAGTAATTGAACCTCTTCTTTCTATTTATTTTCTTTTCGTGTGGTTAGTGGCCAACCTGTTGTCAAGAGTTGTTCAAGCCGTAGGCCTCTGACATGGGTTAACGACTGCTGTCAATTTGACAACAACCGGGACCGATTTGTTTTTACGTTTCCTCCGAAGCACGGAGACTCAGATGAAATACCACTAAGCGGTCACCCATCTATAGATTAACCGCACCCAACATTGCTTAACCTAGCTAATCGTTTACCGATCAGTGAATGCAATTGGCTATGAGCACCTCAGTAATTGAACCAATTCGAACCAATGTTTAGAAAGTATTTGATTAAGTACATGCGGCTTAGTAGTGAATAAGTCAAGTGTAGAAAAGTCAACCAATTTATTATAACACTTAGCGGATCTTATAAAGAATTAATTCTGTCAGTAATTAGCAGCGATAGCTCAGTGGGGAGACCAACAGATTGCAATGCAGAGGGTCTCGGGTTCGAACCCACGTCGCGCACCTCTGACTTTCGGAAGTTATATGACTTTTCGAAATGATGTGCGTATTGATTGACAATTATCGCCTGCTCCGTGCCTCGGGGAGCACGTTAAGACTTCGGTCCCGGCTGCCATGAACATCTTTGGCAGTCGTTATTGGGAAGTCAGTGCTTTATAATATCCTGACACTAGTCTAGCCTTAGGGTATCATTAGCCTTCGGGTTGCAGAGGTCAGGTGGCAGCCGCTCCGTATAAAAACTGATATCCAGTTAAATCCGGTTAGACCCCAAGTGACTTGAGAATAATAAAGGCTAGGGAGAAGAAGAATTCTGTCAGTAATTTGTACTGCAGCGGGGGACGTTAATAAGAAAAGGTATCCATACAGATCTAGTAGGGGCACGTAACTGAAAAGATTACACAGCTCTCGCGTTGCGATTCAAAATGCGAGCAGCTATTCGTCCATACAAACGTATTCAACTGTTTCGACACTAGAACTACTATATATATATATATATATATATATATATATATATATATATATATAGAATATATATAATTTATATTTAGCACTGCTATGTGCCTATGTTTGTTTTATTTATATATATGGATAAAAGACCTAGAAGCCTGCAAAATTACAAAATTCGTTCGGTTATACTGCCGTTTTTAAATAACCAGCAAACAAATTTAATGAACCATATAAAACATACAGACGTATTCAAAATATTGTTCGTATCACTACATATTATTAAACAAAGTCTCCCGCCGCGTCTGTCTGTCTGTTCGCGATAAACTCAAAAAGTACTGAACAGATTTTCATGCGGTTTTCATCAATAGACAGAATGATTAATGAGGAAGATTTAGGTGTATAATTCGTTAAGGTTTTGTACTACCCGTGTGAAGCCGGGGCAGGTCACTAGTTGTTGATAAAAATTATTTAAACCGGTTTGATTATGGAGGAAGTATGTAACTGGCAAGGATATAAGAAATGATGATCTCAAAGGTACAATATTTTTTGCACTTCGATATTTTCTTCGGGCCTAGCGCGATAGCAATATATTTGTTATAACATTTTCTAAAATGTTTTGATGCTGGATTTTCTTTCCTTATTACTTATTTCATAAAAATATATTACCTACTTATTTCATAGGCATATGTGCCATATTAGGAATAATGTCCTCCAGACTGGAATTGCAGTCATGGTGGCAAAACTTAACGGACACTGGCTATCTTTGTAAGATATATAATAACCCACAAATGTGTGCACAAACACAATTGCACTCTTCATTCCTCAATAATCCGATAGGATGACAACCCAACACAATCGGAGAGAGATCAGGCGCAGGAGAAACAACTTACGGACTTTCCGAGGTACGGAGTGTAGCACTGCTAAGTCCAGAGAATTCGTAAGTTGAAAAGCCTAATAACTTTTTGTTGAATCCCGGGCTCGAACCCAAGACCGCATCCTAAGCAGCCGCATTCACTGCCACTGCACCATAATCTAGAGATGGCCCAATGCGAGTAATCAAAAATACTATGTAAAACTTTTAACCTATTGAGTCGCAGCGACACACCGGTGTCTAGAAACAATAGACTTTTAATTATGCCTAATATTCTAAGTCTTGACATATTAAACATGTTTCCTCACAATATTTTCCTTCATTACTAAAGTTTTAATTTACGATGCAGCTATATTTGGTTGCGGATATAAATATCCGAGCTCAGATATAGCTGTATCATTGCCCAAAATACTTCAGTTTAATGTATGTATTTTTAAGCTTGTTTACCAAATATACCTACCATACCAAGACATATAGTCCATATTTTCTGACTTGTCTCTTGTGGTAAACAAACAATCTATATAATACGGGTTTATATATAAAGTTTCCGTTCTGTATGAAGAAAATCGGTAACGTTGTGGTCTTCATACTAACTATTATATCAATATATTTTTTTTATACTACTAACGTGCAAACAAGCATACGGTCCACCTGATGGTAAGTGGTCTCCGTAGCCTATGGACGCCTGCAATACCAAAGGCATCACTTGCGCGTTGCCGACTCTTTAGAAAAAAAAAGAAGTAGGTAGGAGGAGGGTTGGGGAGGGAGAAAGAGGGTGTTGGGCCTCCGGCACTCCGGTAGTACACCGGTAGTACTTCCCCGGTCGAGCCGGCTCATTCATGCTGAATTCAGCGAGGCTCCTACAATAAAATATAGATTTAATATCTTAGAAATGTAATATATTTAAAAAAAAAATGGCCATTTCGATGATTTCCATGTATAAAATTGACTAAAATATCAACTATAATTATGGCGAATTCAAACAACGAACACGGACAGACACTTGCGATAAAACTTCAATAAAAATCGTATAAGATATTTATTATTAATATCTTATATGATAATTGATATTTATTTTGTTTTTGTTATCATAGGTATTTTCTAACATATTATATTAGAAAATACCTGGCCCTTTAGGAGGCTTACACGGAGACGTGGGTCCAACGTGAAGAGGCCCTTTGAGAGTTTTCATCAAAGGTGGGATGGAACACCTACAGCGACACTAGCCGCAGCAGGCGTAAGACTATTGCTACGTATGGATTCTAATATATGGGCTATGAGTTTGAATGGTTGATGCACCAGTATATTGGTAACTATGGATGAAAAACGACGTCTGCCCTGAATACTCTAATATGATCAAGGCAATGGGAAGACGGTGACTCGCCAACTCACTAAATGGGCCCCCTGAATAGCCACTATAGGCATACAAGCCAGCAGCAGAGGGCAACACCGGTGCGAGTGACTGGGGGTGTTGAGCGGTGCGGCGCCGGTTTCACCATCACAGGTCTCGTGGCAACGGAGACTCGGAGCGGGTTTCCCCGTAGTTATGCCCTTGAAAATGGCACTTCCACCCCAAGCATATAGCTCTAGCGGTCCCCCTCTGACCGGCTGACCAAGGCAACCCAGACTTGAGAGTCCTACGGGCGCTCTTGAAGTTTCTCCCCAGCCAACTAGTAACGGCACGGCGGGGACGAGGCCCTAACCGACTCTCTGAGACATTCAGGACCGCAGTGTCGCCACTCACATTCAGCTCACCACAAGTTGCCCTGCGGTTTGTGCGCTTTTATTTAACCTGGTGATACATTTTTTATTTATATCACAAGGCGAAGGTGATGGTTTAAAAGCTAGTGTACTGTGCCCTCCGATGTTGCGTTAGTCTCATGATGAGATAACGACTGTCCCAGAAGGGTTAATAACACATGTTAATAATAATAAATTATTTTCTCGATATATAAAACAATTTTAAAATAATCATTGCATTTTTGTACAGAAACTACAAAATTAGATGTAGGATATAAACAAAAATTACATAGTCAAAGACCTTATATATTTAATTCTTTATGTACATGTGTGTTCCTCCTAAACGGCTGGACTGAATTTAATGAAATTTTTGTGTGAACTTTAATGGGTCCCCCCTGGTACGTAGTGCTACAATTAGGACCTAGAATATTCAATCTTTTATTATTCGGGCAGCATATAACGTCGGTTCTAGTCTTGTGTCCGGAAAAGTATTATTAGATTTTTCTGGCAAGAAATTCTTAGTAGCAACATGAAGGTTGGCACTGTGTCCGATAGATGACAGCAGGCTCGCTATCTATTACATGACCCATATCTGGCGAAACGTGGGTTCTATATACCTCTGCTTATCCTTTCAGAGCTGTTCCCAATTCTCTATAGGCTTGAGGCTGTGGCGACTCCGCACTGACGAAGTAGTTCAGCCTACTTTCAACAGATGGCGCTATATACAATAAACGCAAATTACGTCATATAATTCTGAATCGCACAAGTAACATTTTAACAGCGACTAAGTATACAGGATGTCCGGTAATTAATGGATAACCTGGAAATGTCTTATAGTAGAACTGAAGGCCGATCAGAAAAAGAAAAATATGTATATATTAAAAAGTGCAAGCATAGCATACTTTTGACTGTATATCTATTAGCATAATTAGTGTTTAATAATAAAAAACCAAAACACCGATGGATTTTATTCATTTATGGTCGTAGTATACAAGAAAGTTACATATGGTAATTAAAAAAAAACACATATCTCAGGTAGTAGTTAGGATAGTTTTTTTTTCATATTTTTCAGAACGGCCTTCCGTTCCACTATAAGACATTGCCAGGTTATCCATTAATTACCGGACATCCTGTATATACAAGCTCTTGACATCAATCATTAGGCCGCGGCCCGCCAGGCACGATCACCCAGCCTGGTCGGAGGATCCTCCCTTTAGGACACATCCTGTTCCTCCACAAGACTATGTATATATATTAAGGAGTCTCCACATTTAAACTGATTCCTCATTTCCCAAAATAGTGCAGTTTAATGCACTTTTAAACTGTAAGCCATTACGCATGGTAATGTTATTCGAGTGTGGGCAGAAGCCGGCGCTTATATATAGAAATGATAGAACTTTCGAGAGACACGCTTTTAATTACAGGAAATGATTGGAAGTCTTGACGCAGATACGTACATCTGTCTTAGTTATAGGATGTTTTTGATGTTATAAAAGTTAAATTAGCGAATAATAATATCCGCCAGACTGACTTTCGGTCATGACGGCCAGTCTTAATGCAGACTGACCATCTTCGAAGGAGATATTATAGTGCACAAGTGTGTGCGTAAAAACAAGTGTGATGCACTTGTTTTTTGTAGTCCGATGAGTCGGTAATCCGACACGACCGGAGTGAGATCAGGTGCACGGTTTTACGTGCTATCTGAGGCAAAGGGGTGCTTAACTACCTAACTGATTTCTTAGCAAGAAAATCCGATATCTTTTAGTTGCCCTGGCCAGGTTTCGACCAGAGATCTTACACAAAGCAGTCACATTCACAACCGCTGCGCCAAGAAGGCAGTCAAAGCCAAATATATGACGTAAGGAATCATCATCCAAAGGTTGAGACTAGTTCTCTTATAGACCTGGATTAGATCACTTTGATCCTATACATCCACTTCAGTAAAAACTAATAGTACATATATAATATGTTCATAGTCTCACGCCTTCATCCCCTAAAGTCAAAATACTTTGACGATAGTTGCATATATATACCTGTTACTAGACTTTCACCGCGACTTTGCTCGCATACATGTAGGTTAAGTTAGGTTGATCGCACGCATCCCACCTAAGGGTTCTGGATGGCAAGGCCTCAGGGGACCCTGCCACCCGTGAGTAAGAACCCATAGAGGGCGCGCGCGGTGTTCCCGCGCGCCTTCTAACGTCGAAAGGGGAGAGCGGTGAAATGCTCTCCCCCGGGGACGAGAGGAGGTCGGGTCCCATTGACCCGGCCGGCACCCACACGGGGGGGCCTGCTATGGATGAATCTTTTTAGACTCCCAACAGGCCCCCCCCACTGGGTGAGAGAGGGAACACCCCAGGTTTTTTTAGTGGGTATCCCAGCACTAGGCTGGTGAGTCCCACACGCCCCGCCGGTGCCGTCCCCTAGCCGGCGGGTAGTGCATCAAGCATTTTTTCCTGGGAATCAAAAAAAAAAAAAAAAAAAAAAAAAAAAAAAAAAAAAAAAAAAAGGTTGATCGCACGCATGCGGCGACAGGCGCGGACCGCCCTGCTGAGGCGGTGGACGGAGGACCCGGCTCCACCGGTCCCGGGCCAGTGGACGGTGGAGGCCATTCGCCCGGTCCTTCTGACCTTCCGACTGGTGCAGATGCTTTCCGGGCACGGATGCTTCGGAAAGTATTTGCACCAGATCGCGAGACGGAAGGCGACCCCGGTCTGCCACGAGAGTGGGGCGCCGGAAGATACGGCGCTGCATACGCTGGAGGTGTGTGCCGCGTGGGGGCCGCAGCGACACACGCTTTCGGCTATAATAGGCGGGGATCTCTCCCTGCGTGATCAACGCCATGCTCGGCGGCGAGAGGTCGTGGCAGGCAGTGGTCTCCTTCTGTGAGGCTGTCATGGCGCAGAAGGAGACCACGGAGAGAGTCAGGGAGAACAATCCCCTCGCTGACCCTCTCCGGCGCAGACGGACGGAGGAGGAGGTGATTTGTCCGCCTTCTCGCTCCTGTATAGTGGGCTCACTGGTACAGAGTCGGGGGACTCTCTACCGGCTTGCACGGCCCTATCTTATCTTATCTTGTGTGGGGGCCAGTCAGTACAGCCCGGCGACACTTCGACCCAGTGGGATCTTTTGTGTCGACTTCCCCAATAACGACTGCCATAGATGTTCATGGCAGCCGGGAACGACGACTCAACGTGCTCTCCGAGGCACGGAGCAGGCGATAATTGTCAATCAATACGCACATAATTTCGAAAATAACTTCCGAAAGTCAGAGGTGCGCGACGTAGGTTCGAATACGAGATCCTCTGCATTGCTGTCTGTTGGTCTCCCCACTGAGAAATCGCTGCTCTGACGAGTTTATTATAAATATATAAAGGAAAAGAGGTGTATTACACAAACACATTTTGCCAATAATTGTTTAGTCCCACGTAATAGGTAAGCTCCATACTCCATAGTGCCACTGAGTAATCCAAGACATCAAAACAAAGTTATATTTACCTCGATCCAAAATCACACCCACGACCTCATGCACAACAGCTGTAATCACTACAGCTATGCCATTAAAGCAGTCAATATGTATACAGTAAATTTCAATAGTGTTTTATCTTAATTTGCAGAGTTAAAATGCGAGCTAGCAGCTGCCTACAAAGAGTCAGAGCTGGTCAGACAACGCAGCCGCTCTTTAGAGGAGGAGCTATCAGCAGCCAGAACCTGTTCCGCAGACCTTGCTGATCAGCTCAAGAGGCGAAACGGTAAGGAATTCATCAAAAGTCCAAAATCTTAAGACTACAGCTGCTATACAAGGCTAAAATTTTTGTTCCGCTGCCGCGCGGCTATTTTTAGCCCCTATACAAATAATATCAGAACTATATTCAACTGTCAAATAGCTGGGCACAGGCCTCTTCTCAGTGTGAGAAGGGTTAGGCCATAGTCCAGCAAGCTGACCCAGTGCGGGTTGGCAGACTTCACATGTCCTTGAGAACAAAACACTCAGACATGCAGGTTTCCTGACGCTGTTTTTCTCCATCATTACTCTATACTGCTACTGAAAATTTTGCCACAAAAATGAATACTACAGTTTAGTTGAGCCGTGGCTGACCTGAAAATCGAACTTCCAAACATCACCATTAAAAACATATACGTAAATTATGTGATATAATTTACGTATATTATTCACTCAGATCAACCATTTGTCATGATAAGCTGCAGCTTATCATGACAAATGGTTGATCTGGGTATTCTTTGTGTCCGTTATTTGAATGTTTGTAAAGTCCCCCGCGACACAGGAATTACTCCCAGTGCGGGAGTTGTCTTTTGAAACAGAAAACGTAGTCCTAATAGAGAATACTTGTTTTCCAGATGAGTCCATTCGTCAGATCAGAGCAGAGCTGGAAGATACTCTCTCTCATAGAGCTGAACTTGAGTCGCGAGTCCTGGCGCTGGAACGAGACAAAGAACGACTTGAGCAAGAGAAGATACTACAGGAACACAAGGCTCAGGAGGTAAGCACATCACGTTTTATCTTCTGAAGTCCATACTAGAGTGTCCCTTGCCAGGGGAGTTCGGTATTGTCAGCCTTTTTCTATTGTGAAGTTGGGGTGAATAATCCGAGGGTGCGTGACGGGTTCCTCTCTTTGCAATTAGTTAATTAAAATGGATTGGAAAATTCGATTCTACATATAAAAAAATCATATTCACAGTATTTTAAGAGTCAAGTTCAATAGTAAAGACACACGAATGGCTTGTCAATGCTATTTAGGAAAGCATATCCATTCTATAGAAAATGAGTATCTGATTACCTGGTGTTTTATTCCTATGGTGGAAGTTTTAAGAGTCTTAATTAAGCCTTAAGCCGTACTATTTCTATAGAGATTTCGAGGTTCACAGTGGGTGATCCGCTATAATTTAAAGGATATTGCACCACATGCCCATTTTGCTGTTTTCTCTTCTGAAATCTAATCGTTTTTTCCGTATGTATTAATTAATTTATAAAGTAATGTATAAAGTAATAATTAATTAATTTTCTTAGCTTTGTTAAATTTGTCATGTATGTAATTTTAGACGTTGTTAGTCCTAATATAAACTTTAGTCCTTTTAATACAAATTAATATTAAAAATGGTACCATAGGAATATCACCGTAATACCTCATAATATTATTTGCTTCAGTGCGGTTCAGGGAGAAAATAGAGAAAAACATTTGTAGGAGTATAAACAAAACATTGTCCACACATTACTATGTATTACTCAAACAGAACATGAAGAATAAGATATACATGAAGTCTAATCCTCTCTGAAAGGAGACAGCAGCCACCATTTCTGTTGATAGTACTTGGCGTCTTATAAGAACCCGGATACCTTATTGCAACACAAGTTTGGTTGGACTAAATCTTCTTTATGATGTGGGGTATCCTAGTCAGACTGCTTTAGTTTAAGTGATAACCCAGGTTTAATCAAAGGTCCTAATGTGCCTGAGATCTTGATACAAGGACACAACTGCTCTGGTGGTGATCGATTATACTAACTTATACGTTACGTAGGATAATTATAAGATTTTTTATTAATTTAAATTTTTTATATGTTTGTACTTATAAACAATTTTTATTTCTTTCTTTCTTTTATGTTTGCTTCTTTAGGAACTTCGCTGCCATTTCCAGCAGAATAAATTAAGCATTCGGGCTGTTCAAGTCTGCCATAACTTAAAAAACCTGTTTAACCCTTGATTGTGGTATTGTCTCCAGGCCTTGGCCGCAGCAGAAGCCAACACGACGAAATGGCGCGCTGCCCATGAGGCGGCGCGGTCCCAGGCCGCAGCCAGGGCAGAGAGGATGCTCGCCGACTGCGAGTGGAAGATGCGGGAGCTGGAGAAGAGGGCACGGGAGAATGAGAAGCAGAAGAAAGAGGTAAGAGTAACTACTGTGGTATTGACTGCGTGTAGTGTTTTAAGTGGTCATCTCGCAACTGCCGCTGTGCTAAGTGTTATGGGTTCAATCCCCGCACGGGTCATAAATTGATATTATAATAGTAATAAAATGGTATGAATGGTTATTTGTTCTGATTGATTTTATACATTGTTTTATACGCTAGAACAAATGGCATTTAAAAGTAACCCTTTTAGTGCAAATATCATCAAAATTTGTTGCTGAAGAGCAATTAATAGTAAAAGTGAAAAAACTTCGAGACACTTTTTCTGACCTTCCGTCGCATGCCTGCCATCAATAGCGGTATCCTCGCCATTATTGCACCAAGTGTTGCGGGTTCGATCCCCACACGGGGCAAAAATTGTGTGTTCATCAAAAACTGTTCCAAGTTCCTTGCGATACTGAATTTATTCTTAGCGCAGGATAAAAAGAATAAATATTTATCCCAATGCCCCAGTACAGTATTGGTGAATACGACTGTTGTGCAAGATGGCTCTGGTACAATTCCCGGGTTTAGCAAAGTGTTATTTGATTCTTCTGTCAAGAAATTCTCTGTAGTTGAGTCTGGAACTCTGCCTAACAGACGGCTGTAGACTAACCCACTATAACCTAGGCAGAATGTGAGTGGGATACATTCACATTTTATTTTTGTTCGAACCCACGTCGCGCACCTCTGACTTTCGGAAGTTATATGACTTTTCGAAATGATGTGCGTATTGATTGACAATGATCGCCTGCTCCGTGCCTCGGAGAGCACGTTAAGCCGTCGGTCCCGGCTGCCATGAACATCTATGGCAGTCGTTCTTGGGAAGTCAGTGCCTTATAATATCCTGACGCTGGTCTAGCCTTAGGGTATCGTTAGCCTTCGGGTTGCGGAGGTCAGGTGGCAGCCGCTCCGTGTAAAAACTGATATCCAGTCAAATCCGGTTAGACCAGAAAAGCCGACCTCAAGTGACTTGGGAATAATAAAGGATAGGGAGAAGATTCTATCACATACACACAACACCATCTAGCTCAAACTAAGCAGAGCTTGTACTATGGGTACTAGACAATGGATAAACATACACATATACTTTTTTTTTGTAAATACATACATATTATACATAGAAACACCCAGACCTAGACAAACATTTCTGTTCATGC
Source organism: Catocala nupta (assembly GCA_963675205.1). Lineage (NCBI taxonomy): Eukaryota > Metazoa > Arthropoda > Insecta > Lepidoptera > Erebidae > Catocala > Catocala nupta. The sequence continues at coordinate 7,647,393 of OY776106.1, forward strand.
ACAAAAATGTTTGGCTTGTGCGGGAATCGAACCCACGATCTCAGAAGTGGTAGTCGGTTACACTAACCACGACGCCATCGAGGCCGACCTATTACGAATTGAGACCCTTCTTTAATTTTTCTTTGTTTTCTCTTTTTTTATTAGTATAGCATTTTACTTGCTGACTCTAATGATATTTTCCTTCCAGCTAACAGAAACCATAGAGAAGCTGCAAGCGGAGCCTAAACCCTCACCAGCTCAGGTGGCCGAACTGCAGCAGCTTCGAGGATTGATCTCGGAACAGCAGCGTTCCGTCCAATCGCTGACACTGCAGCTACAGAAAGTGGAGACCAGGGAGGAGGCCCTCAAGCTCGAAGTACACCGGCTAAAGGAACTGCTGGACAGAGAGACTGCTAGCAGCAAAGAGAAGCAAGATAGATATCAGAAAGTATGTTTTTGATTACAAAGAAAAGGTTATCTTACGGGAATTTATTCCAGAAATCCTTACCGATATATTCTCTACCTTGGGGGTTGCCAATTATTTTGCCAGAAATCCACATTGGTTAAATAATACAACCACTATATCTATATCCGTGGTGCAACGGTAATGAATGTGACTGCTGTGCATGAGGTCTCGGGTTTGAATCCCGGGTCGGGCCAACAAAAAGTTTTTCTGTTAAGAAATCTCAATACGAGCCCGGAGTTAGGAAGTTAGCGGTGTTAGACACCCCCGTGCCTCGGAAAGCACGTAAAGCTGTTGGTCCTGCGCCTGATCTCTCTCCGGTCGTGTCGGATTATTCGTCCCATCAGATAATAAGAGTTAGGGAACAGAGAGTGCACTTGTGTTTGCGCACACGCTTGTGCACTATAACATCTCCTGCGCAGATGGCCAGTCTCCGTTAAGATTGGCTGTCGTGACCGAAATTCGGTCTGGAGGACATTATTATAAGTTGCTCTAACATTTCTAATACGCTAATAATTATTCCAAGTCAAGTTATTCTTCGTGTCTGCTGTTTATTATTATTCGTAGAGGGAACGAGAAATTTCCTTAATTGTTCATTATTATAATATAGTTATAAGATTATAAACTACCGCATCCCTTTGTACTCTCGCGTCCCTAGGCACATGCCTAATTTATAATAATAATAGTAAATGGAAAAATATGTGGAATGTGAACTCGGCAATCATTGTACCGATAGTCGTTACGGTGAACGGACCAAGAGCATCGATCACCATCTAAAGAGGCTTGCGTTAGGTACTTGGGTCAGGGGTCAGATGCAAAAGGCAGTCCTCCTCGATACGGCACGCATAGTGTGGAGGGTCTTCCCTCTGGACCCCTAACCACCGACAGCTTGGACCTTGTCTCGATGCCGGTGGATCTCCATAACTTTTATAATTTTAAGTGTTTTTTTAAATAATTATATATTTAAAAATATAATTGTTATTGTAAAATTAGTATATAAAGAGAATAATAATATTCTATCACATACACACAACACCATCTAGCCCAAACTAAGCAGAGCTTGTACTATGGGTACTAGACAATGGATAAACATACATATATACTTTTTTTGTTGTAAATACATACATATTATACATAGAAAGATAATCCGCTACTATGCCTATCCCTTCAAGATTATAACCATCAAAATATTTTACCAGGAGATCCAACGTCTAGAACAGCAGCACTCCAAAGCTGTGGAAACGATGAGGTCTGAACTCCTGGCGACGGCAGCGTCCACCAGGTCAGCCATGGAGCGAGCTCATGCTGAAAGGACCAGGTGTGCTTTAGCCCAGCTCCGAGCTGAAGCAGACCAGGATGTCAGGAATGCTGATAGGAAGCTCAGAGAAGTCACGACGAGGGTAAGTAGAAATGTAACCAGAAGTATATTTATTTAGAACTAGATTTTGAGCGCGGCTACGCTCGCGTAAAAGTAGGTAATGTTAGGTTTTGTTAGTAAACTTATTTTTAAATAAAATATAGCTGATGTTAGTTGGTGATAATATAGCTTTCGAATGGTGAAAGAATTTTTTAAATCGGTTTAGTAGTTTTGAGTTAAATCGTAGCAAACAAAGAAAAAATCAAATCTTTATAATATTAGTATAGACTAGATTTTGACCGCAGCTTCGCTTGTGTTGTATGTAGATTTGTCAAATATAAGTTAATTGCCCTCGATAACAATATATTTGTGTGGATAAAAGGTAGGGTACCTATTTCCGTTTTTGTACCCGTGACAAAGTGTATGCGAAATTTCATGATCAATAAGATGTATACAGAACACAGTTTCATTAAAATATCTACATCCAATATACCAAAATATTGTTTATATTTACTAAGTTCTTAATAATTGTATAAAAAGTTTTGGATTATTTATAAAAACTTACTAAACACCCAGGTTTATTGAGTAACAAATTTAACTAGTTGATTTTTAGACGGTCAACTGTTGACACGTTAAGCAACGATCAATGATTGACACGTTGAGCAACGATCAACAGTTAATTTAACTAATTCGGTGATTCAACGCCCGGTATTAGTTTAAAAACGATAGCTAACATTGTCCTTTATTACGTTCTCAGTTTGAGAACTTGAAGGAAGTACTGGCGAGTAAAGAAGCGCAGTTCGAGCACGAGATCGCGGAGGCGCACTCCAAGGCGGACTGGGACATCATGCAGCTGAGACACCTCCTCGACAAGGCCGACATCAGCCACGCCAACAAGCTGGAACAGCTCACCGAACAGTACGAGACTGAGAAAGGTACGTTAACATATACTGGCTTGGTATGCGACGATGGTAAGAGACCAGATGGTATGTCATTACTGCCATGGAAAATGGGCCTTTGGTGTCTGATGCAACTTGTGTCGACACCCTTGCGCCATCACATCTTTCTAGCACAGCGAGTTGTGCTGGTTCTGCTGCTGCATCAGTATCATCAGCATTGGTGACATATTTGAGCCGTTTGGTGTCGAAACGCTGGGGCCATGGAGTCCAAGTGCCGGATCGGTTTATAGCGACGTAGCTAAATCGGTTTATAGCTAAGATATTTCATGATAATCAAAATACCTTACGGTAGCCCAAAAAATTAAAAAAAAAAATTCCCTGTTAGCTCCTAGGATATGTTATTTTGAGAAAATACAATTTTCTATAATACTTTACTTTTCTATATACCATGGCTAGAAATAAATGAAAACCTTAAAAATGCATATTTAATACAAAATGGTATAAAACTTTATTTGATTTCATGTAAATAAGAGGTTATTGCTGTTAGTACGCGGACACACGCATGGTGTAAAGATTTAAGTGGTCGCCTCGCCGCTGCACTGCGACGAGTGTTGTGGGTTCGAATCCTACACGGGACAAAAATTTGTGTGATTCACAAGTAGTTGATCCGAGTCTGGGTGTCCTGTGTCCGTTGTTGGCACAATAAAAATCATTTTATCAAAATTGAACATACTAGTAAGTGATGTATGAAGACAGAAACATAAATCATAATAATTGAATAGATATTTTGTTTTTTCTTCTGCACAAGGAAATAATTGCTGTGTCGCGTGGGTCTTTATAAACATTCAAACAACGGACACAAAGAACATCCCGACTCGCAACAACTATTTGTGAATCACACAAATTTTTGTCCCATGTGGGATTCGAACCCACAACACTCGTCGCAGTGCAGCGGCGAGGCGACCACTTATTTCTTATTTAACACAAATTTTAGTTCCCTGCGGGGATCGAACCCACAATACTAGACACAGTGGCACTGGCGAGGCGGCCACTTAAACCTCTACCCTATCCGTGCTGTCACTATAATGACCAGTTTTTATTTAAGATTGGCCATCGTTTAAATTTTTTTTTCTTGCATTATTGAATGCTTTGACCTCTTCTATACCTCACCGCGGATTTTTTACCTGGGGGAGTGCTTTGACCCATACCTTTCCGCGGGGCGACGGAGAGGTTATGTCGGGCTCACCGAGGAAAAGATACCCCGGTAATACCGACTAAACCTTCCACGGTGTTCCTCGACGTAACCATAGACGGCGAGGCCGCGCGAATCGCTTTCACATGCAATCGCGACCTCGCTGTGGTTCAGCTCGCGCTGTGCCGGTTTATACAGGCCACTACACAAAAATACTTCCTCCACCGTCCCCCTGGGGGGACAGAAACACGACAGAGGCGCACGCGGGAACACGCACGCCGCCTCTCGGCCCTAAGATTGGCCATCCTGGCTGAAATTCAGTCTGAAAAACTAACGACGCTAAAATATAACCTAACATTTCTATTACATGCTCTATATCTTCCTTATTCACAGAATCTCTTATAGCAGAATGGTCAGAGAAGCTGAAGGCAGTAGAAGAAGAAGCGGCCACAGCAGCGACAGATGCGAAGCAACTGTTAGAGCAGACCAGACTGAAGCTGCTCGCAGAACGCATGGACCAGGTCAACAAGCTGAAAGAACAGCATCGGCAAGAGATGGGTGAGTTAGCGGGAGAAAGACAGAGAGATAAGTGATAGTAACACGAAAAAAGAAATACGTATATATACTTAGCTAATGAAATTGAGAAATTGGGTAAATAAAAGATAGACCGGAATGACTTAGACTAGATGACAGCAAGATAAATAGAGTAAAAGTTACAGTAAGAAAAAAGAGATACATTTAACTCATGAACAAACAAACATAGGATAAATAGGAAAGATGATCAGAAAAATTGGTATTAAGGGAGAGACAAACAGGAAATGAAATAAATAAAGTGAGACAAAAAATTACATTTAGCTCATGAAAAGGAACAAACATATGAGTAGGACAGCAGATAAGAAAGTATAACGCACTGCGATTTCACCCACATTAATGATCACTGCTTAACTCCCGTGGCTCGTAGCTTGATTTTATATAGCCTATGTCGGCCACGATGGGGTATTGGTTAGTGTATCCGACTGCCACGCCTGAGGTCGTGGGTTCGATTCCCGCACAAGTCACACATTTGTGTGCATGAACATGGATGTTTGTCTTGGTCTGGGTGTTTCTATGTATAATATGTATGTATTTACATAAATAATGTATGTTTATCCATTGTCTAGTACCCATAGTACAAGCTCTGCTTAGTTTGGGCTAGATGGTGTTGTGTTTATGTGGTAGAATATTATTATTATTATTATTATACTTCTTGATAAAGTTGCCTTTAAATAGTAAAGGCATTTTTAAAATCGATCCAGTAGTTTTAAAGTGTATTTACTACAAACAAAAATACTAATATAAAAAAATAAAAAAAATCAAATTCTTTATAATATTAGTATAAATTATACATGTATACATATCTACATATCTCCCTATAAACTAGTTAAAATGTACATATATTTGGTAGGCTAAATAAAATGATCACGATATTAATTAAATAGAAAAAACACTATTGATTTCTACAAAATTGTTGTCTGAAAAGCAATCCATAGTATTAAATTCGTTATTAAATAATAACTAAATTGAATAAACAAATATTTTACAGACGACCAATGGGAACAGTTTATGACTGACAAAGAGAACTGCCTCACTAGAATGAAGTTGGAGTGTCGACAGGAGGGAGAAGAAGAGAGAGTGAAACGGGAGAAAGAGTTGTTAGAAGAAATAGAACGTAAGTATCCTTATTTTACCACGGAGTAATAAACGCATCTATTTTTTAACCCCCGACGCAAAAACGACGGGGTGTTATAAGTTTGATGTGTCTGTGTGTGTGTGGGTGTGTGTGTGTCTGTCTGTGGCATCGTAGCTCCCGAACGGATGAACCGATTTTAATTTTGTTTGAAAGGTGAATTAGTCGGGAGTGTTCTTAGCTACGTTTGATAAAAATCGTTCCAAGATGGCCGCCGCCACAAAATGGCGGATTACATATTTTTTCACAACTCCCTCAATATGGGTATCAAATGAAAGGGCTTGACTAGTAGAATACTATACACTATGATAAATTTCAAATCCAAGATGGGCGCCACAAAATTACATATTTTCACAAATTAAAATTTTTCAATATGGGTATCAAATGAATAGTGTGTCGGGGGTTTTTAAATTTTAAATTTAATTATAATCATTATAACAGCCATCCTAGCGAGCAGTTTTTTAGGAAGACCACACATGCCTTAATTTTGGTTCCTGTATTGCGGTATACTTAACCAATACTCAAACGACAGACATAAAGAAAACCCAACTTAAACTATTATTGTTTTTTATTTTTTCAACTATATTTTTTTCTAAATTATTGTATTGTCATCGGTCTTCGATAAGTGTACAAAGCTTCAAATCAATCCGTCGGTTTGAAAGGGGTGAAAATCACGTTCCAAGATTCCGTTACATAGATTCATAGATTTATAGATACACTAGCTGTCCCGGCAAACGTTGTTTTGCCATAAAAAAAAGTTTTGACCAAAAGATTTAAAAAAATTTTAGTGGTGGACAACCCTTATCACTAAGGGGTATGAAAAATAGATGTTGGCCGATTCTCAGACCTACTCAATATGCTCACAAAATTTCATGAGAATCGGTCAAGCCGTTTCGGAGGAGTACGGGAACGAACATTGTGACACGAGAATTTTATATATAAGATAAATACATACCAAGCTAATAAAAGCGTGTTAATTAATATGTACTTAATTGTAATATACTTTCAGAATTAAAATTCCAAATGCAGTCAAAGTCTAGCGAATTCGACAGTTTAGCAGTGCGAGCTGCATCGTGTGGCAGGACACTGGCAGTCACGGAGCAGGAGCTCAGGTTAGTGCAGTATTTACTACTAAATACGAGTTGCAGTAGCGAGATAAGGCGCTTCGGGAATGTTCGGCTGTTACCGTAAATTATAACGGTTAGAGAAGGCCGGTGATTATATGAGTACCTATTCGATATTTTAAAACTACTCAATATTTAAAAAGACATCGAATCTAAGAGACAATTTTTCAATCGTCAGATAATTTTTATCTGGGATATAAATATGGTGACTTGACATATTTTTCACATAAAAGCTGTCAAAGCTTTAACCATATTTACTAGATGAAAGCTATTTAAAATCGTCCCTATAACCGGTGCATGGTACGTACACTCAACTAATCTGTCAGTCTTATAAAATTGGTACAGGTACACAACAAATTATAAAGTTTTTAATATTGAAGAAAATACATCTTATTATTGAAAAGGGGAAGAGGAATATTAATAATTATATAATATTTGAGAACTCCCCATTATATTTTTGAAAATATATATATTTATGAAACGAATATTATCGAAACGCCTTATTTCTGTCTACTGTTTATTTAATTGTTTTCATTTGACGCATGATTTGCAATAAGCTGAAATTTTCAAGAGTCTATTCAAGATACATAATTTTTTTTAATAAATCGTCAGTCCGCGCTATTAATTATTGACTGACACTTTACAAACATTAAAACAAACAAAGAACTGCCAGACACGGAACAAATATTTGTGGCTTTATAATAGGAGTTTCAAGACTGGGTATTTTGTTTTTGAATGTTTGTAAATTTACCCATATTATGGGAATAATCCCTCGAACGGCAGTGATCTAAATTATCATTGAATATGGCTCTTACTTCCTCATTACAAAACCAATAATCATTAATTCAACCAAATGCAATTGGTAGCGAAATTTGATTCTAAAAACAATTATCTTTTTATATTTTTTTTATTTAAGAAACTAATAATTAACATCGAATCACGAACTCAAGGTTTAACCGTTATAATATGCAACTTGACGATACCGGTTAATAAAGGTTTTTAACCGATTACATATTTATAGAGGTTACTGTTTAACTTGTTTATTCTAAATTATTTTGAAATATTTAAAGTTTTAAAATTACCTGCTAATACCTAGAGATGAGACACCAAAACAAAAAATTGTAGCTAAACGACTTTGCATTGCATTTCTTCGATGAACCGCTCAAACCCCGTTGACGCCGATCGGCGTCAATTCCGGTCTTCGGATTTGTACACGTCAAACCCCGGTGACCCCATATGGCGTCGAGCACACTTGATCGTGAAATGTTTACGTTAGCTCAAATAACTAATGCAAACGTAAACAATACACTATCGAGTGTGCTCGACCCCATATGGGGTCACCGGGGTCTGACGTGTACAAGTCTGTAGACGCGATCGGCGTTAGCGGAGATTGAGAGGTGAATGTGATTACTAGAAGACGTTAAGTGAGTCGATTGTCTGGACAAGAACATTAGTCTTTGTTAGACATGTCAGGGTTTGAGCGAGGTTGCCCCTAATTCTTAATTCTCAATATTTCATAATAATCACAACACCTGCTCACTATCGACGTGGCAATGTCGGAAGTGGTTACCTCGCTTCTATTAGTGCGCCATATGTGGTGGCTCCGATCTCATACAGAATAAAACATTGTATGATTCAAAAGTGGTTATTCGTAGTCTAGTGGTCCGTTAGTTCAACATTTTAATATCACCCGGTACACTAGAAATAATTTTTAAGGCGTGTCTTTTAAAAAATATCATAAACGCTAGAAACAATAACCGTTTTATAATACGAAACCGGTTAAATCACCGTTATTATATCGGTATTTATACATCTAACCGACAGTTTACATACAGCTACAGGTACAACTATCTCTCCCCCCTTAGGGGATAATAAAGTCGTAAAACTTGAGTTCGTGACAGTGTTTTCTTAATAAAATATTGTCTTTTGGACAAATTTGGCTACCATGATCGCATGTCTAAATTCCGCGAATGTATAATGTCCATCTGTTTATCATTACTAACATCAACATATTGTTTAAATTATACTACAATTTACGGTTTATGTCGCTTTTTATTTAGTTTACAACTTACATTTGTTTTCGGACCATTTGGTCGTATCCAATTATCTGAACCATCAAGATAAAGGCTGATTTACATTGATTCATTATATAGTACATTATGATAAAGGACTGAAATGCAGTGATGCTGGATCATTCCTATACTGAATTCAAGTTTTGATCTAGTTCAACAATTATTCTTGCTGTGTTTGAAGCAATAATAGAAGACTGTACTGTTCAAATCCAGTAAATGATACTGGATTGAAACGTATACTTGAGAATCCGATGTCACTAGATGCTATTCTGTTTTCTATGGTCACCACAGCTGAACCTGGCTACACAGGTGTTTCAGTAATCAGAGTCCGAGTGGGTCTGGAGTTTGGAACGTAACATATTCAGCGTAGCTGTTCTTAATTGCTCAATAATGTATCCAGTTTCACTGAATATTTTCAATTTACATTTACTAAATCAATGTAAATCATACTTAAGTATAAACGCAAAGTTGTAAACAAAATAATCAGACATAATCTGTAAAAAGTAGTTCGATACCAATATTTTATACAAAAGTTATTTATTAAGTAAATATATATTTTAATGTGCCTTCGTAAAATTAATTATCTTGCCAAAATGGAGTCGCTATGGGATACGGTTAATTTGTGGTATGGTCATATCTTACCGGTATTACGAATGGGTTTGGTGATAAAGTTTGTCATATATAAATAAAAAGATACGTACTGCATTTGGTTTTCATATATACGTGTAAACAGGCATATATTCTCATACCCCACTGAAAAGTATTTCAAAACCGTTTCATGAAACCATAAAAGTGTTACGAAAGAATAAGGTAGGGCTCTTTAAAAACACACAATATTATTAGCAATACGGTTGTCCCTTTAAATATTTTTTTTGCCCGTTTTGGCAATACTATTCTTTAAAAAGAAACATATTTGCTTTTTAAAATTAAGTTTCTTATCAAAATTACAGATTTAATTAGTTCATGTGTGCTCACCGAGGCGCGGTTGACATATTTTTAAACTTAGTTGCTTATCTATGTGCTTGACTGTAGCAATGTTAATTATCTCACACTCGTCAATCAGATTTTTCTTAAGTCATTTCATTCTTTGTAAAATTAACACGATATGTAATTTACGGCTGATTTTCTATATGTAAAGACATTCATTGTGTGTTCCATGTACCTATAACGCATACGGAAGAATATTTCAATAATACAAATGGCAAAGAGATTATCATTTTATACTGACATATCCTATTATACACAAAATAGCTCAGAATGAAATGTAATAAATCAAGAATGCGAAAATTTCAGGCTTTCGCATTCACTATTACACAGAGACAAATTACAAAGATACAGATAGCCAGGTCAATACAAAAACGAATACAAATTCACTCACCACCACGCTTCTACGTGGTTAAAGTGACTTCGGATCATGTCGACGATAATCAATTAATTAAATACTGCATACAGCAGCAAAAATAAATTAAAGATTTCTTTAGTAGCATTTTATAACAATAACAGATACTTATTAAAAAATATTTTAAATTATATTAAGAATTATTTTCAAGCATTTTTCCTGCTATGTTAAGCAACAATTTTTAAAAAAGTATTAATTACTTTTAATATTACAGTCTTCTTAGTCGATGATTATGTAAATTAATCAGCCATATATGTTCTGCCATATAAATAATTTCATAACCTTGCGGTATAAAATATACTTTACGACCTATTCTCATATCTACCAAATATAAATAAAACATCATAAAATCGTTCACGCCGCAGTTTCGGAGGAGTGCGGCCTCAAACACCGTGACACGAGATTTTTATATATAGAGATAAACATTAAAATGACGATATCTGAAGTAGTAGTTAATTAAAACCTGCGGCTTAGACAAACCTCGTCGTAATTTTACCAACAAAACTATTTACTGCCCTTTAAGTATATACAGACATATATGATATATACTTAATACGGAGGGAAATTTCAATCCCTAAAGTTGACACTATTCGTCGAGATTATTTATTAATAAAAGCTTACTATATTTCCTATACGATTTTTTACAGAATAGCATATGCGACGACTTGATTCGAGCCTACACACGCATTTATTTAATATTATAAATGCGTGAGTACTCTTGTATTAAATCGGTTTTCATTACTTATAAGTTATGAGACAGAGATCTCCCTGCTTAACAAATACCCAGCCGTGATGTTCTAATATATGGCACTTTATTCTACAAAGGCACATTGCAAATATGTTTACTTAATTTAAATATCACTGAACACATATTCATTGTCAATTAAATCATGTAAACCGGTCCAAAAGGCAGTATTTTATGTAAAAATATGTTTTTACAATATTGTATAGTATTAAGGTAATACATATAAGGAGAAAACGAAAGATATATTAATTTAACCGTGACCCAGGACGTAAACTTATGACTACTGGATTCAAGCAACCGCTATGCCAACAGGCACACATTTTCTTTTATAATTATAAAATAATTAAATATAATAAAATATTTATTATAGCTTTGATGTGTCCAGGGGTCATGAGTTAATTTGATAAATTTATAAAATATTTTTTTTATCTACCTATGTATAATTTTTGATGATTATTATATTATTGATTGTGTTGTTACTTTGATTATGTATTAAATTAAAGTATATACCTGGTCCAGTGGCATAAAAGTAATCCTAGGTTTGATGACTGGAAAAAGTTATAGAATGATATAAAAAAACATTATCATGCCCGGCTCGAAATCAGAAAATCCCATAGCACACTCACCGGGAATAGAATATGGCACCTCACAGATCTGCAAATTCGATGCCACTGGATCAACAAGGGCTCTGTTTCATCTCCAAATTTATCAAAACGATAAAAATCTGGTCATCACTCTTATTTAACCTAAAAAGAGAAAGCCAGCGTGCTATTTATATTTCGGTTACCTTTTACATTTCATTGTGAAACTGGCCATAAATATACTATAGAGTGTTATGTTAAGTTTGACTACCTAGTCTTTTTGGTTTCCATCCTTGGGTATCTACAATCCTACAGGTTCCTTTTTTATCCTGTTGTCGTGAAAAACAAGCGGTAGTACCGTAACTTACAATACCAGAAGAATAATTTGTCCTTGAAACAAGAATTGCTATATTGCTGTCGTAAGAAACATAGATTACTAATAATATTGCTAACAGTAAAGCGACTCTGTATGAAATAATTCGATCCCCTTCGTCTTTAGCGTTTTATCAATTAGCTCCCAATAATTCTTTCACGATGTCTGTCTCCATTTGTTATCTAAGATCTAAGTCATCATTTAGCAAGACACCCGGCGCAGTAAAAAGCATTGTATCTGGACTCAGAAGTCCGAGCGCTGGACAAGAAGTTAAGAAACCTTCAGAACTTTGATAAAATCGGTCCTTCTATTATCATGATCCACTTTGTGAAAGTCTGTGTTCTTCTGGATGCATAATAGTTGTGCTTACACCTGTCTAACCGTGAACCTTTCAACTAAACCTTCTGCCCGTGCCTTAACCGGCCGCATTCTGTTTGTCTCTCAATAAATTTTTAACTAAGTCTAGCCATCTGTCCGTTAAGAGTCCTTGAAACCTGCGATAATTATTCCTTTAATTCAGTTTTAAGTCCAAACACGCGAGTTCGCATAACAAGCAATTGATTTTCAAATTTTGATATGGTATTGTTAGATTTTCCTGTTAAAATATTCTTAGTAGTAACAACAGTTAGAAAGTTAAAGATGTTTCATCCTCGTGATTCGGAAAGTACGTAAAGCCATTGATCCTGGTCCGGATCTCTCACCAGTAGTGTCGAATTACAGCCCCATCGGACTATAAGAATTAGGCAATACGGCGCTCTTGTGTTTGCCCATACTTGTGCACTATAATATTACATATTTGTCTCCGTTAAGATTGACAACTGTGACTAAAATTAATTCCGAAGAACATGTTGTAATGATGAAGTTCTCTGGTTACACCATTTTCCCTTTAATGATATTTCATCAAAGCATCTACTGAGCTGCCTGCATTCCATTGCATAAGTAACGAGGTATTTTAATTCTCTTTTAACTAGGTTCTCCTGAAGCATTCAAATGGGGTGAGAGATTTTTATGTGACCTTGCATTAAGGAAGAGTATTTTTTTTAGTACGAACACTCGTGCTTCTTTCTTTTTTCATCCTGAAATAATTATGAAAATTCACATCCTGGAGAAGGTCTACACTGGGACTTCCATTCTTCTACCTTAATGTCAGCAAAAGGAACGGTAGCCTTTACCATAACAATCCTCTAACAACTTATTATCAGGCGGTATGAACTCCTTTTATCCGACTAAAGAAAATGTTAATAAATTGCATTAAATCCTTGACATCTATCGATAAAGCCGATGAAGTGTCACAAAACATACAGCTACACATGGCCAATTTAATACAACTCGTGGTAATAGACGTACATACACATAGAAAACAGCAATTTTTTGCGCGCTGATATGAGTTGGCCTTTTTGAGTCTACCACAATTTTTTATAACTCTTAGCGCTCATCAACATCTTCGTCATGTCTTGCCTACCATTTGTATTCGTTTATCGACGTTTCCACCAATGGCGGTTTTAGGACATGTTCGGAATGATATTCCGACCAATGAAGTGCCCGGTTGCATTCAAATATGTGCAATGCGTGCGTTACACTCTTTGGAATGTGATAGACACAGCCCGTGAAAGCACAATGTAGTTGAATTAGAATTTAATTTCAATACTATTGTTCATGTCACTAACGCCCAATCATGAATCATGAGGAGGTGCTTCGAAATATGAAATCTATGGGAGGCCCTCTAGTTCAGTGTGTCGTAATAACACACCAAGCATAGTAATAGAATAATTCGACAATTGGACAACCGTACATTCAAATGTCGTTTTATTCGTCATTATTATAAGGCATTCGAATAATCGATCACTCAAAAAAAATGCATGCGACGCCAGAAATTTAATTCTCGGTGAATGCTAGGATGACTATATGCATTACTTAAAAACCAAACCTAAAAATTTAAGAAATGACTACGTTTAGATAATGAACAATAAGAAAAACATTACTCGACATTGAATGTTCTTTGAATAACAATTAAGTTGTTACTAAGGCCGTTTATAAGAAGTTAATCATTGATTAAGGACATAAAAACTATTTAGTTGAATGGTAGCTAAGTATTAAATAGCAATATTTTTATAAGTGAGGCTGCTAGATATCATTGATTACTGAAGTCATTTAGTTGTGATTATCGATCGATTGTCTTCCATAGACCACACATTACTTGCACTTACTTTCAATCCTTAAGCATCCTATAAATTAATTATCCATATTACCCGGATGGAAACCAATAAGGTGAATGTTTACCAGCTGGTTGCTCATCGCTGTGGTTGCGGCGGTTGCGTGCGCGGCTACTGGGTGGTTGCGGGCTACAGCGGTTGCTATACTGATGGTGATTGCAGCAAGAACAGCCAGGAGAATGAGAGGAGCTAGATATAAGAGGAACTAGGATTCTTAGAACAGATTTTCTTGTTGTAAATTGTGTCTTCATAAATGTAGAATTCAAGGTGGATAAGGCAATCGGTGAAAGATACGCGTGCCACAAATACGCATAAATGAACATGATTAGAATCTGATATGATTGGACTACAAGCAAATGGAGTACATTTTTGAATAATAGCGCAAACAGTGACATTTTGTGTCAAGAATATTGATTTACGTTTACGCGAATTTTATTTAAACATTTAAATTAAACTATACGGATTCTATCGCGATATTTATTTTAAAACACTTTTGTTACATAATTTTTTATTTAATTAGTATTCAAGTTTAACAATATTAGTGTAATAGTTTTAAAATTATGTAATAAAAGAGTTGTAAAATAAACAACGTGATAGAGTCCGTATAAAGTAGTTTAATTTAAATATTGTGCCAAAAGATTATTTAAATGAGAATTAATATGACAAAGAGTTATTTTTCTCACTTGTCTTATTTGTTAAAAAATCTTATATTAAAGACCTATGGTAATTGTTTTTAATATTCGTTTTCTAATAAATAGGGATGTGAAAAGAAAGACAATACATAGAGATGGGAGGTCTCTATGGTCTTTAAGTTTCAGTACGATATATTTGTTTACAAGTAACTATAATAATTATAATCAAACATTGGGTCAATAATTAGTCATATTAACGTCCAATTACAATGTTACTATATTGTAATATCTAATTTCCATCATATTTTGTAGTGCAACACCTCCTCTGGGTTTTCTTATTATTCGGAATGTAAACGTTTTTTACGCCATTGCCTACACCTTCAATATTCTGTAGATTACTATATTATGAATTATAGTTATATTCTACGATATGATGTCTTTGTAAATCTTCAGAATATTTACAATCCAGAGAGTCAATTCTCGTAAAAAAGGTCCCAATCTAGTCTAATAAACGCCAAATGTGAACTTAAATATAGCTTGTGTTGGCATTTGACATATAGTTTTATCAAAGTTGAAATACCACTTCAGTTGTAGTATGGACGAGGTGTCGATGGCTCTGTTCGTTGACTACACGACTGCTTACCATCAGGCGGAGTGTAGTCATTATGACAGGCAACAATAAAAGTACTATTGATGATGCTAATAGTGACACTATATCGGATCTATCTTTTGAATGGATTTTATTACGAGAATTAGGGCTCTAAAATCAGTACGACCCGACTAGTCTTGAGGACTATTTAGATGATACAAATATATCTTCTACTAAAGTTAAGAATATTTTATTCACAAACTTCCCTCTGATGTTTTTAGGCATTGAGATTTATAACAGTTTGGGCCTTAGAAAGTGTTATAGAGTACATCTTTGTCTCGTTCTTGCACAGGCAATAACGTTGATAAGGGTAAAACACCTTTTGGAAAAAACAGACATTTCTTTCTTATCGCACATACAGGAGAACGCATGATGCAATAAAGAATATGCAAAGACTTTATTCTTGACATACTTATTACCTTATACGCAATATCGACTTTGGAAAAGAATAACGTTACTAATGAAATCAAATATTGTCCTTTACGGCTACGACTACAGTTTTAGGTGTCATTTCTATGTGTAGTTGCTTTCTTATTTGGGCATTTCCAGTTTGAGCTGAGAGCCTCACCCACTTATTGAAGCAGCCCCTGTCTTCAAAATTTTCTAGTCCGTTCCGAGTACAGTTATTATAGAACTTCTACTAGCTAACCACACCCGTTATGATCTGCCTTTAACAGATTTAAAAAACTACTTCTAAAGTCACTCAATTTCAATGCGCTTTTACTCAGCGAGTCCTAAGAACAGCTTACTTACTTCCTGAAATCCCTGTAACGGCTCACTTATAGAACTGGATGACTTTGACGCCAGCAGGTAGCCAAAATCTATCCTATTATAAACGCCTAGCCGTCTGACGACTCAGTTCAGAGACAAAGTCGAACAAGTTCAAGGCAGGCTGAAGGCGTTACTCTTTGGGATCCCTTCTTTAGGCATAAAGTTATTTTTCTAAATATAGTTTGGCATATTTTTTTGGTATAATAATAATTCTCCATAATTGTTTTTGGCATACAGTTTATCTTGATCTTTTAGGCTAATTTACAAAGCGAGTAATTAGTGACAACCCAAAAAATGGGTCATCCCAGGCGGCTAGTTGTGATATTAAACAATACAACTAAATGAGAATTATGCTTAAAAAAAATCGTATGCTGTTATGCGTAAATATAATTAGGATAAACAAAAATATGCCAAGTTATAGTATGTCTTAAAATTTTATGCAAGTGGATAGGGACCCTGGTCATCTTCTAATATGGCAGTTTAGTGTTTTTCTTCCTTCTTATACTATATGGCTTATTGTAGATGGTCTTCCAAACCTGCATTTTCTAGCCTAATGGCATTAGGTCGACGTCATTCAAGGGCATCTACTTGATCAGTCCAATAGCATTTACTCTCAGTAACTTACACTCGTATTGATTGCAGAAGTCTCAGGGCTGAATCAGAGCAAACAATCTCAGCTTTACTTATAAATCACTCTTAAATATTTAAGAGATAGCAATATTAAATGGCGACTAATAAAAAAATTGCACCTAAACGTTTCTCAACGTTGTCTGTTGATAATAGTTAAGCAACAGCAGCGGGCCGTTGATGAAAAGTTAATCGTTGATTAAGAAGTTGAGAGCTATTTAGTTGCACGGTAGCTAAGTATTAGCTGGCGATATTTTTTAAATTAATGCTGTGTTTCATTAAGTTTTCTTTACGATAATCTCATTAGCATTTTGTGAATGTTGCTTGGAGCATTTTTTGCGAAAAATCACTGTTGTATTTAAGGTAATAATGCTTCTTGATTAACGAAATAATAAAAACAAATTGACAAAGATTTACAAAAATACGTTAACTGACATATACCAAAAAAAATTACGACTGATCACATATCATCGATTAAATCTATTCGTGTTTATCTTTAAAGATAAGTTATATTTATTTTTAACGATGATTTATTATTGTCTGTCAAATGACATGACATGATAGGTAACATTTTGCATGTGCTGTTTGTCAAATTGACAAGCAAATTTTGCCCAATATGGGTTATAAAATATTTATAATTGTTATTGTAAAATTGGTCAACCGAGTAGCTTTAAGTTTTTTTGTACGTTCGCTTCGCAGAATAGGCATGATGACAGAGTAAAACTAAGTGATTCTAACTAGATCTTTTAGATTTACAAAAATATTGGACATATATTTTTTGTTTTAATAAAATAGTAACAATTTACTAGTGGAGGGTGTAGGGAGTGGGGGCTGTGCTGTCACTGTCTTATAAAATTTCTACCGAACAATGACGTAACACGAAATATAAACGCTTTTTATCTTCATTGTTATTAGTTTGTGGGACAAAAGAAAATACGTGTCCAATATTTTTTGCTAATCTAAAAGATGGAGTAGTTTTTTTTGTCATCATGCCAATTATGCTTATATGTATATACTTTAAGTCATCACGCCCCTTTACATGCACATATATATATTTTAAGATATATTTGTGCTGTAAACAATTATCCTTTTGTTGACTATAAGTAATAACTACAATATGTTTTATGAAATTAAACTATATTGTACATAATTAACTGAAGTTTTATACGCATTTTTGCAAACGTCATGTTTAGAAAAGAAAATTAAGATTTTGAAGCATTTCTTTTTAAGAATCCTAGTAATTTGGATTACTAATTCTAATGTTTGTGTTAGATTGGATTGACATTAGTAAAATGTAATGCAATGGATGGAGATCAAACCCTTACTTCTATACCTTAACCAATGAGCTACCGCTGCTTTAGAGAAGATTAAATATGTAAAATCTAGTTTTATATCAATACTAGCTGACCCGGAAAACGTTGTTTTGCCATAAAAGAAATGTATTGACCTAAAGATTTAAAAAAATATTAGGATTGGAAAACCCTTATCACTAAGGAGTATGAAAAATTGATAGTAGCCGATTCTCAGACCTACTAAATATGCATATAAAATTTCATAAAAATAAGTCAAGCCGTTTCGGAGGAGTATGCTAACTAACATTGTGACACGAGAATTTTATATATAAGATGTAAAATTTAAATCCGTAGTCTCTGCCTACCCTTCTAAGAAACAGGCGTGAATCTATATATGTATGTAAAATTGACTTAAATGTAAAACAATTATTTGATTTCATATCTGTTACATATATTATGTTTTTGAAGATTGGCCTAATTTACGCAAATAGTGAATTTATTCTAAATATGTAAATCATTTATTTATAATTACTATGTTATTGACTTTTGTATATTTTTACTAATATTACTGCCAATTGGACTGAGTTTACCAAAATGTATTTTACTTAACATAACATATCTCCAAGCTCAATTGTCGTAAGGCACACATACTAGTGGCCAGGAATTATGTATGTTGTTATATGTATATTCTTCTTTATATATAAACTAGCGACCCGCACCGGCTTCGAACAGGTATATTTTGATATATCTCAAAGGGATTTCGCAGCGTTTTCGATGAAAGCTCCCAGGCAGCTTGACTTTTTCCGACATTTTCAACAATAATCGTCATATTTCGACCAATTTAGTTTACCTTAACAAATTATACACTTAAACTTACCTCGTAAATAATTCTGTCCATTGGTGTAATTTACGTGAAAATCCGTTCAGTCGTTTTTGAGTTAATCGCGATCAGACAGTCAGACGCAGCGCGGGGCTTTGTTTTATAATATTTAGTGAATATATAAGAGTTTGTCTTTAACTGATGTTATATACCATAACGTTATGGTGTTGGGATTGTACTGTTTATTGCCTTGACACGAAAAAGGTAAATTAGCTCCTACGTCATACCGTTATTTTTTAAACTTATTTTATGAATCCTACAGAATTACATTAATATTTTGCTCAAATTACATAACATATAGCATAAACACATGAGAAATACAATGTTTTACAAGATAATTTGCAGCGCTGTTCTCCTAGCGAGACTACGGACTAAGATGTGTTAAGGACAAACAGTTTGCCCCAACAAGGTATACATGTTTGTGACAATGATAGGTTTTATTATGCAATCAGTTAATGAAACAGTGCTTATTAAGTAAAAGGAAAAATATTAAATAATAGCGCGTTGGACTGCCACGTAGAGGTCTCGAGTTCGAACCCAAGGCGCGCATCTCTGACTTTTCGAAGTTATATGCGTATTAAATAATTAATTATCGTTTGCTTTAACGGTGAAGGAAAACATCGTGAGGAAACCTGCATGTCTGAGTGTTCTCCATAATGTTCTTGATGATATGTGAAGTCTGCCAACCCGCACTAGGCTAGCGTGGTGGACTATGGCCTAACCCTTCTCACAGTGAGAAGAGGCCCGTGCCCAGCAGTGGGACAGTTTAATACAGGGCTGATATTATTATAACTATAATCTTCTCCCTAGCCTTTATTATTCCCAAGTCACTTGGGGTCGGCTTTTCTAGGCTAACCGGATTTGACTGGATATCAGTTTTTTACACGGAGCGGCTGCCACCTGACCTCCGCAACCCTAAGGCTAACGATACCCTAAGGCTAGACCAGTGCCAGGATATTATAGGGCACTGACTTCCCAATAACGACTGCCATAGATGTTCATGGCAGCCGGTACCGACGGCTTAACGTGCTCTTCGAGGCACGGAGCAGGCGATAATTGTCAATCAATACGCACATAATTTCGGAAAGTCATATAACTTCCGAAAGTCAGAGTGCGCGACGTCGGTTTGAACCCGAAACCCTCTGCATTGCAGTCTATTGGTCTCCCCACTGATTAATAAAAGTGATTATATAAAATCAAAAATCGAAATCGTTATGAAGTATGGAACAAATCTGTAAAATTATCACTACGGATATTTTGCTCAGCTATATTGGTCATTACGTCATTTGAGCTTGAAGTTGTTCAATGAATATTTCGCATTAGATTTAGCTTTTTCTAGTCATCTACATTCATTAGTGGTTTTAATATACATTTTTATCATTAGCTTACATATCATGGCTCAATGTGTTATCATTTATTAAATAAGTTTTCATTTTTATACGAAATCTATTTTGTGTGTTAAAAATAAATATTGAAATCAATTATGTTGTTATATTTGAATAGACACATGACACTTCTTCGCTATGTTGCCAGTCAAATAAAACTCTGAACACATTTTTATCGTACGCGTAAATAAAAATTACATTGTAGATGCGCTTTCTGGACGTTAAGTTGTCATCTGACACACAATGTCAACATGACATCTGAATTATTATTATAAATATAGTAATATCATGTAATCTCATATTAAAAATTGTATTATATTCTCTATCATGTACCTAAATGTAATGTGTGAGCTCACTTATCTTACATTTTTACGCATATAATATGATAAAGATTGTTGTTCAGGGTCTTAAGTTTTATAAGTTCCCTTTTTAACTAAATAAACTTCCCTATTTACTGATTTCTATAGTTATCCTATTTTAACATCAAAATTACAATCTAAAACTATTTTCTTGGTTTTCTTGAGTTTCTTTACTTTAAAACTAACTATCCTATATTAAAAACAAATTCGAAATTCTAATCTGGCAATATTATACAAAAACTGGCAACAAATAGATAATTGGCAAATTATTTGTACCAATCTGGCAACACAACACCTAATCTAACCAAACCTTTTTTGTCCCCCTCTAACAACTAACACAGAGAGGCATTGGCAAGAGAGAGAGAGTTGCGTGAGAAGAGATCTGAAGACGCCACTAAGATCAAGCAAGCGGAAAATGCATCACGAGATCAGATCGAGCATCTTACAAGGAAATGCGCGTGTTTGCGGAAGCTGTAAGTATCCGAAGAGGTTTTTTTCATCTCAATCATCTTCTACCATTTAGAGAATAGGCAGGAAAGAATAGGTATTCAAATTCAAATCAAAATCAAAAATATTGTTATTCATCTAGGTCACAAAGTAACACTTATGAACGTCAAAATCTTTTAGTTAGTGAATTTATTAAGTTACTGACGCTATTATAGGTTAGTTGCTAGATTCAGGCAAAGGGTTGAGCCTATCACAAGATATCTTTAAGAAATTTTACCAATGATCATTTTTAGGTGATACCTACCAATGTCTCTGATATCTTTGGAATAGTCAAATAAAAGGGTTCTGGTTGATCACCGAAAATATGTTGGTTTATTAATTTCATATGAACATTATAATTTACAAATGCCTAACAACCAGACTGCCTAGCTATCGGTCTACTCATTGTGCCCGGCGGGTGACGACTGGTGTAACTCGCATACATTACGCATTGCATTCTTTAATGTCAGCGATACACAATATGCATGTATGTGTCGCTATGGTACTTATAGTCTTTTACATACAAACATCCATCTTCATCTCATAGTATTCAAATTATAAAAAATTCTAACTCGTAATTGTTACAACAGTTTCGACGACATGCGTACACGTCTGGCTGCCAGAGAGAAAATGGCGGAACAAGAGTCCAAGGCTAAAGATAAGGAACTACATCACTTGAGGGGTGAAGTCGCCAGGCTCACCAAGATACTCTTTGAACAGAGGTAAGTTATCTGTAGTCCACGATTATAAAAAAATATATAAAAAACATTGAGTTAGTAAGTATACTCTAAAAAATTAATAAGTATTTTAATTAGTCGACAAATTTAGTCGTGCATTCAAATGCCCATTTACTCGTTGCAGCTGTGTCATTCGAATAATTTTGCGTACGCAATACATTTGAATTTATAATTTAAACTATTTCAAATTATTTGAATGATTGTGATAAAATTATTATCATTTATTTTATCTATTTAAAACTAAAATATTTAAACAGTTCGAATGATAACAATAACCAACGCACTACGGTAATTTTATTTTTTATTATCTATCTATATTATCTATCTAAATATGCTTCTTACAAAATAGAAATGCACTTGCAGCAAACTCACCTAGTACAGAATAGTATTATTTACGTGTCGTTAAAAATTGTGGTTGTATTTTTTTTAAGACAAATCTCGCACTAATTGTAATTCCTATGTCGCGTGATTCACAAATGTGTTTAGAGTACCTGGAGTCTGGGTACATACATTCATACAAATTTGATGATGGTGAGTGTTTCGGACTAACAACACTAGACGCAGAGACATTGGCACGGATGTGGGTGAGGGGGTGATTATACTTGTTATTATGAACAACTTTTGTTCTGGGACATTGCCGAAATCGCGAAAATAAAAATTTGCTGTTCCATACATTTTGTTGAGGTCAAAGTCCAATTTTGTATAGAACAGCTGTTTATTTTTCGCGATTTCGGCAATGTCCCAAAACAAAAGTTGTTCATAATAACAAGTATAATCACCCCTGAGAGGCTTTCACTATACTAAGAAACACCCAGTATATAGTCCTATAATGTAAATCGTGTTGGTTGTCTAATTACGATCTTATTTCATACTAACTTTTGCCCGCGGTTTTGGTCGTGTATAAGTAGGATAAGTTATGTTAGATATAGTACTTATTAAAAATAAAATATTTCCTATATTACTCTTTGATAATACAGCTTTCTAATGGTGAGAGAATTTTTAAAATCGGTTTTGTCGTTTTTGAGTTCAACCCTTACAAACATAAAAAAATCAAATATTTCCTCTTTATAATATGAGTATAGACGACCACGATTTTAAGCTACACGTCACAAACAGCACTTTTTACTAAGAGTAAGATGCACGCTTTCCACACAGCACGCCCAAGCTAGGCGCACGCACGCGCGCGGACGGCTGCGAGATGGCACAGACGGAGGAGATCACAGCTGCAGAACCACCTCGCCGGAAGGGTATGTGACCCTGTACATAGGTGAGACATGTCTTGTGTTCTTGTGTGCTCTACTAATGGACCCTGGGTTGTTTTCTTGTGGGTACTTTGGATTTGGCGATATATAATTTGCAGTCATATATATATATTATTTAATCTTAGGTATTTTTGTTGACTTAGGTATTTAGTTGTTTATGTATTTTTTTTAAACGCAACAGTCAGTATTCACGGCAATTCGCAAGAAAGCAACGGTTTTGTTGCTAACAACAAGATCAATATTCATTTTTGCGTTGATTTCTCTTTCGATAAAGCTGTAAAGAGAAGCACAATTCTAAGCGGGTTTGTCTATATAAAATTTGTGTAAATTGAAACATTTGGCAATTATTTTACTATTTAGTGCTATTTTGTATATCGTAACAAATCCAAGGCATAGAAAACCATAGGAAACAGATGGTTTAGTCTCTCGAAAAATCGACATTTCAGCTACTATTTATAAATTAACCACATATGTTTTATTTTATCTCCATTTGAAAGTGAAGTAATGAGCCCATACCTAATACGGATTAATCAGAAAACAAATATTTTTAAATGAAGTTTGTATTAGCTGCAATTTCGGTTTTACGAGAATGGACTATCGTAAAATTTGTATCCTTTGATATTAACTATTATATTCTACAATACTTATACAATGTGTAACTCAAAAGTGTGGTCATAATTAATGGTCGTAACTATAAATTGTTAAATCTGGCTATAAAGTTGCCAAAGTCAAAAAAAGAAACAAATCTTTTTCACAATGTGCATGTATATCACGAAATAGCCATATAAAATTATAAAGACAGCAGCTAAATTAAAATGTCATGATATATTACGATGGTAAATGCTCATGTCATCTTCGGTAAATAATAATTTACGATCGTAATTGATCATGTCAATTGTAATCACTTGTAAAGTTCCATGTCAATTTGAAATATTATGTTTTGAATAATTAACGTGTAACGTCAATTACAACGGTAATTAATCATATCAGTTTTAATCAGTTGTAAAGTATCACGTCAATTTACATATTAAAATTGGTATGATTATTAACAATAATTATGTAACGTCAATTATAATGATAATTTTTATCATATTAATTTCAATAAGTTACTGGCTATGTTATCGAATATGGACATATTGTGACAAATCTGGACTTTCTCGAAGTTTATTCTATACATTATTCACATCAGCTGATCTTTTAAAACCGGTATTCATACTGTCAAAGACTTTCAAGACCACATTGCCAATAATTATTTTTTATGAGAAAAACTTTGTATTGCCATGTCTTGAACGTTACTTAATTTATCAGATATACGACCTTAACAAATGCCCACACCTTTATATTACACACTGTATATGCGGCGTAATTCTCGTTCGCGTCCTGAGGTAAAGCGGTCACGTGTGACTGAGGCCTCTATCCTCCTAACTAGTGTCACTTACTCCGTGAGTAATACAGGTAAATAATTTATACTACGAGTTCCAATAAGTGTTGTGTGCCCTTCTACAAATATCTGTTTCGATAGTTCATACTAGTAATACGCAAAATTGCATTCGTATAATTTTCGAATATACGCGATTGTCACTGCCTCCGTGGCGCAGCGGTAGTGATTGCGACTGCTGTGCGTGAGGTCTCGGGTTAGAATCCCGGGTCGGGCCAACAAAACATTATTGGGTTTTTCTGTTAACATTACGAGCCCGGAATTAATAAGTTGACGGTGATAGACATGCCTCGGCAAGCACATAAAGCCGTTGGTCCTGCGCTGCATCTTTCTCCGGTCGTGTCGGATTATCCGTCCCATCAGATCATGAGAGTTAGGGAATAGAGAGTGCACTTGTGTTTACACACACTTGTGCACTATAATATCTCCTGCGCAGATGGTTAGTCTCCATTATTGATCCTCCATAGATTGGCCGCCGTGACCGAAATTCGGTCTGGAGGACATTAAACGCGATGACTCTGCATGATCAAGGTGGCAGCGTATGCGATAGGGTAGTTGCCTATGTTTGATATTACACATTATTTTATACACAAGAACAAATAGCAATCGAAAGAAATATTTTTATGGAAATAGTATTAAAATTGGTTGCGAAATAAGAAAGTATTTAATATTTTAAATTTGAATATATGTGGGGTGTTGTGGACATATCTTGCTATCTCCCTCAAATAGCTGCATTTAAATGGCGGTTACGTCACAGTTTGTATCATGCATCCTTCATCTGTCATTTGACAATAACCTCTACTACTAGATTTGAAACCCTTATCTTATTTTTTATTGAGGTGAAAGATGCATAGTCTAGTATCTTACCGACTAAACGTACTTAGTCCGGTATGCCAACTCTTTACTTCTACTCTCTGATTGCTCTTACTTATTTATTTTTGAGCAGAATTCAATAATTCTTTGCATTTTAGAGATTAGGTAACGTAACTAATTGACTTAATTTATAAAATATTGCAAATCAACTACCCTATTATATGCAAGGTGTCAATTTGCATTCTCGCTATATTTACAGAGGTATATTCCGAACACGAATCTAAAGAAGCCAAATCAATTATTTTAGAAGTTTTGTCTGTCTGTATGTGTGTACAAACACGCATCACTCGACATCTACCGCAGGAAATTGACTGCGTTTTCACAATTGTATTGCTAGAAGTATAACTTAAAATCTGGTGTAGGTATGCTTAATTTGATACGCTGCCCAGCAAACGAGTTTAATAAAGAAAATATAGATAGGTACCTACTTCCAAATTCCACGCGTAGTATATAAGATCATTGGTTAAATACTGTAGTCGAAATTATTCGAAAGCAATTGTGCTATGTTACACATGTCAACATATTTCCCGTGACGCCATTTTTAATATTGTATATTATTTATATAAGTCTTTTGTGGTAAGCAATACGACTATTTATTTGTTCCCCATTTTCCTTAAATAATTGTTAGCACAGTCTAGCTAATGCTATTTTTAGTCTGTCATTATGTGTCTATCCGGTGACGTATTATACCGGCTAATCAAGCGAGAAGCCGGTACATTTATACAAAGTATTTAAAAATCTACCTAATCTATTTATTTACATATTTTATTTACAAATCTATTACTATATAAAAAGAAAAACAATATCCGCACTTAAATAATTCCTGTATTGCGGATGCCTTTATAAATATTAAAACAATGGACACATAGAACGCCCAGATTTTGAACAACTATTTGAGAATATAGAGTGTTTTTGTAAATTTTTGATATAAGTTCGATCCACTCGACTCGTGAGGTTAACAGAGTTTGGATCCACAAATTGTTGTTCCGGGTCTGGGAGATCGTTGTTTCAATGTTTATAAAATCCCCCGCAACACAGGAATTACTTTTAGTGCAAGTAGTTTATATTAAAAATAAAAAGTATCCGTATTCTAAGCTTTCTTTAGCTAGACTGTGTATATAACTATGTATATAATTGATGTATATAATAACATATACATAATACATAACAACGACTGTCACTAATTTTAATGTTTTATTTTTGTTGTTGGTCACATTGTATTTAAGCGTTCGTTGTGGTAGAAAATAAAAGCTCTTTCTAAATTAATCTATAACTGTTCTTGGCCTAATATTTCGAGCTATTAGTCTTAATTTCTTTAATTATGTCAGCGGTAAGCGCTTACCGCATCTTGTTGAAGCGGTAAATATATGTAGCTTGACTTCCAGCCAAGGTCTCTGGTTTTCCAGCTGATGAGACAACACCTTCTTAAATTCCTCTGATAATTATTTATCGCTGGAAAATAACTCAAAGTTATTTGAGTGTGTTCTGCTGAAAGTTGGCTGTACTTCTCAAGTCAGGTAACTTTAGTTACCAGAGTAGACTGCCTTGGTGGCGCAGCGGTTTAGAAAGTAACTGTTGTGCGTGAGGTCTTGGGTTCGATGCCCGGGTTAAGCAAAGTGAAATTTAAATCTGGGTTGTTGTGCCCGATAGATGTCATTAGTCCTATTACGTAGGATCTAAAGCTGGTGAAATATTAATACAGTATACCCTACTCTTTCAAGTCTATGAGGGTATGTGTGTATGTATCTATTATTAATCCAAAACCACCAACATTTACTCCACAGGTGGGACTCTCCGCACTCCCGAGCCAATCCGGAAACGCCCGACGTTACCCGAACTGACGCCTCTTCCTCCGCAAATGCGCCAAACCGCGATAGACATGCAAAATGGCCGGCGTCGCGCAAAAAGCGTTGACCTACCCGCGGTGCAAGTGCCCATTAGAATTAAACAATTGGAAGAAATGAATAAATAAATTAGTTCGTAAGTTTAGTACCTATAATCTGAGATTAGTCGATTCGAGACTAAGATAAGTCTACTGTGACTGAGTTTTTGACGCACCTGAACATGTTTAATTGCCGCCATAGTATTCCTCACATTTTCTAAAACACCACTATCTAATATATTTTAATGTTCGTTTAAATACATTTAGGATTACAAATATCCCTTATTTTCATATATTACGTAATAAGTCCATATGACTTAAGGCTTAGTCGATTTAAGTCTCAACCGACTAACCGTAAGGACTAACTAAAAAAATCTCATGAAATACTTAATACTCTTTTGCCCATTCGTATACGAATAGAAAGGGTATTTAATGTATACTATTATCATTAAGTGCAATAATTAATTAATATTATTATTATTTAGTTTTAATTAATATTTCTGAAGTTTTGAGTAACTTTGATGATAGGTGCAATAAAACTTAAAATTAGCGCCAATAACTCTTAATTATTTATTCAGTCTTACTCAATTCTTGACTGAGCTTTACCTTAAAAATATATTATTTAATTACTATTATAGCGCCCTATTAATATTATTATCTAACATGATCTATAAGGGCTGGAGCAGGTCAAAAATGACCGGGTCAAAATGAATACCGAGGCTTGAAAGGTAATCTTCCTGTTTTTATAAACAGTGGTCGAAATTTGACCATAATCATTATTATAAATTGGGAGAAATCTAATGAATTAACATTTACCAAGATTAAAAAAACATACAAAAAGATAACTATTTCAATAAACGTTATTGATAATTCTATAAGCTCGTCAATAGCATTAAGCAAAAAAATAAAACATTAGTTCACAAGCAGAGTAATAATTGTAGGTACACATACATAGATTAGTTTCAAATAGCTTGAGCGATTTTGCGAAGCAATTCATATTTGCGTTACGAAGTGAAAAAGTGTGAGAAATGCCTCTGTCTAACCCTCTTGGAATATACAGACGTTTGTTTACGTACATTATAAACTAGCATCTTGTAATGCCAGCAATAAATTAAAAATCGAATGTGTCTGGCCGCCGGTCTGCTGCTGCCACTCAATACGTTACACCTAAAAGATTGCCTTATAAGCGTCGAGTTATTCTAAATAATAAAATGACTTTTGTATTAGACTTAATTCCTTCTATGACTATTTTTATCATCTACTACTAAATATCCAAGGTTTCCCTTTTAGTTTTAAAAACGTCAACTCTCGCTCTAAGAATAATCCCTATATTGTAGACTTTACAAATATTCAAAGAACAGACACAAAAACACCTAGACTTGTGACAATTGTGGAACATACTAATTTTGTCCCGTTTGACAATGGCGAAGTAACCACTAAAAGAAGCGCTCCCTTCAGTCTAATCCTCTATTTCTCTTCGTAAAACATCTTCTCGATATAAATATACTAATATCGAGCTAAAGAATGGTGGTACTACTCTACTTGAATCTAACATCTTAACTTTATTATTACTATCCCAAACGCGGGCTGTCAAAATTAATACGTAAGTCCGCGTAATGGCAGACTAATTGACATGAACCTAATAATATTGTAACTTCAAAAACATGGTTGACTTAACTGCAAATTAACTGTTTCGATTGTTATCGTCCTTTGAAGACTTTAAAAATGTTTCTATATGATTAAAAGCTGCTTTGATTCTGATATTTTTATTTTCGTTCTAAAAAGGTAAAGAAATGCTTCCTTGGTATATTCAATGTAGACTTTTTAATGACACTTTTTGCCGTATATATCTTATTGAGAATGACTTTACTACTTTCCTAGTTTGAGCAGATTGCTTAGTACCATCTTTTTTAAACCATGCTTTTCAAGTTATGACGTTTTAATATTCCTGTATTGTTTTAGTCCGTATAGTACTAAGCTTAGTTTGCGGAGGACTCAACTCCGCTCGGCGTTAAGTTCAGCAAAATGTGCAATTAAACGCATTCGTATTAACTTGTATGTGAAAGTTGTATTTACTCGTTCGTTCTGTACATATTATGATTTTTTGTATTAAATATTTAAATAAATTATGTTGTTTTATTTTATTTGTTTACAGACTGACAAAACCTAGAAAAATGTGTGGCATTGACTAACTAATTTGAAATGCCATTTAAATATGTTACCGTTATAGCTCATAGCCAGTTGCACTCACTGATCGGTAAACGGTTAGCGAGGTTAAGCAACGTTAGGTGCGGTCAGTCCATAGATGGTTGACCGCTTAGTGGTATTTCATCTGAGCGTCTCCGTGCTTCGGAGGGCACGTAAAAAGTCGGTCCCGGTTGTTGCCAAATTGACAGCAGTCGTGAAGCCATGTCAGAGGTAAAAAACTCAATACCAGCCTGGAATTAGGAGCTTGGCCGAGTTAGACACTTCCGTGCCTCGGAAAGCACGTGAAGACGTTAGTCCTGCGCTTGATCTCTCTCCGGTCGTGTCGGATTACCGTCCCATTGGATCATGAGAGTTAGGGAACAGAAAGTGCACTTGTGTTTGCGCAGATACTTGCGCACTATAATATCACCTGCTTAGATTGGAGACCGAAATTTGGTCTAAAGGACATTTTCATTATTTATTGTAACTGCTATATGTATATTTACATATGATAATCTATTGGGTTATCTATACTAATATTATAAAGCTGAAGAGTTTGTTTGCTTGAACGCGCTAAAAATTAAATTAGTGTTAATAATTTAAAAAATATTTTAGTGTTGGGTGAAACCGCGGGCACATCTAGTTTGATATATAGACAGCGTATAATAGAAAGTTGTGGTCATATATTAAGGGATCACATAATATAACCTACATATATAATATAATATAAAATAAATATAATATTGTCAATAAGACATTTTATTTTTATCGACTTATCTATATCAGCACATTCTAGTCTATCCTTAAACAATAGGAAAGACTGACTCGGTGACCTTCGTAAACCCGACAATGACTAGCCAGAATTTCAAAAGTGTTTGATGTTTAAATAATAAAATGTTTAAAATTTACATCAAATATTAGATAATTTTCTTTGATCCTAGGATTGGGCACTTAGGTTATTTTGCAAATATATGTATATTACGGCAAGGGTTGCCAACCTTAGTTTATAATAAAGTTTTGTACGTTATTTCGGGTAATTGTACTATATTAGGAAAATAAAGTACTTGAAAATACTTTATTTACCTATGTCAACTTTTACAGGTTTTATTTAACTATCGGCCTCGATGGCGTAGTGATAAGTGTAACCGACAGTCACGCCGGAGGTCGCGGGTTTGATTCCCGCACAAGTCAAATATTTCTGTGCATGAACATGAATGTTTGTCTTGGTCTGGGTGTTTTTATGTATAATATGTATGTACTTACAAAAAAGAAAGTATGTATGTATGTTTATCTATTGTCTAGTACTCATAGTACAAGCTCTGCTTAGTTTGGCCTAGATGGTGTATGTGATAGAATATTATGTTTCTCTTATCACAGGTACTTTCTAACATATTATATTAGAAAATACCTGGCCCTTTGGGAGGTTTACACGGAGACATGGGTCCAACGTGTGGCCCTTCGAGAGTTTTAATCAAAAGTGTGATGGAACACCTACAGCGGCACTAGCCGCAGCAGGCGTAGGACTATTGCTACGTATGGATTCTAATATATGGGCTATGGGTATGGGTGTTTGGTGGACCGGTATATTGCTAACTATACCGTATACCACGAACGGCAAGCCGGAGATGAGGCCCTAACCAACTCTCTGAGGCATTCAGGACCGCAGTGTCGCACATTCAGCTCGCCACAAGCTGCCCTGCGGTTTGTGCGCTTTAATTTAACCTGGTGATACATTTTTTATTTATATCACAAGGCGAAGGTGATAGTTTTAAAGCTAGTGTACTGTGCCCTCCGATATCGCGTTAGTCTCATGATGAATATTATTATTATTATGTTTCTCTTATAGGTATTTTCTACATGTTATATTAAAAAATACCTGGCCGTTTGGGAGGCTTACACGGAGACATAGGTCCAACGTGAAGAGGCTCTTCGAGAGTTTTTATCAAAGGTTGGATGGAACACCTACAGCGGCACTAGCCGCAGCAGGAATAGGACTATTTTACTAATATATGAGCTATGCGTATGTGTGTTTGGATGTCCAGTATATTAGTAACTATGGATGAAAAACGGCGTCTACCCTGAATACTCTTATAGCATCAATGCAATGGGCAGACGGTGACTCGCCAACTCACTAGATAGGCCCCTTGAATAGCCACCATAGGCATACAAGCCAGCAGCAGAGGGCAACACCGGGCGAGCGGCTAGGGGTGTCGAGCGGTGCAGCGCCGGTTTAACCATTACGGGTCTCATGACAACAGAGACCCGGAGCGGGTTTCCCCATAGTTATGCACTTAAAAATGACACTTCCACCCCCAAGCATATAGCTCTAACGGCCTCCCTCTGACCGGCCGACCAAGGCAAGCCAGAGTTGAGAGTCCTACGGGCGCTCTTGAAATTCCACCCCAGCCAACCAGTAACGGCAAGTCGGAAAAGAGGCTAACCAGTACCGCAGTGTTGTCACTCACATTAAGCTCGCCGCAAGCTGCTGCCCTGCGGTTTGTGCCCTTTTATTTAACCTGGTGATACTTTTTTGTTTATATCACAAGGCGAAGGTGATAGTTTTAAAGCTAGTATACTGTGATCTCCGATATCGCATTAGTCTCATGATGAGATAACGACTGTCCCAGAGGGGCTTATTATTATTATATACGATTTATCAGCAATGAGCCATGAGCTATGATACCTTATCCACACTAATAGGTCTGTGCCCAGCATTGGGACAGCTTACGTACAGAACTGCTATCATCATCGTCATTATTACTCTAATAATATGCATATGAAAAGTTGTGAAGATGTACCTATGTCTGTTAATCAAGCGTAAACCATTGAACGAGTGCCACAAATCTTATCTTATCTTATCTTATCTTGATCCGGGGGCCAGTCATTGTAGACCGGCGACACTTCGACCCAGTGGGATCTTTTGTGTCGGCCCCGAGGTTTATCCTTGAGCTATCTCCCTATGAATGTACTGCATCAGTCGCAGCGTACACCTCAGAAAGAGAAGCCTGAAGTCTTCAGGGTTCGGATATGCCAATCCCATCAGACCCATCCTTAGTCCGGCCAACGCGTCACATTCACATAGTAGGTGTGATATGGACTCGTCCTGTTCACCACAGGCTCTGCAGATCGAATTGTTTGACAATCTCAATCCGCACAGGAAGTCATTGGTGCCAAAATGACCAGTAAACGCTCCTGTGAGTAGGCGTATTTGGCCCTTGTTGTACCCGCAGAACTTCCGGGTAAAGCCCGTGGCTCTGTTTGCAATGAATTTCTTGGAGTGTTCCAGACCCCTAAGGGCCATCCACTCCAGCCTGTGTTTATCATTGCCATGTGCATTCAAAGCTGCCTTGACGGTACTCTCAGAGAGACCTACGAATGGCTCGAGGCCCACAAATTGTTGCTCCGAGCCCTTTTTGGTTAATACATCAGCCTCCTCATTACCCTGCACCCCTGCATGCCCCGGAACCCACACCAGCCTGACTGTGTTTTTCCTGCCAAGTTTGTTAAGGGCTTTAACACAGTTCAGGACTAGTGCTGAGTCCACCCTACAGGAGTTCAGAGCCTTAAGAGCAGCTTGACTGTCACTGAGTATATAAACAATCTTGTCAGTGACATTGTTGTTAATATTCTCCTGCGCACAGGCAATTATAGCATAGGTTTCCGCCTGGAAGACCGTTGCATATTTGCCCATGCTTTGGTTCACCTTGCAGTCGTTGGCATAAATACCAGCGCCTGATCCTGTTTCCATTTTGGAACCATCGGTGTACCAGATGAGACAACCCTTGTCAGGGTATCGTAGACCTCGTCTCCATTCGTCCCTTGTGGGGACCTTTATTTTAAAATTCTTTTTGAATATGTGCATTGGTTGCATTTTGTCACATCCCATGCTTATAATCTCTTTAAGATCCTTCGAGATCTCCAGTTTTGTGTGTCGAGTTACTGGCATGTTGACGCTCCACAGCCCATGTATAGATAGTCTATGTAGCGCCTTCATCGCCTCTAACTCCACAACAATGTGTAGCGGCGTTAGGTCCAGCAGGATCTCTAACGCAGCCGTTGGCGTAGTAGGGAACGCCCCTGTTATAGCCATGCAGGCTAATCGCTGCACCTTCGACAGCGCTTTCCTGCATGTTGCTAGTTTGGTTCTTGGCCACCAGACAACGCTTCCATATGTGATTATGGGTCTTATCATCATCGTGTATAGCCACTTGATGACCTTGGGCTTCAGGCCCCAGGTCTTCCCATAAGTAGAACGAATCATACCGAAGACCCGCTGGGCCTTCATTATGACTTTGTCTACATGAGGTTTCCACGTTAGCTTGTTATCTAAGGTCATGCCTAGATACCTCACCTCCGTGGACCATTGTAGCTGTGTACCATACATGGATAGAGTTCCCAAGCCAGTCGGATCTCTCATCCTAGTAAACGGCACGACAGTAGTTTTCCCTGGGTTGATCGATAAATGGTTACTACTGCACCATTTTTCTACCATACTCAGGGCCCTCTGCATGAGACTGGATACTGTGCTCGGAAATTTTCCATTGACAAGTATCACCAAGTCATCCGCATATCCGACCGTTAAGTACGGACCTTTGTTGAGTTGTTCTAAGAGTGAATTAACCACCAAGCACCATAAGAGCGGTGAGAGTACTCCACCCTGAGGGCAGCCTTTGGTGGTCATTGCAGTCATTTCATCCCCTAACAACTCAGACCTAATAATTCTTCCTCTGAGCATACAATCGATCCACTTGCAAATGGTTGGCTCTATGCCGTGATTTGCTGATGCCACACTAATGGCATCAAAGGTGGTCCGATCGAAAGCTCCCTCAATATCCAGGAATGCAGCAATGCATACTTCCCGGTTATCTAATGCATGTTCTGCCTTATTTACCACAAAATGCAGTGCCGTCTCAGTGGATTTTCCCGACTGGTAGGCACATTGTAGCCCGTGGAGGGGAAATTTTCTCAATGCTCCCTCCCTGATATGTCTATCTACTAACTTCTCCAGGGCTTTCAAGAAGAACGACTCTAGGCTAATAGGTCGGTATGCCTTGGCTTCTTCGTAGTCTTCTTTGCCCGGCTTCGGTATGTAGATGACTTTAACTCGCCTCCATATCTTTGGAATGTATCCAAAAGCTATGCAGGCTCTGTATAGTCTGCACAAATGCGAAACCAAGAGTGCAGCTCCCTGTTGTAGGATAATGGGATAAACCATGTCTGGACCAGGTGACTTGAACGGTTGAAAACCATTTAGAGCCCAGCCGACCTTCCCTTCATCCACTTCCTTCCTTGCAGTGTCCCAATCTGCTTTGGTTGTACGGTAGCCTAGTTCAACCAGGCTAATCGGGTCCTCCTGCTCCTTTTCTATTATCTTACAGTCCGGAAAGTGTGTGTTTAGCATCATTGCTAGTGTCTCCTTACCGGACCCTGTTCGCTGCCCATTGCCATCTCTGATGGTTGTCAATGGGTGTGCTCTGACAGTCGAGATAGCTTTGGAGAGTCTCATTCCTTCAGGAATAGTACTGATGTTTTCACAGTGGGCTCTCCAAGCCTTCCGTTTGGCTTTCCGCACAGCTTTGTTGTAGTTGGTCAAACAGCGAGCATAATCGCTATAGTCCCTGCTGGTCCTAGCACTGTTAAACGCTCTTCTGGCTTCAAGCCTCAGCTTGACCAACTCTGGCGTCCACCACGGTACCCTCTTGGGCCTAACTTCCCTTTCAGGGCAGTTACTTGTCCAGGCCGTATTTACAGTCTGGACCAATTTGTCTGCTGTAAACTCTATGTCTAATATAGAATTAAGCTTACCCTTAGAATCCTCCAAATCTATACTGAGGTCACTCCTGAAGGAGTTCCAGTCCGTATTTCTGGGATTCCTTCTACGTGCTATAGGAGCTGGAACCAGCGTCCTATACTTAAAGCATATGTAATTATGATCTGACAAGGTAATCTCATCAGACACATGCCACTCGACAATCTTAGTGCTAGCTCTGTTGGTGGCTAACGTGATGTCAATTACCTCTGCTCGCCTACAGTTGACGAACGTTGGCCTGTTTCCCTTGTTTAGAATTTGTAAAGAGGTACTTACCACATACTCCAGTAGCTTTTCCCCTCTTACATTCACATCCGTGCTCCCCCAGACTGTGTGGTGTGCGTTGGCATCGCACCCCAGGATCATGTCCAGGTTCTCCCGGCTGCCATATTCAACAAGGTCCTTTATCTGTCCAGATACAGTTTCCTTGTCCGTATAGTCGAAGTATGCAGAGGTCAGGATTACAATATCCCGCCCTCCGCTCCCTCGCACATCTATCTTAACTGTCGTAAGATCCCTAGAACAAAAATTGTATAAGGGCATTGCATTTATGCCATTTCTGACATACACACATGTCCTTATATCATTAGTGGAACAGTTATGATAAATTACACCTCCTGTCCCACCCAAACCTCTGATCTTTCCCTCTTTAACATAAGGTTCCTGGATCAGGGCAATATCATATTCCTTCATCCGCAGGTGGCGGGCCAGAACGGCCATCGCCCCGATGCAGTGATGAAGGTTTATTTGTACGCACCTTAGTCCCGCCATTCGGTCTGCCTATGGTGGCGTCTACGGTGGCAGGCACTGCTGGCCGCGGGCCCTCACTCCCTTCCTCCATCAGCGCCCCCGCAGCCTCCGGCGACGACAGATCTAGACAATCTATATGTCCGATTATGTCGTCGGTCTTCGGAGACACGCATGGCGACGACGTGTAGAGAGCCGTACCTGATTCAATCACCACTGGGTTCACTGGCTCCTCCCCGTCCCCCACCTGTGGTGCCGTCACCGCATGGGCCTCCTCCTCCACGCTGGCACCCACTGTCACCTTCTGCACGTTCAGATCCTCAAGGATCTTGAACGTGCTTTTGTCCATGCCAGCATGGAGACAGAAGCCGCCTGCTTTTATGGCCGCAGCCGACACGCTGTCCACCAGGACAATGCGCCTGGTGTGCGTCTCCTCGACCTGCGTGCTCAGCACCTTCCACTCGCAGGTCCTCAGAGAGGGGTTGAGGCGCTGCAGCATGGTCAGCACCCTGGAGGCATCTAGGCACCAGGTATTCCTGGTCTTCCAGGCCATCTTTATTGGCCTTGGAAGCTCCTTGGCGCTGACCACTCTGAGCTTCACGTCCCCAACGGTTTTACCGCTGAGGCCGCGAAGCCACTCTGCGGCTCTCTCACCCTCACACGTCACGTGCAGAGCTCCACCAAGCAGTGCACCGACACTAATGGCCGGCAGAGGATCCGGTGTGGCCTCCAGCTGGTCCCAAATGGCAACCCTTATGGGTTCCACCAGCTCTGCATTAAGCAGAGCGTCAGGGAAGTTGTCGGCAACAACGGCCATTTTAATCCCCGTCAGCGCCTCCCTGTAGGAGTCACCTTGGGTCTTGGCACGTTTATTGCCATCTGCCTGAGCAACAGCATCGTCGCTCACTTCCCTGACCCTTTTTGACGAGACTGCATCGGGTGCCAGCGCCAACTGCCGCTGCAGCTCACGCCGCTTGCGGTTGGCACACCCACTGCGCCTCTTCCTGCCCCGGGTATGGTCTGTGGAGTGTGCAGCCAAGTTTGGCTCCCCCTTAGGGTGTGCCTCGCCCGTCTGCTCCTTCCTGGCCTCCCCGACCCTGGAGGGCTGACACCCACTCCCAGAGGGTGTCCCGCTGGGATCCCCCTTCGGGTATTCCCTGCATGTCAGACCCCCTCTGTGGCTGCCACGCCCTCTAAATTGGTAGCCCTTTCCAGGGTTACCCCCTCTCCATTTCTTAACGCTGCCCGTGTGAGCACCACTCCCCTGGCTCATGCTCGGACGGCCACTGGGGCCATCACGAGCTTGCAGCTTGGGTATGTAGGTGCTCCCACGTGCAGCTCCTACACTATTGCTGACCTCTCCCCCTAAGGGTCCAGAGGTCCTTTGTTGCTCGCCCTTATCGGTCAAGCCCTTGGTTTTTTTTGTGACAGAGTCCATTTGGTCTATCTTACTTTTCACCTGCTGGCTCCCCACCCACCATGGAGCCCTCAACGTTGGGGATGCCTTGTTCAGGCACCAGGGCTACCAGCTAGGTATAGCACCCCTAAGTGAGCTGTCCCCGAGACGTACAGCACTAGTCGCTCCACCCCAAACCACTGAGGTGGGAGACGAGCACTGCCGGCTGGAGACCTCTTCACCCAAGGGCACTCGCCTGGCGGCCGCATGAGCGGACGCCGCAGCCGATTGATCGCAGCTGGCTAGACTACGACCTCCCGTGTGAGAGGAAATCCGGACCAAAGGGGTGTGTTGCAGATCAGCAGCACTACCATCGCCACATCACCACTCAACCCCCAGGACTCCTTCATCCCTCCGTACGGGTCCCCGCGCACGGCACAAACACGCGGGAGGTCATTACTATCCATCGTCTGTCGTTCGACGATGGACCCGTCGGAACATGACCTCTCCATCCCAGGCAGTGGTCGACTGGTGGTTTTAGTTGCGTCTATTTCATAGGGAACTAGACCAATAACAGGGGGCAACCACGTGAAGGATTCCCCACCAGACTTGTCTTAGGGATCAACACGACTGTTGCGCTCTCCCCTAAGACCATTGGCACCTTACTCGTCTTGAAGAGTCGAGCAAAATGGGTTTGCATCTATACTAAACAAGCAGCCAATCCAGTGAAGCTAGAAAGCAGAGAAAGCAAGCTAGGCAGTGCAACTATTAAAGCATAAATACAAACCCCCCCCAGTGCCACAAATAGACAACTACCCAATTATGTGTTGATTAATCAAGTGCAAGGTTATTCTATCACTTGATTCTCAGTAGCAGCACTCAATCGAGAACTGTCTTACTACTCAACTGTCTTACTGTCTTAGCCGTGATTCTCAGTAGCTACTGCCAACCATAGACTCCATTTTACCTCATACCCTCGGACCTAAACCGTTGCTGGCGAAATGTGGGTGTTATCTAAACTCGATTTATTCCTTCGGGGATACAGGCGTACAAATATGGCGTAGGTACTGGTAGCTAAAAACAATATTCGTATACAGACACCCATTTCTATGTAATTAGCGTCTTTCTTTTTTTGGCATCACCGTTTATTTGAGAATGAAATTAGTCTAAAAGCAGTACAGTCAATCAGAGTAACTGACAAGTTTCGAGCAGATTTTTGCATAAAACGATTTTAGTAAAATGTAAGTACAAGACGTATGTCATCAAGCAAATTTATGTCTTAGATCGTGAATAATAAAATTCTAAAATAATAATAATAGAAATTTATTAAAGAAATTGCAAAAGTATGGTACGACAAAGTTACCCCTCCCTTTGTCTGGGTAACTTTGACAGTAATTATGGTTTTGACTAAAATCGCTTATTATTTGCATTTTTAAAATTCTAACAAATCTTTGACAGTGGACATCACTATAGAACTATATTACCGCGCTTTTCGATTTGAAATGACAGATGAATTATGTTTGACACTTAACTTTCTTTTTGTGAAGAGAATTTACGGAGATAACAAAGAATATAATTTATGCTCAATTATTTGTGGTTTTGATAGTTTCTATAGTAAAAACAATAAGGAATCATGATACATCAAAAGTGTCAATCTTACCCAGAATGTCAAAGTTACCCTGATTGACTGTAACTGAATGATTCTACAAATATTTTTATTTGCAATTGCACAAACAACACCTGCCCGGAATAACTATTTGTCGATCACACAATTGTCTCGTCTGCGGTTGCAACATTATTCAATGCGTTATCCGTACAGTCAAATATTAGTCTGTTGACTAAAGAAAAAGATTATGTTTGCCTGCTTGAGTAATTTGCCCGTATTAGGGGAGGCATTTCAGTACTTCATAGATAAGAATAAACTAATTTCTTGTGAAATCTCAGAACAACCACTCAAAATAAATATTATTCTGCTTTTACAATCATTCGCTTTTGCCTTATCCTTCCTATCCTATCCTTGTTCCTAAATTCACAAATGCCTCCGATACACTCAATTATGGTTTGGAATAGAAGCATTTGGTACTTTTGGAAAAAATTTACGAGAATATTCGGCATACCATGAACAAAATTTTTATTTGGCCTTGGTCGACCGAGTGTTGCTCCAGGCAACCCTACCAGTTCGCTTTAGTGGCGTTCGCAAAATTAGTGATGCCAGTTTACCGTTCTTGTCTTCGGTCCACTGCACTAAAGAATTTACCAAGAACATTTTAGCTCCAAACTGGTTAATTCTAAAGTTTCGTTCAAGACCGATAATAATGATGATGAAAGCGAATAATATTGAAATATTGACTGCGCTGATGGCGTAGTAGATTAAGTAGTCATATCGCCACTGTTGCCGCACCGAGTGTTATGGGTTCGATTCCCACACGGGACAAAAAATTATGTGGTCTAGTCTGTTTGTAAAGTCATGTGGGAAAAGGGGAATCACAGAAATTATTCCTAGTACAGGACCTGTATTTTGAAAGGAAAAATCAACAAAAATCGTTCAAGTCATTTATTCAACAATAAAACATATTTACAAAACTGTACAACGCTGAAAATAATAAAAATTCTTCTTCTTAAACACAGTGTCTTCACAGACAATTATTAAACAACCTAACTATTTTCTTCCCTTACTAAATTTTACAAACCAAGTAATGCCGCGAAATAAACTTAAAGCATGTGACAATATTGCATTTATCAGAAATAAAACAAAGTATTCTCACCACAAAAAAATGGGACCACGGAATTAGGTTGGGTTCGATCCCCACGCGGGACAAAAATTTCTGTGATCCACAAATGGATGTTCCGAATCTGGATGTTTTTTGTGAAAGAAAGGATTCTTTGAATGTTTGAAAAGTCCCCCGCGACACAGGAATTATATCCTGTGAAGGAGATACATATTTAAAACAGAAATCTTTCACCTCGACATTACAGACAAACAATTAAATTAAATTTATATGTATAGATCTATAACTTCTATTTTTAAAACTAGCAATACTACTACTATAAAAGTTGACTACTCGATAAGAGATGGCGCTACTGTCGTGCTATTTTTATTTAACGCTAGCATAATTTAGTGGTTGAGCAGATATCTAAATGTTAAGAAACTCTTATGTACAAAGAAGAATACTTAGATGCAATAAAGTGTTCTAATACAGGGACCGTTAGCGGTTAAGGTATACCGGTATAAAATAACTGTAGCTCATTTTACAGGTTCACTCAAAGCGGTTAAGATTTGTGGTTACGTTACCGGTATAAAATATTGATAGTGCTATTGTTTTAATGTATCGCTATAATTTACTTACCGAAATAATTTCGGTACCGGCAAAAGTCATCTACGACCCACGCGACGTTGTCAGCTCTCAGCGACAAATGCATTGCGATTGTCGTAGTCGGATGTTGACTAATTGAAATAACTTTTAGAGTTCGAAAATCTCTTATACAACAGCTTTGTCCGTCCGTCCGTCTGTTATACAACTTTCAACTCAAGAACCGTAAGAGCTAGAGACTCACGGTCAACGCCAGCATAGTCGATGTACCTCTGAATTGACTATGACCTTTGACCTCTGACCTCAAGAACCCATATTAGTTGAACCATTTTTTCGAACTCTAATATTTACGGCAATTCATTGCCGTTTCTTACTTGTTTATGGTTTAGGTAGCGTAAAAAATAACGGTATGGTTATTTTAAGGTAGCGAAAAATTTTTTATCGTTATTTTGATATATTAAAATAAAAAGGTATGACGTCATACCGTTAAGCTTTACAACCGATTTTTTTCGATATGCGGTCCCTGGTCTAATGTCGCCTAGCTACTATACTATGTGTGCGGGTTCGGTTCCAAGTTGTGATGTGCAATTGCTACGTAAACTAGAAATTCGAATGTTAAATGTACAGGGTACAGAAAAAAGTCTTTTTGTTGTGCCGAGTCGGGATGTTCTGTGTGTCCATTGTTTAAATGTTTGTAAACTCCCCCGCCATACAGGAATTATTCATAGTGGGGAGTTGTCTTTTAAAAAGATAACTAATAGGTAATTAGTATTGTTACGGCTAGTGACATCTGGCACTGTGGGGAAGAGTCGGCAGACCCTTCTAATAATAATTTATTACAGCACCATCTATTGACATCTTACGGAACTACGTATTTGTCGGTACGAGTTGAGTGGAGAGAGCGCTGGCACATTCTCGAATCATCGCGCTGTTGCGTGCCGTGTGTGACGTTTTCTGGAAAACTCCAGAAGCGCGTTACCCGCGTATAAATAGAGCGCACGCGCACCGCCGAGTCAGTTTACAATAGTA
Source organism: Catocala nupta (assembly GCA_963675205.1). Lineage (NCBI taxonomy): Eukaryota > Metazoa > Arthropoda > Insecta > Lepidoptera > Erebidae > Catocala > Catocala nupta. Next base: position 7,689,268 of record OY776106.1, read on the forward strand.
AGCGGTCAAGTGTTCATCGAAGCGAACGGAAGCGAAAACTTCTTATCCGTCGAACCCAGCACGTAACAGTATTTTCCAATTAACTCTGTGCCGGGTCACGGCAATAACCTTTTTAGGTAAACCTCGTCATGTTTTATGCCCCGGTATCAACATCTTTAGTCATTCAACATCTTAATTGGACTGAAGAGCAATTGACCTCCATATTGTTCACCGATGAGTGTAGGACATGTTTAAATGTGCAGACGGTCGCAGAAGAGTCTATCGTTGACGTGGGGAGAGATATGCTCAAAGTTGCATTGAGGAGCGTGTTCCTTTTGGAGGCGGTTCGTGTATGGTGTGGGGTGGCATTTCGATGATCGGGCAAACGGAACTTGTGTTCATCGACATGGTTCGTCAAAACGGTAGAAGAGGTAGTTTGGTTTCTACATCTTGTTGACTCGTAACACAGGTATCCCTAAACCTACTTCGGGCACCAGTCTCTCACAAATTCTTGTTCTATTTATATAAGACTAGACTTTGCCCGCAGCTCCGCTCACATAAATATAGGTCAGGTTAATAATATTACCTTACTGGATAAAAGGTACTCTATGTCCTATTCCGTACACGACGACGTCTATGCAAAATTTCATGATGATCAGTTGAGTAGTTAAGGCCTGAAAGCGTAAGAAATAAACAAACACACTTTCGCATTAATAATATTAGTTAGTATTAAGCCATAATACTGTCCAACGTTTGTGATGAGAAAATAAATTATTTATTTAATAATAAATATCGAATCCATTCGAATAATTGCCAGTATTTCGATTTTTCTATCGATTGTTACAGATCACAAAAAAATATGGTCGTAAAGAAATATCTATGGAGTATATCTATGGAGTAAGAGTGTTGGGTGTATTTTATCTCATATAACTTAGATTTACCTATATCAAATTCATTATGGAATGTTTCATAACAAACAATTGTGATATTACACTGACTTCACGTTGTCTCCGTTATTTGACTGTTTGAAAAGTTCCCCCATTCAGGTATAATTCTTAGTGCGGGATTACATTTCTAAATAAAAAAAATTAAAATACTTTTCTCTAGACAATGGTTTGTTAACACTCCATATTGAATTTGGTTGACTAGTCTATGGTGTATTTTATATTAATATTCGTCAGCCATAATAAGTACTACTAGTGCCGTCCATCCATTAAACGGCCTGCAGCCGGCGCCCTTGCCATCTTCCCCAGAGTAGTGCTCCCAGAGATACCCCGTCCGCTTATATTCTTTTATAATGTTGCCTGGAACAAAAATTATATGTATATTATTAATTCTAATCTCCTGAAAAAAAAATATTTGGTATATGTTTTGTTATTTATTGTTTTTAGTGTAAGTGGTTGATGTATTCGCCTTGCCACTGCATCGAGTGTTGTGGGTTCGATTCTCATACGTGACAATGATTTGTATGATCTACAGATAGTTGTCCCGAGTTTGGATGTTCTTTGTTATTGTTCGATTTTCGATGTCTTTTGTGTCCGTTACCTGTGTTTTAGTGCGAAAGACTTTTCTAAAAAAAACAATGTACTACGCTGACTGGTTAGCAATGTAGACAATGTGTTTCTGGAGGTATAATACAGCCTATCGATTAAAGGATAAAATAATAATAATAATAATCTTTATTGTCAGACATCTTATCCATATGCAAATCTAAATTATATTCGCAATAAATAAATAGGAACAATATTACATACATAATTTTAATAATAATAATATTCTACCACAAACACACAACACCATCTAGCCCAAACTAAGCAAGACTTATACTATGGGTACTAGACAATGGATAAACATACATATATACATATTTTTTTTTGTAAATACATACATATTATACATAGAAACACCCAGACCAAGACAAACATCCATATCCATGTACACAAATGTTTGACTTGTGCGGGAATCGAACCCGCGAAATCAGGCGTGGCAGTCGGTTACACTAACCACTACGCCATCAAGGCCAACAAATTATATAACAATGACAATTTAATATTTTGTATTAAAACCAAAACAGAAAATTTAGAATTAATTAGAATTTAAGTATTTATAGAATTACATAAAAAAAAATAGAAAAGTAAAACAATTAACTAAGGAGGCACTGCACATCTTTACGCAGCTGTTTTTTGCCATCTTTTAAACATCGAAGTGGTATATAATCTGTCTGAAAATGCTTCAATTATTTTCTAAAAGGGAGAAGGGATAAATAATAATAAAATAATAGTACAAGTGGATGCGGCCTCGACGGCGTAGTGGTTAGTGTAACCGACTGCCACGCCTGAGATCGCAGGTTCGATTCCCGCACAAGTCAAACATTTGTGTGCATGAACATGGATGTTTGTTTTAGTCTGGGTGTTTCTATGTTTAATATGTATGTACTTACAAAAACAAAAGTATATATGTATGTTTATCCATTGTCTAGTACCCATAGTACAAGCTCTGCTTAGTTAGGGCTAGATGGTGTTGTGTGTATGTGATAGAATATTTTTATAAAAGATACTCACGAACGACATTATCCCGTAACCGAGCGTTGAGTTCCCTCGCCCTGGCGGCGTGCGGGCCGGCCGCCGCGCCGTAGTGCCTGAGCGCGGACAGCGCGAGGTAGTTGATATTGATCCACACCTGACCCCGCCAGTAGGGGGGGTCGTGCTCCGTGTTCCTCTTCATGTGGAGGGGGGACGACTTCGAGAGAGACCTGGGGACAATAAAGAATGTTACTAGTTTAAGCTTTTGATCGCCACAGTCATGTGTGACAAAAGCAAAAGGGGAATGCCTATTCTCCATAGTGTTTCAGGCCAAAGATGGACATCAAAAATTACTATAAAAATTGAGTGTTTCAAGATCTTAAGTCTCGCTGATTTCAGCATGAATGGGACGACTCGACCGGGGCAGGACTACCCTCTCACAGAATATCGACGTGAAATAGCAGTATTCCTACTGTTATGTTTCGTTCGATGAGTGAGAGTGCCGGAGGCCCAATCACCCTCTTACCCTTCCTTCTCCTTCCCACTTCCTTTCCTAAAGAGTCGGCAACGCGCAAGTGATGCCTCTGGTATTGCAGGCATCCATAGGCTACGCACTTACTATCAGGTGGGCCGTATGTTTGTTTGCCAATTTAGTCGTATACAAAATATATATATATACAGGCTGTCCGGTAATTAATGGATAACCTTGAAATGTCTTATAGTAGAACTAAAGGCCGTTCAGCAAAATTTAAAAAGAAATAATAAAAAATAGAAATATATTAAAAAGTGCAAGCTATATTAGCATAGCATACTTTTGACTGTCTATCTATTAGCATAATTAGTGTTTAATAATAAAACAACAAAAAACCGATGGATTTCATTCATTTATGGTCGTAGTACACAAGAAAGTTACACATGGTAATTAAAAAAACACATATCTCAGGTAGTAGTTAGGATAGATTATATTTCATATTTTTTCTGAACGGCCATCAGTTCCACTATTAGACATTTCCAGGTTATCCATTAATTACCGGACAACCTGTATATATTTTGTGTTCGTTGTTTGAATGTTTGTATAGACCCCCGCGACACAGGCATTATACCAAGTGCAGTCTCTTTAAAATAAATGAAAAAAAACACATTTTATAGTCACAAAACCACGGCGCTAATTTGTTGTAGAACATCATACCCATATAGGTACTTATAACAACCACCAGCAGTTGGACAATATTTAAAGACTTACCGAAGACCATAGGGTGACCAGAGCAAGTCAGGCTTGTCCAAATCTTCAAGGATTTTACCAAGTTTCTCACTGTCCGGTTTCAGCACTTTCAGTAGCATCGGGAACAGGGATACGTAACCTGGAACAATATACAATAAGTCATTAAGGGTCGATTTTTCAATCGTCAGATAACTTTTATCTGGAGAATATGTTTGACGTTTTGACAGCTTTTGTATAGGAGATATGGCATACCGCCATATTTATTCTTCAGATAAAAGTTATCTGAGGATTGAAGAACCGGCCCTAAGTCCAATTTTAGGGATGGACGATTATCGATTAAATATTCGCATAATTAACCGAATGGAACATATTCGATAATTTTTAGTAATTGAATGAATTTAACTTTGTAAGTATAGTTTGTAAATTACTGCTTGGGTCTACGACAGATATCAGAGTAATTTGCTGAGAGCTGGGACATATTCGATAATAAAATTATTCAGGCAAAAGGTTGAGCCAATTAGCCAGATACCTGCAAGAAACTCACGGCCACTCTTTTAAATCGCTATCAATTTATAATTTCAGTATTTTATCATTGACTAGCTTTTGCATGCGGCTCCACTCGCTTTAAAGAAGCTTAAGTTAGGTTATGTTATACTCCTCTCGTTGCCGACCGTCGTATCCATGATGGTCGGCGACGACAGGTGCTGGGGCGCAATGAAGTCCTTCCGCGAGGCTGTCATCTCGCAGAAGGAGGCGGCGGAGCGGGGACGTGAGGAAGATCCTTACGCCCCGGACGTCCGCCGCCGGAGGACGGGGCGCAGGAGACGCGCTTATGTCGCTCTCCTGCCCCCCACCTAAGGGTTCTGGGTGGCAAGGCCTCAGGGGACCCTGCCACCCGTGAGTTAAGAACCCATAGAGGACGCGCGCGGTGTTCCCGCGCGCCTTCTAACGTCGAAAGGGGAGAGCAGAATGAATGAATTGCTCTCCCTCGGGGACGAGAGGAGGTCGGGTCCGATTGACCCGGCCGGCACCCACACGGGGGGGCCTGCTATGGATAAATCTTTTCAGACTCCCAACTGTAAATAATAGTACTCCCAATAATAGTAGTGTTAAAGTTTTTCAAAATTATGTAATGACAGAGTTTAAAGTAAAATAAACAACGCGACAAAATCCGTATAGTGTTTAATTTAAATTTTCTATATCTCAAGAACAGTACTTTTGCTGGATAAAAGGTAACCTATGTCTTTTTCTGTTTCCCTTACAACGTGTATGCGAAATGTCACGATGTTCAGTCGAGTAGTTAAGGCGTGAAAGTGTAACAAACAAACAAACTTACATTCGTGTAAATAAAGAGGTCGACATTTTTGACATAAAATTCAATAGACATAAAAATATTGTATCAGGTGTACTTAGTTCCGAAAAGTTCCATGTCTAATTATAATGTAAAATTACAGTTATTAAGTAAAAACCTACTTACAATTACCCACTTGTATCCTACGCTAACGAATTTAAGATTTTAATAATATTCTTTGTTTTACTCGAGTAATCTGCTTTTATACTCACGGCTACACATCAAATTAGACACCCTGTATACGCATAACTACGCTACATACAAAATAGAGAATTGTCGGAAAGGGACTGTGCATAGTGGTGTCGATGTAATGATAAGGATAGAGCGTCGCGTCCCGTTCAGCGTGAATGAGACAAAATAACAAAAATATAACGCACTCTCTCGCACGATTCGCAGCGTTTAACTTCTAATAGTTCAAAGTCCAAACAGTCTAGGTTGATGTGTCGCTGTGTGTACATGTAGTGTTACCTTAGGATTACTGACCTGTTTATATTTTACGTTCATTATTACTACTTACTATGTAAATAAATAAATAAATTCGCATTTATAATATAAGTATATATGTAATAGTCCAAAGAGACTTACCGAAGGCGGAGGTGACAAGCCTGGGTTGTGGAGGAACAGTTACACTTCTTACAACTCGCGCACTCTCTGAGGGGTGCTTGAGCGGCTGGCGGACTAACTTCACGCCGTCCGTGTGTAGACCTGAGGGGATAGCAGTGAGTACTGTATTCTAACCGATAGAAAATATCAAGCGGCTTGAACATTAGTCGTTATAAATTTAAATTTTAGATAATAAATGCTAAATTAGGATTGAGCGTCATAATTAGGAAATCCTTGTTGGTCATTATTCAAGATGAATTACACACAAAACTAAGATATATTGGCGGCCTCGATGGCGTAGTGGCTAGTTTAATCGACTGCTACGCCTGAGGCCACGGGTTCGATTCCCGCACAAGTCCAACATTTGTGTGCATTGACATGGCTGTTTGTCTTGGTCTGGGTGTTTCTATGTATAATATGTATATGTATTTACAAAAAATAAAGCATATAAGTATGTTTATCCATTACAAGCTAAGCTAAGTTTGGGCTAGATGGTGTTGTGTGTATGTGATAGAATATCTTATATATAAAATTCTCGTGTCACAATGTTCGTTCCCGTACTCCTCCGAAACGGCTTGACCGATTCTCATGAAATTTTGTGAGCATATTGAGTGGGTCTGAGAATTGGCAACATCAATCTTTTTTTTTTTTTTTTTTTATCTTTTGGTCAAAACATTTTTTTATGGCAATACAACGTTTGCCGGGTCAGCTAGTTATATTATAATATAATATTAAATTAAAATTATTAATTATTAAATATAATTATATTAAAATTAAAATTGAAGACACTTAAAATTTATAATAATTTCACACAAAATACAAAATATGAATCGATAAAATCATCATACAAAAAAGACGTTATGCCTATAAATCGATAATTTTCGTATCCAAACCCTAGAGACCTCCTCTCTTCTACGTTGCCGTGCTCTACAGGATCCATAATGTACCTACTGTTAATTGGTAACACCTTTATATGACACTAGATGTACCCGCGGTTTCACCCGCGTTTATCGTTACTTCGCCGCCCACGTGGGTCGTACTTCCAACACTAAAATAGTTTTTTCAATTCGAACCAGTAGTTCCTGAGATTAGCGCGTTCAAGCAAACAAACAAACTCTTTAGCTTTATAATATTAGTATAGATATGGAATGCAATAAAGATATTGAGTATTGAAGGACCTACTGCTCTGAACTTACCGTAATCAGCATAAGTTTGTGTATGCGAAGACCAGTGCAGTTCATTCAGTAAGTCCTCGTCTCCAAGCTGGTCCCGAGTCATTTCGAACCTGAAATCGATCAGTCATAACTATTACATCAGCTAACTTCTAGATAATAATGTTCACCAGACTGAATTTCCTAACGGAGACTGGCTATCTGCGCAGGAGATATTATAATGTACAAGTGTGTGTAAACAGTAATTCTCTAGTAGTGTAGTTTTCATGATCCGATGTGACGTCACCGACACGAACGGAGAGTGATCAGACGCAGGAGCAACGAGTTTACGTGCTTGCCAAGACACGGGGGTGTCTAACATCGCTAACTACTTAATTATAAAAATACTAGCAACCCGGCTTCGCACGGGCAGTACAAAAACTTAACAAATTATACACCTGAACCTGCCTCATGGATCACTCTGTCTTTTGGTGAAAACCGCATGAAAATCCGATCAGCAGTATTTGAGTTTATCACGAACGATATACGCGGCGAAGGACTTTGTATTATAATATGTAGTGATTTAATTGCAGAATATACACTGACGGACACATAAACTATACAAAGTTCAGGATTACTTTCGAATTAATATTTTTGATAAGTATGCAATCTTTTTAGATTAAACTAAGTGAAAATATCGAGACTGTCCATTAAACATAAAAAAAGAAACAAAATTTAAAGTTTAAAATAAATACGTTTTGTTTTTCTTTTCATTTGCGATTCAAATTATTGTTACCAATAGTATAGTAAGTATAGTATAAACTCAACAAAAGTTTCGTAACCATACATATGGATATTTCGTCCAAACAAGCCGCTCAAATTGTGGCATTGGTGCGGGAAGGCCTGGATCAACGAACGATTGCTAGAAATCTAAATTTAAACCAGTCTACGGTTTCTAGAGTATACCGAAGGTTTGTAGAGACATGTTCTTACAAAAGGAGACCCGGTACCGGCAGAACTCGAGCAACCACCCGTCGTGACAACCGATTTATTGTTTCAACTTCCCTACGAAATCGTTTCCTCACGTCAGTAAACATCAAAACAGAGCTGAATGAAGTACGTGGAGTAAACGTGAGTGCACGAACAATAAGGAGGCTTAAAGAAGCGATTACACCCGTTTTAGACCAGCAAATGGTCTAAAGCTATCTGCAGCTTACAGACAAGCTTGTTTAAGATTTGCGCGTGAAGATCTTAATTGGACTGAAGAGCAATGGGCCTCCATATTATTCACCGATTAGTGTGGGACATGTTTAAATGGTGCAGACGGTCGCAGAAGAGTCTATCGTCGACGTGGGGAGAGATATGCTCAAAGTTGCATTGAGGAGCGTGTTGCTTTTGGAGGCGGTTGTGTATGGTGTGGGGTGGCATTTCGATGATCGGGCGAACGGAACTTGTGCTCATCGACATGGTTTGTGAAAACGGTAGAAGTAGTTTGACGGCACAATGATATATAACAGAGGTTTTAGAAGCTCACGTGGTACCTTACATGGGATTACCCTACATTTTTCTCTAATGCAAGATAATGCCCGACCCCACGCCGCTGCACAAGTTCGACAATATTGCCAAGAGGTTGGGATACGTACCATGAATTGACCAGCACGCAGCCCAGATCTTTATCCCATTGAGCATGTTTGGGACAGTTTATAAAAAACTGTATATGCTAGTAATCCTGGGCCCATAACAGTGGCAGCACTAAGAACAGCGATTTCACAAGAATGGAGCAATATTCCGCAAGACCGTTTAATAACCCTAATCAGATCTAAGCGGAACCGATTAGAATCTGTAATAAGGGCACGTGGAGGCAATACACCTTATTAAAAGAAAAAAAAATCTGTGCTTCAACTTTTCAATAAACCAACCAAAACCAATTTTTATTACATTTATCGTTCTTGTTCAAAAAAATTAAATGGTCCTTTCCAGTATACAAACATACACTTAGGGATATGGATACTACGCTGTTATGAAGTTAACGAACCAAACTATAGGTTACAATTTAAATTTGTATAAAAAGTTTGAATACTTGGTTAAAATGTTTATTTCAAAGGCGTCTTGAACGTTGATGCAGTTTATTAGGCCGTCAGTGTATTATATGGGTTTTTTCCTGATGAAAGTACTAACGATTTCAGATGTTGGTACATAAAGATATTTATACATTTTAAACGAGAAGTGTAGTTATACATACTTGCTGCTGTCCCTGTGCAGCACATCTGCGATGGTGACCATGGCATCGGCAGCAGCATACATCCAGCATCGCAGGTCCACGTGGCGCTCAATGTCCGATGGGTGGGAAGCCCTGAAACAAACCAACAACATCAACATCACTTGTTATGGCGACACTTCACATGGCTGTTTGTATTTGATAAGTACAGCAAATACCAAACACGCGTTACCGCGTGCTTGTCGATTTTTCGACGCACATCAAAGAGATTATCAAAGACGGCAAATAGGCAAATACGCAACTAAACCATCCACACAATGGCCAGCAATTTACAATTTTGTTTTGACGTTCATAAGTGTAACATTGACGTTCATAAGTGTAACTTTGCTTTTCATAAGTGTGACTTTGCTGTTCTTAAGTAACTTCGACGTTCATAGGTATAGCTTTAGAATTCATAAGTGAAATGTTGACGTTCATAAGTGTAACTTTGACGTTCATAAGTGAAGCTTTGACGTTCACAAGTGTAACTTTGACATTTATATATGTAATTTTGACGTTCATAAGTAAAACTTTGACGTTCATAAGTATAACTTTGACGTTCATAAGTGTAACTTTGATGTTCACAAGTGTAACTTTGATGTTCATAAGTGTAACTTTGACGTTCATAAGTGTAAGTATGACGTGCAACTATGATGACCTACATGAATAAATATATTTTTGATTTTGAAAGTATTCCATAACTACACAGCATATAAGGTACATTCATCCTACGTAGCAGTTGCGGGCGAAACTGCAGGCATATACTAGTTTATAGTATTAGTAGTACCTTGGATAATCATCTAGACCGGAAGTCAAAGTTTTGGGGTTGAGCTGCAACCCATCATCTTCCCGGCCGCGCCAACGGTACGACGAGATCTCCTCGCCGCGCTGAGTCGTTTGGAACCATTGGTACCAAGTCTGCAATATACAAATGAAAGAAAAATTTATGTGAGCGGTCTCTATAAGGGCTATAGAAACCAAAACTTTGACTACACGGATGCCGTAGTTATTTAAGTCGCCGCACGGAGTGTTCTGGGTTCGATCCTCACACGGGACAAACATTTGTGTGATCCACAAATGGTTGCTTCGTTTCTGGGTGTTCTTTATGTCCGTTGTTTGAATGTTTGTCAAGTCCTCTGCGACACAGGGACTATTTCTAGTGCGAGAGACGTTGTGTGAAAATAACAATTATATTTAGTATTTCTGTCCGTATGTTTGTACGGGCATCACGCAAAAACTACTGCGACTAATTAAATGCTGTTTTCATAGTTGTATTGCTGGAGTTCTAACTTAAAATCTGATGCATGTTTCATTAATTTATTTAAAAGGCTACGTCTTCACTGGTATTGATTCCTGTATGGCTAGTAGATTCAAAAAAAGGCAAAAAAAAAATATATTATTTTTTAAATTGCTTTTCCTGCACTTGGATTAATTCCTGTATCGCGGAGGTTTTAATACTCAAATAACGGACACAAAGAACATCCAGACCTGAATCAACTATTTGTAGATCACACTAATTTTTGTCCCGTGTGGTATTCGAACCCCACAACACACGGTGCGGCGGCAATGGCGAGGTACTTAAAGGCAAAAGCTAGTCTATATTAATTATAAAGATAAAGATTACATTTTGTTTTTGTTTGTTTGTTAGTAAGGATTTAACTCAAGAATTATTCAACCGATTTTAAAAATTCTTTCACCTTCAGAAAGCTATATTATCACCGGCATTAGGCAACATTTATTTTTATAATTACTGTTCCTAATCCAAAATAACCAACTGTTACGTAAGCGAAGCCGAGTGGAAAAGCTAGTATAATAATAATAATGTTCTACCACATACACAACACCATCTAGCCCAAACTAAGCAGAGCTTGTACTATGGGTACTAGACAATGGATAAACATACATATATACTTTTTTTGTTGTAAATATATACATATTATCTATATATTAATACGTGAAACAATAACTTTGAACCCTTTTTTACGAAAATTGCGCGGACGGAGGAGTATGAAATTTGGCACAGTTAAAGTTTATATGGAGAAGGAAAATATAATATATATATATATATATATAAGTATTAGAAATACATTAAATTAATGAAAACACTACACACACACAACTATGCATTTAACACACGCAGTCGAATCGCGTTCGTAATATTTCTCTTTCTTCGTAATATGTCTACCGTCGTACAATTCTTTGTAACCATGGTTACCTATACCTTATTTATATGTAAGAGAGAAAAACAGAAAACAAAGTAGCAAGCTTAGGAATTCTGGTCGAATTTTGACCACTAGGCGACCCTAGCGGTCGCCAAGTACATAGAAACACCCAGACCAAGACAAACATCCATGTCCATGCACACAAATGTTGTGCGGAAATCGAACCCGCGACTTCAGGCATGGCAGTCGGTTACACTAACCACTACGCCATCGAGGCCGTCACACTAACTATGATATAACATTACCTGCAGTCTCGTGAACATTCTGTCCAAAGTGCTGCGATGAGGTGAGCTATGTTCGAACAGTTGCGGGCGTATCTTCACGAAGTGCGCCAGCTGTATCAGCAGGATGGGAGGGTTGGCGGCCGCGTTACTCTGTACTACGAACTCCCTCGGCACTCTCGCTAGCGCCTCTGAGCCTGGGAACCAAGGATTTTAATATAACTTTTTAAATAATATATTTTCCTTATAAGAGAGTTTATAAGGCTAGTGTGAATGGAACGTTCGCCTAGGTCTTCCCCTTGCGACTGGCAAGGGGAAGACCTCGGCGAACGTTTCTTGATCAGATCGGAGACGTTCTGGATAAAGGCCAGGTTAAGAGCACCTTAAACCGGCGAGCGTGTATGAGAAATGTTATGAAAATGAATGAAGCCAGAGAAGTGTGTCAGGATCGTAGCAAATGGAAATCCGTAGTCTCTGCCTACCCCTCTGGGAAACAGGCGTGAATTTATGTATGTATGTATGTATGTATAATATATTTTCTATTCGGTTATTAGATACTTTTAAATACTACTTACTTAATCTAATATAAAAAATTATAAACCAGAAATAAAATAAAATCCCTCTAATAGGCGTCATAGAATTCCTCCGTATCACAGCCGACTGGTAGTGTGCCCAGAAGACTGGCAGCATTGCTTATTCTTTCCACGAAATAAAAATACGCTCTCTGGTCACGGGTAGCGTCGATTAACCTTTTTGTTATTTATGTATATAGAACACGATCACTGAGATCTCATGACCCTATATAAGGCATAAGTTAGTTTTAAAGAATTGTGTTAATTGATAAAATTCTTACAGTAAATAAACATACTTTTGTCTAATATACAGGGTGTCCGGTAATTAATGGATAACCTGGAAATGTCTTATAGTGGAACTGATGGCCGTTCAGAATAAAATATAAAAAAATATCTATTCTTACTACTACCTGAGATATGTGTTCTTTTTAATTACCATGTATAACTTTCTTGTATACTACGACCATAAATGAATGAAATCCATCGGTTTTTTGTTGTTTTATTATTAAACACTAATTATGGTAATAGATAGACAGTCAAAAGTATGCTATGCTATATAGCTTGCACTTTTTAATATATATATATATATTTCTTTATTTTTCATTATATTTTTTTTTTCTGAACTGCCTTCAGTTCTACTATAAGACATTTCAAGGTTATCCATTAATTACCGGACACCTGTATATTTACAAACGTATTAACAAAAGAAAAATAATTATAAAATATTAATAATTATAATAGGTACTAAATATTTACAAAAATTGTTTAGGTGTCGTAGAATTCCTCAGCATCGCTGTCGACCGGGAAAGTGCCCAGAAGACTGGCAGCATTGCCACCCTGAATGGCAATGCTGATTCTTTAGGACAAGAAAAGACCAGCCTTCAGTACGCGCGAAACGTCGATCAGGCGTTTTGCGACCTCTCTGTACAAGATACGAGTGCTCGGGACCCATGAGCCTGAGCCTTTTATTATAATTCATTTTTTAGTGACGTATAGGGCGTCGATAGCCCAGTGGGAGACTGTTGGGCTGTCCCCAGAAGTCTTGAGTCCAATTCCAAGACGCGCATCTTTGACTTTTCGAAGTTATTGACGTATTATATAATTTATTATCGCTTGCTTCTACGGTGAAGGAAAACATCGTAAGGTGAAGGTGATGGTGATGTTAGTGATGGTGATGGAGAAAATGGTGGTGATAGTGATGATGGTGATGGTGAAGATGATGTGGGTGAAGATGACGATGGTCAAGATCATGATGGTGAAGGTGATTGATGATGATGATGAAGATGATGATGAAGAGGATGATAATGGTGAAGATGATGATGATGGTGAAGATGATGATGATGGTGAAGATGATGATGATGGTGAAGATGATGATGATGGTGAAGATGATGATAATGGTGAAGATGATGATGTTGGTGAAGATGATGATGATGATGGTGAAGATGATGATGATGATGGTGGTGAAGATGATGATGATGATGGTGAAGATGATAATGATGGTGAAGATGATGATGATGGTGAAGATGATGGTGATAGTGAAAATAGTGATGCTAAAATTAATATTTAAAAAGCAATACGATTCACAATAAATAAATAGATTGATTGAACATTAATTAATTATTGTTCTTTTTTAAATTAAATTTAATTATTAATTTTTTTTACTCCTTTTAGAGGGTTTTAGTTTTAGTTTACCTTTTCTTTTTTATTTCTGTTTTATAATATTTTAGGTATAAGTTAAAAAGTAATTTCGAATGCTATTAACGCCATCGTCATGTGAAAGTATATATACATACACGTAAATATTCTGAAAGCTAATATTACCTAGTATCTGTTCCCTAGGGATCCATCCCTCGACATTGATGAGGTCCAGCCAGTGAGCCGCAATGTCCATCTGTATGTCCTGGTTCCAGCGACCGATCAGCAGTCCATGGAAACCCTCGTCCCACAGGAAACCGCGAGGGAAGAATGATCTAAAACAGACAGGCTTTATATAAATATACTTTCGTATGGTTGTATCCCCAAAACTTGAATTGTAGATAGGCAGGACACAACGTTGCATTTCTACATAATTAAATAAAAGACAAAATAAACTTTTACCTGTCTTATTTAAAATTCAATATTTTCTAAAAACCATATTTAAAGTAATAAAATTATTGGGAAGAGAGAAACACGTCACGCACTCTCGGATTGCACACCCTAACTATTGCTGAAAAAGGTTGACCATACCGAACTCTTCTGAATCAAGTCCTGAAGATGCCCGCGCTGAGGTGAAACACGTGTCGAGGCATATTTAGTGTTCGAAGTGGAATACTGAAAGATGGATGGATGGTCCCTATCCAGAAGAGTTCGCTATTGTCAACTTTTTTCTAGGTGGGTGGAGGGTTCCTCTCTTCCCAATAATTTTATTAAAATAATAATATATAATAATATAATATAATAATATGTATAATATTATATAATAATATAATATATCGCGCTTTTATGAACAGTCGAAATGTATCCGAAATGGCACGTTTGGCTGTTCTTAGAGGACTATTAGTGCCTACACTTATGCATGGAAGTGAAAGTTGGGTATGGCAAAGGAAGCATGAGAGCAGAATAAATGCTGTAGAAATGAGAGCGCTGAGAAATATATGTGGTGCGACTCTGGAAGACAGAATAAGGAATAGTGTGATTAGAGAGAGATGCGGCATAAAAGTGGATATAATGACGAGAATAGAAAAGGGTATGTTAAGTTGGTTTGGGCATGTAAAAAGAATGGACGAGAACAGACTGACTAAGAAAGTTTATAAGGCTAGTGTGAATGGAACAGTCGCAAGGGGAAGACCTAGGCGAACGTTTCCTGATCAGATCGGAGACGTTCTGGATAAAGGCCAGGTTAAGAGCACCTTAAACCGGCGAGCGTGTATGAGGAATGTTATGAAAGTGAATGAAGCCAGAGAAGTGTGTCAGGATCGTAGCAAATGGAAATCCGTAGTCTCTGCCTACCCCTCTGGGAAACAGGCGTGAATTTATGTATGTATGTATGTATGTAATAATATAATATAATGATGAAATATTAATTATTGTTTGAATGTTTTCAGAGTGGTGTAATGGTTGCAGCTCCTTATAGAAAAGACTTGTAAAATATACAATACTGAAAACTTGGCGGTTGAAAAGAGTGGCCATGAGTTTCTTGCCAGTTCTTCTTATTGGTTTACACCTTTGCTTTGTTGAACACGGCAACAGGTAAATGTAAATTCACATTAATAATACTTTAACGTTCGTAAGTTTTATTTTGTGACATGCATGTCTTAACGGAGACTGGGCATCTGCGCAGGAGATATTATAGTGCACAAGTGTATGCACAAACTCAAGTGCACTCTTTGTTCCTTCTCATGATCCGATAGGACGGCAATCCGACACGACCGGAGAGAGGTCAGGCGCAGGATCAACGGCTTTACATGCTTTCCGAGGCCCGATCTGTCTAACACCGCCAACTTCCTAACCCCGGGATGCTATAGAGATTTCTTAACAGAAAAACCCGATAACTATTTGTTGGCCCGACCCGGGATACGAAACCGAGTCCTCATGCACAGCAGTCGCATCCACTACCGCTGCGCCACGAAGGCAGTTACCTACACTTTGAGATCTACATGAATCAATATATTTTTGATTTTGATTCTGATTCGCACCATGGTACCAGAACAAAGAGTCAACATACCTGCTCGGCACAGCGGTGTACAGTGGTGCCCTCCAGTAGGGCACAGGTTCCCGGGTGTACTGGGACTGCACCCGGCCCGCGCCGTAGAAGTAGCCGATACCGCCCACCATGTTGGACAGGGCTGCCTTAGCCACCGCTATGTCTTCTGGAGGATAACTGGAACCAAATATTATACTAATTATTATCATTATTTTTACATTTTTATAGTCTGACTGTTCTCCATAATGTTGCCAACCCACACTGAGGCAACGTGGACTATGGCCTAATACTTTTGAAACCGAGTAGAGGCCCGTGCCCAGCAGTGGGGCAGTTTAAATGGTAATTGTTGAAAATTTCGATCAAAGGCTGCCTGGAAGCTTTAATCGAAAACGTTGCCTAATCCCTTTAAGAATATAACAAAAGATACCCGTGCGAAGCCAGAGCGAGTCGCTAGCTGACACGGCAAAAGTTGTTTTGCCATAAAAAAAATTTTAGGCCAAAAATTTAAAAAAAAATGTTAGTGTTGGACAACCCTTATCACTAAGGGGTATGAAAAATAGATAGTAGCCGATTCTCAGACCTACTAAATATGCATATAAAATTTCATAAAAATCGGTCAAGCCGTTTCGGAGGAGTATGGTAACTAACATTGTGACACGAGAATTTTATATATAAGATATATATATAAACAACTTTTGACTTTCACTCGTCCAACGCCGTGAAAAATAAGATTATTTAAACATGTCTTAATAGAATGTATGAAGTACTGTGAGCAGAATGCGTGAATAAATAACATACCCTTTCTCAGTCAACTTGAACTTCTCCTCGAACTCCAGGTCGAAGTCTTGTCTCTTTAGCTCAAGCACCTTGCTGTACTCGTCCCCTTTAAGCGCGGGGGTAGGCAGACCCTCCGTCGTGTACACAATGTCGATCACGAACGGAGTCTCCACCAACATTTGGACTGGCACGAAGTTTATGTCTTTATCCTGAAAATCGACTTGAAATTAAAATTTTATGTCCATACTAATATTATAAAGAGGAAAGATTAGATTTTTTGTTTGTTTGTTTGTAAGGGTTTAGCTCAAAAACTAATTTACTGATTTAAAAAATTCTTTCGTTATTAGAAAGCTATATTATCAGCGAGTAACATAGACTATAATTGATTTTGAAAATGTACTGTTACCAACCTTCTTTTTCTTTTTTTTTACGCGTGGAAATGTGCAAATCACTTTCCCCATCGCCGGTTTTGAGGCGGGCGATGGGGATAGGTATGTCGGGATCCAGCCCCTAAGATGGATTTGGGCTGAACCGAATAAAACCACCGCGGTGTTCCTCACACCTTTATGGCGAGGCCGCGCGGATCGCTCTCGCATTCGAATCGCGACCCCGCCAAAGGTTCGACCCACCGATGGACGTGGCGGGTCCCGCACAACCATCACACATACAAGACAAATTCACAAACACACAACATTTACACAGACATAGCGGGGGAGCTAGTCCCCCAGACATCCAGTTCAGACATCGAGAGGCGTGCGTAGAACACGAACGCCGCCTACTCGGACCTGCGCTGATCGGGCGGTGGACGGCCCCAATGGGTCTACCACACCCGCAGGCTTCTTCTCAAGGTGGCTGGAGGTCGTCTCGCGACTGTTACTAACCTAACCTTACCTACTTTTACGTGAGCGAAGCCACGAGCAATAGCTAGTTTAATAAAAATATACTCGCAGATGTGTCTTCTTTTATAAATACTAAATAAGTAATAAGCTCAATTTAAAAAAAGAGTGTCAAAGCAAGCAAATAGTGCTTTTAAAAGTAGCAACCCGACGACCCTACCGCTTCTCCACACATCTTTTGTATGAAAATTGTAATGTATTAACTGTCCGACAGCTTTTTATAATGTACACTGTACTTAAACAGCACGCAACGCTTACGTATAACATCAACCTTACTAACACTAAAAGACGAAAAGATATTGTCTGTACCACACTTTCTGAATCAAAGTTTGTTTTTACAAATAGATTTTTCGCATTCTTAGGGCCTTTTCTTTATAACAAGATAAATAAACAAACAGCTATATATGACCTAAGTTATATAAGATCTAAGCGGATAGTCTGTCAGTACTTACAAACTTTAAATTATGAGGATACTGAAGATTAGTTGATTGTTGTTAAATAAGTAATAACAAGTTCCATGATAATAATTATAATCTGGGCCTATTTTTGCATATATTTATATAATAAGAATGGTTAATTGTATATAATTTAGTTCCTAGTAGTATATTGTAAGTGCCCTTAACGCCTGTGGCACAGGTTTACCCTAGTACAGGCACCCATATTATATTACCTATATTAAGTACTTTATCGACTGTATTCATGTTTTAACACTACAGTGTTCATCAATAAATAAATTATTAATAAAAAAAAATAAAAAAAATGTTTATCCTTCTTATTCCGCGTATTATACAGCGTGTAACAAAAAGGTGTGGTCATATTTTAAGACCATTATATACCTATATCTGAGAAATAACGTGGTTGGTTGAACTTTTCTTATAAGTTATTTTATAAGTACCAATTTTCTTATACATTGTATTGTAATATACAATTGTAAATATACCGAAAATTAAAAATATTAACCGTTTATAATATTAACAGTACCTTATCATCTATTTCATCGTCAGTGCCAAGCACCGCCAGTCTCCCGAACAAGTTGTGACGTTCCACCTTCAGTAACGCGTAGAACTTCTCCTTCAACAGATGAAGACCAGGGGAGTAGCCTTCCGAGTATGAGGTGTGGAGCAGATTACCTGGACAACGAAATATAGGTTTCTAAAAGATATAGGTACATATATTTCGATAGTCATAACATAATTAATAAAAATATATGAATACTAGCTTTCGCGCGCGGCTCCACCCACGTGGTACCTAAATCAATAGAAGGTAGCCTGTGTCCTTTCCCAGGTTTTAAACTATATCGGTACCAAATTTCATCTAAATCAGTTGAGTGGTTTAGTCGTGAAAAGGTAAACAGACAGACAGAGTTACTTTTAAATTTATAATATTAGTAAATATAGTCAAATAATCATGACTAATGTGTTATTACGCTTTTATACCTTAACTACTCGACTGATCATCATAAAATTTTGTATACACGTTGTCAGGGGCCCAATGTATATTAATTGAAGCAAAAACTTTGTACCCCTTTTTACGAAAATTGCGCAGACGGAGAAGAATAATATTTGGCACAGTTAAAATTTATATGGAGAAGGATGGGAGGATCTTAATATTTTTATAAAATATGTATGAGAAATACATTAAATTAATGAAAAACACTACACGCACACAACCATACATTTGACACAAGCAGTCGAATCGCGTTCGTAGTATTTCGGCATTGTTCGGCTCACGTCGTAGAATTCTTCGTAACTATGGTTACATAATATATGTATGTGGAGTAGGTAACTAAATGAAATATATACTTATAGTAATAGTTAATAACTCTCAAACCTGGAATTTAAATCAATGATGGTCGAATTTGGACCACTTGGCGATCGCTAGTTTTATAAATTCGTCATTCCGACACGGCGTAACTGCAATTCCATTGTCATTTTGCTAAAAGTTCGTAATCTGCTTAATTCATAATGGTCGATCATTGGTCGGTCAATGGTCTCGTAATAGGATTGTGGTAGAATGACATGTTAAAGTCAAAGTCAAAATCATTTAGGTCACAAAGTAACACTTATGAACGTCAAAATAGGTCAGTGAGTTTACTAAGTTACTGAAGTTACATTTAGATTAGTTGCTAGGTTCAGGCAAAGGGTTGAGCCTATGAGAAGAAACCTGCAAGAAACTCACGGCCACTCTCTTAAATCGCCAATTAAATATAATTTCAGTATTTTACAACTCATATCAAGAAGGTGTTGCAGCCATTATGCCATATATTACTGACTATATAAATCTAACGTTTAGAACAATAATTTTAAATAAATAATTACTGAATAATGTAAAGGAAATGAAATAATAAGGATTTAGTAGAATTATTTAATATTAAACTGTAATAGACAGTAGGACGGCATGAGGGCGCACACACTTACACTTTGTGACAATGCAAAGGCAGTCCGTGACTAAATGCGATTATATGTTTAATTTTATTTTCAATAATAATTGAAATGGGAAGCACCTTGTATTGCCATTATTATAAAACCCGTTAGTAGAAATGTTTTTGAAAAACGACTACTAAATTTGAACATTATTCATGCCAGATTTCGTTTATATATATTTTTACATATTATTTATTAATCAAAGGAACTGTCAAAATTTTAGCAGATTACCGCATACGTCAGTCATTCATTTGTCATTATGTACGAGGTTACTATTTTACGCCATTTTTCAACGGAGTGTCAGTGATTGACCATCGGAAAATCATAATGACGCCATTATATTAGTAAATTACCAAACTTGTCAAAATCAACAATTATAAAATCAATGAAGGCTGATTTACATGTCAAGTTGTTAAGTAGTAACTAAATTTTAACTTAATTTTTATTAAGTGTCCACACGTACTTAACAGTTAAGCTCTTTAGTTCTGTCAAGATGGACGATCAGCAACGTTCGGATATTATTCGTTTTATACTCAGGGAGATT
This sequence comes from Catocala nupta, assembly GCA_963675205.1. Classification (NCBI taxonomy): domain Eukaryota; kingdom Metazoa; phylum Arthropoda; class Insecta; order Lepidoptera; family Erebidae; genus Catocala; species Catocala nupta. Next base: position 7,709,690 of record OY776106.1, read on the forward strand.
CTAATTGAAGTTAAAGATGGAATAATAAGAGAAATGTCGGTACCTAAAAGACTGTGGGTGAGAAATTGTTTAACATACAGATAAATAAACACTAAATAAACAAACGGAACCCGACCGCTCCGCCAAACTGTTCGTTTAACAAATTTGTATAAATATTTTTTTTAAATAGCAGCCGTATCTCATTGGAGAGACCAACAGACTGCAATGCAGAGGTTCTCGGGTTCGAACCCACGTCGCGCACCTCTGAGTTTCAGAAGTAATATAATTTTTCGAAATGATGTGCGTATTGATTGACAATTATCGCCTGCTCCGTGCCTCGGAAAGCAAGTTAAGCCGTCGGTCCCGGCTGCCATGAACATCGACGGCAGTCATTATTGGGGAAGTCGACACAAAAGATCCCACTGGGTCGAAGTGTCGCCGGTCTGTACTGACTGGCCTCCACACAGGATAAGATAAGATAACAAAATTTTAACTAAATCATACCTGTCCAAACGTGTTAAGTAATAACCACGCCTACCAACTTAACTGAAAATTTAGAAACATTTCTAATCTGCCTGTTTAGTTTCACGCTAAATTTTAACTTGCTACTTATTACTAAATTCATAGTTTACATGCATTAAGTGACTGAAAATTAAGTTAAAATTTAGTTAACTACTTGATAACTTAATACGTGTAAATCAGGCTTTACTGTTTGGCAGTAAATAAATACCTTTATAAGGCACCATTTTGATCTTAAAGTTGTGGAGCTGCGGCGTGTGACCGAGTATGGAGCCGTCTTCGTACCAGAGGCGGGAGTGAGGCGCCGCGGGGCCCAGCGACTCGTCCAGGGCCGCGTACCAGATCAACACGAAAGGCATATTTGAGTTGCCCTAGAAACAAAGTATTTATTGTAATAAATAAAGCTATTATAAAAAAAAAAACTATTATTATTGTGTGTTTTTTTATGCCAAGTTCTTTGTTACTTGATTATATACATTGCCTGCCTCCGTGTCGCAACGGTAGTGGATAGGAATGCTGTACATGAGATCTCGGGTTCGAATCCCGGGTGGGGCCAACAAAAAGTTACTGGGTTTTTCTGTTAAGAAATCTCAATAGCAGCCCGGAGTTAGGCAGTTGGCGGTGTTAGACACCCCCGTGCCTCGGAAAACACGTTAAGCTGTTGGTCCTGCGCCCGATCCCTCTTCGGTCGTATCGGATTGCCATCTCATCGGATCATGAGAGTTAGCGAACAGAGAGTGCACTTGTGTTTGCGCACACACTTGTGCACTATAATATCTCCTGTAAGGTTGGCCGCCGTGACCGAAATTCGGTCTGGAGGACATTATTATTTAAATTTATTTGTGTTTATTATAGTTCATGCTTCTTCACAAGATGACATTAAGTATATGTGTGCTGTTAATCTCATATAAGAGAACTATGTATTGCTCTTATGAGAGTAAAGATTTTAAATGGAAACAATAATGTAAAATAGTTATATTATGGTGCATAAATGTGTGCGCAAACACGAGTGCTATCTTTATGCCCTAAATCTCTTGTTCCGATGAGACGAAAATCCGAAATGATCAGCGAGAGATCAGCGCAGGACCAACGGTTTTACGTGCTTTCCGAAGCACGGTAGCAAAACTTTATTTCCTGCAAATATTATTATTTAAATACACAGGTCACGCCAAATGGCTTATACAAGATTTCATCCTCGTAAAGTCGATATTTCTATAAAGAAGAATAGACTGACCTTTGTGGTCACATTGATCCTAGCAGTCCAATGCCCTCCATGCTCCCCCCCAGGAGTCTTGATGAACGAGGTGGTGATATTATGTGGGGAATCCACTATCAGCTGTTCACCAAACGACACTCCATCATGCCTCAGCCACCCGTATGTAGCCAGCTGATCGTTCTGATCGCACCAGTGTCTGGAAAACGATGTTGATTTTACTGTATTTTAAAAAACAGCAACTCATATAGGGAACTTATGTAAATGAATTGATTCGTATTGTTAAGAAAGTTTTTGTTATACTTCTCCCGCACTAGGAATAATTTTTGTGTCGCGGGGAACTTTACAAACATTCAAACAACGGACACAAATAACACCCAGATTCGTGGATCACACAAAGTTTTGTCTTGATACAAAACACATAAGTTTTATAGCTACGCGGGAGCCAAATACAATATCCACTAAAATTAAAATAAATAAAATTAATACGGTTTATTCGGAAAAAAAAAACTCGAGAGGTGTCAAGGGACACCCGGATGGAACGAAGTTCCTTTCGATTAATTAGTGAAGGAATTGTAATAAATTTTTTTAAATATATAATTTATAAATTTCCGAAAATCTAAACAAATCCATAAAAGATACACATCCTACATGGCGCGTGCATAATAATAAGAAGTCTGATAGCTCGCAGCTGGCCACAAGGTCACGCGTTTTTTCCATAATGAAGTAATCTGCTGGCGCATGAATGAACAGTGCGAGCGAGATAGCGTAACTACTTACGCACGCCGCACAGCTTACAATAGCTTACTATAGCAAAAAGTGTCGTGACAACTTTTCGTAAGAATTTTTTCCGTCTAGCCCCCTTTCACAATGCGCGATAAGGAACTTCGTTCCAAAATGTATAAAAAAATATTTTTTTTAAATCTCCGCTCTTCAGCGAGTGGTATTCCTTAAAATATCCGTCGATAAACAAGTAACAGTCGCTGAGCGCTGAGCTTCTTAAAATATTATCTGCCTGCCTGATAGGTTAAGTCAAGCCAACATTTTAGTTCTTCGTGAACCCCTGCTTACGATTTATGAACCCTCATTTTTTTGTCACGACATCGTAGACCCCGTCGAGTCTATGTAAATACTATATTCCTGAATAAGTATTCAGTATTTGCACGGATGGCATAGTTTGGTTGGTTTAAGTCCTTAGTTCACAAAGTGGTCCAGGTGGACCCTCAGGGTTCCAAGGGAGACCCGACGGTGGTCTACGTTGGCGTGACAAAAAAATGGGGGTAAAAAATTAAGTACAATACCCATTACAATACCCATCCCATGAAATATAGATTAAGGATAATTATAGGCACATATCAGTTTAGTTTTGTTAGTGTAATAAGGTAGAATAATTTTTTTTTTATCGGATGAGTAATTTTTCAGTTCATCAAAGAATCATAATAGTTTTCCTCTTTATAACATTAGTTAAGATATTTAAATCTAGAATTGAAGACTTTTCAATATAAGTAATTACTATTCGCATGCATAGAAATGGCGAAATGGGCTGTGAACAATCGAATTAATACTACATCTTTGCAACCATATTTCTTGTGAATTGATGATACTTTCTTTCTGTCATTCTTGGGAATTGAGATAAACAGAGTGACCATGAGTTTCTTGCCTGTTTTTTCTTATAAGTAGCAATGTACCAGCTAAAAAGACTTTAAAATGAAATTAGAAGAATTAGATATTAAAAAGAACATTGTTGAATGAACAAACAAACTTCAACACATCACCATTGCTTAATTTATTTGCCTACCCACGAAATAATTAACTTTTTCTTTCTAACGATAGTGAGGACAGTTAGAGAATTGATAGGTGATAAAAGGCGCACAGTTATTCATAGCTCATTCGTTTGTAACATCCTGTACACATTATGTATTTTGTGTTAAAGGTAAAATACTGCAAGTTGGAGTACTTCTGGACTGACACAGTTGTTCATTTACAAAGCATTTTGGAATTGTCAACCTTTTTCTATTGCAATAGTTTAAGTAGGCAACCCAAAAGTGCCGGCACGCAGAAGTAAAATCTGCATTGAGTACTGCTGAAGTACTTCCAGTTCCAGTGACCCACCCTTCCCACCTTCTAAGACAGAGAGGTAGGCACACTGTTTAGTTGATAGGACCACGGCAATTCAAGGGTTCATGGCAGGTTCCTCTCTTCCCAATTATTTTACTAAATGCTTATTGTTAACTTACGGCTGTAAAATCATAGGCGTTAACAGAAAAGCATAGAAAAGGACTAGCCAGCACACAAAGGGCAATGGAAAGGAGCATGATGGGAACCAGACTTAGTGACAAAATCAGAAATTCTGAAGGAAAACTAAGGTCACAGATATAATAACCCGTATAGAGCATTTAAAGTGGGGCTGGACAGGACATATGCTACGTTGTACATTAAACAAGTGGAGCAAGCAAGTAACCTTATGGTACCTCAGAGAGGATATCAGAAGACAAGGGCGTCCGAAAACAAGATGGGAAGATGATATCTGTCCAACCTTGGGACCATATTGGACCAGAGTAGCAGAGGACAGAGTCCAGTGGAGAGACCTCGAGGAGGCCTATGCCAGAAAGCACGCCGAGTTGTGAGACATACTTTAATGGCTGAATTTAAAAACATGCATTGACATAGCCATAGCGATTCGGAACAAAAGGGCTTTATTATTATTGTTAACTAACCTGATGCCTTTATGTGAAGTCTGCGCAAGCTGATACCACATGAGACCAAAAACAGGCGACCGAGGCTCTCTGCTTTTAAGACCCATGTACATCCCAGGTCTGTACGTACCCCAGTATCTATCTGGGACTTGCAGACCATTTTGTTGGACAACCTGCAATAATAATAATGGAATTAATGTTGTGGTAGGTTTATTGCGAAAGATACTGAGGTAAATAATTAATTTGTAGTAAGCATAGTATTAACAATAACGAAAGCCTAGTGAGAGACCGTTGGACTGCCACACAAAGCTCTTGAGTTCGATCCGAAGACATGCATCGCTGACTTTTAGTAGTTATGTGAATATTAAATAGTTCATTATTGCTCGCTTTTAAGGTGAAGGAGAACATTGAGAAGAAACCGAAGGTTCTCCATAATGTTCTCGAAGATAATAATAATGTCCTCCTGACCGAATTTCAGTCACGGCGGCCAATCTTAACGTAGAATGGCCATCGGCGCAGGAGATATTATAGTGCACAAGTGTGTGCACAAACACAAGTGCACTCTCTGTTCCCTAACTCTCATGATCCGATGGGACGAATAATCCGACACGACTGGAGAGAGATCAGGCGCAGGACCAACGGCATTACGTGCTTTCCGAAGCACGGAGGTGTCTAACACCGCCAACTTCCTAACTGCGGGCTCGTATTGAGATTTCTTAACAGGAAAACCCAATAACTTTTTGTTGGCCCGACCCGGGATTCGAACCCGAGACCTTATGCATAGCAGTCGCATTCACTACCGCAGCGCCACGGAGAGGCGAGAGAAGATATATGAAGTCTGCCAACCCGCACCCGGCCAGCGAGGTGGACTATAGCCTAAGCCTTCGCATAATGAGAAGAGGCCTGTGGCCAACAGTGGGACAGTTCAATACAGGGCTGATATTATTATAAGCATAGTATTCAATAAATAACATAAATAATTATGCCTGTGTTCCCAAACAGTTAAGCAGGATTATAACCACATCTTGGCAAATATTTAAAGTGCGACATAATGGAGAGTGAGTCAATAACTGTCTACTGGGGCATGTTACTGGGTTGCAAAATGTATTAGGCTTTTCTTGTCCAAAATAACACCTTACTTGCTCGGGCATCATACCAGAGACATTGTATTCACTACCATTGTGCCATAGAAGCAATTAATATTAAATCCTATGAAAGTATTCTTGGGTCAGCAAGATATTTGCAAACATTCCAACAATAGTCACAGTAAACAAACACTGATTTGGAACAACTCTTTGCAGATCACACAACTTTTTGCCACAATACTTGATGCAGTGCGAGTGGCACAAGTTCTACAAAAATCAGTAAGCCATCTTGCAAATACTTTGAATCAGAAGACATTATGCTACAGCTTAATAACATGTGAGTAAAATTTCTAGTAATTTGTTTGGTTTATTGGTGTTCTGTAATAATTATGAAAACAAAAAATGCCTCACTGCCTTCGACTGTTTATGTTATGTTTACAGTTGTGTAAAGAATTCTTGTAGTACAGCTAAAAACAGGATCCCAATGTCTTACAGATAATTATTTGTGATATATATGTAGGTATTTTGTTGAACTGTGACTATGTATATTTAAATTAAATATGTAAAATTAATATAAAATAGATATTCATCATCTAATAAGACCCTAATTAAATAATGATATTAATCTGTAAAGTCCAAATATTTGATGGTAAATCTCAATTCAAACTGAACTCAGATTACTAATCAAGTTCAGCTAGCACAGAAACATTTCTACAATATTTTCAAACACTTACATGCTTTTCTATGCAGTAAAAATAATGATTTCCTCTTTTTAATCACACACAATATAACAATGCTTACATAAGTTAATTGTTAGTAACATCAATTAAAATTACCGTAAAATACTTCTTTATCTTATCTGCTACGTAAGAAACTCTACAGAAATGTGTACATATTGTAAAAACATAAAAATTAAACCGAGTACACTAATACACAATTCTAGTTCAATTCTACCCACCTTATCGTCGTCAAAAGGAGTATTCACTCTGGTCTCCAGGTACCCTAAGGTGCTCACATACACAGCTATCAAGAAACAAGCGAAGCCGACAGCAGTTTTCCAAACAGAAAGTAATTTAAAAGTCCTGCTTCCAATCGACGATTCGCTACTTCCCGAACTACTACTCGTTTCATTGTTATTTGTTACACGCAAGGCCGATTTTCTTTGCCTAACCATGTTACATTTATAAATAAACTATTAATCTATTATATGTATTGTTAATTGACACGTTTTCTTGTATAATTTATGTTTAAATTCGTTTAATATTTAGATCGGCGGCCGCGATTCAGAGGCATCAATACGCGAACGCTTTTGACGTTTGATTTTTGTAGTGATGTGCATGTATTTAAGAAATTTATTCGCCTACAAATCTTTAGTAACGGCAAAAAAGTCTCAGGCCCAGTTCCTATATCAAGATACGAGTCGTTTTACATACGGACAGTTAATTTTTGACACATGTTCTATGAAAAATATGTCAAAATTTAACTATCCGTAGCTAAAACGACTCGTTTCTTGATATAGGAACTGGGCCTCAAAGGCTCTTTGATGTCAGTGATTAATGATGCAGTTTCAGTTTTATATCTGAAATCAGTGCTATAGTTTGAATTGTATGCCATTGTCACGTATAAATATTCAGCTGTAAATATCTACCACTACGCCAAATATTGTATGTTTCAAATCAAAAACTGCCATCCAACGTTAGACAAAAAATAACGTACGTAGAAACTTAAGGTAAAACAAATGTTCAAACTGCACAGAGGCAATTGAACTCTTCCACTTCACTGAATGAATAGAAATTTAAAAAACGTTACCTGGCTCTGTCAAGTGATGTGACACCATGTTACCTTGTTTTCATTTTGAGTACATATTATACAATGAAATCAAATTGATGACATGACATCGTATCTTGATATAGTACACGGTGTGACAACCTGTCATAATCCTGACGCTTAGCAAAAAAGATGCAATCGTAGCGCAAGCGCACCTATTGTGTAAGACACTATATTTATCAAATGATTTTATTGCTTATGCAGTAAATAAATCGATAGGACTAATATTTATAGTTCTTCTGCCTATTCTTTAGGTATTTTAGTAACAATTGGAATAAACTTTTATTCAATTCATAACGCCATCATATCAAGTATGTCGCCAGATATGTATACCACAATAAGATATTGTATCCTCGATTTCGGCGATTGCACGATAATATATCATCGTAACGTGAGACCTTGTCACACGGTAGGACATCATATCGTCACTATAATATATTTTTTGGCCTGCCCACAAATATAGTAGATTTATTAATTTTACTTGTTTATTTAGTACTTTAAGTAACATCACTAACATCAATACGCGTGTCCTGTTGACATTCGCTAAGTAGCTATATCGTTCGGGAATTATAACAATATTATGAATACCAACAAAATATTTTGATATAATTTGTATATTATGATTTTTTATTATTTTAGAAACCTATTATCTTTTATTTGTCAAATTGGTCCGTTCCAGAAATCATCATAGCTTCTTCTGTTTTCTATGACCAATCCTAGGCCCACCCCAGTAACACTTGACTGTGCCAATACTGGTACACCACAAAGTTATATACGCATTCGTTGGTTCCGAGGTATATCCTTGCTCTTAGACTTTTGATGGAAGGTTCCAGCGTTAGCAATTAGTTAGGAAAGGTAAAATTGAGATGGCTTGCTTTTGGAAATAGGTTGATTTTGAATAGCTTTATTATCTATTTATACAAAAAGCTAGTTTTCAGGGCTTATATGACAGTACAGATACTGTTACCTATCCATACCTTTTTTAATACCTTTTCCTAGGGTCTGCAAAGCACTAATATTAAATAGATATCCTGGGTATTGCAAATGTAAGATTGATTACTTTATTTTAACAATTAGTAATATGCTGCAGCTCGAAAAATTTTCTAAATAATCTATGTGGCTATCCTTTTCCGATTTGCTTTACCTAAGGATAGTTAATTTTTGACCCATATTCTATGGAAAATACCTCGAAATTAGACTGTACTTAGCTAAAGCGACTTGTTTCTTGATGAAGGAACCGGGCCTTATGTAAAAATAATAATAATAATAATATTCTATCACATACACACAACACCATCTAGCCCAAACTAAGCAGAGCTTGTACTATGGGTACTAGACAATGGATAAACATACATATATACTTTTTTTTTGTAAATACATACACACATATACATCCATGTTCATGCACACAAATATTTGTCTTGTGCGGGAATCGAACCCGCGACCTCAGGCGTGGCAGTCGGTTACATTAACCACTACGCCATCGATGCCGACAAATGCAAAAATGAAAATGCAGCTAATAGCTATCTACTAGCTTAGTAATTTGTGGAGTTTGTGAAGATGTTTGGTAAAAGTTAAGGTTTTTACTTATGGAGATTTTAAAAGGGCATAATATGTAGCTGCAACATACTAGCCGGTAATTACAGCCATATTCCACGTCAATATATTGCATATGGCTATCAAAAGAATTATATTTGAGATGGCAAATGCATTAAATTGTTTTTGAGCTGCTTAACAGACAATGCAGCTACATAATACAGCAATAATATGGTCTATTTTGTCGGCTCATGTGTTCTTAAACTGCACAAGCGAGAGCAACCAATGCCAACGGGCGTCGCTTCTAAACATTCTAGAAACGTTGAAATCAAACTACTTTTTACGGATGGTCATAGGGGTAAAAGTAGTTTGATTCTGAGTAGCTATGATAATCTTAGTATTAAGATTATCATAGTTACTGAAAAGTAACTGAAATGTCTGAGAAAGTGTAAATTTAAATAATCTTATCTTATCTTTTCTTGTCGCCGGTCTGTACTGACTGTACATACCGGCGACACTTCGACCCAGTGGGATCTTTTGTGTCGACTTCCCCAATAACGACTGCCATAGATGTTCATGGCAGCCGGGACCGACGGCTTAACGTGCTCTCCGAGGCACGGAGCAGGCGATAATTGTCAATCAATACGCACATAATTTCGAAAAGTCATATAACTTCCGAAAGTCACAGGAGCGCGACGTGGGTTCGAACACGAGACCCTCTGCATTGCAGTCTGTTGGTCTCCCCACTGAGCTATCGCTGCTCAATTTAAATAATAATAGTTTAAATTATCTCAATGATGTGTTACTTTTTAAGGAAACTGCGATAAAATCCGTGAGCAATAATTTAATTTCAGTGTTTATAAATCGCGTAAACTCATTTAAAAGAATATTCTGTAAGTCAGAAACGATGATGGAAGTACATCGAAGCTCTGCTGTCTATCTGGACAGAGCTGAGCTGGTATAGGTACCTATACCAGCTCAGCTCTGTCCAGAAAGACAGCAGCTGTCATCAGCTGGCATCAGTTACACACAATTTCAATTTTAGTCTTAAATTTTTGGCCCAATCGTGGAGCTGAGTGCGGCAAACATACGTCCAACTTACTAAATTGATCACGCGTAAACCGTTGGATGGATTTGAATGAACCTTCGAAGACAGATACACCATGTTCTGAACTAACTCATACCTTTTTCTTTTCATGTGTAAGTGAAGGTTTCTCGTGAGTAAAGCCGCGGACAGAAACTAGTGTTATACAATTGGATCTCGTGACCGTTTCGAAACACGTTATTGAACATCGAGTTTCACGTGAGCGGCATTTCACGGGTCGAAGCAATCACGTGTGAAGCACTATCGTTGTTTTCCCTTAGAGATGTTATTATTAGGTACGTTTTTCTTTCCATTCGTCTAGTTCCGGAATCGATACCAGAGGATTATTCTCAAGCGGTAGACAGTTTTGTCCATACATAAGACACTATTAACTGAGAAGTTTTGTCTGAAAGACTATTTCTTTTTAGAGATTTCGTGATTAAACGTTTCTAAACGACAACCGCTATTTAAATTAGTCATATGTTTAAATTTAAAAAATGTCTTCTTCGTGAGAAATAACCCTGCGGTCTAGGAAGTTGTATAGAGTTTACAAGACGAGTAACATTTTGTTATTGGGTACATAATTATGAATTAACGCCTCGAATATTTAAAAAGAATCGTCTTGGCCTCTTGACGTTGGACCCGTGTCTCCGTGTGTCTCGTAAAGGGAAGAGTATTTTCTAACGTAACATGTTTGACAAATACGTGTGTTATGAAAAACATAATAATAGGGAAGTTGCTTATGTTTGATTTTGTACATTATTTTACACACAACAAGAGTAAAACAAGATAAAACTTTTTGAGTAAACAGTATCAAAATTTGTTGCAAAATAAGGCAGAAATGAATATTTTTAAATTGGATAGAAGAAAAGTAGAGCTGTAACGAGGTTACTCGCTATCATTCTCGGACAGCTGCGATTAAATAGCTGTTACGTCACAATTTGTAGAGTGCATCCTTTTACTGTCATTTGACAATTACCCCTACTAACGGATTTGAAACACTTGTACTTACCTTATTTAATTTTTAATAAGGTAGATATAAAAAGGCTGCGTTTTAGAGTTTGGGTAATGTAACTACTTGATTATGATAATAAAAAATGTAGATCGAGTATCCTATGGAGAGGTTCCTATTTCTAAGAGTCTAATCATCGACAGCAATGCTGGTAAGTCCTCATACTTTTTAAATTTAAAATTTATTTCTTCTTGTTGATTTACATTTATTAGAATAAAAATATTGTAAAAGTTTAAATAAAGATACAATAATAATAACACTGGCTAATTGACTTTCTTTTAAATATACACTTACGTTGGTTTATTCATTTTCCAAATATTTGACTAGACTGCTGTCCATAAGGTTTTGAGCTCGATACCTGGGTCGGGCAGTGATTTTTAATGTATTTCTTAAATTATTAATAGCAGCATGGAGTCTGTAAATATGACGGCAAAAGGCGGGCCTCCATTATTCCTCCTAGGACCCAAAACATAGTTTGCGAAGTGTGGGTGGTTATACTATAACTTCTTGAGACTACGTATGCACATTGAATGTAAGGTACTTTTCTCGGCATGTTTAACCTGCCGCTCGTAATGCCTTTGTAAAAGTGAAACTAACATAAACACATAGAGCTTATCTCCAAAGGTGTAAATAAATAGATTTAGGCACTTACACTTACATTTCTCAGTTGCCTACTACGAAGTGAACCAATTGCCGTCGTGTAGACACATCATAGAACTCAGTAGGTACTGCCACTAAGAATTTTCTAACAACATTGTAAGACGCAGAATCGTTTGCTTACTACTGACGGAGTGCAAACTGATGCCATCTGACTAACGTAGCAACCTGAATACTCGGTTTATATAAGATATTAAAATCTATTTCATATCTATCGAGTAAATTGTCAACTCCATACTGCTACCACGAATTGCCTTGCAGAAAATCTCAATAACACTTCCTCACCCGGACACCAAAGCGAGGCGATAATTCGCAATCATAAGTAGGTACCTACAAATTAATGTCTTGATCTTCTAAGACCACCTTGGCTTACCATCAAGGCAATTTCACTCGGCATTCTGTATGTATTATTTTTAAGTAAGAAGTACCTACTTAAAGTTTTAAAATTAAAATGTTGATGAAATCCTATGTTTATTTCTTCTTAATTTATCACCAATGGGTTAAACTGCCATCATCAGATGTTATGCTTAACATTGAATGATATAAAAGAAAACAATAATTATGACTGACCGGAGGCAAGCCGCTGCCGCTCACGGCTCAAAACGTTAATATATTACAGGAATAGGTACTTAGGTACTTATTAAATTTAATATTTTATAATTTATTTTTTATTACATTACACCTAAGCAGTATCCGGCATAATATAACGATTATAAACACATCGGAATCGTTTAGTTATGATAGATTATATAAAGAAACACACACACTAATAGGTACATTAACCATATAAACACACCTTTTTCTAGCGATCGTGTAAAAATAAACAAGGATATGTTATTCTATTCATAGTTAAGAACCACACGAATGCGATAACAATGGAATCTTTAATAACATCAATAATTACACCCTAAATCTAAGCGTCAAGTTGGTATATTTATATTATCAACAGCGCTGAACCGAGACGTCTTATTTTTGTCGTTGACAGAGAATCACGATAGAATGCGCTGTACTACGTTCCAAATTAAAAACAGCACCGCCATTGCGCGTCATGAATAAAACACAGAATGTTATGCACATTTTTGATCATTGTTTGGTAATATTGCAACGTTTTTATTTATATAAATAAGTTCAGCAAGCGTAGTCAGGTGTTTTCGCAAAGCTCTTGTAAAAACCTATTGGTTTTATTTTTCTGCGTGACAAGCGCATCGTTGGTGTTTGGCGGTTCAGCCAAAAAAGCGCTTTCATTTCGTTAGAGCGCCGCGCCGCGCGCCGCCCGCCGGCCGCCCTGGTTGCATGGAATGGAATGTTTGTGGAATCGCAACGGACCGAATATGAGTTTTGTAATAATTTTTTGTGTATAATTACGATAAATATACAACAAACCGAGTCATCCGCTCTACATCGGTTGCGTTATTTTTAAGCAGATTATTGTACTTTAACGGAGGCAGTTTAACTGTGAAAACCTAACAAACTGATATAATTAGAAATACCAATTGAGACATGGCGCTCTTTTATTATAAAACTATATATGCCCGCGGTTTCACCCTCGTTTATGATTACTGCGCCGCCCCCGTGGGTCGTAGTGTGATGTTATATAGCCTTGCTCGATAAATGAGCTATCCAACACAAAAATAGAGATTTCATTCCTGAGATTAGCGCGTTCAACCAACCAAACAAACTCTTCAGCTTTATAATATTAGTATAGATAAGTGTCCAAATTGGGAGTTTTTTAATAACAATAAAAAAAGTATGAAGTATAGACATTATTTTAGTATGGAGTATACCACAAGAATTTATGGAGTATGCTGCAAAGGTATGCTGTATGCATTACCACAGATAATATAATACTATACTAGTAACCGTGGCCGTTTGCAATGCAGAGGGTCTCGGGTTCGAACCCACGTCGCGCACCTCTGACTTTCGGAAGGTATAAGGACTTTTCGAAATTATGTGCGTATTGATTGACAATTATTGCCTGCTCCGTGCCTCGGAGAGCACGTTAAGGTCCCGGCTGCCATGGGCATCTATGGCAGTCGTTATTGGGGAAGTCGACACAAAAGATCCCACTGGGTCGAAGTGTCGCCGGTCTGTACTGACTGGCCCCCACACAAGATAAGATAAGATAAACCGTGGTCGTTGGCCGCCGCCCGTAACCACAGATAATATGTATAATACGAGCACTAGTAGTAGTAGTGCTGTTATGTACCTAAGTTCTACGTAAAAATGTCATGGACATAGACTGATTTCTGTTTCGAATTCTCTCTATTTTGCTGTTCTTTTTATATTTTAATGCATTATGTCCCAAGAATAGCACAATAGATAGTTATATTATACACGTATAAATATGTTAGACATAAAATAATGGGCAGTGAGCACCAGAAAAGCATACTTGAATTATTTTAGAACTTTTGATACATTGTACCTCTAAGGCCTTCCTTATCGAATAGGTACATAAATGAAGACCATGTGTTTCTTTGTTATGTCAAACTGATGTTGTGACATTTGTTAACTGTGTATTCATGATCATTTATCACATGAGTTTTCATTAGCGATGGGTCGTTGACGGATATTTCGTTAACGTAACGTTAACGTTGAATTACGTTCGTCAACTAGTAGATCAACTAGTCAACAAGTTAACGTGCTATTAATGTCAACTTGTAACGTAAACCGTTAATTAATTGAACGTTTTTTATTTGACCTGATATTTTATTGTTTATTTATAAACAATTTGATTAAATGTATTAATGAAAAACGTTTGATTAATGCTTGTACTTAGATGAACTTCCCTTCATACTTTTTCGTTAAGTTTAGTTAACGTTTTCAGTTAACGTTGATACGTTGACAGCAAATCTACGATTGATTTAACTAGTTCGTTGATTTAACGCCCATCGCTAGTTTTCATAGATCTTGACACTACTCGAAATGTGTGCTTGTTGGCTTGTCTTTCAATACATTAGTACGCCGATGTTTCCGCTTTGTGCACCGCTATTTAGGCCGATTGCGTACGAAACGTATCGAGTTATGAAAACTCTAGTAACTTGAACATTTGAAAATGTACGGGGTTAGGTATATGAAAACGCTTAGTAGTTGAAAATTGAAAACAATGCTAAAGTTTATGCTGCAATTTTATACGTGCAAATAAAACATACACTAAACATTAGGACAACATAATCCTATCACTAAAACCAAATTAGCATAAACACACAGACAAACACCCTGTTAACGATGTTATTAATTATGTAAATATAAGTCGACAATTATGTATTTAATTAGGTTTACAATAATATATTGCTGTAAAGTTACCGAATATTATTTACCAAATAGTTCGCTGGTCTGATATGCAAGTTATATCACACATCATTGCTCATATAAAAATTAAAATATAATCTAGCTAGTGCTACAGAATCAATCGCTTCAAGCGCTGCCGTAACCAAAGAAACGACCGCGCCACCTGTCCGTTCTAAATGTAGATAAAGCAGTAAGCTCGCCGCGCGTCGGTAAAACAGCGCGTCCCCCCGCGACGGCGTACCCGACCCCTCCGAGGGCAAACGAATCCAGTGCGATCGAGCGACACACACCGCGCGTACCTGCGACAATCACGCGAACGCGACGCTACGCGACTATCATGAACCGAACACAACATTACACGCATTTATTCAGTGAAATAATGTAAAAAACAACGTTAAACAACATTTGTCATAGTTTTAGTGCATTGTGTAACCGTGAGCTTTGTTTACCGGCCGGCGAACGCACGCGACAACGCTGCCCCGAAAAAAAAAACTTCGATGTCGGTGAACGTGAGGATTCTTGCTTGTGTCAGTGTAGTGTATTAAAATAGGTAAATGTATAAACGGCGTGCTATGGTCGTATGAGGAAGAAAAGCACAAGGAACATTGTAAGTGAAGAGCGTGGCTCAGTGTTATTATCTCTGTGTTTGGGCAGAAATGCGGGGTAGCTCGCCCCAATACGAGGAGGTTTTATCCAAGTGGGGCGGCCGCCGCTGAACGCTACGGAGGTACGGAGGTCCATCCCTCGTATACTCAGTGTTTTTTTTTACCGAAGCAGGTCCCACGTAACCCCTTTTTTGTGCGACGCGGTTTTTTTGGAGGGAATGTTTACGAATCGATATGGTTGTAGGTTATAAGCGCCTAGTGCTAGTGTATGAGCTTGTCACGCGCTTTCGATAAATAAACATAAAAATACAACTTTAAAGTTTGTTTCTTTCTACTTATCGCCGTCTCAATACGGATGTTATCTCGCTTAAAGTTTTTGTTTGCTATTATCACGTTATTATTTATTATCAGTACATACGGACACACATAATTACGTCGAAAAACTAAAAAAAAAAATTATGTACATGGATACTCTTTGCTTTCAAACTTCAGCTGTTTAGATGCAGCCATATTTGAAAATACAATTTTCGTGATATTTTTACTATACAAAAATTATCTAACAACACAAAATAAATAAAAATCTATTAATAATACTCGTTGCGATGTTAAATACGAAACTTGTATATTGCAAATACGTAACAAATCAATAATTCGCTTGGCGAGTTAGAAAAAAAAACTGGAACAGTCTGTGTAGGTTACCCAAAACTTGTTTTATTGAGTACCAATAGTGTTTCGACACTCAGTGCGATGTACGTTTTAATGATAGAATGTTGGGTTATTATATTTTTTCGTGCCAGAAAGTCGCTGGAAGGGGTCAATGGTCGATCGTTTGTCAAACAGTTAGATGTCGGTAAGCCGTTCAAAACTGGCTAACGAAATATTTGAAGATGATTGGCATTGATTACTCTTTAGTTTACTGGTGTAATGTGCTTGTGGCTATTTATGTAGTCCTAGGTTTAGTGTTACTATTTCTGTTAGAATATTACCATGGTATCTGGAACTGTTTTGTAGATAGTTGTAGTATTGCCTTACTTGGGAAACTAAGTGTGACCGCTAGTGTAATTGTCGTTCGAGAGTTCCCAGGTTCTATTGCCGGGTTGGGCACGGAGGTATCTGTCAGGAAATTGTCAGCACGTAATCAGAGGGTCTATTACATGAGACCGGAATATGTAATTACGTAGATACCACTCTGCTGACCCCTTCAGCAATATTGTGTAGTCATAATAATAACACATACAAGCATATTATCACGCCTGTATATTCCTAGAGAGGTAGCCAGAGTTCTAACACATCCACATTTCGCCAGCTGTTTCAAATTGCACATATTAAGAAGCGAGACTATAGTTGTTTGACCATTTCCAGACTTCGTATTGCTACTTAAAATTTTCTATCAACAAAACCACCAATAACGCGTTTCCTGACCCGGGTATCGAACCCTAGACCTAAAAGGCTTTTATAATGTCACGTGAGCAATAAGGCTGTTAATTCTAACATAAGATAAATGGGTGGCCTTCTGCTTATCCTATCCACGTTATTTAGTCGTGATGCTGTGTCAGGTAAAGGTGTTATAAGGATGTAGAATTAACGACCATGGGTCTCAAGTTCGATAAAGCATCACTTCTGGGGTCTAAATCCACCGCACCGTAGCACCGTGCACAGTATGACACAAATGGCACTGTGGTTCCATTGGTCATCTAGCTATCGCCAGTCGAGTGTTGTGTTCGATTCCGATGCGAAATAAAAGCTTATCTGATCTTTTATACCGTTGTCTGATGGTTTCTAAAGTCTAAACTTAATAGAGGGACAAAGTAGAAGTTGCAAGAGTTGTCTTTAAAAAAAAACGTTTTTATGATAGTCGTAGTTTACGGTAGAATAGGATAGCATTGGTCTATCCTAGTAGACCCTCGCTGGTTCCAGCATGAATGGGCCGGATCGGCCAGGGTAGTACTACCCTCTCACAGAATACCGGCGTGAAGTAACGGTACCCGTACTGTTACGTTTCGTATTGGTGAGTGAGAGAGCCGGAGGCCCAATTACCCCGATCCTTTTCCTATCCTTTCCTTTGTCCTTTCCCTCCTTCATTCCTTTTTAAAGGACTGGCAACGCACTTGTATCTTCTTTGGGGGGCGGTAATCGCTTACCATCAGGCGACGCGTCTGCTCGTTTGCAAAACTATAAAATAAAATACAAAAAACTTTCTCTCGTTAAGTAAGATTACACTAATACACATATAAATGTACGGCCCCTTCTTTGGTAGTCATCGAGGAAATATAAAAAAAGGACTGCACCTTACACAGCATTCGCAATCACTACCAAGGTACAGATATCGTGGTGATTGCGACTGCTGTATATAATAATAATAATAATATTCTGTCACATACACAGAACACTATCTAGCCCAAACTAAACAGAGCTTGTACTATGGGTACTAGACAATGGATAAACATACATATATATTTTTTTTGTAAATACTTACATATTATACATAGAAACACCCAGAGCAAGACAAACGTCCATGTCCATGCACACAAATGTTTGACTTGTGCGAGAATCGAACCCGCGATTTCAGGCGTGGCAGTCGGCTACACTAGCCACAACGCCATCGAGGTTAAAATAAATGTTATTGCATAAAGTCTTGAGTTCAATTCTCGGGTCTAACAAAGCGTTATTAGATTGTTCTGTCAAAAAGTTCAAAGTAGCACCTCGGTGTCTGGAACTGTATCTGATTGAAGGGGTTGTTCCGGCGACATCCGATGACTTTATATTCTACACTGTTTTTTTTTCCTAACTCAATCGACAGCTATTATTTCATTTTAATTCTTTATTCGTCCTGTAAGTACTCCTTGCTCAACCGATTACGAAATTATCCAAAAGCTCTAAGATTTTGGTAGACGGTCTGAACAAAAATTACTGTTTTCGTAATCTATATCTAATATTATAAAGAGGCTCAACCGATTAAAAAATTTCACCATTTCAAACCTTTATTATATCACTGAGTACCTAAACAAGCAATATATTCTTTTAAATTACTGTTTGTAAACTTACCTAACCTACTTTTACGAAGCCAAAGATTATTTTGCTAGCCATTCTTTTTGGTAATATTTGTCACGGGTAGAGTAACGAACGCATTTCGGTTGAATAAAGAAACTTTATTCGGTAATTTATTGGATCAATTAGGCATTCTAGTTTAGGATGAGTAAAGAAATAGGATGAGATGTCATAGGATGAATACGGAACAACCCGATTAAAGGCATCAGGCTTGCCTCCCATTACATGAGATAGCTGGCGAAATGTGGGTATAATATTGTTGTTGGATATTGCTGTAAACAATTTTTTTACTTTTCTAGATGAAAATTCCATATGTACCGATCATCATAAAAATTCGCATACACATTGTCCCCTGACAATGTGTATGCGAATTTTTATGATGATCGGTCGTGTAGTTAAGGAGCGAAATCGTAACAATCAAATAATCTCCCATTCGCATTTATCATATTAACATCGCATTTGGCCCAGGGGTTCCGACGACACGTGCTTGGCTGCAGGAACTTCAGTCTTGGGCCTCCACAAAAGAAGCTATACAGGGAATCTCAATGAAATTGCTTCAAGAACATTTACGGCTAGTTTCACCACTATTACGTAAAAGTTATCCGGTAGATAAATCGCATGTTGTCTCACTCTTGTTAGGTTAAAGCCTCTTTTTTAACCTAACAAGAGTCTCGAGACTTTTATCTTATTGATAAATGCTATGTGGAGGTGGTGAAACAGGCCCTTAACCTCGCGAGTTTGACAGTTCGTCTAAGACACGACAACGTCTGACTACGCTACGGATACGGTGGTATCGGGACTTGACAAACATTCAGACAACCGACAGAAAGAACCTAGACTCGGTACGGCTATTTGTGAATTCCATATTTTTGTCCCATGCGGAGATCGAACCGCAACACTCGGCTCAATGGCAAAAACCATTTGCATAACACTCCAGGGTTATATCCAGGTCACCACTGTTTAGGGCTTTTTTACGTGGGGAATTGCGCCTTATGTATACCTCCACTCGTCACTGGGAGACGAGACGATTATGTCGAGCTCTCCCAAAGATGTTCGGGTCTACCAAATAAAACCACTATGGTGTGCCTCCTCACTGCTGTTGGTGTACTTGGCCGCTTGAACTGTGACTTTATCAGCGATCTTTCACTGTGTAGGCCTTTTTTTTAATGTGGGGAATTGCTCTTGGTGCTTAAACCCTCGCCACAAGGAGAGGTGAAAGTGCTATGTCGGGCTCTTCCGAAATTTAGGGCCTACCGACTAAAACAACCACGGTGTGCCACCTCACTGCTGTTGGTGTATGAATCACTGGAATTGTGACTTAACAAAACAAGTATGAAACGACAATGAATTGCCGTAAATCTTAGAGTTCGAAAAAATTGTTCAAGTAATAGTCAGAGGTCAAAGGTCATAGTCATTTCGGGGGTATATCGACTGCTGAGTCGAATAGCGTTGACCGTAAGTTCCTCTAGCTCTTACGGTTCTTGAGTTGAAAGTTGTATAACAGATAGACGGAAACAGCTGTTGTATAAGTTTTTCGAACTCTAAAAGCGACTGCTGTGCATGAGGTCTCAGGTTCGATACCCGGCTCGAGCCAACATAGAAGTTCTCAATAGCGATAACCCGGAGTTAGGAAGTTGGCGGTGTTGCACACCACCGTGCCTCGGCAAACACGTGAAGCCGTTGTTCTTGCGCCTGATCTCTTCTTCGCCTGATTTCGGTCTGTCGGAATACCGTTCCATCGAATTATGAGACTGCGCTCATACTTGTGCACTATAATATCTCGTGCGCAGTTGACCAGTCTCCGTTAAGATAGGCCGCCGTGACCGAAATTTGGTTTAGAGGACATTATTACGGGAGTGTTGTATACCATTGCCTATCACTGAGGCTTTAAAGGCGTGATATTATGTACGTGTATATAGTACACGCATAAAACATAGCTATACTGGTTAACATACTATATTTCTTAGAGCTGTGCCGCCAAGGAAAATTTAAAAAAATCCGTATGCAATTGACTCGTATATCGAACCTGATATCTCACAATTGGCAATAAGCAGTAACTTATGTCGTAAGAACAACGTCCTAATATGTTTTAATATCAGCCCAGCTCAAACGGTCCCCCTGCTGGGCGAGGCGCCATCTCAATCTAAGAAGGTTTAGACAATAGTCTACCACGCTGACCCAGTACGTATGGGCAGACTACATATCTTCGAGAACATTATAGAGAACACTCAGACGTGCAGGTTTCCTCACGATGGTTTCGTTAACCATTAAAGCAAGCGATAGTTTAGTTTGATACGCACATAACATTCAAAAGTTGGGAGTCTGTGGGATCGAACTTGAGACGTCTGTGTGGTAGTCGAACGGATTACTTACTATTCTAACTAACAGTCTATACGTACTCAGTAGCGCATTGGTAGTGTATGCTGTGCTGTGCATAAGGTTCGCTTCGGGATACCTTCTTTTCACGTCACGTTTCTTTCTCTAATATACTTTGACATAACTATTTTGATATAATAATACTTAGCCATAATTTATTTTTGGAATACAGTTTATTTTGACGTTATTATCTTTTAAAACTTAGTTTTTTCACTGATAATATTTTCAAGCCGATATTCGACTGGCATTTTTTTGAAACTAACTGAAAGAAGAAGAATCTCTTTTATGTAAGGTAAAAATAATGCGTATGGTGTTATGCGTAAATATAATTAGTTTAAACAAAAGTATGCCATGTTATATTAAGTCCTAAAATTTTATGCATATGGATAGGAAATCGTTCAATTCCCGAGCGTGCAGTTTTTTAGAATTTTCTATTTAGAAATTCTCAGCAACAATACGATATTTGGTACTGTGCCTCGTAAAAGGCAATAAGCCCCATTATAATAATAATAATAATGTCCTCCTGACCGAATTTCGGTCACGGCGGCCAATCTTAACGGAGACTGGCCATCGGCGCAGGAGATATTATAGTGCACAAGTGTGTGCGCAAACACAAGACTAAGTGCACTCTCTGTTCCCTAACTCTCATGATCCGATGGGACGGATAATCCGACACGACCGGAGAGAGATCAGGCGCAGGACCAACAG
Organism: Catocala nupta; assembly: GCA_963675205.1. Lineage (NCBI taxonomy): Eukaryota > Metazoa > Arthropoda > Insecta > Lepidoptera > Erebidae > Catocala > Catocala nupta. The sequence continues at coordinate 7,731,323 of OY776106.1, forward strand.
CTTTACGTGCTTTCCGAGGCACGGGGGTGTCTAACACCTCCAACTTCCTAACTCCGGGCTCGTATTGAGATTTCTTAACAGAAAAACCCAATAACTTTTTGTTGGCCCCACCCGGGCTTCGAACCTGAGACCTCGTGCACAGCAGTCACATTCACTACCGCTGCGCCACGGAAGCCCCCATTATACGAGGGACGTAAATCGTAGGTGGCAAAATGTAGGTGTAATGCACCTCTGACTGCGCTTTTTGGGATAAAGACATGAGACAGTGGTGGTTAGACTTGATGCTTACGCTTATTACGGTGGGGCTGAGGGTTACACGCCCACATTACTCTAGTTTACTTTAGGTTCTACGTGAACTAAAAATAATACCTGTGTTACGGGAGAGTTCACAAACATGAAAAAATGGACACAAAGAACACACAGAATCAGAATGTCTATTTGTGGATTACGCAGATTTTCTCCACGAGTGGAGTTCGAACCCACGATGCTTGGTAACTCCCAATTGCCAATGAAGAGCCGATTACTTTACCCACTTCTTTCTTTCTTCTTTAATAAATAATAGTTTAAAAAAACTAATAACTAAATTTAAAATTTAAAAAACCCCCGACACAATATTCATTTGATACCCATATTGAACAATTTTAATTTGTGGAAATTTGTAATTTTCTGGTGGCGGCCATCTTGGATTTGAAATTTATCATAGTGTATAGTATTCTACTCGTCAAGCCCTTTCATTTGATACCCATATTGAGGGAGTTGTGAAAAAATATATAATCCGCCATTTTGTGGTGGCGGCCATCTTGGACCGATTTTTATCAAACGTAGCTAAGAACACTCCCGACTAATTCACCTTTCAAATAAAAAAAACAAAATTAAAATCGGTTCATCCGTTCGGGAGCTACGATGCCACAGACAGAGACACACACACACACACACACACACACACACACACACACAGACACGTCAAACTTATAACACCCCGTCGTTTTTGCGTCGGGGGTTAAAAACACGCATTATTAAAAAAGCAAACTAAAAAGTAGAAAATAATTTAATAATTTTTATGTAAAATATCGTGGGGTTATCAAAATATCTTAGAAAGCAGCCCACGCATTTTTACATAAAAAATATTAAATTATTTACTACTTCAGTTTGTTTTTTTAATTAAGCGTGTTTTTTGTAAACCATTATTCATTTTTTTTATATTCTCTTTATTTTTTTTTAATTATTTTATTGCCATTAGTCCTTGATAAGCATGCCAAATTTCAAGTTAATCAGAAGTTTTGGGTCAAAATCATGTTCAAAGTTTCTGTTACATACATACTAAACATACGTATAAAGCTAATAAAAGCGTGTTAACAAGACATCTCCCGCATTAGGAATAATGTCTGTGTCGCAGGGGAGTTTACAAACATTCAAACAACGGACACAAAGAACACGCAGACTCAGAACAACCATCTGTCGATCACCTCGATTTTTGTCCTGTATGGTATTCGAACTCACAGCAGTCGGCGCAGTGGCAGTTGCAAAGCGATCGCTCAAATTACTTCGCCATACGTGCAGTCAAACTGCGTCCATCACTGCAGATTTATTGCTACATCACTGCTTAACCCTTTTAGGATAAATAGCCATTTATTTTTTCTTTTCGTGTGGTTAGTGGCCAACCTGTCAAGAGTTGTTCAAGTAAGCCTCTGACATGGCTTAACGACTGCTGTCAATTTGGCAACAACCTGGACCGACTTTTTACGTGCCCTCCGAAGCACGGAGACGCTCAGATGAAATACCACTAAGCGGTCACCCATCTATAGACTGACCGCACCCAAAGTTGCTTAACCTCGCTAATCGTTTACCGATCAGTGAGTGCAACTGGCTATGAGCGATGATTGATTAAATAGCCATGATAATATAGGACTGCCTTGTCGGCTCAGCATACAATCAGCTTAGCAGTCGTATATTGCAGTGGCATACACTATGTACGACTGTGTATGCGGTCTTGGCTTCGATTCGGTCAGTCAAAGTATTATTGAAGATATCTGAATTTATTAATATATATAGATATATATATATATATATATATTAATAAATTCTAAAAACGCTAAAACGTCATAAAACGCTAGGGTCATGGGGTCCCAGTGCTCGTGCTCTCTATAGAGACATAGCGAAAAGGTTAATCGACGTTTCCCGTGACCAGAGGGCTGGCCTTTATTTCGCGTAAAGAATAAGCACACTACCAGTCGAATGTGATGCGGAGGAATTCTATGACGCTTATTAGAGGGTCTTAGTTTTCTTTTCTTTTTTATTTCTGTTTTATAATATCTTAGTTATAAGTTAGTTTTAAAGAATTGTGTTTATATTATGTGTATAATTAAGGCATGCAAATATTCAATACAAATAACAAAGTCACAAAAAAAATTCTTAGAAGCAGCCCGGTATTTGGTACTGTGCTCGGTATACGACAATAGCGTCCTAGACCTCTGCCTTGCCCTTCGAGGAAATAGGTTTCAGACTATGTAATACTAGATTTTGCTCGCTTGAATATAGGTCAGGTTGAGTTAGTAACAGAGCTTTTATCTGAGAGAATCCTATGCCCTTTTCTACACCCCTGCTCTGTACACTTTGTACAAAATTCCATGATGATCGGCTGAGTAGATAAGGTTTGAAGGCGTAACAAACAAGCAAGCTCACATTCACATTTATAATATTAGTTAGAATGTATGTAATATAATGTTATATTACATTAGGAATGAAGAATGAATAAAATTGTATAGTTGCTTATCAATCAGTGAACACAAATGTTGAGGAAAATTTTACGTAAATATCGTGAGCGTATCGGTTTGAGGTCTCCCCGACTTCCTTTAAACATTAGTAATGTTATATAAAATATATATTTATATTTGTTTATGCCACGGCTTTGCTCGTGTCAGTCCTTAAAGGAATCATCACTATATATTATTAAACAAAGTCTCCCGATAAACTCAAAAACTACTGAATGGATTTTCATGCGATTTTCACCAATAGACAGTGTGATTTATGAGGAAGGTTTAGGTGTATAATAAGTTAAGGTTTTGTACTAGAACTACTGCGAAGCCGGGGCGAGTCGCTAGTATCGAAATAAAAATAGCATCCATACCATCCTATGTCTTCCAGGACATGGAATATCTATGTGCTAAGTTTCATCCAAATCCGCTCAACAGTATACGCGTGATTGAGTAACAAACATACAAACACCTTCATAAACCTTTACATCTATATGAAAATTAGCTATAGGGAACAGTACCTTTTTCCTGGATGAAAGGTACTACAGGTTTCTAGCAATTTGGATGGCAAAATACTAGTATGTATTTTTTTTAACCCCTCCAGAAAAGCTAGGATGTTTGTATTAGGAGTGGGTTTACGTTAGTAGTGAATGGGATTCGAACCTGCGACCTTTCCATCGCAAGTCCAGTGCTTTAACCATTAGGCTGTCGCTGCTTGTTCATTACATTAAAAAATAGTAGTAGAGCCTCGCGAATTTCAGTATGAATAGGCCAGCTCGACCTTCCCTGGTCTACCTACAGAATATCGACGTAAATTGCAGTATTTCTACTGTTGTGTTTCGTTTGGTGAGTGAGAGTGCCGGAGGCCCAATCACCCTCTTTTCCCTTTCCCGCTCATTTTCCTTCCCACTTCCTTTTTCTCTTCTTCCTTTCCAAAAGGGTCGACAACCCAAGTGATGCCTTTGGTGTTGCAGGCGTCCATATGCTACGGTGACCAATTACCAGGTGGGCCGTATGATTGTTTGCCACCTTAGTTGTATAAAAAAAAATTACCATAAGCGTAATAATTAGCAATTTACGTCTACGTTACGCACAATTATAAGGACCGAGTGTGCCATACTTTGTTCTGCTATTGAGAATGTCTTCACAAAAAACCCAATAAAGCTTTGCCTTTTCTTTTTTGTTATCGTTGGGGAATGCCTTGACGCATACCTCTCCGCAGAAAAGGGGAGCGAAGAGGATATGTCGGACTCACGCGGGAAAAGATGGAAAATTTCGAGTACTACCGACTAAACCTACCACGGTATGCCAACTTGCTTCCTTGGATGGTGGGTGAGTCGCTGGAACTGAAACTACATCAGCGAGCCACCCAGAAGTGCCCGATGCAGGCGAAAATGCCTCCGGACGACGACTCCTGGGCGGGCTCAGGTATAAAAACCGAGACCTCATGCACAATAGCGATCGCATACACTACTATTGCTGCGTCTATTATTAACATTTTCCAAAAGAAAGAAAGAAAATACACGTATTTTGAGAGAAAACACACAACATATACTACAGACAGCATAAACTTAGTATACAGTTAGACAGGAAAATACAATGGGACACTAAGACAAAAGTAAATGACAATTTAAAATACAATAATATTATAAATTTATGGCATCATTCATTAAAATAATTATTACATCAAGCGAACATAAAATAACCGAAAGCAAAAAGAAAGTTAAACCTTTAGTCCATTTAATAAATAGGTATATAACCTAGCGTATGCAGTAGCATAAGCCTCTTTCAGAAATATCTATGGACTGGTAGCGCAGAGGTTCAAGTGATCGCCTCAGCTCCGCCGAGTGTCGTGGGTTTCGGTGTCAACAAAGGACAAAAAAAAAATTGTGTGTTATAAAAATAGTTCCGAATCTGGGCGTTCTTTCTGTCCGTTATATAATATTCTACCATAATATTCTACCACATACACACAACACTATCTAGCCCAAACTAAGCAGAGCTTGTACTATGGGTACTAGACAATGGATAAACATACATATGTATACTTTTTTTTTTGTAAATACATACATATTATACATAGAAACACCCAGACCAAGACAAACATCCATGTTCATGCACACAAATATTTGTCTTGTGCGGGAATCGAACCCGCGACCTCAGGCGTGGCAGTCGGTTACACTAACCACTACGCCATCGAGGCCGACAAATGAATGTTTGTTTTCCCCGGGATACAGAAATCATATTTCAAGCCAGAATATAGTTTCTTAAAATAAAATAAATCAATTAATACTATATTATTTTTAAACAAAATTAAATGTATTGATATAGTACATGGCGATGAAGAAACAGGTGTTGTTTCCAAAACTACTAAATTTTAGTAGTTCCCATAGCGATTAAAAAATGGCAAACGTTTTTAAGTATAAATATTGCGCCGTTTAGAACAGGTGGGCACATTATAAACATTAATATATTTAACTAGCTTTGGCCGCGGCTTCACTCTCTTAGGGACTATTTTTTTCTGTATTAAAAGTACACGACATCCTTCTGTGCCCCTGGTAACGTGTAAGCGAAATTTTATGACGATCGGTCGAGCAGTTTAGGCGTGAACGCGTACAAAACACACTCGCATTTATAATATTAGTAACGATTATAACCACAGACTTATTATTTACCATTTATAGATAAGAGATACGAGTTCCAAACATGCCCTGTAGTATTGAAATTAAACTAGTACCTATATACGGATTTTATCGCGTTGTTTATTTGACACTTTATTACATAATTTAGAAACTGTTACACTATATATACTACTATTAAACTTTACTAATTTTAAGCTAATTAAATTATTAATACTATTTATATTTAAGTTTACACTTTCCCCGACGTTTCAGTTGCTTTTCAGCAGCCATGGTCACGGGGAGATTAAGATGGTAGTTGTCTCAATGTTCCAGTGTAGTTATTTCAAAGTACCCGAACATAATTTAATCATTGGTGTTTCTATTTACGCAGAATGAGCTCAAAGTATCATGAAGTCTAGCTATGGTTTGCTTCTTCTAAAGTGTCAAATAAACAACGCGATAAAATCCGTATATAGTAGTTTAATTTCAATGAATAACATTCGCATAAACAGAAGACAATATTAAATTTTTTTTATATACTCCAGGTATATAAAAAAAATTTTTAGATACACAATCTTTAAAAGAAAATCGTTGAATTACGTAGTGATGATTGCTATGTGACGTAAGAAATAAATAGTTACCGCGCAGAAGAGGCGAAAAAGCGTATAGCGCATTACTTGGACCACATGATTTTCACCGTCTACCGACTAAAAAAAATAATGTGTATAATTGTATCTGTATTTTTTTATTCGCGGATTATTTTACTTATAATTTTATAATAATTATCGTTTTTAAATACTAACTTTTCCTCTTGTATTCATTCTGTTGTAATAGTTTCATTGCAATGTGTAAGTGTGTTTTATTTGCGTAAACAATTAGTGAAACTGTGTAGTTAAAACTGGTAAACCTTCAAAAATATGCTTTCTTATGTAAGTGACACTTTTTTGTGTTTTAAATAAGAAATAAAGATATTATTAAACCGAATATACATAGCCATTGTCCCGAATAGGTATGTAGAGGTGCATTTCACCCACATTTCACCAGCCATAGTTTACGCCACGTAATAGAGAGCAAGAATATTCTACCGTCATAACCATAACATCGTAATGTTATTGGTATTGATATTTTCATATGTTCAAAATGTAAATTCAAACAAAATGTTATTAAATATTTATCTAATTAATTATTTTTCGCCTTGTAATTATACCATTATTATACTCTTTATTCAAATCTTTACAATATATTTTTCATTTTTAAATATACATATATAAAAAATACATTTAAAAATATAAAATATATGGTACCCCACCGGCATCGGGCACAGACTCCAAGCTGCCGCTGGTTAGGATTCCAGAGACAGGAACCGCCTCACAATGCGTGCCGTATCTGAAAGCACTGCCTTCTGCATCAAACCTTTGATCCAAGCACCTAACGCGAGCCTCTGTAGATTATTATTATTATCATAATTTCAATATTTTCATTATTAAATTTTAATTATTCCTATCTTAATGTTTTTAAATCCTTAATTTCATTGTATTCATAATTATTTATTAATGATATGCACAATTAATTAATATATTTAAACATTACTTACTTACACTATTGATGTGATGCTTTTAAGTGACTCTTTTTGTCTCATACTGTTCAATATAGTAACATATTATTGTAGCTGTTTATTATACCTAAATAAAATAAAATAAAGTTAGCAAAAACACGTGTCTGCCAATATTTTATCTATACTTATATTATAAAGCTGAAGAGTTTGTTTGGTTGAACGCGCTAATCTCAGGAACTACTGGTTCGAATCGAAAAATTTTAGTGTTGGATAGCCCATTTATCGAGGAAGGCTATATAACATCACACTTCGACCAATAGGAGCGGAGCATCGTTGAAAAATGTTGCAAAAAAGGAGAAATTTCTCCTATGTGAAGCAGACGATGTTGCTCGGGTCAGCTTCATATTCATATTTCATTACGGCAGATGCGTTTTTTACTGATTCCAAATACGTAAAAAATTTATTTCGTAATAAAATCGTTTTTTTTTTTGCTTATTACGGCAGTATTGTCGTCTATCGGGCACAATTCCAGATCGTACTGCTTGCTAATGCAAATTTCTTAAAAGAAACACCCAATAACACATTGCCTGACCGGAGCACCGAACTCAAGCGCTGATAGCGGTAGCTACCTCTGCACCACCAATGCAATCTAAAAAGAAAATGACGTTACACAAAATCTGATCACGCTTGATGTAATTGTGAATGAGTGCTGTGAGCACTCTATTTATACAATTATTACTCCTTATACATAAGTGCTTACAAGCCTGATATAATCCTAACTAATATAATAAATGCGAATGTGAGTTTGTTTGTAAAAAAACACACGACCCGAGCAAGCGAAGCCGCGGGCAGAAGCTAGTAAAAATATGTATAAACTATATTATGCCTGTGGCTTCACTGGTAGGTTAAGTTAGGGTAATAACAGTATTTTTCTCTGGATGTAGGTACTATGTTGTTTTCTGTACGCCTGACAACGTGTATGCGAAATTCATAATGATCGGTCAAGTAGTTTAAGCGTGAAAGCGTAAAAAATGAACTCACAATCGCTTTTATAATATTAGGTAAGATGAGGATTTCGGGTCGAACATTTTGCCATCCTTTGCCTGAACCTAGCAACTAACCTACTGTAAAATCAGTACTAAACTCATCGACTTATATAATGTGACGTTCATAAGTGTTACTTTGTGACGTAAAAGAATCAATTATTTTTGAGTTAACTTTGATATTGGCAAGACGTTCTTTTGGGCTCATATGAAGGTATGGTAGTCATACTGCCGTCCGCTAACTAAAAAGGCATTAGGCCATATTATCTAATATATATTATAAAGAGGAAAGTTTAGATTTTTTATTTGTTTGTAAAGATTTAACTCGTATACTAGTCAACCGATTTTGAAAACTCTTTCACCTTTAGAAAGCTATATTATCACCGTATATTATCACCACATACGCTATATTTATTTTAAGAAACCTTTTTAACTACATTTACGCGAGCGAAGCCGCGGGCAGAAGTTAGTATACTATATTTAGTAGTTATTGGCCTGTAGTCGTTCTAATTAAACTTTAGAAAAAAAAGTTTGTCATTAAACCAAAGATTTTAATATATAAAATTAAACTTAGATAGGCCTTCACAGCCCCTCCGTATTATGATCACTCGAAAAAGTGTCGACACTAACAAAAGTGAGGTAATCGATAAACTCGAAAACTACTGAACCGATTTTGATCATACTTTCACCATAGCACACTTTGCCTGTAACTAACCTAAATAAATACCTATATGACCTATGTCATATATTTGCTTTTAAGGACATATACCGCACTAGGAATACTTTCTTTGTCGCGGGGGGCTTTACAAATATTCACATCCTGACTCAAAACATCCATTTGAGGAACACACAAAATTTTGTTCCGTATGGGATTCAAACGTACAACACTCGGTGCAGTGCCAGAGGCTCGGTGGCGTAGTGGGTAGTGTAACCGACTGCCACGCCTGAGGTCGCGGGTTCGATTCCCGCTCAAGTCAAACATTTGTGTGCATGAACATGGATGTTTGTCTTGGTCTGGGTGTTTCTATGTATAATATGTATGTATTTACAAAAAAAAAAAGTATATATGTATGTTTATCCATTGTCTAGTACCCATAGTACAAGCTCTGCTTAGTTTGGGCTAGATGGTGATATGTGTATGTAGTAGAATATTATGTAGTAGAATATTATATTACTACGCCATTCAAGGAGTCAAAGTCACTTAAATTTGGCAAGCCAGTGTTTTTGGGTTACTGATGGTACGGCAGCCATATTACAATCGACGGTAACGGCTTACCATTGGGTGGGTATGTACGTTATTTATATAAAAAAAAGGTGCAGAGGAGTGAATCATTCTTTACCTGCAGACAGCCCGTGAAACAGATCGTTATCGGTTAAGAGGCCTTGGAGTATATCAATGCCATGTATAATATAAATGCGACAATTATGCCGTCTGCTTGTTTGTGATGCGGCTAAATTGCTGACTCGATTTTGATGAAATATAATGCTGAGATCGCTTGAAGACGCGTGTAGGATCCTGACAACTCAAAAATAGAAATCAAGCAATTTGAATAAAAGCGGTGGTAGGCCTATGGATGAAGCTGGATTCGCGATTGAAAAGGGGTTGTGGGTTTGAGTCCCACTCATTGCAGTACGGATGTAAACCCACTCGTGACACATTCTAGCTTAGTTGGAGAGGTAAATTTGATTGTAAATTAATTTTCATTGTATTTATTTACTAGCTGTGCCCGCGGTTTCACTCGTCTTTATGGTTACTGCGCCGCCCTCGTGGGTCGTAGCGTTGTGTTATATAGCCTATGTGTTCCTCGATAAATGGGCTATCCAACACAAAAATATTTTTTCTATTCGTACCAGCAGTTCCTGAGATTAGCGCGTTCAACCAAACAAACAAACTCTTCAGCTTTATTATAGATGTATTTATATACAAACATAGACTAGATGTGCCCGCGGTTTCACCCGCGTTTATGATTACTGTGCCGCCCTCGTGAGTCGTAGCGTTGTGTTATATAGCCTATAGCCTTCCTCGATAAATGACCTATCCAACACTAAAAGAATTTTTCAATTCGGACCAGTAGTTCCGGAGATTACCGCGATCTAGAAAAATATTACTTCCAGTTTAGGTTATAATCAGTTGTAATTAACTCTTCTAGTTAACCATCTAAGCTATAAATTTAAAAAACACCGACTCCTAAAATAACTGATTATCAATTGTGAATTGGTATGTATTAACAATTTCGTTGATTGTCCTATAATGTTCTTGCTTTGAAGTAATTAAAATACAATTTTTTTTTTAGTTTAAGTTTGTACATATAGGCTTTGTTTTGAAGTTGGTTATTGTTTTCTTTTTAATTAATTTTAATAGAAAGTAAGTGAATTTTTGTGTATAGTAATTATTTTTAAAAGCCCTCTATTAATTGCTATAAAATTTATATGGGACCACCTCTGAAGCCTACCAAACAAACATACAGAATTGAGAACCTCCATTTTTGAAAACGGTTACAATGCGTGTTGTTTTAGGAGTGGGTACGTCAGTAGTACGATGGGTGGGATTTGAACTCACGTCCTTCTAGGTCGCAAGTCTGATGCTTTTTCTCCTGCCTTCAAATTACACATCGTTATAGTATCATATAAATTACAGTAACAGGCCACATTAGCATGTTACCATAATTTATTGGCTTAGCTATCGTTCCGCACGAATTTGTTCGCACAAATCGTGCGGACAGACACTTTTTTTTTAATAATATTTGATATTATATATGTATTTACGCACAAAAACAACGTGTTTTTGAAAATTATTATATTTTTTTATTTATTAGTACATATACCTTGTTTTATTTAAAACTATCACCTTCGTGCGCGAATGTACAATGCTTCTACTTTTATTAGCATAAGTTTGTTACGCTTTCACGCCTTAACTACTTGACCAATAATCATGAAATTTTGCGTACACGCTGTCAAGGGTACAGAATAGGATATAGGGTACCTTTTATCCAGAACAAGTGAGAAATATTTCGAAAGGAAAAGGAGTTCGAAAAATGGTATCACGTGACCTTGAGGTCAGAGGTCATAGTCATTTCGGGGTATATCGACTATGCTGAATCGAATGGCGTTAACCGCGAGTATCTAGCTCTCACGGTTCTTGAGTTGAAAGTTCTATAACAGACAGACGGACAAAGCTATAGTATAGACTTTTTCCGAACTCTAAAAAGGAACTATTACTAACATAACCGAATCTACATTTACGCGAACGAAGCCGTGAGCAAAATCTAGTTGGATAATTAAATATAATCCCTAAAACAAATTTTGATAATAAATAATTCTTCTAAAGTATAGATTATTATAAATTATAGATGTATTAGTGGCTTTTAACTAAAAAATACAAACATTTTTCTTTAGCAAAACTTCTAAATTAAGAGCATTGTTTTAACAAATTTGTCACTGAAACCAATATAAAAACAATCTGCCAAAATAAAATTACTTTACAATAAATAAAGGGCATTCGTAACGTAACCCAATTTGTTGGACAACAAAACCGACACCTGTGCATTGAAAGTTCACGGACTGAAATAGCACGCCATCGCTTGGCACGTGCCCGCGAGATACAACTCCGCGCCTAATATGTACTCCTGGTACTTCAATAGACTCACGCCTCCATCCCTGTAGGGGTAGGCAGAGGTGTATGATAAATCTATATACATATTAATACGAAAAACTATGTACCTCTATTTACGAAAATTACGCGGACGGAGGAGTATGAAATTTGGCACAGTTAAGGTTTATGTGGAGAAGGGGCGAATCGTAATATTTATATTAAATTAATCAACTACACGCACACAACTATGCATTTGACACGCGCAGTCGTACTATTCTTCGTAACTATGGTTACAATATCTTATATATAAAATTCTCGTGTCACAATGTTCGTTCCCGTACTCCTCCGAAACGGCTTGACCGATTCTCATGAAATTTTGTGAGCATATTGAGTAGGTCTGAGAATCGGCCAATATCTATATTTATTTTTTTCTTTTTTTAATCTTTTGGTCAAACCATTTTTTTATGGCAAAACAACGTTTGCCGGGTCAGCTAGTATCAATATAATAATTTGTATGACAATTAGTCGAATTTCGGCCACTATGCGACCGCTAGTGAATGGGCTTGTCACGTTTCTGGACGCCATTGACATAGCCCGCGAAAAAGAACTGCTCGTAATTATTATAATATGTCGTCCTGTTACTTTTCTACGTAAGTCTCACGCTTGTATCCAAAAGGCAAAGCAGAGGTGTATAATAAATAACCCAATGATTTAAATTAAAGATGCGGCCTACTACATTTAAATATGATAAGCCTCAGGATGCCATTACCATTGCTCATAAGAAATAACTTCTCACCTTATATGTAGTCCTGATGCTTTTCTACGATTGTCGAAAGGCAGAGATGTAAATAATTGATACCTAAAGATTTAAGCCGCGTTTTCACTAGGGGACATTTGCCCCGCGACTCTGTTTCTCGACACGAAATATACGTGTCCTGCGCGATGTCGCCTGACGTCGCTTCATCGAGTTCTTTGTACCAACATTCTCAATTATTGTGGGATACTTCACATCGTAACCATAAAAACAAAATTTAAAAAAATGATGTATGGTAGTCTATCGCGACTACATTGAATATACCTAGAAAATACGTCGAATTGAAAATACACAACATACGGTCTCAGTTTCTAAGAGAGAGAAAAATTGCGACCACAAAATCTACTGGAAGTGGAAAAGGGGTTTAAGACATTCTAGTAAAATTTTCGAAAGATCCGTCGCGCATACGAAGATTGCTTATTAAACTTGACGTTTCCCTTTGTAACAAATATTCTCGAACCCATCACCATTTTTTTTTACGTTTTGCTATAGTCTTCCGAGTGATTATGTAAGCCGCACTGAACAACACTACCTCCTCGGGCGACATATTGTTCACCACTCGGTAGTGTGAACAAGACAAATGTCGAGCGACATTGTCCCACAAAGTCGCAAAGACCTACCACGTAAATGTTGGGCGATATGTCTCCGTGACATGTCCCCTGGTGAAAACGCGCCTTTAAATCGTAGATGCAGTCGTAACATTTACTATATAAATACTAGCTTTTGCTCGCGTAAATGTAGGTTAGGTAAGAATAGGTTTTCCTGGATGAAAGGTACCCTATTTTCTGTTCCCCTGATAACGAGTATGCTAAATTTCATGATGATTGGTCGCGTAGTTAGGCGTGAAAGCGTAACAAACAAACTAACTCACATTCGCATTTATAATATTAAGTTAGGATGGTCACCTTTCTGGACATCATTGGCATTGCTCGGGAGAAACAACTTCTTACCTAATATACTAGTACTTTTGAAGTGAAATCTTTTATAGGCGCGTTGAGCACTTTTTGGGTGAATAAAAATCATGGAACTCGCGTCATCGTCACCGAACGCTTTCCATGAGCTATATGTGTACTGTGTATATATGTGTACTTTTTGGATGAACAAAAAGCGTGAAACTCGCGTCATCGTCACCGCACGCTAGTTACTTAGTTTTCACTTCTATCGGCAGTCCCCAAAGACTGCCCCGAATGTTTTTTCTACGTATTCTTACGCCTGTAAAGGATAGGCAAAGATGTCTTACCTAATGATTCCAATCATAGATGCGCCCTGCTATACTGTAAAATATTGTATCGGGTATTGCCCGCTAAAAACAACTGCTCGCTTAACATGTAGTCTTGGTACTTTTCTTCTTATTCTTACGTCAGCATCCCTGAAAAGGTAAGCATAGATGTATTACTCAAAGATTTAAATCATAGATGCGCTCTACTACCTTTAGTTATGGTCACCTTTCTGGCAGTCATTTCACGTATTTAGTCTTTCTAAAAATCTATACTTAAGTTTGAGGAAACCTACATATCTGAGAGTTCTCCGTAATGTTCTCGAAGATATATGAAGTCTGCCGACCCGCACTGGGCCAGCGTGGTGGACTATGGTATAACCACTCTTACACTAAAAAGGGGCCCGTGCCCAGCAGTGGGACAATTTATATACAGAGCTGATTTTATGTATTTAATTTTTTTTAAATAAAATTTAATTTACTATTTTAAACGAGATGGGTGTAAAAACCCAGAATTCAACCTCTTCGTCTTTATGTGACTTTTATTATCAGCTTTTTGTAATGTCCCACTGCTGGGCAAAAGCCTCTACCTTGGACTTCCAAATCACTGTTGGTGGATATCCCCTGACCTTATGACCTTGAGACCCTTATATCTCGGGGGTCTTTTGACCCACAGGGCCCATATTCAAACTCGACCGAGGGATGACCCCAAAGTGTCTGCACACCAAGTTACAAGTCAATCGCTCCAGTGGTTCAGAAGGTATGTCTGTCACTAACAAACTGTCACTAACAGACAGACACAGACACACTTAGTGTTTTCATTAACCTCTTCGAAGAAGACTCAGAGGTTAATAATTCTGGTTACGAGTTTGTAGGACAGTATTGTTAATACCTCCAGCTAAACTAATATGCTTGTATAAGAAGTGAGCTCACATCAGTAATGCAAATCGATGGCATAATGGTGTGAATGGTGCCTCGCCACTGCGACAGCGCCGTCTGTTGTAGCTTCGAAACACAGACGAAGAAAAAATTATGTGTTCGTCACATAGTTGTTCCGAGTCTGGGTGTTCTTTGCGTCCGTTGTTCGAATGTTTGTAAAGTCCCCCGCGATATAGGAATTATTTCTGGTGAAAGCAGTGGCGTAGCGTAGTGGGGGCGGCCCGCACCGGGCGTCACTTTTAGAGGGCGGCAAAATTTCACAATTTACTATTATAATATCTTGTAATCTGGATGATAGCTCAGTGTGGAGACCAACAGACTGCAATGCACAGAGTCTCGGGTTCGAACCCAAGTCGCGCACCTCTGACTTTCGGAAGTTATATGACTTTTCGAAATTATGTGCGTATTGATTGACAATTATCGCCTGCTCCGTGCCTCGGAGAGCACGTTAAGCCGTCGGTCTCGACTGCCATAAACTTCTATAGCAGTCGTTTTTGGGAAATCAGTGCCCTATTATATCCTGACACTGGTCTAGTCTTAGGGTATCGTTAGCCTTCGGATTGCGGAGGTCAGGTGGCAAAAACTGATATCCAGTCAAATCCGGTTAGACCAGAAAAGTCGACCCCAAGTAACTTGGGCATAATAAAGGCTAGGGAGAAGAATATCTTGTAAATATTTGAACCATTTTATGACGAACAGTGATGATGACTGTTCTTGCCAAAAAGTCCTTTAGAATGACTGTATATTAGTCCTATAAATTGAAATACCTAAAAAGAGAGCGGCAAAATTTTCTTACACCCCGAGAGGCTGACACCCACGCTACGCCTATGGATGAAAGAAAGAAAAATAATTTTATTTGTTCCACATTCTTATACATTTTCTAGGAAACATAACCGATATAAAAAATAACAAATAAGGGCCTGCGTCAGCAATGTTGCAGTGCAACCACAACGCTGGTATTCTTGCAGAGCCTACATGTATTCGGTGCATGTAGGTAATATATATATATACACATATACATATAGTTGTCTTTAATAATGAAGAAAAATGTATTATAACGGATCTGCGTCGTTGTTCGCATGGTATAAATATCGTACCGCTCGTGAGCTTGCCAGTTCGATTTCCGCGTTGAGCAGTGTTGTTAGGTAATTCAGAAGCAGTAATGAATGTTCATGATATGAATGTTTATGATCTCCTAGTATGAGGTACAACACAGCTGACAAATCAATGGTGTAATATTGTATCTCTTAACGGATACTCAGGCTTCTATATTAGTATGGATAGTAGAAGACATTATTCTGACCTCGACCTTGACACTTAAGGTCGCAATGTTAGACAGCCTTGCCTCCCGTCCAATATAAATGCTATGTCGTGTTGTCACGATTCTAACTGCTTCAAAATTTAACTACTGTATAGTGCAATGGATTAGGTAGTCACTTCGAGAGTCTTCAGTCTCGGTTTGACGTCCTGACTGGCTATTATCCTAATATAATATTACCTACCAGATTTTGGCCGCGACTTCACTTGCGTATGTCAATATTATATCCCTCAGGAACAATATATTTTTCTGGATGATATGTGGGTATCCTATGTCCTTTTCTATTCCCCTGATAACGTGTATGAAATTTAAACTCACATTCGCGTTTCGCATATTGTAAATAATAATAAAATATTATAAAGCTGAAGAGTTTGTTTGTTTGGTTGAACGCGCTAATCTCAGGAACTACTGGTCCCAATTGAAAAATTATTATAGTGTTGGATAGCCCATTTATCGAGATAGGCCATAGGCTATACAATAAAATGACACTATAACTAATAGGAGCGGCACATCAATGAAAAATGTTTCAAAATCAGGGAAATTCTCTTAAGTGAAGCAGACGAAGTTGCGCGGGTCAGCTAGTATTTTAATAAAAACCTTGATTGACCCGAGAATTGAACCTGCTACCTCATGCACAGCAGTTGCATTCACAGCCGCTGCACCGAAGCAATATATTCATTTTAATCTCCAATTCTGTTTGTCTGCAACTCTGAGTCTTTGTGTTTATGTTCTGTAATCTAAAATTGTGATTGGAAACATAAGTAATTGATTCAGACATTATTAATTCTATATCTGATATTATAAATGATAAACTAAGTTAGTCTTTCTGTCACATTTAAACTGCTGACTTGCTAGACTGATTTCAGTATTCTTTTTTAACACGCTTTTATTAGCTTCATACGTATGTTAATATGTAGGTATGTAACGAAAACTTTGAACATGATTTTGACCCCCTTTAAAACGTCGGATTAACTCGAAATTTGGCATACTTATCAAGGGCCGACGAAAACACAAAAATTTAAAAATTAAAAGAATAATAATTGTTTAAAAAAATTACTTAAAATTATAGTTTGAAAAATTAAAAAAACACGCTGTATTAAAACATTTGGTTTCTTTAATAAAGCGTGTTTTTTGTTTTTTTAATTATTATTTATTTTTATTTTTAAACAGCTTTGAACATTTTATTAATACGAAGAATCAACTGCCGTGCATAAGGTTTCGAGTTTGATTCTCGGCTCAAGAGAATTCTTATCGGGCTTTTCTGTTAAAAAGTAGCAGAAGTGCGAAGTAGGCTCACCCCCTATTACATGGGACTCGACTTGTTCTTATCTTAAATGACTCGTTTCTGGAACATAGCAACCGATCCTTAACCATATTGAATAATTATATAATATCAGCCCTATATTAAACTGTCCCACTGCTGGGCACGGGCCTCTTCCAGTGTGAGAAGGTTTAGAACATAGTATACCACGCTAGCCCAGTGCAGGTTGGCAGACTTCACACATCTTCGAGAACATTATGAAGAACTCTCTGACATGCAGGTTTCTTCACGATGTTTTCCTTCACCGTTAAAGCGAGCGATAATTTACTATTTAATGCGCATATAACTTCGAAAAGTCAGGGATGGGCGTCTTGGGATTGAACTTGAGACCTCCGCGTGGCAGTACAACGCTCTCCCACTAGTCTATCAATTGTTTAAAAGACTGCAAACATAGATATGTTCTTACTGTATTTGATCGCAAGAAAAAGTGTCTAAGAAAAGCGAGCTCACACATTTGATGGAAAACGATACTGCACAATTTAAAGCCTAAGCTGATATATTTAATCCTTAGTTCCCAAAGTGGTCCAGGTGGGATCTGCGTTGGCGTGACAAAAAGATGGAGGTCCACAATTAGTAAGCTGGGGGGGTCCACGAAAATTTATTGGCTTTCGACAGTGAAGAACTAAAATGTTGACTTGACTTCACCTATCAATGTAGGCAGATAATATTTTAAGAAGCTCAGCGACTGTTACTTGTTTGAACGTAGATCGACGGATATTTTGAAGAGTACCACACGAAACGAGAACTAAAAAAATAAATTCAGTTCGAAGAGATTTGATATTTTTTTCAAATTTTAACCCGTTTTAACTTTTTGGTCCGATTTTACTTGGCGGATTAAATTTCTAGCTGCAGGGGGTCCACCGAAACCTGCTAAATTTTGAAAGTGGTCAATAAGATAAAAGTCTGGGAACCTCTGGGATAGATTAATAACAAATAGTAGCCAAACCCACGGAACGGTTAGTTTATAAGTTATAGTAGAAACTGGTAGTCATTTCCTACTCCAGAACCTGTTTCATGATGATATTGTTTTTCATCTTTGTATTAACTTGACTGCATAGATGACGTAGCGATTAGTGGTCGCCTCGACAATGCCTCTGCGCCGAGTGTTCAGTTCGATTCCTGCTCGGAACAAAATATTACGTGATACACAAATGGTGGTACCGAGTCTGGATTTTCTTTGTGTCCGTTGTTTGAATGTTTGTAAAGTGCCCCGTGACACAGGAATGATTCCTAGTGCTGGAGTCCCTTAACAAAGAAAAATAAATCAATATTGAAACTAAACTACTATATACGGATTTTATCACGTTATTTATTTAACACTGTATTACATAAGTTTGAAACTATTACACTACTACTACTATTGAATTTTACTATTTTATAAGCTAAGAAAATTATTTAAACTATTTATATTTAGGTTTACACTTTCCTCGACGACGTTTCGGTTGCTTTTGAGCAGCCATGGTCACGATATATTCTATGAAATATTCCAAATTTTAACAGTTTGTAGTTAAAATGACTAAAATGTCATTAAAATGAATTCCTTAACCATATTCAGACATCATAATAAAGAAACATTGTTTTAAAGGCTGCAATCATAGATGTACTTAGATCGCTAGAAACAGTGTCTAAAAAAAGTGAGCTCACACATTTGATGGAAATCAATACTAAGTTGATAGTTATTAATTTAACCTATCAATTTAGGATTTAAATTGTGCAATATCGTTTATTACGCTGATAGGTTAAATTAATAACAAATAGTAACCAAAGCCGCGGATAAAGGCTAGTTAAGAAGATATAGTAGAAACTGGTAGTCATTTCCTACTCCAGAACCTGTTTCGTGATGAAAATTATTTAATTTCAACGTATAACATATTATTAACTATATAAACACGATTCTTTAAAACTAACTTATACGTAAAATATTATAAAACAGAAATAAAAAGATAAAGAAAATTAAAACCCTCTAATAGGCGTCATAGTATTCCTCCGCATCACATTCGACTGGTAGTGTGCCCAGAAGACTGGCAGCATTGCCACGTTGAACGGCAATTCTTATTCTTTCCGCGAAATAAAGGCCAGCCCTCTGGTCACGGGAAGCGTCGAGTAACCTTTTCGCTATGTCTCTATAGAGAGCACGAGCACTGGGATCCCATGACCGTAGCGTTTTGACCCCAAACGTTTTTGTATTTGCGCCGTTTGATGAGAATATGTTTCATCTTTACTTGACTGCTCGAATAACTTAAGTGATCGCCTCGCCAATGCCTCTGTGCCGAATATTGTGGGTTCGTTCCTCACACGGGACAACATTTTTTGTGTCACACATATAGTTGTTTCGAATCTGGTTGTTCGTTGTGTCCGTTGTTTGAATGTTTGTAAAGTGCCCAGTGAATTCACACAAGTTACAAATTACTTGTATTCTTGTTAATTACTCCAGCTAATATGCTTGTGTTAAGTTCGATCATGTAGTGCAATGGATAGGATACGAACCCACGACCTCTCAGTCGAAGTCCTCCTTTACCATTAGCTACATACATAGATTCACGCCTGTTTCCTAGAGGGGTAGGCAGAGACTACGGATTTCCATGAGCTGTCACCGCTTAATAAGGATAACGAAAGTATTGATTCTAAGGTAACGGATACGATTAATAATTTAATAAGTAGCAGATACCGGAAAGACTGCGCAGCGGTTGTATATGTGACTGTTGCGTATGAGGTCTCGGGTTCGTTAACGGGTCGGGTAAAGTGTCGGGCAATTCAAATAGCAGCATATATCTTAAACTGTGCCCAATAGACAATTGTTATAATC
This sequence comes from Catocala nupta, assembly GCA_963675205.1. Lineage (NCBI taxonomy): Eukaryota > Metazoa > Arthropoda > Insecta > Lepidoptera > Erebidae > Catocala > Catocala nupta. Next base: position 7,751,301 of record OY776106.1, read on the forward strand.
TCTCGCCTATTAGGTGGTTGCTTCGTCGAGTGTTGTGGGTTCGAATCCTACACGGGATAAAACTTTGTACATACATATATACATAAATTCACGCCTGTTTCCCAGAGGGGTAGGCAGAGACTAGAGACTACGGATTTCCATTTGCTACGATCCTGACACACTTCTCTGGCTTCATTCACTTTCATAACATTCCTCATACACGCTCGCCGGTTTAAGGTGCTCTTAACCTGGCCTTTATCCAACGTCTCTGATCTGATCAAGAAACGTTCGCCTAGGTCTTCCCCTTGCGACTGTTCCATTCACACTAGCCTTATAAACTTTTTTAGTCAGTCTGTTCTCGTCCATTCTTTCTACATGCCCAAACCAACTTAACACACCCTTTTCTATTCTCGTCACTATATCCACTTTTATGCCGCATCTCTCTCTACTTTGTGTGATCCACAAATGGTTGTTCCGAGTCTGGGTGTTCTTTGTGTCCGTTGTTTGAATGTTTGTAAAGTCCCCCGCGACACAGAAATTAATGCTAATGCGAGAGTTGTATTTTTAAAGATCAAAACAAAGATTTTAGTCGTAGATGCGCCACTACGGTGTATGGTCACCTTTCTGTATGTTAAGTTGTCATCTCACACACAATGACAACATAACATCTGGATTATAAATATAGTATTAACACACTTATTTAAAAATTGTACACAATCGTTCTCTATCACGTAAATGTAATGAGTGAGCTCACTCTTCTTAGCGCGGACACTTTTACGTGCGATCTAAGTACGTTAATGGCACATCTATGATTGAAATTTTTGCCTTCAAGGTTTTATTAGTGAAATAATATTCTATCACATACACACAACACCATCTAGCCCAAACTAAGCAGAGCTTGTACTATGGGTACTAGACAATGATAAACATACATATATACTTTTCTTTTTACATATACATAGAAACATTCAGACCAAGACAAACATCTATGTTCATGCACACAAATGTTTAACTTGTGCGGGAATCGAACCCGCGATCTCAGGCGTGGCAGTCGGTGACACTAACCACTACGCCATCGAGGCCGCCAATGTGAGTGTTATACACCTCTGCCTACCCCATCGGGAAGATAACCGTGAGACTATGCATGTACGTTTAAACTGGTAGCCATTTCCTACTCGTCCAGAACCTGTTCCGTGATAAGAATATATTTCATCTTCGTATAAATACTAGTTTGTACACGCGATCGGACGCCGCGATTCGTGTTCAATGAAATGTTGCCACAAGTAATGTTATATAGTAATATCAACCCTGTATTTAACTGTCCCACTGCTGGGCAAGGGCATCTTCTCAGCGTGAGGAGGATTAGACCATGGTCCATCACGCGGGCCCAGTGCGGATTGGCAGACTTCACATTTCTTTGAGAACATTATGTAGAACTCTCAGACATGCAGAATGGCGTGTGTCCATAAAACTTTAAAGTTGAATCTTTGAGTTTTAATATTGCTTCGAGTAATTACACCGAAGGCGTAATGGTTTAAGTTCGATCCTCACACGGTAGAAATTGTGTGATCCATATTATAGTTGTTCCGATACTGGTTGTACGAGAGGTTTCGAGTTCGAACCCAAGGCACGCACCGACTTTTCGGAGTTATTTTTCTTCTCCCTAGCCTTTATTATTCCTAAGTCACTTGGGGTAGGCATTTCTGGAGTAACCGGATTTGACTGGATATCAGTTTTTAAACGGAGCGTCTGCCACCTGACCTCCGCAACTCGAAGGCTAACGATACCCTAAGGCTAGACCAGTGTCAGGATATTATAGGACACTGACTTCCATTTAACGACTGCAATAGATGTTCATGACACCGGGACCGACGGCTTAACGTGCTCTTCGAGGCACGGAGCAGGCGATAATTATTGTCAATCAATACGCACATAATTTAGAAAAGTCATATAACTTCCGAAAGTAAGATGTGCGCGACGTGGGTTCAAACCCGAAACCCTCAGCATTGCAGTCTGTTGGTCTAGATGGCGTAGTGGTTAGTGTAACCGACTGCCACACGTGAGGTCGCAGGTTTGATTCCCGCACAAGTCAAACATTTGTGTGCATGAACATGGATGTTTGTCTTAGTCTGGGTGTTTCTATGTATAATATGTATGTATTTACAAAAAAAAATTATATATGTATGTTTATCCATTGTCTAGTACCCATAGTACAAGCTCTGCTTAGTTTGGGCTAGATGGTGTTGTGTGTATGTGATAGAATATTAGATTATTGTTATTATACGGTCACCTTTCTGTTCGTTAAGTTGTCATCAGACACACAATGACAACATGACATTTGGATTATAAATATAGTACTATCACGCTCACTTATACTGAAAATTGTACATTATCGGTCTTTATCATATATATGTAATTCTTCTTAGTGTGGATACTTTTTCGTGCAATGTAAGTAGTAAGATAGTCTAGTGGATGACCATTGGACTGATTCGCTGTCACGAGTCATTGGTTTGTCTCGAGTTTGATTCTAAGGCACGCACCTCTAACTTTTCAACGGTATGTGTGTATTTAATAATGAATTATCGCTCGCTTTAAGAGGAAACACAAGGGCCGTTTTTCCATACAAACGTAGTCCCCTGTTTCCTCACTAGATAATGCCAGAAAAGCAATAATTTTTTTCAAAAAGTATGGCCTCCATTTCTTTCTAGGTTTTCTTTTTTAATTAATGATTAAAAGAGAAAGGAGCCTTCAAAAACCTTAAAAAAAGAACTAGATTTGCCGCTGTTTTCAAACATCCAGAAAACAAATTTGATAAAAGGAAAAGAGCCGAAGTCTTTTTTAAATTTTTAATAAAAAAAGTAGTTAAATCGGTCAAGTTTTGGAGAAGGAATCAGGGGATTTGAATTTAACTACGAAACGTTGATTTTGTGTACTTTTAATAGATATTTTTGGTCCAAGCTGCAGCTGTCTCTATCGCGCTCTGCGCGACAGCAATATAGATATTTTACAAATACCTATTTTTCAATTCTCTCGCCCTTAGTTTTTCCTCCTAACGGTGAAGGAAAACATCGTGAAGAAACCTGTATGTCTGAGAGTTCTCCATAATGTTCTCGACAATATGTGAAGTCTGCCAACCCGCACTTGGCCAGCGCGTGTAGCGTGGTGGACTGTAGCCTAATACTTCACACACAGAGAAGACGCCCGTGCCCAGCAATGGGACAGTTTATTTACAGGGCTGGTATTATTATTATAAGTACGGCACATTTATTATTTATGCGTATAACACCTCGTTTTCGTACATACTCCTTCCCTTTCGCCATAAACAAAAATCCTTCGTTTAAAAAAAGGAAAAGTTAATAGAACGTCTTGTTTCGACATTCCGTAATAATACAAACTGACAGATGTGACGTAATTGTTGCGTACGGCCGTGCACAAATGTTGCGTAACCGTGTTATAGAAATAGTGCATTAAACCCAACATGAGCCGCCGGTTGAACCGTCTAACAGTCTTACTGCTAATCGAACATCTCTTTTTGAATATGTTCGCCTGGTACTTTTGATTTTGTCGTTTTGATGAGAGAGAGATGTATTTTCGTTAGGCTAGGCTGGGGGCCTGCTATGGATGAATATTTTAAGAGCTCCCGACTGGTGCCCCCGGTTGGGTGAGAGAGGGAACACTTCAGGTTTTTTAGTGGGTGTACCAGCACTTATGCTGGGCGTCCCACACACCCCGCCGGTGCCGTCCCCTAGCCGGCGGACAGTGCATAAAGGATTTTTCCTGAAAAGAAAAAAAACACAGTACATACAGTACCTACTAGACTCCACACATTGTCTGCTAGTACCACGATTAGTACTTACTAACACATAGATTCACGTCTATAGAGCTGAACGGGTAAGCAGAGGCGTATCAAACCCAACATGAGCCGCCGGTTGTAATATCTAACTGCTAATCGAACTTCTCTAATATCTAATATGAAATATGTGCGCCTGGTACTTTTAGTTATGTTTTAGTAGTTTTTGTTTGGGGTAGGCAGAGTTTGGTAATTATCGTTAACATTCATTAACTTCTCATGTGATGATGATTGGCCCAATACTAGATGGGTAGTCAAGACATTGACTGTAAATAATATCAACCCTGTATACAGGGTGTCCGATAATTAATGGATAACCTGGAAATGTCTTATAGTGGAACTGATGGCCGTTCAGAAAAAAATATGAAAAAAATCTATCCTAACTACTACCTGAGATACGTGTTTTTTTTTTAATTACCATGTATAACTTTCTTGTATACTACGACCATAAATGAATGAAATCCATCGGTTTTTTGTTGTTTTATTATTAAACACTAATTATGCTAATAGATAGACAGTCAAAAGTATGCTATGCTTATATAGCTTGCACTTTCTACTCGTAATTTATTTTTCTTCATTTTTTCTGAACGGTCTTCGGCTCTACTATAAGACATTTCAAGATTATCCATTAATTACCGGACAGCCTGTATAAATTACCCACTACTGGGCACGGGCCTCTTATGAAGACACAATATGAGAAGGTTTAGGCTATATAGCCTACCGCGCTGGCTAAGTGCGGGTTGGTAGACTTTCACACATCTTCGAGAACATTATGTAGAACTTTCAGACATGCAGGTTTCCTCACGATGTTTTCCTTCACCGTTAAAGGAAACGATAATTAACTATTTAATTGTCTGTTAGTGCTTACTAATACATTAATTCACTTCTGTATACAGAGTTGAACGGGTAAGCAGAGGCGTTTTAAAGCCAACATGAGCCGCCGGTTGTTCCGTCTAAGGCCCGGTATCCACAAAAGCAGAGATGAGAGGAAATGTGTTTTGAATAAACCAATCAGATCTCGTTCTTTTCGCTTAGGTTCGGTGGAAATGGATCAAGTGGAGAGGAGACATCTCATTTTCCATAGAATTTTCTGCTGCAAGCGAGCAAGCGTCGTGGCAGAGCAGAGATGTGTGTAGCCGGGCAGCTCTTCTCCTCTCGTCTCCTCTCCTCTCTGCTTTGGTGGATACCGGGCCTAACTGCCAACCGAACATCTCTTTTTGAATATGTGCGCCTGGTACCTTTAGTTGTGTTGTTTCGTTTTAGTTGTTGGTTTGGCGTACCCAAACAAAGTATTAAAATAAAAAGCAAGAATAAAGCCATTCAGTTTCATTCTTAAATAAATAGAGATGACCAAAAATCATAAAACAGAGATTGATCTCTATGTTAAGTCTCTAGCTACCGGTATATTTGCTTACGAAATAAGATCAGTAAGCAAAAATGGATGATTATTTTTCTGTTAGTAGCTTTAAATATTAATACAATATAAAATACACTCAAGCGATAAACAAAATTAAAATCAGAACTTTTAATAGCGTCAACATTATGGTAAAATAGTAGCATACACTTACATAAAAACTAAATAATAAAACTACACGCGACCATTTTGTACAACAGGATGATAAATGAACTGTTAAATTACAATTAGTGACATATTAATTATGAAGTTCCAGATTTATTTGTAACTAGCTTTTGCCCGCGGCTTTCCACATGTTCATTAGTTTTTATGCGCTTTTAAGTAGGCGTTTCGTAAACAAAAGTCTATTTTCTAATGAACAGAATAGACTGTGTCGGTATTTACTAGATACAAACCTAAAAACCACGTTGCTACAGATAATTTCTGGCAGGGAAACTACTTCGCCGGATCTTGGAATCAAATACAGAATAGTGAGCGGCTGCAAACATTTCTGCGATCTTATACCACAAGACTACGATAAAATTTACAAGCAACTGTTAGCGGATTCAAAATTAAGCGGCGGTACCCCAATGGACTTATCCATTGAACTTGCGATGATTCGAATCCCACCCATTGCTCTACTGACGTAAACCCACTCCGAGCACAAGCATTCTAGCTTAGCTTGAGGGGTTAACAAGAATACTAGTAATTTGAAACGCAAATTGCTAGTAATCGTTCATTTAAAAAAAAAAGTACACCAAGACTTAGAGCAAAAACCTGTAGATCACATAAAAAATTGTCCCTTGTGGGAGTCCAGTCCCACAACGCTTAACGTGGAGGCATAAGTTAGGCGACCGCTTGCCCTTCATACGGTTAGCTCATAATGGTTACAATTAAAAGTATAGTTATGCCTATTAACTCTTTTACTTCCAAAAATCCCGACAAGCAAAAAAACAAGTACATGTTTATGTTCTTATTTGATCACAACCGAATTTAACGAGGCCAGAGTCGGTGGCCCATGGTTAACTCTTACTGAGGAAAGGCCGGTGTCTAGGGGTGGAACACCTTATAAACATTTAGTTATACAAGTTAGATAGAAAAGCGGCGGGGTGGATGGCTAACACCTACGGTCTTCATTTTATGTCTCTATAATCAACAGTTTTGCACTCAAATGCTTTTGATAAACCTTCTACAAATTTTATGAGCTACCCTGGATTATTGATGAACCTAATGTTCGTGAAATATAATTATAGTATGTTTGTTTGGGGGGTCCTCTGATGATGTTTGTATAAGTATGCTGGTAGTGATGTTGTTTCTCCCGGCAGATGTCGGTGGGCCTGCAGCGGCGAGTCCCGGCGCTGGACGAGAGCGGCGCCGGCGTGCCGGCGGCGTGGAAGAGCGGCAACAGCGAGCCGCCGTTCGCGTCGTTCGCGCCGCCCGCCGGCTCGCCCGCCGGCCCGGCGTTTGCGGCCTCGCCGGCGCCGTCGACGCCGGGCCCGGGGTTCGCGGGCCCGCCGTATGCGGCGCCGGGGCCGTTCGGCTCGCCGTCAGCGCGCCCCGGCTCCGGTGGCGGCTTCCCGCCCGGGCCGCCGCAGCAGCCGCACTTCCCCGGGCCGGGGTTTGCACCACCGGGCTCGCCGTTCCACCCGCACCCCCCACACCCGCCCATGCCGCCGCATCCGCACATGATGGCGCCACTGCCACCGCCAGTTGACAGGTACGTCTAATCATACTTCATCTACTTAATAAGTTTACTCTATTTGAGCTACCTACTCCAGCTGAGTAAAGCTAGGAGGTCGTTTATGATGGTAGGACTGTGGTTCGAGGTCAAATCTACCATCTCTTTAAATATATGCTCTCCTACATGCTTATTACGCCCAGTTGTATAAGAATTAGTATAACCAAATTACGTTTTTTTATAATCTAGTATATGCCGTGGTAAATTGATAATTTACTTAGTAGCCTGTAAAAGGGATGTTCTCATAGTCTGTTCCTTGATCACCTTAGTCTTAGCTTGTTGAAGATATGGAGAGATTGAAATTTATTCCAAGAACAAAACTTATTTTTTTTTAATGTAGTCCAACTTTTAAATGTCCTGGAATTTCGAAAGTATTCTCATCTTTAAAATATGTTTACTTGTATTTTCTTCTATTATAAATTAAAATCTTAAGATACAAAGAACGAAATTATATAATTATTTCATAAGAAGAAATCAAGAATATGTTTTATATTTTTAATTTATCCAAACAACTTGTTACCTTAACAGTTGTCATGTCTGATGAATCACATGTGATACATAAAAGTAGCAATAGATTTTTTACTGCGTCTATCACGGGACAGCATCAGATAAAATGCGTCTATTTCAACTAGATATTTGTACGTAAACTTAGACAAAATACTGGAATCATTACCAAAAGTCACATGTATACCTCAAGTAAGCTTGATAGGTGCCATCCTATACGTACTAGCTATACGCCTGACAATTTTGGTTAGCCGTTTGAGTAGTGAAAATCTCATATCAATAAAAGTTACCTAGTGTAATTTTTATTAAACATTGGAGAATAATTATAAACGTTACTTCACTGATAAACATATTCAAAATTTATATGTGTATCACAAGGTCGTATCTTCGGTCCCTTTTTGGTATAAGCCTGGACCCAAGACATTCCCTTGAGGCACTCCACCTTTTATAAGCTCAATTTAAAAACATTTTGATACGTTATCTTTTCGTTAAATACTAAATACATGTTCTAATTAGGTATTGACCTGTTGCCAATTGGCGTTGAATGACGTGAAGCTAAGCTTTGTAGCTCACAGCTGCAGTAATATGGCATTCTAGACTAATATTAGGTCAGACGCTTGGGCCTTGTCCGCGAGGCTCATTGTAGTTCCTCGACAATCGTTCATGCCGTAAACGAAGAGAGGCTCAGACAAACTGCCACTCAAAAGCAAAGAAGTCCAAGTAAGGAAGTAATGTAATAATATCAGCCCTGTGTTAAACTGTATCACTGGGCACGGGCCTCTTCTCAGTGTGAAGAGGGTAAGGCGATAGTCCACCAAGCTGGCCTAGTGCATGTTGGCAGACTTCACAGTCTGTAACACCACCAACTTCTTAACTCCGGGCTGCTATTGATATTTCCTATCAAGAAGTCCAATATTGTTTTGTTAGCGCGATCCTAGATTCGTATCCGAGACCTGCACAGCAGTCCCGTTCACTTCTACCTCGGTGCGCACATAAAGCCGTCAGTTCTGCGCCTGATCTCTCTCCGGTCGCGTCGGATTGCCGTCCTATCGGATCATGAGAGTTAAGGGGATAGAGTGCACTTGTGTTTGCGCATACGCTTGTTCCCTATAATATCTCCTGCGCCGATGGCCAGTCTCCGTTAAGATTGGCCGCCGTGACCAAAATTTGGAAGACATAACTCAACTTGCTTTAAACTCACAACTTTTTTCTATTATTTAAGAAAGATAACTCCCGCACTCGAAATTAATCCTATTTCACGGGGGACTTTACAAACATTTAAACAACGGATACAAAAAACACCGGCGCCAGGAGCAATCATTTGTGGACCACACAATTTTTTGTACATTATTCCTGATTTCTAAAACATACTACACGATCGAACCTAGGAACTTCAAATGGGCCGTAAACATATATCATTAAAATAAAAAAGTTCATTTCTTCACATACAGGGTTTTACATTAAATCGTCTTGGACCCCCTTTTAAGCAATAATTAATAATATTCTACACATACACACAACACCATCTAGTCCAAACTAAGAAGAGCTTGTACTATGGGTACTAGACAATGGATAAACATACATACATACTTTTTTTTTTGTAAATACATACATATTATACATAGAAACACCCAGACCAAGACAAACATCCATATTCCTACACACAAATTTTTGACTTGTGCGGAAATCGAACCCGCGACCTCAGGCGTGGCAGTCAGTTACACTAACCACTACGTCATAGAGGCCGCTTGCTTGTATTAGGGAGTACAGCTCTTCCTTTAACTTTAACATTCGTAAGAAATAAAAAAAATATAATATATTTGAGAAAGACAGACTAGTTTCATATTCAGCAGAAAGGCAGCATGCAGTATGCTTTCACGGCTCGAGTATTGAAGCTTAGACAGTACATACGAGACGTAAATAAATGTGGTATTACTCGGTCGGATCGCGTGTTGTTACTTGACAAAGCTACCGCAAATCAATCATTTTAATAACCTTAGAGGTACGTGCTTAACTTTATTGACATTCTTATTTAAACTAATCAATATCTTGTGATGAAGGGCGCGTTCGGCAGCCATGACAGTTTGTGATAACATTATTATATACCTATATGTTACGGTAAGTGTGATTTAATTGAAAATTAATAATAATTGTCAATCATTATTAATAATTACCGAAAGGCGAGGTAAAAGTAAGAAATTAATAACATTTATCAGTGATTATTAATAATTTAACCTCAGCACAAATTAAATTAGTAATACATTTTCAATAATAAGGTAATTTAAGCGTCTTTCTGTTCGATCGAGCATCAGAGGACACAAAATTATTATTTCAGTATCCTAAAATCACCTTTAAATAAATATCAATAAAGCAACTTTAAAAAAATTAGTAAGTAACTGGGTGGCTATATAAAAAAATAACCACGAACGCTGGAGCTCTCGCCTTAGCGTTCTAACCTAATCTATCCGAGTCGGATTACTCTGATTTGGGGTGTTAACCATAATGATGGTAGGTATAAGGTATTTTTTAATTTATAATATTTTCTTTACAGATATTTATTTAACTCAGGTGATCATAGTGGAGTAGACCGATTTTACGGAGTCTATGATTGTATAATTTTTATCTTATCTGTTTTTGTTTGATTTAAACAAAACCAAATAAACGATTTGCATGTAAGTTTATTTTAGTATTTGTAAGAACTATGGTATTATAAATAAATATCTACTGGACATCTAACTTCGAGTCTTATTTTATTACTTTTACCGACGAGAGAAGTGAATTATTAATAACAACTGGTAAAAGTGATGAATATCAATTTTATATTCACATTTACCAAATCATGAGGTAATTATTAATAATGACAGATTTTCAATTAATTACACGTACGGTAACATACATATGTATATACGACTGTGGTAAATACGACTGCTGTTCATGAGGTCGGAGGTTCGATCCCTGCGTCAGGTGATTCTATATATAATACTAGCTTTTGCTCGTGGCTTTGCTCGCATAAAAGTAGGTTAGGTTAGGTGTTGCAGTAGCTTTTTAACACCCTTTTATTAGCTTGGTATGTATGTATCTATGAATTTATGTAACGTAATCTTTGAACTGATTTTCAACCCTTTCAAACTGACGACGCGCGACGGATTGATTTGAAACTAAGCACACTTATCGAGGACCGACGACATTAAAATAATTTAGATAAAATAAAAAGAGTTATAAAAATAAAATTAAATAATAGTTTAAAACCAAAAAACACGCTTTATTAAAAAAGTAGAAAATTAATTTTAATGTAAAAAACCGTGGGGTGGGGGTTATCAAAATATCTTGGCAAGCACCCCACGCTTTTTTACATAAAAATTATGAAATTATTTTCTACTTTTTTTTAATAAAGCGTGTTTTTTAGTTTTTTTAATTCGAAAGTAAAATATAGCCTATGTTACTCGGTGATAATATAGCTTTCTCAGGCTGAAATAATTAATAATTAAAAGACTAAGATTAGAAATTAAATATCGGTGTAGTAGTTTTTGAGTTAAATCTTTACAAACAAACAAAACTCTAATCTGTCCTCTTTATAATATTAACTTAGTATAGAAGTATAGATCATGCAACGCGAAAGTTTTTCTGTCAGATGTTTCTGTCATGAAGTTCATGAGCTCTTGGATTCGATTCCTGGGTCAGGTGTTTCTGACAAGAAATTCATGAGTTCTTGAATTTGATTCCTGGGTCAGGTGTTTCTGTCATGAAATTCATGAGCTCTTGGATTCGATTCCTAGATCAGGTGTTTCTGTCATAAATTCACTAATTCTTGATTTCGATTCCTGGGTCAGATCTTTCTGTCGAGAAATTCATAAGCTCTTAGATTCGATTCCTGGGTCAGGTATTTCTGTCATGAAATTCTCAGTAGCAGTTCGGAGTCTGGTAGCTAGTTAAATCAACAGTTAACCGTTTTTGAAGTGTCAACCGTTAACAGTCAAAAATGAACTAGTTTTCGTATAGCAGTTTACGAATTCCTCCGTGTAATAGACCTCTGCCTGCCCCCAAGGGGTAGGCATGAGACCATGTATGTTTTTCTGAATAGCAGCATTTTTAGGTATACACGCCACATTTTTGCTTTAAGCATAGCTGGCGACCTTTCATCCAGAAGACAGTAACGTTACTAATTTAATCTAACCAACATTTATGCGAGCAAAGTCGAGGGCAATAACTAGTATTTCTTAAAGCAATATTTAACAACATTGCCAACACGGGCATCGAAACGATACCCCACATCCAGTAGCCACAAAACACAATCACACAGAAAAACAATTCGTGTCCATACTATCTATACTAATATTATAAAGAGGAAAAATTTCATTTTTGTTTGTTTGTAAGGATTTAACTCAGTAACTACTTAACCGATTTTAAAAATTCTTACACCATTCGAAAGCTACATTATCAGCGAGTAACATAGGCTATATTTTATTTTAAAAAAGTAATAATAATAATAATGTCCTCCTGACCGAATTTCGGTCACTGCGGCCTATCTTAACAGAGACAGGCCATCGGCGCAGGAGATATTATAGTCCACAAGTGTGTGCGCAAACACAAGTGCACTCTCTGTTCCCTAACTCTCATGATCCGATGGGACGGATAATCCGACACGACCGGAGAGAGATCAGGCGCAGGACCAAAGGCTTTACGTGCTTTCCGAGGCACAGGGGTGTCTAACACCGCCAACTTCCTAACTCCGGGCTCGTATTGAGATTTCTTAACGGGAAAACCCAATAACTTTTTGTTGGCCCGACCCGGGATTCGAACCCGAGAGTTACGAGAGTTAAACCACGGGCAAAAGCTAGTATTATATAAAAATCTCAAATAATATATTTTAAAGATTTAAAGCTAACAAGCTAAAGCTAACAACAATGGCGACTCAGGAATCGAACCAGTACACAACCATCCAGTTACCACAGTAAACACAATTCTAGTCTATATTATCTATACTAATCTTTCCTTACTAATATTATAAATTCGAAAGTAACTGTCTGTCTGTCTGTTACCTTCTCACGGCTAAACCACTCAATTTATTTAGATGAAATTTAGTACAGATGTAGTTTAAAACCTGGGGCAGAACATAGGCTAGTATTTATTGATGTAGGTACCACGCGGGCGGAGTCGCGCGCGAAAGCTAGTATAATATACATATAATTATGCACTGCTGACTCAGGAATCGAACCCGTACACCACGTACAGTATCCACAAACACCACACCGAAACACAATCCGTGTATAATAAAAAATCACATAAATAATCTTAAAGAAGACCAAAAAAATTAAGCAATATCCAAAAACATTGCTAACACGGGTATCGAACTGGTACACAACCATCCAGTTACCACAAACATAATTCGTTTATAATATAAAAATCACAAATTATCTTTACGTAGAATAAAATAAAAAAAGTAAAGCAATATATAACAACATGCCATACACCACGTACCAACATATACCACATAGAGACAATTCGTGTCTATACTTATCTATAGATTAGAATATTTATTATAAAGAGGAATAATTTGAAGTTTGATTGTAAGAATTTATCTAAAAACTGCTCAACCGATTTAAAAAAATTCTTTTATCACAAGAAGCTGTATTATTAGTATTATCACAGAGTAACATGGGCTATAATTTATAAAAAAAAAAGAATAAGCCTAATCAACTTTAACGCGAGCAAAGCCGCGAGCAGAAGCTAGTTTAATATAAAGATCACAAAATCTAACAACAGTGCCGACTCAGGCATCGAACCGGTACACCACGTACAGTATCCACACACCACACAGAAACACAATTCGTGTATAATATAAAAATCACAAAAATTACATATCTTTAAGAAGAATAAAATAAAAGTTTTGTTAGTGTGTGTGAGGTGAGTACGCTTGTGTGTGTAAGCTCGTAGAGCGTGCGCATGTGTGTGTGCGGAGCTATAAAACTGCGTCTGTGTGTGTGAACGAATAAATGTAGGTGAATGCGCCGAGTACTTATATCTGAGCGGTACGGACAGAATGTTACTTTAAATTAAATATTATATTATTATTATATTATGTTTGTTTTTTGTTTGTTTGTTTGTTTGTGAGGTGGTAGGCTTGGTGCCTGGGTTGAGTTTTTAGTTAACTCAAAGGTTGATCAAAGTTTTTGAGGGATTTTTTTGAGCGATATGTTTCGCCTCGAAATCCGTTATCATTCTATTTGGTAGAGTGTTGGTGAGTGGGAGTAGTTTTTGTGGTTGGTGACAGGTGTGAGGGTTTGGTGCCTGGGTTGGGATTTTGCTTAATTCAAAGGTAAGTCAGATTTTTGGTTGAATCCAATGCTAACAAAAATCCGCCATAAAATTAAGTTATTTTTATTTAAATATTATTTTATGTATTTTTATTTGTTAGTTAGAATGGTAGGTGTCAGGGTTGCATCAATTGAGTGTCCACTCAATTCATAGTTTAGACGGTTTTTTAATTGCATATACAACGTTAAAAAGAATCCGCCCAATATCGATTATGTTTGGAAAAGTGTTGGTGATTGGGTATGGTTTTTATGGTTGTTGGGTGGTAGGTGTGTAGGTTTGGTTCCTGGATTAAGTTAGTTAGTCAGATTTGAATAAATGAATTAATGAATGACTGAATCAATTTTTTAGATATTTATTTGCAGAACATGGTTACATAAAGTTCTTAGTTACATTACATATTGTCCTTGCCACAAGCAGCCAATATTTCGGTGGTTTTCTTTTTAGCATCTAATCTTAGAGAAAATCCGTCAATAATTCGTTTTCATTTTATTAAGAGAAATGTCGGTGTGTAGGAGTGGTGTGTGGTTGTCGGCGGGTGTGTGGGTTTGGTTACTGTGTTGAGTTGAGTATTGATCGTTGTAACCCTGGAATATTTTTCAGCATAACATCGTAATATTCTTAACGAATTCAATTATGAAGTTATGCCAAAAATATCCTCTAAAAAATAATGAGGTTTGTGAACATGGCTAGCGAAAAGTGAATGTAATGCACCTCTTAATAATCTTTCATGTATTAATAGAAATGGAGAAACGTATCAAGTTATGTTTTTCCCATTATATATATAGTATGTTGCAGTTAGTGCTTTCTTAATATCTCGTGTTAATATTATAAATGCAAAAGTAATTTTTCGTTATGGTTTAGTACAACTAAATTGCTGAAGCGGTTTTAATGTTTTATAAGTTAATAACTCGAAACACAAGGAAGCATATCTACATGACAAACAATCAAAATCGCTGGTGATAACGGACCTTTTGCATTTGTTTTTAAACTGTATCCTTATAAAGACTAACACTAACAACAGACTTTGTCACGTGACCTAGCTGCCCATTACATGCATATGCTACACAATGAAACGTGACATGAAAGTGTACATGTCATCGCTGTGTTGTGGGACAGCGGAACTATCTATCACGCCCGTGTCACGGCACCCAATGGGTACAATAGCCCGTGCACTGCGACCTTGACCGTGACATGTAGGTATCGCGTTATGTATTCGAATATTTTTCGAATGTAATTATGCACAATAATACGTAATAAATTTATTGTATATTATAATATATTTAATTCGTACATCGGCGTTCAGACGCCAGCGTTCCAATATTAAATCCAAATTTTATCTCTATGTTTCGATATGGGTAAACAGACTAATTACATTATGGAAAACTAGCTTTTTCTTTCTTTTATACAGAAAAGAAGTACCATTTGAAGTCGCAGGAAAAAGCTACTTTTCATCAATGAAAGGTACCCTATATCCTTTTCTGTACCTCTGTCTACGTGTATGCGAAATTTCATGAACTTTGGTCGAGTGTTTAAAGCGTGAAACCTTACAAAAAAAACTCACATTCACGTGTAATATAAGTTAGCATTTTGATATCGAACCGATAACTTTAAATGCTATGATTGATCACCTAAATTGCTGCGCATAATATGAACTCAATATTAGAATCGCAAGTTTTTTTATACAGAGCGTCTTACTAAGACGCATAAAAAAAAAGTCTAACCAAAACAGGTTTACCGATAACGCTTTGCTATCGTAAAACGACACAAATACTACAACGTAACTAAATTACAAGTAATTTTTACATGAAACAACAAAATCAGCTAAAATTAATTCGTCCAAACGAAAATTATTTATCAGAAAATCTAAGAGATGTTCTATCGGTACCCGCCACCCCGTACTACATACGTATAAACCGTTCGTACCGCACCGCCCAGCGCAAGTTGACCTCCCTCGGCCCCCGCGCGCTGAACTAACTCCACGCGACGAGGGCGGCGAGGTGACGTTACGGGGGTCTAAGTAAACTGGCCGGTGATACATAGCTAGAGAACTCCACTCGGTTGGAGTGTCGTCTGCCTCGCTCCACGATCAAAACGATTCGAAATTCGAATGAATATTTTTTTTTGTTCAATTTTTTTTTTGTACTGAGATGTGGAGTTTTGGTGTTAGGATTTTTTTGTTATGGTAACATCGTTGGTAAGATGGCTAGATCATAGATGTTTGATATCGATTTAATTATTAAGTTAAAATTGATTATTCGTTTTGGTCACAAAGTAACACTTATGAACGTCAAAATGTTTGTGAGTGAGTTACTGAAGCTACATTTAGGTTAGTTGCTAGGTTAAGGGTTAAAGATACCTGCACGAAACTCACGGCCACTCTTTTCAATCAACAATTAAATATAAATTCAGTATTTTACAACTCATCAACAATGTGTTGATAGTATGGCATAACATACTATAAAATCTAAAAATAATAATAATTGTTTGTTTTATCGTATAGTAGTGTAATTAAAAGGTGAGGTCAAATATTTGACTCCTAGATTAAAGTCACAAGACTTTGATATAGATAAAACTCTTTATTAAACGATGTATTGAACTTGAAATTCATATTATTACTAGCTGACCCGGCAAACGTTGTTTTACCATAAAAAAATTATCTGGCCAATAAATTTAAAAAAAATGTTGTGGGTGGACAACCCTTATCACTAAGGGGTATGAAAAATAGATAGTAGCCGATTCTCAGACCTACTAAATATGCATATAAAATTTCATAAAAATCGGTCAAACCGTTACGGAGGAGTATGGTAACTAACATTGTGACACGAGAATTTTATATATAAGATATAATATCAGCATATTACCTGTGCCACTGCTGGGCACGGGCCTCTACTCAGTGTCAAAAGGATTAGGCCGTAGTCCACGCAGGCCCAGTGTGGGCTCGCAGACTTCACATATCTTCGAGAACAATATGGAGAACTCTTAGGCCCAGTTCCTATATCAAGATACGAGTCGTTTTACATACGGACAGTTAATTTTTGACACTTGTTCTATGAAAAATATGTCATAATTTAACTATCCGTAGCTAAAACGACTTGTTTCTTGATATAGGAACTGGGCCTTAGACATGCAGGTTTGCTCACGATGTTTACCTTCACCGAATTAACTATTTAATCTATACTAATATTATAAAGCTGAAGAGTTTGTTTGTTTGTTTGCTTGAACGCGCTAATCTCAGGAACTACTAGTCCGAATTGAAAATTCTTTAGTGTTGGCTAGCCTATTTATCAAGGAAGGTTAGGCTATATTACATCACGCTATAACCCACGGGAGTGCGCAGTAATCATAAACGCGAGTGAAACCGCGGGCACATCTAGTACTTACATAACTTTGAAAAGTCAGAGGTTGTCTTGGGATCGAACTGAAGTCCTCTGCGTGGTAGTCCAACGGTCTCCCACTGGGCTATCCCTACTTACACTTACCTAGATGACATATTGTGAATGATTTTTCTATTTGCGATTTCAGTTTCTTTCTCGAGTTAGAATAAATAATTGCAATGGTGGTGGTGAATGCGACTGCAATGTATGATGTCTCAGATTTAATGCCATGTTCTAGAAGTTTACTTTACTTTATATACACTGTCAGACAAATCATAACTGGAAGCAGCGGTAGCTCAGTGGGGAGACCAACAGACTGCAAGGCAGAGGGTCTCGGGTTCGAACCCACGTCGCGCACCTCTGACTTTCGGAAGTTATATGACTTTTCGAAATTATGTGCGTATTGATTGATAATTATCGCCCGCTCCGTGCCTCGGAGAGCACGTTAAGCTGTCGGTCCCGGCTGCCATGAACATCTATGGCAGTCGTCATTGGGAAGTCAGTGCCCTATAATATCCTGACACTGGTCTAGCCTTACGGTATAGTTAGCCTTCGGGTTGCGGAGGTCAGGTGGCAGTCGCTCCGTGTAAAAACTGATATCCAGTCATAGCCGGTTAGACCAGAAAAGCCGACCCCAAGTGACTTGGGAATAATAAAGGCTATGGAGAAGAAGATAAATGACAATTGGGTATGTAGGCATGAGCCTGCATACCCAGTTATGATTTATCATGATCATCCATCATGTAATTATGGCTAATTGACACAACGAATACGGGCAGACACTAAGCCAGATAACTTTAAATACAAACTTATCGCGACATTAGCCGCAGCAGGCGTAGGACTATTGCTACGTATGGATTCTAATATATATGGGCTACAGAGATGGGTGTTTGATGGACCGGTATAATGGTAACTATGGATAAAAAACATATATTATCATTAATATCCGATATCAATCATGAAACCATTAATCGGCAGGGATTTCATTCTCACACAGTACAACCTAATTGGTGCCGCACCAAGTGGTTCCAAAGGAATTTTCTCCCGCGGACACTCAGGTTGTGGAATGAACTCCCTGCCGAGGTTTTCCCACAAGAGTACAGTATGAGGTTCTTCAAAAAGAGTGTTAAAAAGTTTTTACAGGGTCGGCAACGCGCAAGTGATGCCTCTGGTGTTGCAGGAGGCGTCCATAGGCTACAGTCACCACTTACCATCAGGTGGACCGTATGCTTGTTTGCCACTTTACTAGTATGTAATATGTAATATCAGCCCTGTATTAAACTGTCCAACTGCTGGGCACGGGCCTCTTCTCAGGGTTAGGCCATAGTCCACCACGCTGGCCCAGAGCGAGTTGGCAGACTTCACATATCTTCGAAAACATTATGGAGAACTCTCAGACATGCCGGTTTCCTCACGATGTTTTCCTTCACCGTTAAAGCAAGCGATAATTAACTATTTAATACGCATATATCTACGAAAAGTCAGAGATGCGCGCCTTGGAATCGAACTCGAGACCTCTGCGTGGCAGTCCAACGATCTCCTACTAGGCTTCGGCTGCTTATACCTTTACAGTATAAAAAAACCAAAAGCTAAACTTACTAACTACTAAAACACAACTGTTACTTCAAAATAGCACCTGCTATAACACCGCTATTTAGCATTTACAATATTACAATTCACGTTATACATTATATAGACGTATTTTGAAGCGCGGCTCGCGATTCCACACACTGACAGACAGGCTAACCCATATTTAAGTATACGTACAGTAAATAGCTCTAGTATAGCTATGTATATGGGCAGGGGTGGCAAGCACGTGGCCAACGGAGGGTGGGAGACTACCCCTAAACGACGACTCACTCTTGGTACTTGCTCACATATTTTCGTTGCTACGAACATTATTTTCTTTAATCCTTAACTGATATGATATGTTATTTTTGTTGGTAGTTTGAATGTTTGCAAAATCCCCCGCGACACAGAAATTATTCCGAGAAGCTCTTTTAAAGAAATTTTTTTTTTTTAGAGAAACTTTTTAGAGAAACTTTTTTTTTAGAGAAACTTTTTAGATAAACTTTTTTTTTAGATAAACTTTTTAGAGAAACTTTTTGCATGCGTGCGAAGCCGCTGGCGAAAGCTAGTAGAAAATATGTTTAAACTAGATTTTGACTGTGGCTTCACTAGTGTAAATGTAGGTTAGGTTAGGGTGGCAACAGTAGTACTTTTCTCTGAAGAAAAGGTATCCCTATGTCCTTTTCTGTTCACCTGACAACGTGTATGCGAAATTTCATGATGAACGGTCGAGTAGTTAAGGCGTGGAAGCGTAACAAACAAACTCACATCATCGCATTTTATAACAATAATATCCTCTAGACCGAATTTCGGTCACGGCGGCCAATCTTAAAGGAGACTGGCTATCTGCGCAGGAGATATTATAGTGCACAAGAGTGTGCGCAAACACAAGAGCACTCGCTGTTCCCTAACTCTCAAGATCCGATGGGACGGATAATCCGACACGACCGGAGAGAGATCAGGCGCAGGACTAACGGCTTTACGTGCTTTCCGAGGCACGGGGGTGTCTAACACCGCTAACTTTCTAACTCCGGGCTCGTATTAAGATTTCTTAACAGAAAAACCGAATACGTTTTTGTTGGCCCGACCCGGGATTCGAACCTGAGACCTCATGCACAGCAGTCGCATTCACTACCGCTGCGCCACGGAGGCATCGCATTTTAACTAATATTATAAATGCGAACGTGAGTCTCTTTATTTGTTTGTTAGGCTTTAAAACAGTTCTGTAAACAAACTCACATATACATTTATAATATTAGTTAAGACTGGCCACGATAGCGCAACGGTAGTGTTGCATTCACTTAGTGCTTGTCTCGGGTTTGAATCCAGATTTGGGCGAATATTATTAGATCAAGAAATTCTTAGTAGCAAAACGGAAAGTTTATTCTTATTAAATTATTTATTCTCTTTTTAAATTATTCCTTTTTCGCCCCGCATTTTGTGCATATGGTAATCAAAACAAATTGTTAAAAAAAATTTACAATCTTTTCGTTATCGGGCTCGTGATGTCATGCAATCATGAGCCTAAAGTTTTGCCGAGAGATCAATGAGGTATTTTAAAATATTTTTGACCGCACAACAAAAATGACATACAACAAGAAACAGGGACAGAAAAGGATCATCATTTGGAACGAAGTAGGAATTACATTAAGAATTTAATTTTTATTTAAATTCAGTGGCAAATAAGAAACAATTTTTGGGATGAATGCGTATTTCTTCGTTTGGGACGAAACATAAGGGGCGAATGTGGAAAAACCTGTAATACCCATCTGCCCCCTCTAGGAAATACACGGGTAATAAAGCTATTATGATAATATTCTCTATTATAAATGAATTCTGAGCTCCCGCAAAGTTAATGTTAGTTTTACATAATTTTTTATGTAAAACTAAAATAAGTGGGTGTTTTAAGCATACTGTATATTCATCTGATTGTATGACAATATAAAATGACAGATTTTATGAGATCTTTATTGATTTTTGACATGTTTATGACATTTCAATGTTTGTTGTGGGACATTGTGGTATAATTTTGTTATGCCTTTCGTGTATTTTTTTAAATATTATTCGTTTTTGGGTGCGCGAATAAATAGTACTGTGTCGATGACGCAGTGGTAGTCTATGCGACTGCTGTGTACGAGGACTCGAATACGATTCTCGAGCCAAGCAGTGTTTTTAGGGTATGCTGAAAAAAAATCTCTATATCAGCTTGGAGTGTGAAACTGTCCTCATTAGAAGACAATGGGTGAAATTGGAACCCACAAACTGGCAAAACGCTTTGTTTGGAAATATGGCGTCGACTCCTCAAGTGACGTCACACGTTTGTAAATAAACACTGGACTACAAGCAATTACAGGACACGTTTACAAACCCGTGACGTCAAAATAAATGTAGCCAATCAAAAACCGTTTACGATCATAAGGTTAAATTAAAAATAAATTAAGTTAATTTAGGGATTTTTGGTCAAAATCCTTACTAGTAATATTATAAACGCAAAAGCTTGTATGTATGTTTGTTACTCCTTCACGCAAAAACTACTGGACTGATTGCGATTAAACTTGGTATGTAGATAGCTGGAGACCTGGATTCACACATAGGCTAATTTTTACCCTGATATTCCCACGGAAACGGGTCTTACGCGAGTGAAACTGCGGGGATAAACTAGTATTCAATATATTTATACTTTTAATACTGTCAAATAGTCTTATGCAAATATTCAGTTTTATTATATTAGTATAGATTTAATTAGTGTTGTACTAAGTTTGGTAATAAGTTTTGTTGTTTATGTAATCCTATCTAATAGTATAAATGCGAATGTGAGTTTATTTGTTGCTCTTTCACGCCTCAACTGCTCGAACAATCAACTTGAAATTTCGTATACACGTTGTCAGGGGCACAGAAAAGGTACTCTAGTTCTATTTATATTCGAACTCAATCAAAAATAAAGTTGTTAAAGATTTCTTTATAGATCAATTATTATAATATTGTCTTCTGTTTACGCGAATGTTATTCATTGAAATTAAACTACTATATACGGATTTTATCGCGAGTCTCCCCGTGACCATGGCTGCTGAAAAGCAACCGAAACGTCGGGGAAAGTGTAAACCAAAAATAAATAGATTTAATAGTTTAAATAATTTTGTTAGCTTATAAATTAGTAAAATAAAATCAATAGTAGTAGTAGTGTAATATTTTCAAAATTTTGTAATACAGTGATAAATAAACAACGCGGTAAAATCCGTATATAGTAGTTTAATTTCAATGATCAATTATTATTTTTTTAGTCTCGGCTTATCTATACTAATATTATAAAGCTGAAGAGTTTGTTTGTTTGTTGAAAGCGCTAATCTCAGGAATTTAATTTTTAAAATTATTTAGTGTCTGATAGCTTATTTATCGAGGAAGGCTATAGGCTATATTACATCACGCTACAATCCACGGGAGTGGCGCGGTTTCCATAAACGCGAATGGAACCCCGGGCACATCTAGTCTCCTTATATCACGATGTGTTTTTCTGGTTGAAGTGTATAAATTATTATTGCTATTTTATGTTTCTGGTTTTTTGTTGTTATTTTAACTATGTTCTTTCTTTTTTTTCCATTTGTTTAATTGAAGATACGATAACTAACTCATAGGAAATCAGAGTAGTTATACAAGTGGTGTACTATTTATTATGTGAAAGCTTTTAATTAGCAACATGTGTATCTTAATTGTAACTGATCAAATGTGCTTATTAGACTGTAAGCTTTCTTAAAATTAATAAATATTGTGTACCCCTGACATGAAATTTTGCATACACGTTGTATGCAAAATTTCATGATGATCGGTCGAGTAGTTAGAGCGTCAAAGCGTAACAAACAAACTCACACTCACTTTTATAATATTAGTTAGGATAGTATACATTATCTATATATTAATACGTGAAGCAAAAACTTTGTACCCCTTTTTACGATAATTGCGCGGACGGAGGAGTATGAAATTTGGCACAGTTAAAGTTTATATGGAGAAAAAGGGGCGAATGCTAATATTTTTATAAAATATGCATTAGAAATAAATTAAATTAATGAAAAACACTATACACACAACCATGCATTTGACACACGCAGTCGAATCGCGTTCGTAGTATTTCGGAATTGTTCGTCTGACGTCGTACAATTCTTTGTAACTATGGTTACCTATACCTTATTTATGTATATGTAATAGAGAAAAACAGAAAACAAAGTAGCAAGAATTATGAAACGTGTATGAGGAATGTTATGAAAGTGAATGAAGCCAGAGAAGTGTATCAGGATCGTAGCAAATGGAAATCCGTAGTCTCTGTCTACCCCTCTGGGAAACAGGCGTGAATTTATGTATGTAAGTAGCAAGATTAGGAATTTTGGTCGAATTTTGACGAGTAGGCGACCGCTAGTATAATATATTAGTCATATTTAATTAGTGATGTATCAAGTAATGTCGGTCGGTGTATACACAAACCCTCGATAGGTTGCCCCTAGCTGGTAAGGCCCGCAAAAATGCTGAGTTACATAAAAAATATATATATTATCTTGAACAGTCCGAATCTGCGCCACCTTGGGTTCGATGCTCGTTTCGTGATATACTTTAATAGTAGGTAATTAAATATGTGTAGTGTCGTTTGTATTTTAAAGGGATAGGCAGAGGTGTCACTGAGAAGTTTACTAAGCCCAGCATTGGGACAGTTTAATACAGGGCTGATATTATGGTTAGAGGCGTAATAAACTAAAATTAAGTAATGTCGAGAGGTGCATTGCACTCACTTTTGGACAATTGTTGTTTTATGTGTTTGTTTTTCTGGCGGCCTCGATGACGTAGTGGTAAGTGTAACCGACAGCCACGCCTGAAGTCGCAGGTTCGATTTCCAACACAAGTCAAACATTTGTGTGCATGGACATGGATGTTTGTCTTGGTCTGGGTGTTTCTATGTATAATATGTACGTATTTACAAAAAGAAAAGTATATATGTATGTTTATCCGTTGTCTAGTACCCATAGTACAAGCTCTGCTTAGTTTGGGCTAGATGGTGTTGTGTGTATGTGATAGAATATTATTATTATTTGGTCATCTATGATAGGTCCCACGTAACAAGGAGCGAGCTCATCGCTGTCCACCGGACAGTTTCTTCGTTCAGCTAGCTATTAAATATTTCTTACAATAAAGACTCATATAAATATCATGATACCTCGTAACCGATTTTGGTCAAGGCGCTTCACTATAGAGACAGTTCTCTGGAGACAGTTATGTATTTTGGGTGTCACGTACCGAGCCCAGTTCTGGACTCCGTGTTGCTACAGAAGTCTCTCCGTGACCATGGCTGCTGAAAAGCAACCGAAACGGCGGGGAAAGTGTAAACCTAAATATAAATAGTTTTAATAGTTTAAATAATTTTATTAGCTTATAAATTAGTAAAATTCAATAGTAGTAGTAGAGTAACAGTTTCTAAATTATGTAATACAGTGATAAATAAACAACGCGATAAAATCCGTATATATAGTAGTTTAATTTCAATGAATAACATTAGCGTAAACAGAATACTATTATACTGAAAGGTACTAAGAAACTTTGCTGTACCCGAGAATCGAACCCGAGACCGCATGCAGAAAAGTCGTATTCACGACCACTGCACCACAGAGGTAGTCTTGCCATCATTTTATAAAGCATGTACGTTATTAATATGCAATGACAATATAAAAATATTGATAAAATATGGTTTATGGTTCTTCATCTCAAGTCATAGAAGCGAGTTCTTGTGAATGGTTGACCATCCAATAAATACTTGCGGCAATGTTGCTTGACTGCACTATATAGATTTACGTAGGCGTTACTGCGTTTTCGGTATCTTTGATAGATCACACGTCTTATTTTTGCGCTTAAATCTAACTTTAAACAGTTAATTATCGCTCGCTTTAACGGTGAAGGAAAACATCGTGAGAAAATCAACATGTCTGTGAGTTCTACATAATGTTCTCGAAGATATGTGAAGTCTGCCAACCCGCACTGGGGCAGTTTGAAGGACTATGGCGTAACCCTTCTCACAGTGAGAAGAGGCCTGTGCCCAGCAGGGAGACAGTTTATACAGGATGTCCGGTAATTAATGGATAACCTTGAAATGTCTTATAGTAGAACTGACGCCCGAACAGAAAAAAAAGAAAAAAATGCATTAGCTAGTCATACTTTTGACTGTCTATCTATTAGCATAATTAGTGTTTAATAAAACAACAAAAAACCGATGGCATTCATTCATTTATGGTCGTAGTGTACAAGAAAGTTATACATGGTAATTAAAAAAACAACACATATCTCAGGTAGTAGTTAGGATAGATTTTTCTTCATATTTTTTCTGAACGGCCATCAGTTCCACTATAAGACATTTCCAGGTTATCCATTAATTACCGGACATGCTGTATAAGACCTTTCAAGGTTATCCATTAATTACTGGACACCTTGTATACATGCAGGACTGATACTATTATGATTATATGTAATTCACTAAGTTTGAGCCATGTGTTTAATGACGACATGTTTTTTGCGATAGACAGCGCAGTGGTGCAAGTGGTCGCCTCGCCACTACTACTGCACCAAGTGGTGTGGGTTCGATCTCCATATGGACAGAAATGTGTGTGATCCACATGTAGTCGTTCCCAGTCTGGGTGATTTCTGTGTCCATTGTTTGAATGTTTGAAAAATTACGAGATTTCCTGAGATTTTCTTTAAAAGAACTTTACTTGCATATTATTAAATATATTTTTGCCTTTTTATATGATTAAATATGACCGAAACGTTATTTATATAAAACATGTAAAATAACTATGATTGATAAAGATTATTACTTTATGTAATGATTACAGGAAAATCTAATAATGTAAATAACTAATTAATTAGCATAATTGGCAAGGTCGTCGAAAATTAAACAAAGGTGTAAATTTAAAAAAAATTATACATCTTCTAAGGTACCTCTTAAAGTAAGCCAATAATACAATTAAAATATATCATAATTATAGCGACTTATGAAAAACGTGATTATCCCTCCCGCTAAGCTACAATGCTTGTGTTAGAAAAGGGCTCACATTGGTAGTGCTATGTTTGGGATTCGAACCCGTGAGATCTCAACCGCAAAGCTATAAGTATACCGTCGATCAAAATACACGGAGCTGGAGTCAAACTTACTAGCTATGCAAAGTCATCTCTCTAACAATTGAGCTATCAGACAAAATAATTTTAACCGCATGTAAATCTTTAAATATAATCTCTTAGCCACTAGGTGCAATCATCGATTTTTCATTTACATGTTAAATGAGACAGAAATATGTCAGACACGCGCGTGCGAGCGAGACAGACGAGTTTTATTAATAGGGTGACTTGTCTCGCACCCTTCAGTCAAACGGTGATGTCGATTTTTGGAATCAATATTTTTGCATCTGATAAATGATTGTAAATTATTTATTTACCTCAGTGGTGCAGCGGTGGATGTGAGTGCTGTGCACGTTGCTTGGGTTCGATGCTTGAGTCAGACAGTGTTTTCCTGTCAAGAAAATCTAATTTATGTTACGGTATCTGGAATTTAAAATAAATGACATCTAATTTCATATAAACAGACAAATTATAAATAAAATGTGTTTGCTTCTATAGCACTAATAAAGATCCAACACATTATTTTTTTTAAATATCCTCCTGATATATTTTTCTCTGGCTTCACTCGCCGCTCGGAAACAATACTTTTTCTGGATGAAAGGTACCCTATGTCCTTTTCTGTTTACCTGAAACCGTGTACGCGTCATTTCATGACGATCGGTCTAGTAGTTAAGGCGTGAAAGCGTATCAAACAAACAAGACAACATTCGCATTTATAATATTAGTTAGAATTAGGATTTTGGATTCAATATTTTCCAAGGCATGCCCTAACTTCACAATTTTTTTTTTATTTACTAGCTTGTGCCCGCGGCTTCGCTTGCGTAAAAATAGGTTAAGTTAGATTATGTTAGTAACAGTACTTTTATGTGACTCGGTGATAATAGAGCTTTTTAATGGTGAAAGAATTTTCAAAATCTGTTGAGTAGTTTTGAGTTTGATCCTTACAAATAAACAAAAAATCATATCTTTCCGCATGATTTATTTAAGGATTTCCAACAAAGGAATATACAATAACATACATTATTACAATTCTTAGCGTGTATAGTCCAGAAACCACAGCTTGCAAATTATAAGTACAACTAATCTATCAAACTTAATTAAAGTAATAAACATAAAAAACATAAAACATTTTTTTCTTTTAGGGTAAACATTGGAGAAAAACAATAACAGCTAATTAGATAATAGAGTTATATAAAATATGTACAAGTTTAATTAGTATAGATTAGATAGAACGAGGTTCTTCTGATTAGGTGTGTGACAATTCTACTTCTTCAGTTCACTATTGATGTTATGTAGTGCATAAGTTCAGGGTCGTGGATACCGATATAACTAGTATCCCAGTCATATGGGTGCCTGGCACCGTTATCGATTACTGTAACGCGGAATAACCTCTAAATTTGTCCAAATGTACGAGCGGTTTAGCTGTAGATAGTCTTGATAGATGTAGAAATAATGGACGAAAAAAGACTGACTAAGAAAGTTTATAAGGCTAGTGTGAATGGAACAGTCGCAAGGGAGACCTAGGCGAAAATTTCTCGATCAGATCGGAGACGTTCCGAACAAAGGCCAGGTTAAAAGCATCTTAAACCGGCGAGCGTGTATGAGGAATATGATGAAAGTGATGAAGCCAGAGAAATATGTTAGGATCGTAGCAAATGGAAATCCGTTGTCTCTACCTACCCCTCTGGGAAACAAGCGTGAATCTATGTATGTAATCTAGTGGGAGACCGTTGGACTGCTACGCAGAGGTCTCGAGTTCGATCCTAAGACTTCACATACCTTCGAGAACAAATGACTTTCAGAAGTTACGTGCGTATGTATGTTATTATCGCTCGTATGATGGAAGAAAATGTCGTGAGGAAACCTGTATGTTTGAGAGTTCTCACTGTTCAAATTCAAACCATTTATTATCAACTAAGTGCAGTGATAGTGTAGTAGGATACTGTTGAACTGCTACGCAGAGGTTTAAAGTTATTCCAGCTTATCCCGCCCTCCCCTTTCCTATCCAGAACAACGCGTGCTGGGCTCAGATGCCATCCTTACATGGTAGAGTCGACTAGAGTGCGTACCAAGTTTGAGTCCTCATACCTCTGCTGAACGATCAAGGCATGGAATTCTCCGCAAAGGCACGTGTTTCCTTCTTCCTTCAATCCTGGGTCCTTTAAGCGGGGCGTGAAAAAGCACCTTCTCAGGCCGTCAAAGTAGAGACCTCAACATCGTCTCGGTTGCTATGAGGACGATGTGGAGGCCACTGCTCTTAGACCACACGACTGCTTACCATCAGGCGGAGTGGGGTCATTTTGAGGAGGGAAAAAAAATTTGTTAATGGTAGAAAACTTCGTGAGGTAACTTGTATATCTGAGTGTTCTCCATATAATGTTCTTGAATATATGTGAAGTTTGACACTAGGCCAGCGTGGTGGTGTTTATTGATCAGCGTATTGGCTGCTGTGCACGAGCTCCTCCTCAGTATGAGAAGGGTTAGCCCATAGTCCACCACTCTGGCCCAGTGCGGGTTAGCAGGCTTCACGTATCTTTGAGAACATAATGGCGAACTCAGACATGTAGTACGTTTCCTCACAATGTTTTCCTTCACCTTGAACTAATACGCACATAACTTTGAAAAGTTGCTTTAGAATCAAACTCGGGACCTCTGCGTGGCATTCCAACGGTCTCCTACTAAGCTATCGCTGCTTATATTACGACGTAAAGAATACAGAATGTCCCAGAAGATGTGAATCAAATTGTAACGGAAGATTCCTTAAGTAAGGACCTTTCAAAGGTGCTAAATAATAAGAATAAGATAAATATGTTGTGTTGTTGGTCAAATGTACAAGATTTTCTTTGGTGCAAAAAAATACACCAAAATAATGCTGCGAAGTCAAAACGAAGTCAGTTTAAAAAAAAGTTTTTTGTATTTTGACGAATCAATCCTTCACAAATAATAATAGTGAAAATTAAAATTAGCCATAAACGAAAACACCTGTAATTAAAAGTCTAAAAAAGTCGTACTTCTTTAAAAACTTAAGATATTTTTTATTTTAACCATAGGTCATAAATTGTTTTATTTAACCCATTTGATATGTCCTTACCTAAGGAATCTCCTGTTACAATTTGATTCACATCTTCTGGGACACCCTGTATAAGGAACTAGAGTTTGCCCGCGGCTTTGCTCGCATAAATGTAGTTTAGTAACAGTACATTTTTCTGGATGAAAGGTACTTTATATCCCTGTATTCCCTGACAACGTGTATGCGAAATTTCATGATGATCGGTCGAGTAGTTAAGGCGTGAAAGCGTAACAAACAAACTCACATTCGCATTTATAATATTAGTTAGGATTTTCTTTTAGTATTATCTTTTCTTAGTAAACGACAACTAAAGAGCAGCGATAGCTCAGTGGGGAGACCAACAGACTGCAATGCAGAGGGTCTCGGGTTCGAACCCACGTCGCGCACCTCTGACTTTCGGAAGTTATATGACTTTTCGAAATTATGTGCGTATTGATTGACAATTATCGCCTGCTCCGTGCCTTGGAGAGCACGTTAAGCCGTCGGTCCCGACTGCCATGAACATCTATGGCAGTCGTTATTGGGAAAGTCGATACAAAAGATCCCACTAGGTCGAAGTGTCGCCGGTCTGTACTGACTGGCCCCCACACAAGATAAGATAAGATAAACGACAACTACTGAATTAGGAATAATTCCTGTGTCTCAGGACTTTACAAACATTCAAACAACAAAGATCCTACACTCGAAACTACTATTTAATTTTGTGTATCACACAAATTTTTGTCTCGTGCGGGATCCAAACCCAAAACACTTTAACCACTACAGCATCCATGCAGTATATTTTAACAGTCGCTACTCAGGATTTTTGTCGCGTATGAGATTCGAACCTTCAACCATTACGTTGCATACAGCTGCTATTTATTAGCATGCTGTATTAGAAGTTAGTGTGTCAATACATCTCTGCTCATACCCGTAGCGACAGTATGGAGATTCACAGAAAACATCAGTTACTTTTAAACTAAGACTTGCACACATACAAATGATAATTTTCAACATACGTGTGTGTGTGTGTGTGCGTTTGTTTATATACCTTATACTAATTATGTATGTAGTTGTAATAGTAGCGCGACGGAACGGTTTTGATAGTTTATTGTATTATTTTATAAGTATATTAATATTATTTTATATAGTTTCTAGCAATATATAAGTTGTTATATACTAGACTAGCTTTTGCTCGCAGTTTCGCTTGCGTAAAAGTAGGTTAAGTTATGTTAGTAACAGTACTTTTTTTATAATAATGTCTTCTATGTTACTCACTGATAAGAAAGCTTTCGACTGTTGAAAGAATTTTTTATATCTGTCGGTTAGTTTTCGAGTTATACTCTTACAATTTTTATCTGCTCTTTATAATATTAGTATATATCCATGTCCTTTTCTGTACGCCTGACAACGTGTGCGCGAAATTTCATGATAATCGGTCCAGTAGTTGAGGCATGAAAGGGTAACAAACAAACAAACTGACATTCGCATTTATAATATTAATAAAGAATAATATATTTGTTACAAAATAAATGTACTATCGTAACATTAATGTGATTTTTGTATAAATAACTTGATAAATGAAATAGAAATAATATGTATCATTTTATTGAGGCATTTTACATGCTTGTAAATTATAATAGAAGAAAAAGACAATACATATGCAGGACTAGAACCCGTGACCTTTTCAAACCATGTCGACGATCTGCTAACTAAGCCATTCATGGTCTTACGTCGTCGTAAGTTTACTTGATTGTTCATGTAAAGAAGTTGTTTTAGTATTTTCTCAGTGAGGTTATATATGATACATCTATTTTAATAAGTATTTCTCATAATTATTTCGTCAGAGGCAGTTCCAGCTGTTCCTTTCTGTCGAAATATATATGAATTTCATGATCAATCTATACTAGGTATTCTGGTCCAAGAGAGAAGTGTTTATAAACGTGTTTACATATAGTATATTTAGTACGTATATCTAACATTCTATATGTTTTAAATCTGATGACGGATATATGACTCTAAAATGACCACAACTTTTTATAATACAATTAAAGTCTCTCAAAATATCTCGGCAAAGACTTCATGGGTGGCAGTTCGCTTGTGCTACTTGCGATCAATTACCCGGTTGGTTAAAGCTTTATTGAATTATTCTGTCAAATCTTTACTGCGTAGTTTATAACTTTGTTATTTAGATCAAAACATCCCAAACGAAATGCTGCATGAGACATCCCCCTCTAACACATGTAAAAGCAAAGAAAACACTGACTGTTTTTATTTCCACAATACAAGTTTAGCGATATGCCAAAGTTATTATAGTAATTTTTGAGGTATACTTCTCTGTTTTAATCGTAACTAGTGACACGCCCCAGCTTCGCACGGGTAGCACAAAACCTTACATATTATACACCTGAACCTTCCTCATATATCACTCATCCTATTGATAAAAACCGCAAGAAAATTCGTTTAGTAGTTTTCGAGTTTATCGTTAACAAATAGACAGACAGACGTGGCGGGGGCATTTGTTTTATAATATGTAGTGATAGTGATGTAATGATAAATAAAAATATATAATTTTAAGCTGCTTTGCTCTTGCAATTTTAATGATAATTCTAATTTATTATTTGTCTTATATATCATTACGTAACTATAAATTATACCTCATTAACAAAAAATAACAGTCTAATCGATTTGTAAAATTAACGCCTAAGTAAATTTTAATTATAGACCCTGTACACTTACATTTATTACTAGTATACTATAATTACCACCAAGGACGTCTGCGAAGTAATATACGCCGAGCAAAACTCACCGAAACAAACCGTCACTCAGTTTAAACACAACCCAAAAACTTTACCCCATTTATAGTATTAAAATAGATATACCTGCAAGTACCACGACCACGCGGTCGCAGTATACATCTAGACATCGCACGCACACATAGACATTTTATTGTCTTCACTGACATGTTTACGTGAGATGCGTGCGCTTGTGTGCGCGAGTTCAACCGCGCTACGACGCAACTGAACAAGGTGATAAGTGCGTTTTTTCATTTTTATTCTGAATTATATTTTTGTGTACATTTTTATATGTATCGGTGGTATACGTTAAATAGATGGGCTTGCATTAAAATTATTATGGATATGCCAATTGTTAGTCCGTAGCTGTATCCTGTTTTTTTTCGGGACTTATTATTATGTGTGATGTATTAATATAATTTTTTTATTATTGTGATCAAAGAGATCCGCGGTAATATGCGATTCCTGCAATGTTTTTTATCATAGCATCCGTTTTGCTCTTTTTATTTACATATTTCAGTATTGACTGTTACTGCCGGTATATTACCACGTATTGCGTAAGAATTTTAAATAGCATCCAAAACAGTATTTATTGAATGTATGTAATGTATAATAAATTAACATTAATTTTAATTGATTTTAAGTTATTGATTATACATTTTATATTATATGTTATTATTTAAAATAGTCCATATGATGCAAAACTATCGTTGTAATTTATATAATCAATATATGGAAACTGTTTAATACATAATGTAATCTCAAACACTATAATCAGTCAACTAAAATGCACTAACAATTTTTAAAACAAATATCTTTCGCAAGAAAACATTTTTCATTTACGGCGTTACCTATCTGTCGCGGCCGTGTAATAATAATAACTTGTGTTGGTGTGCGTGCGACGTAACGTTTGCGTGTGTGCGTGAGGCTCGTGCCGCGTTTGCATCGTGTCATTGCCGATAGTAACTTGTACGAGTGGACAGGCAAGTGGAATGTACGAGTCTTGTTTTGGGTTAAGCCGGGTTATCTTCGCAAGATCTAGCTGGATAATTTACCGTTATAGGTTTAACATTGGCGCTAGGTGCTAATTTTTTATAGTATACTATAATACTGAATTACCTTAGTAATGTATTCTATCACTGCATCATGCTAAGGAATAATGTTAAATCACACATAGTATATGCGTTATAGAAGTTATATTATTACAACATAATATAGCTATATAAATAGCAGGTCCATTTTAAAAGCTAGACGTTTAATATTACTAATTTTGATCTGCGGTTTCAGTCGCTAAAATTGAGATATAAGTTTACTGGTCCGCTTTTTTGGGACTACCGCGACTAACTTCCTCAATACACGTCCTAAGTAATATAAAATATTTTTAAATAGAACAGGTTTTTGAGACCAGCTCGTTCAAATATACAGACTCGTCAGCTTCTAATATTAGGATAGATTTTCTTAAAGATTGGGTTGAACGTATTGCACAATTAATGAAAATAACTGTGCAATGTTATGTAATTTTTATTGGAAATCAAGGCAATAATTTTAAAAACAACTTTTTTTTCCGTTTATTTAACTAGATCTCGCAGCTTTTCAATTATGCTTGTCTTTTCATTCTGTAATACAGACGTAGGTTTTGTTTGCTGTCAGTATGGATAAGTATATATTGCTAAGTAAGTAAAAAACATTGTTAACATTACTTGCCTTTAACAATTTTTGTTTTATTTTCCACAATCGAGCTGACTCTGGTTCTTTACACACCTTACTACTACCTCTAGACCTTGGACACCATTGTCTGCTTAAGAAGGTCACGAAACCCCTACAAAGAAGGTCCAGAAACCTTTACTCACTATAGAAACTCATATCATGTTAGCTTGAAGACGTCCATTAGAAATAAACCTCACTCAATTATACGCCCCGCCTGTTGGTCAGCAGTCATCATAGCCTGTTGTTTGCCTAACTAGGGATATCACATGCATGTTGCCGATTCTTGGTAAAGATAGGATATAAGGAATGGATAACGCAGGTGTGGACGATCGGATCTCTTACTAGAGGCGTAGCTTACTAAACGGATTACTTCTCTTTCGAGGCTTCCAATAAGAGCTTGGTCGTTCCCTGGATAAATCTTCTTGATCCTACTCTCACCCTATAACAGGCAACGGCTCTTACATTCAAAGATTTCATTTCACAGTTGTATCTTTATATATTTACCCTAAACATGATATTGTAACGTGCTCATCAAACGTAACATTTTACGATGGAATATATAATTTACGCTAATACAATTAATGTAAAAGTATAACTGTCTATTTGCCTTCACTACTTAATAGTTAAACTGATTTTGATTAAATATGGTAGAGTATGAGTTTGTACTTTGGGCAAGCGCTTCTTATAAAAAACGCGAATAAAGCATTGGGTAACAGTTATTTTATATGCAATATGATAAGTTGGGTGCTTGTCATATTTTGGAACTACACTCGCGATACTGATGCGAGTTTGACCCTTATATTGTAGAACTGACGGTTCTGTTTGCGCTCGACGCCATATGTCACTCACCACCAATACTATTATTACTTTTATCTCCAGTATGCACGCAGTATTCCGTACACTATGTACCAAACAAAAAGTAGGAGAAAACAAAATACATATACACTGTCTGTTAAAATTATCAGCCTTAAGTACTTATAATAATAATAATATCGCTATTTCATATTCGGTTATTTATCTCAACTCAACAGCTCTTGAGAGCTAGTCAATGATTTACTTTTGATCAACGACGCGCCGCTGTTACTTTACTATTATTCAGCAAACATTCAACGTTGAGTAATGCTTAGAAGTAAATATATTTTAATTAATTGCTTGTCAATACTTAGCTAACACTTAAATATTTGAGAGATCAGTTTATAAACACGGCCGTTACGTGTAAAGAAAAATATTTAATGTTGGACTGCTGTCTCAATGGTTTAATTAACCGATCACCTTGCCAATACCAATGCAATAGGCCGCCTGGGTTTTATCCTCTACAGTCTACGTAACAGATAAAAATATGTGATTTATACGACTCAATTCTAGGTGATATCCGTTGTTTTAATGTTTGTATAAATTAGCCTGTGGACAGAATGTGCCATAAAGTAGGTAAAATATTTAAAAATAGGCTCGAACTATAGTATATTCCCGAAACATGGATAAGTAACATAAGTCCCAGGTTCGATGCTCGGATCGGGTAGTTTCACTGGCTGTCTTCTAGGAAATGATTAGAAGCAGGCACGGACGCTGGAAATGTAGAAATATAGGTGTACTACACCTCCGTCTATCCCTTCGGGGTTACAGGCGAGAGTCTTATATACATATTTATACCAGTATTACTTTCCCATACGAGTATACTTTTTTACCTCCACAAAATGTCTATTCATACATTGTCAGAAAATATAAATGGAATTTGTAATAAAATATCCGTCGTGTGTCTTAAAATGCATATTTCACGTACAGCACGAGCGAACCCGCGCGCCGCGCCTACATCATAATGACTAAATGCACTTGCTACGAAAGCTGTCACAAAACAATGCAAGTAAAAAAAACAGTTCGAACGCGCCCCGTACTGCTGATAGCCCCTTATCTCATCTACTACTACGTCAACAGACTAGTGCCGTCCCTCTCTAACGCGCGCCACTTACGTATACGCGTCTCGTTCCCGCGTCCGTGCCTTTCTCTCATTCAGTGTTAAGAGGCTGATACACTGGCCAGTATGTCGTCATAATGCTGTTCGGATTTCGAATGCGAGTTTTTTTTTCGTCTAGTTATGGTTGTCGATCAGCTGAGGGTGGTGAAAAGTTTTGAATTTGGAATGCTATACATGGCGTGTTTGTGTAGTTGCTGTGTTTGGCCCAACTTTATAATAATGATTTTGAATATTGACATGAGTGCAAAATATTATACTATTATCCTTGAAATGGTATTAAAGGTGTATTACATATTATAAGTTTTGGCTTGTTATAGATTTGAATGACAGTTTGGTTTTAACACTTACAGAAGTTTATAATATGTAGAGTTCCAGAGAATTGATAAATATTTATATTAAATCGTCTATCGGTGTAGAGACGCCGGCGTCCACACGCAATGCTTTACGCATTTGACGGTTATGTTTTTATGTCCCACGTAATAGGCAGCGTGCTTATTGCCGTCTACAGGGCACTTTCTGCTACTACTAAGAATTTGTAACAGTAAACCTTATAATACTTTGTCCAACCGGTATTTTAACCTAAGATCGCCATAAACAAGCGGAAATGCCAATGTAGTCAACAATCAACTATTAATTGCATAATTGTTTATTAATATAATAATTGTTGCTAAATATTTTGTGACGCATGTTACTGTATTTGACGTAAATGCTACGCTTGCAAAGTACGGATGAGATTTCCGCACAATGTCTTGTTGTGTAATGTCGTACTGTATGTAAGTACATACAGTTAGAATTTTAGCAACATAAGCATTTAAAATTGAAAAGTTTGTTAAGTATTTTATGAATTATAATTTCTAATTATTATTTTAATAGACAAACAAAAATAATATATGTGTTTAGATTTGTTAATATTAGTTTGATTGATTGTTGCTTTGTTTATGTAAATAAATAAATTTTCAAGATCAGGTATTGTCCTGTTGATAACGAAATAAATTATTTTAATTTATGTTTTTGAACTGCGATTGAATGGCAATCTTATATACATTTGTTATAATCCCAACTACTATTTTAAATGCGAATGTGAGTTTGTTTGTTTGTTACGCTTTTACGCTTTAACTACTCGACAGATCATCGAACAGAAAAGGACATAGAGTACCTTTCATCCAGAAAAAGTACTGTTACTCTTTTTTTCGTGTTAGGGAATGCATTGACGCATACCTTCAACGCGTACAACATGAGATAGTTTTTAACTTTACTGACTATATCTGTTTACATTCTCGATAAAATGCATTCAAAGAAGACCGACCACCATCTATGGGTCCCTGGCCTGGGCATGGACAATTTTATATTGTAATAACAATATTAATTTTCAGTAGCCTGAACTAAGTCGAAAACATTATTCTATGAAGTTTAGTATCAAGTTCGATTAATAATAAAATAAAACACAAAATCACGTCAAAATATCCACTATACGAGCGAACAAACGCAAAGCGAATGATAGAAACAGAATTGACAGATTAGTCAAGTATTGCTAGAATATGAAAATAAATTACCCAACACACTTTACAATTTTGTTATATTTTATCAAATATCATATCATTTTTACATTAATTATTGTTGTCGAATTCAAAATATGAATATAGTAAATAATGAAAAAATATCAACGTAGTTTCAGATTTCGTTAATATTTCTAAATGTGATTTTTTTAAATACTTTGTTCGGGTTTTTGCTCACTGTTTTTTACTAGGCAACACAAACAAGCCATTTGGATTGTCCATTTCAGTTCCACGTTTTATACCAAATTAATAAATTCTAAAATCATTTTTATTATACGTCAATTTCATACGACTGGATAATAACCAATATTTATTATATATTAAAACAAAACTTTTAATATTTTACTTTGTTTATAAGACGATTGTCCACGTTCAAGCCGAATATGGACGGTCTCCTTTCAACACAAACACGAGTCTATGTTTTTAGTTTATTAAGAACATCAGAATTGTGGACATAAAATTATATGTGGATTGTGGATATAAGTTTCGTCTCAATTTTTATTAATGTCTCTTTTTGTATGCATTGACGGTACTTCTCCGCGGGGCGACGGAGTAGTTATGTCGGAGTCGTCGGGGGAAAGATGGTGACCGACATCCCGGTAATACCGACTAAACCCACCACGGTGTTCCTCGACATAACCGCAATCGGCGGGGCCGCGCGAATCACTTTCACATGCAATCGCGACCCCGCCGAGGGGTACTAAGTCAGCGGTACGGAAAAGGACATACGTTACTTTTCATCCAGAGAAACGGTACTGTTCACGAGGGATAGTAATGTATTGACAAAATTTATATAAACGCGAGCAAAAACTAGTTAAACTATAATTTCATTATTATACACCTAGTAAGTATAGTGGTATTAACAATTAGGAGATAAAGCAATTTAGGTTCAGCAGTAATATACATATGTAAAAATCATATATGACTCGACATTGACAGAATGTGGTAGTTATATATTTTGAGAAAAATAAATAGGTTTCGACTATTTATTACTCGGCCTATATTTATACTTCCATCTTTAAACACAAGAGCGAGCAAGAAATCCCGTAATAACAATAAAATTTAATTTAGTATCAAACACCTGCGAACGGCGTGACGTCACCGACCGTCCCGGACAGTATACAATCACCTTTACACACCGACCGATGTACATCCATCTCTCTCGCACTCCGCTGTCGCTGTCTCCTTCCCGCTAATGAATTAAATCAACAACCTCGCTCGCTCCCTCTCGATAGATGATCGTTCCATATTTGAATTTATTTCAAAATAGGAATTCAATTTTATTTTCTATATTCATTAAGTTTTTAAATTGAAATGGCCAGTGGCATCGACATCTTTATTTTTTAAAGTTACATTTTTTTGGCTGTCTTGTTGGCTCAGATATGACTCATATGACACATAACACCATATTTAAATAATTATAATAGGTATAATTATACTAAGGTAACGCTTATGATTGCGTCCGATCGTGGAGTCTCGTATTCGAGTCTTCGGCTGCGGCAGCTTCGATTGCGTTCATAGAGTGTCTCATTGAATTTCCTGTTAAGAAATCCATAGCAACACCATGAAGTCTGATATCATAGAATTCGTCACTTTTGGTGTCTGTCACACATTTCTCACTAGCTCAGACACCAGTATCAGTTCTTTGTAAAATCTAGCATTGTCCAACATGTTACAATAAGATAGACAAACTGTACCTATTTTTGGAAAGATTATTATCGGCGGCCTCGACGGCGTAGTGGTTAGTGTAACCGACTGCCACGCCTGAGGACGCGAGTTCGATTCCCTTACAAGTCAAATATTTGTGTACATGGACATGGACGTTTGTCTTAGTCTAGGTGTTTCTATGTACAATATGTACCTATGTATTTACATAAAAAGAGTATATATGTATATTTATCCATTGTCTAGTACCCATAGTACAAGCTCTGCTTAGTTTGGGCTAGATGGTGTTGTGTGTATGTGATAGAATATTATTATTATAATATATGAGACCTCAAAACCTTTAGCATGTGGGTGTCATATCACTACATGCCCTTACCCTACCCCTTCGGGGTTATAGAAGCAGTCATTGCATTTTTGTTGGAAAATTAAAAATATAGCTACATATATTGAAATATGTTTATAACACAAATCTACCTGTATGGATATGAAAGGTATCATTGCATTATCTGTTAGGAAATTATTATTAAAGTCTAGATTATGCCTTCTCAAGTCTAAAATAGCTAAACACATAAGAAAACATTTTATAAAACATACATCTGGAGCATTGCTCTATACGGAAGTGAAACATGGACAATGACCCAACACGACCGAAAAATTTGAAGCTTTCGAAATGTGGCGCTAGAGGTGCATCGAAAGAATCAGCTGGACAGAAAAGAAGAGCAATGTAACATAAAATATAATAAAACATTTTAACGACATTGAAATTAAACTACTATATACGGATTTTATCGCGTTGTTTATTTGACACTTTATTACATAATTTAGAAACTGTTACACTACTACTACTATTAAACGTTACTAATTTTTAAGCTAATTAAATTATTAAAACTATTAATAAAATAAAGTAATAAAATTTTTAATTTCAATGTATAACATTCGCGTAAACAGAAGACAATATTATTTTAACGACAATTGAAAACGGAAGAGGAAATATGTTTGGCCACCTTATGATGACTTCATAAAAACATCATAGAAGGAAAAGTGGAAGGAAA
Source organism: Catocala nupta (assembly GCA_963675205.1). Classification (NCBI taxonomy): domain Eukaryota; kingdom Metazoa; phylum Arthropoda; class Insecta; order Lepidoptera; family Erebidae; genus Catocala; species Catocala nupta. The sequence goes on from OY776106.1 coordinate 7,790,965, forward strand.
GAGAGGAAGGGTCAGATCCAGAAGGACATTTACTGACCAAATAAAGGAAAAGGCGAAGATCATGTCTTATAAGGATGTCAAGGAATTAACCGTAAATCGAGAAAGACGGCGTATACTCCACCGACAAGAGCTCTTAAATATTGTTACGTGCTGGGTTCGAGGGATAAGAAAGTAAAAGATTATTACCGACTAAAACGTTTTATTCTAGCACACATTTAAATTTAAAACACAACAAACACTGCAACTGCTTCAAACTCCGTAGTATTTTCGCTTCCGTTCGCTTCGATGAATACTTGACCGCTTAAGATTGTAAACTGAATCGGCGAACGCGGGCCGTCCCCTTTTATACGCGGTTAAAGCATTTCCAGAGTTTTCTAGAAACGTCATACACGGTACGTAACAATACGACGATTCGAGAATGTGCCAGCGTTCTCTCTACTCTACTAGTACCAGCGAACTACGTATTTCCGTAAGACTTCAATAGATGGTAGCACCATCTAATAAATTATTACACGGAACTGCCGAGTCTTCCCCACAATGCCGAGAGATGTCCTTTTCTGTTCCCCTAACAACGTGTATGCGAAATTTCATGATGGTCGGTCAAGTAGTTAGGGAGTGGAAGCGTTACTAACAAACTCACATTCGCATTTATAATATTAGTTAGGATTAGCGTGCTGTGTAGCATGGAGTTTGTAAGCCTGGTACACAGTCGGTAATAGGTTCGGGACCTATGGCGTGGGACCTAAAAGCAACACTGGTTCCTAAACTTTTAAGATAACGGAACCTCTACCAAATATCTTTTATTTTATGGAACCCCATATCAAATGATTACAAATCAAAGACACTGTAATTTAAATAAAAACGAAACCTAACTTCGGCTCACATATTTTGCGCTATTTCAAAATAATCTTTGGTATTATTTAACTGCCAAAAATAAATGATTTCGTGGAACCTTGGTGACTTTCCAAAGGAACCCCTAGGTTCCGCGGAACCCATTTTAGGAATCGCTGCTATATTTGATATTGACGTGACTCTAAGGGCTTGTCCTACCACCTCCAAATAGCATTTATCTATAAGATAAAAGTATCGCTATCTCTCTTCTTTAACCTAAAAAGAGTGAGACAGCATGCGATCTTTCGGATAACTTACTTGTTAGTTGTGGGACTGGCCATAAGTTTATCTATAGGTATCTATACTAATATTATTAAGAGGAGTAAGAATTTTTGTTTGTTTGTATTTAACTCGAATCTGCTTAACCGATTTAAAAAATTCTTTCAACAATAGAAAGCTATATTATCACCGAGTAACAAAGGCTAGAATACATTTAAAAAAAAAAGTATTGTTGCATAACTTAACCTACTTTTGCGCGAACGAAGCCGCGAGCAAAAGCTAGTCTGTTAGAAAATTAATGTAAATTGTGTAGCATGGAATTTGTAAGCCTGGTACACAGTCGGTAATAGGTTCGCTCCCTATGACGTAGGACCTAAAAGCATAACTGACGAAGTAAGTGTATATCACTCTATTCGATACAGACGTGAGTCTAAGTTTATATCTAAACTAGATGTGCCCACGGTTTCACCCACGTTTATCATTACTGCGCCGCCCCCGTAGGTCGTAGCGTGATGTTATATAGCCTTCCTCGATAAATAAGCTATCCAACAATAAAATAATGACGACTCTATAGCGTAGTGGTTAGTGTAACCGACTGCCACGCCTGAGGTTGCGAGTTCGATTCCCGCACAAGTCATACATTTGTGTGCATGAACATGGTTGTTTGTCTTGGTCTGGGTTTTACTATGTATAATATGTATGTACACATTTAATTTTTTTTAAATATATATGTATATTTAAATATATATGTATTAGTACAAGCTCTGCTTAGTTTGGGCTAGATGGTGTTGTGTGTATGTGATAGAATATTATTATTATAAATTTTCAACCAGTAGTTCCTGAATTATTAGCGCGTGTAATCAAACAAACTCTTCAGGTTTATAATATTAGTATAGATAAAAGATCTGACCAAAACATCGCGTCTTATTCAGATATGTCGCCGATTTAAATTTAGATATCTATGGCATTAATTTAATATTTTCGTCAATGATTTACATCGAATTGCTTGGAGTCATAGTAATAGTACATACGACTGTTGTGCATATGATCTCACGTTCAATTCCTGGGTCAGGCTACAAAATATACTACGGGGAGTGCTCTGAAGAGTTATGCCATCTTATCCCGCCCTCCCCTATCCTATCCAGTACAACGCGTACACGGAAGGGGGAAGAAGTAACTCCGCTCTCGGCGAAAGATCGCTCAGGAGTGAGAGACTAGCATTCAACCGAGTAACTAAGACGTTCTTAATAGTCCGAGTAATTACTGTGAATTTTGTATAGCCACATAATATTTTAGACAAGTGAGTTTCATTACAGTTCAATGGTTTTTGAGTAAAATCCTTACCAACTCACACACTAAGATAACCTTCTTCTCCCTAGCGTTTATTATTTCCAAGGCATTTGTCAGGATATCAGTTTTTACACGGAGCGGCTGTCACCTGAGCTCCGCAATCCGAAGGCTAACGATACCCTAAGGCTAGAACAGTGTCAGGATATTATAGGGCACTGACTTCCCAATAACGACTGCCATAGATGTTCATGGCAGCCGGGACCGACGTATTAACGTGCTCTCCGAGGCACGGAGCAGGCGATAATTGTCAATCAATACGCACATCGTTTCGAAAAGTCATATAACTTCCGAAAGTCAGAAGTGTGTGACGTGAGTTCGATCCCGAGACCCTCTGCATTGCAGACTGTTTGTCTCCCACTGAGCTATCGCTGCTTATACGCTCACGCACTAACATAACCAATTTTGTCATATTCTTCATAGAATATACATATATTAAAAATTAATTGTCTGTAGGTAAAACGATTAGTTTCTCGATATTGAAATTAGCCATAAGTGGTTGCCATGACATTACTATTACACTATTGTGGGTTCGAATCCCATACGAGGCACAAATTCTTGTGACCTGCAAATAGTTGTACCGATTCTGGGTGTCCTTTGTGTCATTTGTTTAAATGTTTGTAAAGTCCCCCGCGATACAAGATATATTCCTTATTGTCTTTTATAACAATTTAATCTTAGAACGTTGAGAGGAAAGCTGACATCCAGCAATGGGTACCTGATAATTTTGGGGTAAACGTCCATGTTAAAAAGAGTGAGCTCACACATCACATTTACATGATAGTGTACAATGTTCAAATTGAGTTCACGTGATAATACTATATTTATAACTAGCTTACCCGTGCAACTTCTTCTCCTTTGCATAAGAGCATTTCTTCCGTAGTTGCAAATTTTTTTATTGATGCTCCGCTCCTTTTGGTTATAGCGTGATGTTATATAGCCTATAGCCTTCCTCGATAAATGGGCTATCTAATACTAAAATATTTTTTAATTCGATCTAGTCGTTCCTGAGATTAGCGCGTTCAATCAAACAAACAAACTATTCAGCTTTTTAATATAAGTATAGATTCAGATTTTATGTTGTCATTGTGTGTGAGATGACAACTTAACGTACAGAAAGGTGAGCGTATTTAATCGTAGTAGCACATCTATGATTTAAATATTTGTATCTGTAAGGCAAGTTTACTTCAAATCTGTTTATCGGTTTGCGAGTGATTGAGTAACAAACAATTTCACAAACTTTCACATTTATATAAGTATTATTTCAAATAAAATATAACTTGGGTATGGCAAAAGAAGCATGAGAGCAGAATAAATGCTGTAGAAATGAGAGCGCTGAGAAACATATATGGTGTGACTCTGAAAGATAGAATAAGGAATAGTGTGATTAGAGAGAGATGCGCATAAAAGTGGATGTAGTGACAAGAATAGAAAAGGGGGTGTTAAGCTGGGTTGGGCATGTAGAAAGAATGGACGAGAAAAGACTGACTAAGAAAGTTTATAAGGCTAGTGTGAATGGAACAGCCACAAGAGGACCTAAGCGAACGTTTCACGATCAGATCGGAGATGTTCTGCACAAAAGCCAGGTTAAGAGCAGCTTAAACCGGCGAGCGTGTGTGAGGAATGTGATGAAAGTTAATGAAGTCAGAGAAGTGTGTCAGGATCGTAGCAAATGGAAATCCGTAGTCCCTGCCCACCCCTCTGCGAAACAGGCGTGAATCTATGTATGTATATGTATATAAATTGAGAAATCTAGTTCTCTCTTTAATCTTCAACTAGCTTTCGTCTGTGAATTGGCTCGAAAATAGTACTTTTCTGGATGAAAGGAACCCTATATCCTTTTCTGTACTCCTGACAACGTGTATGCGAAATTGCACGATGATCGGTCGAGTAGTTGAGGTGTGAAAGCGTGACAAACAAACTCACAATCGCATTTATAATATTAGTTAGCATTCTTCGATATTGTAAACGGTTACCAGCTACGGTAATAATTTACCAGCGGGAGGTCTATATAAGGAAGCAAACTAGTATTTTTAAATAGCGATATTCATGTATAATATGCAAATCTAATAAAAATGCATATATAATTATGATTATTGTGACATTGTTCACACATTAAAAATGGCGGGTATAATTTATAAGTAGAGATAGCCTTGACAATTGACACTGAGTCAATAATGTCAGTGCCCCAAACTGCACAATGGCGTAGAGGTTGAATTGATCACTTCATTTATTTTTGTAGGCCTCGATGGCTTAGTGGTTAGCGTAACCGACTGCCACGCCTGAGGTCGCGGGTTCGATTCCCGGACAAGTCAAACATTTGTGTGCATGAACATGGATGTTTGTCTTGGTCTGAGTGTTTCTATGTATAATATGTAAGTATTTACAAAAGAAAGTTATATGTATGTTATACCCATAGTACAAGCTCTGCTTAGTTTGGGCTAGATGGTGTTGTGTTTATGTGATAAAATTTTATTATTATTAAACAAAGTGACGGTGAAGTTGTCATCTCACACACAATGGCAACATGATATCTGAATTATAAATATAGTATTAACAAGTGAGCTCATATTGAACATTGTACACCATCGTACTCTATCATGTAAATGTTATGTGTGAGCTCACTCTTTTAGTGTGGACACTTACCCCAGAATTATCTGGTACCTATCGCAGGATGTTAGTTTTCCTCTCAACATTCTGAGATTTAATTGTTATAAAAGACGACTTGGTATATATCCTGTGACGTCGCAGGGTACTTTACAAACATTCAAACAAAGGACATACTCAGAACAACTATTTGCGAATCACACGAATTTGTGTCCCGTATGGGATTCGAACCTACAATACTTGGTAATGTCGTGGCAACCACTTATGGCTAATTTCAATATCGAAAAAGCTAATTGTTTTACCAACGGACAATCAATTTTTGAACATAATTAGTAATAACATTTATAATTAATTCTGCGCCTCCGGTGATGAGTGATGTAAGTTAAGTTGTACACGTTTTGTAATTTTTACATAGAAACTAGCTGACCCGGCAAACGTTGTTTTGCCATAGTAACTATAGGGGTTGGTGATAGAAGGGTGAAAATTTAGAGTTGTATGTATTTTTTATTGCCAGATTATAAAAAAATAAAAAAAAATATTGGACCAAAAATTAAAAAAAAAATGTTACGGGTGTATGTAAGGTTTGTCCCTTATCACTAAGGCCACTCTTTTCAATCAACGATTAAATATAAATTTAGTAGTTTACAACTCATCAACAATGTGTTGTTAGTATGGCATAACATACTATAAAATCTAAAAATAATAATAATAATTGTTTGTTTTATCGTATAGTAGTGTAATTAAAAGGTGAGGTCAAATATTTGACTCTAAGATTAAAGTCACAAGACTTTGATATAGATAAAACTCTTTATTAAACGATGTATTGAACTTGAAATTCATATTATTACTAGTGACCCGGCAAACGTTGTTTTGCCATAAAAAAATTAATTGGCCAATAAATTAAAAAAAAATGTTCGTCGTGGACAACCCTTATCACTAAGGGGTATGAAAAATAGATAGTAGCCGATTCTCAGACCTACTAAATATGCATATAAAATTTCATAAAAATCGGTCAAGCCGTTTCGGAGGAGTATGGTAACTAACATTGTAACACGAGAATTTTATGTATAAGATAATCAGAAAAATATAATTTTTTGATTTAACTCCCTTTGTTCTATCTACCATAGTATTGGAGAAATTTTTTTGTGGAAAGTGATATAACTGGCTGGATTTTTGCAAAAATATCGTGTATATAGATATATTTCAAGTTATAACCACTATAAGTAATTGCTGCACACAATATTTTTCGTGTTTCATGTTATAAGTGTGATATATATTTATTTGCACATTCAATTTTTCATCTTACACGAAGACAACTTACAGGTTTTTTAAGAATTACTTGAAATTTATAATATTGACTACAAAAATGTAAATGAATAGTGAAAGTGAATGTTTTTATCTATAAAAAAAAAGTACTCAAGTTTAACCTTGCCCACTTAGAGAGAGAACTAGATTTTTTTAAATCTTGTTTTTGTTTTCCTGTAAAGTGTCGATTTTTGACTTGTATCACTTTTCATAGGAGGCACAGAATTTAATATCAGCCCTGATCTCAACTGTCCCACTGCTGGGCACGGGCCTCTTCTAAATGTGAGAAAGGTTAGGCCATAGTCTGCCACGCTGGTTCAGTGCGGACTCGCAGACTTCACATATCTTCTAAAACATTACATGCAGGTTTCCTCACGAAGTTTTTCCTTTACCGTAAAAGCGAGCGATAATTAACGATTAAATACATACATAACTTCGAAAAGTCAGAGGTTCTTGGGATCGAGATGGAGACCTCTTCGTGGCAGTCCAACCGTCTCCCACTATGCTATCGCTCCTAGACAAGTGAAAGATAATGTACATAATGAAATATAGACACTATTAGTTCCCCATAAAGGTAGCTCGAGGTCTACCAGTGGTTCCCGACCTCTTGTCAACGTGTCTCCACGTCTCACAGACAGCTGAAACCGTCCACGGCATCGCTGAAGCGTCACAGAGCCAACTTTCACCAACTTTCACTCAATTGTCTAGCGAGCCGTACCTGTTTTAATACATTTTTCATATTGGCAACATTTCTGACGTTACGCAGTGTTGTCAACCGAAGGGGCAGAAGTGTTTTCGGAATACAATACCTGAATGCTCGGATGACGTAGTGGTTTATGTGGTCAGTTGTTCCGAGTCTGGCTGTTCTTTGTGTCCATTGTTTGAATGTTTCTAAAGTCCCACGCGATACAAGATTTATGCAAGAGCGGAAGCATCTTCAAGAAAAATAACTTGTGTGCATCTAATCCCATACTCGCGTTCAAGTAAACAAAACTTTTAGCTTTATTATATTTTTATATATTCACTAGATTTTGCCAGCGGTTTCACCCACATAAGTCCTGTTGCCGTGGGAATATCGGGATAGAAAGTAGCCTATGTGTAAATCCAGGTCTCCAGCTATCTACATACCAAGTTTCGTCGGTTCATTAGATTTTACGTGAAAGAGTAACACACATCCATACATTCTCACAAATTTTCACATTTATATTATTAGTATAGATTAGATATAGCCCGCCATTCGCTCGGAACAGTTCTTTTACCCTATGTTCTTTACTGTACCCCTGCTTCTAAATCTAGTTCCCTCTTTATTTTTCAACTAGCTTTCGCTTGTAAATTCGCTCGAAAACAGTATTTTTGTCTGGATGAAAGGTACCCTATGTCCTTTTCTGTACTCCTGACAACGTGTATGCAAAATTTTACGATATTCGGTCGAGTAGTTAAGGCGTGAAAGCATACCTAACAGACAAACTCACATTCACATTTATAATATTAGTTAGAATTAGGATAAACGTTATTAGTTTTCCCTGCCTAGAAATTTTAACAGTAGCCCGGAGTTGCGAAGTTGGCGGTGTTAAACATCCCCGTTTCCGGAAAGCACGTGAATCCGTTGGTCCTGCTCCTGATCTCGCTCTAGTCGTGTCATTATCATGCGATTTAGAGAAAAGATGTTCACTTGTATATGCGCACACAGTTGTGCACTATAACATCTTCTGCGCAGATGGCTAATCTCCGTTAAGATTGGTCACCGTGATCTAAATTTGCTCTGAAGGTCATTATTTTATGTTATAGAGTCGCTATTGTATGGACTATAAAGTGTACTGCCTACCCTATATACTACCTACCATATGTATATTCGGGTGTGATACACGGTGGTGTACTATTTGGCAATTATTATTTAGGTCCTTAGGACTAACGACGCATATAAGAAACTAGATGTTCCCGCGGTTTCACCCACGTTTATCGTTACTGCGCCGTCCCCGTGAGTCGTACCGTGATGTTATATAGCCTATAGCCTTCCTCGATAAAAAGGCTATCCAACACTAAAATTATTTTTCAATTCGAACCAGTAGTTCCTGAGATTAGCGCGTTCAAGCAAGAAAACAAACAAACTATTCAGCTTTATAATATTAGTATAAATATACTGACAACGATTTTTTATATATTTACTTAAATAGAAACGATTTCTCTGATATTTAAAGTATCTAATAAGTAGGTACTTGTTAGATATTTAAAGAGAGAATGAAGCAATATAAATATTTATGTTCGCAAATAAAGACAAATCTTTATTTGCGAACATAAATAATAAATGTCTCACATAAATGTCTGCCTACCCATTAGCAGAACAGGCGTGAGCCTACACGCGCGCTTCATAATGATTTTCAGTTGACCAACGACGGCGTCCCTCAATTGGAACGCAATACCGAAACTCTCGTACGCGCGTGCCGTGATTCTTCCCCAATGATATATCAATGAAGAGCAAGCGTTATCAGGTGACCTTACATCGCGGATCGACCACTTGACCATGCTAAATACGTATTGTAACCAAACCAAAGTGATTGACCTACCTACAACCGGTCCTAGATTAATCATACTGACATAATCTAATCATGTTTCCGAACTTCCCGCCGACCGAGCGACGCCGAGCGCGCCCGAACGCCGGCGGAAACGCCCGATTGTTGACAGTCCGTCAGCCGTCAGCAACACTGCTCTATGTACTTTACATAGGTGCACTGCTGTCGCCGGTACCTAGCTGTGCATTCAAATACGTTCAAATATACGGATATTTTTTATACTATTGCTATGTTTTCGCGTTTATTTATCAGTGTTGCCGCTGTATAGTGTGTTGTACGACGCGGAACACGAGGATTGTGGTCGATTTTCACGATTTCACCCCGGTTTTTCTCGGTACACGTGGATAAGTTTATGTGTTAGCTCAGTACTGAAGTCATTGACTCGACATGACACACATTTTGTGTGACGGAACTGCACATCACATAGTTTCTTGTTAACGTTTTTTACTGTACTCTAAATCGTGCGTTATCATAGTTTCTTTATGTGCAAGCGGAGCTTTGTTTGGTGTTGTTATCAGTGTATCTAGATAACGCGTCAAGGCAACATCCTTGGGTTCGCGATTCGTGTGAATTGTGTTTTTCGTATTGTAACAATGTGTTTTTGTAGTAATTGTTATGACATGACCTCGCTTTTGTACCTCTTGATTTTATCTTTTTAATCTTCGATCGCGTTTTTGTATGGAAATAGTTTAAATTTGTTGAAATAATTATTTATATCCGCCGCGCTTAAATGCGACGCTATGAAGCGTGTTCAAAGATAGATCGAATTTAAATTTTTATTTTTTATTATCTAGGTTACATTATGTACCTACCAATTTTTATTCTTTATTTAAATATGTGTTTTGAGAATTTAACAACACACGAATCTCAATAATTCTCAGTCATAATTTATTTTTAATTCCAATCTAACCAAATTGAATTTCGAAAGTTTCCCATAGACTATCTAGTTACTACACACGCCGTACGCCGACATCATCGACTGCGAAAAAATTGGCACACGTCATAGAATGACGTCCCGCGCGCCATTTTCAAATTTCATCATTTTCACAAACAATCGAAGATGCGCGCGTTTCATGGACACGTCTGCATTTTATTTATAGACGCGAATGTTTGATTTGTACAGCGACGTAGTTTACCTACATATCTACCGTCGCGGAATGTACATTATATACCATCTTGCACTATGTACTGCGGATACAACAATATAGGCGCTGTCTGTGTGCGTGCCAGCGTAATGAGCGTTTCTATGTGCTAAGAAACAGTAAAAAGTATGGCGCGAACGCTATGAGCGGCAACGTCGCGTGCGTTCCGAGGCCTTGCCGCGGTGAAAACAATAGTCTTTTATTATTTAATTTTTGTTGAATAAATTATTTTCGTATGATAATTCTGTGCCGATGAATAATATATTGCATTAATTAGCCCCGTTTGCCGATTAAAAGTAGTTTTTTGTGAGTTATCAAATACGTAATCGGCACAATACCCTGCATGCACTCTATTATGGAATTCAATACACATCGCTGTATCAAAATCGATACACATAACGCGTAACCGGAACTCGAACTAATGTTTTTACACGAAAATTTCCAATCCACATTCCGAACGAAAAATAAATCAATATATCAATGATAAAAAAACAAACAAAGCCAACGAAAATAGCCGGTGGGATGAAAAAAAAATAGTAACCGATGTTGACCTTTTCGAACGCGTCTCGCTAGTAGCACGGCCAGCTGACGCGACGTTGCCACACTTCCTGCCGTAGCTTGGCCCGTTCGCGCTTATCGCCTCTATTACAATCTAGTTAAGAGTATATTCGCGTGACAACTTTAAGTATATAAAGGATTTAGGACGTTTCACGGTACTATGACACTTCCCGCGCGAAAAATTCGAAATGCTTTATCAGTCGTACGCCGTGATGCGCGCCGCGTAGTAAATTCTCCAGCCATTTTTTTATTCTACACCATTTCAGATGTGAGAAAGTAGTGTTTTAGTTTAATTAAATGACTTAAAATACAAACCAAAGTGCCCAAAGCTAACTTTAGTGTGATAATTTAATATATTTCATTAGAAAATAGTGAATTTGATAAAATAAACTTTAGTGTTGTAAGAGTGTGATAGTTTCATAGTAAAAGTATTAGAAATTTGGTGAGTGAGATACCATTCGCACGTGTGTGCGTGGAGTTCTTGTGCTTTGTAAACTATGAGGTGCGTTATGGAGAGGTGACAAAGTGGCCTACATGCCTGTGGCGCTGGGCTCGCTCGGCGGCGAGGGCGAGTACCGCGAGTACCACCACCTCTCGCCGCATCACCCGCCGCACCTCCAGTACCATGAGTACGCGCCGCCGCCGCCGCCGCCCATGTACCACCCTATACCGGACCCGTATTTTAGGTAAACATTCCAAATTCAAATTACTCCTACTGTTTTATGCTTGCCTGATACTTCGATTGAGTTTGTTCGGTCAAGAGTGATCGTGGTATTCGTCCAGAGATAGATTATTAAGTTTAGGTGGGCTCGACAATCTATTACTGATTCCAATAATGGTTTCTTTCTATCCATGAAAAATACATTTGGTTATTGTTTTATTATTTCATTTGATCTTTGCTTAATTATTTTAATTTAATAAACCATACACGCCTTTGTAATAAATATGTTTTCTATTTGTAATGATGTTGAAAACAAGAAAAGGTTCTAAATAAATATTATATACAAGCAAGTATAGAAAACTATTTATTTGTTATATGAAGCTAATAGATTTTATTTCAGCGAAAAATAAACAAAATTATATTAAAAAGTTTTATTGAAATCCTTTTGTTTTATCCATAAAATTAATATGTTTTGCGTAGACACTAGATAAGTAGTCATCTCAAATATTTTCCCTCTCTAACTCACTTAAACACGGTTCGCATATTTAATAAACGAGTCGTTTAGCTATGCTCTGTTATATTTGACATATTTTTCATAGAAAATGTATAAAAAAATTACTGTCCCTAGGTAAAATGTCTTGTTTCTTGAATATAGACACCGGAGATGTTATAGTACATAATTATAATATTTTAACGCCATCATATGTATTACGATACTGATTAGTTAATATTGCACACAAACGTGTCATTCTACTAATCGCTTGGCTCATACTACGTGAGTTACAGAACAGCCACTCTGTGCAATCGAATGAAAAAAAAAAACTTGATATATTGTCTCTAATATGCAGTACTTATAATAAGGTAGTATTTAACTGCACAGCAATAAAATACTAATTGCACAGCAAAATATATTTAAAGAGATCAAACTAAGTCCTATTTTTGGGTTTAAGAAGGAAACTAACATAACCTAACCTTCTGAGACGGAATGCAGTGATTTGAGGCGTATAGGTGCTCGTTATGCTGTGCAATTAGTATTTTTGATGGTCATTATATTTAATCCCTTTATAATAACACAATATATCTATATACGACTATCAATTTACGTGGCAAATTATAATTGTCTAGATGTGCCCGCGGTTTCACTCGCGTTTATGGTTATTGCGCCGCTCTCGTAGGTCGTAGCGTCATATTATATAGCCTATAGCCTTCTTCGATAAATAGGGTATCCAATACTAAAATAATTTTTCAATTCGAACCAGTAGTTCCTGAGATTAGCGCGTTCAACCAAACAAACAAACTCTTCAGCTTTATAATATTAGTATGGACTAGATTTACGTGTGACTTTGCTCGCGTTAATCTTAATTTCGTCAATAATTTTCTATCCTTTGAGAACAATACTTATTTCTAGATGAAGATACCCTATGTCCTTTTCTGTACGCCTGATAACGTGTATGCAAAATTTAATAATGATCGGTCTAGTAGTTACGGCTTGAAAGCGTAACAAACAAACTCATATTATTATATATTCATTCATAATATTTAAGTTAGGATTGATCTCTGACAAGAAAATATTTAACTATCTATAAATACAATTAAATATTATGAAGAATGTGTGCTGTCTTTCAAATATAGGTTGTTTTGTGATAAGTAACCATTGTAGCGTGAAAGAATGATAAGAATTGAGATAGGTGTACTAAGATGGTTTGGGCATATCGAAAGAATATAATATTGGCTCTGTATATAAACTGTACCACTGCTGGGCACAGGCCTCTTCTCAGTGTGAGAGTTTTTGAAATGGGTTATGCCAATGATCGGCAACCCGCGGCCCGCGAACCGCATGCGGCTCTTTGACTCCTCGGGTGTGGCTCTTTTACTCCTCAGTTGTGGCTCTTTTACTCCTCGGTTGTGGCTCGTTCACGAAATGTTGACTGCAGGCACAGAATATTACTTATAACCTTGCCTCACTATGATACCAAATTTTATTTTATTTAATATTAGTAAAACTAAAACTTATTTGACAAAGGCAAGCTCGAGAGTGTACTTTTAATTCTAATTTTACCATAATAATGTCCTCTGCTAAAGCAAAGCTTTAAAAATTGGCTCTTTAAATGGATTTCACTTGTGGATTGTCTTAGCTCTTTTGGACAACAAAGTTGCCGACCACTGGGTTAGGCCATGGTCCATCACGTTAACCCATTACTGGATGGCACACTTCACATATCTTTAAGAACATTATGGAGAAGTCTCAGACATGTTTTCTCCAGATAAGCTAGAATGCTTGCGTTAGGAGCGTGCTGATGTTGGTAATGTTAATGATTAGGATTCAAACCAACAACATTATCGATAGCAAGTCAAATGACTTCACGAATGGTGTAGTGGTTCTCTCACCACTGCCAATACACCAAGTAAGCTATATAGTCAAAGTCAAAGTCAAAAATAATTTATTCACTTAGGTCACAAAGTAACACTTATGAACGTCAAAAGGGTTAGTGAGTTTATTATATTTACTGAATTTACATTTATGTTAGTTGCAAGGTTCAGGCAAAAGGTTGAGCCTATGAGAAGATACCTGCAAGAAACTCAAGGCCACTCTTTTAAATCGCCATCAACTTATAATTTCAGTATTTTACAACTCATTTATGTACCAGGTGTTGCAGTCATTATGCCATATGTCACTGTCCATATAAAACTAAATTCTAAAAAAAAGTTGGTAATATTATGTAAAAAGCATTTGAGATTTGAAATAATATTTATCAGTAACTGTAGCCATTTATAATAGACAGTAGTATGGCATGAGGACGCATACACTTACACTTTGTGACATGAAAAGGTAGTTCGTGACTAAATCTAGTTAAACAAAATTTACGTTAATACTTATAAAGTATGTTTAAAAGAAAAGAAAGATACTTTAACACCACAAAATAAACACGAAGTACCTTCACATAACTAAATTGACTTATATAATACATACATTGTTTGAATCGTCGGCCTCGATGGCGTAGTAGTTAGTATAACCGACTGCCACGCCTGAGGTCGCGGGTTCGATTCCCGCACAAGTCAAACATTTGTGTGCATGAATACGGATGTTTGTCTTGGTCTGGGTGTTTCTATGTATAATATGTATGTATTTACAAAAAAAAAAAAAAAAAAAAGTATATATGTATATTTATCCATTGTCTAGTAGCCATAGTACAAGCTCTGCTTAGTTTGGGCTAGATGGTATGTATGTATATGTATGTATATGCTAGTGTGTATGTAGTAGAATATTATTATTATTATTATTAATCCTGTATGAAAAAGCAACTAGTACCATGAGTTTTTATCATTTAAGTAATCATTGATTGAATTAAATTATAATTTCCGATATTATGTGTCCGTTGTTTAAATGTTTGTAAAGTCTCTCACGACACATAAATTATTCCTATACTCCATTTAGTTAGGTATTTAACTATAAAGCTAAACAATATTGCCGGTCTTTTTATCTAAAAACTCAGTTTAAAAATAAAATGCTGCTAAAGATCAATGTAAATACAACAATAACGATAACTAAATCAATTGAACCGTTAGTTTAAACAGTAGTTTATTTGTTTAATATATTGTGTTAGTGTAAAATGTCATATCAAGATTGTTTATCTTTAGTTAAATACCTAACCAAATGGAGTATTATAGAGCGGTTGACGATTTTCAAAATAAATAAATAAAATTGAAGTGTCTGTTTGTAATGTCAAAATAACAGCATACATACTAATGTATATGGAAGTATATAGGACAATTAAATAAAAAAATCTATTTAAAATTTTTTGTCTGTCTGTTTGTTTCGGGTAATCTCTGAAACGGCTAGACCGATTTTGACGAGACCTTCACTGGTAGATAGCTGATGTTAGGAATGAGGCTAAGGCTACTTTTATTTTAGAAAAATATTAGGCATCCGCGACGAGAAGAAACTCCAGGCGGACGAACCCGTGGGTAACAGTCTGTCCGTTGTAGAGTCGCTGCAGGTCAATACGTTATTTCAACAATTAATAGATATATAAATAAAAAATAATTTAATACCTATGTATATACATATATACAACTTTACACAAGCCCTGGAAGAATACTTTTGAACACACATTGTATTTAAAGATAAGACTAGTCATAGATATCTGAATAATTCCATAATGACCTTATTTGTTTTATTAGTCCATATTTGTATAACATTAATAATATCAGCCCTGTATTAAACTGTCCCACGGGCGTCTTCTCAGTGGAAGAAGGAGTTAGGCCATAGTCCACCACGCTGACTCGGTACGGGTAAGCAGACTTTACATATCTATTTCTATGTATAATACTAGCTGACCCGCGCAACTTCGTCTGCTTCATATAAGATAAGATAATTTACTCTGTTTTTGCAACATTTTTCATTACTGCTCCGCTCCAATTGATCGTAGCGTGATGTTATATAGCCTATAGCATTCCTCGATAAATGGGCTATCCAACACTAAAATATTTTTTAATTCGAACCTGTAGTTCCTGAGATTAGCCCTTACAAACAAACAATCAAAGTTACAAACTTTACCTAGCTCTATATAATGTTAGTATAGATGTATGGATTTACAAAAAAAGTATATATGTATATTTATCATTGTCTAGTACCCATAGTACAAGCTCTGCTTAGTTTGGGCTAGATGGTGTTGTGTGTATGTGATAGAATATTATTATTATTATCTTCAAGAATATTATTGAGAACTCAGAGTCCTGCAGATTCCTTCACGATGTTTTCCTTTTTCCTAAAAACGGGCGATACTTAACTATTTATACATATTATGTATGTACATAACTTCAAAAAGTTAGAGTTACGTGTCAAATTTGAGACCTCTGCGTGGCAGTTCAACGGAGTCCAACTAGGCTATCGTTGCTTACCTATACGAGTATACATTACTAGATGTGGCCGCGGTTTTACTCGCGTTTATGGTTACTACGCTGCCCCCGTGGGTCGTAGCGTGATGTTATATAGCCTATAGTCTTCCTCGATAAATGAGCTACCCAACGCTAAAAGAATTTTTCAATTCGGACCAGTAGTTCCTGAGATTAGCGCGTTCAACCAAACAAACAAATACTCCACTAGGTTATCGCTTCTTATATACATTACTAGATGTGCCCGCGGTTTCACTCGCGTTTATGGTTACTGCGCCTCCCCTGTGGATCGTAGCGTGATGTTATATAGCCTACAGCCTTCCTCGATAATAGGCTATCCAACACTAAATATTTTTTTAATTCGTACCTTTAGTTCCTGAGGTTAGCGCGTTCAACCAAACAAACAAACTCTTCAGCTTTATAATATTAGTAAAGATTCATATTCATATGCGTTTATTACATTATGGAATGCAACGAAATGGGTGTTAAAACCCAGGATTCAACTTCAAACTTTTTGTCATCATGGTGACATTCTTGTTTTTTTTTTACATCGTTTTGTAATGTCCCTTTGCTGGGCAAAAGCCTCTCTCTCTCACTTACTTACCAAATCACTCTGTTGGTGGATATTCCATGACCTTGTGACCCCTATATCTCGTGAGTCTTTTGACCCACAAGGCTCACAACAGACAGACACACAGACCCACATAGTGTTTTCATTAATCTCTTCGAAGCAGACTCAGTGGTTAATAAAGTATTGAACCAGATCCAGAATATATACATAGTCTCACTAGGCTCTATTCCCAAAGAGGTAAGTAAAGATGTATTTCACCCACATTTCGCCGATTTCGAGATTATTCCCGCGGCTTCGCTCGCGTACACACGGCTACACATCAAGTTAGACACCCTATATACGCATAATTACGCTACATTCAAAATAGAGAATTGTCGGAAAGGGACAGTGCATAGTGGTGTCGATGTAATGGTAAGGATAGAGCGTCGCGTTCCGTTCAGCTTGAATAAGACAAAATAACAAAATATAACGCATTCTCTCGCACGATTCGCAGCGTTCAACTTCTAATAGTTCAAAGTCAAAACAGTCTAGGTTGATGTGTCGCTGTGTGTACATGTAGGTTAGCCTACAATTTTTTTCCAGGCTACCTTATGGCATATTCTGTTGCCCTGACAACGTGTATGCGAAATTTCATGACAAAATTAAATATGGTGGTCACCTTTCTGTGCTTTAAGTTGTCATCTCACACACAATGACAACATGACATCTGGATTATAAATATAGTATTATCACGTGAACTCATATTAAAAAGTATACACCATCATTCACTATCATGTATGTAAAGGTAATGTGTGAGCTCACTTTTCTTGTGGACACTTTTTCGTGTGATTGAAGTGTACTGTGGGCACATGGAGGCACAGTGGGCATGCTCACTCCTATTGAAAATTGTACACTATCGTTCACTATTTAAATGTAATGAGTGAGCTCACTTTTCTTAGTGTGGACACTTTCGGTTGCTGGTACGATGAGGGCACATCTGATTGAATGGTTGTCTCTCTACTGCGCCAAAAATTGTGTAGTTCACAAACAGTTGTTCCGAGTCTGAGTGAGCTCACTATTGCTAGTGTGGACACTTTTGCGTGCGATTGAAGTATGGTGTGGACACATGTGGGCATGCCTTCTCATATTTAAAATTGTGCACTATCGTTCTCTATCATGTAAATGTAATATGTGAGCTTACTCATTGCGGACACTTTTGATTGATGGATTGTACGGTAAAGTCACATCTGATTGTCACTGCGCCGAGAGTTGTGCTTTCGATCAGGACTAAAAATGGTGTAGTCCACAAATAGTTGTTCCGAGTCTGGGTGAGCTCACCGTTCTTAGTGTGGACACTTTGCTGGTAATCTAAGTAAGGCACTATGATTTAAATCTACCAGAAACCATAGAAATAGACGTTCTGATTGATTACTGTTTGACATAAGGCTTCTATGTTTGCTATAAGTTTTATTTGATTCATCTCGTCATTATATTTGTTATCTATGTACTGTTTGTATACAGTTTTTATTTTTATTTTGTATACATATATCACACATTGTCGACCTTGATGGCGTAGTGGTTAGTGTAACCGACTGCCACGCCTGAGGTCGCGGGTTCGATTCCCGCACAAGTCAAACATTTGTGTGCTTGAACATGGATGTTTGTCTTGGTCTGGGTGTTTCTATGTATAATATGTATGTATTTACAAAAAAAAAAGCATATCTGTATGTTTATCCATTGTCTAGTACCCATAGTACAAGCTCTTCTTAGTTTGGGCTAGATGGTGTTGTGTGTATGTGGTTGAATATTATATTATTATTATATTATATACTGCCTCGTTGGTACAGCGGTAATGGATGCGACTGCTTGAGGTCTCCATTTCGATTCCCGGGTTGTGCCAGCAAAACGTTATGGGGTTTTACTGTTAAGAGTTTTCTCGTAGTAGTTATATATCCTGTGTCTAATAATAATATAATAAATATTATAAATGCGAATGTGTGTTTGTTACGCTTTAACCTGGCAAGCGTTAGAATACCAGATATAATTAAAACTCTATTGTTCCTGGCCACTGGTGTGCCGCCGCGGTTTGGAAATAAATTTGTAAAAGTATTTTATGAATAAAGAATTCTATTTACTGTTCTGTATTTTTGAGCTTAAATTGACGATCTTAACTATAACGGCTAATGTGTATCGCCTAATCTTGCGTCCATAGGCTACGGTGTAGCCTGTGGACGCAAGATTATTTTTTATATGATACTAGTTTAAGCCCGTTGCTTCGCTCGCGATAATGGAGACTTAATCAAAAACATTTTATCTCTCAGGAACTGTAATTTATCTTGATGAAAACCTATGTCCTTTTCTGTTTCCCTGACAACGTGTATACAAAATTTCATTATGATCGGTCGAGTTCTTAAGGTGTTAGGTGTTCACATACTTATATCGCTAACAATCCCAAAAGCGCGAAGTTGACTCTAAAAATAGAAAGTAGTCTTTTCGTCAGAGCATAAACCCTTAATGTCTGGATCCTATATTGAACAAACTTAGACGTATCGTTTTGGCTACGGACCCGTTTTAGTTGAACTTCAACATATTTTATGATATTTTTCATAGAATATGTGTCAAAAATATATGTTATAAACAAATAGTTAGTTATCATTATTCGCTATGTTTGAATGAAAATATCGTGAGGAAACCTGCATGTCTGAGAGTTCTCTATAATGTTCTCGAAGATATGTGAAGTCTGCTACGAGTTAGCAGACTTCACATAATATCTGGGCCATACTATATCTCGATAGCGTAGTGGTTAGTGTAACCGACTGCTACGCCTGAGATCGCGGGTTTGATTCCCGCACAAGTCAAACATTTGTGTGCATGAACGTTTGTCTTGGTCTGGGTGTTTCTATGTATAATGTGAATGTATTTACAAAAATAATGTATACCTATGTATATTTATCCATTGTCTAGTACCCATAGTACAAGCTCTGCTTAGTTTGGGCTAGATGGTGTTGTGTGTATGTGATAGAGTATTTATTTATTTATCGTGGTGGACTATTGCCTTACCCTTCGCACACTGAGAAGAGGCCCGTGCCCAGCAGTGGGATAGTTTAATATAGGGCTGATATTATTTTATTATTAGTTTAACAGTATTAGTAATTTAATAGTTTTCAAAATTGTCTACTTGAATGGAATGTGCTTGTGTTAGGAGTTTAACATCAATAATGCGACGGGTAGATTCGAACCTGAGACTTCTCGACCGTAGTCCAATGCCGTATCTATTGAGCTGCCTCTGCATATAAAGAAAGAAAAATGTTTTATTTCAATCTCCATACATACATAATTAAAAAAAACAACAATAATTAATACAATTTAAAAGAAGGCGGTACATGGAGATCAAATAAGGCACTGCGTCAGCTCTTGTTGCAGTATAGACTACAACACTGGTGTTCTCGCAGGCCTACTAAACATTAATTTATTATAAACCAATACATAAGAAAATAAAACATACAAAAAATGAAATAGAATAATAAATATAACCTTATAACAATAATAAATATAACTCTACACATTTTTGGTCATCTACAAGTTTGTAGTGGAGTCAGTCTACTTTTATAGGCGACCTACCAAGAAACGCAAATGCTGAAGTTTCAGGCCGAGAATTTGTACCGTGAGACACTTATTCCCAAAGTCGAGTTGCATTTCGATACATAATTTGTTGATTATCCTAAACCATTTCACAAATTAGCCTTAACAGCGATGTAATGTCATTTTAAAAGAAAGAAGTTTATAGGAACACTGGATGTTCCCGCGGTTTCACTCACGTTTATCGTTACTGCGCCGCCCCGTGGGTCGTAGCGAGATATATGTAGCCTATAAGCCTGCCTCGATAAATAGGCTATCCAACACTAAAAGAATTTTTCAATTCGAACCAGTAGTTCCTGAGATTACCGCGTTAAACAAACAAACAAACTCTTCAGTTTTATAATATTAGTATAAATAGTATCGATTATTGTAAATTATTCATTGTGAAGAGATTTCAGATAGACATTTTCATGATAGACCTACTGATCTTTAGCCTTATATCTTGCAAGGCGGATTTTGAAGACGTGAAGTGCTTCATGTTTGTAAACAGAAGCAGACTGCTGCTGAGTACATCTTGACGAAAAAATTTCATGGTATTGCCCAAACCTAACACCTCATGGATAGCGACACGTTCAAATTATATTGAAAGAGTTATACCACGCGGTTTCACACACATTTGTACTTACAGCCCCGCAGTCGTAGCTCGTCACGTAATATTATATATCCTATATCATTTTTTAATAATAAATAATACTTATTAGTTGTATTAGTAAGCAGCGATAGTGGCAAGACCAACAGACTGCAATGCAGAGGATCTCGGGTTCGAACCCACGTCGCGCACCTTTGTGCACCTGCTCCGTGCCTTGGAGAGCACGTTAAGCCGTCGGTCCCGGCTGCCATGAACATCTATGGTAGTCGTTATTAGGAAGTCAGTGCCCTATAATATTCTGACACTGGTCTAGCCTTAGGGTATCGTTAGCCTTCGGGTTGAGGAGGTCAGGTGGCAGTCGCTCCATGTAAAAACTGATATCCAGTCAAATCCGGTTAGACCAGAAAAGCCGACCCCAAGTGACTTGGGAATAATAAAGGCTAGGGAGAAGAAGAAGACTTATTAGTTGTATTAATTCATTGTCCCTTTGCTGGACACGGTTCTCATTCCGACAAGTGTTAGGCCGTAGTTCATCAGGCAGGCCACTACGGATTGGCCGATTTTATATATCTTCGAGAACAATTTGTAGAACTTTCACACATGCAGATTTCCGCACGATATTTTTATTAAAGTGAGCGATAATTAAAATTAATAAACACGCATATAACTTCGAAAGTAAGCTCTTGGAAACGAGCTCGTGCCTTCTGCATGGCAAACGGTATCCAAAATAAACGAACATACATTATGCGGTCCGTTTATATTGGAGGCTGCAAATACAATTTTCCAAATCGTACTGGTAATTTCAGAGAGTCCAACCCATACACAACTTATAAACGAACTCTTTATAATATTAGTGTACATATTATATCGTGTCCCAAATACCGGTAAAACCGATATGGAACGGTTCCGCAATTGGGATCTAAATCGTAACCGAAACCTATACGGGAATCTTCTTTCACCGGTTCTTTACCGAATCGATACGATGCCGTTCAACGCAATACGATAACAGCGGTGGGGGCTGCTGGTAAGCAACGTATTTCTAGATCTTGGAGTGTCGTAATGTTTTGGTAGACCATTCCCATCGTTCTTTGAATAACCATCCAGCACCTCTTTCTTAAAGAACCTTTGAATCAGATGTCGAAATCGGCATTGAAACCCTTATTAGGAACCGATTCATTAGAACCAGAACCGAATCGGCACCGTATCGGTAGAACCCTTTTAGAACCGAAATAAAGAACAGGAGCCCATATCTGTACGAACATATTCGAACATAACTGTGAATACAATTGTGTATTCGTATATCATTCGAATTAAATTAGCGTTACTATTATTTGTTTATTGAAGTAATTATACCTAACAGGTAACAATCAATAATACATTAACTGCTTAGTAACGAAAACATCGAATCTGACACCATAATTTTAGAAGTCCGATTGTCTTCCACTAGACCATTGTATACTACATGAGAAGAAAATACTTACAACTCTTTTATTTTGCTTTTTAATGGTTGTTTTTTTCTACTTTCCAGGCGGCACGCGCCTTACTTCGGTCAGCCAGACTACAGAGTTTATGAACTAAATAAACGGTTACAACAGAGGACAGAGGTGAGCGCCATTTTGTTTTATACCATCTAACTACTGCCGAACTAGTTCTAGGTTCGATGCCCGGCTTTGGCAAAATGTTATGTATTAGGTTTTTATGGCAGCGACATGGAGAAAATACATAGTTTTATATAATACTAATAATTTTATATTTCGAACTTTTGTAGAACATATCTAGATAGAAACATAATTATTAAATTTAACACCACGTCATGACCCACAAGGACGGCGCAGCAACCACAAACACCACCAACTCGGCCAAATCCGCGGGCATAGCCAGTAATATTATATGGAGACTATCCTGGCAGCTGGTTTACGGACACTTAGCCAGTGTCCATATACTGCTGTTAATATCACCGGCTATAACAGCCAGCAGATCATCTGTGCTGTCCCACACTTGACGTATCAGGGATGCAGCTCTTTTACGCAAGATAGCATAAAAGTCATAAAGTTTTAAATTTAAATAGTAGTGAAATTTAATGGTAGGCAACTCTAGAGTTTTAGGTCTTGGACTTGGAAATTAAACACGAGATGAGGTGACAGTGGTAATTAATGCGATTGCTGTGCACCTCGATTGCCGGGTCAGAAAAATGTTATTGGGTTTTGTCAACCTTAGTAGCAGCACAGAGTCTGGAACATTGTTTGGAAGATGACAATAGGCTCGCCCTTATAACGTGGAATTAAAAACTATATCTTGAGATTCAAGCCATAGGGGCGTATTTTCAGAGCAATGGTTCTGCCAATACGCCTCTATGGCTTGCAGTCCGCGATATCTAGCAAAATCTTATATCTGCCTTTTTTTAAGCTTGGGTAATACATTACGCTCTTTCTTTGGGAAAAAGGGGAGCGGAGAGGGTATGTCGCGCTCTCCTGGGAAAAGATGGAAAGTCCCCTTTTTTAATGTGAGCGAATGCAGTGACTCTTCCTTTCCGCGGGAAAAGGGAGAGCGGAGAGGGTATCTCGGACTCACATGGAGAATGATGGAAAGTCCTGGGTGCTACCGACAAAACTTACCGCGATGTGCCAACTCCTGCTTCGTGTGGTGGGTCGCTGGAACTGAAACTACTTCGGCGACTAATAATTTATAATCTGCTTATCCATTTCTCAGTGTTGGCGTGAGATTATTTATCAGACTATAGGTCTAGCTACCGTGCCGAGGTCTATTTCATATATCGACCCTTTGAGGATGAAATGTAGTAAAAGCCATTTTCGCATAATTTAGTTATTGATGTAACTTTATTCAGCTTTTCGAGCTGCATCGAACTGTTTGTTTAAAATGAGAATAATCGTAAAATGAAAATTGGTTTACTACCCTGAAAATACCGCAGCATAAAACTTTAATTTAAAATAATGATGTGCTAAATAATACTTTATCTCGCCACAAATGCTGTAAAATTTATAATTTCGTAATTATAGAACACTAGCTCTTGCCTACGGCTTCGCTCGCGTAAAAGTATGTTAAACCTAACATACTTTTACAAAAGCTGTTACTAACATAACCATGTTAACAACAGCTTTTTAAAAATTATATATAGCCTATGTTATTCGCTGATAATATAGCTTTCTAATGGCGAAAGCATTTTTATAATCGGTTGAGTAGTTTTTAATTTAAACCCTTGCAAACCAACAAACAATTATATCTTTCTTCTTTATAATATTAGTATAAGTATGTTCATAAAGAGCTAAAAAACTATGTCCGCCGAAACAAAAAAAAAAAAATAGGAGAAAAGCAAAACAGAGTATTTTACTTTTTGGCTCTCCTGGAAAGTATTATTTTGGGTCTTACTAGATTTCATCCCCGAAGGATCGAAATATTTACCAAAGAATGAAATTAGTTTACCAAAGAATCCAGTAGAGGCGCTATCGGAAACTTGAAAAGAGAAATTTCGTCAGCGAACCGTATCGGTATACCGTCTGACTGCACAGATGGCGTAATAGTTTATGGTCACCTCGCCATTACCACTATGCCGAGTGTTGTGGGTTCGATCCCCTCACGGGACAAAAATTTGTGCGCTTCAAAGTCAAAGCCAAAAAGCATTTATTCATTTAGGTGACAAAGTAATACTTATGAACGCCAAAATATATGTATAGGTTAGTGAGTTTACTAAATTACTGAAGCTACGTTACGTTAGTTGCAAGAAACCTATGGCCACTCTTTTAAATCGCCAATTAAATATAATTTTAGCATTTTACAACTCACATTTTACAAATGGTTCCGAGTCAGCGTGTTATTTGTGCTCATTATTTGAATTTTTGTAAAGTCTCTAACAACACAGGAATTATTCCTGGACCGAGAGATAATTTAACTGTCACGCACTATTCAGGCGTTTGATCCCTAATAACGGAGAGCGGCATTGAGGATGGTCCAGAAAGATGTAACAAGACGATCTGGATGAGTACAGGAGGAATTGGATCCAGGTTGCATATGATAGGGAATAATAATAATTTTTTTTTTTTATTTATTGTTCTCTCACACAGATTACAGAGTAGGTACATATTATTCTAATTAATACATCAGTTCGATAATCTATCTAATAATGGAAATGAATAATGGAAAAATGAAAAAAAAATGAATAATGGAAGGAGGACAGCAATTAGGCTTCTAATATTATCAGCCCTGCATGTAAACTGTCTCATTGCTGGAAACCGACAGTGGGACAGTTTATAATAGTGGCAGTCCAAAGTTAGGACCCAACGCTATCGCTGCTAAAGAGTAATGATTATAACTTTATTAATTACGTATTTTGTTGTAATGTTCCAGGACTCTGATAACCTATGGTGGGACGCGTTTGCGACAGAATTCTTCGAGGATGATGCGACGCTCACACTCACATTTTGTCTAGAAGACGGACCTAAGAGATACAGTGAGTTCATGACATCTTGTTAATGTTTAGCTCTGGCAAGAGCCTCTTGGAGTTCCATATCACTCTGTTGGTAGATATCCCTTGCCAGTATCTTTCAAAGGCGTCCTGGTAGTTCCAACATCTCTGTTTTGGTGTGCCATCTCGCTCTTGACTGTTTTGTGGCATTCAACGTCAGTTAAGGTTAGGTCGCCCCAATCAAAATTCGGTCTGGAATTTTGGTCACGACGGTCAATTTTAACGAAGCTTGGCTATCTGCGCTGGAGATATTATAGTGCACAAGTGTGTGCGCAAACACAAGTGCACTCTCTGTTCTCCAACTCTCATAGTCGTCCGACGTACAATAGGACCGGAGAGAGTTTGAGCGCATGACCAACGGCTTTACGTGTTTGTCTAGATATGGGGATAAAAAATCGCGAAATTTTTAATTATTTGCTATTGAGAATATCTTGTCAGAAAAGCTTATAACTTTTGGTTGGTTAATTCCTGTTAATTGCTGACATTCTAGAAATAATTGAAAACCTAATGTGTCTGGCCGCCGGTATGCCGCTGCGACGAAAACTTTTATTAATAATTTTTTGTTTTATGCCAGTGTAGAGGCCAAAATAAACTGTTTTCTTTCTTCTTTCTTTAAAACTTAATAGAATAATAGTTATTATGTTTTGAGATTTTTGTACCGTTTGAAAGCAACTTTGTTATTTTATTTTATCGAGAAATCTTTAATAAGTAATGTTTTACCAAACAGCACTTTGCATCAATCGTAATTTATAACATACTCGCGTAAATGTAGGTTAGGTCAGTAACAGTAGGTACTTTTTTTCTGGATGTAAAGTACCCTATTTCCTTTTCTGTTCCCCTGACAACGTGTATGCGAATTTCATGATGATCGGTCGAGTACTTAAGGCGTGAAAGCGTAACAAAAAAAAAGATAAATATCACATTCGCGTTTATAATATTATTATAACTTATATCCAGAAAAAAGAACTATAACATATACATTTATGCGAAAGAAGCCGCGGAAAAAATGTTATTACATATAATTATATGAAACTGGCGCATCAACTAATTAAATTAAATATATATTCTATCACATACACACAACACCATCTAGCCCAAACTAAACAGAGCTTGTACTATGGGTACTAGACAATGGATAAACATACATATATAATTTATTTTTGTAAATACTTACATATTATTATTATACATAGAAACACCCGGTCAAGACAAACATCCATGTTCATGCACACAAATGTTTGACTTATGCGGGAATCGAACCCGCGATTTCAGGCGTGGCAGTCGGTTACACTAACCACTACGCTATCGAGGCCGGTAATTGAAATAACACAAGGCACGTGTTTTCTTCTTCCTTCAATCCTGGGTCCTTTAAGCGGAGCGTGAAAAAGCACCTTCTCAGGCCGTCAAAGTAGAGACCTCAACATCGCTTCGGCTGCTATGAAGACGATGTGAAGGCCACGGCTCTTAGACCACACGACTGCGTACCATAAACATCAAATAAAAAATAAAATAAAAAATGTCTTGTAGGCTGCGCGTAGTATTATAACTAATTTATATTGTTTTACGTTACAGCGATAGGCAGGACGTTGATACCGCGCTACTTCCGCAGTATATACGAGGGCGGAGTGTCCGAGTTGTACTACACCATGCGCCAGCCCAAGGAGTCCTTCCACAACACCAGCATCACCCTCGACTGTGATCACTGCACCATGGTCACGCACCATGGGAAACCTATGTTCACTAAGGTACATATATAACTCCATTAGGTACTTTCATTATTCAGTTTCTCTAACAAACTTAGATATATTCATAACTATATAAATGTTAGGTGCAGAGGGTCTCGGGTTCGAACCCACGTCGCGCACCTCTGACTTTCGAAAGTTATATGACTTTTCGAAATGATGTGCGTATTGATTGACAATTATCGCCTGCTCCATGCCTCGGAGAGCACGTTAAGCCGTCGGTCCCGGCTGCCATGAACATCTATGGCAGTCGTTATTGGGAAGTCAGTGCCCTACAGTATCCTGACACTGGTCTAGCCTTAGGGTATCGTTAGCCTTCGGGTCGCGGAGGTCAGGTGGCAGCCGCTCCGTGTAAAAACTGATATCCAGTAAAATTCGGTTAGACCAGAAAAGCCGACCCCAAGTGACTTGGGAACAATAAAGGCTAGGGAGAAGAAAAGTTTTCTTCTAAACTACCTACTATAATTTTACGGCTCATTACGGCTACTTTTATTTCGTCGTTACACGTTTGTAAACATCATCTATACAGCTTACTACATGTAATGTTTATTTACAAACGTGTTGACATCTTGACGCCATATTGTCGGCACTAGCGTTTGTCATAATATAATCAGTGTTTTAGATATGTTTATTTTTTTAATTGTGAAAGTTATATTAAATAAACATTAATTTTAGCCAGTAAGGCTTATGACACCCCTGAATAATATGTTAGAAAATATGAGCCCTTATTTTAAGCCATTACTGCATGCGTTTCTATTAAGCATAACCAACTAACTATCAGTTAATCAAACCCAATGTTACTTTGAGATAGGTTCTGCGTATATAGGAACGCTAATAATTAAATTATGTTCGGGTACTTTGAAATAACTGTACTTCAAGACATCGAGGCAACTACCATCTTAGTCTCCCTGTGGCAATGACCGCTGAAAAGCAACCGAATCGCCGAGGAAACTAAATTTAAATGGCTTAGTAGTTTTAAAAGTTTTAAATTATATTTGTTTAAAAATAAACCGCTGTTAAATCTGTATTAATTTATCATCTTCATCATCTCAGCCAAATTTGAGATTTTCTATTGGTGGACATGGGCCGCTCTTAAGGTTTTCTACACAGACCTGTCTTGGGATGCCTGCATCAAACAGCTGTCTGTGACCGTTATACCAGCCTGTTTACCATAAAAATATCTATCCGAAACCTCGGGCCGAACAAAACAAACATACAAGTCCCATCGGATTTCTTTCTTTCAAATTGACATTATTCCGTTTTTCGGACTGTTTCTTGTTTCTGAAACTTCGGCATTTACGTTTCACGGTCAGGCTACATGTCGTCGGTGCACTTTGTATAACTTCAGAAAACTTACGACTATTTTAATCTCGAATTTGACAGTTCGTCTAAGATAGGACATTGATGTCGGGTCAACTAGTAATTTATATATTTTCTCCGCGGTTTCACCCTCGTAAGTCCCGTTCTCGTGGGTATATAGGGATAAAAAATTAATCCAGGTCTCCAGCTATCTACACACTAAGTTTCATCGCAATTGGTCCAGTAGTTTTTTGCATGAAAGAGTAATAAACATCCATACATCCACACAAACTTTCGCGTTTATAATATTAGTAAGGATTGTCTTACATTTACGTGGCATTGAAATTAAACTACATTTTACGAATTTTGTCACGTTGTTAATTTTTTTAAAGTAAGTTAGAGTTAGTGATATAGTTCAAAATTAAGTAAAATAAATTTTTTTATTATTATCTCCCCGCTTTCCGCATAAAGTAGTTTAATTTAATAATTATTATTTATTTCAGACTAAAATCCATTGTTTTAGTATTACATAAACCTTACAAGCTAGTGTTGGTAATTATTACGACACAAGTAACATATAAAAAAGAACAAAAATAAAAATAAAGATAAAGAAATACACCTTATGAAGCCGCAACCAATGACCCAGTATGGGGCTATCCCACCTGTCCACTATCGTACTGACGCTTCTACTGGTGCTGCCGCGCACCTTATGCATGATGGAGGCGCATCGTTTTCTCATAATCGCCTAGTACTATAATTTATACTAAATACACATATCATATTTCATGTGATTATCAATAATTATAATTATATTATACAATATAGATCAATGAAATTTTTGAATTCTTATAAAAACGCTGTACAGAATTTGCTTTTAATTATAATAATAATAATATTCTATCACATACACACAACACCATCTAGCCCTAACTAAGCAAAGCTTGCACTATGGGTACTAGAAAATGGATAAACATACATAGAAACACCCAGACCAAGACAAAAATCCATGTATATGCACACAAATGTTTGACTTGTGCGGGAATCGAACCCGCGACCTCAGGCGTGGCAGTCGGTTACACTAACCATTACGTCATCGAGGCCGCCAAATTTCTTCTACACTCAAACGCATTACATGATACATCGGTCACTAAGGTGTTGCTGAGAGCAGCGATAGCTCAGTGGGGAGACCAACAGACTGCAATGTAGAGGGTCTCGGGTTCGAACCCACGTCGCGCACCACTGACTTTCGGAAGTTATATGACTTTTCAAAATTATGTGCGTATTGATTGACAATTATCGCCTGCTCCGTGCCTCGGAGAGCACGTTAAGCCGTCGGTCCCGACTGCCATGAACATCTATGGCAGTCGTTATTGGGGAAGTCGACACAAAAGATCCCACTGGGTCGACGTGTCGCGGGTCTGTACTGACTGGCCCCCACACAAGATAAGAGATAAGGTGTTGCTGAAAATCAGCGCTGTTTTGCTTATGCCGATACAGCTTCGGGCTGAGCTACATCTCTGTTGACAGACACTGCGACGCACACTGCATACTCTAGGTCATATACTTATTAAATGTATCGAGATAAGGGTTACATTTTTTGTTTATTTGCATATTTGTTTTTATTTCCTACTAGCTTTTGCGTGCGGTGCCGCCTGCGTTATACCTACATCAATAAAAAGTAGCCTATGTCCTTCCCTAGGTTTTAAACTATAACTGTACCGAATTTCATCTAAATTGGTTGTGTGGTTTAGCCGTGAATAGGTAACAGACAGACAGACAGACATAAAGAGTTACTTTTGAATATACGAGTATAATATTAAGTAAGGATTTTTGTTTAGTTTTTGCTTTCAATTATTTTATGTTCGCATGATGTAATAATTATTTTAATTAATTATGCCAAATATTGATAGTTAGTTATGTGTTTTAGATTGTCATTTACTTTTCTTCTAGTGTTTCCATTTTCTTTTCCTGCATGCAGTATGTGTTGTCTGTCAAAATTAATGTATTTTCTTTAATATAGATGTATAACGTTGAATGTTGCAGGTGTGCACGGAAGGTCGGCTAATCCTAGAGTTCACGTTCGACGACCTGATGCGCATCAAGTCGTGGCACCTCGCCGTGCGCGCGCACCGCGAGCTCATCCCGCGCCAGGCCGTCCACCCGCCCGACCATGCCGCGCTCGACCAGCTCGCCAAGAACATCACGCGCCAGGGCATCACCAACTCCACGCTCAACTATCTCAGGGTATGCACACATCACCCAACCACCCACTATCTACTAGTAATCATCCGTCTTTACCACCCTTCTCTCACCACCCATCGTTCACCACCCGTCACTCACCACCTGTAAAGCCAAATCTTATAGATAAAGAAGCTTTTTTTTTTAATCACGACTCCCGCACTAAGATTTATTAGAGATTGCACTAAAATTTCAAACAACGGACGCAAAGAATACCCAAGCTCGGAACAACCATATTTTGTGGATCACACAAACTTCTGTCCCGTGAGGGATTCGAACCCACAACACTCGGCGTAGTGGCAGTGGCGAGGCGACCACTTAAACCTCTGCGCCCTTAGTTTCCAAAGTGGTTCAGGTGGACCCACAGGGGTCCACGGGAGACCCGACGGTCTACGTTGGCGTGATAAAAAAATGGGGGTTCACGAAAATTTCTTTGCTTTCGATAGTGAAGGACCAAAATGTTGGCTTGACTTCACCTATCAATGTAGGCAGATAATATTTTAAGAAGCTCAGCGACTGTTACTTGCTTCAACGTCGATCGACAGATATTTTGAGGAATACCAATCGCTGAAGACCCGAGAATTAAAAAAAAATGTTCAGCCCTTTGGTCCGAATATACCGATTTTACGAGGCGGATAAAATTTCTAGCCGCAGGGGGTCAACCGTAACCAGCTAAATTTTAAAAGTGGCCTATGAGGAAAAAGTCTTGGAGCCTCTACTCTACGTCATCCGTGCAGTAAGAAGATCATGTGGGTGTGATACACCTCTGCCTACCCCTTTAAGTAGGCTTAGTGGTTTAAGTGGCCACCTCGCCGTAACCACTATGCCGAGTGTTGTGGGTTTGATCCCCACACAGAACAAAATTTTTGTGTGATTTACAAATCCGAGTTTGTGTGTTTTTTGTGTCAGTTGTTTGAATGTTCGTAATGTCCACACACAATAATCAAGGCGAGAGCAGGCGTCCTTAAAAAAAAAATTGTTATTCCAAGATGTTTTTAATGTTCCGATGAAGTCTATATAAGAAAAAGTAATAATGTCTATACTAGGTGTAAGGGACAGCTTACCAAAGACTGTGAATTATAATATGATCCGTAAACCATCCATTTTATTAAAAAAAACTAAGAATAGGTACTCCATTTTATTAAAATACAGCAATGTAATTAAATCGTCGTGATTTAAACAGATCAGCTGAAACAGAGAGGTTATTCTCCGCTCGGTGCGGTATATTAGTAACAATCCATTGCGTACCGCGTAATAATGTTAAGCAATATAAAATCTTAATCTTGCGTTTTTATGATTAATAGAAGTTTGCGTCGAGATAATTACCTATAGAAAGACGTCTTGCTAATGTTGTCGGTACGCCGTCTCTTACATCCAGTATATGAGTTAGCGAATGCGTACATTTGTGCCTACCCTAACACGATGAATACATGATGTGGTATGTTGAACAGTTGTGCGTAATCCTGGAGCCGATGCAGGAGCTGATGTCTCGCCACAAGGCGTACGCGCTGTCTCCGCGCGACTGCCTCAAGACGACGCTCTTCCAGAAGTGGCAGCGGATGGTGGCGCCCCCAGGTGACTTGAACACACACTTATGACCCACTTTAACGTCATTAACTAATGTAATGTTTCATCCACACCGCAGTTTCCTTTTGTAAAGCAACGTTGTTCCAAATGTATCAAATGAACATTTTTTCTTTCTTTCTTCTTTATGTTGCCGTATTAAGTAACGTTACCTAACTTTTGATAACATTCAACAAATTGTAAGAATCCACAAAATTTGTTACAGAATGTTTCATAATATTATCTGTCGAAGATTGTAAACATGTGCCGTGCAACTTGCTTGTAACTAAATGTTACTCTTTGTTATATTGTGTTATTCGCGGTATGGATGCGAAAGAAACATATAATATAAACCTGTCAAATACCGCTAACGCCGATCGCGTCTACGGACTTGTACACGTCAAACCCCGGTGACCCTATATGGGGTCGAGCACACTTGATAGTGTATTGTTTACGTTTGCATTAGTTATTTGAGCTAACGTAAACATTTCACGATCAAGTGTCCTCGACGCCATATGGGGTCACCGGGGTTTGACGTGTACAAGTCCGAAGTCCGATTTTGACGCCGATCGGCGTCAACGGTATTTGAGCGATAAAGCAACAAACAGTCGCAAATGTTAAAGAATGTTACCTAATGTTATCATGTTGCATTATGTTTCTCTACAAAAAGTAACTGCGATGTAGATGCGCCATAACGCATTTAAATATGGTAATTGACTTAAGCCTTCTCACAATGAGAACAGGCCCAGCAGTGAGACAGTTTTATACAGGGCTGATATTATTATGATAGATTTTAGAGGCGGCGAAATGTTATTTTATATTGCATCAATATCAGGGTCATGCAATGAAAGTGCAACTGTGGAGACAAAATAACACAAAACAAGTGTATATATTATTACAACTGTTATACAATTCTTAAAAATAGTTTAAGCAAACCGCAACAAAACTCGTAAAATGTTCTTACATTTTAACCACTTATACCATTCGTTTAGTAATATTAGACGTAGTAAGAATATACTTATTAATTAAAGTTATTCAATAATAATTGAACATATAATTAAATCATTGTGATACATTTTGTTATTACTATCTCTTAATTATTGTACCACCATTACCAACTAATTAAAAACACCAATTACGGAATGCCTAGCACTAAATATCAAATCTTCTATAAATTAATCAGATAGATTAGGATGTGAAAGTTTTCACTTCCTATATGATTAATTCACAGCTTTTTAGATACCTTGAAAAATGTTTTGTTGAGTAAGTCGTATGGCGTATGTTAAGCCCACCGGTATTTAAGACACATAAGAATACCATCAGTTGAGCTACTGCAAGATAGTAGCTCAACTGATGGTATTCTTATGTGTCTTAAATACCGGTGGGCTTAACACTAAACAAGGCCGATAGCCAGTCTGGATTTAACAAAGGCATTTGATTAAGTTACGCATAGACATCAGCCATCCAAGTTGCTATTTTCCGGACTATTAGAAGGTTTAAGTAAAGGGATTGCTAGCTTCTTGTCCGGCAGATATGTAGAGGCATTGATAGACGACACATTCCCTAAATACTTGGGTATAAAGAATTGGCGTTTCTCAAGGCACCATACTGGTACCAATGTGCTTTCATCAACTAAGCACATGCCAAAATTTATGGTGTAACACGTACACGACTGACAGGATGGAGTAATAGTTTAAGTGGTCTTCTCGCCACTGGCGCTGCGCTGAGTGCTGTGAGTTCGAATCCCACACGGGACAAAATTTGTGCGATCCACAAATTGTTGTTCAAAGTCTGGCTGTTCTTTGTGTCCGATGTGATTTATGCCTAGTACTGCAGATGTCTTGATTTTAAATAAATTTAATGAGATGGTATATCTTATAAGGCTATTAACAAATATATTAATGCTATAGGTACCACCTGATGGCGCGTGCCGTGTAGGTATACGTGGAAGGTGGCCGCCCTATACTCATAAACGTTTGTGTTGATTCCCGCGCAGAGTCGCAGCGGCCGGCGAGCAAGCGCCGCAAGCGCAAGGGCAGCGGCGGGCCCAACGCCGCGCCGCCCGCGCCCGCTAAGAAACGATCGCCGGGACCCAACTTCAGCCTCGCCAGCCAGGTACGTACCACCCCTCCTCTCTCTCCCCTTGCTCCTGTCTAACGTAGTACTTACTCAACTGTCTAATAACCAACTTCAGCCCCGCCAGCCAAGTAAATACAGACAGTACTCTCATCACTACATACTACTCACAAAAATTAAGAAAGCAAAAAAATTTTTCCAAACATTTGGATGATTTTGAACAGGCTGTAACTTGAAGAGCAATGGTCGTACAGCAAATTTGAAACAGTAAGTTGTAGCTCCAAGCTTCTAGTGTTCGAATCTAAACTTCAAAAATATTTTTGGACTTTCATTTTGGTCTACGGAATCTGTAATTTTTTTTTTGTATTAACCTTTATTTGGATCGGATAAATTGTTTATTCAGCTTAATTTTATAAACCTCGATAATATAAGCACTTCTCACTGAGATATCGATCCTTGAAAGGAAAAGAATCAATTTGCCTTTGGTTATAAATATATTACAGCAACCAATGATTGGACAGAAAGTACAAGATGAGTCTCGAAAACTTGAATAAATTCTCTACAAGAATAAGCTACTGAATCTTCGATACATAAATTTGAAAAAGCAACGATATAAGGACTATTCGTAGGATTTTAGAAAATCAAGCCTAATCGGAAATATCGGGGTATCACTAGTGTTAAATGTGCCTTTTACAGATCAATATACACACAAAAACCCTACACAGTTTCAATTAAATCGAGCTAGCCGTAATAAAGAACCTAAGGAAAAAAGAAAATTAATTGAACGGGTATTTTATTCAAAAGAAAATCCAAACGGAACATTTGCTTTTTTGTCAATGGTTATCTTAAAATTACTCGGACAAAAGAACCGGAAAAAAAATTAAAATTTAGTTCCAGAACTAGAAACTTGGAGCTAAAATTTACATTTCTAAAATTTGTGTGTAGTGTGTTATAATAAAACAAAGGTCCCCGCCGCGTCGCACTGTGGGCTGAAAATCGACCTCCATAGACATAGAAATGAAAGTTGCTAGATGTTCGTTTTGTTGACGGATATGGCTTCTATTAGCTATTATACACATAACAATGTCATCTGAGCTAACTCCGCACAAAAATGAATTTATTATAAGGTTTTTTCTAAAATAATGTATGGAGCTAGCATGAAAAATCTGAATATCTCTGAACTTGCAAGGAAAACCGTAATATCCTCAGAGATGGTTATAGGACTAATTATTTGTGATTTTTTGACATACTTCATATAACGGTACCTACTGCAGAATTTTTTTTAAAAATCATCTTATATTTAATTAATTTTTTTTAACATTAAACGATTTGTTTTGGTGTATAAGTAAAGAAACAACACGTTATATGCATATAATACTAAATCTTCGCCAGTTATTTGTTAAAATATCAAGAAAATTATTTTTGCCTAACATAGTATATATGTTTTAAAACAGTTAATTGGATACCATTACTGAACTTTGCATACAGGTAAACTACTGAATAATAAATTAGCCTTCTAATGAGTTCTGAATAAGAGATTAAGTGATTTGCAATGTCGCACAATGGTAACTACGGATTACACTAATTAAAATCTTACAGGTAAGTACATAAGTAACTTAAATAGTTAATTAGATATGTTACGAGTTCTAAGAAATATTTTCGACAACTGTCTAATGAGGTCGTTAACTAATGTTGGACTGAAATATAAAATGGTTAACATTTTGCATCATAATTTAGTTTATTCTAAGCTTTGTTACCCCTAACATATCACTGTGAAATTTTATAATGGAAAGTTTAAATACCAATTTAGACCTATTCGTTCTTCTAAAATGTAAGAGTACTTCATTTGATCATGAGGTATTGTTTAGTGAAGTTATATCCCGCCTAGACGTTTGTCTTTCCGTTGAAGATCAAGTGACTCTAAAAGAATTTTGTCGGAGATTTGTACGAGCTGCATCACAAAGGTGGCAAAAATCTCACCGAATTCTTGATACTTTTAGAAAACAATACGAAATTTGGCTGCAAGCAACTATCGATTGGCCAAGTTGTATAAATTTAGTCGCTCAAGAACCAACTGTTGCTGAGGGATCAAGATCAATCTCTCCAGAACCCTCAACATCATACTCTGTTGGTACAATGACAAAGAGGTCACGAAAACCATTCGAAGATCTGGAAAGCAAACAGAAGAAGAGAAGATCTGATGAGCATAAAACTGACAATCCCAGTGAATTGGCATATACAGCAGCAGCGCGTTTTAAGGAAGAAGGTTGTGAGGATATCGCATCTGTAATCGAATATATGCTGAAACATCCTGAAGCAGCCTCTAAAATTAAGGAAACGCTTAAGCAACCGGTGAAAACTATCTTATTTACACCAGAAAAAGCACTTGGATTACTCCTTTCATTAAAATTATCAAAGTGGCAATACATCACTTTACGAGAGTCAGCTATTCGGGAAGGTAGAAAGGATATTTATCCATCCTACTATAAAGTGCAACAAACCAAGCTGGCATGCTATCCTCCGAAGCAATCAGTGTTAGTGACCGATTCATCGGCAAGAATAACCCTTCAAGCTTTACTCGACATTACGGTCAAAAGAATCCTCCAAAGTTTTCCTAACGATGATGTGCAAAATAAGGATTTAAAATTGATATCTAAATGGGGTTTCGATGGTGCGTCAAACCAAAGCCGATACAAGCAGAAAATGGATAGCGATCAAGACGATTCAAGTATTTTCATGACTTCCTTGGTGCGACTAAAACTGACTGATGGAGACAATACTTTGTGGATGAACCCAAAACCATGCTCAGCAATGTATTGTCGTCCAGTTCAATTTACTTTTGTGAAGGAAAGCAAAGCAGTAGTCATCGAACACAAACGACGAATGGATGAAGAAATTAAGGCTCTCATTCCTACAGAGTGCAATAATAGAAACAGGGTGAATCATCACCTAATGATGACAATGATCGATGGTAAAGTCTGCACGTATTTGTCTCAAGCCAGATCAAGTTCATCATGCTATTTGTGTCTGGCAAAACCGACAGAAATGAACCGTTTGAGTGTAGTAACAACAAAGACCGTATCTTCTGATATATACGAGTTTGGATTGTCATCTCTACACGCCCGTATAAATTGTATGGAATGTTTACTACATATTTCGTATAGACTAGATTTTAAAGAGTGGGCTGCGAGAGGTAACGAGCACAAAGAAATGCTAAGTAAGAGAAAAAAGATTATTCAAGACAAATTTAAAGACGAATTAAATCTATTGATTGACATTGTTAAACAAGGTTCCGGAACTACTAATGACGGCAACACTGCAAGAAAGTTTTTCAAATTTCCCCATAAAACTGCAGCCATTACTGGGTTGGACGAAGAACTAATAAGAAGATTTGCTGTGATTTTACAGGCAATAACTTCCGGGGAAAAAGTAGACATAATTAAATTTAAAGATTATGCCTTCAAAACAGCAGAGAGGTACGTGGAATTATATGACTGGTACTATATGTCATCAACCGTCCACAAATTACTTATACACGGGGCAGACATAATCGAGAAGAATGATGTTGTACCCATAGGAAGTCTCTCGGAAGAAGCATCCGAGTCTCGCAATAAAGATTTTAGGTTTCGGGAACATCATTCGCAGAAAAAGAGCAGGCAAGATTCGAATCATGATATCCTTAATATGTTAGTTGTTTCTTCGGATCCTTTTATAAATGTACAAAGGCCCAAGTTAGATGCCAAGAAAAAGGAGGATTTATTTCCTGAAACCCTCAATTTAATTCAGTTTCAAGAAACTGACTTTGAGTTTCTAGGCAATCTAGATTCTGATTCAGAAATCGACGAGAGTGATAAGGAAAACTATAAACTTTTTGTGCTTTTAATTATAATTCTATTCAATGTAATTTTTTCATGATCTTTCGTTATTTAGCTTTGGTACGTAACTATGTTTTGCAATTGATTTATTTTTAAATATTTTATATTACTATTCTTGTACCTATTTATATTTTTGCATACTTTTGTACCTATGTTTTGTTTTATATAAATTTTATCAACTATTAAAAAATACCTTTTTAATTTATTTTTCTTTTTA
The DNA here is from genome assembly GCA_963675205.1 of Catocala nupta. Lineage (NCBI taxonomy): Eukaryota > Metazoa > Arthropoda > Insecta > Lepidoptera > Erebidae > Catocala > Catocala nupta. The sequence continues at coordinate 7,829,429 of OY776106.1, forward strand.
TTTAATGCCTATTATTAGCGTTAATAAAATTACTAACTTATCGATTGATCTTTACTTTGACATTAGTAGAATTTAATGATTTAAAAAAATACCTTCATTTAGACATAATAATAAAATAATTAGACAGTTGTCGAAAATATTTCTTAGAACTCGTAACATGTCTAATTAACTAATTAGTTTACTTATGTACTTACCTGTAAGAATTTAATTAGTGTACTCCGTAGTTACCATTGTGCGATATTGCAAATCACTTAATCTCTTATTCAGAACTCATTAGAAGGCTAATTTAATATTCAGTGGTTTACCTGTATGCAAAGTTTAGTAATGGTATCCAATTACCTGTTTTAAAACATATATACTATGTAAGGCAAAAATAATTTTCTTGATATTTTAACAAATAACTGGCGAAGATTTAGTATTATATGCATATAACGTGTTGTTTCTTTACTTTTACAATAAAACAAATCGTTTAATGTTAAAAAAAATTAATTAAAAATTAGATGATTTTTAAAAAAAATTCTGCAGCAGGTACCGTTATATGAAGTATGTCAAAAAATCACAAATAATTAGTCCTATAACCATCTCTGAGGATATTACGGTTTTCCTTGCAAGTTCAGAGATATTCAGATTTTTCATGCTAGCTCCATACATTTTTTTCGAAAAAACCTTATAATAAATTCATTTCTGTGCGGAGTTAGCTCAGACGACATTGTTATGTGTATAATAGCTAATAGAAGCCATATCTGTCAACAAAACGAACATCTAGCAACTTTCATTTCTATGTCTATGGAGGTCGATTTTCAGCCCACAGTGCGTCGTGCTGTCTGTTCCCGATAAACTCAAAAACTATTGAACAGCTTTTCATGCGGTTTGCACCAAACTAGTTATTTTTTAATTTAAGCTATAATATGATGCGAACGTGAGATTAAAAAGTATACTACTAACCTAACTTACATTTACGCGAGCAAAGTCGCGGGCAAAATCTACACTCAAAAGCAAAAAAATCGACTCTCGCTATATTTGCCCACTGAAAGGGCTCTGGCACTAAAACTGAAACCTAAAGGGGCATGCCAGTATTAGGCCCAAAGGTGCACAAGAAATTGGCTATACTAAAAAAAAATATTAATATTTATCCTAGTTCTATTAATATATTTATTATACTGTACAAGTCGGTAATATTTTCTAAAAATATTAAGTATATTAACGTAAAAATGTTGCCTTCAAACAAAATATGTTGAGAGGTGAATTAATCGAAATAGTAATTTACCATTGCTATATTATATAATTATTATCTTAATCGTTCATTTCATTTTTTACACAAAAGTAATACAAAATCTAATAATTATTATTATTTTTATCTTTGCAAGATTACATTGATGAACTTAAAGTAATGATGTATCGAGGTTTTTAAAATGCCAAGTTTTTTGTTAATCACTTCATTTGCTAATTAATTATTGGCATTGTTTACTATTATTATCATTAGCCTTTATAGGTGTGCACTGTGGGCCCGAATTACTATGGCGTCTTGGCATGCCCCTTTTATTTTAGGTTTTAAATTCCATAAGTTCTAAAGAATTTGTACTCATTTTAAAGCTGTCTTAGCTTCAAGCTTCTTAATTCTCTTAGCTTAGCTCTACTCGTTTCCGTAAAAAAAACAGGCATTTTCATTGACTCAATGAGGTTTTTTATTCTGTCTTGTGGTATATCGTTCCATTCTTCGGTCAGCTGCTTGAAGTTCAGCTCTCAAAGCTGGTGGATCTCTATGCCGGACTCTTATCTAAGACCTATTGAGAAGGTCATCCCACAAGTGCTCAATAGGATTCAAGTCCGGACTACGTAATGGCAAGTCCATAACAGCCGCATCCACTTCGTTTAAATATAGCCGTACGACAGCTGCACTATGTGGACGAGCATTATCCTGCATTAGGATAAAGTTTTCCCCGATAAAACCAGCATATGGAACGACGTGATCTTCTAAAATTTCTGGGATGTACCGACCCGCAGTGAATCCTATCATTTGCCAGTTTCAATGAAAACCAGTTCGGTTTTGGCTTCTAAAGAACTGCCGGCCCGCACCATGCAGGTATCCCCTCCGTACACAAAAGTTTTATCTATGCAGCATTGTGCATATTACTCCCCTGACCTTCTGTACACTCTTCTTGATTTTTTTTTATCAACTATAGTGGCAAATAATTATACGGCCCACCTGATGGTAAGTGGTCACCGTGGCCTATGGACGCCTGCCACACCAGAGGTATCACTTGCGCGTTGCTGACCTTGTTTTAACGCCCTTTTTGAAGACTCCCTTACTGTAGTCTTGTGGAAAAACTTCGGCAGGGAGTTCGTTCCACAACCTGAGCGTCCACGGGAGAAAATTCCATTGGAATCGCTTGGTGCGGCACTAATTAGGTTGTAAGGTGTGAGAATGAAATCCCTGCCGATGGCGAGCGGTGCGATGATAAAAAGTAGCTGAGGGCATCATCTCAAACAACTCCTCAGAACACAATCCATTATACAAGCGGTAGAACACACAAAGAGAGGCAAAGTTCCTTCTGAGACTTAGTGGCTCGATACTCTCTTTGAGTTTGGGCTCATCGACAATTCTCAAGGCTCATCTCTGTACCGCGTCTAAAGGATTATCAAGGTATTTTGGTGCTCCTGCCCAAAGGTGACTTCGGTAGTCCATGTGAGGCCGGACTTGTGACTTATATAGAAGCAGAGCAGATCTTTTTAGAAGCTTGAAGCCAGCTTGATCTGATTGATCTTGACTCTCTAAATCACTGCGGTACTGTACATCGCTTGAGATGTCGAGGCCAAGGTTTCCAATACTCTCGTAGATGGTTAGAGACGTGTTGTTACGTGGAGTTGTGGAGACACAGTGAATGGGGTTTTCTTAGCGATGAACGCGCAGGCTAGTGTCTTATCTGTGTTTTACATGACTAAATTTAGTCTTACCCATTCGGATACTCTATCCAGAGTATACCCGATTTCAGACACAAGCCGTTCGCGGCTTTCCTCCACTATGGACCGAGGAATATTAGCGCGGCCCGTGTAATAAGTATCCCCAGTACTGTCATCCGCATAGCAATGAATGCCGTCAATTGACAACATATCATTGACTTGCAGCAGGAACAGCGTCGGGGACCATACAGAGCCTTGCTGGACGCCAGCATTTATGTCCAATGTCAACCACAGATGCATCTGCTGGACAAAAAGCTGGCAACCCATTCGCATAATCCGTTGGGCAGTCCGTACAATGGTAACTTCGATAGAAGACCTTTGTGCCAGACCCGATCGATCCTGTAGGATCTACCGATCTTGTTCTTCTGTCATTACCATGCAGACATACTCTGCTTTCATCGGAGAAGAGAACAGACCGACATTGTACCTCAGTCCAATCGACGTGTTCTCTAGCAAAACGAAGTCAAGCTGCACGATAGGCTGGAGTTAATTTCGGGCCTGTTGCTGGTTTCTTTGGAGTCAGGTTTGCTGTCTTGAGTCGTCTTTTCACCGTCAATGAACTGACAACCACTCCGTGTTTTTCTGAGCTTCTATTGGATTTGAACTCCGATGAGGGAACGATTTCTCAGCGAAGTGCTGACGATGAATCGATCGTCCCTCTCCGAAATGCATCGTTTTCTGCCATATCTTTTCCGTTTATAGCCACCAGTCTTCTGGTGTTCACATGAAGTGTACGAGCATCTTGACCTTAATTAACACTTTCTTGCAATAGCATGAGAGCGTGATTGCTTGGGCTGTCGCTTCAGGTGTAGTGTCCATTTTAGGGCAATTTTCTTGCTTGGAGATTGACGTTTTACGGACAACTGATAAGGGTGCAAGAAGTAGGTCGCCTTTTATACGTCTTAATGTCGCGTAATTCGTAATGGTGTAAACGAGTATAAAATGTTACATTTTACGATCCATAGCTATTGTTAAGTAGTCTAAAAGATAAAACTGCTGTAATTGCTCATCTTTTTAAGGCTAGACCTAGAACTAAAAGTATTTAAGACCTTAAATGAAATTAAGGTTTTAATTTTAGTACTAGAGGCTTTTCAGCGGTAAAGTATAGGGGGAGTCGATTTTGTTTTTTTGCTCTCGAGTGTATTAGTATGCTGCAGTAAGATGACCGCTGTATACGTTTGGTCCCGCAGGACGTGATGGTGGTAGGAGAGCCGTCGCTGATGGGCGGCGAGTTCGGCGACGAGGACGAGCGGCTGATCACGCGGCTCGAGAACACGCAGTACGAGGGCGACGCGGCCGACTGGAGCGCGCCGCCGCCCGCCTCGCCCGCCAAGACGCCGCCGCAGCCGCACTGACTGCGCCGCGCCCTCCCCCCACACGCACACGCGCACACACGCACGCACCACGTCTCACCGCGCCACCCGCGCCACCCGCGCCACCCGCTCACTAACACACAATCATGTATCTCCTACTCTCCGGTGATGTACAAAACAACCTAACGCACATATGCGAGAGAGACATGCTACGCTAAATAATGTATATTGACCTCTCCGAAACATTTTGGTTAAATAGACATTCTAGACTAAAAGTCTGTATCTGAAACTCTCCGGTGATATTTACTAAAGATTCAGTTATGCTACTCTGCAAGTACTATAGTCACCTTGATAGCTATAATATCTATGGTTGCTATGGTTACTAGCAAAATCTTTAATTTTTGGTGCGAATTTTAAAGTGATTTTGAAAACTACATAAATAATCTGACAAGATTTGAGTAAATATAGAATACAAAGCAATTTGTAGTAAAAATAAAATCTTATCCAAAATTTAAATCAGCATACGTACCAATCAATTTCTAAGAACATAGAATAATTGATTTGTGTAATTAGTTTATTTTGTATATCAACGATTGTGAGATCACCTAATTGTAAACTGTATGTTTTGGTCAGGATACTGTCATTAGCAACATGTATACGGACTTAAACGTAGCCGGCGGAATGTGGGTGTAATACACCCTTTCAGGACAATATGACTATATGTAACTCCATATAAGTTAAAAGATACTTAGAACACGTATCTATTGCATTGAGTTGACTGCACGGATGTCTTAGTGGTTTATATGATCGACTTGCCACTGCGGGTTCGATCGGACGGGACAAACGTTTGTGTGACTGACTCGACCCGGATTTGAATTCGAGACCTCATGCACAGTAAAATATTTAAATAAAATAATCAAAAAATAAAAATTTGTCAAAAATAGTGCGGGTTCGAATCCTATCATGTGCATAAACGAGCGCTTGTTAATGAAATTTTTGAGATAATCATTTAATTTTAAATGACGTATATTTTATGTTGAGATGAAATTGTTATCTTGTATATATAAATAGTATTTGTAAAGAAATTGTATGATTAATATTGTTTGTATAATGCGATTCAAATAAGGGTAGGACATGACGCCATACTGTGACGTCAGAAACACTTTATAAACCTTTCGAAACATAATTTGATTTGTTTTACGTCCGGTTTCTATTGATTAACAAATCAAAAATAGAACTCGTGTCAAGTGATCTGATTGGCTGGCTGAGTTAGCAACAGCCAATGGGGGCTACCGTTTTTGTGCTAACCAGTGGGCGCCACTAGCGCGTAAGGTCCTGTCAAGCCTGTCATAACTGCTGTCAAATGACGTGATTAGTATTAAAAATTGTCGGTTTCTATGGTTACTGTTGAAGTGACTATAGAGTATGAGATCTAGAGACCTTACTAGCACCTCTAACGGTGAATACAAGCGCGGTAGCCCTCATAACAGTAGCTGTTATTTGTATTTTAACAAATTTTAATGTTGATCTTTCTGCAACCGGGCGTAAGACTTAGTTAAATAAAGTTAAAAAACGTTGTATACTAAATTGTTCTTGAAAACTATGTTTCAAATGATTAACTTATTGAGTCGCAGCGACACACCGGCGGCTAGACAATTGGTTTTTAAAGATGTCTGGTAATCTAAGACTTGACAGTACAACATATATAGGTTGTTGTTCCTATCCATATTTAAATTGTAGTACTTAGTAATGCGTATAATTGTATTCGAATAATTCGAATAATGCGAGATCTACTTTACACGGTTAAGGTCGCAGCGCAAGCACTTGGGCATAGCGTTGTCAACACTCGAATACAATTATACACATTACATACTCATGCAACTTCAAAACTTACATTAGCTATATAATTTAAGTGTCACAACCCACACTTGGCCGGCGTGGTGGTCCCACACATATTATAAACTGGGCAATCAACATTAACATTGGCGTGGCAGGGCTACATATTGTAATAAAAGAGATTCTAAATAAATTAATATGTTATTATAAAGTCTTCGATATTAGTACGATATAATGGACGGTACGGCAAGCGGTAAACTCAACATATGTTTAAACGCACGTCTTGCAAATTGTAATAAAAGATTCGGTTCGATTTATCGGTATATGCTTCAGATGTTTATAGTTTCTCACTATGTTCATAACTAGCTGTATTCTGCAGTTTCACCCGTTATATAACGATTATAGGGCCATGTAACGCAAAATATTCTTTCCAATAAGACTGGCCAGTTCCTGAGATGAATGCGTTCAAACATACAAACCTTTCATGTTATAATTACAATCACTTTATTTTAATAAAACTGCTTTCTCATAACTAAAGATGTCACTGCTATATTTCTGTAATTATTTAATTGTTATGACATCAAATTATAAAACTTATTTCATTTCTCATTCTAGTATAACATCTGTATAATGTCCTCCAGACCGAATCAAGAACCGACTGGCCACCTGCGCAGGATATATTATAATGCACAAGTGTGTGTAAACACAAGTGCACTCTCTGTTCCCTAACTCTCATGATCCGATGGGACGTCACCGACACGACCGAAGAGAGATCAGGCATCGGACCAACGACTTTACATGCTTTCCAAGGCACAACTGTATAATAATTTCATATTAACAACATTTTATTACAAAGATATACTATATAAAATGCAAGCCTTAGATACAAAACACTGATGTAATTTTCAGTCCCTGAAGTAGGACCGAGAATAGCTTAGTTGGCAAAGCGACATGGTTTGTCCGGGTCGCAGGTTCAAAATTTACTTCATATTGTCTTTTTCCTCTGTAATAAACAATAAATCAAAATTTATAATGTTGTCGTAACATTTTATTAAAATATATTGCATCTGTATAATATCCGTATTAGGAACAAATTTTAAGTTTTTTTTTGTACAAGTACCTTGTTTATATTTTGTCTGCCTCAGTTGCACTTGCAGTGGTTGTGTATGTCGCATACACAACCACTGCTGTGCATGAGGTGTCAGATTCGATTTGGGTCGAGAAGTGTTTTTGAGATTTTTGGTATGAAATTCTAGAGTCTGGAACTGTGCTCGATAAAGGGCAGTAGGCTTGTCCAATTACGTGAGACCTACAAACATTGTTGGCGGAATGTAGGTGTTATACACTTCAGCCTACCCCTTCGGATATATAACCGTGAGACTACGTGTGTATGTAACTATTATTTAGAATATTATTAATTTCTCCATAACATCCATTTTCTTATCCGATGCAGCTTTGCTCAAGGACGTGCTAAACCACCGCAGAATGACCGTCCTTTATATCGTACTAATTGTAAACTTTGGTGGTTAAGTGTGAACTTTTTAAGCTGTGTGATGTCAATGTGAGCGGTCAGAAAGCGCGGGTCAGAAGTACTAATGTCAGATGTTAATCTGCAGTGGTGTAACCTAAGCCGACAGGAAGGCGTTGTTAGTGCGGTGTTACAATTGTATAATTTGACTTAAAAGCGGGCACACAAGGAATATGTCAACAAATATAAATAAATGAATAAATATAGGCCTTTACGGATAAATTATATATATATTGTTTTATTTAATACCTTTCCTTCATATATTCACTTGAAGTAAGGATACGTTGTCACTATATGCAACGCCAGCCTCAGTGAGAGAATGAGTGGCTGCTCGAGAAAGTGGCTTTTTAATCGAGAAAGATTTTTACTTATAGAGCTTTTTAATTAGAGGCAAAATACAAATTTTTGAATGTTTGAATCATTCCCAGTGCGAGAGATAGAGAGAGAAAATGATTATAATAGGGAAGGCACAGGCCTTCGCTATTATTAGACATGTTTTTCTTTTTCTAGTTTAGTTTGACTCAATGACGAACATTACACGTTTTCAGGGAAGGACATACCTTCCATCCAGAAATAAATACTGTTAATTATCTAACCTGACCTACATTTACGCGAGCGAAGTCACAGGCAAAGTCTAGTTGGTAATAAATTCCAGTGACGGTACGAAAAAATTTATAGTACTGTTTCACGACTGTTCAGAATAATTTAAGGGGCAAGAAAAATAGAAAATACGTAAGACGAGGACGCGGCGCCCCTTCAATCAATTTTATACAAAATGTATAGAAGCCTCGCGACACAAAACAATCAGAAAAGACAGGGCGCGGGCGAGACGCGGTCACGACGCTTCTATACATTCTCTGCGACTCATCCTCGTCTTACGTCCTTTCTGTTTGTCCTGCCAATCTATGGTCCTGCCCCTAACGTTATTCACAGTAACACTCTTTCACTTTACTTCCCGTCAAAATCTCTGCTGATCGCTCATATATTCGCTTCTTCCTAAAAGATCACGGTTTACAACTTGGAAAAATAATAATTAGATGTCAATAACAAAACTGGGTTTATAATTAATCCGCAAGAATATCTATACTAATATTATAAAGCTGAAGAGTTTGTTTGTTTGCTTGAACGCGCTAATCTCAGGAACTATAGGTTCGAATAGAAAAATTATTAATATTTAGTGTTAGATAGCCCAATTATCGAGGAAAGCTATAGGCTATAAGTATAACATCACGCTACGACCAATAGGAGAGGAGCAGCAATGGAAAATGTTGCAAGAACGAGAATAATTATCTTATGTGAAGCAGACGAAGTTGCGCGAGTCAGCTAGTGTATTTATATTATTTATTAATTAATCTCAGTTTGCAAGTCGCAGCTTTCCCGCGCTAACCAATACCACAGATTATTCAATTATCTCTTGTCATTGTCAGACATGTCAGACCAATCAAATACCGTCTGACTTTATTCCGTGGTTGGAAAACCAAGAACATCACGGAGACTGGATCTTTACCTACTTAGTTGCAGCGGCACACCTTTTTATAACCTATGTTTTGTATTCTAAGACTTAACAGATTAAAATGGTTGGATTATAAATATGTAATTTATTATTCAGAGAGTAAAGTACGACGCTGTAAATCAGAGTTAAAAATAATCTGTGAAGATTAAACCAAAATCTCTAAATTATATTTATCGTTACAGTAAACTAATTAGACACAAACTAACCAAACATATTTTCTTCTTACAATTATTTGTAAAATAGTTTTCTAAATGTTATTTAGATGAACCAAACTGATAAATTATGAACGAATCTGAAAGGCCAAAATAGATCGACTTGGCATTTTAGCCACACGTCATCGCTGACGTTTGGAATGTGCGTTCGGAACATGAATATATGAACAAATAATCATAATGCTTTATTTATAGTAAACTCTGGATACGATGAAACACAATATTATATTTGTTTTAAAATAGTTACGTTGTATATTTAATATTAATGTAAATTATTATGCAAAACCTTCTTATGAATCATAGTATTTAAATTGGAAAGTATTCTTATGAATTTGGGTTTCGAATAGACTTTCTACTGTAAATGTTTGGCAAGATATTTGAACATCTCATTTCATACGTGGACTGAGGTTTGGAAGTGCGAGTGAAAACATAAATTTGATAAATTAAAACTATTTTAGTCACAATTTATTATTAAGACTGCAAAATGGTCACAAAATACGCTATCTGTTTTTTCGCGCTTGCGTCTGTTGCATTTGCACAGAGCTGCACAAATCCACAAGTGGAAGCATCGTCTTTTACCAGTCTAGACGCAACAGTAGTGACACAAATCGCTTATATTACTGAATTTACACTAAAATGCGATAATCCTCTGCCTGAAAACTACGCCCTGTATGCCGAGGTTGAAGGAAAGCCGCTGACTGCTGCCCGCGTTGCAGAAAACAAATACCAGGTAACGTAACCTTTTTGTTGTAATTTTCAGAACTAACCTTATTAGAATTTACTAATTGAGACTATTTTAAGACCTTTCTCTACTTTATGATTACTCTGAAGCGTATTCAGGGAGTATTTTAATATAATATTTATGATATTCTACCCTCCATAATCAATATTGCATTTCTTCATGATTCCTTTCACTTTAATGTAATTTATAGAATTGTTGCACAGCTGGCAGTCAAAGCGGTCGTCGTGATATTGCTATAATATGAAACTAAACTTAAGAATAACAGCTATATTAGCTGTTATTCTTAAGTTTTGGAACTATGAACACTAACACCAGTAGTCTTATTCATAAAACATAACCTTATAGAGAGTTATAGTAAAATTCTTTATAAGTATTGTTCATAGAAATGCTAACTTGCCTATGGTGTAGATAATGAAGGTTTACAAAATGGTTAATAAAGAATGACTTTTATGTAATGTTAACCTATAATAATATCAGCCCTGTATTAAACTGTCCCACTGCTGGGCACGAGCCTCTTCTCAGTGTGAGAATGCTTCGGCCATGTTAACCTGTCAATTGTTAAAATGCAAGTTATAGTTAAATCCTATGGTGTCTGGACGGTGGTGTGCCGCTTTGACTCAGTAGGTTGATAGACTTGCCAAATTTTTTAATTACTCAGTATATAAAGCCTTATGTAGACCTTTTTTTATGATTAAGACCATATTTCTGAAGCCCCTGTGTAATATGCATTTGAGCATTAGTTATGATAAAACTATCAAAACAGAAACTTAATATTGATCCAAAAGACTGACAGTGAGACTCTTATACATGATATCTTATAGTTGAATAGTTGTTATGTAAAAAGTTGTTTTCTTAGTCATTCAAATGCATATTTACACCGGGTTGCAGCGGTAGTTATTATGATTAGGTCAAAACAAGTGTTGTTTGTTTCAATTATTACAAAAATTTATTCCTAAAGGAGTGAGAGCAAGTGAATAATCATATTTCACCAGCTATAGCTTTAGATCACTTAATAGACAGACACATTATACTGCATGTCCAGTGCAATAAAGGAAGAGTATTTACATTATTTTTACGTAATTAACTAAGGCCATACCAATAGTATCTAACTATTGGTATGGTCTTAGTTGTGGTAATGCACAACATTTAAATATATAATATTATTTAAATATATAATATAAAAAAAAAAACAAATACTAATTAGTGAGAATTAAAAAGAATTAACAATTAGTAAAATTAAGAAAAAGCAACAAAATCAGATGTTTAAGAATTTTAAAATGTACAGTTTGATAGCAAAATAAAATATACTAACTTTAGAGGAGAGTCTGTTTTATCTGATATATTTATTATAAGAAGTGCCTTTATAAACTTTTGTTTCATTTAGTGAAAAAAAGACATAAGTAAGAATAAGAGCATTTTATCTAATTTTAAGCAGGTTTATAAACTTTTATGACTAATAAATATCAAACTCAAATATTTCTTATCTTAGGCCTTTATCTTTTGTCAAATAACACGAAAATAATTAAGCTAGATCTAAAATAAAAACGACGTATTTGTATTTATGCCTTATATACACTGGGTGATACTATGTACTGGCTTGCCATCTATTATGTAGTACTTTCATTATTTAAAAGCTGAAATCTAGACAACGGAAATCGCATTGTGTCTGCCCTTTAGGGGATTGAGCATTGGCCTATATAGGGAACAGACAGACAGATGCGGTAGAGGACTTTGTTTTGTAATATTTAGCGTATGCAACTGTTGTGCATGAGGTCCCGGGCTCGATTACCAGGTCCGCCAAAATATTATTAGGTAGTTGGTATTAAAATTTATTAGTAGCAGCAGTTCCTTGGGGCTATAGGTGGGAGACTATGTATGAACCGATATACATGTAGATATATATACATCTTAACTAATCCTACTAATATTATAAATGTGAAAGTTTGTGAGGATATATGGATCTTTAACGCAAAAACAACTGAACGGATTTTGATAATATTTTACAGTACTATTGTTTATACATAAGAATAACATATAGGCTATTAAAAATCCATCTTAACATAAATCTACATTAACGTGAGTGAAGCCGCGGGTTAAATCTATCTAGTAAAATAAATGCGAGTGTGAGTTTGTTTGTTACGATTTCACGCCTTAACTACTCGAGCAATTATCATAAAATTTCGGTTACACGTTGTCAGGGGAACAGAAAAGGACATAGGCTATCTTTTATCCAGAAAAAAGAACTGTTTCTAACATGACCTGATCTACGAAACCGCGGGCAAAATCTAGTTAGTTATAAGCTTTTCACACATTGTTATTTTTATTTACAGGTATCCTGGACTGAAGAGCCATCGAAGGCTCGTTCTGGCACTCACGAGGTTCACATCCTGGACGAGGAAGGTTGGGCTTCCCTTCGCCGTGCCCGCCGCGCCGACCCTGCTGCCACTGTGGCCCCACTCATTGCTATTCAGCTCCACCACCCCGGCAGTTAGTATTGTCTTATTTTATGACTAGCTGTTACCCGCGACTTCGTTCGCATGGTATTTTCTTACGCGGTAACCTAATTTTTCTAAAATAACCGTTTTAGTAGTACTTCTGCTATCAGCTATCTGCCATTGAATGTCCCGTCAAAATCGGTCCAGCTGTTTCAGAGATACGCCGCCGGAACGAACAGACAGACAGACAAAATTTTTTTTTTGTATACTTTAAATGCATTTGATAATAAGCTGTTATTTTGACATTACAACACTTCAATTTTATATAAGCGTTTGCAAAGATTTGCAGTTTTGAGTTCTCTATTACTAATAGAGAAGAAGTGGAAACATGATTAGTCAGTTACTCAGACATGACAACTTTAGAGAGGAAGACCTAGAAGAAAGCTGCAATCCCACACTGGATAATTGAGGTATTCCACGAAGCACACCCAAACGAAGCACACACAGACGAAGCACACCTAAAGTATTCTATTAATGACACGCGTAGGTGGGCTTCAAATAAAAATTTAAAATAATTAATTTTCTATTCCACGAAGCACACCTACTCGCATAGTGCGAGGACTAAGAAATAAAAATGTCGACAGAAGAAAATATTTATACTACTACTAACTACTAACTTTAATTTTAACATCATATATTTACATCATTTAGCAATAACTATAAAATGAAATATAAACAATAAAACAATGTCTTTTTTGCAGGCTACTCCGGACCCTGGGTGAACTCCGAAGTGCTTGCCACGGCGCTTTCAATCCTCGTCGCGTACACCGCCCTCCGCAACAAAAGCAAAATCTTAGCCTAAGACCATAGATAACTATTTTTTTATTCATAAATAAACAGTTAAGTTATTTATTGATGTTTTTATTTTCTTGTCTTTAAAAAGATAACTCGCGCACTAGAAATGGATCCTGTATTGCGTGGTGTTTACAAACATTCAAACAACGGACACAGAACACCCAGATTCGAAACAACCATTTGTGGATCACAAAAACTTTTGTCCCGCGTGGGGATCAAACCTACAACACTCGGCGCAGTGTTATCGGCTGTTGCCTTTTTTCTGTTTTGTATTTGTGTCAGCCCTGTTTATAAGATATCCCGGCTCATTGCTTGGCACAAGCCTCTGCCCAGTTATGTACTTATTTTTTATAGGCTACCTACAGATATAATTATTTATATACAGAAAAGACGCAGATAAGTTACGAGCGCACGGACAGTGCAAATACAAAAACGTCCAAGAATAGAAAATCTCTAAACCACCTAGCCTATGTTGCATCTGGCATTAGAGGATATGGAATTCTATGCAACAATACACACGAACGTTTATATTTGGCCTGTATACGGCGTACGACAGAAAAACGTGCGACCTAGCTACGTACTCGTGAGCAGTCGCAGACACCAATGCAATAATCAAGTAAACGTTATCCGAAATATAAAGAAGAGCGATGACGAGACTTTTATCTTATAGATAAATGCTAGTTGGAACAGGCCCTTGGAGTCCCATGATCCCATCTCTATAGACAAAGTAAACTAAAAGGTTAGATTAAGTAAACCGATATTACAGTTTGGCATATTCTACACATACTTAATATAATTCGTCGGCCTCGATGGCGTAGTGGTTAGTGTAACCGACTGCCACGCCTGAGGTCGCGGGTTCGATTCCCGCACAAGACAAATATTTGTGTGCATGAACATGGATGTTTGTCTTGGTCTGGGTGTTTCTATGTATAATATGTATGTATTTACAAAATAGAAAAAAAAAAAAGTATATATGTATGTTTATCCATTGTCTAGTATCCATAGTACAAGCTCTGCTTAGTTTGGGCTAGATAGTGTTGTGTGTATGTGGTAGAATATTATTATTATTATAATGTTAGACAACGGGTCTTACTCGCGATATACCCGTTGTCTAACATTATATTAAGTATGTGTACAAATCGCGAAAGTTTAAAAACTTTTATTCTACACATGTATACATATTCTGGCCGGTCTAATTTATCTCAAGAGTACCCCTCCTTCATAATCTCGATCTCGCCTCTTCCCTTGCCATCTTAAAATGATCGGCCTTGTCACTCATATAAATAAAAATATTTGAAGATTTGTATTTTTTATTGGTATATTTAAAACCTATTATTCTGAAATCTGGGAACTCACTTGTCAAATTGGTACATTTTAATATTATATTCAAAATAGTACGGCATTTTCTTAAAATTTAATCTGGTCACACTGAATCAAAGTTTTGAACTGCATGAAGTGTCAAATATCTTTCATAACACAAATTCTAGGTTTCTAACCTAAAATATAAAAATGTCTGGTAAGAATTTGTTTTCGAAGTCTGGCTTCGTTAGAGCCCCTTTACAGAATGGAGTTGGTCGTTTCGTGTGCCAGTTACAGCGAGTTGTGTTCAAATTCTGTCAGAGCCATGGAGCAAGTAAAGGAATAAGGTTGATATACTGTTTTTAAATATTATTTTTTATCATATTGTTTAGTTAGACAGTAATGTATCATATCTTCATTTCACGAGCTATGTTAAGTATGTAATACGACACACGCCCAGTTTATAGAAAGCGGATATTTATTGAGAAATACATAGGTAGACACATAATCAGTAATATCAGTAATATCATACATATATAACCTCTATTCCAGAAGGGGTAGGTGATGAGAGGGATTAGAGGAAGAAGATTAGCTTATACATAGTCTTAGTCTATGGTATAAAGATTTAGAAAATTCAAATTTAGGCTAGGTTAAATTAGAGACACAATGAGCGACCAAGAACAAAAATATATTCTCAAAATTTATTTTGGATATACCAACCAGAAGCTCAGTTTACTAAACTAAACATTATCATGTATAAATCAGAAACCAGACATAAAAATGAGCACTTTGTCTGGACCCCAGATTGGCCAAAAGATTAAACCTACATTTCATAAGTTATGGTTTTAGTTCTGCATAATAAAAAGCTAGTCTATAGCTAAATGGTCCACAATAGGGAACAAAAATTTGAATGCCACGTAATTAAAACTGGGTTCTCACAATTACCTACAAATAGCGAGTTTATGCCATGCATTTAGTGAGAATTTCCTCAAAAGTTCCTATTAAAATTAAAAAGAAACATTGTTAAATCAAAATAAGGTTTATGAGTTGTTTAACTAGAAATATGGACTTTTTAATACTATCAGCTTCCTTATTAAGTTTATATATATCCTTCTCACTTACATATTAATTACAGCCTCAATGTCATAGTGGTTAGTGTACCCGACTGCCATGCCCGAGGTCGGGCAGGTTCGATTCCCGCACAAGTCAAACATTTGTGTGCATGGACATGGATGTTTGGCCGAGCCAATGCCTGAGTGTATCTATGTATAAAAAAAAGTATATAATATGTATTTAACAGTACTTTTCCCTGAACAAACCTTGTCTTTTCTGTACGCCTGACGTGTATGCGAAATTTCATGATGATCGTTCGAGTAGCGTAAACAAACTCACATTCGCGTGTATAATATTAAATAATATATAGTATTAAAATGTTTGTATACTTACCTATATTATTGTTTTTGTTGCAGAGATTATATTGAACAAGATCTTGTGAATTTTGCGACGAGGAACCCAGGAGTGACGGTATACCTTAAGCCACGTCGTCATCGAGGGCCTGTCATCGTTGGCGAATATTGTAAGATCATATTATAGTTACTTTATAGTACCAGCTGTTAAATGCGACTTTGTTCGAGTGGAATTCAACAGGAAAATTCTAATATAAAAGTGACTCCTTATAATATCAGCTATCTGCCAGTTAAATTCCCTTCAAATCAGCCCAGCCGTTTCAGAGATTAGCCGGAACAAACAGACAGACGTACAGACAAAAAATTTAGAAATTGATTTTATTACCGTATATACTTTCATTAGCATTTAGAAAAAAGCTGTTATTTTGACATTACAAACAGACACTTCAATTTTATTTATTTGTATAGACTAGCTGTTGTCCCCCGCAGTTTCAACCACGTTTATGATAACTGCTCCGCTCCTGTGCCTCGTAGGGCGATGTTATATAGCCTATGTTACTCCTGGATAAATTAGCTTTCTAATGGTGAAAGAATTTTCAAAATCGGCCTAGTATTTCTTGAGTTTGTTCTTTGGCCAACAAAAACACACTTTGTTTTTATAATATTAGTATACGGTTAGTAGGTGTAAGGAACGGCGCGGCGTAACGAAAACTTTACTAACACGTCATTCTATAGGTACTTATCTCGACGAAAACTTCTATTAATAAAAAACGCAAGATGAAAGATTTTATATTGATTAATATAATTACGCGGTACGCAATGGTTTGCTACTGATACATCGCAACGCTCATGCTTTAAATCACGCCAATTTAATTACATTGCTGTATTTTAATAAAATGTGGTATTAATTGATTTTTATTTAATAAAATGTTATGATATACAGTCAGAAAAATTAAATATTTCAGATATAAATTGGGATTTTTCTGACGAAAATTCCAACGATTGTAACTCAGAACAATGGTCTGAATCTACTATTTCAGTTTTCGGTACACCGTCCCTTACACCCAGTAGATGAAATAATAGTAGGGAACCTCATAGGGGCCATTCATTTATTACGTAAGACGATTTAGGGGAGGGGGGCAGTCGACCATTTCTTATTTTTCTTACAAGGGGTTCGGACGGAGTCCTAATAGTTCTTACGTAAAATCACAAATATACGCAAAGTTAATATTTGAAAAAGCGCGGACATCCGCGCGTTTTCCGAGGTGCGCTCGGATGCGTATAGGTAAACTATTTCCATGGCAACGTACCCACGCTATCCGCACTGCGCCTCCCGGGAACTCCCCGCTTGTGAACTAGACGTCACTTGTTTGCGTAAACGTTAAAAAAGATAAACGTTTCCAAAACCAAATATAGGAAAAATAATAAAGGGGAGTGGGTTTTGAGCCATAGAATCACTACATAACATTTTTAGTCCAGGACTGAATATGTTATGTAGTGATTATATCCAAATGATTAAAATTATTCTTAAAATTGTTACTTTTAAAAATAAACATCAAAACCAACCAAACTTATATTCATTTTTCCTTTAGATTCTTACGTAATAAATATTAAACAGAAGGGAGGGGGGGAGAGGTCGGCCTACTCTTATTTTTCTTATTTAGGGAAGGTGAGGGGGTCTAAAAGTAGTAAAAATCGTCTTACGTAATGAATGAATGGCCCCATAGTAACAGATAATAATAATATTCTACAGACCGAATTTCGGACACGGCGGCCAATCTTAACGGAGACTGGCTATCTGCGCAGGAGATATTACCTATAGTGCACAAGTGTGTGCGCAAACGCAAGTGCACACTCTGTTCCCTAACTCTCATGATCCAATGGGGCGGTAATCCGACACGACCGGAGAGAGATCAGGCGCAATACCAACGACTTTACTAACTCCACCGACTTCCTAACTCCGGGCAGCATTGAGTTTCTAACAGAAAAATCTAATAACTTTTTGTTGGCCTGATCCGGGATTCGAACCGGAGGCCTCACGCACAGCAGTCGCATTCACTACCGCTGTGCCACGGAGGCAGTCAAGTAACACACACTGGAAAGTAACCGAAGTGTTATTCGGAGCCATTATCTGGTTGTATGCGAAGTTTTATTCAAATCTGTTCAACGGTTAAAGTGTGATTAGGTTAGACCCATGGGTGGACTTCACGGATGGTGTAGTGGTTAAATACTTGCTTCGACTCTGCCCCTACGCCATTTATGTCATCCATAATGGTTTTCAAGTTTGGATATTCTTTGTCTGTTGTTCGAATGTTTGTAGTCTGGGTTTAGGCAGCTTCTGTGATACCAAAATTCCAGAATTGTGCATAATGTCTACCCGCTTACCACTAGGAAAACCGCTGTCTCGTCAGGTACCAGAAAAAACCTCCATGTTTTTTTTATATAAGTAAGTGGTCACCGTAGCCTATGGACGCCTGCAACACCAGAGGCATCACTTGCGCGTTGTCGACCCTTTAGGAAAGGAAGTGGGAAGGAGAAGGAGCGGAAAAGGTGATTGAACCTCCGGCACTCTTACTCTCCGATCGAAACACAACAGTAGGAATACTACTATTTCATGTGGATATTCTGTGAGAGGGTAGTTCTTCCCCGGTCGAGCCGGCCCATTTATGCTGAAATCAGCGAGGCTTTACTACTCCGAAAATTTAAGACGGTAAATAATACAGAGACATTTTATTTCAGTGAATGGCGAGCGAGTATGGATGAGTGTCCACAACAAAACACATGAAGAAATAACAAAATGGGTAGAAATACTGCGTGCACAGCAAGATGACATCGCTTCATTGCGGCTTCGGAAATACCAGTATACAGACCACCCCTCAGTCCAGGGGGCATGGACACCATACACCTTCAAATCCCCGGCACTTAATACTGTGGAACTGCCCAACCCAGAATTCGGTGCTAATGATCGACTACCTGTATCAGCTACCGAACAATTGCGATTAATGTTTGAGAAACAAAAAATATCAGTCGATAGTGAGGTTAAGATTGCAGAATAGTATTTTAGTCGAATTATAATTTAGTCGTTTTAGTACCTAATAAATGTTAGTAAGTTTGTCATGTCTTTTATTGAATAGTATCAAACTTAATAGTTTAATAAATATACATTTACATACTTACATCGTGTCTGTGACACGATGTATGTAAAGATGTGGCCATATTTTAGGACCGTAATGTATATCTACTTTACGGATGGCGTAGTGGGTTAAATGGTCGACTCGCCGCTGCCACTGTGCTGAGTGTTGTGGGTTCGAATCCCACACGGGACAAAACTTTGTGTGATCCACAAATGGTTGCTCCGAGTCTGGGTGTTTTTTGTGTCCGTTGTTTGAATGTTTGTAAAGTCCCACGCGACACAGGAATTTGAAAGTAGACTTAAAAAAAAAAGATTTTTTGTTCCCCGGAAGAAAAAATATTTGGATTTTATGACAATTTCAAACATTTTATTTACCTATTTATTTTTACCCGGTCATTTTCGGGTTCACGGAGGTCACCGAGTCAGCTGTTATTGTTATGTAAAGAAACAAAAAGGAATGCTATAGAGCTTCCCTAAATTGAATAAAAAGTAATTATTTATCTTAATATAGAATACATTGTCGTTTCTTGACAATAATTATTTTCCTCGAAGCAACGAAAAATATGTAAAGAAAGTAGCAAGTTAAATAAATAATACTTTAATTTTAGATGTACTTAGTACTTTATTTTTTACCTCAGTAACTAAATTTACTCTATTTGATAAAAATTGCAATCCTACCTATGTTATACATAGAAGGCACAACGGGAGACTTAACTAATTGTTTTAAATCAAACATTCACACCTTGCTGCCCGCTCCGAATGGCAATATTGCATAAGGCTCATATTTTGGGATAATTCATTTTTTTTTTGATAGGCTACTCCCTCGCTAGGAATAATTCCTGTGTCGCGGGGGACTAACAAACTTTCAAACAACGGACACAAAACGCGAAGCGACTACCTAAGCCATTATGCCATCCGTGCAGGCAAGCACAAATTGAGCTTTTTTTAATGCATGAGGTAATAGTGTATCACAGGCAAAATATAATTGTATTTGTAGTCCTCTCACTATGCACATTACGCATTGAAAATTTTCGATCTAATATTTACATAGAAGAAGGACTACAGATATGATTATATTCCATTTATGATATACTTTTGCTGTAGTCTGTAGTGTATTAAAAACATTTTCAAAATGAAGCCCAAATTAAATAATTTAAGGACCTTATAATATGACAACATTCCACAAGGCGTTAAGGATCATAACACTATATAATTATCGTTGAAATTTCAACAATAGCTACGAAATTAAAACTGCCCTCTCGGCAATGCTAAGCTTA
The DNA here is from genome assembly GCA_963675205.1 of Catocala nupta. Classification (NCBI taxonomy): domain Eukaryota; kingdom Metazoa; phylum Arthropoda; class Insecta; order Lepidoptera; family Erebidae; genus Catocala; species Catocala nupta. The sequence goes on from OY776106.1 coordinate 7,849,939, forward strand.
TAACAGGCTTGTTGGAATTTAGACTATAATATCATATTTAGTTTGTCAGTTTGTCTGGTAGTTATCACAGACACAGTAGTCACTATACTTTAAACTACAAAAGCATTTTCAAATTTTAAAGAAAATGACGCATTGTCTAATTTTGAACAAAATTTATAAACATGAACTTGAAACATAACACTTATACATTCTAAATATCAAAATATTTTTATCTTAGAACTAAAAGGATAAATTATCCTTTGTCAATGGTAATATTAGCTTGTCATATTACAGAAAAAGAAAATAATAGATAGATATACTGTCATTAAATAATTATTGGAAATCATATTCTTTGTGCAATGATTCTACCTGCTATATGTACCTAGAATGGTATGTGTAAAAATATTTGTTTTTGAATGCCTATACAAACTGTATGCTTAATTTTAAAAAGCCAAAGTAATTAATTAATTCTCATTATTACTATTCAAAAAACGTTTTACAATAAAGTGATACCTTTTTCACAATGCTGCAAAACTTATTAATTAAGGTCCATTTGTTATGCCATTACTTTGCATACAAACAACAACCAATGTTAAATAATCAGGCACTAAAGCAATCATATTTGAATAATTAAAACATTTTAGTGTCTTTAAATCCCACATTACTATTTCTAGTCAAAATAAAACTAAATTCTTCGAGCTTGTTGTATGATGATAAGCATAAAATAATATGTTAAAGTAAGTAAATACTTTTAGAAGTCTTTCTAAATGCATTTAAAACAGGATTGCTGCTAAGTACAGTCTGGAGTAATGCTATAATTTAGATGGGCAAAGATATTGTATCTTTGCCTATCTGTTCAGTCATATAAAAATATGTATAAACACACTTTTATAGCATATTATAGCACATGAACTATAAGTACCGGTAGAAGGGGGTGACTTTGATAATCAAAAGGTAGAATCGGGATTAAAACTACATTTTTTCTTAAAATATGCGAGCGAAAAAATATATATAAGTATAAAAATATCGGTTTTGTATGTACTGTTGATTTTTTTAATAAAAATATTTATATTTTGATTATTTCTCGAGAAAAATAATAAAATGTCAGTGATCAACTTTAAACTATGGTCGGGGTTACTTTGATACCACCTTTTTTTATACGGTGATCGAAAGTATCCCCAAACAGGAACAAAAATTACACAAAACTAGTACTTACATGTTTTATGTATTTTTTCGCGAATTGGCATGGATCCATCCACAACGATTGAACACACAATGACAATGATATACAATGCTGCCAGCCGTAAGTAAAAACTGAAAGGATGCGTTGAGAATTCGCACAATTTAAGTTTAAAACTAAAGCGAAGTTTTTATCAAAGTCACCCCGCGATTCAAAGTAACCCCATTCTACGGTACTTATAGCAGGCAGAAACATTAAACAAAAAAGTAATCTTCTATTTTTAAACACAAATTGTTCCTTTTTATGGTCAATAAGTAAATAAATCGTTAATCATCCCAACACTCGTGGTTCGGGTCTGTTTCTGGTAAATATTCCCTTTGAAGTATAGGTTTAGGTACTGTGATCTGTCCACCGCGGAATGGCTCCATATTAATATTTTCTGAAGGTCTCTGAGGACAGCTCCGGCAATGGTCTTTCATTTGACTTTTAGGCAATCGATGAGTAGCATTGTACGGGCAAATAGATAGCTGCGGCTGATTTTTCTGACATTTAATAATGTGGTATTGTATACGGCTCTTCGGAACACGGTGAGATGGATCGTAAGGGCAGGATGTCCAGTCGCTGTCTTCAAATCCCGTGTTCTGAAAACAAGCGTGGATACATGGTTTACGTGTCCGGAAAAATAAAAGCATTTCTAAATAACGTGTTTGAACTTACCATTGTTTTTTGGTTTAGTTTTATTTCTTTATAATATATGCCTTTTGTAAGGTTTCGAAATGTCGTGGTTTTCAAAGTTTTGTTTACTTTACAGAAACAAAAACCATAGACAATAAAACAAATACGTTGACAAGGTGACCAACGTTAATTTTAGAAAGGAGATGTTTCATTTTCGGCTATGAAATGTACTATCAGCCAAAAAATTGCAATATTTTTTTTATATTATTGCCATTATATTCAATATGGCGGTGGTTCTAGATCATATAATTTTGTATGCGTTCATAAATCAGATCGAAAACTGTACAAAAGCACTATATAATTAATGTATATAATATATAAATATCATCATCATCATTTCAGCCTATTGCAGTCCACTGCTGGACATAAGCCTCCCCCAGGGTGCGCCACAAGGCCCGATCTCCCGTTTTCGCCATCCAGTCACCACCAGCCACTTTTTTCAGGTCGTCGGTCCATCTGGCCGGAGGGCGTCCTACACTACGCTTGCCGAGTCGTGGTCTCCACTCGAGAACCCGTCTGCTCCAACGCTCATCGGTTCTGCGACAGATGTGACCGGCCCACTGCCACTTCAGCCTGCTACACTTCTGAACTACGTCAGTAGCTTTGGTTTTTTGTCGGATAATCTCGTTCCGGACTTTGTCCCTTAACGAGATTCCGAGCATACACCTTTCCATAGCTCGCTGAGTGACATGCAATCGGTGGGCTAGTTTCACTGTTAGGTTCCACGTCTCGGCTCCGTATGTCATGACCGGCAGGACGCATTGATTGAATACCTTGGTCTTCAGGCATTGTGGCAAGGGTGACTCGAAGATGTGACGCAACTTTCCAAACGCTGCCCAGCCAAGCTGCACTCTTCTGGTGATTTCACCCTCAAAGTTGTCTCTACCCAGCTGTAACTTTTGTCCTAGGTAGACGTACCCCTGGACAACTTCAAGGGCTACACCTTCGACGAAAACGGGCTCAGGGACGATGTGCTCGTTGAACATGACCTTAGTCTTGTCCAAGTTCATCCCGAGCCCAACGCGTCTCGAGGCAGCATTAAGACCGGACAGCATTGTCTGCAGGTCTTGCAGCGATTCTGCCATTATAACTATGTCGTCAGCAAAGCGGAGGTGTGTGAGATATTCACCATTGACATTGATGCCCATTCCATTCCACCGCAGGGTCTTGAAGACATCCTCCAGAGCATTGGTGAAGAGTTTCGGGGAAATAACGTCACCCTGTCTTACACCTCTAAGCAACTGGATGGGTCTTGTTTGGTGGTTCTGCTCTTGGACGGACATCGTCGCCATTTGGTGGAGATTTCTCAGCACCTCCACGTACCGCCAGTCGACTTGGCATCGCTGCAAAGACTCCAGAACAGCCCAGGTTTCGATGGAGTCGAAGGCCTTCTCGTAGTCCACAAACGCCAGACACAGCGGTTGGTTATACTCTTCGGACTTCTGTATAACCTGCCGAACAGTATGGATGTGATCTACGGTGCTATAGCCTTTACGAAACCCAGCCTGTTCCGGTGGCTGAAAGGCGTCAAATCTTGATGCCAGACGATTCGTGACGACTCTCGAGAACAGCTTATAGACGTGGCTCAGCAGCGTGATCGGCCTATAGTTTTTAAGGAGCGTTTTGTCTCCTTTCTTGAAAAATAATGCCACTACACCTCTGTTCCACGCCTTCGGGGTAGCCCCATTGGTTATTACAGAGTTGAAGAGCCTCCTCAATTCCCCAAGAACAGGTTTACCCCCAGCCTTGAGGAGCTCAGAGGCTACTCCATCTTCACCGGGAGCCTTCCCATTACTAAGCTGTTTGAGAGCCGCCTCGATTTCGTCGACATCTACGTCTGGGAGATCGTCAGTGAAGTGGCGGGTAAGTGGGGCTCTAGGGTCTCTCGCGTCTGGTGGAGGCTTCGGTGCGTGCGAAGCATACAGAGTTTCGTAGAAGTCCTCAATTTCAGCGAGTATCCCCGGGACTGATGTGACGGTTTCACCATTCGAGGTAGCTAACTTTGTCAGATGACTCCTCCCCAGTATCTTGGTGAAGACCTTCGACCCCCGATTTCGCTCGATCGCCTCGTGTACTAGGCGAGTGTTCCAGCTGCGAAGGTCGCGTCTTACCAAGTTCCTGATTTTCTTGTGGAGTGACTGGGGATCTGACAAAGATTCCTCTGGTGTCTCACGTCTAAATCGCATCAGATCCAGGGTCTCGCTAGAAAGTTTGGACTTCCTATCTGATCGCCTTTTCCGAAAGTGCCTCGTTCCCACTTCGCGTATCACCCCAATTACGCCGTCCAGGTCCTCGTCAACATTGGCCGGGGTCTCCAGTGCGGCGAATCTATTTTGCAATTCTCGTTGGAACGCATCATGTCCAGCTTGGGGCACACTTGGACGAAGAACAGACCTCACCATGCGACTACGTTCGAGCTTAAAATTGATATTTAGGGTGCCTCGTACAAGCCGGTGATCGCTACCGGTATTAAACCTGCTGATCACCGAGACATCCCTAAAAATGTGCTTCTTGTCGGCTATGATGAAGTCAATCTCGTTCTTCGTCACACCGTCGGGGCTCTTCCAGGTCCACTTCCGTTGGGGCTTTTTCTGATAAAATGTGTTCATACAGAACAGCCCCTGCATGCTAAGGAAGTTGACCAGCATTTGGCCCCTATGGTTTCTGCGCCCATAGCTATGCTGTCCCAAACAAGATTCACCGCATTCTTTTCCCACTTTGGCGTTGAAGTCCCCCATGACAACTGTATAATGGGTTTTGGTGGTACGATGCATGGCCTTTGACACATCGTCGTAAACGGCCTCCACCTCTTCGTCTGAGCTGCTCGACGTCGGCGCATATACCTGTATGACCTTGAGAGAGTATCTCTCGGTCAGTTTCAGTACAAGGTACGCAACCCGGGTCGAGACGCTGCAGATCTCCACCACGTTGTCACGAAGGGCTTTGTTGACGAGAAATCCCACGCCACCTTGGGATTTTTGGCTCCCTTCCCTGAAGTAGAATAGATGGCCTGACTCAAGGGTTACCGTGTCCTCTCCCTCTCTACGAACTTCCGATAGCCCGAGAACATGCCATCGTATCTTCTCTAATTCTTCTTCAAGGATCTGGAGGCTTTCGTCCAGCCGTAGACTGCGTCCATTAAATGTAGCCAGGGTCAATTGTTGGCAGCCGTCCGTAGCCCGGGGATTCCTAGCACCCCCTACCCTACCGTAACCAAGGCCGCTGCCGTGACCTGGAATAGTAGGGCGGCCGGGAACTGGGGGCCGTTTCTTTTTTGGACTCATCATGGGGGGTTTTGCCCGTAGTCACCACGCTGGGCAGGCGGGTTGGTGACCGCAGTGTATTGGTATGGACTGTGTTGTCTACGCAAGAAGCGCTGCTGCCCACCTCTCGGATGGTCCCTTAATCGCCTTCTACGATACCCACGGGAAGAAATGGGGTGGTGCTATTCTACTCTGCCGGCACCACATATGTCAATAATAAATATGTTTTAGAGTATCATTTATTCATTTAAACTATCATACACATATTATAATATACCGATTTTGCAGGGTGCACTCCGGAACGAATAATTTTGTTTATGTTTGACATTAACTGTCAATGTCATATTGACTGATAATAAATATTCCAATGCTGAATTGGTGTTTCTTATTACAATTTCCTGAATTCATACGTTTTCCTTTAATTTCTACAAGAATTATCAATTCTTTGGTTAATATTATTTTAGCAATAGTTCTTTTACTACTGACAATTCTAGGTTATGTATAAATGTCATCTACCAACTTGTCATAGATAGTCCGTACGATAAACGTCAAACATTTTATATTTTAATTTGCGCAACGAAATTACTAGAAATTAATAAAGAATTTCGTAACTAAATATATTTAGGGGTACATTTTCCAGGTTTCCTGAGGATGTACAAGTTATATATAGCCGGAGTCCTATACAAAAGTGTAACATCTCCTTTGTAAATTGCGAATTGTTGTTGACGGTTTACGGAACTTACTGCGTTCTATAATATTGAAAACACTACTGTAAATAATGCCTTCAAATCTTTATAAAGTAGTTTAATTTAGAGTATAACAATCGAGTGAACCTAAGAATTTTGATAGAAATTGGTAGATTAACAAAAGAAATTATAATTACTTACAATTACTATTCTACAATTAATTCTAGTTCAGAAGATGTGTATTTAGAAATTGATAATTATCCTAATGAACATAAATAATTACATTAATAATATACAATATTGTGTGTGCATCAAGTAGCATTTATCCACAAGCTTCGAAAAATAATTATTGAAATTGGAATACTTACTGTTGTGTCGCAATATATGATAATAATAAAGTCCGAATTTCGGTCAAGACGGCCAATTTTAAACCTCTGTTCCCTAACTCCGACGGGACGGTAATCCGACACGACCGAAGAGATAAGGCGCAAGACCAAAGGCTCTACGTGCTTTTCGAGGCATGGGCATGTCTAACACCGTCAACTTTCTAGCTCTGAGGTGCTATTGAGATTTCGTAAGAGAAAACTCGGGGGCGACATGTGATATCATTCCAAAAACTTTTGTTTTCGACAAAAAATACCACATCTAACTCCATGAAGAATTTAAAGATAACTCTGGTATACATGAAGTGAATATACACGGATGGATCCAAAACAAAATCAGGAACAGTAGTCGGAGTTCTCCCACGACCTAAACATTAATTACCCATCAACCCTGGGAAACGTCAACACTATCTTTCAGGATCAGAATGTGTTGGAATCAACCGGGCTGCAACAGCGGTTACTTCAAGGGGTATAAGCGATAAGTCGATACGCACTATTTCGGATAGTGCCGCGGTAATATAAGCTCTGAAAAGCAACTGCTTTAACAGTGGACTCATCCTGGAGTGTCACCATGAGCTGCAAAGGATTGCAACAAAAAATCGGGTAATGTTGCAGTGGATACGCAGCCACAGAAACTCTTCTGGTGGTGGGCTTTGTGGGCCTGCCCGCCATCCGATCAGCACCAGGTCCGAGAGGCGGCGTGCGTGTTCCCCCCCTCCCCCTCAGGGGGACAATAGGGCTAAAATTAGTGGTGCCTCATTGGGCACCTTTGGCAGGTCTGTTTGTGTAGTGGCCTGCCGTTTCATACGGCGGGCCGAAGCCTCGGTGGGGTCGCGATTGCATGAGATAACGATTCGCGCGGCCTCGCCGATTGTGGTTATGTCCAGGAACACCGTGGTAGGTTTAGTCGGTATTCCGAGAGGTCCATTATCATCATTTCAACATCCTTTTTTCTTACCCCGGTGAGTCCGACGTAACCCCTCCGCCCGCCCCCGCGGAGGGGTATGCGTCAAAGCGTCAAAGCATTCCCCAACATAAAAAAAAAAATACTTCCATCTAACTAACTAACCTTAGTTACAAAGAAAAAGTCATTGAGATTTTCTCTTAAAAAATTTAATGACTTTGTTTGGACCGACCCGGGATTCGAACCCGAGTGAGAACAGTGTATTCACCATCGCTGGGCCACTGAAGCTGATAAAGTAAAATAAATAAAACATATAGTTGTTTATTGAATTCCATAATGTACTTTTACAATATCTGTGATCTCACTAAAGCCTTTGACTGCGTTGATCATCATACGCTGCTGCGAAAACTCAGGCATTATGGCATCCGACATACTGCACTTGACCTAGTTGATACACGATACATCACGTTGATATTAACGGAAGTAGATCTTCTGGATTACCAGTTACAATGCGCGTACCACAGCGCTCAATTTTAGGACCCTTTCTGTTTTTAGTGTACGTAAATGATTTTCTTTGTACAGGATTTGTGTGACATTGTTTTATTCGCGGATGACACATCCCTTATTTTTAAAGTAGACCGAAAGGCACCAAAATCTGTTGTTAACGATTCACTTGCGCAAGACCTGGACTGTTTTACGACGAATAATTTACTACTAAACTCTAAAAAAACTAAATGTATCAAGTTTACATTGCCAAATGTAAAGAGTCATAACATAAATATAAATAATGAAATAATTACTTTAGTTCAATCTACAGTTCTTTTAGGATTAACTTTAGATCATAAAGTTCAGTGGGACGCTCAAATATCGTGTCTTGCAGGGCAATTTAGCTCAGCCACATACGCAATTCGGAAAGTGAGACAGCTTACTGATGTAGATACTGCGAGACTAGTATATTTTAGTTATTTTCACAGTGTCATGTCTTACGGTATATTATTGTGGGGTAAGGCAGTTGACATTGAGACGATTTTTATTCTTCAAAAACGTGCAGTACGTAGCATTTATAATTTAGGTCGATTACCTAGCGATTTAAAGAAATAGGCATACTTACTGTCAGCGTCGCAATATATATTTGCTAACATTATGTTTATTAAACATAATATTCACTTATACAATAAGAATAGTGATATACATAATTTAAATACTAGAAATAGGCATAAGTTAGTAGGTCCGTATCATCGATTAAGTATATAAAGTTCACAATACATTTGCGGGACTTGGTATACGTTTCTTTAATAAATTACCCATAAATTTTTTGAATTTACCTTTACTTCAATTTAAAAGTGCCGTAAAAATACAGCTAACTCGGAAGGGTTATTATTCAGTCAACGACTACTTGAATGACAAAAACTTATGGAACTAGTTGCTTGTTCTATATAGGACAGTGGCGTAGCGCAGTGGGGGCGGAGGCAGAAGCGCAGAGGCGGCCCGCCTCGGGCGGCACTTTTAAGGGGGCGGCAAAATTTCACAATGAATAATAATATTATCTTGTAAATATTTGAACCATTTCACGATGAACAAGAGGAATGGGCATATGTACAATCCACAACCATAATATTAATAATAAACATTTATTTGAGATTTAAAATCCATATTTTGTTAGTGACAATTACTTAAAACTATGTTAGTATATACAATTATTAAAATAATTTCATGTATCTTCCTGCTGCACCAGCCCCGCCGCTATGCCTACGGGTCCAGTGCCACAGGAAGGGACAGTCAGGCCTATCTCTGATCACCTTCAGGATACTGTTGTTGCTCCGGCGAATCCTTTGTATCAGAGATGCTGTCCTCTTCCGCATTACAGCTTCAAAGCTGTCTATATCAGCCTGTGCAAACATGCCTGACGCTCTACAGAATCGCCGGAGCCTCAAAAGCACCCTGAAAGCGTTATTATATTGCACGCGAAGAGCGTTGTAGGCCCTCTGAGTATATCTAACCCAAAGGCTGCACGTGAAAAACGTCTGGCAGAATGCTTTAAAAAGAGTGATTTTCACTTATTTTGTACAACGTGCAAAATTGCGAGCCAGCATACTTATTACATCGGATCGACAACGCTCTCCGCTGTTTCTCAATATCCTCATCATCCTCGAGCTTCTCAGTCAATATGTGACCCAAGTTCTTAAATTTTTGTACTCTATTGAGTGATACCCCGTAGAGGTGTACAGAGGGCACTGATCTTCGTTTCTTTGCACTTACTTAAAACACCATGGCTACACGCTTTTTCACATTATATAAGAGTCCATGTGCTACAGCGTAATTCTCACATACCCTAAGCAATTGCCTTAAGGCATCGATCGAGGGGCACAGCAGACACATATCGTCCGCATATGATATGCTGTTTACTATATTTCCATCAATGGAACAACCGATACTTGTGCTGCTGAGCTCCTCGATCAGCTGATCTACATACAAGCTGAACAGTGCCGGTGAGGTGAGCCCTCCCTGCCTCACAATGATGTCTGTCCTTGCCGAAAAGAATTGTTGTATATTATTGTCTTAAATCTTCCGTCCTGGGTGACGGACATACACGCTATGCTACCGATACAAGATTAAAGTTTTGTATTACTTATAAGTCAATTTAGTAATGTGGAGGTGCCCCGTGAAGTCGTGATTATTTGTGATGTTTTCAAGTATCGTGCTTCCCATTTCAATTATTATTGAAAATAAAATTAAACATATAATCGCATTTAGTCACGGATTGCCTTTGCATTGTCACAAACTGTAAGTGTGTGCGCCCTCATGCTATCCTACTGTCTATTACAGTTTAATATTAAATAATTCTACTAAATCCTTATTATTTCATCTCCTTTACTTCAGTAATTATTTATTTAAAATTATTGTTCTAAACTTTAGATTTATATAGTCAGTAATATATGGCATAATGGCTGCAACACCTTCTTGATATGAGTTGTAAAATACTGAAATTATATTTAATTGGCGATTTAAGAGAGTGGCCATGAGTTTCATGCAGGTTTCTTCTCATAGGCTTAACCCTTTGCCTGAACCTAGCAACTAACTTAAATGTAGCTTCAGTAACTTAGTAAACTCACTTAGCTATATATTTTGACGTTCATAAGTGTTACTTTGTGGCCTAAATGAATAAATAATTTTGACTTTGACTTTGAATAGTTGGTAGATTTGCAATCAGGTACTGTGATAAGTACCCTGGTGGACACAATATATGGATTGCATGGATTTGTCAGTAGGAAAACGCTTTACAGCCTTATTTATAACATATTTATAACTACTAATTAACTCCTTAATAATTAACTCTCAAGTCAAGTAAATGATTAAGATTAGTTTATAAATAAGGCTGTTGTGTTGAAGTGCACTTAAATATCGTATCCAACATGTTATTAGCTTATATTCTATAAAAAGAAAATTTGCAGTTTATTATTTTAATTTTACATTATTCTATATTTTTGCGTTCTGTAACAATTATGAGCAATTCAACCCTTTTACATACGAAATTCACTTAATACCACATAACATCATAAAAACTATTGTTACTATAAAAATATGTCTATACATCTGTCTATAAAACCAAAGTAAAATACGCACAAATAAGTTATTAATAAAAAGGACATAATCACTTTGAACTCAATACTTAAACAGCTAAAATGACCCCACATAATATATATCATATTCAATAACTTATAATTACTCATTTCTCGGTTTAAGGCGTATTTATACATAAGTCTTTTATGTTCATCTGGCGTTGCACTATACAGTCTGAGCATATGAGTAACCGATAACTTGCAACCAGGTCTCAATATAGGGGTAAACGTATATTTCTCACAACACTGAAAATATGTACGTGAATGTATATTAGATGAAATAGCAGCATATTCTTCGTCAATGTCCATTTTAAGCTGTAACCAGTCAATTATGTGATGAGGCATTATCCTTAAAGCACAATATAAAAGCCTTTTAGTGTTGAAGTCAATCTCACTGCTTTTAATGATGTCACAGACGTACTCGGCGGCGAAATATTCGGCAAATGTCATATGTATGAATAGTGGCCGCCCGCCTGTTGTTATATAATATATTAGACCAGTCTTTTCTTTACCACTGTTTATTGCACGTATCATGTCTGAGCACACAGTGTTATTATTAAAAGGCCGAATTTTTTCGAATTCATCAATTTTATATATTCGAAATAAATATGTTAGTATATAATGTGCAGCAATTTTTTTATGCATGTTAATACATTGCGTACTTATAATTTCACGAGTCGTTATTATATCTGGTCTAGCAACATCCATTTTGGATTTATTTAGATCCTTTATATCTAATTTCTTTTTTACGAATGCTTCGTAAATGGTATATTTGTTAATAGTGCGTACTATATCGTCTGTAACGTCGTAAGTACGCACAAAAGTCATGATATAGTCAGCTAATAAATACAAAAGTAATGGATTGCCTAGAAACTTGTTCACTGCACACTCATCCGATTGTACCCTTATGTCTTGTATATTCATATCGGGATGAGCGAAAACGATTTTTACATAATATTTAAAATAATTAATAATATTACATCGATATTTATGTAATCTACAATAATCGGATCTAAGATCTAACTTAAGATCTAGAAATAATTTTAAATTATTGAACTCTACGGCAGTGAGTCTGTCAAATGTAAATTGTTCAGTTTGCCAGAACTTACGTAAATACATTGCTTGTTGCTTGCCGTTAAGAAATGAAAGTGTATACATTTTGCCAATATCTTTTAAATCTCGTAGGAGTTCAACATACGGCCTACAGGTTATCCACATTTTGTGCTCTTGAGGATATCTTTTAACTTCATTAAGAAACATTATAACAGTATGTTTGTAATTGGGACACATTTCATCGACACCGTCAAACAAAAATATAATTTCTCTTGTGTTATAAAAGTGCAGGAACATATTCAATTCAAAGGCTATCCATTCATCGCCTGAACAATCTACAAGTGTCACGTAACCGTTGTTTTCGTCTAAGCGAATATGAAGATCATCATTTTTTGATATCACTCGACACATGAATTTTAACGTTTCTAAGATATCAATCTCAGTCCCATGTTCTTGCCACCTTAGAAAGTTGTTCGAGTGCTCTAATAAGTTTACTCTTACTACCAACAAATCTGTTTTATTAACTGACAGGTGGGTCAGTAGAGTAGACTTCCCTAACCCAGCTTCGGCTATTAAGAGTACAATTCTATCGCTAATGTCTTCAAATTTTGTTAGTACTTTAGCTTCATTCACATTGTCGTTATTCACAAGTTGTCTATCGATGTATACCCCTGATTTTTTATTATATTCATCATTACTTAGTGTTAGATCTATGTTTATAGGTACCCCGCCAATTATTTTACTTAACACGCCGTTCTCTATGAAATCAACAGGCAAATTTAATTCTGCTAAGTTTATCTTTCGGCCCTGAAGTGTAATGTAAGCCATTTTTAAAATATATTGCTGTGATTCCTGGTTCATATCGCGTAAAATTTGTTTGTTGTCATTAAGTATACTACCTGTATATGTAAAATAGTGCTCAGCCTTTGTGACATCGTTTGTAATTATAATAACTTTTTTATTTGCTGTTGCCTGTGCAATTGCATTTAACTCTGCATTTACAATTCCACTGTTTTGTCTACTATTACGTACATCTGACCATACAATTATAAGCACTTTTCCTGTACTTTCCAACTCACATTTCAATGTGGTAAAAGCCTCGTTTGTAAAATGCAACAGGCATTCTAAATCTAATATTGCGTAGTTGTTTATGCACTTGTGTTTTAAATATTGAATAATTTTGGCAGTTGTTAATGTAGTTATATCGGTAACTACAATTCTGATAAAAGGTTGTTCAGAGCTATCTAGTGTTTGGAATCGTTTTAAAGCATTATCATTAAATTTACATTTAAAATACTTTATATTATTCATACGAAATGACATGTGCAACGCAGTAATAGTCCGTTCTTTTACATCGCTCTTCTTTACATTAGTCATCGCGAGATCGTATCTATTATTGGGTCTCGTCAAGATATCGTTTTTCTTTTTTAATGTCCACCATTTGTGTATTTCGTTATGATAATATAAATACACTGTGTCAGTGTTGATTGCCAGGTCGTGCGCTGCCGTAGAGTTTCGAAGATTATGTATTTCTTTTTTTAAGATTTCCGCTACGCCGTCGTGGCTGCTTTGTTGTTTATATATAATCAGTTTATTTAATATTTCCTTGGCGTCCTTACTCAAGTCCAAAGTCAGTTTAGGTAAAGCATCTGTATGTTTCACGTCAAACCTGAATGAATGTAAATTATTTATTTTATCTTTCAATTTATAATACAGATCTTTTGCGTTTTTCTTGAGTAATTTGGGATTTTCTGTTACCATGAGATACTTAGTAGCTGAGTCATAAATAAGTAGATTACCGACGGTACCACAAATGCCTTTGGTCAGCTTCAAGTATTTCTTTTCTATATTGTCGTCTATCGTAACAATTTCATATGATCCATTGTGTTTAGACTCTTTACATAATTTTTCGAAGACTGTCGTTAATATATTTAACTTGTTATCAATTTCTGCAGAATTCTGTTCGTTAATTATCAGGTCAATATTACCAAATGTAATTGGTACTTTAATCAACGTCTTTGATAATATATTTCTTGCAGCTATTGCGTTCATGTTTTCTATTGTCAACGAAGTATTGAATTCTGAAATATTAATTTCTTCCAATCTTTGAATATCTTGACTTGACCTGTCCACAATAAACTTAAGCTTGTCTGTTCTATAAACAATATGAGTGCCTAGGAGAGGAGTTAATGTATCAACAGAAGGTGCGTCTAGAAATGCAGTTATTTCATTCTGTACCGTTGAGTCATCGTTAGAATTTGCTGATTGATCTGCCACTGTTTTATTTTTATCAAGATTTTCGAGTACTACTTTGTATATATTATCTCTAAGTAATGTGAGAACTTGATCGTTCGTGTCTAAGAAATCTTGTCGAAATATTAAATATCGCCATTTACCTTGCTTAGTGTTCCCTCCGAAATAATTTTCTTCATATTCGATTTCGGATAAATGAACAACTTTTTCAGCTAATATTACGTGATATTGTTTTAAGTAATCATCTGTAAATACTCGCTCCATATTTTTACTGTAAACCAAGGAAATGGCGATTGACTTAGCCAACATGATAATCTGATTCTCCAAAATTTGGTTGGACACGTATTCTAAATCAGTATCTGTATAATTTATTTGATAACCCTTATTTTCAACTCTTCCCGTAGCTATCAAATAGTTCAACTTATCAACATATCTGTCCTGGTCGCTAATTGTTCGTTGCACATTACTGTTATTTGACTCTAGTTGATATTTCCCGTTCGTGTACAAAATGAACATATAATCGATTTGATCAAAGTTACCACTAAACAATACATCGTCACTCCGGCGTCTACTCGCATTAAACCTTGCTTTAACCTTTTCGAAGCTGTCGTGACATTTTTTGATTACATCATAACTTAATTGCTTTCCGCCAACTTTATGTTTCACTTGAATAAAAACGAGGATGGGTCGATCAAATCCGGTGATTTTTACTCTGAAGACGATGTCGTCAAACGCTCCAATGTTTTTTAAATTGGACACTAGATGATACTCTTCAATCGTGTCATTGTTAAGCAATCTAAACTCAATTAAACTGATGAGATTCGTCTCATATAGATGTCCGCCATCAGCCGCCGTACCTTCACCTTGTTCGTACTTCAACATTATATAAATAACTTCACGTATTTAGCGTCAGACGCTACTAAGTTCAACAAGATTCTTCTGAACTTGTCTTATCTGTAAAGAATGGAGAAATCATGTTAGAATCCAAGCCTATCTTAAAGCGGAACAAAATCAGAACCAGCTCAGTAATACCACATAGAACGGCACTGGCTCGGTCCACATTTTATGTAATTAGTAACCATTTATATAACCAAGCAAATAATGTAAATATCGTTGAAATCAAACTACTATATACGGATTTTATCGCGTTGTTTATTTGACACTCTATTACATAATTAAGAAACTGTTACACTACATACTACTACTATTAAACTTTACTAATTTTGAAGCTAATTAAATTATTAAAACTATTTTGATTTAATTTTACACTTTACCCGACGTTTCGGTTGCTCTTCAGTAGTCATGGTCATGGCTGCTGAAGAGCAACCGCAGTAGTATGTAGTGTAACAGTTTTTTAATTATGTAATAGTGTCAAATAAACAACGTGATAAAATCCGTATATAGTAGTTTAATTTCAATGAATAACATTCGCGTAAACAGAAGACAATAATAAAGTTAATGTCATATTATATCCTCTATCACTTAATAAACGCCAGAGAACTGTGCGCAACTGGCTTTGAAAACTAAATTATTTAGAGAGATGCATTTTTTTAAAGTTTTGCTAGTAATCAGTTTGGATTTCAAATTACTAGTAATCTTGTTAACACCTCCAGCTAAGCTAGAATACTTGTATTAGAAGTGGGTTCATGTCAGTAGTACAGTGGGTGGGATTCGAATCCGCGACCTCTCGATCGCATGTTATCCAATGGGCTACCGCCGCTTTAAATATACTACCCGTGCGAAGCCAGGGCGCGTTACTAGTATTTTAGTATTTGTTTATCTTAAGTACATTTACCTAAAATAGGAGCATTTAGTAAAATCTTGTGAGTGAAAATAAACATTTGTTTTTATTATTTTTAAAAGTCTTTTTACACCTCTCGCTGATAGGGGGAGTCGAGGCCTGTGTATCAGGGAGAGATTTGACTGTACGGATGGCGTAGTGTTGTGGGTTCGATTCTGCACAGGACAAAAAATTGTGTGTTCCAAAATCAGTTGTTCCGAGCCTGTGTGTTCTTTGTGTCCGTTGTTTGAATGTTTGTAAAGTGCCCCGCGAAACAGGAATTATTAATAGTGCAGGAGATGACGTTTTAAGTAAAATTATAATAAACTAAACTTGAAATTTCATAGAGTCCGGGCCAGTTTACCAGGGAGAGAATAATTTAATTATTGAGTTACGAACACAGCACATGCGTTTTATTTATAGACTTCCTGTTAGATAATACAGTGCCGCAAACAATACAGAAGCGCAACTGGAAAATATCAAACGAACACGAACGCGCCGGTAGCGCAGTGGTACTGCATCGGACTGGCGATCGAGAGGAAGTGGGTTCGATATTCAGCGACATTTGCGTATACAGGGTGTAATGGTAAATGGTAATTAATGGAAAGCCTTGACATGTCTTATAGTAGAACTGAAGGCCGCTCAGAAAAAATGAAAAAAAAATTAAAATATTAAAAAAAATTATATATTAAGAAGTGCAAGCTATATTAGCATAGCATACTTTTGACTGTCTATCTATTAGCATAATTAGTGTTAATAATAAAACAACAAAAAACCGATGGATTTCATTCATTTATGGTCGTAGTATATAAGAAAGTTATACATGGTAATAAAAAAAAAACACATATCTCAGGTAGTAGTTAGGATAGATATTTTGTCATATTTTTTTCTGAACGGCCATCGGTTCCACTATAAGACATTTCCAAGTTATCCATTAATTACCGGACACTCTGTATAGAGCGGCTAAGCAAATCATGCCCACTACAGATTTAACTTTATATAATTTTATATGAAACAACTTTTGTTCCTGGCCTCGCCCGCGTAGAAGTAGGTTAGGTTAGGTTAGGTTTTGTTCAGTGGCGTAGCGTGGCAGGGGCGGCCCGCCCAGGCGGCACTTTTGGGGGGCGGCAAAATTACATAATAAATAATAATAATATGATATAATTTTTTGATACACAGTGATGATGACTGTTCTTTCTAAAAAGCTTTTTAGATATACTGTCTAATTAATAATTTTCTTCCGCTCCGGGCGGCTGACACCCACGCTACGCGACTGGTTTTGATAGAACAGTACTTTTTAACACGCTTTTATTAGCTTGATACATAATCAAGCTAATAAAAGCGTGTTAAAAAGTATAAGTAAGATACATCTATATATTAATACGTGAAGCAAAAACTTTGTACCCCTTTTTACGAAAATTGCGCGGTCAAAGGAGTATGAAATTTGGCACAGTTAAAGTTTATATGGAGAAGGAGTGACGAATCCTAATATTTATATAAAATATGCATTATAAATACATTAAATTAATGAAAAAACACTACACGCACACAACCATGCATTTGACACACGCAATCGAAGCGCGTAACTATGGTTACATATATGAGTTATAATGACATAATATATCAACAATATCTTACAGGCAAACTTTGGTCGAATTTCGAGCACTAGGCGACCGCTGGTATTTATAAATCTATGTAACGAAATCTTTGAACGTGATTTTCACCTCTTTCAAACCGACGAATTGATTTGAAACTTTGCACACTTATCGATGATCGATGACAATACTTATTGTATTGTCATCGATCAAAAAAATCGAGATCTTAGAAAAAGCCGTTTAAAAAACAAAACAAAAAAATTTATGTAATAATGCGTCAGTATCAAAATATCTTTGAAAGCACTCCACACTTTTTTACATTTAAATTATTAAATAATTTTTTATTAAAGCGTGTTTTTTAGTTTTGTAAACTATTATTTTAAAAATATAATTGTAGCCTTTGTTCCTCGGTGATAATATAGCTGTCTAATGGTGAAAGAAAATTCAAAATCGGTTGAGTAATTTTTGAGTTAAATCCTTACAAACAAACTAAAAATCTAATCTTTCTTCATTTTCATCTTTCTATAGATATATTAGATATGGGTATATCAATTACTTATTTTTTTAAAGACAGTTCTAGTATTCTCTAACTTTCAAACAACGGACACAAAGAACATTCAGACTCGGAACAACCATTTGTGGATCACACAAAGTTTTGTCCCATGTGGGATTCGAACCCACAACACTTGGGGTGGCGGCAGTGGGTACCACTTAATGACAACGCCATCTGCGTAGCCAAAGAATTTAGTCATACATATAACTGCAAATACCGCAATGTCCGTTTTTTATTGATTTCAGGTTAAATTAAAGTAATTGACTTTAAAATATAATTGCTATTTTTAACCGTACCTCAAAAGGAAAAATTATAGGATCACTTTGTTGTTCATCTGTCTGTCAAGACCCTTTATCTCCGGAACACGTGAAGGTATCGAGTTGACATTAAAACGATATACTCAGGTCTACAGGCTCTTGATGCTGTGAAAATTCGAATTTCTAAGTTAACGTAAAAAAAGATATGGCCGTTTATGACACAAAAAAAGAACGTATATTTCGACACTCTCAAGGGAATCAAAATTTATAGGGTATTTTCCGTTGACCTAGAACTATGAAATTTGGCAAGTAATACCGTCTTATACTACAAGTATAAGGGAAAAGCTGAAAACTATACATGTGTAATTAAATCATAAAAAAACAGGATCTTTTGCAAGGACAATTTTTTTAATAATATGTACTCGCAGTGACTCATCTACCTAGACTGTTTGGACTTTGAACTATTAGAAGTTGAACGCTGCGAATCGTGCGAGAGAGTGCGTTATGTTTTTGTTACGCTCTATCCTTACCATTACATCGACACCACTATGCACTGTCTCTTTCCGACAATTCTCTATTTTGTATGTAGCATAGTTATGTGTATACAGGGTGTCTAACTTGATGTGTAGCCGTGTGTACCTACAAATTTGTACGGAACCCTCGGTGGGCGAGTCCGACTCGCACTTGTCCGGTTTTTTTGTTTTTAAGTGACCTATCTCGCACTAGGGATAATTCCTGTGTCGCGGGGGACTTTATAATTAAATAAACAAATGCAAATGTGATTTGTTTGTTATGTTTTTATCACGAAATTTTGCATACACGTTGTCAGGGGAACGGGACAAAGGGTACCTTAGGAACATAGGGTACCTTTCATCCAGAAAGAGTACTGTTACTAATTTAACCTAACATACATTTACGGGAGCGAGGCCGCGGGCCAAATATGTATGTGTGTATTATAAGTGCATTTGTATGTGCTTTAAAATGTATATGTAATGGCAGCAAAAGCACAAAATTTAAACGGGTTGCAGAAGGCTTTCTGCGCTCACCCACAGTCCGTGTAAAGTTGTGAAGGTGTGCATTCCCATTGAGGGACCACATTTGAATTTTGAACTTTTGAATACGTCAGCTTTAAGTAAAAGTTCCCAAACGATTGTAAATATAGCCCCTAGTTTGTAAATGATGCCACTCAAAAGTTACAATCGATCAAAGATCAGTCGTGACTGAGAGGCATCCATATCTCATAACCTAGTTGAACTAAATATTAATAAAAATTAATATGAACAAACACTCGTCATTAGTTTTTATTTATTCAATAAATTCCTGTTGCGTGGTCACCTCGAACCTAATATTTCTTCGTAGGAATTTAATTATTATTTAAAACAAAACTGTACGTATTTTGATACTGTTTAGTAAAGTTATCATAAGTAAAAAACAACTACCAAAAGATAGACTGTATTATTGGTCTATTTAACTTTCGTATGCTACGTAAACTGCTTTTTCCCTAAGATGAGCGTTTCAATTGAGGGACCAACTTTAATCGATTGAAACTTTTGGATGGCTTCTTTAACAAACAAGGGGTTGAATTTACAATCGTTCCAATACTTTTACTAACGCTAAAACCATACAAACATTCCAAATTCCATTGTGGTCTCCACTCAAAGTGCACTTATGGTACCTTCTGCACGCTAGTTCTTGTTATACAGTGAACGGAAAATTAGTTTTACAAACCTTTTACTGAGAGTAGTCATTCATAGCAGTTGTAAATTTTAACTAGGTTATGAGATATGGATGTCTCTTAGTCACGACTGACGGACCACCTTTGATCGATTGTAACTTTTGAGTGGCTACTTTTACAAACTAGGGGCTATATTTACAATTGTTTGTGAATTTTTACTAAAGGATGACGCATTTAAATGCTCAAAATTCAAATGTGGTCCCTTAATGGGAACGCACACGTTGTGAAGGCCATCTGAGGCCAACAACTAAAACACACAATAGAAAAAAGAACGCTAAATTTAGGTATTCCACAGATAACATAACAGGATATTCAAATTAATAATAGCTGATAAGCGCTATGCAAATATTAATATTAGCTACTATTTTGCCCCGCGGTTTCACCCGCGTAAGTCCCATTTCCATGGGAATATCGGGATAAAAAGTAGCCTATGTGTGAATTCAGGTCTCCAGCTATCTACTTAACAAGTTTCATCGCAATTGGTCAAGTAGTTTTTGCGTGAAAGAGTAACAAACATCCATCCATCCATACAAACTTTCGCGTTTATAATATTAGTAAGGATATTTATTATGGTAATATCAGGCCTGTACATAATGTCCCACTGCTGGGCACGAGCCTCTTCTCAATGTGAGAAAGATTAGGCCATAGTCTTATACCTTCATTATCTTCGAGGACATTATGGAGAACTCCCAGACATGCAGGCTTCCTCACGATGTTCTTTAATAAACAGTCATAGCAGTAAAGAAAGACAATAAACAGAATTGGATCTGTATGTATTGTATTGTCTCACACAAACTTATTAAAAAAAGACAACTTGTGACGTTAATCGCCTAGGCGCCCGTCGAGCGCGGGCGCACGTCACTAGCCACCTCTCGCGACTGGCGGCGCCGGACTATATAAGGAGCGGACGGTGTCAGTCAAGGACCTCTTCCGGCTGGCTTCACATCTTCAGCAAAGTGTCCTGATTCTTCAAGGACCACGAAGCAAGCCTTAAGACGAACCACGCCCTGATCATTCTTACACAGTAAAAATTATTATAATCTATAATTGTTCTCAAAATATATTAAAAAGTGTTAATTGTCATCTCATCTATTATTAATCTCATAAAATTCACCTGGGCCTGTTCTTTCTGGATCAACAGATCCCTTGTTGAAAACCACTCTAAAGGTTACAAACTACAATAATTTCCGTATCGCGGGAGACTTTACAAACATTCAAACAAAGGACACAGAGAACATCCTGACTCGGAACAACCATTTGTGGATCATACAATTTTTTGTCCCGTGCGGGGTTCGAACCCACAACACTAGGGTCAGTAGCACACACTTAAATCACTACGGCTTCCGTGCAGTCGGGTTATATTCCCTATAACGCTATGCTGCAATAAGTGCAGGTGCATTATCACGTACGCCGCACTTCCTTATTAGCTGGACGTGGCGTGATAAATGTTGCCACCCGTACTTTATAAAGTTTAATGTTTGGGTAAAACACTCGAAAATACATGTCAGGAAAATGGACACGTCACATAACATAATAGTGAAATCGGATAAAGATTTAGCGAAGATAAAATAATTTATATTGTTTGTAACATTTTTTTTGTAATAATAATGTTCAACATGCTTCGGATGCTCACAAATATCTTATACAATACGGATAACAAAATAAAGTTTGGGCACCGCATAACGTAGCGTGCTACTTACGTTTTCCACCTATTGCTGTGTAATAGATTAATACTGTGCACTCAAGTTATTATTTGTATTCATTCCACTTTTATTTTTGTAATATGAACGTAAATATATACAACGTAAGGTTGATTTCTCATCGTATTGCCGCGCTACCGATCGGTCGGCCGATGTTACCTACTTATTTTGTTTCCTACACACAAGTCATTGTTAATAACAGATTTAAACAATTTTATTTTTACACGGTGTCACTCAGTTATTTTGTCTTACCTACATGTATATTACGAATTCTAATGCGCTCTTACCATACATAAATTATTTTATAATTGGTCTTAATTATTTTGCATGTAATTATATTTTGTGGTGTATTGTTATTGTAAGACATAGAAACGGCTAATCTGAGCTTATATCATCAGAATGTTCGCGGCTTGCGAACAAAATCAAATAATCTTCTTCGTAACATTTCCATCAATTCGTACGATGTCATCGTTTTTACCGAAACCTGGTTAGATAATAACTTCTATAACTGTGAACTATTCGATAGTCGCTACGTTGTGTGGAGGCGAGATCGTGATTACTGTCGAACCGGAGAGAGGGGAGGCGGTGGTGTTTTAATAGCGGCTAAAAACGAATTGGCAGTAGTTCAAAATCATGACTGGTGTAGTTCTGCTGAGGACTTATGGGTGTCTGTTGTCTTGAAGAGATCTAGGCCTGCGGTAACATACAATCTACACATTTGTGTCTTATACCTTTGTAATGAAAATATAGGCAACTCTTACTATATTCAGCTACAAAATTTTAAAGAAAAGCTTTGTCTCTTGGTCCTGACTCATCCGTTAGGTAAATTCTTTGCTTTGGGGGACTTTAATTTTCGGGACGGTGTTGAATGGTGTGAGCACATGACAGTCTTAAATTAATTCCGAGAAATATAACATGTAGGCAGATTATTGATTTTTTTTATACCATACAGACTTCAAATTTGTCACAGTATAATTGTATATGTAATGCATGTAATAGACTGCTGGACCTCGTGTTTTCCAAAGCTACCGTAACTGTCAACGAATGTTGTTCACCTCTTGCAGAGCCGATAGATATGCATCATAAACCCGTAATAGTTGACTAATTTTGTTGAAATACATAGACTGGCTGAAAAACTAACTAAGAAATATATGTTTACTAGGGGTGATTATGCAGCTAGTAATACTCAACTTAATAAAATTAATTCGACCGAGCTGTTGCAAAGTAACTGAATTTTATAACAAACTGTATGAAATAAGGGACAAATATGTCCCTGTAAAATCAGTTAAACGGTCATCATACCCTTATGGTATAACTCAGCTTTAATTAAAATATTATGGGCGAAAATAAATTTCATACAAGTTTTAAAACATATGGCAACATTTCAGATTATCATATATTTTCTTTGCTGCGCAGTAGGGCCTTGGAAATAGCTTTAGAAAATCTTCTTTTGATACTTAAATGGACAAAATAGAAACCTCAATAATAAAAAATCCTAGGTCGTTCTGGTCAAACATAAAGAGCAAGATAAGTAGGTACTAACAGTCTCCAAAATGTCTTACAATATCTAAATGAATCAGCTGACACCGGCCAAGGAATCAGTAATCTGTTTGCTGTCTATTTCCATTCCACTTATCAAAGTCCAGATAACGATGACCCTATGGATGTATCAATTGAAGGAAAAGTGATTACCAGTACCATAAGCACAATATTATGGTATATGTCACGATCGGGTATTGAAGCTGCTTAATAATAATAATAATAAAATTATTTATTCAAGATAAGAGAAGCTTAAGACCTTGGATGGCTCCAAGTCCGGTGGCCCTGATTTAATACCACCGGTATTCATAGTGAACATCACAGAAAGAATAGTTAACCCAATTTGCATGTTATTTAAAAGATCCATATTAGAGGGCATAGTCTCAAAAATATGGAAAGCGACGTTTGTGTCTCCAATTTTTAAAAAGGATGATAAGACAAATATTGAAAATTACCATCCAACTTCTAAGAATGTCTGTTTTCAAAAATATTAGAACGAATTGTATACAACGAAGTTTATTCCTGTATTAAATGTTGCATTGGCGACGAACAGCACGGTTTTCTATGGAACCATTCAACAACTAACAACTTAATTTTGTCCCATGATTTCATATCGGGAGCCATGGAACGGCATGCTCAAGTAGATGTAGTGTTTACTGATTACAGCAAATGTTTTGATCGCATACACCACCGAGTGCTATTAATGAACTTGCAATCAGCATGCATCCATGACGACCTCTATAGATGGTTTACATCATACATAGAAAATCATACACAGGCCGTGGTACTCCAGAGGTATTCTTCTCATTGGTCAAATATTAATAATAATAATAAGTCCTCTATAATCCAACCATACGTCCGAGTCGAACATCTGACTCACGTGAGGGGCGGATACGCGATATGTTCTTCAGTTTACTGGCGCGGCTAACATGGCTCTGGGAACCCATTCCAATGGAGATGATGTTCAGAAGTAAACGTCTAGGACCGCTTCCCAGGGGCGATCGCCAGATTCTTACTTCAGCAATAACCCCAAATATTTACTCTCACGTTGAAAATAATCACATAATAGCAGAAGAGCAGAAAGTTGAGTGGGCGCGGTAAGTCCGGGACAGATGGTGGGTGCATCTCGCAGCGCTGAAGAGAAGTATAGCTGTCTCACTTGCACGCGCCGCACTGGGCATCGCTGGGGGTGGAGTTTATTCTACGCAGTAGTGGGCTGGCAGCTTAGCTGAGTCGTGAGAAGTGTAGCTGTCTCGTTCCACTTGTGTATGTCTCGTTTACTTGCCGTCAGTATTTCGAACTTCTTCACTGGGCGTGCGCTTCCAGTATTAATAGTAGTTCACAATTTTTAATTTAATTTTAATTAAATAAAGTTGTTGCGGTTTTACTTGTAACATGACTGTTCACCACAGTATCCGGAGGGGAGAGACATATTCCTTCGGGCATTCACCAGGGATCTATTTTGGGACCTCTTTTATTTACATTATTCATTGCTGATATTAAATCATATGCCGATGATATGAAAATTTACAAAACAGTTCGCAGTATTGCTGACATACAACAACTACAATCTGATCTCTGTAGATTTGAAATATACTGTGAACGTAACAAACTAAGTACAATTAAATGTATCGAAATGTTTAATATCACATTTACCCGTCAAAGATCATCAATAAACTCCGCATACACATTACAGAATCAAAACATACCAAAGGTTACCAGTATTAAAGACTTAGTAGTTAGGTATTACCCAAGACAATAAGCTGCTACATGATCAGCATATTGATGACATAGCCAAAAAGGCGTCAAGGGTTTTAGAATTTATAATAAGGAACTCAGTTGATTTTCGTTCCTTAAAGCCTGTAAAAATTCTGTATTGGTCATATGTTAGAAGTCACTTAGAATATGCATCCCAAGCGAGGAACCCTCAATACCAACTTTACAAATCCCGGTATCAGTATCTCGACTTTAGAGCACATCAGCAGTCTGAGGGCTACAGTCACAGTTGCAAAAGATACCAATTTGTACCCCTGGACTATAGGCGGGCAGTGAACGATATATGCATGCTTATGAATATTGCTAATGGATCTATAGACTGTCCCAAGCCCATTGCAAAAATAAACCTACGCACTAATCTAATCGGTGTACGACAGCGACCGATATTACATGTGTCCTTGACACTGACGAACTGTAGCCGTAATGCATTTATGGTGAGAAGTCCAAATAGTTTTAATAGAATTCCGCGTAATTTAAATATAGACCTATATTGTAGTAGCGCAACCGATGTACACACAGCGACGCATCAACCTAGACTGTTTGGACTTTGAACTTTTAGAAGTTGAACGCTGCGAATCGTGCGAGAGAGTGCGTTATATTTTTGTTACGCTCTATCCTTACCATTACCACTATGCACTGTCCCTTTCCGACAATTCTCTATTTTGTATGTAGCGTAGTTATGCGTATATAGGGTGTCTAACTTGATGTGTACCCGTGTGTACGTAAAAAGTTAAATCCTTACTAATATTATAAACGCGAAAGTTTGTATGGATGTATGGATGTTTGTTACTCTTTCACGCAAAAGCTACTGGACCGATTGCGATGAAACTTGGTACGTAGATAGCTGGAGACTTGGATTCACACATAGGCTACTTTTTATCCCGATATTCTCACGGGAACAAGACTGACGCGGGTGAAACCGCGGGGAAAAGTAATAATATATACTTTAGAACTAAAAATGGTAGCGGTTAGCGGCACCCAAACTTATTAGTATTCAGTGTGCATCTACGTGTGTATATATGTATAAACTTTTTATATATATTTGTGTATTAAATGATGCAATTGGATAGCTAATAGTGGAGGCTTGTAATTAGCAACATTCTTACATGTTATATAATTTATGAATATTTAAAAATGTTCCTCCTTTTTTTGGGTGGGTTTAAGAAGGAACCTAACATAACCTAACCCTTCCGCAATGACCTTCCTTGACGCAATGCAGTAATTTTAGGGCGTATAGATATCCGTTATGATATATTTTAGTGAGCATATTTTGCTGTGCAATTAGTATTTTTGATGGTCATTATATTTTACCCCCTAGGCGTGATGTTTTGGCGACGGCCACTCCCGACGATGTCATCCGGTGTTGATGCATTAGAAAAAGTACATTAAGTTAGTCTTACATAGAATCGGGTATATTACGGGTCGTCTTAATAAAATCATAATTCGATCTAATTTAAGTAACTTTTGTTGTTTGTTTTAAAAACCCATTTGTCATTCCCGAAAATAAACCAGCTACTAGTACGCCATACTTTTTCTTAAATACTAGCGACCCGCCCCGGCTCCGCACGAGTAGTACAAAACTTTAACAAATAATACATTAACCCTTCGTCATGAATCATTCTGTCTATCGGTGAAAACCGTATGAAAAATCGTTGAGTAGTTTTTGAGTTTATCGCGGACAGACAAATAGACGCGGCGAGGGACTTTGTTTTATTATATGCAACGGAGACTGGCCATCTGCGTAGGAGATATTATAGTGCACAAGTGTGTGCGCAAACACAAGTGCACTCTCTGTTCCCTAACTCTCATGATCCGATGAGACGGATAAACCGACACGACCGGAGAGAGGTCGGCCGCAGGACCAACGACTTTACGTGCTTTCCGAGGCACGGGGGTATCTAACACCGCCAACTTCCTAACCTCGAGCTCGTATTGATATTTCTTAACCCAATAACTTGTTGTTTGCCCGACCCGGGATTCGAACTCGAGACCTCATGCACAGCAGTCGCATTCATTCCACGGAGGCATACCTAATATCGTATTATAATTACAATGAAATTAAATCTCTCTAAATGAATTTTATCAGTTATCACCGTGTATTATGAAAAAACTAAAGACAATAGTTTTATTTCCTTAAGTGTTTATTTTTAACTATTGTGTTATCTATACTTATAAACTTACTAATATTATAAAGCTAAACAGTTTGTTTGTTTGATTGAACGCGCTAATCTCGGGAACTACTGGTTCGAATTGAAAAATATTTTAGTGTTAGATAGCCATTTATCGAGGATGGCTATATAATATCATAGTCGACCAATAGTAGCCGCTTTGAAATCCGTATGAATTGTTAAATTATGTAGTCACCACGGATAAGCAAAAAGGGATATATTACAAGCGCAAGAAAAGTGCAGACTCAGAAACGACACTTGGTTCGTTTTTTAGTTCTCACAATAAAATCGGTTCAACAAATTGCTTTGCAAAACAGTCAAAGCACAATTGTTCGTATGATAACTATTTATTTCCCGTAAGCTCTTTTGTTATCAATAGCGCTACTTATTTATCAAACTTTCAACTCAATACAGTTATTAATAACAAAATTGTATGTATCAGGTTTTAAACGTAGAACAAGTGCCATATCTGGTGTGTAATATGTAATAACATTGGAAGTCCTTAAAAATAATAAATAATAGACTATTTACTATTACCAACCTTAAGAACTTTTACACTTCACATTTAAATATCTTGACAGTGCTTCACTTCTTTCACAAACACGTCTTATCACCAGAAAATAGTGCTAACTGCTCATATAAAATGTCGAAGCTCAGTTCGACTGGGTGATAACTAATAAGAAACTTTCTTACTAAACTTCCCAAACTTCGATTCGCGCGATGAATCATATATTACTGAGAAATGTTATTGACATTGACAGCAAATACTCAGTGTTGCCAGCCCTTACCAAAATTGTTCCCAAGTTTATAAAACCTTCCAAAGAATGCTTAAGTTTAGGGTTATGGTTAAATAGTAAACATAAAATAAAACGCTTACATATTAAATTTGTATTTTTTTATTTTATTTGGTTTTTCTGACAGTTAATTTTGCTGAAATAAAGGTTTAACATATCAGTGCCTTCCATCGGGGATGTGTGTATGTAGGTATATCACTGACTAATAAGAAGTAGAAGTTTTGATGCTTTTGCCTATGTGTATATCCAGTTTGCTCTTTTTAGAGTCGTTCTCACGTCCCACGAACACTCGGTAAATTCGAATCGCCTTCTGTCATGACAAGCTTAAGATTACGATACTACAAAAAAACTTATAAGTTATAACACAGACACACACACCGAGTAAACTCGAGTCACAGTTATTTCAAATCTTACTTTTTCGACTCGAATATGTTTTTTATCGTAGTAACTGGAGTCACTCGAATAATATTGGAGTCGGGTCACATCACTATTTGATTGGAGATTGCGTCAACAATATTTATTCATTTACTTTTTATTTTAATTGATTCAGAATTAAGCGTACATATCGCCCGCTTAATAAAAGAGAGTATTTCGGATAGGTATATATTTTTTAACTCTTTTGCAATTACTATACTTACCACAAAAATAATATTAGAATTTTAGTTACACAATTAGGGTTCAAATTGCCTTACTTCCAAACGAGTTAAGTCGCTGTTTTATTAAGAGTGCGATATGTGGCAACCCTACTTGTCTATGTTCGAAAGCGGAACTTTAGGGGATTTTCCGAAATTTTGGGAAAATGTTGCAATGCTTACGTAAGCATAGGAGGAATAAGAACCTTGCTTACTTTTGGGGGGAGGGGTTAAGAATGACTAAAATTCTGCTTGCGTAATACTTTTACGACCCTTAGTTTTAAAATCATCCATAAGACGCGGAAATCACTTTTACTCCATTTGGTTAGGTACTTAACTATAGATAAACAATCTTGATGAATCTTTATACCTAAAAAATCAGTTTAAAAAAAATGCTGTTAAATGTAAATACAACAATAACGATTATTAAATCAATTGAATCGTAAGTTTAAGCAGCAGTTTATTTGTTTTATATGTGTTTGTGTAAAAAGTCACATCAAGATTGTATAGTAACCGAGTTTAACTATAGTAGTTTAAAGTTGCTAAATGATATAATAAAAGTGTTATAAAATAAACAGCGCGATAAAATACGTATAAAGTAGTTTAATTTCAATATATTGTATGACAGTAACATCTAGTTTGTGTAGTCTGTCTGTGACTCATTCATATTTATACATATATAATAATAATTTCAGCCCTGTATAATGTCTGTTCTACTGGTGGGCACGGGCCTCTTCTCAATGTGAGAAGGGTTAGGCCATAGTCCACCATGCTGGCCCAGTGCGGGTTGGCTGACTTCACATATCTTTGAGAAACAATATGGAGAACTCTCAGACATGCAGGTTTCCTCACGATGTTTTCCTTCACTGTTAAAGCAAGCAATAAGTAACTATTTAACACGCAATTAACTTCGAATAATCAGAGATGCATGTCCTGGGATCGAACTCGAACTATCGCTGCTTTCTTCTTCATATTTATAATACTGAATATTATAACTGCAAGTGCAAGTAAAAACTATGACAGAATATATTCAAAATCAAAGCATTAAATAGTCAAATTAAACATGAACCTGTAGATATTTTTAATATAAGTAATAACGTTAAGAACTTTCGACAGTTCGTTTGCACTCTTTCTCTCGACTCATTGACCTTGATATTGTGTCATTGGCCTTGATATTGTGTATAGTATTATTGGAAGTCCTTATATACCTGCCTTTCGACAGAGGCTCGCATACGAGCCACTACATTTGTACCGTGTATTTGTTACCGGCTCGGATACGAGCCACCAAGTGCGCGCCACTTTAAACCTTATTTTACTAAACTTAACGCTTGAAATGTTTATCGGCTACGAATGAATTTGTTTCTGGTAAAGGACATATCATACGGTGTTACGAAAATATAAACTTACGTTCGGTTAATAATACGAGCTTTTGCCTGCGGCTTCGCTCGTGAAAAGTAATAATAATTAATAATAATAATTTCCAACGGTGAAAGAATTTTTAAAGACGATTGAGTAGTTTTTGTGGTAATTCCTTACAAACAAACAAAAATCGTTTTTTTAAATAATATTAGTATAGAATTAGTAGACTACTTACTAAAACCCTTTTTTATGTGTTGATATGCATTGACGCATCTGCGTGGCGACGCGACGGAGAGGTTATTTCTGACTCACCGGGAGAAGAATATCCCGGTCATATAGACTAAACCTACTGTAATGTAGGTATTATTATAATATACTACTGGTGGTGAGTAATCCCAAGTTATAAATGGCATATATAGAAATGTAAAAGTTACGGCGTCAGTCCGGAATAAATTCTTGCGACGAACGGTTTCTCTCAGCTTCCAAAGAGAACCTTCGAGAACATTACACCTAACACGGTGATCCTCGACGTTACCAGAGTCGGCGGGGCCACACGAATTATTTTCACATGCGGATCTCGAGCCCGCCGTACTTACTACAACCCTAAGCTAATGTAATCGGGCTTAAATACAAGGTTGATATTATATATAGATATAATATCAGCCCTGTATGCAGGCGCCGAACTCATCACTGCGGCGGTCTGCGTTCTGCGGTCGAGTTCTGCGTTCAGCGTTCACAGTTGCCCACACAGCGGTCTAGAAATCTGGAATTCACTAATTCTTACCAGTGGTAACACGTCACACGCTCTTCTTACTTACTTAAAAAACTTCAATATCGTCGGACATCGTGACCGCTTTTGAAAACAAAAACAGAACTCCGGCAGAACGTGCGTTCTCTTTGATCGCCGCGATCTGACTGCTTTTGTGTGTGTAGGATTCTAAGACACCGCATACATGATAATGAACGCGGAACGCAGAGCTCGGAACTCTGACCGCTAGACCGCCCGCAGTGGGGCCGGCGCCTAAGTGGTCCCACTGCTAGGCCTCTACTCAATATCAAAGATGAGTCAGGCCATAGTCCGCCACGCTGTCCCAGTGCGGGTTGGCAGACATCACATATCTTCAATAACATTATGGGGAACTCCAGACAAATAAGTTTCTTCACGATATTTTCTTTCACAGTTAAAGCGAGCGATAATAACTTTATTTACACAAAAATTATTGTAGAGCTTTTACAATAGCAGGTTACATCAATAGTTTAATTTGGATCTACAATATCGCGGGAGGAGTACTGGTTTCCTAGATAGGCTACAAGATAGCCTGTGTTTAGGAGACATAGTTTCGGTCCCCTAGTGGTAGAAATAATATTTTAATATAACGTGTACATAAACATATGCTAAGTGCGTTAGTTTGTGTAAATAGGTACAAATTAGAACATACAATTTGAAAGGAAAATAAACATTTATGAGCATGCAGTGTTGTATGGTAGCGTGTTCGTTCGTGCGTGTATGTGGATCTGTTTGTGTGATGGTGTGTGCGCGCGTGTGTTGAATGCGTATGTATGTGTGCGCGTGTGTATTTATTTTACTTACCAGTAGTAAAAACAAACAAAAAATACATATTTGCAAAAATATATTATCAGCAACTTATTACATAATCATGTTCGGCTGGTAATAGAGATACGGTAACAGGTTTTTTTGAACTTTGTATGAAGAAAACGGTAACGTTGTGGTTTTCATACTAACACTATTTTCACTTTTAGTTTTAAAAGACAACTCCTGCGTTGGGAATAATAATTCCAGTGTCGCGGGGGACTTTACAAACATTCAAACAACGGACACAAACAACATCCAGACTCGGAACAACCATTTGTGGATCACACAAAGTTTTGTCTCGTGTGGGATTCGAACCCATAACACTCGACGCACGGGCAGAAGGAAAGAGATAGAAAGAAATAGAGACAGATAGAAAGAAAGAAAGAGAGCGAGATAGAGATAGAGCTCCTTCTGACATAATCCTTTTTGAAATATTCTTTAGTTTACTTAATTGACACCTCAATGATTAATATTTATAATTAACGTTTGTAAGTGCACTCTCTGTTTCCTAACTCTCATGATCCGATGGGAAGTCAACAACAGGACCGGAGAGAGATCAGGCGCAGGACCAACGGTTTTACATGCTTTCCGAGTGACGAGGGTGTCTAACACCGCCAACTTCCTAACTCCGGGCTGCTATTGAGATTTTTGAATAGGAAAATCTAATATCTTTTTGTTGAGCCAACCCGTGATTCGAACCCGAGACCTCATGCACAACAGTCACATTCAATACCGTTGCGCCACGAACTAGTGTCTGCTACCGACATCGCCTGCGTGAGGCTCACGTTGTCTTAATACCGGGATAAAGTATTCCATGTAATTATCCGGTACATGGTCTACCTGTATGAAAAGTTTTACCCATATCTGTACAACCGTTTTCTGCGTATTAAGTAACCTGTCTGAACCTCACCCGACTGTTCAAGGTAACCCATCGACATTATATAAAATTCCCTCAACGCATGTTTTTCTTACTCAACTTAAAGATACGTCTTTATTTTGTTCATTATACATATTGTCTGCATTTCTACTATTTCTACATTGTAAAATACAAACTGTTTACGGTATTTTAAAATATTTGAATACTAAAATAATCAACTTGCACCACAACTCACATACATCTCAATCACAAACAAACACACACGAATTCACACAAATCATTCTACGCCAATTTACCTATAAAACTCTACACTTACAAGCTATCAACAGAATACACATTTACTCCTCAAACCTTAAACATACTCGAACAGATAAATTGAAACTCAAACCTACCTCTACTCCTGTTATAACATATTTATCTTTTATTAACACAAAATGGGAGATACACTTTATAACATGAACGTGATAGATGATGTTGAAATTGCCCACGTAGTTGAATGTGACTGTGCTAATCTCTCATCTTACAAGCTAATTAATAAAGACGATCTAACTATAGTATCCCAAAATATACGTAGCATATATCGCAACTTCCATGATTTTTTAGTGACATTATCTACTCTTTCATTTGACCCCGATATTTTGATCCTAAATGAATGTAGACTTAACTCTAATAAATCTTTACCACAAATTGAAAACTATAACTCCTATTTTACTACTTGTCAGCTGAACCAGAACGACGGGGTAGTTGCATATATTAAAAAATCTCTACAACACAAAGTAAAAGAAATTATTGTTACACATGCTTCCTGTCTTCAGCTGGATTTATTCACTAACACAGTACTATGCTTATACCGATCTCCATCTAATGTAAATGCTACTAGTTTCATAGACTCACTTTCATCGCACATTGATACTCTAACAGCTCAAAACAATATAATCATAGTAGGAGACATAAACATTAACATTGCACCCAAAACGAACGAACCAACTCACGAATATAATAACAGAGTTAACTACTTAAGCACTCTTTCCGGTTATGGTATACTGGCTGGACACACTCTACCTACAAGAGAAAGAAACTGTTTGGATCACATTATGATAAAGATTAATAACAATAAATACTCCGCATTTATTGCAATCTTGCAAACCACAGTGACAGACCATTTTACTACACTTCTGTCTCTATCTAAAACCAAATTCGAACGCACCATAAATAAAACAAAAACATATACAAACTATTCAGAGGCTCTTAAGAAACTTCAACAAAAAAACCTCTCTGCATTACTACTCTGTAACGACCCTACCACTGTGACACAGAACCTGATAGCTCAAATTACTGAATGCATAAAAGCCAGCACCACTAATAAAACTATTCCTAAAAGTCAACGCACACTAAAGCCATGGATTACTCCTGGTATTTTACGTTGCATTAGAAATAGGAATAAATTACAAAAGCAACTTAAGAAAGAGAGTCACAATGAGGTTCTAAAAGTGACCTACTTTCGTTATAGAAACTATTGCAACAACCTTATTAAAAAGCTCAAACGAAAATATGAAAGAGAGTTACTGGCTAAGTCAGTGAAAAATAGCAGATTATTGTGGAAGAATATAAAATATATAACTTACTCTAATAAACCACGAGATAATAATAAAGAGCTGATCAACCTTAAAAGTAATCCTTCTGAGTCTGTCAATTTTATAAATAGTTACTTTGCAAACATAGGAAAACATCTTGCCGATCACATACAAACCAACATCAAATTAACTAAAAATACGCTTACTAACAGTAACTTGCCTCAGGCCAACTCCTTTGTTTTACAGGAAACAGATACTAATGAAGTCGAAAGAACCCTTATGAATTTAAAATCTAATAGTGCTCCCGGCTGGGATAACATTACTATGGCTTTCCTAAAGTTTGCAAAGGATGAACTTGTTCCCGTAATTACGCACCTAGTTAACCTCTGCTTTCAACAAGGATTATTCCCAGCTCCCTTAAAAAAGTCTTTTATTACCCCTGTGTACAAGGGTGGTGACAGAGGCGACATCGGTAATTATAGGCCAATTGCTGTACTTCCAGCCATCTCGAAAATATTAGAGAAACTATTAAACTCTAGACTTATAAGTTACCTAAATAGATACCAACTTCTATCACCCTCACAATATGGCTTCAGGCGTGGTAAGTCAACCGAAGACGCAGTTATAGCCCTAACTCAAATTGTCACCGAACAAGTTGATAAGGGTCAAAAATGCATATCGGTATTTTTAGACCTGAAAAAAGCCTTCGATACCGTCTCTGTCCCTATTCTAATCTACAAACTAGAAAAAATTGGTTTAAGATCTATGGCGCTGTCTCTCTTCAGCAGTTACCTTTCTGAAAGGAAGCAAACTGTGAGACTGAATCAGTATACGAGTGAAGACGTTACAGTGTCTTATGGGGTTCCACAGGGAAGTGTGCTGGGCCCTACACTGTTTCTAATATATATAAATGACCTCTGTAATCTAAACATTACTAACTCACATACTTTTTCTTATGCTGATGATACTGCGCTGGTCTTTACTGGTAAAACATAGGCTGCTGTAAAAGAAAATACAGAACATGGCCTGTGCTTAGTTGCAAATTGGTTAAATCATAATCTTCTTACACTGAATACACTAAAAACTAACTTTATCTGCTACAGTATCCAAAACCACACACAACCTAATACCGACTTTAAACTTAAAATACACTCATGTAAAAGATTGACTACTAACACAGACGCTTGTGACTGTCCTGCTATAGATAAAATTGAGAACGCAAAATATTTAGGAATCATGGTTGACCAGAGACTGTCCTGGCATTCCCATATTGATCAAGTCACTGCTAGAATAAGAAAACTTATCTGGATTTTTAAAACCTTAAGACATGTGGTACCAAGGGAGCAGCTCTATGTTCAAAACACCTCAAGGAATATTCTTAAGGAAATCTATACAGCATTGGCGCAGTCCATACTAACCTACTGCTTACCTGTCTGGGGAGGAGCGGGTAAAACAAAAATGTTGGAGCTAGAACGTGCTCAACGTGCCTTGCTAAAAGTAATGCATTTTAAACAAAGAAGATTTTCTACTAGCAGTCTATACTCCATCAGTAAAGTCCTGTCAGTAAGAAAGCTTTATATTCTCTATACTGTTTTGAAAAAACATGTCACCACTAACTTTACCCCAACCACTAGATCAAAAAGAAGAAAATACATAATTGCTCGTACTCTAATAAAAACATCATTTGCCAATAGACAATATAACAGTCGTTCTGAGACTTTATACAATAAAATTAATAATAACGTAGATATTTACACTAAAACCTTTCAAGAAAATAAAAAAGCAATAACTAACTTTCTACTACCTTTAAGTTATGAGGAAACGGAGTCTTTATTACAACACACTCTATAACAACACTAAGTTATACACGCGCATACACACACATACACACACACACACAAACACAAACACACACACACACACACACACACACACACACACACACACACACACATTACAGTGAGAATGATTATAAACGTTAAGTTACTATACTGAATTATTCTGTAATTAAGTATGTTCGCAGTACTTAAGAATTAAGTTCACGTATTAAGTACAAATTATAATTATTATTTTAAGTAATATTATTATTTTAATGTTTTAGTTTTTATTAGCTATGGAAGAGCGTAGTCACCTGTCACAGGCATTGTTTGCTTACTAGGTGACTTCGATCACTACACAAAAAAATGTAAATCTGTTTAATGAAAATAAAACAAATTATTATTATATTATTATATTATTAAAGTAACAAACAAATTTACAAACATTTACATTTATACTATTACAGCTCTCTAAATCAAACTTACTAACATCGGCCTCGATGGCGTAGTGGTTAGTGTAACCGACTTCTACGCCTGAGGTCGCGGGTTCGATTCCCGCACAAGTCAAACGTTTGTGTGCATGAACATGGATGTTTGTCTTGATCTGGCTGTTTCTATGTATAATATGTATGTATTTCCAAAAAAAAAAAGTATATATATATGTTTATCCATTGTCTAGTACCCATAGTACAAGCTCTGCTTAGTTTGTGCTAGATGGTGTTGTGTGTATGTGGTAAAATATTTATATACTTCAAAAACTACTAGCTTTTACCCGCGGCTTCGCATGGGAATTGTACTTTTTCCTGGATGAAAGGTACCCTATGTTCTTTTCTGTTCCCCTGAAAACATGTATGCGAAATTTGATGATGATGTCATTGTGTGACAGATGACAACTTAACGTACAGAAAAGTGACCATATTTAAATATAGTAGCGCATCTATGATATAAATATTTCCTCAAATAAGACCTGGGAAATCCTTTCTACGTCCTAATCCATATTATATTAACTTTAATTACTACTCACTGACTGACTCACTTAGAGAAATAGAAGTCATACAAGGGGGAGCCGTAGGAAATAAGTAAATATAGCGTCGTATTGAGAATCGTTCAGAAGGCCCAGAAAAAATGCCTGACCTTGGGAAGGTCAGCTTTTGGTGGTGGTACCCCATCAGATCTCGGAAACGGTACTGGAACTGAATCTTCCTAAAACCCTGCAACTTCTAGGGGGTGAAAAAGAAATATATTGTATACAAAAAAACATGGCCGCCATACAAACTTAGACCTCTAATATCTCCGAAACGGTTAGAGATAGGCGAGGTGTGATCGAACAAATGTCATAGAGGTAGACGAGATCTTTCTAGAAAAGGTCATTTTCAAGGTCACCGGGGGTCATCAGTGATTTTTGGCTTCGGAGGTTTTAAGGTCCCTGAATCCGAATCTAGAATTAGTTTTTTGATTCCTCTCCCCTCATTGTAAGCCCCCGCCGCAACCACGCAAAATACTAGTTAATATTATAAATGCGACTGTCAGGGGTACAGAAAGGACATAGGGTATCTTTCATCCAGAAAAAATTACATAGGGTAACATTTTGTTAAAAAAAAGTACTGTTCCCGAGGGATAACAGTTTATTCTATGTAAGTTTTTCGTTTTATTTTATATTTTAAATGTATGAATCTAGGTTTTTTTTATTTTAGATGTGTAATTTTTACCCCACAATCGCATTGGGTTGTCCTGGAAGGATTGTGTGGGTTGTGTTTATAAATAAATAAAAAAAATAACAATATCTTTATTAAACCGAGGGTAACCGCGGGCAAATTCTAGTATATAAAGAGGTGTCTTAATATTAATATTCTATCGGAGATAGTCGGATACCCATGCGTTCATGTCTGAAGTGTATTTTGTTGGCGGCAGATCATATGGGATTATTAGTCTATTCTTAGCACCAGACTCCAAGGGGAAGAAATCTTCTTTGATCTGAAAATAATAACAATACCATATTTATATAAATAAAAATCAATTGCCACATGTATGACGGAGCATCACTTAAGAACTGCTCGACCGATTTGGCTGTTTATTTTTGATGTGTTTCTAATTGTCAGGACAAGGTTTGTATGAACGAAAATGTGCGAATAATCCGCAGGAAATGTCGAAATTTAAAATATATATCTGTATGATAAAAAATGGCTTGATGTTTTTATATTGAATTTGATTACGTGAAATGTGTTTTTGTATAGATGACAGGACAACGAGTGTCGGGTCAGCTAGTATATAATAAATATAATATATATATCAGCCCTGTTTATTAACTGTCCCACTGCTGGGCACGGGCCTCTTCTCAGTGTGAGAAGAGTTGGACACTAGTCCACCACGCTTGCCCAGTGTGGTTTGACAGACTGCACGTATCTTCGAGAACATCGAATTTCTGCAGGCTCCAGTGATAAATATTATCTATACCGATATTATAAAGGAAAGGTTCGATTTTTAATTTGTTTGTTTGTAACGACGTAACTCAAAAACTACCCAACCGATTAAAAAAATTCTTTTGCTATTAAAAGCTATATTATCACGGAGTTACAAACATTTCTTTTTTTTTACGTGGGTATGCATTGACGCATAGCCTTCCACGGGGCCGGCGGAATACTGACTAAACCTACCACAGTGTTCCTCGACAGAATCACAATCTCGATCACGGTCCGAAAGGCGGCGTGCGCTTTGTGGACCTGCTCACCATCCGGTAAGCAGGCCCACAAAGCCCAATACCCCCAGGTCAAACCTCAGGGTGGCTTGAGGTCGTCTCGAGACCTCCGGCGCTCAGCTTTGCGGTTAGGGAGAGGGATTAAGCAATCCCTCTCCCGCTCCGCCGCCTCCTTGATGGAAATCACTTCCTCACATAAGGAGGCGACGGCGTTCCACGACTTCTCACTCCGGACCATAGACTGAACTACGGCCGGGAGCGAGAGAGCAACCAATCCGACTGCTGCGATCAATTCACGGCGCTGCGATGCCCAGGCGGGGCAATCCACCAAAGTGTGTAGCGCCGTGTCCTCAACAACGTCGCGGCAGTCGCCGCAGTGGTGACAACCGGGCGTCTCTTGCCGGCCTATACGACACAGGAACTGGCCAAAACAACCGTGGCCAGTCATTACTTGTGTCAGCTGGAAGGTGAGGGCGCCATGCCGCCTCTCCAGCCACTCCTCAAATACGGGACTTACCGCCACGATCGTGGCGTGCCCGGCACTGGGGTGCACAAGTCGCTCCATCCAGTTCTTCAGTAGGACCTGGCGGAGCTCGGACCTTGCCGCCTCGATAGCGGGAAGAACAGGTCCTTCGCCCCGAGCTAGCTCCTCCTGGCGCCAACGGTAGAGTGACGCCAGGAGCGCCACTTCCAGGTCCCATGGCATCGATCCGGCGAGGAGGCTCGCAGCCTCGAACGAGATCGTGCGGTAACCTTGTAGCATGGCCATATTGTTTATGATTTTAGTTTAATAAAATACATGTAAAACTTAAATTTTAATATATGTATAAATAAATAAATACATGCATAATATTTATGTAACACGTGATATTCAGATGTGTATACTTACATATTATATTCCAACTTATTTGTAAGAATGTTTATAATTTCTTTAATATTGTACGGTACAGACATACAGGGTTTCGTATTAGATATTCATTGGAATGCGGGCCGGTTCGAACAATAGGCTCGCACCGACCGCTATTTTTTGTTACCTGCGCGAGCGCCGCGCGCCCGACCCGTCGGCAGTTGAGAATTGATCCCAACGCGAAGCGCACGTCGCTCGTGCTCCCGTCCGCCGATCGCTTCCGCTAAAGCCCTATCGTATTCTGTACTATATAATATCTCGTGCTATTACCTATCTAAATCTACTGTGCTTAATTCTTATTTCCGCTCTGTTCTCCTTCTTACTGACTATTTACTGTGCCTATCATCTGTGCTTCTTGCAATAAACTAGTCATACATATTTTCGAAACGGTGTTAATTATTTCGCATCCACCAACACCACCTCATTGGTGACCCCGACGAAGAACACGGAAAAATGAGCGAGCCGAAGGATACAGCACCACATGCCGACAACGTGGGCTACAGCGCGCCGCACGATGTAGAACGCATCAGTATACGGGTACCCCCATTTTATCCCGATAAACCAGCCTTGTGGTTCCATCAAATGGAAAGCCAATTTTTCCTGAACAAGATTACCCAGGATACAACGAAATACCACCATGTGATCGGGCAACTGGATCCTGTATACGCGACTGAGGTAGAGGACATCATAACTTCTCCTCCGGAAGAAAACAAGTACGAGCGTTTGAAGACGGAACTGATTCGAAGACTATCAACTTCACGGGAGAAGAAGATACTGCAGCTCGTGACCAGGGAAGAACTAGGCGATCGCAAACCCTCGCAATTTTTACGCCACATCCAACACCTGGCGGGACCTGATGTCTCAAATGAGTTCCTGAGAACCATGTGGGCTAGCCGTTTACCCAGCAGTATCCAGACAATAATAGCTTCGCAATCAAAAGCTACATTGGAGGAGCTTGCAGAGTTAGCCGACCGCGTGCACGACATTGCCACGCCCAACCCACAGGTAGCAGCTATGGCGGCATCGAGTAGTCACACTGAGTTGAGTAGTCAAGTGGCTGCCCTCACACGCCAAGTACAGCAGCTGACGACCAAGCTGGAGAGGATGTCACGTTCCAGAGAACCCAGATCCGGAGGGCGCGACCGAGGACGCTCACGTTCCAGGCGTTCCAACTCAAACTACCGGAAGTTTCCCTTGTGCTGGCATCATGCGAAGTTCGGTGAAAAGGCTACGAGGTGCACAAAACCGTGCGACTTTACGGGAAAAGATTAGGGCAGTCCGTGATGGCGACCGACGCCTGCCCCAATCCGGGTCGCTTATTTATTACTGACCACCGTACAAAATTACAATTTCTTATAGATACTGGCAGTGATGTGTGTGTATTTCCACGTAAGCATGTAAAAGGATTTAGTAATATTAAATCTAATTATGAATTATACGCCGCCAATGGATCTATAATTAAAACATATGGTTGTATTCATTTAGTTATAAATATAAATTTACGCCGTGACTTTGCTTGGCGTTTTATTATAGCTGATGTTACCAGGGCCATAATAGGCGTAGATTTTTTATCTTTTTATAAATTAATTGTGGACATACGTAATAATTGTTTAATAGATGGTAAGACTATGCTTACTACCGCGGCTTCGCTTGCTAATTTTTCTGACGATGTTTCCTCGGTAAAGGTAATGACACATGATAATTCGGTTTATAACGCTATACTAGCTGACTATCCCGACATCACCCGACCTTCAGGCATACACCGCACATCTTCCAACAACACATTACACCACATACGCACTACACCTGGCCCACCAATTAACTGTTCCCCTCGCAGGTTAGCACCGGACAAGTTGAAGATAGCGAAGGCAGAGTTCGAGGCAATGTTACAGGTTGGGACTTGCCGACCTTCACAATCACCTTGGGCTTCTCCGCTTCACCTCACACCGAAAAAAGACAACGGTTGGCGGCCATGCGGTGACTACCGTATGCTGAATGCACGGACAATTCCAGACAGGTACCCCATCCGTCATATCCAAGACTTTGCTCATAACCTAGCTAGCTGTACGGTCTTTTCAACCATCGATATGGTAAAGGCCTATAACCAAATAAAAGTTAACCCCAGCGATATTGAGAAGACCGCAATCACTACACCGTTTGGGTCATATGAATTTCCCTATATGACTTTTGGGTTACGAAATGCGGGACAGACTTTCCAGCGTTTTGTCGACGAAATGTTGCGGGGGTTAGACTTCGTCTTCCCATATTTGGACGATATTTTGGTATACTCAGTAGACCAGGTTTCCCACTTAGACCATTTGCGACAGGTGTTCAAAAGGTTGAAAGACTATGGGATGATAATCAATACAGCAAAGTGTGTATTCGGAGCATCTGAGGTGACGTT
The DNA here is from genome assembly GCA_963675205.1 of Catocala nupta. Taxonomy (NCBI): domain Eukaryota; kingdom Metazoa; phylum Arthropoda; class Insecta; order Lepidoptera; family Erebidae; genus Catocala; species Catocala nupta. The sequence continues at coordinate 7,891,751 of OY776106.1, forward strand.
TCTGGGCTATCGAATTTCAATAGACGGTACCAAACCCCTGCCTGAAAAGGTGGAGGCTATTAGAAAATTTCCAGTCCCTAAAACGGTGAAAGAGCTACGTAGGTTCTTGGGGATGATTAACTTCTACCGCAGGTTCATTCCCAGCGCTGCTGTTAATCAAATACCCCTCAATGCTCTGTTGACAGGTTCGGTCAAAGGTTCACATCCTGTAAATTTTTCACAGAAAGAACTGGATGCCTTGGAAGCGTGCAAGCAAAGCCTGTGCCAAGCTACAATGCTCGCACATCCAGACTGTGAAGCAAAACTTGCTATTGTAACAGATGCTTCGGACATAGCTGTGGGTGCCGTGTTACAGCAGTTTAAGAATGATGGTTGGCAACCTTTAGCATTTTACTCGCGTAAATTGTCTCCATCACAGGTTAAATATTCGACGTATGACCGCGAGCTATTAGCGATCTACGATGCGGTTAAACACTTTCGTTTCATGGTCGAGGCTCGAGACTTTGTAATTTACACTGATCATAAACCTCTTACATTCGCTTTTCATTCTAGGAAAGAGAACTGCTCACCTAGACAATTTCGACATTTAGATTTTATATCACAGTTTTGTACAGATATTAGACATATTTCAGGGAAGGATAACGTTGTGGCTGATACCTTGTCTAGAGTTGAAGAGGTTATTCAACCGATCAACTTAACAACATTGGCTACTTTGCAAACTACTGATGTTGAACTCAATCAACTTTTGAAGGGTAATACTTCTCTGCGTCTCGATAAGGTCAAAATTCCTGGGTCTACTTTAAACTTATTTTGTGAGGTTAGCCGTGGTACCCCAAGACCTTTCGTTACAAAGGAACTGCGACGTCAAGTGTTCGAAAACCTGCACTCGCTAAGCCACCCTGGCGCCAATGCCACAGTACGGTTAATTTCAGACCGTTACATATGGCCTGGCATAAAAAAAGACTGTAGGGAATGGGTTCGCACATGTCTGGCGTGTCAGCGGTCAAAGATACATAGACATGCATCTTCACCGCTGGGCACTTATAAACTCCCTCGTGCTAGGTTTAGGGACTTGCATATAGATCTTGTCGGTCCTCTACCGTTATCACAGGGTTATCGGTACTGCCTTACAGCAATCGACCGTTATACTCGATGGCCTGAGGCTATACCCCTACAGGACATTACGGCGGAGACTGTTGCTAAGGCTCTGCTCAGTGGATGGATATCCCGCTTTGGTTGTCCCTCACAGGTCGTGACCGACCGTGGGAGGCAATTTGAATCAGCGTTGTTTGGTCACTTAGCTAGAATTGCCGGTTTCCAACACAAAAGGACAACAGCTTACCATCCAGCTTCAAATGGGCTCGTGGAGAGGTTCCATAGACAGCTTAAAGCAGCTATAACGTGTCATGCTAATAGCAGTTGGGTCGAATCTCTTCCACTCGTTCTTTTAGGTGTGCGTAGTACGTATAAAGAGGATCTCATGGCATCGCCGGCAGAGTTGGTGTTCGGTGAACCATTGCGTCTGCCTGGTGACTTCTTTAGTCCTGAAGATCTCGTGGATCCCGATGTCACCGATTATATTACGCGTTTACGCAAATTCGCAGTTGAGTTACAACCAAAACCAGCTTCGCGTCATGGCGGTTATCGATCACCATTTGTATTTAAAGACCTGACCACATCATCTCATGTCTTCCTACGAGACGACACTGTGAGCGGATCCCTCAAACCTGCGTACACTGGCCCGTACGAAATCATTGAGCGTGGAGATAAAGTGTTCAAGCTCATCGTAAATGGTAAGACTGTCACGGTATCGGTAGACAGAATAAAACCTGCCTACATATTGCGTGAGCCAGACACCACAAAACACACAAATCATCATACGATACATCACACACCACTTAACTCTTCCAGTCACACACCCACTCATGACTTACCTGATGCCAATGATAGCATGGTCAGAAAAACTCGTTCTGGTCGTAATGTTAAATTCCCAGACTATTATCGCCCGTAGCCCGGTCTCAGGAGGGGGGTGGTGTAGCATGGCCATATTGTTTATGATTTTAGTTTAATAAAATACATGTAAAACTTAAATTTTAATATATGTATAAATAAATAAATACATGCATAATATTTATGTAACACGTGATATTCAGATGTGTATACTTACATATTATATTCCAACTTATTTGTAAGAATGTTTATAATTTCTTTAATATTGTACGGTACAGACATACAGGGTTTCGTATTAGATATTCATTGGAATGCGGGCCGGTTCGAACAATAGGCTCGCACCGACCGCTATTTTTTGTTACCTGCGCGAGCGCCGCGCGCCCGACCCGTCGGCAGTTGAGAATTGATCCCAACGCGAAGCGCACGTCGCTCGTGCTCCCGTCCGCCGATCGCTTCCGCTAAAGCCCTATCGTATTCTGTACTATATAATATCTCGTGCTATTACCTATCTAAATCTACTGTGCTTAATTCTTATTTCCGCTCTGTTCTCCTTCTTACTGACTATTTACTGTGCCTATCATCTGTGCTTCTTGCAATAAACTAGTCATACATATTTTCGAAACGGTGTTAATTATTTCGCATCCACCAACACCACCTCAACCTCTTATCAACCTGACGGCCATGGCGCGCTGTGGTGCACGAAGCGCCGAAATGTTTCGGGCCGTCAGGTTGTCCGCCCAAACTGGGGCGCCGAAGAGGGCCATGGACCGCAAGACCCCCTCGTAGAGTCTCCGGCAGGTGTTTGGCCTCCCAATGTTTGGTCTCCCAAGGTTGGGCTACAGGCGCGCGAGCGCACCTGCAGCGCCCCGAAGAATGGGGGCCAAACGACGAAAATGGGCTGTGAAGTCTCATCGGCTGTCGAGCAATAGACCTAAATACTTTAGGGTTGACTCGACGCCGATGCGGGACTGTTTTACCATGATATGGGCCCCTAGAGGTGGCCGGTTCCGAGGGCCGTGAAAACAAACGTCCTCGGACTTGGACAGGGCCACCTCGAGGCCCAACCGCCGAATGCGATTGACTACTTGTGCGACCCCAGCGGTCGCCACTATGGCCACCGCCCGGTGCGACTTACCCCTCGCCGTGACAAGCGTGTCGTCGGCGTAACAAATGAAAGGACATGGGCTAGTTGACTGACACTTTTACTGACATTAACCTACTTTTTAATTTAATTAATTTTTCTCGTGACATTACATATTTAAATAATTGTGGTTATTACGATTTTATTGATAAAGTTGACATTTTATTAAGAACTGGATGTGCCCGCGGTTTCACTCGCGTTTATGGTTACTGCGCCGCCCTCGTGGGTCGTAGCGTGATGTTATATAGCCTATAGCCTCTTCCTCGATAAATAGGCTATCCATCACTAAAATAATTTTTCAATTCGAACCAGTGGTTCATGAGATTAGCGCGTTCAACCAAACAAACAAACAAACTCTTCAGCTTTATAATATTAGTATAGATAATTATAATTATTTGAATTCTTGTAAGTAATATAATGTGTAATCTTATACAATTGTGGCTGTAATTTATTTTAATGGATTGTTTATTTAAATGTACGTAATACTTTTTAATACTTTTTTGTATTATGTAATATTCAGACACAATTATAATATATGACGAAGGAACTGGTCCAGTATTGTTTTTAAAAAAAGAGACGTCAGCTACGCTGACGTCATTCTCTTCATTAGTATTGATGTACTCCATAACAGAAATAATTTAAAACAATAAATTCCAATAATTCAAAGTTTTATTAAAATAATTTTACACAGATGTTCTCACTATGAACGCTGACAAACAAATGCGCCTTCACTGCGGCGGGCGGCCATTTTATAGGCGATATAGTGGGGCGATCGTCGTGAGTCACTTGTTTACGCTGTTTGAAACACGTGCAAGATGACGTAACTTGATTTGCTAGTGTCGCATATTGTTTTGCGCCGATATATATAATTGTTAATGAATTAAATAAATAAATCCGTATATAGTAGTTTAATTTCAATGAATGAAATTCGCGTAAAGAGAAGACAATATTATGTAAATAAATAAAATTTTATTGATTTAGGTACCACGAGCCGGGCCGCGTGCAAAAGTTAGGAGCTATAGGAAGTTATTGAGCCAGGGTTGTTTAGCGTGTGCGTCGGCTGCGTAAGGAAGACAGCCTCCTTCAAGCAGATCATCGGGCGATTGTCGTAAGTTTTCTGTTAAACAAATAATAAACTATTTGACTAGATTCTGGAAAACATCATACAAATATTATAAACCTAAAAGTTTGTAAGGATGGATGGATGAATTTCAGTTACGGCGGCCAATCTTAACGGAGTCTGGTTATCTGCGCAGGAGATATTTCATGCACAAGTGTGTATAAACACAAGTGTACTCTCTATTCCCTGAATCTCATGACCAGATGGGCGGCAATCCGACGCGACCGGAGAGAGATCAGGCGCAGAACCAACGGGTTCACGTGCCTTCCGAGACACGATGGTGTCTAACACCGCCAACTTCTTAACTCCGGGGTGCTATTGAGATTCCTTAGTAGATAAACCCAATAACTTTTTGTCAGCCTGACCAGGGATTCGAACCCGAGATCTCATGCACAGCAGTCCAATCCTTTAATGGACACCAGACAATTCTGAAGTTTGGCATCATCCAATCCTGTAATGGGCACACAATTCTGGAGCGGGGCGGCCAACCTGCCTTTTTAATACGCCGAACCACTTTTTGTTATCTATGAAATCGAAACGAGCACTTTATGGGCCAGGGAGAGAGACAGAGCGAGAGTGAGAGAGGGATAGAACGAGAGTGAGTTCCTTTTGACATAATATTTTATCATAATTTTACTTAATTTACTTTATTGTCATCTGAATGATTAATATTTATGAATAATGTGTAGATAGTTATTGTTAATTAAGTCTTCGATTAAGTGCCATATTCATATACAATGTAAATATTGTTATTGAATAAATAAATGAAATGAGTGAAAGAGAGTGCGAGAGAGAGGTACTTACGTAGTGATGGATATATAATCTTCAGGTCAGGCGGTGCTGTCAGTACTTGTGGCATACTCTTGCTTTTTGTAAACTTATGTAGAAAATCACCGGTCAGCCATTACTGGAAAATAATGACTCACATAAATACATATCTATAATATCAGGGCTATATTAAACTGTCCCACTGCTGGGCACGGGTCTCTTCTCAGTGTGAGAGAGGTTAGGCCACAGTCCACCACGCTGGGCTAGTGCGGGTTGGCAGACTTCACATATCTTCGAGAGCATTATGTAGAAATCTCAGACAAAAACCAACGACACATCACTGATATAAATCTTTATAGTTAACGCACCTTAGGCTCCTTGCCGTAGCTGCCTGAGTATAACAATCGAGTGAACGTATGAATTTTGATAGAGATTGGTAGATTTGCATTAGAAACTTGTAGATCTACCTATTTTACAATTAATTCTAGTTTGGAAAATGTGTATTTAGAAATTGATAATTATTCTAATGAACATAAATACATAATTATATTAATATTATACAATAATTATTTGTCCATAAATTTGTTTAAAACGTCAACAGTGTGCATCAAGTAGCATTTATAATTTAGGCCCACAAGCTTCGAAAAATAAATAATTAATGAAATTGGTATACTTACTGTTGCGTCGCAATATATGATAACATTAAAGTCCTCCAGACCGAATTTCGGACACTGCGTTGTTCCCTCTGTTCCCTAACTCTCATGATCCGATGGGACGGTAATCCGACACGACCGAAGAGAAATAAGTTGCAGGACCAAAGGCTCTATGTGCTTTTCTAGGCATGGGGATGTCTAACACCGTCAACTTTCTAACTTCGAGGTGCTATTGAGATTTCGTAAGAGAAAAACTTAATGACTTTGTTTGGACCGACCCGGGATTCGAATCCAACTAGCACAACAGTGTATTCACCATCGCTGGGCCACTGAAGCAGATAAAGTAAAATAAATAAAACATATAGTTGTTTATTGTATTCCATAATGTAGTTTTACAATAGTTGGTAGATTTGCAGTAACTGTATTAAGTAGGTACCCTGGTAGACACAGTATACATTTGTCAGTACGAAAACGCTTTAAAGCCTTACTTATAACATATATCTAACTAGTAATTAACTCCTTCTTAATAATTAACTCTCAAGTCCTTGATTATTGTTTAATCAATAGCCCGCTGCTGTTACATGACTGTTATTCAATTGAAACTTAACGTTGAGTAATGTTTATAGGTGATTTTAATTTTATTTACTCGCCAGTTAATACTTTGCTATCTCTTATATGATTAAGATTAGTTTATAAATAAGGCTGTTGTGTTGAAGTACATTTAAATATCGTATCCAACATGTTATTAGCTTATATTCTATGAAAAGAAAATTCGTAGTTTATTATTTTAATTTTACATTATTCTAAGTTAAGTAACACTAATGAGCAATTCAAACTCATAAACATACGAAATTCGCTTCGTAAGAAATATTGTTAATATAAAAAAATCTCTATATATCTCTCTGTAAGACCAAAGTAAAATACGCATAAATAAGTTATTAATAAACAGAACACAATCACTTTCAACTCAATACTTAAACAGTTAAAGTCACCCCACATAATATATATCATATTCAATAACTTATAATTACTCATTTCTCGGTTTTATTGGTAAAAGTAACCATAAATCTTTTACTTTTATCTGGCTTGCCACTATGCAATCTGTGCATTTGTGAAGGCGATAATTCGCGAGGTGTCAATATCCTTAATGTCGCTCCTCTCGTCTCTCGACGAGTCTCTCTCGATTTACACCTAGTAAATGGATATTTCTCACGACACTGATCATAACATGTACGCGAGTATATATTAGATGAAATAGCAGCATATTCTTCGTCAATGTCCATTTTAAGCTGTAACCAGTCAAATATGCGATGAGGTATTATCTTTAAAGCAAAAAATAGATCCTGTTTAGTGTTGAAGTCAATCTCACTGCTTTTAATGATGTCACAAACGTACTCAGCGGCGAAATATTCGGCAAATGTCATATGTATGAATAGTGGCCGCCCGTCTGTTGTTATGTTATATATTAGACCAGTCTTTTCTTTACCACTGTTTATTGCACGTATCATGTCTGAGCACACAGTGTTATTATTAAAAGGCCGAATTTTTTCGAATTTATCATCTCTAAATACATATGTTAGTATATAATGTGCAGCAATTTTTTTATGCATGTTAATACATTGCGTACTTATAATTTCACGAGTCGTTATTATATCCGGTCTGGCAACATCCATTTTGGATTTATTTAGATCCTTTATATCTAGTTTCTTTTTTACGAATGCTTCGAAAATGGTATATTTGTTAATAGTACGTACTATATCGTCTGTAACGTCGTAAGTACGCACAAAAGTCATGATATAGTCTGCTAATAAATACAAAAGTAATGGATTGCCTAGAAACTTATTCACTGCACACTCATCCGATTGTATCCTTATGTCTTGTATATTCATATCGGGATGCGCGACAATGATTTTTATATAAGATTTAAAAGAATTAATAATATTACATGAATAATTATGTAATTTACAAAAATCGGAAAAATCTAACTTAAGATCTAGAAATAATTTTAAATTATTGAACTCTACGGCAGTGAGTCTGTCAAATGTAAATTGTTCAGTTTGCCACAACTTACGCAAATACATTGCTTGTTGCTTGCCGTTAAGAAATGAAAGTGTATACATTTTACCAATATCTTTTAAATCTTGTAGGAGTTCAACACACGGCCTACAGGTTATCCACATTTTGTGCTCTTGAGGATATCTTTTAACTTCATTAAGAAACATTATAACAGTATGTTTGTAATTGGGACACATTTCGTCGACACCGTCAAACAAAAATATAATTTTTCTTGTGTTATAAAAGTGCAGGAACATATTCAATTCAAAGGCTATCCATTTATCGCCTGAACATTCTACAAGTGTCACGTTACCGTTGTTTTCGACTAAGTGAATATGAAGATCATCATTTTTTGATATCACTCGACACATGAATTTTAACGTTTCTAAGATATCAATCTCAGTCCCAAGTTCTTGCCACCTTAGAAAGTTGTTCGAGTGCTCTAATAAGTTTACTCTTACTACCAAAAGATCTGTTTTATTAACTGACAGGTGGGTCAGTAGAGTAGACTTCCCTAACCCAGCTTCGGCTATTAAGAGTACAATTCTATCGCTAATGTCTTCAAATTTTGTTACAACTTTAGCTTCATTCACATTGTCGATATTCACAAGTTGTCTATCGATGTATACCCCTGATTTTTTATTATATTCATTATTACTTAGTGTAAGATCTACGTTTATAGGTACCCCGCGAATTATTTTACTTAACACGCCGTTCTCTATGAAATCAACGGGCATATTTAATTCTGCTAAGTTTATCTTTCGGCCCTGAAGTGTAATGTAAGCTATTTTTAAAATATGTTGCTGTGATTCCTGGTTCATATCGCGTAAAATTTGTTTGTTGTCATTAAGTATACCACCTGTATATGTAAAATAGTGCTCAGCCTTTGTGACATCGTTTGTAATTATAATAACTTTTTTATTTGCTGTTGCCTGTGCAAATGCATTTAACTTTCCATTTACAATTCCACTGTTTTGTCTACTATCACGTACATCTGACCATACAATTATAAGCACTTTTTCTGTACTTTCCAACTCACATTTCAATGTGGTAAAAGCCTTGTTTGTAAAATGCAACAGGCATTGTAAATCTAATATTGCGTAGCTGTTTATGCACTTGTGTTTTAAATATTGAATAATTTTGACAGTTGTTAATGTAGTTATATCGCTAACTACAATTCTGCTAAAAGATTGTTCAGAGCCATCTAGTGTTTGGAATCGATTTAAAGCATTATCATTAAATTTACATTTAAAATACTTTATATTATTCATACGAAATGACATGTGCAACGCAGTCATAGTCCGTTCTTTTACATCGCTCTTCTTCATATTAGTCATCGCGAGATCATATCTATTATTGAGTCTCGTCAAGATATCGTTTTTCTTTTTTAATGTCCACCATTTGTGTATTTCGTTATGATAATATAAATACACTGTGTCAGTGTTGATTGCCAGGTCGTGCGGTGCGCTAGAGTTTCGAAGATTATGTATTTCTTTTTTTAAGATTTCCGCTACGCCGTCGTGATTGCTTTGTTGTTTATATATAATCAGTTTATTTAATATTTCTTTGGCGTCCTTACTAAAGTCCAAAGTCAGTTTAGGTAAAGTAACTGTATCTTTCACGTCAAACCTGAATGAATGTAAATTATTTATTTTATCTTTCAATTTATAATACAGATCTTTCGCGTTTTTCTTGAGTAATTTGGGGTTTTCTGTTACCATGAGATACTTAGTAGCTGAGTCATAAATAAGTAGATTACCGACGGTACCACAGATGCCATTGGTCAGCTTCAAGTATTTCTTTTCTATATTGTCGTTTATCGTAACAATTTCATATGATCCATTGTGTTTAGACTCTTTACATAATTTTTCGAAGACTGTCGTTAAAATATTCAACTTTTTATCAATTACCGCAGAATTCTGTTCGTTAATTATCAGGTCAATATTACCAAATGTAATTGGTACTTTAATTAACGTCTTTGATAATATATTTCTTGCAGCTATTGCGTTCATGTTTTCTACTGTCAACGAAGTATTGAATTCTGAAATATTAATTTCTTCCAATCTTTGAATATCTTGACTTGACCTGTCCACAATAAACTTAAGCTTGTCTGTTCTATAAACAATATGAGTGCCTAGCAGAGGAGTAAATGTATCAACAGAAGGTGCGTCTAGAAATGCAGTTATTTCATTCTGTACCGTTGAGTCATCGTTAGAATTTGCTGATTGATCTGCCACTATTTTCTTTTTATCAAGATTTTCGAGTACTACTTTGTATATATTATCTCTAAGTAATGTGAGAACTTGATCGTTCGTGTCTAAGAAATCTTGTCGAAATGTTAAATATCGCCATTTACCTTGCTTAGTGTTCCCTCCGAAATAATTTTCTTCATATTCGATTTCGGATAAATTAACAACTTTTTTAGCTAATATTACGTGATATTGTTTTAAGTTATCATCTGTAAATACTCGCTCCATATTTTCACTGTAAACCAAGGAAATGGCGATTGACTTAGCCAACATGGCAATCTGATTCTCCAAAATTTGTTTGGACACGTATTCTAAATCAGTATCTGTATAATTTATTTGATAACCCTTGTTTTCAACTCTTCCCGTAGCTATCAAATAGTTCAACTTATCAACATATCTGTCCTGGTCGCTAATTGCTCGTTTCACATCACTGTTATTTGACTCTAGTTGATATTTCCCGTTTGTGTACAAAATGAATACATAATCTATTTGATCAAAGTTACCACTAAACAATACATCATCACTCGCATTAAACCTTGCTTTAACCTTTTCAAAGCTGTCGTGACATTTTTTTATTGCATCGTAACTTAATTGTTTTCCACCAACTTTATGTTTCACTTGAATAAAAACGAGGATGGGTCGATCAAATCCAGTGATTTTTACTCTGAAGACGATGTCGTCAAACGCTCCAATGTTTTTTAAATTAGACACTAGATGATACTCTTCAATCGTGTCATTGTTAAGCAATCTAAACTCAATTAAACTGAGGAGATTCGTCTCATATAGATGTCCGTCATCAGCCGCCGTACCTCCACTTTGTTCGTACTTAGACATTATATAAATAACTTCACGTATTTAGGATCACACGCTACTAAGTTCAACAAGGTTCTTCTGAAATTGTCTTATCTGTAAAGAATGGAGAAGTCATATTAGTATTCAATAAAATAATAGTACATAGATAACATGGGGCGAAACTGCCAAAACTACCCTTCTACGCCTAGAACGTGCTCAACGTGGTATATTAAAGGTCATCCTGGGCAATAGTACCTCTTTTTGATACACTGAATGTTCAGCACTAACAGTCAGACAGCTTTTCATATTATCAGCTATTCTCCGTAAACATAAAATTATAGAATCCAAGCCTATCTTAGAGCGGAACAAAACCAGAACCAGCTCAGTAATACCACATAGAACGGCACTGGCTCGATCCACATTTTATGCAATCGATAATCATTTATATAACCAAGCGAATAAAATTTGTTATATGTACGCAACTGGCTTTCAAAACTAAATTATTTTGTGACAGGCCATATTTACCGATAGCACCTTGTCATAACACACAAGGATACACATACACACATGCAATCATTGTGGGACATGCGCGCACACAGACACCCATACACACAACCATATACTCTTTGGAACATATAATTAAACACATTCACACATACTCTTTGAAACATATAATTTTAATTTTTATAACCTTGTATTGTGTTTAACCTTTTGACCGCCGCAGTCATGTAGACATGACAAACCAAAATGTGCCCAGCACGCCACGGTCAAGACTACATGACATGAAATTAAAGGATGAAATTTTAGCTTGGCGCCGAGGGCACGCTTTTGCTCTTTTCAAGTGGCGGTGAAAGAGTTATATCTCTTTTTGTTTTCGTATGTTTCGTTTTTACACAAAAACCTTTTTGCCTTGTATTAGTATGTTTTACAAACTTATGCGCTAAAAGAAAAATCTTATAGGGTGGAATTGCGTCTGTCTGTCTGTCTGTTAGCAATAGACTCAAAAACTCTAAGAGAATTCTATATGGAGTGCCACAAGGTTCAGTAACGGGGCCACTCTTATTCCTGAATTATGATCAATCAACAAACAATCCTTTTGTGGATGACAGTACAATTATATTCGAGGGAGATAAAATAAATGACTACGAAAAAGAAATTAATAACACTATACATGACGTAGTAACTTGGTTACAAAATAATAATTTAAAACTTAACGCTAAGAAAACTAACATTATGCATTTTAAGCACAGTAGAAATAAAAAATCTAACAAAAATATTAATATAAATTTTGATGGACAGCAAATTGACGAAACACACACTACGAAATTTCTCGGAATTCATATTGACAATAAACTTACATTTAACACACAAATCTATGACATTATTGATAAAGTACTGAGATTTTCATATGCCCTTTACATGTTGAGTGAAAAAGTCAACCAAAAAACGGTTATATCTGTATATCATGGGTTTTTTTTAACGTGGGGGAATGCCTTGACGCGTACCCCTCCGCGGGGGCGGGCGGAGGGATTATGTCGGACTCACCGGGGTAAAAGAAAGATGTTGAAAAGATAATGTACTTCCCGGAATACCGACTAAACCTACCACGGTGTTCCTCGACAAAACTACTATCGACGGGGCCGCGCGAATCGCTTTCGCATGCGGTCGCGACCCTGCCGAGGTTACGGCCCGCCGTGTGAAACGGCAGGCCACTACACAAAGAGACCTACCCAAAGGACTCACTCTATAAAATTCCCTACTGTCTCCCGCCTAGAGAGGAGACGGACTCGAAACAGAGGCACGCGTGGGAACACGCACGCCACCTCTCGGACCTGGTGCTGAACGGATGGCGAGCAGGCCCACAAAGCCCGCCACCCCCAGGTCAAACCTCAGGGTGGCTGGAGGTCATTTCGCGCCCTACGGCGCCCGGCTCTGCGGATGGGGAGAGGGTTTAAGTGCTCCCTCTCCCACTCCGCCACCTCCTTGATGGAAATCACTTCCTCGCAAAAGGAGGCGACGGCGTTCCACGACCTCTCACTCCGGACCATAGACTGAAGTACGGCCGGGAGCGAGAGGGCAATCGATCCGACTGCCGCGATCAACACACAGCGCTGCGATGCCCAAGCGGGGCAAACCGTCAAAGTGTGCAGCGCCGTGTCCTCTACAACGTCGCGGCTGTCGCCGCAGTGGTGACAACCGGGCGTCTCTTGCCGGCGTATACGACACAGGAACTGGCCAAAACAACCGTGGCCAGTCAGAACCTGTGTCAGCCGGAAGGTGAGGGCGCCATGCCGCCTCTCCAGCCACTCCTCAAACACGGGACTTCCCGCCACGATCGTGGCGTGCCCGGCACTGGAGTGTACAAGTCGCTCCTTCCACTTCTCCACTAGGACCTGGCGGATCTCGGACCTTGCCGCCTCGATAGCGGGAAGAACAGGTCCTTCACCTCCAGCTAGCTCCTCCTCGCGCCACCGATAGAGTGACGCGAGGAGCGCCACTTCCAGGTCCCATGGCATCGATGATCGACCCATCGGGCACGCCACGATCGTGGCGGTATGTTGTATCAATATTAAAAGGGTAGTATATTTAACTGCAAATCAAAAAACCTTCCTCTTGCATTAAAAAAAATTCCGTATCCTAACCAAAAATACTGATTGCACAGCAAAATAGTTATCTCAAAATATTATAATCTTAACATTTTAATCTTAATAATTTAAGTTCGTGACGCATTTCTATTTATTTAAAAGTGGAGCTTGAATTGTTGTAATGACGGTGGAATGTTAGGAGTAAGGATGAGGACATTTTGATTGTTTGTTTGTGTAATTATAATTTGTTTATAGCGTTGTATGGTCCCAGTTCTAACCTAACTTTAGTTTAACCTATGTTGAGAAAGTTTTAAAATGCTTATTGGGAAACATGTTGCAAGAAGAAGTTAATATATTGTTACGGGTGTGAGTATCAGGTATGTACGCTCGGGTAAATTTGATCTGCAATCAGTATATTTTATATGAGAATCATATTTTTGTACATTAAACAAATTTACTGTCAGGCATTTGAGGAAAAAATAAACTTTTGATATATATTTTCAAATTATTTCTAGTACTAGTTTTGTTAAACAATTAGTCTATTTGCAATGATATAATTTATTTGATGTGAAAATTGTTTAATTGATGAATATAAATTGATGGGTAAGTTTTGATGTGCATTTAAAAATATCCCATATTAAAATATGGAGTTATTTTCTGGCAAGGAACAGGTGTTTCTGGCGCAAAAGAGATGCATTAGGGCAATATGCCTTCTACAAAAAACTGACTCTTGCAAATTTCATTTTATTAACTTGAATCTACTCGCATTTCCTTCGATTTTCATATGGCGCCATGTTTGTTAGGACTAACACTAATCTTTTCATAAAAATAACAAGAAATCGCTAGTTTTTGAGATTAGCGCGTTTAACCAAACAAACAAACTCTTCAGCTTTATAATATTAGTATAGGTATACTGTACTCCATTTGGTTAGATACTTAACTAAAGGTAAACAATCTTGATGTGAATTTTTACACAAACACATATTAAACAAATAAACTACTGCTTAAACTATGTAACGGTTCAATTAATTTTGTAATCGTTATTGTTGTATTTACATTGATCTTTAGCAGAATTTAATTTTAAACTGTGATTTAGATATATTTCTTTATTTTTTTAATGACAGCGCCCGCACATGTCTTCTCTAACTTTCAAACAACGGACACAAAGGACACTCAGATTCGCACCAACCATTTGCGAATCACACAATGTTTTGTCCCGTGTGTGAATCGAACCCACAACACTCGGCGCAGTGCCCGTGGCGAGGCGGTTACTAAACAACCACGGCATTCGTGCAATCTATCGTTGTGCTATTGTATTATAACTGGTATATACTAACGATAATATGTATACGATTATTTTAGTAAATCACTGAGCAGTTATTGAGCAATCAATCAATCATATATTTATATGTAGACATAAGTAAATACAGAGTTGGAAATTGTGTTTTAGTCCTCTAAGTTTGCCAATACCTGACGTAAAAATTTACAATAAATAAGAGACCTACAAAAATATAGTAACAACATTTCAGGATAACATTAAAACATATAAACAAACTAGATGTGCCCACGGTTTCACCCGCGTTTGTAGTTACTGCGCCGCTGCCGTGGGTCGTAGCGTGATGTTATATAGCCTATAGCCTTCCTCGATAAATGGGCTATCCAACACTAAAAGAATTTTCAATTCGAACCAGTAGTTCCTGAGATTAGCGCGTTCAACCAAACAAACAAACTCTTCAGCTTTATATTAGTATAGATTAGAATAATCAATAGGCACAGAATAATTCTCCATTTAAGAATATCAAATTCCATTGATTGGTGGGTCAGACAAACCTTACTGGTTACTGATTATACAAATTATAATTACTTACATTTACCCTTATCGGTCATGTGTTCAGTGACAACTGACAGAGTAATGCACTTAACTGTTAAAAACGTATACAGTTGTTGTTTCAAAGTTGATGTTTGATATTGCTCTTTTTGCGGCACAGCTTACAATGTTGCTGTGTTTGATTATTGGACATTATTACCATCATTGCAACAAATAACGCATATTGAAGACAGACTGTATTAGGCTTGATTGTATAGTCCCTTTTATTTAAACTAATTCTTTGACGCATACATAGTTCTCTGCGACAGAGAGGTTATGTCGGAACCGACTAAACCTACCACGGTGTTCCTCAACATAACCAGATTCGGAGGGTCGCGCGAATCACTTTCACATGCAATCGCGACCCCGCCGACGTTTCGGACCGCCGCGCGCCGGCCGTATGAACCGACAGGCCACCACACAATTACACTTATCCTATTAAGAGAGACATGACATTTTATTTATTTATTTATGAATAAATAAATACAATTATTGTTTAGTTCTACCTCAAGATGGTTTTAACTCATAATTCTATGGTGGTATGATGTATTCCTTTCAGCTTGGTGACGCTTGTCATATTGCGTCAAAGAACGGTTTTCTTTATGTAAGATGCACGAGACACGCGATGATATAATTATATATAGTATTAGCCCTATATAAAACTGTCCGATTGCTGGGCACGGGCCTCTTCTCAGTGTGAGAAGGGTTAGACCATAGTCCACCACGCTGTCCCAGTGCGGGTTGGCAGACTTAACATATCGTTATATTATTCACGAGCAAAACTTGGACTGAACCGACTACACACGCTCAGCTTCAATACAGTTAGTAAATGGCTTTTTGATAATGTACTAACCCTAAATACCCAGGAAACAAAATATATTCACTTATCAATGCGCAACAACACACATGATTCACCTAACGACATTTTAATTGCTCCAAATAATAAATGTCATTTACACGCTGACGTCGCATGCACTTGTCCTACTTTAGAATCAACACACTTTATAAAATACCTCGGCCTTACGCTTGACGCTAATCTAAATTTTCGCAATCACATTGAGTTATTATGGAAGAGAGTACGAAAGTTAATATTTATTTTAGAAATCATTCGTCACTATGTCAGTCAATCATATCTTACTGCATTACCTCATGGGGTGGAACATCGAAAACAATTTTATTGCCACTGGAACGAGCTCAACGGGCTATTCAAAAAGTGGCGACGTTTCGACCTTTCATGTTTCTTACATATGAGTTGTACCAATCCACTTACGTCCTTACTATTCGCCAATTGCTTATTCTGCACACCGTGCTTAAACAACATGCACTACTTCCATTCAGACCACTTCCTGCAGACAAGAGACGAAAAGATTTACGAATACGAAGTACTAAGCTTCATGCCAAACATGCCTTTGTAAATAAATTCTTCTTATTCCTAGGACCATTTTTATATAATAGATTAAATATAATTTGAGATATATATAGTGTAAGTTATAAACAATGTAATGGTATTGTTACTAACACCTGAAAACACCGACCTACTCCGATACGGAGAATTTGCTTACAGTTGTAAAATAGCCTTAAGTCATCAGTAATTTGTAATAATATGTAATCTATATTTATTTTTATTGTATCAATATGCATATTTTATTTTAAGTTTATGCACATTGACCTATACCCTAATATTATTTGACATATATACATATACACATATATATATATATATTTTTGTTATTCGAGAAATAGCCTGAAACATAGATCTAAACCTGGTTCAGACAACAACCACTTTATAAAAACCTAGCGCTTGAAATTAAATTAGAATGCGTAAGGTATACCTAAGTAAAACATGTACACACGGCTACACATCAAGTTAGACACCCTATATACGCATAGCTACGCTACATACAAAATAGAGAATTGTCGGCAAGGGACAGTGCATAGTAGTGTAGATTGTAATGGTAAGGATAGAGCGTAACAAAGATATAACGCACTCTTCCGCACGATTCGCAGTGTTCAACTTCTAATAGTTCAAAGTCCAAACAGTCTAGGTTGATGCGTCGCTGTATGTATCAGATTAAGGATAATTATAATTTATTGTAGTATAATATTATTTTAGACTAATAGCAAAAATGTGTACCTATGTATAATTATTGAATAAATTATTATTATTATCGTCGAGAATGATGGAAAACTCAGACGTGCAGGTTTCCTCACGACGTTTTCCTTGACAGTTAAAGCGAATTAATTAACTATTTAAACTAACAGTTCAATTGATTTACTAATTGTTATTGTTATATGTATATTGATCTGTAGCAGCATTTTATTTTTAAACTGAGTTTTTGGATAAAAGACACATCAAGATTGTTTACCTTTAGTTAAGTACCTAACCAAATGGAGTATAATATCGTTTTATATATGTTTAAACAATGAAATGAAATTCCTCTAAATGGATTTTATCACTATGTATTTTGAAAGTAGTAAAGACAGTAGTTTTATTTACTTTAGTGTTTATTTTTAACTATTGTGTTATACTTCTATACTGATATTATACAACTGAAGAGTTTGTTTGATTGCACGCGCTAATCTCAGGATCTACTGGTTCGAATTGAAAAATTATTTTCGTGTTAGGCGCATCGCATACTGCGCCGCATTACGCAGCTATAGCGAGGGAGTAAACGCATTCACGCGCAGTGTTGTAGGTCACGCGCCTACATGTACAGAAACACGCGTAGACGTGAAGTAATCTTCATATTTTCTTAAATCTAAGTAATTCTAAACAAATGATCCATTTATCGATCTTGTTCGTAAAAAGGGATGTACCAATATTTTCTATCTCACGCAACCACGCCTGTGGCACGCACCTCACAGCGTAGAGCATGGCAGTGTGTCAATCGCCATAAATATACGATTTATCGAGGATGGCTATATGCTACATAACATCACGCTACGACCAATAAGAGCGGAGCAGACACATCCTACAGTTAGAAATCCTTATGAATTGTTAAATTATGTGAAGTCCCCAAGGATAGACAAAACAGAGACAAGTTACCAGCGCAGGAAAAGTGCAAACTCAGAAACGACACTTGGCTCGTTTTCTAGTTCTCACAACAAAATCGGTTCAACAAATTGCTTTGCAAAACAGTCAAAGCACAATTGTTCGTATGATAGCTATTTATTTCCCGTAAGCTCTTTTGTTATCAATAGCGCTACTTATTTATCAAACTTTCAACTCAATACAGTTATTAATAACAAAATTGTATGTATCAGGTTTTAAACGTAGAACAAGTGCCATATCTGGTGTGTAATAAGTAATAACATAAACATTGGAAGTCCTTAAAAATAATTTAATAATAGACTATATACTATTACCAACCTTAAGAACTTTTACACTTCACATTTAAATATCTTGACAATGCTTCACTTCTTTCACAAACACGTCTCATCACCAGAAACTGTTCCTTTAAAATGTCGAAGTTCAGTTCGACTTGGTGATAAGAAACTTGATTCACGCGATTACTCATATTATATTACTGATAACTGAACTGACCACAGAGTACGTTTATATGAACTGACCATAGATAAGACACTATGGAACTGACTATTGAGAAATGTTATTCACATTGACAGAAAATAATCAGTGTTGCCAGCCCTTATCAAAATTGTTCCCAAGTTTATGAAACCTTCCAAAGCATGCTTAAGTTTAGAGTTATGGTTGAATAGTAAACATAAAATAAAACGCTTCCATATCAAATTTGTTTTTCTCCCTGTCTTTATTGGGTTTTACTGACAGAAAATTTTGCAAAAATAAAGGTTTAACATACCAGTGTCTTCCATCGGGGATTAATGTATATCACGGACTAACAATTAGTAGAAGTTTTGATGCTATTGCCTATGTAATTGTTAAACAATTTTTGCCGAATGTTCGGGCTGCTCCTCTTAGAGTAGATCTCACGTCTCACGAACACTCGGTAAATTCGAATTGCCTTCTGTCATGACAAGCTTTAGATTACGATACTACAGAAAGGCTTATAACTCACACACACACCGAGTAAACTCGAGGCAGAATTATTTCAAATCGATACTTTTTCGACTCGAATACGTTTTTTACCGTTCTAACTCGAGTAATATTGGAATCGAGTCGCATCACTATTTGATTGGAGATTACTTCAACTATATTTATTCATTTACTTTTTGTAAAGTTTAACAGATTCTGAATCGAGTGTAGTTATTACACGCTTAATAAAAGAGGAACTTATCTGAGTATTACAGATATTTTATTTTAACTATTGCGCAATCATTACCACAAATATAATATTAGAATTAAAGTCAAACAATTACAGTTCACATTGCCTTACTTCCAAATTTCTAGTTAAGTCGCTGTTTTATTAAGAGTGCGTTATGTGACAACCCTACTTGTGTATGTTCGAAAGCGAGAATGATGTTAGGGGCTTGCCCGAAATTGCGGGAAATTATTGCAATGCTTACGTAAGCATAGGATGGATTGCTTTGCTTTGCTTAATTTTGAGGGGCAGTGGTTAAGAATGACTAAACTTCTGCTTGCGTAATACTTTTACTTTACGACTCTTAGTATCAATAGCGTCGATAAGACGCGGATATCACTTAGATAAGAGGTTAATGTGACTATATTATATTATAATATTATCTTTCGTTTACGTTACGTTTAATGTTATACTACTTAATACGGATTTCATCACGTTGTTTATTTTTAACACTATTATTAAGTAATTTTGAAATATTAATATCTATTGATAAACTCTGGTACTAGTTAATGTTTACTTCTATTTAAGTTATTTAAATTGTCTTCTGTTTACGCGAATGTTATTCATTGAAATTAAACTACTATATACGGATTTTATCGCGTTGTTTATTTATCACTGCTTACAAAATTTTGAAAATATTACACTACTACTACTATTGATTTTATTTTACTAATTCATAAGCTAATAAAATTATTTAAACTATTAAATCTATTTATTTTTGGTTTACCCTTTCCCCGACGTTTCGGTTGCTTTTCAGCAGCCATGGTCACGGGGAGACTAAGATGGTAGTTGTCTCAATATTCCAGTGTAGTTATTTCAAAGTACCCGAACATAATTTAATCATTGGTGTGTGGCGACTCCGCACAGACGAAGAAGTTAAGCCTACATTCAACAGATGGCGATACAATTGCACTTCACATGACGTCATACTATTCTGCATCGCACAAGTGAAGTTTACACAGCGACTGAGTATATATACAAGCTCCCGACATCAACCGTTGGGCCGCGGCCCGCCAGGCACGATCAACCAGCCTGGTCGGAGGATCCTCCCTTTGTGTTGGAGGGACTTCACACCCTGTTCCTCCACATTGGTGACCCCGACGTGATTGGAAGCAACCTTCAAGGAGCAGATCAGCAGCAGCAACCATCGCCATCGTCTTCACTTCTCTCACACAGCACTTCTCCAGATGAGCAGTAATCAAGTCGCAGCCAGCCAGCCTCTTCGGCCTCAACAGGGACCACCACACGCCTGCAGCGAACGCGCAGCCTGGTCTTCCCTACGGCCTCACTTGCGTCAAGGCTCAACCCACTGCACACACGGTCCACGCAAGCAGGGTACTTCACTCGCCGTCAACGCAGCAGCCAGCCACGACGCAGCCGCTCCCCGCACTTCGACCCCGACTCACTGGGGCACACGCACCGCTCATCGCACTCAGACCCGACTCACTGAGGTCTAGCGACACACAGTTCCGACTCACTGGAACTAGCGGCATACAGTTCCGACTCACTGGAACTAGCGGCATACAGTTCCGACTCACTGGAACTAGCGGCATCCTACACTGGCACTGGCAACGCTCTTCAGCAGCATCGACAGCTTCTCATCAACCTGATCGACCTTCGGTCTTGGGGGGGAATACTGTGGCGACTCCGCACAGACGAAGAAGTTAAGCCTACATTCAACAGATGGCGATACAATTGCACTTCACATGACGTCATACTATTCTGCATCGCACAAGTGAAGTTTACACAGCGACTGAGTATATATACAAGCTCCCGACATCAACCGTTGGGCCGCGGCCCGCCAGGCACGATCAACCAGCCTGGTCGGAGGATCCTCCCTTTGTGTTGGAGGGACTTCACACCCTGTTCCTCCACAGGTGTTTCTATTTACGCAGAATGAGCTCAAAGTATATCATGAAGTCTAGTTGTGGTTTGTTTCTTCTTGGGTTTGACTATTTGAAGTACAGGATCCCAAGCTGGTTGGTGGTACATTCCAACCATCTTCTCTATTGAAATTGGGATGTTTTTTTTATTTCAATAGCCTCGCGAAGCATCCTTGGTAGGAATCGGTGTTTTTTAGCGAGAATCTGTGGTTTGTCAAATCTCAGGTAGTGGTTGGTCCCCTGTTGTACATGTTCACACACAGCAGATTATATATAGATTTAATTTTAGTTTTGCTTTTTCACGATATTTCGGTTGCTTTTCAGCCTAAATAGAAGAAAACAGTACTATACTCCGTTTGGTTAGGTACGCCTTTCAGACCCCGCCCGGCGCGCTTAACGCAAAAAAAGCTTGTAACAATAAACAATCGCCAGGTAATTTGACACCGTCGCGGCGCGCGCCACTTGAGCACCACTTGAGACGCCTTATCGCTGTTTATGTTTCTGTGCTCTATGTTATGAAAACATCGCTTGTGTTTCTTAGAAATATACATTGTAAGCTACGACAAGTATAATTAATCAGCGCATTTACGTGTATATTTTAGTTTATGCGCCTCGTTACACTAACCAGAACTGTAAAAATTTATCGATATTGAAAATATTTGCTTCTAAAGAAATGTAAATGTAATAAAAAGAAATTTTAATTTTCTAGTTCCTAATTAAATATTCTTTATAGTACCTTCAAATAGTATTATATCGCATTCTTAATAAAACAGAGACCTCCCTGAGTATTTTGGATCAAACTAATTTTTACTCTGTTGCAATAATTTAACACGTATATATTATTAGAATTTATAGTCAAAAGATTAGAGTTCGAATTGCCATACTCCCAAATTTAGAGTTAAGTCGCTGTTTTATTAAGCATGCTATATGTCTGTGAGAAAAATTAAGATATTAGCATTTGAAAGTAGCACTGAAATTCGTGACGAGTACATTTAGAGTGCGGCGAAAATAAATAAGGAAAATAAAAAAAAAATTGTCGACGTAGCCTTGTGCGTTGTACTCAGATATTTTTATAGAAACACTAATAAATAACACCATTCTAGTGACTAAAACCTGAAATACGGTATAATACTGTACTAAAAAACAACAAATATCAAAAAGGGCAGGCAATCCGATAAATGACAATAGGTTATTTTGGGCTTCAGTTTGTTAAACAAAAATAACATTAGTCAGTATTGTTTTTATTGTGTCTAAAAAAAGAAAGAATAAGCTTTCCAATAATTTATTACACTTACATACTTGCCCTACAAAAAACTACAGAAAACAGCGGAACAAATAACATCGACGTACGTTTGGCGCGAAGTCACGTGACATGACAATAACAAAATTATTTGAATATTATTCAGTTGGCAACTGGTGCATTCGAAAAACTTAGTTCATTCCGAGTACATTGATAAACAATACAAGACTTTAAATACAGGCCTTTCAATCCAAAAACGGAAGAAATCGAGTGCGACCCTCTTTTTTTTGCTGTCGCCATATGGTGTCACCGGGGTTTAACGGGTACAAATCTGCCGTCACTATGTGGTGACGGCAGATTTGTACCCGTGACCGTGAGAGGTAAAGGTAAACAATCTTTATGTGTCTTTCCATCTAAAAACTCAGTTTATAAATAAAATGCTGTTAAAGATCAATGTAAATACAACAATAACGATTACTAGATCAATTGAACAGTTAGTTTAAGCAGTAGTTTATTTGTTTAATATGTGTTTGTGTAAAAAGTCACATCAAGATTGTTTCCCTTTAGTTAAGTATCTAAACAAATGGAGTATAGTAACCGAGTTTAACAATAGTAGTTTAAAGTTGCTAAATGATATAATAAAAGTGTTATAAAAATAAACAGCGCGATAAAATCCGTTTAAGTAGTTTAATTTCAATATATTGTATGACAGTAAAATCTAGTTTGTGTATGTAGTCTGTATGTGACGTATTTATAAATAACTAGCGGTCGCCTAGTGCTCGAAATTCGACCAAAGTTTGCCTGTAAGATATTGCTGATATATGTCATAATAATTGATATATGTAACCATAGTTACGTGCTTCGACTGCGTGTGTCAAATGCATGGTTGTGTGCGTGTGTGTTTTTTCATTTATTTAATGTATTTCTAATGCATATTTCATATAAATATTAGAAAACGTCACTTCTTCTCCATATAAACTTTAGCTGTGGCAAATTTCATACTCCTCCGTCCGCGCAATTTTCGTAAAAAGGGGTACAAAGTTTTTGCTTCACGTATTAATATATAGATAATAATATCAGCCCTGTATTAAAATGTCCCACTGCTGAACGCGCCTCTTCTCAATGTGAGAAGGGTAACGCCCATAATCCACCACGCTGGCCCAGTGCGGATTGGCAGACTTTACATATCTTCGAAAACATTATGAAGAATTCTCAGATATGCAGGTTTCCTCACGATGTTTACCTCCACCGTTAAAGCAAGCAATAATTAACTACATATTTAATACGGACTTAACTTTGAATAGTCAGAGATGCGTGTCCTGGGATCGAACTCGAGACCTCGGCTTGGCTCTCCCACGGTCAGCCACCAGGCTATCGCTGCTTTCTTCTTCATATTTATAATACTGAATATTATAATTTACGGATGCAAGTGAAAACTTTGACAGAATATATTTAAAATCAAACCATTATATAGTGAAATTAAACATAAACACGTAGATATTTTTAATATAAAAATGTTAAGAACTTTTGACAGTTCGTTTGCACTCCTTCTCTCGATTCATTGCCCTTGCTATAGTGTACAGTATTAAATTATTGGACGTAGTAATAGCTGTATTAAACTTTCCCACTGGTAGGCACGGGCCTATCCTCAATGTCAAAGATGAGTCAGGCCATAGTCCACCACGCTGGCCCACTGCGGGTCGGCAGACATCACATATCTTTAAGAACATTATGTAGAACTCTCAGAAAAACAGGTTTCCTCACGATGTTTACCTTCACCGTTAAAGCGAGCGATAAATTATTATTTATTGTACTTACCAGCAGTAAAAACAAACAACAAATACATTGGAAAAATATATTATTAACTACTTATTACATAACAATATTCAGCTGGTAATAGAGGTAGTAATATAAGGTAATAGGGTAACAGGTTACATAAATAAAAGGAGCTTATACAGGGTGTCCGGTAATTAATGGATAACCTTGAAATGTCTTATAGTAGAACTGAAGGCCGTTCAGAAAAATGAAAAAAAAGTATATATATTAAAAAGTGCAAAGCATACTTTTGACTGTCTATCTATTAGCATAATGGGTCAAAACGCTACTATCAGCAGATTACTGAGTGAGTATAATAAGCTCGCCAAAAATAATCAAATTGAAATTGATATATTTTCAAACAGTTTACCTAAATTTAAAAGCCAAGTTTCGGCATCATTTAATCTTTCTGTGTGTAAGAAGTAAAGTGCATCACTATGTCCTGTTATCTCGATCATGTTCTATGTGTTTTTATACGACTGACATAACCATATTTCTTTTGCAAGTAAATTCACTTTGTTTTTCTTGCCTTCATGTAAAATATTTTGTTAATTTTAAGTTTAATTTAATTACCTTAATTTAAACAGTCCCTTACCATGCCGTGGCAACTTATAAGTGAAACAACACTTAGCATGCAATTTTTAAATCATGTTTGTTAATTTTATATCAGTGTATGTTTTGTTAGTTGTCCAAATAAATAAATAAATAAATAAATAAATAAATAAATAATTAGTGTTTAATAATAAAACAAAAAAAACCGATGGATTTCATGCATTTATGGTCGTAGTATACAAGAAAGTTATACATGGTAATTAAAAAAGAAAACACATATCTCAGGTAGTAGTTAGGATAGATTTTTTTTTATATTTTTTTCTGAACGGCCATCAGTTCCACTATAAGACATTTCCAGGTTGTCTATTAATTACCGGACACCCTGTATATGAAGTTGCCGCTTTGCATGAAGAAAATCTGTAACATTGTGGTTTTCATACTAATTCTATTTTCATTTTTAATTTTACAATACAGCTAGCAACAAGCACTAGGAATAATGCTTGTGTCGCGGGGCACTTTACAAACATTCAAACAACGGACACAAAAAACATTCAGACTCGGAACAACCATTTGTGGATCACACAAAGTTTTGTCTCGTGTAGGATTCGAACACATAACACTCGGCGCAGGGGCAGTAGCGAGGCGATCACTTAAACCACGTCGGCATGCGTTCATTCTAATTTTATTAATTAAGTTATCTGCCTCGGTGACTTGTATGCGATGGCTGTGTATGAGGTCTCGAGTTTAATGCTCGGGTGGGTAAAACTGGGTTTTCTTTTAAGCAGCACGGTGTTTGTGGGCGGTAAATGATATTTGCCCCTATGACGTGGGACGCCTATTGCGGATATTGGCGTGGGAGTATAACGTCCTCCAGACCGAATTTCGGTCACGGCGGCCAATATTAACGGAGACTGGCCATCGGCGCAGGAGATATTATAGTGAACAAGTGAGTGCTCCAACACAAATGCACTCTCTGTTCCCCAACTCTCATGATCCAAAGGGAAGTCACCGACACGACACGAGATCAGGCGCAGAACCAACGGCTTTACGTGCTTTCCGAGGCACGGGGGTGTCGAACACCACCAACTTCCTAACTCCGGGCTGCTATTGAGATTTTTGAATAGAAATCACTAATATATTTTTGTTGAGTCAACCCGTGATTCGAACCTGAGACCTCATGCACAGCAGTCACATTTAATACCACTGCGCCACGAAGTAATAATAATAAGAAATAAAACTTGGTCTCTTTATTCTTAAACTAGTTTCTGCTTCCGGAATCACCCACGTGAGGTCCACGGTGTCTTATACCGGGATATATATATTAATCCAGTACATGGTCTATCGGTGTGAAAAGTTTCATCCATATCTGTTTAACGGGTCACGCATGATTACGTAACAAATAAATTTACAAACATTCACATTTATAATCTGATGATAAAGAACTCGCAAATTAATGTTTATCTTTAAGAATCTACGTCATATTGCAGATAAAAATACGATTAAATGGTTTACTTATCATTATGCCAACCAATATTATTATACAGTATCTCTGTCTGCACGGTGTCTGTAAAACAGGTTTGATAAGTGTACGTTCCCATGTAACGCGCGTTAACGCGCGTCAACGCATGATAAAATTTTTAGAGAGTTTAGGTGATGAGCACTAACGCGCGTTGCCAGAGTACTCGTCACTATTCGTCAGTCTAGTTCAGTAGAACGTAGAAAATGGACGTGGAAGAGGCTATTATTTTGTGGTTATATTACAGAGAAAAATATAGGAAAAGAAAACGGACACATTGGGTTCACCCAATTTTGAAAAATAGACCCACTTTGTTTGCGACACTATATCCGAATCTAAGAGATCATGAATCTAAATTCTTTAATTACTTTAGAATGTCTACAAAATCATTCGACAATATGCTTCAACTCATCTAAGAGGACATTGCAGCAGCTCCGAATGCCATCAGATATTGTATTTCACACAAAGAAAAACTAATCATTGTTTTAAGGTAAGATTTATTAATGTTGATAATTACCAATCTGTAAACAATTCTAGTTGAGAATCATTACTGCTGCTGGCAACTGATGAAGGCGTCCTAGGTGCTATGTATCGTCCGCTCGTTGTGTAGCCGTAACCAGACGAATATTGCTGTGAGGACCAATAATTTTCAGACGAGTAATTAGATGCTGAAGGAGAATGATCATCAGTGCTTGGGTTTTGGCATTGCGCTATTAAATTATACATGTCAAACTTGGCTCTAAGGCGTCTATGTAATAAAGAATAAACGAAATAAAGAAAATACCCGATATTTTCTTTATTTCGTTTACTAAAAACAAGCAAAATAATTTGTCCTCGTCTTCCACCTCCTGTGTTTCTTTGCTAATTCGGTAAACTCTATATCTCTCTGTTCAATACTCTTTTCTAGAATTTTAATAAATTTGTTATCACTTTCATTGGATTTGACTTTCTTAGCAGTTGGCTGGGAAGGTGGTAGCATTGAATCGGTATAATCATTGTCATTATTATTAGCCTCAGTTTCATTATCTTCACGGAAATAACTGTGCTTTTCTTTTCCTGGTGTGGTAGATTTCAAAAAGAGCAGTCTGTTAAAATGTATGTAGTTGGTTTTACACGCTCCAGATCCAGATTTTCCTTTTTTCGCCGGTCTTATGAAATTATCTTTTAAACTTTTCCACTTCTTCTGCAACAAATTACCTGTGAAAATGATATTAAAATGTAAGATTTACAATTAATAATAATAATATCAGCCCTGTATTAAACTGTCCTACTGCTGGGCACGGGCCTCTTCTCACTGTGAGAAGGGTTAGGCCATTAGTCCATAGGCCATTAGTCCACCACGCTGGCCTAGTGCGGGTTGGCAGACTTCACATATCTTACAAATAAATTAAATTAAATTATTCCAGATATCTTGCAACCGGATGTTCAATGGCAGAGCTACACTATTCATATAAAATTGGGAAGTCGACTATATCTGGTATAATTCGTCAAGTATGTGAAGTTATCTGGATGAAATTGAAAGACACAGTAATGCCAATACCCGATAAAAAAAATGGATTGAAATAGCCTAAGGGTTTGAGCAGACAGCCAAATTTCCTCATTGCATCGGCGTAATCGATGGTAAACATATCAGAATAAAGAAACAAGAACACTCAGGTTCTTTGTACTTTAATTATAAACATTATTTTTCTCTGGTCCTACTAGCGTTATGTGATTCTGACTATCGCTTCATCTGGGTAGACATTGCTGCTTACGGAAAGGATAGTTAATTTTCAAAGAATCTATCCTATACAAAAAACTCACTGAAAAGTCTTTGGATATACCAAAACCATGCCTTTTAACAGAAAACCACGGTATGGCACTACCTTACGTAATTGTAGGAGATGAAGCATTTGGGCTGATGGAAAATTTAATGAGGCCCTATAGTGCAAAACAAATTACGTACGAAAAAAAGATATTCAACTATCGGCTAACTTTAGCACGTCGTTATGTCGAATGTACTTTTGGATTAGCCAGTAATAAATGGAGAATACTACATCGCCCAATAATCAGAGATGGATTTAGACCCGAAGATATAATAGAAGGAAATCTATCAAGCATAAATATAACTCACAATGGACGAGCTACTACATCAGCGGATAACATCCGAACCATATGCACAAAATATTTTGTTAATGAAGGAAAAATAGAATATCAGGATCGAATGATATAAATTGAAAGTGCACTCACGCACGCAGTGGTGGCGCCAGGCCAAGCTTAGACGTCGGCGACATCAGCTTTGCGAGTTTGCGAGGCCCCTTTAACTTCCCAGTCAAGAAGTAAAATGAGAAACGGAGGGCGCTTGTCACCTTTTCGTCACCTTAGGGGTGTTATTCTCCACGGGTGGTGAAAGAAAACAAGGACCGTTTACAAGTACACTTATATTTTCCACTTGAACACAAAAGTACAATAATATTGTTACACCCGCGAAGTTGAAGGAGAAAAGTCCTCAGGGCGTGGTCCACTGCAGAGTAGATGTGTGTCGGTGATCCAGGTAGAAGTTGGGAAGATACTTGCCGGGTGTGATGTCTGCCGCTAGCCGAGCCCTCGAGTCAAGTCCCGTCCTCCTTATATCGTCGTGTTTACGGCCGGCCTAGGTGTCAAGGAGGGGGCACAGCGCCCCACTCGACGCGCGCGCATCTATGACGCGACGTGACACACCCCCCTCGAAAGGCCAGAATTTTCGGCAGGAAAATTCTCTGACCTGCAGCTCCCGGCGCGACCCTTGAACAGAAGTGGAATAGGTGTCAGTGTGGGAAATAGACCTACTGTTCAACTTATAGTAATGTGTATAACCCTACATACATTCATACGTCACGCTAGCAACGATACCCTAGTACAAGACGACATACATCTCACACATAAAGCCGACACACAATTATGTAAGTGCTTAGGCTACCATACAAAGTATAGGTATACGGGTTATACACAAAAGGTGAATCATACAAGAATGTGTAAGAAGCAGTAAATAAGTTAAGCTAGACTAGCCCTACGACCTAAGTCTTGGGATCAGCCAATGACCACTAGTCAAGCAAGTAAGTAGATAGGTATCTACACAATAGAAACAAAATAATTGATGCTATAATTAGACATCAATAATAGTATTAATCAAAGCTTAGTTAAATTCCCAGAGGCGCGCCACAGCCAGAATACTGAGTGACAAAAGGTTTGTGCACAATAATAAACTATTATTTAAGTATAAAATCAAACAAAAGAATTCTTCCGTTCGTAACCTATAAGTCCGCCAGGTGCACTATGACGTAATCGTATCATAACAAAAGGACACACTGACTCGAACTACAAGGAAAACAGCTGATATTAATAAATAAGATGATACATTCATTAGGAATGTATCACGACACGACCGGATAGATATAATAGTATAGTATAACAACAACAACAGTTTTTTTTTTTTTTTTTTTTTTTATGCAGCGACCAAAACAACAGCAAAACAGACACGAACGACCATATGACTATAAAGAAAACTAACGAGGAACAAGAATCGAACCATTGGACCGACCTGGCAGTGACCATTAACCACTGAGCAAAAAAATATATTATGTTAGAAAAACAATATGAAGTTCACCGAGCGACGATTAGTCATAACACTCATAACCATTCCATAGGTCATTATGTAGTTATTACAATGTTGCGAATGTTTATCAATAGAAATTCTCAAGTACCTACATTAAAAAACTATAGTGAGAGAAATATTTTTATGTTACCCGCTACTGAAATAATGCGGTTTTAACTGACAAGAACTTAATGAAATGTGTTTATTATTCTTTGTAATGAATTAATTTCAAATCTTTAATGTGCCATTCACCCAATGCTTTACCAGACATATCAGATAATTTATAAACCAATGGAGACTTTTTCGACACTATTTTACATTTTATGTATTTAGGAGCTAATTTTTTAGAAAATATTTGTTTTTATCACTTAACGGAAAGGTCTTTCGCCAAACTATATCGCCGACATTGAACTCGGCCGGTTTACGGCGAAGGTTATACGTTTTATAATTTCGAGCATGAGCAGCTAATAAGGCCGCTTGTACCTTTTCGAAAATTTTGCACAAATGACCCAAGGATTCAGCGTAACCATCATGAGGTTCGAGGACACTATTGGAGTCAGTCTCCCTATTGTAATGAGAACCACATATGACTAATTCACGACCATAAACGAGAAAATTAGGTGAGAAGCCAGTTGTTTCGTTAACAGCACAGTTCAAAGCGAATTGTATTTTAGGTATTAAAACGTCCCAGATTCGATGATCGGTTGTTATAAACGTTGAAATAGCTGTCATTATGGTTTTGTTATACCTTTCAACAGCGTTAACCTGAGGAGTATAGAATGGTGTGTAGTGTAAATTTGGAATTTTATATTTAGACAATAGATTTTTAAAGGTTGAACTTATGAATTGTTTACCATTATCTAACACAACAGTGGATGGAATTCCATGTACTAAGAAAACGTTTTCTTCAAGGATTTTAGTTATGATATCTGCGGTAGCACGCTTAATAGGAAACATTAAACAATACTTAGAAAAACAACAACTTATTACAAAAATAAACATGTTTTGTTTTCTACTAGGAGGAAGAGGACCGATCAAGTCGATACTTATCATCTGAAAAGGCTTCTGACACGATTTGAGCCTACCCATATGTCCTAATGTCGCGTGATTCTGATGTTTATGAGAAATACAGGCGTCGCACGAGTTTACGTACTTAACCACGTCAGAGTACATGCCTGGCCAGTAGTAATTAAGCGCAAGCCGTTTATAAGTTTTAAAAATACCAAGATGACCAGCTGTGGGCAACGAGTGATTTTCAGACAGGACACTTTCTCTCTGATCAAGGGGAACGACTTCTTTCCACTGAAATTATCTAGTAAGTGGGTTTAGAGACTTTTTAAAACGATACAACTTATTATTTATTACCTGATAATCAATAAAAGAGGTCGGGGACGAAAGGCACCCGTTATAGATATCTAAATAGAATGATTAGTAGAAACTTGTGAATTTAAATTATTAGAATTAGAATTAGTCTCCACGTCATTTATAATGGCGGAAACCGGTATAGAACGAGACAGAAGATCAGGCAAGACATTGTCAGAACCACGACGATGACGTATTTCAAAGTTGTACGAAGATAGACGTACTCCCCATCTAGCTAGACGACCAGTAGGGTTATTTAGAGTTAAAAACCATTTTAGAGCAGCGTGATCAGTATATACGATAAACTTTTTACCGTTTTCGATATAACAACGCCAGTGCTCAATAGCAGATAGCACCGCCAGCGCTTCTCGCTCAGTAGCACTATAATTCTTCTCCTGTTTAGTAAGGGACTTACTGTAATATGCTATGACCTTTTCCTCTCCGTTCAAATTCTGACAGAGAACAGCTCCAATACCATAGTCACTAGCATCACAGTGTATTTCAAAGGGCTCCGAATAATCCGGGCAAGATAGTACAGAAGAAGAAACAAGACATTCTTTCAACCTATTGAAAGCTTCATTAGCTTCTGTAGACCAACAAAAGGAGGGAGATTTTTTTCCTTGAGAGGTTAGTTTATTAAGGGGTGCAGCGATGGAACTAAAATTTGGAATAAATCGCCTGTACCACGAGGCAGCACCTAGAAATCTACGCAATTCCTTCCTGTTAGAGGGGGTGGGGTAATTTTTCATAGAATTAACCTTATCTGGGTCGGCATGCAAACCTTTAGAGTCTACTACATATCCTAAGTACTTTAGTTGGTCCCTAAAAAATTTACATTTATCAAGATTAATAGTTAGGTTCGCGCTTTTCAATTTCTCTAAAATAAGGGTTAAAAGCTTTATGTGTTCCTCAAACGAGGGCGATATACAAACAATGTCATCTATAAAGCAGAAAACCCTGTTTTCAAATTCAGGGCCATAAAATAAAATATCAACTAATCGTTGTTGAGTGGCTGGAGCATTTGTTAGACCGAAAGGCATTCTTTTAAATTGAAAAGTACCGCGCGTAGGTATATAAAATGCAGTTTTACAACGATCCTTTTTTTTAATCGAAGTCTGCCAAAAGGATTTCGATAAATCTAGACTAGATAGGTATTTAGCATCTCTCAAGTTGTCAAGTATTTCTGAGATATATGGTAAGCTATATGCATCTTTTTTTGTAACAGAGTTCAATTTACGACTGTCTAGACAAAAGCGCAATTCACCGTTCTTTTTAGGCGTTAAAATGACAGGGTTAGACCACGGACTGGCTGAAGGTTCAACGACGCCGTCAGAGAGCATCTCGTCCAGAAGATTAACTAAAATTCGCTGTTTATCGGGAGACATACGATAAAATCTTTGCCGAATCGGGGGACAATCCCCTGTATCTATGGAGTGTGTAATAAGTTTTGTGCAACCGAGACCCCGCCTTTGGTAAGAAATATCAGAAAATTTGGAAATAATATTGTCAGCGGCAGCTCTCTGATTGACTGATAGATGACCATAAGAGACGAGGTGTTTACAAGCTTCTGTCTGTGGTTCAACAACACGAACTTCAGACTTATTCAAAAGTAAAACTGACTCTAAATTGTTAGGAAATAAGCCAAAATTCCTCCAAAAATCCATGCCAAGAATAAGCGAGTATTGTATACCGGGAACAATGTAAATAATGTGATCAATTAATTTATTTTGGAACTCAATTGGAAGAGATATAGAACCTAGCGAATTCAATTCTTCACCGCCAGCAGTGACAAACTTTAGAGGTTGTGAATTATCGAGAACATAGCCTCTATTCAAGAAAAGGTCATGAGAATTATTACCTAGTATTGTAACACAAGAACCTGAGTCCAATAGACCAACAGCTGGTTTGCCATTTAATTTTAAAGAAATGTACGGAGAATATTCGATATTAGAATTGCGGATTGTGGGTAGACGATAACTGTTAAAAAATTTAGAGATAAAATCCAACCATTTCTGCCATTCAAGTTTATTAAAATTTTGTTTGTTACTAAGTTTGCCACAATCCTTATTAATTAGTTTTTTGAGACCGCTGTATTATTTTTAGGTTTATTGCAATTAGGACAATCAGCTATCTTAAAACCCGTCTTCCCACACTTAAAACAAATTAAATAGTGCGGCTGCCGACATGTAGACAAGGAATGTGAGTTATTTCTACATCTCGGGCAAAACTGCTTAGTTTTATTAGTTAAAATATTTATAGAATTAATTTTTGGGTTTGCATGCGACTTCGTAAAGTTATCAGTTTGCGATTTCTGATAGGGAAAAGTTTTTTTAAAATTACCCACTTTAGAAAAAGTGTAACTAGCGGAGGGGTTATTATAAGCAAGGTCAGGTGCCAGGGTTTCCGAAGAACGAGCGGGAGGCTCAGAAAATTGCTTGCTACGGCTTTCAAATTGTTCATAGCGACGACATACTTCGACCAGACTTGCGACATCGACCACATTCGCTGTTAATAGACAATTAGTATAGCAAGGGCTTATATTATTTAGTAAAATTTCTAGCTTCTCAGACTCTGCGACAGGACTGCCAAGACGAGCAAATAAACTGTGCATCTTTGCGATATATATAGTAATTGTCTCCGTTTGACCTTGAGAACGCGCACGAATTTCCGACATAAGTCTAAAGTCGTAATTATGCGGGCTAAAATCGCGCTTCATTAGGTCACAAAGATCCTTCCACGACTTAACCGAATCCCTAATAGATCGATACCAAATAAGTGCATCACCCGAAAAGATTTCAAAAGCAAAAGATAAAATTTTATCGTACGGAACGTTCCTACTCGTGACGAATTCTTCGACTCGTTCGATAAAAGTACGCACACATGATTTGCCGTTGTATTTAAATTTAGCTAATTCGCTAAAAAGCTTACGATCGTATGTAAGAGATATACTATCTTTTGTCACTGAGCACTCGGACTGCAACGCGTCCGAAAGCGAATTTAACCTCGCATAAGCAGTGTTAAATTTATCCCAAATAGCATTGTATTCTTTGATATCTAGGGCGCCGGAATCCATACGATTAATTCTGTGAAATACGTGGTGTAGTAATGACTCAGTCCTAAGGTGCATTTCTTGTATAAACTTAGCTTCTAGCATGGCCAGAAAACGCGTAGCTTTTTCTAGAGATTTCGAGATGAATGAGACATCCTCCGTAATAGGATATGTAGAAGAAAGAATATCCTCAGCGGAATATTTAGCGCTAAGTTTAGTTATTATTTTGCGCGGATCATCACTCTTTGAACCACCGCGAATAGCGATCTCGTAATCGAGTTCCGACTTCGACAATAAATTAAAGTTAATTTCATAAGCCATTCTGTTAAAATTAAGTAAGACTGAGTCACCCCACAGCCAAGCAACAAAATCACGCAAAACACAACAATATTCCTTTGTATACGAAGCGTCCAATATGCAGGTAGGTATTAAATTGTGAGAGAATCAACGAACGCACTTCGCGTCGACACAATGTAGCCAAGATTATTTAAGCACGTGTGAAGCAAAGAATGTATATATTCTAAGACAGTAGGCAGATAAATAAAAAGGTAGTTAGGTATTTATGCACGTGTTAAACTAATTGAATTTTATAGAAAGGCAGAAAATAGTATTTGGACGTCTCGTACACGTACACAGTAAACGAAATAAATAAAATAGACTCACCAGACACACATCGTTCTGCAGACCACCTGAGTTGAGCGCCAATGTCACCTTTTCGTCACCTTAGGGGTGTTATTCTCCACGGGTGGTGAAAGAAAACAAGGACCGTTTACAAGTACACTTATATTTTCCACTTGAACACAAAAGTACAATAATATTGTTACACCCGCGAAGTTGAAGGAGAAAAGTCCTCAGGGCGTGGTCCACTGCAGAGTAGATGTGTGTCGGTGATCCAGGTAGAAGTTGGGAAGATACTTGCCGGGTGTGATGTCTGCCGCTAGCCGAGCCCTCGAGTCAAGTCCCGTCCTCCTTATATCGTCGTGTCTACGGCCGGCCTAGGTGTCAAGGAGGGGGCACAGCGCCCCACTCGACGCGCGCGCATCTATGACGCGACGTGACACGCTCGTGGACCCAAGCGAGGTCCCCGTCGGCGGTCGCCGACGTCGCCAACGCCTAGCGCGGTCATTGCACGCACGCGCACACAGTTACTAGATTGTCTGTTAATAAAGTTACTTACCCATATTTTTCTTTTTATCTTGAGTGTCATTTCCATCGCAGAAAATTAATACCAATTCTTCCCAAGCACGTTGTTTCAAAATTTTGTTTTTATAGGATTCCGAACATACATTCCAAATTGCTGGCCTTTTTCCACCTCATCAATTAGTAAATATCTTCAAAATTCACCCATTTTAAATGCGAAAACAATATATAATTACGATAATTAACAAAATTTCAAAAGAAGTACGTGCGATTGTGATTAAAGCGCGCGCTCAACTGAACAGCATAGGGCCGTTACATTAAGGCTAAGTTCAGATGAACGCGCGGCGACGCGCGGTTGGCTCGGCGCGCGGTTTAAGATACGCGGTTTATGTTACAAATCAATGTTGTTGTGTACATGACCGCGTGTCGCCGCGCGTGCCCGCGCGCACCGCCATGCACCGCGCGCAAGATCTTGAACCGCGCGTAACCGCGCGGCGACGCGCGGTTTTAGATCTACAATCCTGTATCGACGTGTTCAGTTGACTGCTGCTGCTGCTGTTTCCGTTGCGGCCAGCCTGGGCACATAGCCGCTACATGTGAGGCCCCGCTGCACTGTATTTTATGTGCGGCGGTGGGCAAACCAGCGAAGCACCGGGCGGGTGGCAAGGAGTGCGCTGCTACCCAGAAAAAACTACCCTCCAAGTCACCTGCCTCGTCGTCGGCAATAATAAGGGTCGCCGCTCCCGCAGTTGGAGAAGTGGAGGTCAGTATGGAGACGTAATGCCTCCACGCCTCCGTCTCCTCCAAGGAAATTTAAACCACTACGCCAGGGCTCAGGACCTTCTCCTCCAGAGCATGGCGCAGTGGTCAATTCATGTCGCCGTCATAGCCGAGCCCTATTTTGTCCCTCCCAGGGCTGACTGGTTAGGGGACCTCGATGGCTTGGTAGCGTTAATTTCGCCGGCCGCCGCCGGAACCCCGTCCTTCGAGAACATCGTCCGAGGACGGGGCTGCGTCGCAGCACACGTAGGAGATGCGGTTGTGGTGAGTGGTTACTTCTCACCCAACCGACCTCTCGCCGACTTCGAGGAGTATCTCCTCGAACTGAACGTTGTCGTCGCTCGAAACCACTCTTGGCCCGTGCTCTTCGTCGGGGACCTTAATGCCAAATCCTCGGCTTGGGGTCTGCGACCACGGACGCGAGGGGTGGGGAGTGGGCTGTAGAAAACGGCCTGCTAATCCTTAATCGTGGGTCAGTGCACACGTGCGTGCGTCAGCGGGGCGGTTCTGTCATCGATGTTTCCTTTGTTAGCCCCGCACTAGCACGCCGTGTCCAAGGCTGGCATGTTGTCGAGGACGTGGAGACGTTGTCGGACCATTGCTATATACGGTTCGACGTCTCCGCACAGACCTCCGACCCCCCAGCCCCAAAGGCCCCGATTGCGGGCGGTCCGCGTTGGGCTTTAAAGAAGCTAAATCGGGCGGTCCTCCTGGAAGCCTCTATCGTTTAGGCCTGGGTGCTAGCACCGGCCAGGCCTTACAATATTGACATGGAGGCCGAGTGGTTCCGGGAGGCCATAACGTAAGTTTGTGATGCGGCGATGCCTAGAGTTCCTTTAAATGTAACTGCCAGGCGTCGGGTGTACTGGTGGTCGGACCATATCGCCGACCTGCGCCATTCTTGCGTGGCGGCCAGACACCAGTACATCCGGCTGCGTAGGAGGCGTCGCCGCCCTCCCGATTTTGACGTCAGGGTGGCGAAATTGTATGAGGCCTACAGAGCGGCCAAAAAGTGTCTTAAGATAGCCATATGCAACCATACCCAAGTGGGCTAAAGATCAGGCCCACCAAGAGCTGCTGGGGACTCTGGACTGTGATCCCTGGGGGCGTCCATAGCTTATGGTAAGGGGCAAGCTTCGCGGGGCCAAAGTTGGTGAAGGAGGTGGTGGCCACTCCGTTTCCTTCACGGGCGGAGCACACTTCTCCGCAGATAGTTCCGCCTTCCATAGCATCCAACGTGGACTTTGACGACGACGTGGTTCCCCAAGTGACCCAGGTAGAGTTGCGAGCGGCGGTGTCAAGACTTCGCTCGAAAAACACCGCCCCAGGGCCCGATGGCATTCCAGGTCTTGCATTGGCCCTGGTCCTCGAGGAGCTCGCGCCCCGACTCAGAGAACTCCTCAGTGAGTGTCTAGTGCAGGGCCAGTTTCCGCGCCAGTGGAAGGTGGGGAAACTGGTACTGATTAGGAAGGAAGGGCGCCCGGTGGACAGTCCGTCCGCCTACCAGCCCATTGTGTTGCTGGACGAGGTGGCTAAACTGTTTGAGTTTATTATCGCGGAGCGCCTTGTCCAGCATCTTTCTTCTGTGGGTCCGGACTTGGCGGACAACCAGTATGGTTTCCGCCGCGGGCGCTCTACAATTGACGCTGTCCTGCGTGTGAGGAGCCTGGCGGAGGATGCGGTGTCCCGGGGCGAGGTCGTCTTCGCGGTGTCTCTGGACATCGCGAATGCCTTCAACACCTTGCCCTGGAGTTGTATTAGGGAGGCAGTAATTTTTCGTCGAGTGCCGACCTACCTCCGCCGCATTGTCGGGGCATATCTGTCGGAGAGGGTAGTTGTCTCCCCGAGTCACGATGGTTGGAGTCGGCGAGAGATGTCGTGCGGTGTTCCACAGGGATCGGTTCTGGGTCCGCTCCTGTGGAACATCGGTTACGACTGGGTGCTGCGAGGTGCGCTCCTCCATGGCGTTGGCGTCATTTGTTACGCTGACGACACGCTTGTCACGGCGAGGGGTAAGTCGCACCGGGCGGCGGCCGCTGGGGCCGCACAAGTCGTCAATCGTATCCGGCGGTTGAGCCTTGAGGTAGCCCTGTCCAAGTCCGAGGCCGTTTGTTTTCACGGCCCTCGGAAACGGCCACCTCCAGGGGCCCATATCATGATAGGAGGGGTCCGCGGGCGGCTTTACCTTCCGGCTGACACAGGTAATGACTGGCCACGGTTGTTTTGGCCAATTCATGTGTCGTATAGGCCGGCAAGAGTTGTCACCACTGCAGCGACTGCCGCGACGTTGTTGAGGACACAGCGCTGCACAATTTGGTGGATTGCTCCGCCTAGGCATCGCAGCGCCGTGAATTGATCACAGCAGTCGGGTTGGTTGCCCTCTTGCTCCCGGCCGTAGTTCAGTCTATGGTCAGGAGTGATAGGTCATGGAACGCCGTCGCCTCCTTCTGTGAGGAAGTGATTTCCATCAAGGAGGCGATGGAGAGGGAAGGGGAGCGCTTAAACCCTCTCCCTAACCGCAGAGCCGAGCGCCGGAAGGCGCGACATGACCTTCAGCCACCCTGAGATTTGACCTGGGGGTTGTGGGCTTTGTGGGCCTGCCCGCCATCCAATCAGCACCAGGTCCGAGAGGCGGCGTGCGTGTTCCGAAGACCGACGACATAATCGGAGATATTGACGGTCTGGATCTGTCGTCGTCGCCGAATGCTGCGAAGGCGATGTTGGAAGAGGAGAGCAGGAGAGGGTGGCCAGTAATGGCTACCACCGAAGGCGCTACCATATAGGCAGACCGTATGGCGGGACTAAGGTGCGTTCAAATAAATCTTCATCACTGCATCGGGGGATGGCTGTTCTGGTCCGCCACCGTGCGGATGAATGAATATGATATTGCTCTGTGTCCAAAACAGTGCCAAACACCAACGCAATGCATCGTTGACGTCTTACACATATATATATATATCTGATACAGTCCACTTAGTTTAACGCTACACATTTGTAAAAAGCCAGTATTAAATCAGTCGCTAAGTAAGCCACATGTCTTTTCATTCGTAAAACAACCCTCAAGCAAAAGTGCACCTTATCGTTATAAACATTTGGTCCAATTCGAGACGGATATTGATCGCCGGTCGGCCACAGCGAGCGAGCCGCGAGAACAAAAGGCACCCGCATTCCACAGCGATAAGGAACTGTTGTAAACACTTTTACTAATAACGTAATAACTGCATAATTAGTGAATTTTAGTGCATTTCGTGAACATTATGTCGAATATTGGGATTGAGGAACTTCTGGTGTATCAAAGGGAGCTACTAGACAATTTGAAAAATGCTGAGAAGAACTATAAAAAGTCACCCAAAGATAGAATAAAACGGGCTTACTTGGAAACACGGTTGGAGTCATTAGAAGAATTATGGAATAACTTTAAGGTGGGACACAAAGAAATTATTTTAAAGCTTAGTAAAGACGATGACACGGAAAATTCTTATTTTGAAGAAAACATTTACGAACAGTTTGAAGAGACATATATACAATACAAGTCGAGTTTGAAGGAGGCTCTTCAACCGTTTCTGGAAACATCTAAGCTTCAATTCCCTACGTGTCCGCAAACATCTACACCGAATGACGGTACACAAACACTGTTATTTAATTGCGATGTTAAGTTACCCCGTATTCAGATACCCACGTTTACTGGAAAATATGAGGAGTGGCAATCGTTTTATGACCTGTTTTGTTCCTTAATACATAGTAACAAGTCTTTATCGCCCGTACAAAAGTTACAATACCTTAAGAGTAATTTATCTGGAGAACCAGAAGTATTACTACGAAATTATTCTATCACGAATGCAAATTACGAGGAGGCGTGGAATGAACTAGAGAAACGATACAATAATAAGAGATATAATACTAACGAGATATTGAGAAAATTATTTACACAAAAATCTATACAAACAGTTTCGGCGAGTTCTATCAAACAATTAGTGGATACGACTTCGACTTGTTTAAAGGCTTTGAAGAACATGGATGTGACAATTGATGCTTGGGACCTAGTCATCAACTACTTGGTGCTGTCAAAAGTGGATTCCGAATCGGTCAAAGAGTGGGAACAACATTTGAGTATAAATAACAAGGACACGCCCACTTGGCCAGAACTACGAGATTTCCTGAGTGCGAGATTCCGATCATTAGAAATAATGGATGGCCATAAACCAAGAGTGGTGCAAGCTAAGCCTGTCGCGAAGCCTAAAGCTTTTCATTCGAGTATTACCAAGGACGAGAAGAAACACGAAGTGAAATGTGCGTTATGTAATGAAGGTCATTACGTATACCACTGCAAGAAGTTCGTTGATATGTCTACTAAGGAACGACAAGACTTTGTTCAACGCAGCAACTTGTGCTTCAACTGTTTAGCGCCATCGCATTCTGTAGTGAAATGTCGACAGTCAACGTGTTGCCGGAAGTGTGGACGGCGTCATCACTCACTTCTGCATTTCGATAAAGGTGTCACTGCCGAGAAAACGAGTGGGAATGAGTCCACATCAACAGGTACTGTGACCGAGACACAGAGAGGTAAGCCTAGTACTTTGTCTAATGATATACACATTGTAACCAACTTTTCTAAAGAGAATTTTCATACAAATAGTGTCCTGTTAGCTACTGCACAAGTGTTAGTAGATAGTAGGAATGGTTGCAAATTTAAATTTAGAGCATTGTTAGACCAAGGGTCACAGGCATCATTTGTGACGGAGGCTACAGTTCAGTTACTTAACCTTACACGTAAATCGGTAAGTGGTTGGGTGTCAGGCGTGGAGGAGGAGCAAACGAGAATAAAACACATGGTGTCACTTATTGTGAAATCACGCTACGATCCCCAGGCATTAGTTAGAGTAAATGCATATGTACTGCGATCATTAACGACACTTTTACCTAATACTAATCTTGGTACTCCTGAATGGTCA
Source organism: Catocala nupta (assembly GCA_963675205.1). Taxonomy (NCBI): domain Eukaryota; kingdom Metazoa; phylum Arthropoda; class Insecta; order Lepidoptera; family Erebidae; genus Catocala; species Catocala nupta. The sequence goes on from OY776106.1 coordinate 7,933,110, forward strand.
GACATAAATAACTTAGAGTTGGCTGATCCAGGATTCAATACACCGGGTAAAATAGACATTTTACTCGGCGCTGAAGTATACAGCGACGTTTTGTTAGACGGCGTTATTAAACATCCTAAGAATAATCTACTAGCACAAAATACAATCTTAGGCTGGGTGTTATCTGGAAGGATGTCACAAGAATCTACCTCAGCGCACATCACAAGTCTGCATGTGCAACACAAGGAAGACGAGCTACTTAAACTATTTTGGGAAGTGGAAAACGAACCAAACATGATACAAAAGAGAGAAACAGAAGAAGAAAGGAGATGTGAAGAGTTCTACGACGCTACCACGGTTAGAGATGAGAGCGGAAGATTTGTAGTCAAGCTGCCATTTAGAAAGGAAGTTCCCGAATGCCAAAATGGTAGATTAATGGAGATAGCGGCTAAAAGGTTTGAATTCTTAGAAAAGAAATTAGACAAAAATCACAAACTGCGTGAAGAATACCATAAAGTAATAAACGAATACATACAATTAAATCATATGGTTGAAGTTGATGTTACAGACATTAATAGTTCCAAAGCTGTCTATCTTCCGCATCATGCCGTAACAAGAGAAGATAAGGATACTACGAAGCTTCGAGTAGTCTTCGACGCATCGTGTAAAGGAGTTAATAACGTTTCTTTGAACGACGACCTTCTTATTGGTCCTAAACTGCAGCAAGACTTGCGTCACTTATTGATGAGGTGGAGAGTTCACAAGATTTGCATTACTGCTGACGTCATCAAGATGTATAGGATGGTGCGCGTGGCAGAAGAGGATACAAACTACCAGAGGATACTATGGAGACCAAAAGAAAATGAGCCAGTCAAGCATTATAAACTATTGAGATTAACTTTTGGAACCGCGTGTGCTCCATATCTTGCCGTGAAGTCATTGCAGAGACTAGCTGATAATGAGCGGTTTGAATGCCCAATTGCAGCAAAGATAACAAAGAATGACTATTATATTGATGATTTAATGACAGGGTGTGAGACAGAAGATCAAGCGATAACCATATACAACGAAATCAACAGACTGATGAACTTGGGAGGGTTCGAGCTTCAAAAGTGGAGTAGCAATAATGAAAACATATTAAAATACATCGGAGAACACAAACGGATCAATCATGAACTTCCTCTCAGGCTCAACAGCCTAGTAAAAGTACTTGGTGTGATATGGAATCGTCTAACAGATAACTTTGAATATACCATTAACTTACCAGAACCTAAACAGTCAATTACTAAACGTCAAATCTTGTCAGAAGTCGCTAAACTTTACGATCCATTGGGGAGGATAGCTCCTGTGATTGTCGTCGCAAAAATGATAATACAGAAGTTATGGAGATCAGGGCTAGAATGGGATGAAACTGTAGATGGAGAGTTGTTAGAAGAGTGGCTACATTACAGAGAGAATTTAATACACATTAAGGGAGTAAGTGTACCGAGATGGTTACACTACTCTTCTACAGCCAAGATAGAACTGCATGCCTTCGCAGACGCCTCGCAACTGGCGTATGGAGCAGCAGTATACATGCGCGTTGTTGCAGAAGACAGAATTTATGTTAATCTTATATCGGCTAAAACTAAAGCCGCTCCTATCGAGAAACAGCTTTCAATACCAAGACTGGAACTTTGTGCCGCGGTATTGGCAACAAAATTAATTTATGAAATATCTCAAGTAATGAATATACCTAAAACAAACTTATACGCCTGGACAGACTCGACAATAGTCCTAGCCTGGTTAAAGGGTGGGTCCAGTAGGTGGACTACATTTGTTAGCAACAGAGTGTCAGATATACTTAACATTTTAGATTATAACCAGTGGGGACATGTTGCTACTGAAATGAACCCAGCAGACTGCGCGTCGAGAGGACTACAAGCGTCGGATTTGTTAGACCATAGATTATGGTGGGTCGGACCCGATTGGCTGTCTTCGCAGCAAACACACTTGAGTTCAGACGATATTATTGAGGACACACAGGAGGAGGAGAGAGTTAAGGTTTTAAATGTCTTAATAATTCCGGAAGAGGAATTTGTTTGGTCTAAGTTTTCCAATTTATCTAAAATGTTGAGAATCATATCCTACTGCAGAAGATTGGCAAATCTAAAACTACCTAAGGAAACCCGACAAGTATTCACTAAATATGTAACGGTGGAAGAAATAACTAAAACCTTAGAGATGTGCATAAAACAAACTCAGAGTAAGGAATTTGGACAAGAAATAAAACAATTAAAATCTAACGAATGTGTACCTAAAAAAAACAAACTCCGATCTCTTTGTCCAATTCTTGATGAAAACGGGATATTAAGAGTTAGCGGACGTATACAGCAGTCACAAGCATCGTATGACACACAGCATCCTATAGTTTTACCGGCTAAAAGTCATCTTAGCAGACTCATAATTAAAGATGCGCATATAAGGACTATGCATGGAGGACCACAGATGATGCTAAATTACTTAAGGTCAAAGTATTGGATGCTGCGAGTTAAAGATGAAACAAAGAGGTGTTATCGCGAATGTGTCAAATGTGTGCGGTACTCTACGAAAAACACTACTCAATTAATGGGCCAATTACCGGTGGTGAGAGTGAAACCTAACAAGCCTTTCAGATCGGCGGGAGTAGACTACGCGGGACCTATTAACATTAGATTTTCACCAGGTAGAGGAGCAAAGTCCTACAAAGGATACATATGCTTATTTGTTTGCATGGTGACTCGGGCTATTCACCTAGAAGCCGTGACAGATTTAACAGCAAAAGGTTTCATCGCAGCCTTTAAGAGATTTACGTCAAGACGAGGACACTGTCAGGACCTCTACAGTGACAACGGCACTAATTTCGTTGGCGCAGACAAACAATTAAGAGATATGTTCGACAAAGCCAAGTCATCAATCCCTAGTGAGATAGCTCAGTTGTTAACCTTAGAACGGACCACATGGCATTTCATACCGCCGCACGCCCCGAACTTTGGAGGCCTGTGGGAAGCTGGGGTACGCAGTACGAAGACACACCTAAAAAGAGTAATCGGTGACACTACACTTACGTATGAAGAATTATCTACAGTATTAGCGCAAGTAGAAGCGTGTCTTAATTCGCGACCGATAAGTGTTCTAAATGACGACCACAATGATCCCCTCCCACTGACACCTGGCCATTTTTTAGTCGGTGAGCCGTTACTGAACTTAGCTGATGAGGATTACACGCAACTTAATATCAGTTGTCATGAGAGATGGCGACTCACACAGAAAATGGTCAACGATTTCTGGAACAGATGGTACAAAGAGTATCTTGTTAATTTGAATCAACGGTACAAATGGAATAAAAAGAACGCTGAACCAGAAATCGGTGACGTAGTCATTCTAAAAGAGGACAATATTCCGCCTAGTAAGTGGATAATGGGTAAAATATTACAAAAACATGTAGGTCCTGATAACATTACTCGGGTCGTGTCAGTTAAATGTAAAAATGGAATTCTAAAAAGGCCTGTGAGTAAAATATGTGTCATAGCTAAAGTTCAATGAGAATATCCTATTGTAAAATGTAACTTAATAATAATATTATGTAAAAAAAGAGGGTGAAATACCTTCTATTGAAACAGAGTTTGAAGGTAGCATTAGCTATTGCAATTTATGATTGTACTTAAAACTACCTTACTAGATTAAAAATTCTAATGTTGCGTATAATTTTATATTTACCTGTTTTAATTGTACCTATACTTACCTTTTTACATTCATACTTACTTGTGTTAAATTTATACTAACCTGTATTAACATTGTTAAGTTAAGTCATGTTATAGTACTTTTTTTTAATAAGCGTTTAGTGCACGCTTTGTACGCATATTAGAATTCCTTTCATGTATGAGGTATTACGGTGGGTGGTTAATTGTTCCAATATAAACCACACTTTACTGTTATATGTATATTTAATTTCTGTAAATTCTGTGATGATTTTATCTTTATCGTGCATCACATTAGAAACGTTGTTAATTACGTTATTTTGGCTGAGTCACTTTATTATTAACTTACTCCATGTGACGTTGGTTGGTGTTTGGATTAGAATGGTTCCTATTAGAGTTATATTTGAGTTACCTATATTAAAGAACTGCGTTCTTGGTGGGCGGAATGTCCAAAACAGTGCCAAACACCAACGCAATGCATCGTTGACGTCTTACACATATATATATATATATCTGATACAGTCCACTTAGTTTAACGCTACACATTTGTAAAAAGCCAGTATTAAATCAGTCGCTAAGTAAGCCACATGTCTTTTCATTCGTAAAACAACCCTCAAGCAAAAGTGCACCTTATCGTTATAAACACTCTGATTCAGAAACCTTATGTAAAAGAGGGAAAGATCAGAGGCTTGGGTGGGACGGGAGGTGAAATTTTTCATAACCGTTCCACTAATATGAGGACATGTGTATGTCAGAAATGGCATAAAAATAATGCCCTTATACAATTTCTATTCTAGGGATCGTACGACAGTTAAGATCGATGTGCGACGGAGCGGAGGGCGGGATACTGTAATCCTGACCTCTGCATACTTCGACTACATGGACAAGGAAATAGTATCTAGGCAGATAAAGGACCTTGTTGAATATGGCAGCCGTGAGAACCTGGACATGATCCTGGGATGCGATGCCAACACACACCACACTGTCTGGGGGAGCAGGGATGTGAATGTAAGAGGGGAAAAACTACTGGAGTATGTGGTAAGTACCTCTTTACAAATTCTAAATAAGGGAAACAGGCCAACGTTCGCTAACTGTAGGCGAGCAGAGGTAATTGACATCACGGTAGCCTCCAACAGGGCTAGCACTGAGATTGTCGAGTGGCATGTGTCTGATGAGATTACCTTGTCAGATTATAATTACATACGCTTTAAGTACAGGACGTTGCACGCTGGTTCCGGCTCCTACAGCACGTAGAAGGAATCCCAGAAATATAGACTGGAACTCTTTTAGGGGTGACCTCAGAATTGATTTGGAGGATTCTAAGGGTAAGCTCAATTCTATATTAGACATCGAGTTTACAGCAGACAAATTGGTCCAGACTATGAATACGGCCTGGACAAACATGCCCTGAGAAGGAACTTCGGCCCAAGAGGGTAACGTAGTGGACGCCAGAGTTGGTCAAACTGCGGTTAGAAGCCAGACGAGCGTTTAACAATGCTAGGACCAGCAAGGACTACAGCGGTTACGCTCGCTGTTTGACCAACTACAAAAAAGCTGTGCGGAAAGATAAACGGAAGGCTTGGAGAGCCCACTGTGAAAACATCAGTACTATTCCTAAATAGATGGCCTGATAGATGTAGATGGCGCTGCTCGTCACATAAACATTAAGCTCCGTCTAAAATAAATAAATAAAATAGTTAATAAACGATCTTTCGAGTGAAACTTACATTAAACTAAAGTTAAGGACATAAATACTTAGGGAAAGTGTTATCTACAAAATCTCTAAACATCCTATGTGTAAAATTGTCAGTGACTATTTGTGTTCTAATAAACATTTAAAACCTATTACAAGACAGCACTTGGTAACACAGGACTATCATACAACGCAAGTACTCTATAACAATAATAACTTTCCTTAAAGACTCTGATTCATTTACTAAAGACACATCTATAGCCGTTAGTGAAAATTTTTCATTCAAAATTTGTGCTACTATGTATATACAAACCAGCGCCACGAGTGGTCGTCTTATAGAACTACAAGAACAAGTGACATCTAGCGTAAAGTACCAAGACTGCTTAGCAAGCTCAATCGCGTTCGATAATCAGACTCACTAGTTCACAACGAGAACCAACAGAGGGCATTACACGAAATGACAAAGTAAATAATAAAAAAAAAACGATCAATAATCAAAAAGCTCTAACAACCATTAAACAATAAGCAGTGTTATAATAATAGACGTACATAAAATTGTGTAAACCTCTATACCTAATACATTTCAAGTGTTAAAATTGTGATTTAAAGGACAAAAACATTCCTATACATCTCTCGAACAAAGTTGTGGAGTGAAGAAAAAAATCCAATTAATGAGTCATATTAACTGATTTTTTTATTCAAACTTCTCGTCTCTTAGCTAGTGACGACAAATTTTATCAACAACTGCTAAGCAATCCGTGACTTAGTGCATATCGACAGGAGCCCGTTCGAACGCTGTGAGATCGATCCCCGGTCAAGATCGTCGCTTTTTGTGGGAAGTTGAAAATAAGAATGATTAAATATTAATAAGGAGCTACTGGCAAAACACGAGTATAATAATATATAGTAAAAGTAAAATTACTACAAATTATTACAATAAAATCACAAATATGGCTTCTCCACAGAACGTCACATTCCGCAGAGCGCGAACAAAATCTGATTCAAATATAGCCATTCATTCATTTGACGTGTACTCTTGACGGAACGGACAGTGATGACAGTTTATCGAGTTTGCCTGATCTTTCTATACAACAATACGACGACTTTAAACAAATGAAGAAACGAATTGCAAAACTCGAATCAGAGCTATGCAGTGCTTACCAAGAAATTGAATCTCTTTCTATTGAAAACATGAACTTAAAAAAGAATTATGATAATTTAATGAAAAAGACGGAATTGTATAAATCATTGAGTAGTAATTCCATAAAATCACCCAAACCAAAGACACCTTAGAAAAATAATGTTACAAGAGATAAACATACTCAAACGGAATCAACATCAAAAGTAATTCCGACCTCACAGAGCCATAACTACTGTACAAAGAGTACAAAAATGAGTGAACAGAATTATGCGCCTTCTGAGGACACTATTAACCCAAGAAAAATTTGCATCATAAGCAATAACAAAAGGAACAACATTACAAAAATGGCTAAGGATACATTTCAGGACAACCAAGAATTATGCCATTATCTGCTATCAAACAGTTGCACGGAACATATGTTACGCGACATTGAAACCAGGGTCAAGGACTATACTATGAGAGATTTTTGTGTAATTTTGATTGGGGAAGAGGATTTTAACACAACGAACGACTACTTTAACTTGATATATTATATAAGAGAAACGTTATTAAATATAAAACACACCAATGTAATAATTTGTACACCAACATATAAATTTTGCGCTTACAGTAACATGTTTTATTGGAGGATAGAAAATTTTAATAATTTGCTTTACTTGGATATATTGACTCACGAGCACGCCTATTTCTACGATTCTAATATAAATCTTTTATGTGATTTTAGTATGTTTAATAGATTTACTGGTAAAGTTAATAATAATGGCATGCAAAATATAATAACTGGTATTAATGACTATATGAAAGAAATTATTAAATATATTTCACCTACGATTCCATGTTGCATACAAAACAAACATAATGAGATTTCGCAACCCTCGAACACAGATGCTTCAATATAGTCTTCGTTTTTTCGAGACTAAACGTCAAATTACATTACTTCATCAAAATATTGCTGGCATTTTAAATAAAATAGATTTATTGGAATTAACATTATTAGAACTCAACAAAAAAGGTACAAATATTGATATTCTTTGTTTCTGTGAAACTTTTATACGGAAGGGCTCGGAAAGCAATCTTTTATTAAAAATATATAAACTCGTCTCCTCTTACTCAAGACCCCACCAACGAAGAGGTGGAACCTGCATTATGGTTAAAAAAGATCTAGAATGCAAACCGATTTATAATTTATCGGAACCATTACTGCATCATTTAGAATATTGCGCTATAGAAATTACCACACTTCAACTCTTCGTAATTTGTATCTATCGAACACCAAATTCAAATGTAAATATATTTTTAGAGAAACTGCACCATCTTTTAAAAAAAAATTCCAGTTGACGTCTCAAAATCAAGTAAAATTTCCAAAGAATTGGAATCTGTTTTGCAAAATTATAATATCATCAAAATTGTAATCACATTACTAAGCCTACTCGAAAATCACCTGTATAGATCTCATAACCAGCAACATTCCTGACGCTCAGCCTCAAATACTTACTCTCGCTCTATCTGATCACGAGACTGCTCAAACCATATGCTTTAATTCTTACATTGACGTCACAAAGCGCAAAAACCGAAGAGAAGAGACTTGTGCCAAAGCAACATTGAAAAATTTATTTCCTGCATATCGTCTCTATCTTTTTCCGAAATTTATGAAATGGATGATACTAACGTCGCTTTTAATCATTTTCATGAAACATTCTCTTTTTCATAATTTGTGTTTCCCTATTCTAAAAGTTAAAGTTGCTAATAAAAATGTAAAATGTAAATGGATCACAAAAGGGATAAAGAGATGTTGGATAACTAAACGTACCCTATACCTCAAATATCGATTAACGGATTCCCGTAAAGAACACCACTTAAAGATCTATAATAATTATACTCGAATCTTGAGACGATGTATTTTGCATGCTCAAAAAACAGAAAATACGCGCTACATATCTCAATCTGACAATAAATGTAAAACTGCCTGGAATATCATTAAAAATAACAGCGTAGAAAATAATGATGTACCTGATATTCATTCTGTCACGATTGGACAATACACGTACACCCATACTGAATCAATAGCCAACAAATTTAATGACTTTTTTATTAATTTGACTAACAAACCAATTGACCCTTTAAAAACATAGACTGACTACAATCACTCTATAACTGACATAAATAAAACCATATACCTGACTCCAACAAATGACATCGCTATATACAATATTATAAATTCTTTAAACGCAACCAACTTAACAGGCTATGACAATATTAATACGAAAATTCTAAAACGCTGCTCTAAATATATATCTCTTCCACTTAGCCATATTATTAATCTATCATTCAGTCAAGGTATATTTCCCACGAAGCTAAAAATTTCCGTCGTTAAACCGCTATACAAAAAAGGGGAAAGAAGCGATATGAATAACTACCGTCCTATTACTCTAATACCCGTTATCTCAAAAATATTTGAAAAACGATGTACAATAAACTATATTCATTCATGACAAAATATAAAGTATTAAACTATGAACAGTTCGGGTTTAGGAAAAATAAATCGACTACACTTGCCTGTTTTATTCTAATGAAGTTGGTTACTAGTAGACTTAATGATAAAATGTCGGTGCTGTCTGTGTTCCTCGATATGTCAAAGGCATTTAATTTCGTGGATCACAGGCTGCTTCTTTTTAAATTAAATTATTATGGTATCCGGGGTAATGCGTTAAATTGGATTAAAAGTTACCTAAATGAACGACAACAATGTGTTGAGATCTTTAGACATGAATTATCTGACAAAGAGGCATACAGATCTTCCTACCGTCAAAATTCGTATGGTGTGCCCCACGGTAGCATTTTAGGCCCCCTTTTGTTCCTGCTGTATATTAACGATTTGCCAAATTTTACCCCACACAAATGTATTTTGTACGCTGATGATACAACCCTTAGTATTAAATTTACAGATAAAAATATTACTAACTATGAAAAAGAGATTAATCATACACTTAAGAATATGATACAGTGGCTAAATGATAATAACCTACGCGTTAACATTAATAAGACAAAATTTATACAATTTCAAACTTATAATAGTAGACGTCCACAATTACAAATTAAGCATGAGAACGATACAATTGAGGAAGTTGAAAGCGCAAAATTTTTGGGAATTACTATAGATAAATACTGCAATTGGAAAGCTCACATTAGCGAATTGTGTACTAAGGTGCAAAGATTTGTATTTGCTCTGAACAGAATAACACGCGTAGCTGGTAACGAAGCAGCATTGCATGCTTATCATGGGTATGTATTATCAATTTTGCGCTATGGCATTATAATATGGGGCAATTCAGTTGATATCATAAATGTTTTCAGAGCACAAAAAAAATGTATTAGGTCAATAAATAAAGCTCAAATAATAAAAAGCTGTGTACCACTTTAAAAAAAAAATAAAGTGTCACCTCTCCCAGCCTTATATATTTACGAGATTTGCATCTTTGTACAGAAAAATTTAAACTTGTTTGAGACGCATAATGAAGCTGTCACTAGAAAAAGTCGGAAAATGCGTAAATTATATGTACCAAAGATTAGAACTTTATTCCAAGAATGTTTACTGTATGGCAATCCGAATTTATAATAAATTACCCGATACTTTTAAAGGATATAACATTGCTATATTTAAAAACAAATTATTTCACTTTTTATTGGATAAATGTTATTATACAACGTATGACTATCCTATGTGAAAAATTTGACTCAAAGTTTTTATTGTAACATGACATTGTCATTGTCATTGTCATATGACATTATAATAATATTTTTCTGAAATTCAATGCTAATTACAAATTATTTATAATTTTTATTGTAATATTTTATTTTCTAATCTTGTAGTCAAAAGCTATCTTATCTCAATAATTGTAACATGGCATTCATATGACATAGAAATATTTTACAGACATTTTATGTTAATTACAAATGATATATATTTTTTATTGAAATATTTAATTATCCTACTATTATCTTGTAATCTCGTTTAAGATTTGTACGCTGGAAACGGCAGAATACTATGAACATTCTAATTTAGTAACACTATTGTAAAAACAATATTCTCACAAATAAATGGATTATTATTATTATTATTATAAAGGAATGAGACTCTCCAAAGCTATCTCGATTGTCAGAGCACACCCATTGACAACCATTAGAGATGACAATGGGCAGCGAACAGGGTCTGGTAAGGAGACACTAGCAATGATGCTAAATGTTAACGAACGAATGCGCGCTCCCACTCGACGGCGCGCGCGTGGTCATTCCGCCACCGACCGATCGTGCGAACACCCGCGGTCACTCAATATAAGTTTGTTTACACGTGCTGTGCGCTGATTTAATCGTAAGAATTATACGTACTATGCTCATAAAACAACGTGTCATCATTTCAAGAACCCTCGTTAACAAGATTCGAGCCGGATACAGCTTTGTAAACCGTTTCGAAGACAAAGCGGAACAAAGAAGTATCGACATTGGCGAGGTTATTCGAGAAACATCAGAACAGGGATTACTTACAGCGCGTTAACTCGGCGTCATGGGGGTTGGGTCTGTGAGACCCGTCACATTTTATTTCGCTTCTAGTACGGCTACTAGGCGTGCAACGATGCCGTTTTTCTCAATAGCTGGAGCTGTTGAGTTGTTCTTTGCATCCCAGGTAATACGTCAGTCGTGCGACAGCCGCAGTGGGAGTTACACGTGCACAAAATTGAATAAGGTATGTGAGACCCATCCCCGCAGTTAGTGTCACAATTTCACGCCATTTTGTATAGTTATTATTTTAATTATGTATATATATTATTTTAAGTATTTATCCTTTTATATTTGTGTTTTACAATTAAAGTTGCTGATATATAGTTTAATGTATTTTATTTATGGTTTTTGTAGGTACTTAGTAAAAAAATGGATCGAGAAAAGGCAGAACGATAGCGTATTCTTTAGATTTTACAAGAGTCTGACTCTGATTCTGCGTTGTCAGACCAGGAGATGTGTGATGAAGAAGATCACTTGAGTGAGCGTAGTAATCCCAGTGACACAGAGCAAGATATCTCAAAGTCTGATGATGATGAGATTCCTCTGTCTACGCTATTGGATAGAAATCGTTTGCCAGAGGAGCATTGTACATCTGGATCGGCAAGTTCTTCTAACGCAAACCGTGAGTGTTCTTCGGGTTTTTATCGTGGCACAGACGATACAATGTGGTATAAGACGCCTTTTCGACAAAATGTCAGAACCAGAGCCGAAAACATAATCTTTCAATTGCCAGGTATAGTACCAGAAGCAAAATCGGCGATGTCTGAAGTAGAATGCCGGAATCTTTTTATCACTGAGGATATGCTGCAATCCATAATTATGCATACTAATGCACGCATTATACCTAAAATAGCTTCATGTACTAATTTATCTAAGTACACCCATGTAAAAAAATGCACTCTGATTGAATTGAAAGCTTTTATAGGCCTTCTTTATCTAGCTGGTCTTTACCGATCAGGCAGACAAAATTTGAGCGATTTATGAGCTGGTGGTTTTTCTTCTAAAGATAATTTAGTTTCCTACATAAAAGTGCCATTAAAACATTAAGACTGATTGTTAATTAATATTAGAATTACCTTTAAGTAGAAGAGAAAGATTTTGTTGATATTTGTCGTTCTTTTTTTTAAAGCTCTAATAAATATAATTAAAACATAATATAATATGATATTTGTGCTTCATTTATTTACATAAATACCTAAAAAACTAAACACGAATAAATATTCACTTTATTATTTATAAAGTATTGGAATAATTTTGATTATAATGAACGGGTCTGTGAGACCCACCCCAACGTCCGTGTAACATTTTTCCACCCCCATGACCCCGGGTTAACGAACAGGACGTGAATCATACAAATTCAAGTACATACTACGACAAATCAAGAAATACTATCATTGCTGTGCTGTACCCACTTACAACTATTATAGTTCGAGAAACCAAGATACGGGGCTTGCAGTTTGGTACCTATTTGTGAGTTCGTTCCAACCATTCCTATTAATGCGCACTAAATGAATAGTTTGTTAAGTACGGAACCCTAACCGATATTGACGACGCAGCAATTACTAGAACTTTATAATAAATATAGAAGACAGGACGGAAACGCCGACGCAGCCAACATGCGGCCGCGCCGCGACGCCGTAGAAACTTCGATCGCCGACTCAGCAAAACTGCACCTGCATTATTGCCTACGCCGCGAACCAATTTTATGTATTTTATATTAATAAATTGTCATTCCATATTCTAGCATCGAATAGGTTTCACATAAATTAATTGTAATTTCTTTTATAATAAACTAGTTATTTTATAAGTAACTTTGGGTTTTTTTTCGAACCTTCGGCTGCAGTAAACGTAATTGGCGCAGTCGGTAGGATACTCGCGGGCCGGTTCGCGAGCATTAGAAGCATCTCACATCGATATTCGCGTTCGCGAGTCGCCCGGGCGGCTATCAAGCCACGGTACGAGTATCCTGAATCTACGAGGCTGCAGCGCCGAGCGGGGAATCCAGACATCGATTCACGGAGAAGAACCAGAGATGATATATTATATGTAAGTACACTTGAATCTTTCCCGTGTTGCTTCCTACTTTATCCTAATTAGTATTATTTCCAAAATTTTTCGTCCCGAAAAATTGTGTTCCCGGGACCCTGCATCGAGACAGGCTCGCCGGCATATAGTAGATAGTTATAGAGAATTAGATAGTGAATTAGATTCTAGTTTGAGTAGTTTATTTGAAATAAAAATGCCTTACGATCCCGATGTAATCTATAAGGCATTACGCCTTGTGCCAGAATTTGATGGAAATCATAATGTATTAACAAGGTTTATTAACATTTGCGACCAAATCGTAACTCAGTACGCTAGCGCCGAGCCGGGCAGCGAGCTAGGTAATCTATGTTTACTGAACGGCATTTTAAATAAAATCACAGGGTCTGCCGCTTCAACTATCAATGCGAACGGCATCCCAGATACTTGGGAAGGGATTAGAACAGGTCTAATCAACAATTTTTCAGACCAAAGGGATGAAACTGCGTTATATAACGACCTCTCTTTAGCTACACAGGGTAATAAATCCCCACAGGAATTTTATGACCAATGTCAAACCTTGTTTAGTACAATAATGACGTATGTGACTTTACATGAGACTTTACGAACGACTATTGACGCTAAACGGACATTATATAAGAAGGTAGCGATGCAAGCTTTTGTGCGAGGTTTAAAAGAACCACTAGGATCGCGTATACGATGCATGCGTCCAGATTCAATAGAAAAAGCTCTAGAGTATGTGCAGGAAGAGCTGAACATTATGTACTTACAAAAACGTAACGATGTTCCAAAGGTTCATAGTGCTCCTAAGCCTACCATGCCATCTAACATACCGTTAAATACGCAAATTATTCCACGACATCCCGTACCTAATTGGCCAGCCCCTATGGCACAGCGCCCCCATCAACCTCCAACCCAACCTTTTAGATTCAATATGAATAACCAACAACAGAATCGTTTCCCTACACGAACACAGCAAATGTTCCGTGTACAGCCTAATAATTACCACCCTCAGAGTAATATGTTTAGACTACCACCTAGGAATAACGCACCACAAAATGTCGGCGCGAAACCCATGAGTGGTGTTCAACATTTTTCCCTTAAACCGTTGCCCATGATGACAGGTCACAATTGGCAAAAATCAGGTAATCCGCCACCCAATAATTATTTTAAGTCACGTGAATTAAATGTAAATGAATTTTCATTGCCCAACGATGTCTATTATCCTGCTGAATATTACTGTGAATCTGAATACGAATGTTATACAGACTGTAACGACTATAATAATTCCTACGACTATGACTATGACCCTAACATGACTTATAATGATACAACCTATAGTAATCAAGTTATACACGAGATAGAACCACAGCCAGGTCCTAGCCATGCAGGTCAACCTCAGGATTTTCTCTCAGGCAACATATCAAACGAGCAAGGATAGATATTAATTTGCAAACCCAAAGACAATTACCATACATAGAAATCTCTTGCCCCCGTTAAAATTTTTGATAGATACTGGCGCTAACCAGTCATTTATATGCCCCGAGGCCGTACAAAACTTCTTTTCTGATTACCCATTAAATTACGACCCTTTCGAACTAGCAAACATACATGGTGTAAGCAGAAGTGACCATTCTATAACGTTACCGTGTTTTAACGAATTTAACGAGAAAGGTGGTATTAAGCTCTTTGTATACCGGTTCCATGATTACTTTGATGACTTAATAGGTTTAGATATACTGTCTAAATGGGAAGCCAATATAAACCTGAAGGATTTTAAATTAGTAACAAGAAATGCAATAAACCCGATTAAGTTATATAACTCTCGTAATATAAATCTATATGAAGACATTGTTCCAGCTAAAAGTTGTAAAACAATTAAAATACCTATTAACGCCCCGGATGGCGAAGTTTTAGTTGACGAACAGATTTTCTGTGGTTGTTTGTTACGTGAATGTCTTACTACCGTAGTTAACGGCCGAGGTTATGTAGAAATAGAAAACCCATCATCCAATGATATTATATTTTATCTAGATCAGCCGGCTTGTGCAGACATATTCAATATTAAATGCACACAAATTGAGAACTCAAACCGTGTAAATGACGTATTATCGCGGTTACGTACTGACCATCTTAATGAAGAAGAAAAGGCTAATCTCTTAACATTATGTAGTCGCTACGCAGATGTCTTTTATATCGATGGGGAGCCATTGACTTTCACAAACAAGGTTAAGCATAGGATTCGTACAACGGACGAGGTCCCTGTGTACACCAAAAGTTATCGGTATCCTTTCGTTCATAGACAAGAAGTCAGGGACCAAATTTCTAAAATGTTGCAGCAGGGTATAATTAGACCTTCTGACTCTGCATGGAGCTCACCTATTTGGGTTGTACCCAAAAAGATGGATGCTTCCGGAAAACAAAAGTGGCGTCTCATGGTCGACTTCCGTAAATTAAATGACAAGACGATAGATGACAAATACCCCATACCAAACATCACCGACGTTCTAGACAAGTTAGGAAGATGTCAATACTTCACGACTTTAGATTTAGCAAGTGGTTTTTACCAAGTGGAGATGGATCTCCAGGACATACCCAAGACCGCGTTCAACGTAGAACATGGGCATTTCGAGTTTCTGCGAATGCCGATGGGATTGAAGAATAGTCCATCTACTTTTCAAAGAGTAATGGACAATGTTCTTAGAGGTCTTCAAAATAGCATCTGTCTGGTCTATTTAGATGATATAATTGTGTTCAGTTCATCACTCCAGGAACACCTGGTAAACCTGGAAAAGGTTTTCCAAAGACTCAGAGAATCTAACTTCAAAATTCAGATGGACAAGTCAGAGTTTTTGAAGCTAGAAACTGCCTATCTCGGGCATATAATTAGTAGAGACGGCATTAAGCCTAATCCCGACAAAATTTCAGCCATAGAAAAGTATCCCATACCGAACACTCCTAAGGAAATAAAACAATTTTTAGGCCTTCTCGGTTATTACCGAAAATTCATTCCGGACTTCGCACGCATTACCAAGCCCCTTACCAATTGTCTCAAGAAAGGAAACAAAGTAGTCCATAGCCCAGAATATGTAAACTCTTTTAATAAATGTAAGACCTTACTAACTAATGACCCCATCTTACAGTATCCCGATTTCAATAGGGAATTCAATCTCACAACAGACGCTTCAAACGTCGCTATTGGAGCGGTGTTATCCCAAGGACCAATAGGGTCTGATAAACCAGTGTGTTACGCTTCTCGTACACTCAATGAAAGCGAGCTAAACTATAGCACAATAGAAAAAGAATTGCTAGCTATAGTATGGGCCACCAAGTATTTTAGGCCATATCTGTTTGGAAGAAAGTTTAAAATATTGACTGACCACAAACCCTTGCAATGGATGGTGAATTTAAAAGAGCCAAACTCACGACTGACGCGATGGAGACTTAAACTCAGCGAATACGACTATACGGTAGTTTACAAAAAGGGAAAATTCAATACCAATGCTGATGCCCTGTCACGCATTGAGATACATAATAACGAGACTGACGAGATTAACTCCGTAATTGAAAGCATAAAAGACTTAAGCTCAATGATCAATAACCCTTTGGAATCACCAATTGACTGACACAAACCAACCCAGAGGAGAAGTTTCCAATAAATTGAATGTACCAGCTAACCAGACTAATTCCTCGACTGACACCGTACATACTAGCCATGAACAACCTATTTTAGAAGTACCTATCACAGATGAGCCTCTTAATAAATTCCACAGACAAATCCACTTTACAATAGTCGGAGACATAAAACGAAGACCGACAGTGACTAAACCTTTTGAAGGTCATCAAGAACAGCAATTCAGATTTCAGAATCAAATTTAGAATCAGATGTCATTAACGCTATTAAAGAATATGTCAATCCAAAGGTCAAAACAGCTATACTAATAAATCCGCCTCTGGCTATGTACTCAATAATACCTGTCATACAAGATAAATTCAAAAGCTCCTCTCTCAAACTAGTATTAACTAAGGTCGAATTAGAGAATGTCAAAGAATACCTGCGGCAACAAGATATCATTAAGCACTATCATGATGGTAAGACAAACCACCGTGGTATAAACGAGTGCTATTTAGCTCTTTCGCGAAAATATTACTGGCCAAAAATGAAAGAGCAGATCGCTAAATTCATCAACGAATGCACTATCTGTGGACAAGCTAAATACGATAGGAATCCAATCCGACCATATCTTAATATAGTACCACCAGCAACGAAACCACTAGAGATTATTCACATGGATTTATTCACAGTAGAATCAGAAAAATACGTAACATTTATTGACGTTTTCACGAAATATGGTCAGGCATACCACTTACGTGATGGTACAGCTATAAGTATAATCCAATCACTATTAAAATTTTGCACTCACCATGGACTACCTATGACTATTATTACTGACAATGGCACAGAATTCACCAATCAATTGTTTTCGGAATTCATGCGTATTCACAAAATCGTCCATCATAAAACTTTACCCCATAGTCCCAATGATAATGGCAATATAGAGCGTTTTCACTCGACATTATTGGAACACATTAGAATTCATAAGTTACAACATAAAAATGAACCAGTAATTAATCTCGTACCATACGCCATCATAGCATATAATAGTTCAATCCACAGCTTTACCAAGTGTAGGCCATTTGACCTATTGACTGGACACTTTGACCCCAGAGATCCAATTAACATTGACTTTACTGAACATATCTTACAGCAATACGCGCAGAATCATAGACAGCAAATGAAACAGGTATATGATTTAATCAATGAATCCTCTCTTGCCAATCGGACAGCTCTTATCGAAAATAGGAATAAATCACGCGAACCAGAAGTAGAGTACACACCTCAACAACAAGTCTTTATTAAAAATCCTCTCGCCAGTCGCCAGAAAGTCGCACCACGATATACACAAGACACAGTTCTAGCTGACTTACCAATCCATATCTACACATCAAAGAAACGTGGCCCTGTAGCTAAATCACGACTAAAGAGAGTACCTAAAGGAAACCAATTGTTACAGGATTCTGATGCTTCCGGTAATACAGGCGACACACCTTCAAGACATAAGACTTGAGACTTTAGCTGACGGACCAGGATTGCTACCGTACAAGTTAGGACCAACCAGACTAAATTGATACCAAATTGATTACCTTACTAATAAACTTAATAAGGTTCTTAATCGAATAAAATCTCTAGAACCTATAAGAGTTAAAAGAGGTCTGATAGATAGCTTAGGGTCAGTAATTAAAAGCGTTACTGGCAATTTAGATTATCAAGATGCCGTAAAATACAATGAAGCTATTAGAATCTTGCAAGGTAATGACAATATGATAGTTTCCGAATTCAATAACCATATAAGCTTGTGTAAAGAATGGAATGTGCGTGTGGACTGAGTGATCTTTTCAAAAAACTCATCCAACCACAACCAAATTATACAAGGATTTAGGGAACAATTGTGAAAACTTCATGGTAAGGTATAAAATTTGTGAAACCTAAACAAAGAAAGTTAGAACTAATTAACTGGATCACTCAATCTGGACACCCGAAGAAAAAGCCATAACGCGTATCCATGAATATACTACCTATGTGTTTATAATTTGCATTTGAAATAATTGTGAAGAAATTGTGAAAGCTGTTAAACAAATTTTCGATTCGTTTCAAAGCCGTGTTTAAGTTTTAGAACGATTTATATGGATCACTCAGAATACACTATATTCAGTTGAGTGATCTTTCAAAACACCACCTTATACTGAAAAAGTATGAAACAATATCATGTTTATTATAAATTATGCTTCTGGGAAAATTTGTGACACAAAGATCATGATTGAAATCTTACTGGCTTAGGAGAAAATAAAAATCTTGTATTTTCTCGATCGTCCCAACTGAGTGATCCTTATCTTGAACAATATTTAATAAACCCAAACTTATAGGTGGAAGGTAGTTACATCAGAAATTGTGAAAAAAGTTGTACTAAAATTTGACGAACCAATCGTCCTTGTAAGTGTTATATTTTAAAAGATAACTCATTTTTTCAATCCTTAAGGAAAACGTTGTGTAGGGTGTTTGTACTTTTTTATTTTGTCGGACATTTTTCGTCGACTACCCTATTCAAAGCTAACATTGAGTATATTCATTGCGATTTGGGAAGCTGACGGCGTTGTGCAGTTTATTAAGTGCAAGTTTGTTTATAGTGTTGTGGTATCATTAATAACAAAATTATCAGTGTTTCCGTTTAATGATAGCGAATAAACGTGCAATGTAAGTATCTTAATCAATATTCAAACCATCATTAGTAGGTACATTTGTCACACTATTATTTTTTTTTTTAATATGATATTAAAAAAGACGAGACATCCTTTTTTAACATAAGATATTGTAAAAAAGGCAGCAGAGGCAGTTAACCTTTTTTACTTGAATTATTTTAGCATTATCCTTTGTCGAATATCTTTTTAATATAATTATAGTGTTGAATTTAATTATATGTGCATTGATGATAATAATGAGTTTTTTGTCCTACTGTAGGGCAAAAAACTATAACAGTGGACATTAATAGAGGTATAGTATGTAATCTAGTTCACGCATAGGTAGGTATTTTTATTTTATTGTTTTCGTTTTTTTTTTAGAGTTGAAAGTCATGAAGAGGGGACGGAAACCACTAGTAGATATACAAAAGCAAATTGAATTATTTAAGAAATATGATGAACAATTGAAAAAGCCTAATATTAAGTACAATGATACGGTTTTCTCAATAATATCAAGAGAAATTGATGCAAAAATGACACCAAAGGCGTTATTTATGTCTTATAAGAGAAATTACAGTAAAATGGTTATAAAACCAAAAGAGAAACTTTCAGATCTTTTTACTACATCCGCTATATCTAGTCCGCTTTGTGACCAGTCCGTCATATCAAGCACAAATACTTCAACCCCTACTGTTAAAGAAGGTATAAGTGCGCAATGCAAGATATTTACGTTCGATCTAGATGTGTACGAATTAAAACAAGTTTTACCTTTATATTCACGCAGAAAAAAAGCTGATGGTACCTTTCAAAGGTACAAAACATTACCTAAATTTCAATGGTCCAACATGATCAAAGAGAAAATTTGGTTGAATTCAAAATTAAGATGCACCTGGGTCCTAAAAAAACAAAAAATTACTGATAATTCTTTGAAAATTAAAGGTTATAAATAAAGAATAAAGAATGGATGTCGAAACATAATGCTGTTCTAGAACAATTAACATCAAACCAGAAAAAATAAATGCATCTTTGGTGTTGCCTGTCCTGCCTTGTTCTGGCCTATATCAATATTGTAACTGAGGCCCGGAACAAATAAAAGGGATGGAGTGGAATGGAGTGGCAAAAGAAATACTATTTGATAAAAAAGACTGGTCGATCTCGGTTTTATGGACTTGCAATCATCCTTTTCTATCTACAACATCAAATTCCATAATGGTTCTGGGCGTGATCGCATGTTGCTTGCATCATAAGTTGCTTGCATTGTAAGTGGATACTCCTGTTTCACTATATTTTAACACTTCTTATCAAACAAGATTAATTGCTTGAGTATAATCATAGTAAAGTAAATAAAAAGTGTTTTGTAGCTCCTTTCAAATTTATTGTTAATTTTGGCGATTAAAAAGAGGGCCCGTGAGTTTTATTTTATTGTCCGTTCTTTCTCATGGTTCTACTACCTCTTGCGAACGTGGCAGTAAATGTAAATGTAGAATCAGTAAAATATAAATTCTATAACTAAATCGTAAAAAAGTGAATAAATATTTTTTTACGTAAATTATTTCTTCCTTTTTTGGTTTTGTATTTAGTGTTATTCGTAGGTTTTCATGCCTTTTACATAATGACAAAGTATATGTATATTTAAAAAAGTGACAATTAATTAGATTAAAAAATTAATTCTATCAGAAGTATCAGATAATAAAAACTGCGCAAGGTAACTTATAAAAAAATGTTGTTATTCTGAGAAACATCCTCCTACTAAACAAGTAATAACTAGCTTCATTTAATATATTTATATGCATTTGCATTGAAAATAATTAATTTGAATATTGTCATAATCGACGTATACGTAGATAAAGACTTTTCATGAATGGCAAAAAGGATCAAGATTATTATTCCACGCGACATCGTCATGATGCACCTGGGTTTCAAACTGGCGGTGCGCGGGTTGCCGCGGTTCTACAAATACCTAAACTCGATCCGCCGCGCGAGGCGTATACGCTCTTAAAATAATTAAATAAAGCGATATTATCAAGAAATTTCATACACAAAAACAAGAAATAAATGCAAAACTTTTTAGTAAAAGACTCTTTGGTTCATTAATTGGACGTGTTATCATTGCAGCCTATGGGTGCAAAGAGAATTAAAGAATCTTTGCTGGCTTCCATGGGAGCCAAGAGGAATACAAAATTATCCGAGGTTCCCATAGAAGTCAAGAGGTAAAAAAATTGTCTGTGGATCCCATGGGAGTGGCGTCGTGGGATCCTAGTGTCCGGAGAGCAGAAAGGTGACCTTATTTAAACGTAGTAGCGCATCTATGATATAAATATTTCCTCAAATAAGCCTTGAGAAATCCTTTCTACATCTTAACTAATATTATAAATGCGAATATGAGTTTGTCTGTTTGTTACGCCTTCACGCCTTAACTACTCGACCAATCATCATAAAAATTCGCATACTCATTGTCAGGGGTACAGAAA
Source organism: Catocala nupta (assembly GCA_963675205.1). NCBI lineage: Eukaryota > Metazoa > Arthropoda > Insecta > Lepidoptera > Erebidae > Catocala > Catocala nupta. Next base: position 7,955,010 of record OY776106.1, read on the forward strand.
AGGACATAAGGTACCTTTTATCAAGAAAAAAGTAAAGGTCATAGGGTAACATTTTTATTTAAAAAAAACGTACTGTTCCCAATTTATTTTATTTTATATTTTTAATATATGAATGTAGATATTTTATTTTAGTTGTGTAAGTTTCAACCCACAATTGCATTGGGTTCTCCTGTAAGGATTGTGTGGGATGTGTTTATAAATAAATAAATCAAAAAATTACAAAATCTTCATTAAAGCGAGGGTAACCGCGGGCAAATTCTTGTGGTATATAAAGAGGTATCCTAATATTAATATTCTATCGGAGATAGTCGGATACCCATGCGGTCATGTCTGAAGTGTATTTTGTTGGCGGCAGATCATATGGGATTATTAGTCTATTCGTAGCACCAGCCTCCAGGGGGAAGAAATCTTCTTTGATCTGAAAATTAAATAAATAAACACCATTTTTATACAAATAAATAAAATTGAGGTGGTGTATGTTTGTAATGTCAAAATAAAAGCTTTTTACTAAATGCTTATGTATATACGCGGTCTTAAATCAAAAATCAATTTTAAAGTTATAGTTTGTTTGTATATTTGTGCTCGCTGATCTCTGAAACGGCTGGACCGATTTTGACGTGACTTTCGCTGGCAAATAGCTAATGTTATAAGGAGTAACTTAGGCTACATTTATTTTAGGAAAAATAAATGAAGATTCACCGTAACAAAAAACATTTTTGTTAATTTCCACGAGGACGAAGTCGCGGGTACAGTTAGTACATAATATAATATCAGCCCTGTTTATTAACTGTCCCACTGCTGGGCACGGGCCTCTTCTCAGTGTGAGAAGGGTTAGACCCTAGTCCATCACACTTGCTCAGTGTGGTTTGACAGACTTCACATATCTTCGAGAACATTATGTAGAACTCTTAGACATGCAGGTTTCCTCACGATGTTATCCTTCACCGTTAAAGCGATAATTAACTATTTCATACGCACATAACTTCGAAAGGTCTGAGCCTGCTTTGATTGAATTAGAGATCTCTAGCAGTCCAACGTCTTTCACAAGCCTATCGCTGCTCTAGTGATTAAATAATATACATACAAATATTTTCATGATTCTTTCGCTAAAAATCACGAACACACAACATGGCTGAGAGTTCTTTATAATGTTCTCGAAGATATGTGAAGTCTGCCAACTCGCACTGGGCCGGCGTGGCGGACTATGTGCTAACCTTTCTTACACTGAGAAGAGGCCCGTGCCCAGCAGTGGGACAGTTAATCAAGTATTACACCGTACCGAAGTATTGCATGAAATTAAATTATACTTACAACAAATTTCGGTAGTAACAGCACTCCGGCTTCATAACTCATAAGTCTTAGGGCACCATTCCCTTTATTAACCTGGCCCCACGCCGCTTTACTTATGTTCGCTGAAGTCAGTATGTAGTATGCTGCTTTGCCATCGTGAACTCGTGTGTAAGATTTTATATGAGGCATCGCCCGATTCCGGGCGGTATGCCTAGCTTGCCATTGGCTGAAACAATAAAAATAGGTGAAGTCATACAGCATACTTAAAGCGTTATACATTAAAGAGAGGTTATTTTTGAAGGGATATTATTAATTATCTTGTCATCAATAACAAATAAATAAAATTGAAGTGCCTGTTTGTAATGTCAAAAAAACAGTTTTTACTTAATGCATATGAACGTATATACGGTACTTATATCAAAAATCAATTTTTAAAGTTGTCGTTTGTTTGTTTATCTGTCCGTCTGTTCCGGCTAATCTCTGAAACGGCTTGACCGATTTTGACGGGACTTTCACTGGCAGATAGTTGATTTTATAATGAGTAACCGAGGAAACTTTTAATTTTGAATAATTTGGGTGCTGCGGAAAGAAATTTAAACTTTTTTGTTAAATTCCACGCGGACAAAGTCGCAGGTAATAACTAATTCCTAATAAAATAATAATCCTGCAAACACAAGTTTACCAAAACTAATGAGTGATAGAGAAGCAGCGATAGTCTAGTCTAGGCACTGACAAACAGTCAGACAGACAAAAATTCTAAATATTGATTTTTTTATATAAGTAGTTACCGTGTACACACAGCGACGCATCAACCCAGACTGTTTGGACTTTGTACTATTAGAAGTTGAACGCTGCGAATCGTGCGAGAGAATGCGTTTTATTTTTGTTACGCCCTATCCTTACCATTACATAGACACCACTATGCACTGTCCCTTTCCGACAATTCTCTATTTTTAACCCCCGACACAAAAACGACGGGGTGTTATAAGTTTGACCTGTGTGTGTGTGTGTGTGTGTGTGTGTGTGTGTGTGTGTGTGTGTGTGTGTGTGTGTGTGTGTGTGTGTGTCTGTGGCAACGTAGCTCCCGAACGGATGAACCGATTTTAATGTTGTTTTTTTTTGTTTGAAAGGTGAATTAGTCGGGAGTGTTCTTAGTTATGTTTGATGAAAATTGGGCCAAGATGGCCGCCGCCACAAAATGGCGGATTACATATTTTTCACAACTCCTTCAATATGAGTATTAAATGAAACGACTTGATTAGTAGAATACTATACACTATGATAAATTTTAAATCCAAGATGGCCGCCATCACAAAAAGGCGAAATACATTTCTTCTTTCACAGCTTATTCTCTTTGGGTGTCAAATGAACGTTGTGTCGGGGGTTTTTTTAATTTTTAATTTATAGTTATGTATGTAGCGTAGTTATGCGTATATAGGGTATCTAACTTGATGTGTAGCCGTGTGTACAAAGCTGTTGCTTTGATTTTATTTTTACTACTAAGTTGGCAAAAAATCATACGGCGGTCCACTTGATGGTAAGTGGTCACCATAGCCTATGGACGCCTGCAACAACAGAGGCATCACTTGCGCGTTGCCGACCCTTTAGGAAAGGAAGTGGGTAGGAGAAGGAGCGGGAAGGCGGCAAGAGGGTGATCGGGCCTCCGGCACTCTCACTCACAGAACGAAACACAACAGTAGGAATACTGGTATTTCACGTCGATATTCTGTGAGAGGGTAGTCCTTTCCCGGTCGAGACGGCCCATTCATGCTGAAATCAGCGAGGCTCTATTACTTTACAAACTACATTACAGATAGACACTTCAATTTTATTTATTTATATAGGTAATTGACAGCACGGATGGAGTAGCGGTTTAAGTGGTCGCGTCGCCACTGTCACTGCTTCAAGTGTGTTAGAATTTAAAAAAATCATACTGAGGATGAAATGTTATAAATTTTGCCGAAAATTAGTTATTGATGAGACCTTCAGTTTTTGGAGATGCATCGACACGTGTATTTAAAATGACGATACAAGGAAAAAAAATTATGGTTTTCCACCCAGAAAATATTGCAACGTAAAATTTTTAATTTTAAGACTCACGTAAATAATACTTTAACTCGCCACAAATGCTGTAAAATATATAATTATCTTTACTAAAATAATAATTGTAAAGAAAGATTTGACGTTTTGATTGTTTGGAACGATTTAACTTTAAAACTACACAAACGATTTAAGAAAAAAATTCTTTCAACAGCTATATTATCATTATCATCGAGTAACATAGACTATATTTTATTTACATAAAAAATACTGTTACTAATATAACCTAACCTATTTTAACACAAGTGAAGCCGCAGGCAAATGCTAGTAGAACATCAAGAGCTAAAAAACCTATGTGCACCAAAACAAAATAAAAATATCTGAGTTTTTGGTGTTTTGTCTCTCCTGGAAAGTAGTATTTTGGCTTCTACTGCATTTCATCCTCGAAGGGTCCAAATCTTTACTAATATTATAAATTCGAAAGTAATTCTGTCTGTCTGTTGCATATTCACGTCTAAACCACTGAACATGTATAAAATTTGATACATAGGTAGTTTAAAACCTGGAAAAGGACATGGGCTTTTTGACTGACACTTTTACTGACATTAACCTACTTTTTAATTAAATTTATTTTTCTCGTGATATTACTTAATTAAATTATTTTGGTTATAACGATTTTATTGATAAAGATTATATTTTATTCAGAATTAATTATACCTAATTATTATGAATTTTTGTAAGTAATATAAGTGGGGAGACCAATAGACTGCAATGTAGAGGGTCTCGGGTTCGAACCCACGTCGCGCACCTCTAACTTTCGGAAGTTACATGACTTTTCAAAATTATGTGCGTATTGATTGACAATTATCGCCTGCTCCGTGCCTCGGAGAGCACGTTAAGCCGTCGGTCCCGGCTGCCATGAACATCTATGGCAGTCGTTATTGGGAAGTCAGTGCCCTATAATATCCTGACACTGGTCTAGCCTTAGGGTATCGTTAGCCTTCGGGTTGCGGAGGTCAGGTGGCAGCCGCTCCGTGTAAAAACTGATATCCAGTCAAATCCGGTTAGACTAGAAAAGCCGACCCCAAGTGACTTGTGAATAATAAAGGCTAGGGAGAAGAATAAGTAATAATTATAATGTGTAATCTTATACAATTGTGACTGCGATTAATTTTAATGGATTGTTTATTTAAATGTATGTAATACTTTTATTTAAAAAAATATATGTTAAGTATGTAATATTCAGACACAATTGTAATAAATTGTTAATGAATTAAATAAATAAATTTTTATTGATGTAGGTACCACGCGGGCGGAGCCGCGCGTAAAAGATAGTACTTACTATAGGAAGTTATTGAGCCAGGGTTGTTTAGCGTGTGCGTCGGCTGCGTAAGGAAGACAGCCTCCTCCAAGCAGATCGTCGTGAGATTGTCGAACGTTTTCTGTTAAACAAATAATAAACTATTTGACTAAATCTGTACAATATTTCACATCATACTAATATTGTTATAGCTAGTGCCATCTCTCGGCATTGTGGAGAAGACTCGGGAGAAGACTCGGCAGTTCCCTCTGATAATTTATTACAGCGCCATGTATTGCAGTCTTACGGAACTACGTAATTCCTCGGTACGAGAAGAGTAGAGAGAACGCTGGCACATTCT